>CM018037.1:25439075-26899075 GCA_008638375.1 Nyssa sinensis | reverse complement strand
TTTTGAAAGGCCGTTGTCTAAGAGAAGATAACATACACTTGACCCTGTAATAAAAACAAGCACATAATACTTAACAATATCTAGAGTCTAATTCAAGTTAACTTGCACAAACCTGCTAAATAAGAGAAGGCATACCACAAGTTATTTGAGTAGAAATAGAGTAACAAGAGATGTAGAAATTACCATGGTAACACGCCTGATATTAGTTCCAGACCTTGCAACATCCATATCTATCAGAGCATGAACAAGGGATGCCCAATCCCCATTTACTATGTGCACAATGGATGCAAGCATGGCAAATTGATGTTTCTTTTCCATTCGACAAAGCAGACCAAAATCCAGAAACCTAGCACAAAATCATAGGAGAGGCGAATAAGAACCATAAATATACTCCGGATAAAATCAGACAATAAAATGGTAAAACTGTGGCTAACATAGAAGACCAAATTTTTATCCAGGGCAGAAAAGCGAGTAAAGGATATACCCCAGTTGTCCTGATGATGTGTAACGCAAGTTTCCAGGATGTGGATCGGCATGTAATAAGCCGGTTTCAAGGAGTTGAACTAATGATGCCTCCACTCCTTTGTTAACCTAGAAAAGTTAAAGCAAAAGGATCTATAAGCATAGATGTATTCAAAATCGGGTTAGAGGTGGTGCACTTGGAGCTGTTAAATGCCTCTAAAGGAAACCACATTCTCAACATTAGATAAACATAACTCAACTCAATATAACCCTATGGAAACCATTTGGATAAGCAAGTGCACATCTTTGTTATTATAATTCATCATAGATTTTCCTACTACCACAGCCAACCTTTTTGGCCTTCCCTTTCTCCTTGTACAGCCTCAACTTGCACTATTATACCAATCTAAAGGATCATAAAGGCTTAACCATCTCTTTTACTGATCAAAAAAAAAAAAAAAGGCATAACCATCTCAAAATGTAACCATGGGTTAAAGGACCTCAATAACGACCTGATACCCATCATACCAGGGCCTAATACAGAATTTTTTAAAAGGTACAAAAAGAGGGTAATGATGTAACTCATTATTACACACCAGATCAAGAAGACGTCTTTTAGCATCACTTTGCCGCCTCGCGGATATAGAGCCATGACCAATTGAGTCCTTAGTAGATATGGCGAGTAAATCATTTGGATTTTCACCAACCACCCACTCCATAGTCAGAACTCTCTTCTGACTCAAATGTCGATAAATTTTTGGAACATGGATAAATGGAAAAGGGGAATGAGCTTCCTGTAGAGACAGATACAAACAGTTAGTGAGGAGAAATTGCATTTTATCCTGGAAATTGACTAGGGAAAGAAAAGCAGCTGCTCCAGGTGTGCTGTTACAAAAATTCCCCAAATTTGACTGCCATTAAACTAAAAACTGAATCGTTGCTATTTGGCTTTCTTGAAAGATTTGCAGGATGTAAACAATTCCAAAAGCCAATAAGTTTGTATTGGCCGATCTTATTGAATAGATACATGTATAATTATATGTAAATATATTTCCAGATATAGAAAAATAAAAAAGGCAGTTCCGGTGCACAAGACTCCTGCCATTACAGGGTCTAGGAATGGTTAGATGTATGGAGCCTTGCCCCCACAAGCAGAGAGACTATTTCTTCAACTTGAACCCCTGATCTCTAGGTCACATTGGAGCAAACTTACCGCTGCGCCAACCCTCACCCTCATTGCTAGATATAGATAAGTAAAAACCTAAATTTATATTATTACATTAAAGAAATTAATTTACTGTTATTCCTGCAATTTACAACAATAAGTACAAGTGGAAGCACTATAGAAAGAGGCATAGTTATGAAACAGCCTACGCAAACCCTTGTCATCGTAAGTTTACAATTTTTTAAATCTTCATTTACTTACTAGAGTGACCAAAGTTTTTGTACATTTACAGGTTGTTAACAAATCAGACCGTTTCGTGACACGTATGCATGGATTCAAACTAACACTAACTTTTGCAACTTTATCCCACATCTTCATTATGGACAAAAAAGGGTAGCTTGAAGTGGAAGTTTGAGCCCATAAAGTGATCCCTCATAAGCACTTATGTTGAACTACAATGAGAAGCAATTAAACCTAATCGGCAGGGGGTGGGGACCAATGAAAAACAAAAAGATACCATGAAATTTAAAGCATTTGCAGCCTCCAGAGTGTAATCCAACTCCCCAACTAAGCCTTTCCCAAGCTCATCAGCATAAAGTCGAAGATCACTTTTCCTTCTTGCAATCTTTTGAACGAGTCCCAGCTGAAACAATTGATTACCAAGTCACTTGAGAATTTGATACCCGGATATGTGAGATACAGAACAGGTATAGGTTGATACAAACCCCAAGGCGGAGAATGTAGATATCTCGTACAACCACATGATGCATGCTAGGACGTTGAATTTTCACAGCGACATCAAAATCATCAAGGGTACGCCCCTTATATACCTAGAATGTGTGCCGCAAAAGATGCATAAGAAACAACTTCCATATTAGAATGTGCCTAAAGAAATTGTCTGTACAAGTACTTGTGTGATGCATAATATTTCTAATTTTCATATAACACATATATAAGAGCCACCTGACCAAATGAAGCAGCAGCTACAGGCTCCTCAGAGATGTAGCTAAAGAATGTTTCCACAGGAGAACCTAATTCTTCCTCTATGATCTTCATAGCCAGTGTCCTGGGAAAGGGCGGGATTTGATCATGCAGCTCAGACAAAGCCTGCAATCATAACTAAAAACCAAAAATGAAAAATAAAATACAATTTACCAGTAACATTTTTCACATGTAGATTAAGTGCAAAGAACATGCAATGAAGAACTATATGAAAGATTTTCCAAAATTCAGACCAAATGGGATACAGAACAACATCTGTATCCATGAAGGATTCATGAGGCATATTAATTTCTATAGTCTATACCATACAACAAACAATCACATGCGCATCATGAATGTGCACGCAACACTTACTAATGCAAAACAGGTCAAGACACTACCCAACAACTCCAACCCTTGCAGCTTTTCACATACTTGTAATAAAGGAACTTCATTGCTAGATAGTTCTTCATCATTACTCAACCCGATAAGATAAATAACTACTTAATGAAAAAAACATTAGTATCACAAGTCACAATTGTACTTGAATAAATAAACATAACTTACCTAAAAAAATAAACATAGCATAAGAATTAAGAAAGAAAGACAGAGGAACATGTTAAAATTCTCCTTACGATCAGCAGAAAACTATCATGGGGTTAGTTATGAATGAACTATCTAAACACATTTAGGATAAGGTACCACAGTGTTGGTTTATGCTATTTGCTAATGATATTGTTTTTTTTTTTTTTTTTTGGGTACAAATAATGTTTTAATTGATTATGTTAAAGTAGTGATAGATATCATTCATCCAAAAAAATTTGGCGATAAATACTAAAGTAGATGTTTAAAAATAGCCTTTAGAATCAAGAGACTTTACGATAAGTAAGACTAAAACTACATAAATGGAATGCAATGTTAGCAAAACTAGAAGTAAAAATAAGGATGTAGTGAATATGAAGGATCAAGAGATAATAAAAGGTAAACAATTCCGCTAGTTAGGTTTACTTTGCCGTAAGGAATGGTAGATTGGAAATGATGTTGCTTACCAAAATAAGGCAAGATGAGTTAAGTAGAAGAGTATTTCTGGCATATTATGATCAACACATACCATAAAATTCTATTGAATAGTTACTAGACTAGCCGTACTTTATTGTATAGAATGCTAGGCAATTAAGGAATAACATGTTCATAGAATGAGTATGGCCAAAATGAAGATGTTGAGATGGATGTATGATAAAACAAGAAAAAAATAAAATTAGAAATAAATGCATTCTTAAGATGGTAGAATTAGCAACTATTAGAGATAGAACGAAAGAAATCCGATTAAGATGATTTGACCATATGTAACAAAAACCTATAACTACACCATTGAGAAAGAGTGACATGATCCAAATTGAGGATAAAGTTAGAAAAGGGGAAGACCAAATTATATTGTGTTGAAATAGCAAGGAAAGATGTGATTGTATGAGGTTTAAGTTGGGGGATAGCCTTAGATTGAGCTGAATGATGAAATAGAATTCATATAGCTGATCTCAAATAGTTGAGATAATGGTTTGTTGAGTTGAGTAAAAGAAGATGCACATAAGGATTGAACATGTTACACACTTGATGTTGTTGACAAAAGGTATAATAGTGCAAAATGCAAGAGAGAGATGTCTTTCATATAACCTTCGAAATTTCAGAACCAATAATGTCTGGCCTTGTGGAAAGAGATTGACCAACTGCATCAGCAACAAAAGGGATGTAAGAGAACATTGGTAAGTTTTTGACTGCAGGACAATGGCAAAAGGCCTATTCTTCTTTTTTTTTTTGGTAAGTAGAAGGCCCAAACGTAAAATTTACAGAACAATACTGGGAGGCAAGAAATAAAAAAACTGCAAGTAGAAAAATTAAACACTGGAACTTTAATGGTTGAGTTGGATTTCCATTAATGGGCATTCCTTACCTTTGATGAAAGTGGGACCCAGGTTTAGCATGGTTTCTTTCAGCACCATCCCAAAATTGTACTGGGAAATGTTCTTATCAATATCCTTATCCACGCTTGACCTATATAATTTTCTGAATCCTGAGGTCCGAATCCTGATTGCAGCAGAAGCAAAGGAGAAAAACACCTTCCAAAGCATAACATTATCTCATCAAATGGATTGTACCTCATGCAAAAATCAGAAATGAAGCATAATCTTTTAGCAGGCTTCTCATACCATTCTAATAACAGGAAAATGATATAGACTCAATAAAAACAGAAAAACTGTCTTCCATTTAGATATAAAAAAGACATAGGATGCCACCAAAGTGGGACCATTGAGGCTGCTACCATCTAGTGAGTGCCATGTTTTCCCAGGATTGAGATGATGCCGGAATCTAACTAGCAGGCACCCTCATTTATCTATCATTAATTAGATCCTTATGGAGGTGTTCAGTTAGGTTTCCAACCCAAAAGGAGATAAATATATATATATATATATAGTAACAGTTTAGCTGGGTTTAAGAAGAACAATTTTGGATAAAACTTGAATTCCTTGCATCAAACATCTTCAATGGTTGGGAACCACAAGAATAGTTAATTTAGCAATCAAGACAGGTGTTTAAGGATCACCAGATATTCTAATTGAACTTCCTCAGCCAAGAGAAAAACAAAAGCTTTTAGTTTCTGGCACTAGAATTCTGCTTTACACAAATATCAAGTACAATGAAAATTTAAGAAAAATTTATGGGCCCTTTCTTTCTGTTAAGTTAAAGCAAAATTAGTTCCCATTTACACCCTCTTGAAACAGTTTTCTGTTCTCAGAGTTTAAAAAAAATAAATAAATAAGTTGATAATTTGTTTGGTTCACTGTTTCAGAAAATTGAAAATTGAGTTTAAAAGGCCAGCTTTCAGGAAACTTCAGAATGATGTTTTCTGTTTGTTGTTTTTAACTCAAAACTATTAAAATGACTGAAAACATAATCTTTGCAATTCTTCACTATTTTCAGAAAAGATGTTTCAGAGAACTCGTTTCTAAAAATTGCGCAAAATTATTTTTTGGGAAGAATTATCCAAGCAACTATTTTTTACCAATAGAAGGAGACACAGGAAATTTGGTGCAAGATAAATCCTCACCCCAGAGGATGACAGGTAAGTCACAACTACAAAACTCATCACTTGATCGAGAAAAGAGGCAAACCCATAGAATTTATATTCATAATTCTGTAAAATATCAAACCATTTAACTACCTCAAGAAGTCGAAGGATAACCACATGAGGCCTGCAACTAAAATAGTCAGCAACTTCTTGTGGATCATACACCTCAGGAAGTGGCTTTCTCCACATCTTAGAGAGATAGTAGACATAGCTAGCATATGCCTCTAAGGCTTTGAGATCAGCCATGAACAAATCCACTCCAGAGAGTTCTGTTAAAAGATGTCATGATCAAATATCAATAGAAGCTATAAAAGAAGTAAGGCAAAATATATTAATTTGGTTTGGGTCCAAGCACAGGCACACATGTGGGCACATGCATGTGCACGAATACACACAAGGAGAGAAAGTTAACAAAGCCATATCCCAACCACTTTAGGTTGGCTACACAAATAATTATTTCTGCAAACTCAAGAGTGTTCAAGTTCCTAAAAACTTATCTAAAGGTCCATCTTCTAACCCCCAGTTTTTCATCAGTGATGATCATCTGTGTAAAGAAACATGATACAGGTAGACAGAAGAGAAAAGGCTAACACATACTTTAATCTGATGAACTGTGTGGACAAACTCTCTATCACTGTATGTTACCCAGAGAGGATAATCTTCAAACTTTCTCTGAAAAGACCCAAAGTCGATTTGAAGCCCTTAAAATGTTCAAAATCAACTAGAAAACCACTTAGTCAGAATACAAATTGATTTAGACCGCTTTCCCTGTTCTTACAAATACATAATTGATACAAGCAAGGAATTTTTTTGATTACATAATATATTCCACTGGTAAATCTTGCACTGCTGATTGCTAAACCTGTGGGATTACATAATTGCAATATCCTCATCCCATAACTGTTACATTTTTTTATTCATTTAGCCAATTTCGTAGTCAAGCAAATGACAGCTAAGCCAACCATTGTACTTGATTCCATTGTCAGATATTTATAAATCATCACAAGGCTCTGTTCTAATCTACATGGGTTACAATGCATTAAAATGGATCCAATAATAGTTTATTCGTCATAGTATTATACTTTTTTGTCTTTAATCTACAAGTTCCCTGGGGCTTTGATCACAGAATTCACTGACAACTGCATGAATGACTAATTTTGTTCTTAAAAGTAACTTACTGGAGTAGGACTAAAATAAAAGTTCCAAACAACATTAGTTACAGTTAAACCCCAGAATCAACACATTTTGGCAATGGGGCATCGTCTGCTGTGGCATCAATAACCTTAACAACACAAAAGCCCAGAATTCCTTGCATTTCTATGATTTTATTGCTTTGGACTTTGGATGAAATTTGAGACTTTTCATTTCCTTTTCAAATTTATTGTATTTCTTTGTAAATCTAGCTTGGTTAAGTGAAATAAACAGTATAAAATATTTCTTAGGGTTTGTGGGTAAGGATTGAAGTCAAGATCTTGGAATCTCTCTCTCTACACACAAATCCACACTTGTTTTTGAGGTAGGGATTCTAACTTAGGTTGAAGGTTAGGTGTTTTTCATGTGAAGCATAATGCATTTTACTTATCTTGAGATTTTCTCTATAATGTCATATTTTGCTATATTATTCAAGCCTCGGATTTTAATGAAATGTTGAGTATTTTGATTTTACTTGATATATCTTGTGAAAAATGATGAAATTATTGAATGTCATGTATGTGTGTATTTTTCATGCATGAGTTAAATGATTGAATTATTGAAAGTTATAAAGTTGTATCGGCATTGTTGTATTTTGTGATGAATAATGAAATGATGTGAACTTTGGGCATGTTTGTAAATGAAGTAGAAAACGTTGATAAAAAATGAAATGTGAAAATGAAAATAGAAGACGGGAATGTGGATAATTAATTCTTAGAACGAGTTGAAGAATAACAAAGAGTGGCATATTGTGAGGCCGCATTAGAGACCGAGAATATTGTGTGATGAGGATTGTGTTTACGAAAGTCTTTCCATCCCGTCTCCGAAAGTTTTTAAATATCTGTGGCCCTGCTTCAAAGCCTTTTCCTTCAATTGCGAACCATAACCCTGCGCTGGTGGTAGTACATAACTAATGGGTTAGTAACTCGTGAAACACTAAGCTTTTCCGGAGGCCATTAGGTAATTTGACAAGGTGACTATATTTAAGTAAGAGGAATAATGTAAGGCTTGAATAGAAATTTATTTTACACGCATTAAATTGTGACTATATGATAATTCTCTCATTTATTTATTGTTATGTTTTCTTATGGTTGGATTGACTATTTGCATTGTTGGAGACATGATGACTAATCTATTGATATGTATGCATGTTGGTTGGACACTTGCTTGACACTTCACATCTCACATGCCTACACTTTGCACCGCCTTAACTTTTCCTATTTTAGAATCTCTACTAGGGTTGTTGTTTAACCCCTACCAGATGCAAGTAACGGCAAGGAGCTGGCGCCTTGATGACATGGATTAGAAGGATGTATCTTTTGAACTCTTATGTTTATTTTTGGGATGTAATTAAATTCACAACTTCTATTTTGATTTTTTGTAGTTTTAGGAATGTAAAAGGCCCTAGGGTCTTTATATGTTGTTATGAAGGCTCGGAAACCTCAATGGGACTAATATTCTTTTGACTTAGAAATAACAATCATAGAATGAATACACTTTTGAAATTTATGTATGAGAACCTTGTCGGCTTATATGCATGGAATGTGAATGAACATTTAGTTTATGAATAAAAAACTCAAGTGAGAATATGTTAATCACAGGGTGATTTGAGATATACAGAGATTGTTTATTTAGTTTGACTTTGATTTACAGGGTCACCCACTGGTCTTTGGGGCCCGGAGTGTGACATATGCTTCTAATACCCATGAGTGTAAAATTTTCAAAAAAGTTTTTTTTTTTTTCCTTCTTTTTGATAGATAAATCTCACACTTCGCCTCTTAAGAGGACTTAAACCCTTAACCTCCCATATGAGGAGGTAGAGGAGATACCAAATGCACCAAAACAAGCATATAGATGCCATCCTCCACACCTTCTTTCCCCTCTTCCTACCCCGACCCCCCAGCCACTCTTTCAAAAGATCCATCATTGACGGCGGCATGACACAACAACATCCAAATAGAGAGAATAACAAGTTTCACACTTCTTTCACATATAAATAGTGAAGAAAGGGGTGGCTAATGAATTTCCCTTCCATTAAGCACATAGGGCATCGATCGGCTGTGATACACTTATCCCACATTGATTGGGTGGGAGTAGTTTGATTGGTATATAAATAAAACACTACAAGTCTTGCTATTAATAACTTGACTAAAGCATTTTGGGTCATATGGTTAGGCCTTGTCTTCAAGTTATTGAGCAAGCAGCCTTATGATGTTACAAGTGGCATCAGAACTAGCTACCATAAGATAGAGGTCCCTAGAGTGTCCGCTTCACGGACAGATAGGAGAGATTTGAATTGAATCCACAAGAATGTGTGGTCCAAAGAGGGGGAGAATGTGATACTCTTAACCCACATTGGTTGAGTGGGAGTAGTTTGATTGGCATATAAAAAAAGCCACAATCTTATTACTAACAATTTGAGCTTAAGAATTTTGAGTCATGTTGTTAGGCTCTATCTTTAAGTTGTTGGGATAGCGGGCCTGAGGCATTAAAAATGGTATCAGAGCAAACCGTCGCCCTATGACGGGCGTCATGATAGTGTGCTACTCTACCTGCAGTTACTCACGAAAGAACACGTGGTGTAGCAACATGGTATATTTTGTGGGAAGACTGGAACCTTAAGGGAAGCGAAGCTACGACCTAGCCTTGTGGGTCAGGCCATGAGACAAAACGTCAAATAATTACGGGGGAGATTTTAATATCCCATCCCGCATTAGTTAGATGTGAGAAATTTGATTGACATATAAAAAATACCACAAGTTTGTTACTAATAACTTAGGGTTAAGCATTTCGAGCTATGTAGTTAGGCCCTCTCTTCAGGTTGTTAGGACAACGGGCTTGGGGCACTACATTGGCTAGATATTTTTAGATCTCTTTATAAGACGCTAGCTAGAGGCAGAGTTGTTGACTTCCTGCGGGAGAACATACGATGCACCAAAGAGCCTCTCAAAGTAGCATTCTTCGGATGGGTTGCTTTATGCGGTGCAATCCTTATGATTGACAATCTAAAAAGAAGAGGCTTCAAATTAGCAAATAGATACTCCATGTGCAAAAGCGAGGAGAAGACGGTGAATCATTTGTTCCTTCATTGCATGATGGCGCAAGAAGAGTGGCATGTGCTATTTTCTCTCTTTATCTGCAGTGGCGGATGTAAAAGGAGGCTGGTGAGAAAAAACTTGGGATGCAATGCCACTATATCTTTTTTTGTGTATTTAGAGAGAACGGAATAGAATTTTTTTTGAAGAGAATGAATTGTCCCCTCCCCTGGTAAATTATAAGCTATTTTTTTGGGAGTTGTATGTATGGTTGGGGGGCTATACGTTTCTTCAGTAGAACATTTTATAGAGTTCTTGGGAAACATGTGGCTGTAGTTTTTGTATGAGCTGTCCTTTTTTTCATTTGGGTCACCTCCTTTAGGTTTTTTTTAATGAATCTTTGCTTACATATATACTTCCATCAAAAAATGAATGAATGAACATAAATCAATAGCTCTTTAATCCTGATGTTGGGAACTTTCTATCACAATAACACAGCAAGGTTATTGTAAACTGGCATCTCATGTTACCAAGGTTTTAAGCTTCAACCATGAAATAAAATACAGTCATGATGACATCAAAAATAAAATTTAAACTTCGGCAGAATTAGAATTTGTGAAAGTGACATTCATTGTAAGTTGAGAATTATGCATATAACAGATATATTGAACCATGAAATGCCCATTCCCACCTCTAAGTTTTTTGTAAGGCATAAGAGATTTAAATAATTAAAACTCTGCAAATACTCATCAAACAGATGCAAACTCCATATCAACCTTCTATATTGCAATTTGTCTTCCCAGCCCTCCAAAATCCAATTCATTGTGTAATGATTATGCGAGTATTAAATTGATAGATTTGCACTTGCAAGATCTTGTATAAACTGTTCACTGAATTTCTATCTCTTGTACTCCCCCTGTGAGCGACTATCACTTAATAGAGTCAATTGGTCATATAATTTTAACTGCCTACTCAGTCCAGCAGCACTGAACATCATGTATACAACAATTTGATCATTAAGATAAATTTTCCGCTCCAATAATTCATTAGAGAGTTGTGTGTATGGTCCTTAAGCCCCAAATTGTCACATAATACTCAATTCATTGGTCTACATAATTTCGGGATTTAATGTACCCGGGCCAGTTTAAGACGGAAAAATACATAAAAGGCTTCTTCAAACAACACTAAACCCCTACTCGGAGATCCAGCAACACGCGCCAAAATAATTCACCACAATTTCCTCTCTTAAAAGTTTCTCCCTCAAGATAGACGAGGTCATTTGAATAACACAAATAAAAAAAAAAAACTAGAAATTCCATGAGCATTCTGATTCTTATGGAGCATCAAGAAATTCCATGAAAAATATACTAAAATTAACAACAATTCAAGGCTGATAACTAAATTTCATCAAACAAATACTATAATCATCCCTGCGGAACCCTGGCTTGTCTTCCCAAATTGTCTCCAAAACCCCAGAAATGTATACTATAATCAACCCTGCAGAACCCCGGTTTGTTTGCGTGTGGGTTGGCATGGGAGTCTGTATACATATCCATACATGCATATATTCATAACAAACTATAAGAAATGTATACTGTGTGTGTATAAAGAGATAAGAAGAAATTTAACCTGGATAATAAGGTTGAGGCAAAGAAGAAGGGGGTAAGGGAGGGGCATGAGGGTCTTCAAGGTTTCGAAGCCATATAACGTCGTCCAGCGTTTTGGAGAGCTGCGGGAGGTGAAGGGCATCATTGGCCCAATCGATGCTTTTACTGATCCGTTTCTTTAAAAACTCCATGTCCTTGCGCACCACCTGAACAAAGTGCCCGAAGTTGCCCACAACGCGGGCTTGCTTTTGTTCTCTTCTCATCGTCATTTTTGAAGAGGCTCGAGTGGAGCAGAGTACGGACAGAGGGATCGATGATGATGACGACGATACTGCCGCCATCGCCATTGGAGTCTGGGGCGGTTAATTTTTATTTTGTGGTCTATTTAACTCTCTTTAGTTATCTGATTTGCGGGGAATTGGGATTGTGGTTGAAGAAGGAAGGGAAGGAACGAATGGTGGGCACAGCAGTAGCGTAATCTGTGGCACTACAGAAAAGTGACAGTGCAATACTGGTCGAGACTGGAGACTCGATCTTTACCGGCATTTTTTCTTTTACTCCATTTTTTTTCACACAGTTTCTGCACGTGAATGGCATGGTTGTAGGACTGGCAACGAGAGGATTGGGATCCTTCTTCCGTTGTCGTCTCATTAATCAATCCCCGGCTATGTTTGTTTGCTCTTTTGTGAAAGGGATTTAGTAAATTAGTCTTGATGATAATGTAAAGTTAGTATTTAAAAAGGAAAAAAAAACAAGGAATGAGAGTAAATATTGACTTTAAATATAGATAAAATAATAGGAAGACAATGCTGGAAATACTAATCTTATTACTATTATATTTTATTTGGACGATCGAATAAGAAGATAAGATTAGATAAAATATAGTTGGATCGATATGATATAAAATCACATGAGTATTGAATATTTAAATCTAATTGAATCAGATAGTATATAAAATTATGTGTATTGAATATTTCAATATAGTATTTAGAACTGATCTAGATAAAAGGCTGAATACATTACTATATTTTAATCTATATTTGGGCGCCTACCATATATAAATTTTGGATAGAACTCTTATTTATTTTTTATTTTCTTATGTACTATTTTTATTAAGTCTTCAAAAATTGTTTATTTGAAAGTCATATAAATTTTTTTTTTTTAAATATATGCATACAAGATATCTAAAATTAAAATTTCATTCACAAATCAATTACAAAATTTAATAACTATAATCATAGTATTTTAAAATGTGATTATGCAAACAATATTCATAATATAACAATCTCTCACTTTTGCGTGACTCAAAAAATAAATCATACTAAGAATCATTCAAATCGATAATTATATACATGCATATAAGTGGTATCTAAATATATATATATATATATATATGTAACAATCTATTTATTAATATAAAAAATACATTAAAAAATCTGAAACATTTAAAAAAATAATTTTGAATAATGAAAAAAGAAAATTTTGATTTTTTTTAACTTAACTCGTCAACGTTTTTGTCTCTTTATATTATGTTATTGTAATTTTTTTATGATGTCATGTTGTACTTTTATCCCAATAAAATAGAAAAACTCAAATACCATCATTCTTTTGGTATAATTTATATCCCATTCAAATAGAATATAAATATCTAATTTAATTAAAGATATTAAACATAAAATAAGATAACATTTATCTTATCAAATTTTTTTATTTCGTCATTTAAACATGATCTTGGTAAAAAAGAAAACCAATTCATCCTTATTCAATTCATGAAAGAAACGTGGTAGCATTACATATCAATAAAATGATCTTGATATTTATTCATTTATTTATATAATTTTTTTAAAGTTTTATTATGGAATCACTTTTGTATGATAGGCTAGGAAGGTAGAATAGGCTTAAGTGATTGCCAATCCTAAAAGGGCCCATGATATAATAGAAGACAAAGGAACAAAGAAATCCATTTTTTTGTCCCCACTGGCTTTCACATGAAAAGCCATATTTTAATCGTTTTTTTCTCCTTATTTTTGCAAGATTGGTTTAATTGAAATAGGCATTTACATAAGTAAGGATAATTTTGTAATTTAATATATTTAAAAACGTTTTGTCAATTTAACACACCCATGGGCTTGTGATTAGCTTCTATTAATCAAATTGGATTTAAAACGTTTTATCAATTTAACACACCCATGGCTTGTGATTAGCTTCTATTAATCAAATTGGATTTAAGTTAAGTAGCTGTTTGTGATTGTCTCGTTGACTTACAATAATGCATGGGAGAAAAAAAAAATGAAAAACTCTCTTTAACATGAAAAAATATAGTCTTTCAAAAGTTCAGACAAACTGCAAAATACATTTCTTGAAACTATTTTTACAATCCCAAATACAATAACGAGGGTTGAAATGTATGAAATGATGTAGAAATGCTAAAGTAGATTAAAGTTAAAGGGTAAGGTTATTTAGCAATGATAACGGGACGGGTTTAGGACGGACTATTCCTTCTTCAATTCTGACCCCATTTACGTTCACCGGTTTCGATCCCGCCCTACCCCACCTAGGGGTTCACCATGATCTTGACCCTGTTTTTGTTTCCCGATTCTTTTATATCTTGAATTCCAATGTTTTTTTTTTAAAGTAAGTTAATTTTTTTTAGTAAGTAAATTAAAATTTTATTGTCAAAACAACCAAGACAAAAAAAAAAAATTAATATAAGTGTGATATGAAAAAACGTAAAATTAATTTTATATAGTGTGATTTATTGATAAAATTAGTGTACATCCCATCTCGAATCCGACCAGGTTTTTAAAGTCCCACCTCGATAATGTTCCGACCTTGTTTATGAACAGTTTATACCTATCTCATTAGGAATGAGGTGAGATAAATTACTATTTCTAAATTATTTATTATTCTTATCCAAAAAATTTCATTAAATGATATGACAATATTATACCAAATAAATATCATATTATTATTTGTGATAAAATTAATACAATAATAACACATCATTTAATAAATAACTTTTGATAATATTATTTAAGTAAGAGCAACATTATTCAAACCTAAATTTGTAACATAGGCTAGTGGTCAAGTTTCACATTTATCCTTCTAATATTGTGATTTCGCTCATCAACGGGTGAATACTGACATAAAGACATCCTCATTATCCTCAATCCCCCGTGATTAACATGTTTGACGGGGATGGTTGAATTGATTCATGGAACCAATTCCATGACATCTCCATCAATTTGAATAATTTACTATCATATTTAATGTGTATTTAACGTGTTCTTAGTTAATCCACCTATATATATATATATATATATATATACACACACACACGCTTTTGACATAAAGAATTTTAAAAAGAATATAATAAAAGAGAATAAGAACAAGAGAAATAAATAAATTAGTTCAACAATCCGAGCTTAAGAACAAAAAATTATTTCTGTAAGAGGTTCTCGTTCGACTCATGTCAATAACTTGCTTATCCAAAGTTTCCTTTGACAATCACACACCCAAAAACACTCATGATTAGCTGGATTCCATCGAAGCAAGAAAGAAAAAATAAAAAATAAAAAAAACTTGGTTTAACCACTCTATTATATTCTCAAGGCAATTATATTAATATGTGAGAGATAATAAAATAATGAAACATATATGAAACACTTATTATTTATGATAATTAATTACTTAAATCTGAGAATCTCAGACAAAAGTTGATAGGATTTATTAGTCAAACTCCTTGGAAGATAAATACAAACCTTTTAACCTGTTCTTGTTATCTAATCTTGTTAACTTTGGTATGAAACTTGTTCTTGTGATCAATATCAGTTAACTTTTGCATGAAACTTAATTAGGAAGTGCAACCTGATATACCAAAAATTAACTCATAGTATAAGAGTGATGCGTGGCAGTCATACCTAAAGAGATAATATCTAAATCTTATGATTCAGTACCGTAGCAGTCATATTCAAAGAGATAATCTCCAGACTTCGTGACTTAGTATTGAGAAATAAAGTATTCAAAAATATGCGGTAGTTGACTAAGTCAAAGGAATCAATTGAATCCCTACTTTCTCGAGAAGATCTTAACAACAAGATATTCATCATCTATAAAATGGGTAGGACCTCAATCAGAAGAGGTACGTTTTCTCAAAACTTTATAATCACTCTTAGTAGTCTCTTGTACAAACTACTAACTTGACTGTTGGAGGATTCTTTGTTGAACCTCCACTGGTGATTCTGTAGTCTTTTCTTTGCAGATACCTCAAAGGAAGGATATCTAGGCATCAACCCCCGAGGATAGAAAGCGACATCATCAATTTTGGATTCTTCGTTGGACCTCCACTAGTGGTTCTAGAGTCTTTTCTTTACAGATACCTCAAAGGAAGGATACCTGGGCATTAACTCCCGAGGACAGAAAGCAACATCATCAATTTGGTGTTGTCTATGGGAACTTGACAAAGTTCTCTTCTTCAATAAAATCTATCAAACAACCAATGGCTTGAAATTTGCAACCAAGGCTACCTATACCAGCTCGAGCACCAGCTTCGGCTCCTGCACCAAGGTGGGCTATTGTATGTTAACCTCGTCCAAACACAACTGATCAAAGGATAAATACCATGGGTCAACAAATTGAGAACCTGAGCCAAACTGTGGCGAATTTAGTTCAAAATAAACAAGCTTTAATCGTACAGATTCAACAACTGCCATAACTAGTCCAACCACCACAGCCATATCAGAATCAGCAGCCCCCACAACGTGTTCTAGACCAGCAACTGCCGCTGCCAGTTCAGGACCAGCTGATACCCCAGCCAATTCGGAATCAACAACCTTTGAATGGCCAAAATGACAACGTGCCTCTAGAACAGGGGCTATCTCCTTAGTAAATAAACCAACCAGGGAAGCTGGATCAGTCAAATGCGGCCGGGGGAAGCATTTCAACAGTCCAGAAGTCACCATCATTCACAACAAAGCCAAGATCAGGAGGTAGAGTCAGGATCCCTACCAGGTCTGGAGTCGCCTAACATGCAGCTGAACAATTCTACAATCTGTTCGGTATGCGAGGGACTTCTTTCACACTAGCCATGATGACGAAAGTACCTCCAAGGAAGTACGTCCTTTTAAAAATCGATTTGTATAACGGAAGCACTGACCCTATGGACCACTTCTCTCATTTCTAGTATACTATGACTCTCCAATGAGGTACAGATGCATTGATGTGCAGATCATTTGTTACTAGCCTTAAAAGAGCAACACTGGAATGGTTTTACCACCTACCTTCAAACTCGATCTCAAGTTTCACAGATCTAAGTAGCAAGCTCTTGAGTAGGTTTATCACCAGCAAGAGGTTTAGGAGGGGCCTTGATTTTCTACTAACAAATCAAGTAGAACAAGGGCAAATCTCTAAGAGACTTCATAGAGAGATTCAGCAAAGAGCTCACTTAGGTGGAAGGGTGTGAAGAGCAATTTTTAGCCACAACTTTGACCTTCGGTCTGTATCCCAGAAAGTTCAAGGATTTTCTAGTCAAAATTTTCCCGACCAACATGCCTGAACTACTATTTAAGGCCTAAAAATAGATCATCTTAGAAGACGTAATGTCCTCCTCAAAGGAAACTAAGGAATTGGCTAAGAAAGAAGAGTAGCCCTCTGCAAGGTCGACTAAAGACGAGAGGAAAAGAGCCCGAATGAAAGGAATTTGCAAGCACCTCAAGGAAAAGTAGCCCTTACACACCTTTAAATGCACCTTTGAGGCATATTCTCCACCAAATACAATCATAAAAAGAGATCAGATAGCTGGAAAGGATGAGGGAAGATCGTGGAAAAAGGAATCAGAATAAATGTTGTGATTTCCATAGAGACCACAACCATACCATGGATGAGTGTCGAATTTTGAAATAGGAAATTAAAGGCCTAATTCATAGGGAAAAACTACGGGAGTTTACTTAAAATACTCAAAGGATTGACAGCCGATCACATAAGGGCGAAGATGACCAGCAAAGATTTCTTCATAGGTAGCAAGGTCCCATGCCAAATAGACCAAATGACAAAGGTAGGGCGGAACCTCAACACCATGTCATCTATGTCTTGCATGCAGACAGTTAGAGAAGTAGGATGTCGAATACGGCTCAAAAGAGGTATGCCCAAGAGGCCAAGCAGCAACTAGAGGTTTTCAATGTTAACGCACTTGAGAAGAAGAATAAAGTGACCCCCGCGCTCTAGTTTTTGGATCTGGACCTAGTATGGGTACATTTCCCTCACAACGACTCGCTCGTAATATCTTTTCGAATCTCAAACTTTCATATCAATAGAGTGCTCATTGATAATGGGAGTTTGAAAAATGTACTATTTACCCCTCATTTTCAAAAAATGAAGATAGATCTAAGAGAACTCCAACCCACTACAGCGGTGATGGTAGGTTTTAACGGTGATATCAACTCTCTACTAGGGACCATCAAACTATCCATCACTATTGGAAAGTCCCAAGATAAAAAAAAACTATCTCGATTGAACTCATGGTCATTGACGCAATTTTTCCATACAATCTCATCCTCAAAAGACCTTGGATCCATGATCTCAATGCCATGACATCCATTATGCATCAATGCTTAAAACTTATTCTAGAAGGAAATGTGGTAACCATCAGAGATTGCCAGCTTACGTCTAGAGAATGCCAAGCCTTAGTCTTAAAGCCCAAAGCGGGAAAATAGCAACTATAGAAGTTCATTAACTCTGTCAGAATCCTGAATTTAGATTCGGATGAACCATGTCCAGAGGAGTTAGGGGAACAACTCAGCCCAAAAGGAACAAGCAGTTCGTTCCAACTAGAGGAAGAAGTTCATAAGATCCAAATTGATCCTTATGACTCCAGCCGCATTGTCCAAAGAGGCTTAGCTCTGAGCCTAGAAGAAGCAAAAAGGATAATAACTTTCCTAAAAGACAACGCTTCAGCATTTGCCTGTAGTGCAAAGGACATGAATGGCATTGATCCTAACTTCTTCAGCCATAAACTTATGACTGATCTATGCTATCCTCTAGTACGTTAGAAGAGAAGAACGTTTGCACCACAATGACACAAAATAATCAATGAAGAAGTTAAACAACTTTTGGAGGCTGGGATGATCAGGGAAGTCTACTATCCAGACTGGTTGGCCAATATAGTTTTGGCCAAAAAGAAGAATAAAAAGTGGAGAGTTTGTGTTGAATCTATTGACCTCAACAAAGCATGCGCCAAGGATAGCTTCCCAGTCCATAGAATAGACCAACTCGTAGATGCAATTGCGGGGCATCAGCTCTTGAGTTTTATGGATGCATATTAGAGGTATAACCAAGTACAAATATACCTTCCAGACCAAGAAAAGACAACCTTCATGTCTTAAAGAGGAATTTACTACTACAAGGTAATGCCTTTTGAGTTGAAAAATGTAGGTCAACAAGATGTTCCAGCCTTAAATTGGTAGCAATATGGAGGTTTACATTGGCGTCATGCTCGTAAAAAACACGAATCGAAATAACCACGTCCAACATCTGGCTCCAACGTTCGATATTTTGAACAAACATGGCATGAAATTGAACCCCACCAAATGCACCCTTGGCGTAATAGAAGGGAAGTTCTTGGGGTACCTAGTCTCTTAACGTGGGATAGAAGCTAACCCATCTCAAATCAGAGCCTTGCGAGAAATGAGCTCCTCTAGAACCAAGAGGGAAGTCCAGGGCTTAAATGGAAGGATAGTTACTTTAAACCATTTTATCTCCAAATCAACAGGCCGATGTCTGCCTTTCTTCAAAGCATTCAAGGAAACAAGTTCCTCCAATGGACCCCAGAATGTAAGCACGCTTTCCAGTAGTTGAAAGATTACCTTAGGTCCCCAAAACTCTTGTCAAAATCGTGGGCAAAAAATTATATCTTCATCTTGCAGTCTCCGACCACGCAGTCAGTTCTGTACTACTGAAGGAGCACAATGAAGTCTGGAGGCTAATCTTTTACGTCAGCAAAACATTCGTAGGAGCAGTCTAGATATCCGGATTTAGAAAAATTGACCTTTGCATTAACTATTTCAGCTCGGAAACTTAGACCTTACTTCCAAGCACATATTATAGTTGTGTTTACCACATACCCTCTTCGGAGTGTGCTTCACAGACCAGAACTCTCTGGACGTTTGATGAAATGGTCAATGGAATTAAGGAAGTGTGACATTTAGCATGAACCCAGAACCAAAATTAAAGCACAGGCCATGGCTGAGTTCTCTAGAGTGCCGCAGCGAAACAACAACCAACCCCTATCTTAGGTCTGGACCTTTCAAGTGGATAGATCTTCCACTGACATAGGTGCTAGTGTTGGAATAGTCCTACAGACCCTAAAAAGAGATGTGCTAGAAAAGGCCGTATCCTTGGGTTTTCATGCATCTAACAACGAGGCAGAATATGAAGCGTTAATCATTGGAATCAAGGTAGCTTTGGAGTGTAGAGCTCGAGACCTAAAAGCTTACTCTAACTCACAGTTAGTGGTTAGCCAAATATTCAGAGAATTCACCATAAGAGACCAGAGAATGAGACACTATGCCTAAATTTTTAGATCTTTGGGCAAGTCCTTTAATAACTTCTCTCTCGATAAAATAGACCGGGTTAAAAATTCGAGGGCAGACATCTTAGTGAATATCGCTGCTTCCCTTAGCTCAGAGGTCACAATAAGGTCCCTTGGCTCAGAATCCTAGGCTGATATTAAGGTATCAGTCCAAGAGGTTTCGAGCACAGTCTAGAGTGATCAAATCCTACAAATCCATAAGGAAGACAACTGGATGACTCCAATAATCCGTTATTTAAAGGATGAGGTCTTACCCGAAGGAAAAGATCAGTCCAAACAAATACGAATCAGATCGGCTCGATACCTGATTATCAATAACAAGCTCTATTGAATGTCATACACTTTACCTATGCTTCTATGTCTCACCTCAGAGGAAGCTCGTTATGTGCTAAGAGAAATATATGAAGGGCTTTGTGAAAATCATAATGAGGGAAGAAGCTTGTCCCACCGAGCTCTTATTCAGGGTTATTATTGGCTGACTATGCAGAAGGATGCTAAGGATCATGTCAAGAAATGTGATAGATGTCAAAGGTTTACGCCCTACCGACATCAGCCTCAACAACTGATGGTCCCAATTACAAATCCATGGCCATTTGTTCAATGGAGAATGAATATCATTAGACCATTACCAAGGGTATCTTAAAATAAGAGGTTTCTCTTAGTAACTATAGATTATTTCACCAAATAGGTAGAAACTCGTCCCTTGGCTAGATTAACAGAGTTTGAAGTAAGAAATTTCACCTAGAAAGAGATAGTGTGTAGGTTCAAAATACCTATGATATTGATTTCAGACAATGAGACTTAGTTCCAAGGTAAGATCTTTAAAAAAATCTGAACTGACCTTAACATACTCCAGCACTTTTCATCTCCAATGCACCCCTAAACTAATGATCAAATAGAGGTTACCAATAGGTCTGTCTTAGAAGCCTTCAACTGGAGGAATCGAAACCAAAATGGGTTGAAGAGTTACCTAGGGTTCTTTGGGCTTACCGGACCACAAAAAGAACTCCCATCTGAGAAACGCCATTCTCTCTGACGTTCGAAACTAAGGCCGTCATACATGTGAAAATTGGCCTACCCTCTCTCAGAACTGATATGTACCATTCGGATCAGAATGACAACCTACTTTTAAAAGAACTGGATCTCCTAGAAGAAAATATAGAGCAAGCTAAGATACGGATGGTTTCTTACAAATAAAGGATGTTAAAATATTTCAATAAAAACACCAAGTTAGTTAGTTTCTAGGCTGGAGATCTTGTACTCAAAAAAGTTTCTCCAAATACTAAGGAACCTAGTTCTGGAAAGCTATCTCCCAACTGGGAGGGGCCCTATCGGATAGTATAGACATACAGGTCGACCATTTATTGGTTGGAAGAACTCAATGAAAATCCAATTTCGAAGCCTTGTAATATAGAGCATTTAAAGAAATACTATCAATAAATCTTTGTTAGCTTCAAATTCCACGAAGTATTCAATCCCCGGATGTTACAGCTTTGAGCAAAATCTTTGTTAGTTTTAAATTCCACAAAACATTTAAGCTCTAGATGTTACAACTCTGATCAAAATCTTTGTTAGCTTTAAATTCCACAAAGCATTTAAGCTCTAGATGTTACAATTCTAAGTAAAATCTTTGTTAGCTTTAAATTCCATAAAGCATTTAAGCTCTGGATGTTATAACTCTGAGCAAAATCTTTGTTAGCTTTAAATTTCACGAAGCATTTAAGATCTAGATATTACAGCTCTAAGTAAAATCTTTGTTAGTTTTAAAATTTCACAAAACATTTAAGCTCTAAATGTTATAGCTCTAAATAAAAATCTTCGTTACCATTAAATTCCACAAAGCATTTAAGCTTTGGATGTTGCATCTCCGAATAAAAACTTTCTCAACTCTGAATTCCACGAAGCATTTAAGCTCGGGATGTTATGGCTCTAAGTAAACTTGGTTAGTTTTAAATTCTATTGAGGCTATCTACTTGGGGTAACATAGGCTCAGAATAAAAGCTAAAAGTCAACAAGGCTCTCCTCCATATATTATCAAATATAAAAAATAAAAATAAAAATGATCATAAAAGGAATGAAGAAACCATAAACATTAAGAGAAAACGTTTGAAGTCATTATAGAAAGACAATTATAAAGCAAACATGACTAAGGATTAGTCTCTTCACTCTCAATGTCAGAAACTTCTATATGGTCTAGAACCTTTGTATTTATCTTTGGGAACGCTTTGGCTATTTTTTTGAGACAAAGATTATAACCGTCAGAGGCGAGCTTCCTCCCAAGCTTCAAAATCTTGTCTTTCTGTTGATCAACCGTTGCAACCGTCGCGGCTTCTATCTTTGAATGATGTCTTGTTTCGACCTCAAAAGCGACGGTTTTAACAACATACATTTCTAATCTGAGATCTGATATTTGTCACTTCAGGTTAGCAACTTCATTACTCAAAGAGTGTATCTCTACTTCTTTAAGTCTCTTCTTTAGTTCCTCAACTGTATTAGTTGCCTCAATAGAACTCATAAGTTGGAGCTGAAACAAAACCTCCAAGTCGTGAAACTTTTACCTAATGTCACCCAAAGCAACCATAACGTGCAGAGCCTATAGAATGAGGGTTGTTAGAACTAACAAATGCAAAAATTAAAAAAAAAAAAAAATTTACTCTGCACAAAAAGATAAACCCGGCATGGACAGCTTGGGGAAAACTCACTTGGGCTAACTCTCTTGGGATCTTGTCCCAACTTAAATCCCATTACATCTTCAGAGCATCCTTGATGGAGGGTAGTGGGGGATCATTCTCCCCCAAAGCTCGAGCAAAGACCCCTCCTCCCTGCCCTGGAGTCGCCACCTCTTTTCCTCTTTTCCTTGACACGGTTGTAGAGGTCTCAACCACCTCAGAATCTCCAACAAGTGGAGAGTTCGGTAGATGAGGTTGAGATGACAGAACTTCGTGACCGTTCTCTTGGCTGAAACGGCAGCTGTGGGTTCCTCTATTGTTGCTCGCTTCCAGAAAGGACTTGTTTGTGGAGATCCATATCTGGAGATTGAATTAGGCCCATTTTAACCAAGTTTTTTGTGCTTAGAATGGAGTGATGGTGTCATGATGTAAACTTCAGAATCCTCCCGAGCCTCTACTGACTTTCATAAGTCAACTTGATATAACCCTTTGTATTTCGAGCTGAAAATAGGAAAATATAAGATCCAAGAAGAAAAAAGGGTATAATAAAAAAAAGAAAAATGAAGGACATATATCTTACTAGCCCTACCCGGGATCCGAGGTATCACCTTAGTGTCCGACTCGATATGTTCAGCATCCTCCAAAGCTCTTTTTACAAAGAAGTATCACTTCTTCCATGTTTTGGTAAAAGTGGGTATCGAGGTAAAATGTTTGAAACGTAATGGGAAGGAAAGGTAATATAGTCCTTCAAAACTATTTTTGACGTCCATATTGCACCTCAAAAGGTCAAGGTTAGGTTCTACTCTATTTTTTAAGAACAGTACTAGAAAGTCCATTAATTGCCTCCATCCATTAACATTTAGGTTGGTAGAGAAAATGCCATAGACATAGAAAAATCGTATAAGAAAGGGGTGGAAAGGAAATCGAAAGCCAAATTCAAACTATTCCTTATATACACATATCTCCCTAAGTCTTGGGGTGTTTGGGCGTTCAAAAGACTCAGGAACCCTACAAACCACGGTCTCAGGGATGTTATAAGTAACTTTCAAAACATCTAAACTCTCTGAAGTAAAATGGCTGATCTCAGGGTCTCTCAACATATCTTCAAACACAACGTTACCAACCTCATCGAAATTGGATTCATCAAATTCTCTATTCCTCCCAGGTTTAATTGAGTTAGATATACTAACCCTAGGGTTTTTATCTCCTTAAGCAAACATGATAAATGAGAGAGAAAAAGAAAGAAAGGGTTAGTTAAGAACTTTGACTTAATTAGGAAGTATCAGACTAACAAAGGAGATCGTTGTCAGAAAAGGAGAAACTTGATCGAAAAACTTAAGCAAGAAACCTTGATAAACCAGAAGTTCTTTTATGAACTAAAAAGATGCTTATATAGAAGACACGATTGTTCATAAAATGTGATAATTACCTGGGGATTCTGAAACGACGTTTGGTAATAAATGATTAAGCATTTTATGAGGCGATAGGACGGTTGAGATCTTGAAAAATAAACCGACAGATCGGACACAACAAAGCATTGAGCTCAAATCTTGGAATGTCGATCTAGGTCATGACATCCGAGACTTGAGGGAGGAGTAGCTGATATACTCAAAATTAACTCGGAGTATAAGAGTGACGCGTGGCAACCATACCTGAAGAGATAACCTTTAGACCTCACGACTCAGTATTGTAGCAGCCATACATGAAGAGATAACCTCTAGACCTCATGACCTAGTACTGAGAAATAAAGTATTCAAAAATATGCGGTAGTTAACCAAGTCAAAGGAATCAAATCGAATCCCTACTTCCTTGGGAAGATCTCAATAACAAGATATTCATCATCTATAAAAAAAGGTAGGACCTCAACCAAAAGAGGTACGCTTTCTCAAAATTTTATAATCACTCTTAGTAGTCCCTTGTACAAATTACTAACTTGATCATCCGAGGATTCTACACCGGATCTCCACTGGTGATTCTCTACTCTCTTTTTTGTAGATACTTCAAAGAAAGGATATCTGGGCATCAACTCCCAAGGACAGAAAGTGACATCATCAATTTTGGATTCTTCGTGGGACCTCCACCAGTGATTCTCTAGTCTTTTCTTTGCAGATACCTCAAAGGAAGGATATTTGGGCATCGACTCCCGAGGACTGAATTATGCACTCTATCCATCACCATTCCCATTGCTCTTAATCGTGCAATCTTGATCTTTTTTATACTGGGGCATTTGATGAATGAACTTAATGAGAAGTGGAAAGAAGGTTACTTTATCCCAAAACAGAGGAAAAATTTGTTGCAAAATTCTGATTTTTCTGTATCAATTTATACATTAAAGTGTGTGAAACAATAGCAAATAAACATATGCTATAACAAACAAATTATAATATGTAAATTATAAAAACAAATAGATTAGAAAGAATTAACCTTATATATATGTATCCAATTTGAACTGATAAGTTTCTTTAAGATTAGGTTTTGGATCACCTTGTATGATTCATTTGCAAATTTAAACTCATATGACCTTATACCATATTTTTAACTTCTCAATGATTATAAAAAAAAATCTATGTATAATATGAAAGGAGAATTAGCCCCAGGCATGGATCCCACTGGAACATCTTGCCATTAGGTCTTAGGTCCTGTTCAAGGTAGAATCAACGAACGAAAGGGGCACAACGGAAAGCACCATAAAACTAGATTTTTCTCTATTAGCAACAAGCCATTCCATGACTTAGAAACTCCAGAAGAGGAGGGGAGAGCAATTGGGTGCAAGGCAAAGCGTTGTGAGAGACGTTGCTCGTAAGATGTTTGACAGAAGTACCAAGAGAAGAGGAACTTTACAGACAGAAAAAGTAAAGTACGGGAAACACTGGGAAACCTTAAAGAGAATAGGAACTTGAGCATGTGGTGCTTTCACAAAATATAATTTACCAAATGAGTTAAATGATGTGTTTGATCAAAAAATATTAGGATAAATTATACTAGCCTATGAGATTTTTGAAAATTATACAACTTTTTTTGATATTTTTGAAATTACATTGACCTCCATATTTTACATGAAAAAAATACAAATACCATCCTCCAATCAAAATTTTTAATCAAAATGACAGAACTATCTCTTTTATTTTTATATTTTATATTTTTTAATTCAATTTTGACCAATTTTTGAAAAATGTTTTCTTTTATTTTATGTAAAAATAAATTTAAGGTAAAATAACTTATTTTTATTTTATATAAAAATAAGTTTAAGATTTTAATCAGTATTTATTTGAAAAAAATAAAAATATGTCAAATTAAAAATTGAAATAAAAAACATAAAAGGAATAGTTTGTCATTTTGAATAAAAAAATTGATTAGAAGGGGATATTTGTATATTGTTAGGTAAAGTATAGAAGGTCAGTACAATTGTTAAAAATTTTAGAGAAAGTAAGTGTAATTTATCCAAAATATTATTATACATACATTTTATTTATTTATAATTTCAGCCATTTTTAATTGGTTCTTTATAATTTGGAAGTAAGAATCAAAGTCTTTTACTTGGTTCTTTATAATTTAGAAGTAAGAATCAAAGTCAGTTGATAAATATGAAAAATCAAATACACTTTTAACACAAGAAGGGATATTTTTGTTAACTTCTAAAACAAGAGAGAAAAAGAAGAATAGTATAATTTTTTTTAGATAATTAATGAAAAAAAAAGAAATAAAATAAATAGTGTCTCTCACTTGTTTAGAAAAGATAAAATGTAAATTATATTTATATCTTTTGATATTTTTGATAATTATAATTTTTTTTTTAAATTATACAAACCTTCTTTATTTTTTTTTGACAAACTACATTAACCTTCTATTTAGTACAATTTCTTTTTAAAAATGACAAAATTGTCCCTTTGAATTTTTTTTTGGTATTTTTTTTAATTTTGACCATTTTTCTAACTTTTTTTAAAGATATATATTTTTTCATTTTATATAAAATTAAATTTTAAATAAATAATTTATATTTTTTTAGTCGAAGAAGATTTTAATTAATATTAATAAAAAAAATAATTAAAAAAATTGGTCAAAATTTTAAAATTACAACACCAAAATTACAAGGGGCAATATTGTCGTTGTTTTTAAAAATTGGACTGGAGAGAAGGTCACTGTAATTTTAAAAATCTCAAAAAATGTCAATGTAATTGTCAGAAATCTTAACAAAGATCAGCATAATTTATTTAAAAATAAAAAAATAGAGAAAATGAATGAAATATTTTATTATTTGAATAAAAATAATTATGACTTATAATTACTCACCGTCTAGTCTCTACCTTTTATCTTTCCTCACCGCTTTTGAAAAGAGAATAAAATGTATTTTTAAACTGCAGCTAATTTATTTTTATTCATTATTTTTAAATTAAATATAAATAGTGTCTCATTTTCTTGTCTTTTTTTTCTTTTTCTGCTCCTTAATTTAAGCATCGGTAAGACTTTACCAGTTAAGTAAAAATGGGTAAAATTACATGGGAATAATTTTTTCTAGGCAAAATTAATTAAGAAAAAAACTCTCAGGAAAATAAAATAAAATAAAATAAAAGCAAAAAACAAGAAATTGCTCCAGATTTACCAATTAACAGCCGGTGGCCCGGTGATCTATGCGTCCAGTGGAATCAATCCACCTCAGCTCCATGACCCTCCACAGTTCACACAGAAAGGATCATGACAGATATCAAATTTTTATACAACCCTTGATTTTTTTCCTCTCTTGACTGATTGTCGGCCTCCACCACACAATATATATAAAAATCAACAAATATACCTGATATTCCACGTAGACATCTAAATGGATTGTGGATGACACGTGGCCCAACAGCAAAGCAGAATCAACTATCCTTAGCCAATAACAATCAACATTTGGATTTGCCAATATCCCTCCTTTGCATATATTTCTAGTACTACTCTCTTGATTCTTGAATACTTCTTCATTCCTCACAATCTTCTCTCTCTCTAGCTCACTGCAAGAATGGCAGCCAAAGCATTGATGAGCTGCGGCGTCGCCGCCGTCTGCCCCTCAGTCCTGTCATCGTCTAAGTCCAAATTTGCAGCTGCGCTGCCGCTGCCTAATGCTGCGGGCACAAGTGCTACATCTAGGTTCAGCATGTCGGCCGACTGGATGCCAGGTCAGCCCCGGCCACCCTACCTTGATGGCTCAGCACCAGGGTAAGAATAAAGATACACTAAAAGCAAATACTTCATCAATCAACTCTTTATTCTCCTTTTATTTCTTAGTTTTGTGTCTTTACAACTTGATAAGGCCCTGTTTGACGGAGCAGGGCAGCCAAAATCGCGATTTGGCAACAAAGCTCTCAGTAGCATTGCCAAAATCGCGGATGCAGCCCACAATTTTGGCTGTCACTGCTACACCAAACACCCTCCAAGTCCAGTGGTAAGGAGATCCTTGGATGAGTCGTAAATTCGGATATTTTAGGTTCGAATTCTCACCGTAGCTTACATTCTGAGGTGGTCACTCTTCTGATAAGTGTAAACTTGTATGAAATAGTCATGGTAGGGCTCGCTAGATTCCTCATCATTAGGAAAAAAAAATTATTCAGCTCAATAAGACAACTTTGATTAATTTTTAGGATTTATAGTTTGTGTAATGGTATTTTTGTTAGATTAATGTTGTGTTTGTGTGTTTTAGTGACTTTGGATTCGACCCACTTCGGCTTGGGGAAGTCCCAGAAAACCTTGAGAGATACAAGGAATCTGAACTCATCCACTGCAGATGGGCAATGCTTGCTGTTGTAAGTTTCATTCTTGAAATGCCTGTTAATATTTGTTACTTCTCAAAAAGGTGTTTACATGCATGAAAAATTAACTTTTAAAATGAAATTTGATGAGAACATTATTTCCCTCTAGAAAAACCGATGAATTAGGCAATTGGAATCATTTTATTATCTTATATAGTCATTAGATCTTGAAAATGCTTTGAGAAATGCCTTGAAAATATAATTCTAAATAATTTGTTCTAAGTAAGTGTCGAATAAAAATGAAACTTTTTTAACTTTGGTCCTTGATATAATTTGCAGCCTGGAATCCTAGTACCAGAGGCCTTGGGATTGGGCAACTGGGTGAAAGCTCAAGAGTGGGCAGCAGTTCCTGGAGGACAAGCTACCTACTTGGGCAACCCAGTTCCCTGGGGAACCCTACCTACCATTCTGGTTATTGAATTCGTTGCCATTGCCTTCGTAGAGCACCAACGAAGCATGGAGAAAGATACCGAGAAGAAGAAGTACCCCGGTGGAGCTTTCGACCCATTAGGCTTCTCCAAGGACCCTGTTAAGTTTGAGGAATACAAGGTCAAAGAGATAAAAAATGGTTAGTACTCCCATTCTTTGCATTTTGTTATGAATCAGACAAATACGTTAAAAGCAAGATTGTTTGACACTGACCCAATAATAACCTTTTCTTTTGGCGGCTCCATTCACTTATTAGTATTCAATGACTTAATTTTATGCCCATACATAATATCTAAGTCATTTTAAACCAGTTTCGAACTTGTGACATGGTGCTTGTTCTAAACCAAATTATGAATCTGACAAATATCCTCAGAACTGACAAAACGAGTGAGATGAAGCCTTTTAACATTTTAGGATTTGTAACTCATTTCAACGGTTCAAAGTGCATTTCATTTTATCTAACATGGTTGTAATTTGTATGCTCAGGCCGGCTCGCCTTGTTGGCTTTTGTGGGGTTCTGTGTTCAACAATCGGCTTACCCTGGCACAGGGCCACTGGAGAACTTGGCAACTCACTTGGCTGATCCATGGCACAACAACATTGGAGATGTCATCATCCCTAGATCAATTTATCCATGATCACTGAAATGTAATCCATACCCCCTGTAGAATTCCATGTAACAATCTGCAATGATGCAAAAGTTGCAGATGTTTGATCTCGTAAGTGTAGAAGTACTTGGAATACAGTTTTCATGTATTATACCTTGCCTTGCCTCTTCATATGTGTTAACAATAACATAAATATCTCACTGAATGCATTGATTTTGGTTAGTTATCGAACACAACTGATAGCTTGGATTTTTAATCATCAAGCAACAGATATAAATATATCACTGTATATATATAGATAGAGAATAATTGATTTTTCCCTTTTCTAGTGGAGTATTACATGTAAAAAGGAACTCATTGAACCAAATTAAACTCCATGGTTGGTTTTGTAATGATATTGATTTGCATTGAGAGAATTTATTGAAGAGGATATTCAACAAACTGATTCATCCTGTTCATTGCCTTTTCTCAAAAATGCTATCATATTTTTCTGGCCTTCACATAATAATATAATAGCCCATCCGACGGTAAGTGTGAAGAGTTTGATTTGGCTTATAAAATACCACAAGCCTTGTTACTAAGAACTTTGGCTTAAACTTTTGAATTATAATGTTGTGAGTTCTTTCAAGTTATTGAAACAATGGGCTTGAGAATGTTACAAGTGGTATTAGAGTCGACCTTAATCTAGTGGCAGCTGTCGTGACAGTGTGGAAGTATCCCATCCTCACATCGGTTAGGTGTGGAAGGTTTGATTGGCTTATAAGACATCACAATTTTTGATTTATAATGTTGTGAGTTCTTTCAAGTTATTGTGACAACAGACTTGGGCCGTTATAGATAATTAAAAAAAAAAAAACATAAAATTGGATAGTACCCAATCAAACTCAAATTGGAACCACTCACTCCAATCTGGTACGTGCAATGCATGTTGAGCTTCCTTGTATATTCAAACATCTATTTTGAATACCCTCTGGCTTGACATGTTCCTGTGAGAAAATGAAATGAAGGGAATCCTTCTAATGAGTGATGTCTATGCTACAATAAAATGTATTGTAAGAGTTTAATCTTAACTGTATAATATGTTTGGACAAAAAAGAAAAAAAAAACTCCAAGATTTGAAAATGCTTACGAGCTTCTATGTTTTTATCTGATCTTAAGGGGGATTGAATGGGTTTTAGAGACACATTGTGTCCAGCAATGAGGATGCTGGTTTTCCCACATCTGTATCCTAATAAGCAGATTCAGTAGAAGCAATAGAGCACCAATGTATTGAGCATAAGGTTTGTTCATCTGTTAGTAATTTTAATTGTTGAGAGTTGTAGATTAAAACGAGAGTGAGTCTTGCCGTTACGGTAAAGTTTTTCTATTGTTACTTTGAGATCTCGGGTTCAGATTGTAAAAATAGTCTCTCTCTTTGTAAGAGTTAAACTACGTACATTTAATTATTCTTAGATCTTATTGTGATAGAAATTTCATGCACCGAACTAGTCTTTCTTGCATATTAAATTCATATTTTGAAAGCCATCAAAAGAACTCCTTTGAATGTATATGTGGCAAGCTTATGGGATTAACCAATCACGAGGGAAGTTTGTGAGGTATTGATATGAGATTAACCAAACCTGCGGAAAGCTTCAACAAATCAGTTACTTGCTTGGATCCATGTTTTAATCAAAGAAGAACCTATTACTTAGGAATGGCAACGGGAAGGGTACCTCCCTATTCTGGTCCCACAGAAAAAATATTTTCTCTCAAATTCATTTAACGTTTAAATCACGTGATAGGTGGGGTTGGTTCCCCATCAAAATCCATATTTATTTTTAAATTTTTATTTTTATTTTATTGAATTAATTATAATTAATACTTTTCAAATAAAATGATACATGTGTTAAAATATGAAATATAAATGTTAATAAAGAATTAAAATAATATTTTTTTTTAAACATATAACTCTATTAAATTTGTATAAATAATTAAAAAAAGTTATTATAAACATTGATTATGTAACATAAACTTCTTTTATTAGTTTATTTTATATAATCGGGGTATGGTGCATTCTCTCTAAATTTTAACGGAATGGAAATATCTTTCCCAAATTCGTCCTAATAAGGGCAGAGTAATTAGGGAATTTCTAACAGAATAAGTTAAATTACCATCCCTACAATGCCCTAAGTATCTACCACAACTGGCCTAGTGACCCATTTGTACAATAATTTTAAAGTCATGCTCCATTTAGACAACAAATTTTATTTTATTTTTTCATTTATAGACACAGGAAAGCCATGTCAATTTTTTTTTTAGATATGCAATTATAATATCTCATATCCCCCGGTAACTAACATCTTTAAAGTATTTAAAACTTTTATTGTACAATATATGTATTTTTTGGCCTAATTTAGAAAAACAAAGTCGTGTGGCGAGGGCCGGTTCAGAAAAAAAGGCCCTACAAATCTACAAAGCAGAAGACAAGAAGAAACAAAGAACACACACATAACTAATTGATTACTTTTATTTATGTTTTATTCATAAGCTTGCAACTTTAGAGAGAGAGAGAGAGAGGAAGAGAGAGAAACTGGGAGTAATTCCAGTTTAATTAGTTCAACATTTTTGTTTATGGGTTATGAACGCATACACAAACATTTCCAAAGGGTGTTGACTGACACTTGAAGCTGATCAATTTTTCCTTGTATGCTTGCCTACATATGTTTCTACAGTCTGCTTCATTACAATTGATTATGATGCGGGTACCCTCTTTAGGGTTTGGTGCTGCAGCCAACAATGTCAACACCACCAAAGCAGTCACCATACTCAAATCCATTACTCCTCTTCTTCCCATTATAAACAAATTAAAAGAGATGTAATATTACTAGGTGATTATGAATTGGCTATTTATAGGAAAATAAAGATGTTATTCCGTCAACGTGTCAATCCATCACATGTCTGTGTCAGTTTATGTAATTTTGACATTATAGTGAATTCTACGTAACTTTTACAAAATACTAAAATGATAGAGATAATTACACCATGTGACGAGTTTATAAAATAATTTTTCAAAAAATAAATGATGATGTACTTGCACGGGATAAGGATAATATCCAACATTAAATTTTCTCAATTCTCTAAGTGTTCTATTAGATTTATGCTATGTAACACTTTATTCCATATGTTGTACAAAATTGAACGAATAGAAAAAAAAACTTGCACTGTGACTTGTAATTATTTTTATCTTGTGTTAGAGATGAGAGGGAAATTAATGCTTATTAATAATATAAATGTTCTTGATCTTGCCAAAGAATTTAGTGTTAATGGTTGCTTGATTATGTTATGTGACACCCTCTATGTAGCAGATGGATTACGTTGCTCCATTTGAAAACATGTCATTGATACTTAATTTTATTAATATTTACCATCAATAGAGGATATAATAGATCTTGCGTACACTTATGATCAATTTATAAATAAAGGGTAAGTTACACTGACCTACTTTGAGATTTCTGACAATTATAGGAAACTCTTGTGAGATTTCTCAAATGACATTGACCTCTCTTGTAGTTTTATTTTTTTTTAAATGACAAAAATATCCCCTTCACTTATTTTTTTTTGCATTTTTTCAAATTTGACCAAGTTTTTTATTTTTTTTCATGTTCAAATAAATATTAAATAAAACATTCTTTGATTAAAAAAAATATATGTTATTTATCTTAATTTTATTTATTTTTATATAAAATGAAAAAAATCTTTAAAAAAAGTTAGAAAATGTCAAAATTTTAAAAATCCAAAAAAAGGAAAAGAAAGGGGCATTTTTGTCATTTTGGGAAAAAATTAAAGTTAGAAGGGAGGTTATTGTAATTTTTCAATAAAAATAGGAGAGATCAGTGTCATTTCAGAAACCTGAGGGAAGGTCCTTGTAATTATCAAAAACCTCTAGAGAGGTTAATGTAATTTACCCTATAATTAAAATAAGATTGATTAAATGAGTTTTATCCCTTCACTTTTAATTTACATCTTCTAATGTCAAGATCACAAACTCAAATGCAACTGGCCAATTACAATAAATATTTGATTTTTTGTATCTTAATTAGTTTAGTTTCTGAATAACGTCTTCATATACGATAATTGCAAAAAACTTAATTTGATTTAATCAAATCCATTGTAAGGTGCTTTAGGATTATAATGAATTAACTAAAAATTAATTTAATCAACTTACTACCCACGAAATTACAGAGACAGTCCAAATTATTTATCTAAATAATTTACCAGTCAATTATTCAAAGTGTTCAAGTATAATTTAAATTTAGACTCTTATCAATGATACGACCAAGTGCTTGAATAAATTAAAATGACAAGTACAAATATAAAGAGTATATTCAAGCAAGAGAAATATAAGATTTTATATTGGAAGCCCTCCCAAGGAATAAAATCTATGGAATGGATATTTTATTACAAATTATTCCAAACATTCCTTTGGTCTAATTGATTAATTCTTATTCCATTCCATATCTCATTTTATACAATGACCATTCTATTCCAGTGTTCCAAACATAGTCTAACGTCATTCAAGGAAATTTAGGTCACTTTCCATGTTAATTAAGTACGAAGGTTGATTGTGTCCAATGCTTACTTCATTTAGTTCCATTTTAAATTCCTTAGTATGGTAAGGTCAAGTAAGTGTCATCTCATTTACACTCATTACATGAGTGGTAGAAATCTATTCATGACTCATTCTTGAGCCCCTTAGCAAGTTCAATTAATTTTCTAAGTTGTGTTGACCATGCTCGACAACTAAAATAATAAAATTTCTTCTCGTTGATTAGTTCATTCTCCACAAACTAAGTATAAAGGCAACTTATTATTATTTCGTTCCCACTTAATCCATGAGTGTTAAGTATCATCCAAAAGTTCAATTTCATTTATGAATGTTGATCTTAGGATTCAAAACAACTTATAGATGAATTCTATAGTACCTTCCCTCTTTTGAAAACATGACTTGAAGAAAATAAGTTTTCCCAAAACTTACGGTTCACTCTTCAATTAAATTCATAGGTATTTGGAGTTTTTAAAACCTCATTGAAGTTCCATAGTTCAAGAGCATATCTATCTATATTATTGATGTAGAACACGTAGCTAAAGAATTTTTAGAACAATAGGAATGTCACAACTCCCATTTCAAGTCAACATACTTAGTAGACATAGTTTTGTTAGATCTGTTTTTGGGGCTCATTACCTTTACTTTTGACTTAGAATGACGAGACATAACAAACTCATGATCACCTTATAACCATGACCGAAGTCGTTTTTTGACCAAATTCCTTTGTTTAGACCCTTAAAGGTCTCTATATTTACTATTTATGAAAAGTTTTATATTATCAATTACTTCACTTAGGAAAATCAGAATGAGATGCTGATTGTGGCTTTTTTCTTCTTTTCTTAACTAGTTTCCTATTATGAGTTCAATTGCTAAAGCCCCAATTTTGATTTTTTTTCCTGAATTTCTTTAGTTTCTTAATTCTATTAGGACTAGTATAGAATTAGTAGTTTCATATTCAAAGTATTTTTCTAGGCATATAAATATGATATAATTTGTCTTCTATTATATAGTTTTTATTAATAATATACAATTTCAAATTTTAGAGATTTGTTCTCTTGTTTGGGTGAGTAATTCCCATAATTGATTCAATTTAAGGGATTCAATGTGCTCAATTATTTTCACGCTATGTCAATTATCTTAATTTTTTAGGTCATTGGAACAAAATTAACCTACATGGTTAGTAATGGCGACAAAATATTTTTTTGGGTTGATAAATAGGCGATGGATAAAGCGTTACATGAATAATGTTCCTGAAAAGAATTTGTTGAATATTGATTGGAACTTAAAAGTTAAAGATTGCATTTTGTAAAGTAAACTATGGAATGAGGTGAAGATTAAGAATCTTGTTGGACATGATTTGGTTGGTATCATTTGTAGTATTCTTATTCATGTTTCTTCCGTTGTGGACACTATGTGGTGGGAGTAGAGCAGAGTGGTTTGTTTTCTCAAAAATCTACAACTAGATTAGCTAGAGATATATGTGTGAAGAGTTCTAGAATTTCAAATCAGAATAAGTCAATTTTCTCTAGGTGTTGGAAACTGAATTTTGCACCTAAGACCAGATCATTCTTATGGTTATTGTTAAGGCTGAGTATTCCTTCTAAGGAATTACTTAATAAGAGAGGCATCAATGTTGATCTCCATTGTGATTTATGCCCCTGGGAGGTTGAGAATTTGAATAATATTTTTCTACGTTGTAAAGCTATGAAATATGTCTGGAATCTAATTGCAAATGCTTGTGTTGCACCAAGTGATAATGAAGATGATATTCTGATCTGGTTAAAGAAAGTTCGGCAAATGCACAAAAATGAGAAAAGAAATCTGGTGTCATCGAAATAATAAAATCTTTAGAAAAGAAAAACTCAACCAAAGTCATTGAAAATGCGACCACATTGTTTACAAATTATGAAAGAGTTGACAAATGGTTTAATAATAGGGCAACTAAGTCGGGTAAGGGTAAAGCTATGTGGTTTAACAGGTGGATTCCACCTATTGGTGCTAAGATGATGAATTTTGATGGCTCAAAAAAGGAAAGTTGTAGTTCATGTGGGGTGAGTGCCATTCTCAAAAATGAGGAAGCTAAGATTTGTTAGGTATTATCAAATTAGTACGAGAGTAATCATTCAGTGCCTCAGTTGAAAGCATTGGCTCTTCGCGAGGGATTACTTAGGATTGATCCTCAGGGTGGTAAATATTTCGAAATTGAAGGAGATTCTAAGGTAGTTGTTAATAGTTTGTTGTGGAGGAAGAATTGTTCTTGGGGAGTTTTTAATATTTTAAAAGATTGTAGTAATATTATTAGAGATACAGTATTAGTGGTTATTGTTAAGCATATTTATTGTGAAACTAATATGGCAGCAGATTGATTGGCAAAGAAAACAAAGTAAAATTGTCTGGTTTAATGATTTTCCTAGGGAATTAAGGTCCATTGCGTTGATAATGTTAGGGGTAGAGATTTGGAAAGATTGGTTTGACATTAACAAAATATAAAATAAAATCTTGCACTCAGAAAATTTCTTGAGGAGGATTTTTTTTTTTTTTATTCAAACTGATTCATCCTGTTCATTGCCTTTTATCTAAAATGCTACCACACATGTCTGGTTTTCACAATAAAAAAGGGAAGCAAAATCGGATAAGTTTTTTTTTTTTATACAATGATGGGGGAGGGGAAAGCGACATTGATCTCACACCAATTGGATAAAAAGTAAATACTTACACCATTTTGATTGAATCTCAGTCTTAACAAAATTGGATAACTTTTTTTTTTCTTTTTATATTTGCAAAGCAAAGAAATTTTATGGGTAAATTACATTGTTCTTTTTTGAAGTTTATGATAATTATAGTGACATCTCTTGAGATTTTTAAAACTATACTGACCTCCTCTACTTTATAAAATAATATATAAATACTTCTTTCCAATCTATTTTTTTCTTCAAAATGATTAAATTACTCCATTCATATATTTTTTTTCAATTTTTAAAATCTTGACCAATTTTTTTTCATTTTTTAAATAAATATTGATAAAAACCTTAAATTTACTTTTATATAAAATAAAAATCAGTTATTTACTTTAAAAAAAATTTTAAATAAAAAAATTAAAAAATTTGTAAAAAAAGTTAGAATAAATTAGTCAAAATTAAAAAAAATAAAAAAAATAAAAGATGCAATTTTGTCATTTTGAAAAAATATTGATAGAAGAGAGGTATCTGTATATTATTTTATAAAATAAGAGAAGTTAGTGTAATTTCAGAAACTTCATAAAAAACTAGTGTAATTGTCATAAATGTCAAGAAAAATCAGTATAATTTACTTAAATTTTATTAATGCAAACAAAATGTACTACATGCTGAAAACATCAACAAATAATATAATGCACAGGTATCATGACTGTCAAACTTCGTCCCATTTAAGACCCAATTAAGAGGGCTAATTATATGTTAAAATCGAACTATGTTTTAGTTCACATATTTACAGTGTCATATCTTTCACTGAGAAAATTTCTCGAAGAGCAATTTTTTATACAAACTGATTCATCTTGTTCATTGCCTTTTCTCTGAAATGCTAACACATCTATCTGGCTTTCACAATAAAAAAAGGAAGCAAAACTGGATTAGGTTTTTTTCTTTCTTTCTTTCTGATACAATGATTGGGAAGGGAAATTAAATTATCACCAACTGGGTGAAAAACTGACACTTGCACTATTTAAATAGAATCCTAATCCTAACAAAAGTATATAGTTTTTTTTTTTTTAAGGAAATCAAATACTAAAAAGCTTATAAAATAAATTTTTTAATCCAAAAAGTCAATGACACATTTTTGCTATTTAAAAGATTCAAAAAAAAAACTTTTAATACAAAAAAAATCCAATTGTTAATTTTTATTTTAACATTGTTAGAAAATTTTACTAATTAGACTAAAATAACCTTTAAGATACATTTAAAAAAATATTAAATAATTGATAAAATAAATTATTCAATCCAAAAAAAAACAAACATAATTTTTTTTATTTATCTAGGAGGTCTAAAAAATAAATTTTCATTTCATAAAATGTTATGATTGTTTTTGAATTAAAGAAATTATTTTATATATTAGTAATATTTTTTAATGGTGTTAAGATTGAAGTTAATAATTAGACTATTTTGTATTAATTTTTTTTTTAAAGATCTTTTAGATAGAAAAAATGTATCATGAACTTTTTATATTTAAAAAACTATTTTTAAGGCTTTTTAATATTTTTTATTTATTTTTATTACCAAAGCAAAGAAAATTTATTGATATAAACTGAAATTATGAGGCATACATGCTAAAAACAGCAACAAAGAATTTAATGCCATCATGACCTCCAAATTTAGTCCCAATCAAGTTGGCACTTACATCATGTTTAGTATGGTAAAATGAATATTTTAGGAATACTCATTCTACATATTCTTTATTATGTTTGGTATAATTATGAATGCTTATTCTATGGAATAGGCATTCCATTAAAAACTATTCCAAACGTTCTTTTAACCTAGATGAATAATCATTATTTTATTTCATGTCATTTTTATTTCATTTTTTATTTTATTTAATGAAATGACTATTTTAATTTTATGTACCAAACATAGCCAGGGACTAATACAACAAACCCCAAACCACCCCTTCCAAAAAAAAAAAAAAAAAGAGAAAAAAAAACCCCAAGAACTAACAAAAAAACCCCAAAAAAAAGAAACAAGAAATTGAAAAGGAGAGTTATACCAAATACACCCATCCACCAAGAAATACAGCATACACCCATCCACCAAGAAATCCGCAAGCTCGACATCACTATCCTTGTCATCATTTTAATAATCCCAACTGCATTTCATTACTTTAGTCCAGACCCAATCAATCTTAAAATGGAACTATTTGTGACCACAATCTGGTATATGCAATGCATTCTGAGCCTCCTTGAATATTCAAAAAACTATTTTGAATACCCTCTGGCTTTTGACATGCTCCTGTGAAAAAATAAAATAATAAAATGTAAGGTAAATTATACTAATTTTATTTGTAAATGATTTTGTTTTTTACTTGCCATTCTGGAGTTGTGGATCTTTCTTTCCTTTAATTTTCCTTTCATTTGGGCTTGATGCTAGCATATGATTGGCTTCTTGTCTGTTGCCAACTTAGTTCGGATGAGGCTCGGTAGCGTTGATGCTTTTTGTACCTTGTTTCTTTATTTTTGATGATTCTGAGTTATATATCTTGTACTGTATGTTTTTCATCAATAATTTTTACTTTTGCCAATAGAAAAAATAAAATTACACGAGATTTTTCTTTACGTTTATGACAATCAGAAAGATATCTTGAGATTTTTGAAATAACACTGACCTCTCATACTTCTACTAACAAACTACAAAGATCTTTCTTTCAGCCTTAGTTTTTTATTCAAAATGACAAAGGTGTCCTATTCATTTATTATTATTATTATTATTTTTCACATTTTTTTTAATTTGAAAAGGTCTTTGTAATTTGTTAGTAAAAATAGGAGAGGTCAATGTCATTTTAGAAATTTCAGGAAAAGTCTTTGTAATTGTCAGAAATTTTAAGGAAAATCAGTGTAATTTACCCTAAAATGTATGGATGGAAATGAGATGAAGAGCTTCCTTCTAATGTGATTTAGGACAAATATATTATTTGTCAATAACATGTATTTTGTTTCAGAGTTGTATTATGATTTTTGGTTTTCAAATTTGAGCCTATCTCAAATTGATTATTTTAGATAATATTTATTATTTTATTTTTTTATATTCAAAATAAGAGTATTGTATTAGAATTAGTATAAAAATATGAATTTTGATTTTTTTTTCATCAACAAAGAAGAAACATTTAATTGATGAAAAGGCACAAGAAGTGCATACATGAACATTAATAAAAGAAAGAAAAGAGAGAGAGGAGGGGAGTGCTATAAGCATCATAACAAGCAAACAATACCCCAACTAAGTTGGCACATTGTAGCCAGCAAAATCATCTACAGCACCACATCCAAAACAAAAACAACAAAACTCCATAGGATTGGTAGTACAAAATCTAATCTTTACTGCCCCTCCACACTTGAACAATCAAAGGAGCAGTCAAATTATCACTAGTCAAAAATAGGAGTTTTGGTTTACTAGTCAAAATAATAGTATCTTAATGTTATAAATATGATGTAATAGGTTTTTATAGTTAAGTTTTTTTATCAATAAAATATTAATTAAGAGTTTTGGCGATCTTTTTTTTTTTTTTTTTTTGAGTTGGTTGTTCTCCGTTGGGTGACAGATTCTCCATTTTTGAATATTGATGTTGGTCATATCTATTATTCACGTTTTCGTTCCGCATTATGATGAATGATGTTTATGTTACAATAATATGACTTGTAAGAACTTAATCTTAATTTTATAAGATGTTTGGATGAAAAAGAATAAAAAAAACTCTAAAATTTGAAAATGCTTATGTTTTAGTGCTGCCTCTATGTTTTTATCTGAGCTTAAGGGGTGTTGAACACAGCCATAAGCAGATTCAATGGAGGATATAAAGCGCCAATGTATTGATCATCAGGTTCAATACACTTGTGGGTAATGAAGCAATACTTGCTTATTTGGGTTTGTTTACTTGGTGGGCTCAGTTGAACCTAATACTAATAAATTTTAATTCAAGTCATATTCAAGTTGGATTGTTCAGGTTCAAGGTCGGACTCAAATTGAACTTGAGTTGATTTTTTTAAAACTTGAATTAAGTTTGGACATGACTTATCCCATACCCGTGTCACCCAAGTTGCACCCATGTTGAGAGTTACAAGTTAAAATTATATTTTAAAGTCAACAAAGAACTCTCAACGTATGTTTGGCAAGCTTATGGGATGTTGATATGAGATGAATCAATAATGAGGGAAGTTTGTGAGGTATTGATATGAGATAAACCAACCCAATGGAAAGCTATCTGCCACCACTGGCCTGGTGATCAATTTGTAGAAAATTTTTAAAGTCATAGTCATTTTCATGAATGTAGGTATATTGTCGAATTATTTAAATTTTCTGCGTCAAAATGAAAGAGAAGAAGAAACAAAGAACACACATAGATGACTAATTGATGACTTTTATTCATAGGCTTGCAACTAGAGAGAGAGAGAGAGAAACTGGGACTAATTCCAGTTTAATTCAACATTTTTGTTTATGGGTTATGAAAGCATACACAAACATTTCCAAAGGGTGTTGACTGACACTTGAAGCTGATCAATTTTTCCTTGTATGCTTGCCTACATGTGTTTCCGCACTCTGCTTATTACAATTGATTATGATACGGACACCCTCTGTAGGATTCGGTGCAGCAGCAAACAATGTCAACACCACCAAAGCAATCACCATACTCAAATGCATTACTCCTCTTGATCCTCCCATTCTAAACAAAAAAATGATGTAATATTATTACTAGGTGAATATCATGGTGATTCTGAATTGGTATTTATTGGAAATGCCCAAGAAAATGTATCATAAATGGATACCATAAAATCATGCGCCCTTCTCGCATGTTTCCCTTGGTATTACCACTTATCTAATTCAATTTACATTTTCAACATTTTTTCAAAGTAGGAAATTTTCATTTTCTTTTCTTTTCAATTTAACATTAAAAATTATAATGATAGTTTCAAATCTCTAGGAATTGCAACGGGGTGGGGGTGGGGGTGGGGGTGGGGGAGGGGGAGGGGTGTCTGTTTCCCAGCCCCGATTCCATTTTTATTTCTCGTTCCTGCCCTGTCTAAAGATTTATCCCAATACTAACCTCGTTTATATTTCCTCACCCCGCCCCCTTCCTTCCCGAATCCCAATTTTTTTCCTAACGTAAATTAGAATTTTTTTTTATAGGTAAATTAAAACTTTATTATATAAATAATCAACAAAAAAATAAAGTATGAGTGTAGTAAGAGAAATCTTAAAATTCATTTTATATAATGTAGTTTATTAGTAAATATAATGTATCTTAGGGATAATATATATATATATATATATATATATATATATATATCTATATATAAATGGGGTGAGGTGACCGTCCCTAACCCCGTCCTGAACTCGACCAGATTTTTAAAAGCCTACCCCGACCCTGCTTTGACCTTGTTTATGTAAACAATTCATACTTGTCCCATCAGGGACAAGGTGAAATTGTTTTCTAATGAGACAGGTTAATTTGTAATTTCTACACATTGATAGGGAATAGAATTCTATTCTAAGAAGTAATGTATTTTAGGAATATCCAGCTATATAGGTATTCTATTTCCATCATGACACTATTGTATAAATACTCTTTACTGTTAATGCAATATATATAAAAAAGTCTTCCATTATATCATTGTCACATCCCCCAGACCCACCCTGTGCGGATTTGGGGCACGTGACAAAGGCCAGTTAGGCACCCATCGGGTTTTATCAGTTTTTTTTTTTTTTTTTGAAAACAAAACCCCGACGGTAATCCTAACCACAGGCCATTCCGATCTAAATCCCAAGCATAATGCATTCAACATGTATAATTTAAGCAGCGAAATTTTCACAAGAGAATGCATACATATATACTTGGCAGAGCATTCAGGATACATCATAGTCAGTCCTATCTTAATCAAGCTTACAAAACAGTTTCACTACAAAATGTCATAATCTGTTCAGTTACACAAAAAAAGTACAAAAATGGTATAGATTCACAAAAATGGGTTATCATTTTATCTGGGGGTCTCCAACATTTTCCCCTAAGTTCTGGACCTGCTAAACCTGTCCATCTGAGAGTTCCCCTGAAATTATTAAAATAATGGAATGAGCTTTAAAAAGCCCAGTGAGTAACACAGATATCCAGGCAAGAGTTTCGAATTCAATCTTTGCTTAAATCACATGGTAATTAAATCAGTTTGGAATTAATAGTTCAATAAATCCAAGTCAAGTTCAATAGATCAAAACAGATAAACGGTTCAGAGTGCTAGCATATCAATCAGAAGTATAGTTAATCATTTGAGAAACTAAAAACCATGTTATCGGTGATAAAAGCATGCATTTAAAACATATGGTATTCGAAACAATTTAGCAGATCAAGGAGCAGTAACTTAAACAGTGTCAGAAGTTACTCACCTTCAATATTTGAGTTTGAAGCTATGAACGGAGCCTTCCTCTTTTTCTCTTTAAGCCTATAACAATTTATAAAGATTTATCAACTCATGACCTTAGACTGAGTAAGTCTACCCTATGATGGGTTTCATGGAACTAACTTATAGTGGCTAGTTCTTAGGTCTTACCTCTTAAGCATTTGGCTTAGGGTTTCAGTATCTTCCTGTTTTTTCATCTTGGCCTCGGCAATCATTTCTTTAGTACGTGCCTTATATATGAAGGGCTGGACGGAGACGATTTCAGTGGACTTAGCTATTCTAATATGGCGCTCAATAACTCTTTGCTGCCTCAGTAATTCTTGCATAAACTCTTGCTGTTTCTTATCGGCTAACCTCTGGGCCTTAGTCATGATGGTGAATTTCTTGCCCTGTTTGTCCATGGTAGTTTAAGTGATATTTTTACCTAGATCACAGCTTAACATGTTAGAACAGATGCCTTCACACATTTATCGGTTCTGATTTTCATATTATGGACCTAACCATTGAGTTCGGAAGGTCGAAGAAAGTAAATTTAGACTCTCTCGGCTTTTAATTTGGGTTCGGGTATGTCAGGGGTATTTTGGTCATTTTTTGCCGTCACATAATTTCTGTCTCGGGTTCGTCATCTAATCATGTATACAGTCTTACAAGTGTCAGGTCTACTACTGGTATCAGTTCCGTTGAAATCGGATTTCATTTGGGCCTTGTACAGGGTCAGGGGTATTATGGTAATTTCATACATCATATTTTTTTCGGTACCTCATTTGCAGTCACGGACCTCACCATTGGACTCAGGAGGTCCGAGACAGTAGGAATACATATATAACTTATGATTTTTGGACAACGGACTAATTTGGAGTATTTAATTTAATTAAATGATTTTAATTAAATTAATTTCGGAATATATATAATATATATATTATTTTTGGCAGAAAAATGAACGGTCGAATAGGGTGGCACAGCGGACGCGTGCCACCTCCCTCTCCAATAGACACCACGTTCGAGTCTCATAAGGCGCAAAATGCGTCTTTTATTTTTCTGATATAATTAAATATATAATATATATATATTATGCCCCATAGGTGACACACGCAAGCGCGTGGCCGAGTGGAAAGAAGGGGCGCGTGGGTTCTGGAGGTCAGGGGTTTGAAACCCCGCAATCCCGTTTTTCCTTCCTTCTCTTTCTTTTCTTTTAAACATATCAGTTTACACATATGACGCCCAAAACGACGCCGTCCCATTTAATTCGGTGGCAGTCCCAGGTTACTCCACGTGTCCGAGTCAACCCGTCAACTCGGTTTTAAAGACACAGAGTCGACTCAGCGTCGTCTCCTTCGTTGAACCTCACACAGTGATGCCCTAAAAACCTGCAGATTTTTAATTTCTATTTCGTGAGTTTTAACACACGGTCTCTCTCTGTTTTTCATTCAGATATACTATAAATATGATTTCCATCATTTTGGCATTCATAAACCAACAAGACATCATCTCAAACAGTGGGGGTAACCTACACAAACCGTACCTGCAACTCGATACTACACTCTCGATTCTTCACCATTTCATGTGATTTTTGAAGCTATGTGATCTACAAATCATAAGGATCAAGACCCTATCCTCATTTTTCAGTTTAGTCACATGCATCGACAATTTAAGTTTTGAACCCGTAAGAATATTTTGAAATTCGTGGGGCCATACAGTGTTCTGGGGTCGCGTAGGTAGATGTTTGAGATCCTATTAGGGTCTATTTCAGGTCTCGATATGCAAAATTCTAAACGGCTATGGTCGATTCAGACCTGGTGTTTCAAGCTTCATCAATGGAGGTTGGTCTCGGGTTTCATGGTTCTTGACCTATCCGAGACCTCTAACACATGCAATACACTCAGAATAATTCCTAGGATCAAGAATAAAACATGCATGCAGTCTAATTCTATCAAACAGTTCCAAAATCTACAAAACAAGAATTGAAGATAATTTAGAATTTTACCTTCAAGCAGTAGTAGTTCACACTCTTGGCTCGGTTCAGACCTTTCTAAATGTCCCTCAAGCTTCTCAGTTCATGCACCGTGATCCTCAAGTCCCCCCTTGCACTTCAAATGGCCAAATTTTCCTCAAACTCCCTTGCATGCAAAGCTTTCTTCCCCTCTCTCTCACTACACTCTCACACTCTCTCACAGTCCCTCACGTACACAACATGACTCACACAATTTCTGTATTTTCAGAATTCTCTAAAGAGAGAATTTGATGCAAGTTATAGCTTATATATATTATAGCTTCATATACATATAGGGCTATACACATATACATATATGTGAGTGTATCTCTGCCCTTAGTGGGGTTAGTGGCTGCTGACCTGATGGAGGTGATGGAGGGCTATGATGAAGGGAATGCATGCAAGGCCATTGGCCAATTTGGGTGGTGGCTTGGGCAAGATTATAGGTTATATACATATATTGCTGTATAAATGCACAAAGTAACCAACAGCCTAGTTGGTAACTTTTTGGGACAGATTTTACCTACCTTGGTAGGTTAAGGGTTCAATTCCCCTTGGCCTCTCAAGTGACCATTTTCTCCTATTTTTCTGGTTAAGGCCCTGTTTGGTTGTCGCAAAATTCCAGTTTCACTGTTTTGGCCTTAACTCCCAATCCGTAACTCCTTTTTCAGTGCGGTTTCTTTCTGTCACTTCCTACTCAGAATATCTTTCATTAACCAAGGTCCAATGTTAGTTTTTATTTTTTTGAGTTTCCCATAATTAACTAATTCGAGTTTTATCACTATTAAAAATAGACATTAAATTAGCTAAACCTGACATTTCATTCCCAAAACATTTTTCAATACACAAAACATGCCAGTCAAGTAATTGGGGTGTTACAATCATGGTATTATAGCCCTTCTAAAAACCCTAGCCGCACCATGTCTTCCACACCAACCCAAACTGATGAGTAGACTATTGACAGTAGTTCTTCTATAGCTATGGCAGCTGCATCAGCGCCAGCCTCTATTACTCCTTTTTCGATTTCACCAAACCTCTCTCATCAGTTACTTGTTAAACTCAATACCACTAATTTTTTACTTTGGAAGACTCAGTTTCTGCCTATGGTGACCGGTTGTGGTCTTGAACATCATCTTGATCACAGTGAACCCATTCCTCTGCCTGTCCTTGCAGATGGTTCACCGAATCTTGCGTTTAAGCTTTGGAAATGCCAGGATCAAATCGTCCTCAACTGGATTGTTGCTTCAGTTTTAGAAAGGGTTTTACCTCAATTGGTTGGTGTGACTACGGCTTGTGCCGCTTGGAATAAACTCGTTTCTGCCTATGCGTCTAGATCGAAGGCACATATTCGGGAGTTACGTGCCCAATTGCCTAATCTGAAACGGGACACTGCCTTTATTGAAACCTATGTTGTGCGTGCCAAAGGAATTGCTAACAAATTGGCCACACTTTAACATCCTGTTTCGGATGAAGAGTTGATTGAGTTTGTTGTTGTTGGTCTTGGACCCGCCTATAAATTGTTCACTTGTATGCTTGAATGTCGTATTGACGATTTTGATTTCGATGATCTTTATGGAATGCTTTTAACAGAGGAATGTCGCCTCAAACGAGAGGATGAGATTGCCATCATTCCGCCTTCTGCGCAATTCTCTCAATTCTCATCAAATCAGTTCAATAGAGGTCGTGGTAGAGGGAGAGGCGGACGTGGTCGTGGTAGAACCAGTCCTCACTTTTCTTCTCCTTCTCAAGGCCGTGGTTATCAGCACTCCATTAGGTCTTCCTATGCTCCTACGGATGCTTCACCAATTGTTTGTCATAATTGCAATGGCAATGGTCATTTAGCTCGTTTGTGCCCCTCTCCCAAGATGAATAATTCGTTTCGTGCTCCCACGAAACCATCCTCGAATTTGGCCAGCACATCGTCCCAGACTAATCAGCCATGGTTGATGGACAGTGGTACCACACATCACTTGACTGCTAATCTTGATAATTTGTCCATCCACTCTAAATACACTGGGCCCGAAGAAGCCATTCTAGGTAATGGTTCTCAATTACCCATAACTCATATTGGCATATCTCATGTTCTTTTCGATAACCGTAAGTTTTTACTTCATGATATCTTGCGTGTTCCTAGTGCAACTCACAATTTGTTATCTGCTAATTCTTTTACTCGGTCTAATCATGTTTTTATTGAATTTTTTCCTGACCATTTTGTCATTAAGGATTTGGCAACGAGGGCTATTCTGCACCACGGTAAGAATGATGGTGGACTCTATTCTTTTGACTCCGTGCCTATTCGTTCTTCTATACAATCGTATTCTGCTTCCCTCTCTACATGGCATGCACGACTAGGACATGCCAATGCACCAACAGTTCACAGAGCAATTGATAAGAGTTTGATTTCAGGTTCTACTAGTTTTAAGTCTTTGTGTCAGTCTTGTTCAGTTTACGAGAGTCATAAACTTCCTTTTGCTTTGTCTTCTTATTCGGCCTCTGGCCTTTTAGATTTAGTTTGTTCGGATTTATGGGGACCATCCCCTGTTGTTTCGAATGATGGTTTTTGGTATTATGTCATTTTTTATAATCATTTTTCTAAATATACATGGATTTATTTTTTGCGTTCCAAATCAGATGTTCTTTCTATTTTCCAACAATTTTGTGTATTGGTAGAAAAATTTTTTGGTCCCCCCATTAAACTATTTCAAGCAGATTGGGGTGGTGAATTTCAGGCTTTAACTCAATATCTTCGTGATAATGGTATTTCCCAATGCGTTTCTTGTCCATCCACCCCTGAACAAAATGGTTGTGCCGAACGTAAGCATAGACATATTGTGGAAACTGGTAGAGCTCTTCTTTATCATGCATCGGTTCCACATAAATTTTGGACAAATGCCTTTGAAACAGCTGTTTATTCTATTAATCGCTTACCTACTCCTGTCTTGACTCATGTTTCTCCTTATGAAAAATTATTTCAATCAAAACCAGATTATAAAGCTCTTCGCACTTTTGGTTGCTTATGCTATCCTTGGTTGCACCCTTACTCCCTAAATAAATTGTCTCCTCGCTCACAACCATGTGTTTTTATGGGCTATAGCCGAACCCACAAAGGTTACAAATGTTTTGATATTTCGTCGTCAAAATTCTATATCTCCCGCCATGTTGTGTTTGATGGACAGGTGTTTCCTTTTGCTACCAACACAGATGCGAGGACTGCTTCATCTACTATGTCTAATTTGCCTCATTCTTTTCCTTTGCCACATTCGAATTTGGTGACTGAGAGCATGTGTTTGGATCATTCCTCTTCTGCACCAAACACGTCATTGGGTATGGGTGCAGCCCCCTCACCTTTTTTGGCCACTCCTTCTTCCTCTTCTCGGCTACCACTACACCTGAGTGCATGTTCTGGCTCTCCTGGTGCTGCCACTTCTGTTTTGGTGCAAAATGCTGATGTTTGTGCCATTGATTCACTTGATTCCTCCTTAGCCATTGCTGCTACCTCTCCTTGTCATCACCCTATGGTGACTCGTTCACAAACAGGTCATTTGAAGCCCAAAGTACCTGTCTCTATGAATGCCGTGGTGCACAATAATGTCGATCCTACTTCCTACACCCAAGCAACTAAGCATTCTCATTGGCGTGCGGCTATGCACCAAGAATACACTGCACTTATGACGAACAACACATGGGAATTGGTTCCTCTTGATCCCAAGCACAATATAGTTGGCTGTAAATGGATCTATAAGACCAAACATCGACTTGACGGTACTATTGAGCACCATAAAGCGCGATTGGTAGCCAAGGGGTACACTCAAAGGCTGGGTATAGATTTCTCGGATACCTTCAGTCCTGTTGTTAAGCCCACTACTATTCGTCTCTTGCTTTCCATTGCCGTTTCTAGATCTTGGTCGATTACTCAGATTGACATCTCTAATGCATTTTTGCATGGTTTCTTAGACGAGGAGGTTTACATGGCGCAACCTCCAGGTTTTGTTGATCCCGAAAAGAAAGATCATGTGTGTTTATTGAAACAGTCTCTCTATGGCTTAAAACAGGCCCCTCGGATGTGGAATAAACGGCTCACCGATGCTCTTTGTGAATTCGGCTTCTCTGGTTCAAAGACTGATCCTTTTCTTTTCTACTATGCCCATGGCTTAGATCTTCTTTTTTGCCTTGTTTATGTTGACGACATCCTTGTTCTTGGTCCTAATAATGCTCTTATCCAGCAGCTTATCTCCTCTCTTTAACAGCACTTTGCATTACGTGATCTTGGCCAACTTTCATATTTTTTGGGCATTGAGGCGCATTGGCAGTCGAATGGGTTATTGCTCACTCAAAAGAAATATATTTCTGATTTATTAGAACGTGCCAAAATGGCAACGAGCAGCGCCATTGCCACTCCTGCGTCTGTCTTTGACAAGCTCAGCGCTACGGCTGGCAAACCTTTTCCTGATGCCACTTTGTTTCGCAGCATTGTTGGTGGTTTACAATACCTCACTTTTACAAGTCCTGATATTGCCTATGCTGTCAACAAGGTGTCGCAATATATGCACAGTCCGACTGATGTGCATTGGGGTGCTGTCAAACGAATTTTGCGTTATCTTCGAAGTTCTGCCAGTCATGGCTTGTTTTTGGCTAAGCAATCTAATTTCTTGTTGCATGGTTATAGTGATGCGGATTGGGGTGGCTCTCTTGATGATCGGAAATCTACCACTGGCTTTGCCATTTTTTTGGGTTCAAATTTAATCTCTTGGGTCTCTCACAAGCAGCGTTCTGTGTCTCGTTCCTCTACTGAAGCCGAATATAGAGCCATCGCCACTGCTGCCTCTGAAATTACCTGGGTTAGTTTGCTGCTGCGTGAGATTGGTTTACCATTACAAGTTGCCCCCCTTTTGTGGTGTGATAATTTAAGTGCTACTTACCTGACAGCGAATCTGATCTTTCATTATCGTACTAAACATATGAAAATTGACTTTTATTTTGTTCGTGATCAAGTCAAGCACCGTTTGTTGCAAGTTAAATATATCAGCTCTCATGATCAACTAGCTGATGTTTTTACAAAGGCTTTAACCAGGGAGCGCTTTCGTTGGTTCCGCGACAAGTTGACTGTGATGTCTCCTCCCGCTCCACTTGCGGGGGAGTGATAGAGAATAGAATTCTATTCCGGTATGACTCCCTCCATTTCTCTGCTTATACAAGTGTGTGTGTGTGTATATATATATATATACACACACACGTATACAATCATTGATTTAAATATTCGGTTTTTTTTTTTTTTCGAGTCACCCAAATGTGAGAGAATGCAATAATGTGAATGATATTTGTACAATTATATCCTGATTTCACTTGATTAAAGCTTCTTGCTTGTCAAATGACTAACTTTTATCTATGAATTTATGCAAGAATTGGATAAATTTAACTAAATTAGGTCATTTTCAATAGTAACTTAAATTTAAACCCAAATTTAACTTAAAATTTGAATAAAACATAAATTTGAGTTTGATATTCTTAAATGGTCAATTAAATTTTTATTCAATTTTTTTTTAAAAATTCTCATCTTACTTCAAAAATTACTTTATATCATTTTCTATCAAAAATTATTTTTCCTCTTTTTTTTTTCTATCCAAACTTCTTCCACTCTTAGTTTTCAATCCCACCCAAAAATTTTCCCTCCCAAACACTCTTCACTAAAGCCCTAAAAATTTAGAGCAATAGGTAATAGCTACCAGGAGAATTGAAATTCTTTGTTTATTGATGCAGTCGGGAGGAGCGCAAATCAAATGGAATGAAGTAATGACCGAGACTTATGAGTTGGCAGAAAAATGCCTGCAAACAAACTACTATGGCGCAAAACGAATGATTGAAGCACTTCTTCCCCTTCTGCAATTATCCGATTCACCAAGAATTGTGAATGTTTCCTCTATCGGGGGTAAGTTAAAGGTACAAAATTTACAGAACCCTTCACAATCTTTTCTCCCCAGAAAGCAAATTTATCAAGTTTGATACTAGTTGTCAACTGTGCTTGAACACTTCGTCGCAGAACACAAGTACCTCAGCCGATCTCTGTAGCCAAGCAGTAGCAGGTACTCTCTCTCTCTCTCTTTCTCTCTCTCTCTCTCTCTCTCTCTCTCTCTCTCCTGCTGCTACCATAGCGGAACGATTTGGTACTCTCTCCTTGTTCTTCTCTCTTCTTCGCTGCCGTTTATCTGCCACTTTTTTGAATTTGATATACGGTAGCGCTTTGTGTTCATTTGGTAGAACATAACACAAATTACACTTCATTTGTACACATCAAACCTTGTTCTGTAATTTCTGGTTGATTACCTCGTATTTATGTGTGCGTGCTTGATGCCATAGTTATCTTTAATATTCACAATTTCTGTCAAGACTTCTAACTTTCTATATGCAAACTCTACACAGATTTTACTGAAAATTACAGTTCTGCAACGATCATTGTCGCTGTCTCTGCAATGATCGCCGTTGGACAACGAAGACCGACAGTTGGTTCCCGCCAGGTCTGTTTTCCTTTTACTGTTTTTCTTTCCATTTCTTTTCCTTGCCTTTTCCTTTCACTTTCCAACTGAGGTGAGGCTAGGTAGGGGAAAAAAAATAGCCCTTAGAAATTTGGTTCTGTGAACAGTATTGCACCGATTTGGGTTTGGATTTGAGTAAAAATTGATTTGGTTTGAGTTTGAGTCTAGGGTTGGAGGGCTATCTCTGTGTATTTTGACTCAAATTTAAATTTAATATTGGTTTGAATCAGCGCGGGAGATGCCCTTAGATGCCAAAAAATTTCATTTTCATTTTCATTGTTTTTTTTTTTTTTTTGTGATTGTTTGTATTGTAATTTGCGATAGTGGTTATGATTGAATACTAGCCCGGTGATTGTGAAGAGGGGGATATTTTCCACCTGTTTTGGGGAAAAAGATAGTTGAAAATTTTAAGTGGAAAGTTTTTCTCCAAGAATTTTTATGGGAAAAAAATTTATTATCCAAACTTTTTGTTCTTCCTTCTTTTATTTTGAGTCTTTAAAAGAACAAGATCAAAGAACTGTAAATGCTTACAGCTTAATGAAGCTTAATAAACGAAGAAAAGTTGGGGGCAACTTTAAGCAATATCCTTTCTGTTATTTTATTTTCTTCTAGAAGGAAAGGAATTCTGTTTGATTATTGAGAATAATGAGATCTTTTCCTTCTTTCGTGTAAAGGAAGTGAAAATGCTTAGCTGTGGGTATTTTTTTTTTTTTGGAGCATTCTTTATTTTTCTTTCCTCCATTTCGATCTTTCTTGTAGCCACGTGGAGTGAAACAAATAGAACCATAAGTTCATTCAACTACCTGGAAGTTATTTGTGGGGTTACACATAATATATATATTATATATATTGTGGAACAACAGACTTACATGTATAATGAAAATAAGATAAAAATTAATTAATCATGTCATCGGGATGTGCTGTGCTCACTTTATCTTGTATTGTGAAGAAAATTTAAGTTGTCTTCTACAACTTCACCAGGAATATATTAATAAATAGCATAGATAATTGTTTGTCTAGGGAATCGTGGCTAAGATAATGAAATTACTTTGCTGATGCAACAATGACTTGTGTTGTGTTAATAATCTGAGTCATCTGACAGCATTTTTTTTGTAGCTTAAAAGCAATCTGGCAATAACGGATTGGTAAAGATGGATTGGTGGTTGGCTTAAAGGTTCTATCAGACTTTATATTAGCTTTTAAGGGCCTAGCTTAATTTCTAGTTCACTCTTATTTACGAAACTAACAACAAACATGTGCTTATATACAGTCACATTGTCTCATTTCACTTAGAAATTTTTTTAGACTTTCTTAACCAGCAACGTGTTACAAAATTAATGCCTATTTGACATTTTGACCACGTTTTGTGTCAAATACACCAAGCAGTTAAACAAACCCAAATGTATTCTAGAGGCAGATCAGTCATAATGTGGTACTCATTTTGTGTAAATTTTGCATTAGAAAAAAAAGAAGGGCATTGATGCTTTTATATTGGGGTACTTGGATGCAGATATTTTTTTACGTTTGACATTAAACTTTTTGGCATTTTTCTTAAATCTTAACAATGCTAATCTTTTCAGTTTTCAATTAAATGGAAACTATATGACAACCTTGCTAAAGGTGAAAAAACCTTTGCTCACAAGTTCCTTCATTTCCACAATCCACATAACAAGTGACTCAAGACTCTCTGGGTGGTCAGTTGTAATTATAAACCAATGAAGTAAGTTTTTTTTTGTTTTTTTAGGACCATTTTTGGTGTGAGAAACAACAATAAATTCTGTTGTGTTCCCCGGGAATTTTTATAAATTCATTTTCCATAGAAATTTGGTGTGTTCTCACAGTTTTATAAACTCATTTTCCATAGAAATTTGGCGTGTTCTCATAGTTTAAAGAGGCCTTTGACTGCTTTTGCATTTTAGTGTTATGATTATTGCATATAGTCATTATTTGCAGTTTTCTCCCTCTCCCTTTCTCGTTGTTACCCAGTGCAATTGTTCATTCTTCAGTGATCTTTTGTAATAATGATTTCATTGTCATTCTTGGTTTCATATCAGATGGAAACATTGAACGCATCAACTCCAGATTTCAGAAATGTTGGATTAGGACTGGCTGAAGGCAATGCTGCTGAAGTGGAGGGCTTCAGGTGTAGTGTTGATGATATATTCACAAAGGTTGATAAGGTCAGTTGGTGAAACCTAACATTACTTTTTTTTTTTTGATTTAAAAATTTCTTAACATTCTTTTTATAATTAAAATTTCTCTTAACATTTCATCTGTTTGGCTTTATTTTGTATTTTTTCTTGGTTTGTTTGTCATTAGTCATGTTGGTCAAATAAGATTGTATAAACCATTGAACTGAATTCATATGATATCTAGTAATAAATCATATATTTTATTTTGTACATCGGTAATAACGAACCTTATGAAAGACCCTTTTTGACTGAGTAGTGAAATATAACTATTCCCTAACAAAATGTAGATTCAACAACGGTGCCACTTTGATTGAAATGTTGCATGGCAAATGGTAGATCATCTACTTCAATGATTCTTAAATTGGGATCGCCATGTAATATGTAGCATCATTCCATGAAGCAAAAGCCAAATTAAGTGTGGCTTACTAATGTCAAAAGACCATGTAATATGTCTGCTACTTTGAGGCCATTTTTGCTATTATTGAGATATTTGTCAAACCAGGTGTTATATTGCAAACTGATATCATATAATTTTGAGTTGTGAATTGTAAGATATGTTGACGATTTCAAAAATAGATAGGAAACAATAGGTGTCGATATTCTTCCCATACAGGGGTCAGTGACTCAGTCTATGCTTGTATGTCCTTTTTTATGTTTACAACAGCCTATTTTATCAAGTATATTTGATTGATCATCTCTAATTTGATTTAAAAATAATTTGCACATTTAGTCTATATCATATGCGTTTCTTATCCATGGCTTGATATTTAACTGATATGATGCTTATTTCTTACTCATTTACAACTTTGATTTGAGTAATTTTAGACTTCTCTTCAATTTAGTTGCAGGAGCCTTCTATTATTGTGTGATGATCTAGCTTTAGATACTGAGTCTTGTGATTCCTTTCAGGACTCTTGCAAGACTTTTTTTTTCTACTGTGACAGAAACGTGATTTTTTTTTTTTGGTAGTATAATTTTTGGTTGTGAAAGTATTCTCAACTTTTCAAGGTATTGATTCATATTTATTGATTTTTAGAAGTTAATTTCCATTCGACTCTGGGTCACTGTTTGATGTAACAGATATTGTATTTTTGATCAGTGACATAACATAACAAATTTTGTATAGTTTTTATTTTTTACTCATATTGAAGTCATTTTACTATTAGTTATTTCATCACCCCTGGCCTATGAATGCCGTTGCCTCCACCTTTGCAACATTTAATCACCTCTTGACACCTTTTGGCTTACATCCTTCCACCACCTTTGGTAACAAGCTACAGCTCTGCTGCTGCCTTTGGAAACTTGTCAATACATCAAAACTTAAACGTTTCACCCCTCGCCACCTTTGTTGTTGCTGTCACAAGCATCACCACCACCATCTTTGACACATTGATTTTGATGCCACTCCTATGGAGTTTGATGATGCTTATCATTGCATCCTCCACCTTTCAGCAACCTGTCACCGCCGCTATGACCATCCATACAACCTATAGCCACCATGTTGCCATCGCCACATTACAATTGCCAGTATCGTCACTTTTAGTTTTAATGCTTTGTCTCTACCATTGCTATTGCCCCCTCCATCATTGCCACATTAGCCCATGTCAGCAGCACCATCATCGCTACCCTACCACCAGCACCACCTCAAGCATCACTGTTATGTTTACCACACAGAAGCCACCTTGTCAGTTACTTTCACATCCACCACAGCACAGCCGGTAACCTTTTATTGATTTTAGGCCAAGAAGGGATTTCAAAATACTCAGGGATCTATCCTCAGGTTTTAAGATTGTTTGTTTGGGTAAAAAGAGATAAGGATTACTAAATCCTTTGAGGGGTTTGGGGGCTTCAAATGCACAAATGAAATCAGCAATTGAGAACTTTTGGAATAGCAGGATACATCCCCCCCAACAAAACCCCAAAATTTTTGTTAGTTAGTTGAAACCTAAGAAACATGGATACGGATACAACACGGACATGCAAACACGTTATTTCTCAAAAAAGTAGGACACAGACACGTTGAATATATAAATTTTTTATGTTTTTTTATATGATCGTATAATAAAAACCTAATGTTATTTTAATTAAAATTAGCATAAAAACACACAAATTTAAAAACTATTATTAAGCTATTAAAATAATAAAGGCATTAAATAAAAATTAAAAAACTTCTTCATTTAATCATCAACATCCATGATTCAAGTGTCTGGACACGTGTCAGCGAAGTGTCCGAGAGTGTCGGTGTCCGACACTGACACGTGAGTCAAAATAGAGTGTTCGTGCTTTATAGGTTGAAACCATAAACTTTGTATTGAGCATTTCATGACTTTGGGATCTTTTCTTTCAATTCTTTTAATTTTCTACTAATTAAATATTGAAAAAAAGTTAGATTTTAGTGTTTCAGTTATTTTTGGTTGGTTATGTACAAAACTTTTACTCATTATCTTAAGGGAGCAAGAATAAAAGAATTTCATTGGAACCCTTATATTTGTATGGATGAGAAAATAAAAATCTTATTTTCTTATTTAGTTAGATAAAAATACTGAGATGTAGGAATTATATCCAAACAAATTTTTTGCAAATCAGGTGATCATGAAATATAGGGATTTGAATTAACTTCCTTTCAAATATCTCAAGTACTTTGAGTTCTTCATCAAAATGCACTTTCAGTTTTCCATATCATCAATTTAAGAATTTTTTTATTGATTAAAAAAAGTAAGAATTTTTTTGTATTGCAAGTTCAAAAGCCAACTTGTCTCTTTTATTAAAAGAGGCTACTTCCAACTCCAACCAACAACTTAATAGATATGGCAATTATTTTTTTTTTCTTCGACATTGAATTTTTGGTATATTTAAATCCAGTTTTTGGACATTTTTAATGATGCTATATCAATAATTTAATATCTTGTAGAGTAGCAATACTAATATGGTTTATGCTAGTTGAATTGAAATGGATATCAGATACAAAATTCATCCTTTGATGCAAATTATGAATTCGAGTATCTGACAGTCAGTCTATTGCTGAATTATTACTTGTTTTTGTCAAGATTGTCAGTGCATTTATTAGCACGCTGATTCTTGTTTAAGTTTGCCAGAGATTGCCAACTTCTGGTTATGCCTATCTCTTGACTTCATAAATTGTAAAGTAATATATTTTTACTTGCAGCTTGAGCAAAGAGTGAATGAGGTTGAAGAGTTCAGAGTGAATGAGGTTGAAGAGTTCTACTTGACGACACGCAAAAAGCAACCAAACACTTCTAAAGGTTGTTCAATCATGAAGGACAAAGGTAAAGAGAAACATGCTCCTAGCATTAAGAAGCAGAAGCAAGATACATCACGTAGAGAAGCAGCAGCAAGATACATCACGTAGAGAAGCAGCTGCTGCAAAGAGAATGCAAGAGCTTATGCGTCAATTTGGCACAATATTTCGCCAGGCAAGCACCAATTCTTTGCTGCTGTCTTGTGGTTATTGCTTAGTGAGTTAGGCTGCTTAAATGGATTATTTTTACATAAATCTTGAAACAGTACAGTGCATCTGGATTTATGGATTTGAAATGAATGAATTTGGATTTAATCTTTGAAGTTGTATAGCTTAGATTTATATCTAATACCTTTAGGTTTAGATTTTCAACAAGCTGCATGGATAGATTTGAGAGACTTATATGGCTGGATTTGAAATAATAAGGTGAAAGGAAATCCTTCCCAAGAAGGGTTTTAGTTGAAAGAAGGATTGTAATCAAATGAATATTTTTCTTGTCTCTACTCCATCCTCCCCTTAGGTTTCCCTATCCAACTCCAATAGCATATCGTCAACTCCGAAAACCCTTCATTTCATATCTATGCATCCAAATGCAACCTTAATGTTTTATGCATTTGGGTACATTTTGTTGATTTTGAAATTTGGTTTTTCAAAAGCTTTACCTTAACTGAAATTCTATTTTCATTCCCTCCTAAGGAGTCACGTGGAATTGCTAAATGTCTCTTATTGGAAATTTGTTAGTACAATACCATCCAGTGTAAGCAAGATATTCCATTTTGGTATTATTTATATCAAATTCATGCTTTTCATGTTCTCATCTACATGAATTTTTGTTACTTCTAACTTCTTTTGATATAACCAGTGATAGTTAATAATAAAATTCGACATTTCAACTTTTGAAACTGAATAGTCATGCACATGCTAACAGTGTAATCATTTGAGAACATATTTGATATGGCATTGTGTCCATATAATTGTTGGTCCTTTATGAATTGTAGAAAATTTTTAAAGTCATAGTCGTTTTCATGAACTTAGGCATATTGTCGAATTACGTAAATTTTATGTGTCGTTTCTCTATATATAACTTTTTTCACTAAAGTTGCATAAACCGTTAAATCAAAACAAAAAGATCTTACAAATCTACGAAGCAAAAGAGAAGAAGAAACAAAGAACACACATAGATGACTAATTGATCACTTTTATTTGCATTTTATTCATAGGCTTGCAAATTGAGAGAGAGAGAGAGAGAGAGAGAGAGAGAGAGAGAGAGAGAGAGAGAGAGAGAGAGAAACTGGGACTAATTCCAGTTTAATTCAACATTTTTGTTTATGGGTTATGAACGCATACACAAACATTTCCAAAGGGTGTTGACTGACACTTGAAGCTGATCAATTTTTCCTTGTATGCTTGCCTACATGTGTTTCCACAGTCGGCTTCATTACAATTGATTATGATACGGACACCCTCTATAGGATTTGGTGCAGCAGCAAACAATGTCAACACCACCAAAGCAATCACCATACTCGAATGCATTACTCCTCTTGATCCTCCCATTCTAAACAAAAATGATGTAATATTATTGCTAGGTGAATATCTTGGTGACTCTGAATTGGTATTTATTGGTGATGCTGCACTTTTTGACTCGCAACACGTATGGGATCCGTGACCTGTAGAACACTCAGAGAGATGATCAGAGGACCACCGGATTGGCTCCAGCGGTAGCCGCTCCGATGCTTAAGTAAGTAAGAGAATTGAAAGACTGTATTGAAAGCCAAAGAATGAGCATAGAAAATAAGGCGTACCTTTAGGGTTTAATTTATAAGCCGTGGCTTTCCCAAGTTGATTAGGATTCGAAGCCATGAATATAGGGATTTGATCACCGGCGATTGCAGTTATCTTGCATAGAGATAACCATAGATGCCCTGAATATGGGGATTTGATTACTGGAGATTGCAGCTACCTTGTATAGAGATAACCATAGATGGTAGTTTCCTTGTTGAAGACTGCTTCCTTGTTGAAGACCGCTTCCTTATTCCCTGCTCGGCATCCGCTAAGGTGGTGCCGAGTTCTGTAGTGTTGGTCTGAACCCTGTGACCTTGTTCTGGATATACATATACGTTCGGCCACTTCCGACCTTGTATGATGATCTGGATGCTTGAGTTTTTCCTTATTGGCTGAATGAGAATCATGTTGGCTGAGCATAGGTCGGATTGCGGTTACATGTGTCAAGTGTTGATTGGCCTGTTCTTTTATGGTATATCAGTTACTCCCCCCCCCAAGTCCTAGTTTGATGCTAGCAAGCAACTAGGGCTAAGCCTTTTTCGGAGAGTCATGCGTCTTGTCCGTTCGCCTTCCAAGGCTTTTATTGCGCAGCCGGAGATTAGGTCTTTTCAAGGTCATCATTGTACCGGGCTGATAATCGGGTTTCTCGAAATCATCATTGTTCCGAACCGTCATGGCGTTTGGGATTGGTGGCTCCCTTCTGATATTGCGCTTATAAATACGGGATGAGATTTTGGACTGACCTTTCCCCCGTCATTTTCACTGTGCTAGGAGATTTCGTTCGCCATTGTTGGTTCGTGTGACCTTGAAGAGTGTTGGTTCCCTGAATTAGAACAGGTTCGACTGATTTTTCCTCTTCTCTTGCTTCTTTCTTCTTAAGTCTGGGAATAATGTCTGCTCTTCCTGAATCCCCAACTGTGAATGAGGGAGTGGGAAATTCTCTTGAGATGGCTGTACCGTCTTCTGTGGAAGATGTGGGTAATCCTGCTCCCGAAGTTACTGGGGAGATGCCTGTTGATCCTCCCACTAGTCCTGGAGTTAGGATAGTTGATACTTTTGAGGAGCCCCGAGACAGGGCTGGGGAGACCTCTGGTAGGTCTTCCCGTAGAGAAGAGGGTGAGAGTGCTGTCACTCGGAGCCTTCTGGATGAATGGAGGGTGAAATTTAAATTTCCCACGAATGTGACCTGCAGAGCGCCAGGCCCCATGGATCGTCCCCATAATGTTGAAGCTGGGGAGATTTGTGTTTACCTTGCCTGGTTTGAAATGGGCTTGAGGCTCTTATTACCGGATTTAGTCAGGCAGTTCTTTTGTTGGTTCAAGCTCTGTCCTGCAGACCTGAATCTCAATAGCTGGCGGCAGCTTTTAGGGTTTGTGGTGTTGGGACACCTGAACAAGGTGGATGTGTTTCTGGACTTGATCCGTAGTAATATGGATCTGAAGTTCAAGTAGGCAGAGGGCCTTTTCTATATGTCCTTTGAAAAGGGGTTCCGACCCCTGACCCCTGTTCCTACTTCCAACAAGACGTGGAAGAAGTGGTACTTCTTTGTTGGAGGAGGATGGGAGTATGAAGGCTTTCAGGAAGGAGAGGCCTCGTTGTTCCCTCGTGTTACGGGTCATAGGGGTGAGGCTTATTCTTTTAGACTTTCTTTTAGCCTTGTTATGCCTTCCGAACTGAGAAGCTGATATGTCTTTCCTTACTTGTGTGCAGATAAGAGTGTTTGGAAGAGGCCCGACTTTACTGAAGCACTGCGGGATCAGTACCGAGCACTGCTTTCGACTCCTGACCGGGCTCATTCTGTCATTATTACTCCAGTAAACTTGATGGCTGCCCGTAATGCAGAGCTTAAGAAGAGGTTGACGTCGAGATGGGCTGTGCCGGATGCCCCAGTGGCAGGGGAGTCTTCCTCCCGAGCTGAGCCTGATGCCCCCCTTGAAGTAAAGAGGAGGAGGTTGATTTCTGGCTCTCTTGAGCCGGCTCCTGCCGAGGCTGAAAAGGAGGCTGAACCTACCGTCCCTATTTCGGCTGCTCCTCTTGTTTCTTCTGGTCCGAGCAGGAGGGCTAGGAAGGGGAAGGCACCTGCTGCATCGTCCGAGCCGTTTAATGAGCCGGACTATTAGATCGCCAAGAGGGCGTTTGATCAAATATGGGCTCATGGCCCGCACCGGTACAGAGGGGATGACCCCTCCAAGCTGATGACTGAGATGATGAATCTCCAGATGAAGGTAGCTTCTGAACCTTTTTCTTGACTTTTCTGCCTGTCTGTTAGTTCAATCTAACCCGTCTGTCTTGCTTTACACAGAGTATGCATAGCTTGGCTACTCTGATGGTGACCCCCATGGGCCTTGAGGAGGCCGAGAAGCTACGGGCTGAAGTGGAACAGATGAGGGTGGAGCTTGGGACAGCCCGATCCAAAATTCAGAGCATTGAGGAGGATCTGAAGGAAGCTACTACCAACCTTACCATGGAAGAGTCTGAGAGGGACATAAATGCTTGGAAGGTTGCGGGGCTTGAGGCGGAGTTGGTTAATCTCCGGAGTTCCTTCGATCAGAAGGTTCAGGAGGCGACTGATCATGCCCGGGCTGAGACTGAGATGATATTAAAAGATGAAGTTGACCAGATGGGTGATGAGCTGATCCTGTTTGGTTTTGAAAGCTTCCGAACTAGATTCCAGATTCAGTTCCCGGGCTTTGACGTTTCATCAATTGTTCCCCCTGAACCTGCCTCATCTCGTCCTGATCCGGATAAGACGGCTGGGGCCCGTGCCCTTAACTTAGATGAGGACGCAGGCCCTTCTGGGAAGTCTTGAGGCTCTATGGGTTTTTATCCCCTTTTTGTTTTTGCTATTTGATGTAATGGGCGTATACTTTCGATCAATAAAATTATTTTTCCTTCAAATTCTTCTTGTGTTCTTCCCTTCTGTGTAAGTATGGCTGCTCTAGGTCTTTTGCATGCTGTTCAGTAGTCAATAGTTGCTTTTGCGAGCTTCGATACTAGTTACTGAGTGAGGGATGTAGATTAATTTCACCTGCCTCATTATAATAAGACAAGAAAGTAAATATAATCGGATTGATAGAGCCTGATAGAGTGGGAGTAAACCCCTGTAGATCTCTTAGGGTAGGCTGCTCTGAATCAAGAGCTTGTGAAGACAACTAGGCAGCTCTGTACTTGTTGTTATGATGCTTGGTATGCTGAGTACTTAGGATCGGGATATATCCGAGCTGTTTGAGCTTTGAGATATGACCTGGCTTGTCATAAAAATAGTCAAGACTGAAAGATCTGAATTTTGAATAGGGGGTCTATATAATTTAGACTTTGTTCCCCTTTTTGTTAATTCGGGCGCTTTAGTGCCGGACTGCGGTCTCTGTTTAGAGGGTTCTGTACCCTGTCCCTTGGTATATCGAAGCGGCACATTTAATGCGCCATTTATTTATTCGACCGTCGTTTAGGATTTCGAGGCCACTCTCTTTTTCACCGTTGTGACGGTTCAATTGGGCGTCTTTTGGACTTCAAGGGTCTATATAAATGGAGATGAGGGCATATGGTGGTGTTTATCTTTTTGATTTCAAATTGTCCCCTTATGAGAAAGGCCTCATATGCTGCCGGAGTTTTGCCATTTGCCCGGAGATGATGGGTGATTCCTTGCCTGAGTTAGGAGCGATTAAACTGTGGCCGAGAGTTAACCTTCCCCTTTTTTCAGTCTCCAAGGAAGGATTGAAGGAAATACAAGTCTTCTTGTCTCCTCTGGCATCTGGTCGAGATTCCTCCGATTGGTGGTGTTCCTTCCTTGACTCAACCGAGGCCTGAAGCGTCGGTGATGTAGACGCAAGTGGGGTGCCTCTTCTTCTTCGTGCCTTGTCTCAATCTGGCTGGGGTGAAACAGAGGGTGTGAAGAAAAAGATTGAAGGCCCCTTGAAGCCTAGAGCCCTCATCCTTCGTTGGTCGTGAGACCAGTGATAGTGATGATGAAATGGCCTGGGCGTTTCCTGATGCAGACTGGGGTTCAAGGCTCCTTCCTTTCAAATGGAGCCGGTAGCGGCGGTAGTGGAAGTTTGGCTCCTGTGCCCCTTTATCATCCCAGGAAAAGATTCGTTATGTTGCCAAGCGTAGCTTTCTGTAATAGTTTCTGTAGTGGTGTCTTTGTACTGATGTAAATCTTTTGAATTATCAATAAAATTAGATTTCTTCTTCTCAGATCTGATGTTTTCTGTGAATGTGCTCTTTTGTAGCTTAAACACTTTCTCGTGCATTTCTGATTGTTCTGAGAATAAATCAAAGAAACTTAGAAAAATGCCTGAATCGAAGTACTTTACCCCTGGTCGGAACCATAGTACTTGTTGTTTGTTTGACAGATAAACCAAATAATATAAGTATCAGATCTGAGGTGTTCCGATCTGGGAAACTTTAGTTTGTAGATGCCCGGAACTTCTGTCTGTGGATGGGCTGAATCATAGAATCTGTAAATTGAAGACGGACCATGCTCGGAAGGCCTGTGTATAAGAGTAATCCAGGCTCTGTAGGCCTGCGTATTTAGAGAATGAACCAAGTATTTAAGATCTGTATATCATGGACCAGGCTCTGAAGGCTTGTGCATTATAGACGGACCAAGTAAAAACTCGTACATTATGGACCAGGCTCTAGAGGCCTGTGCATTAACAGATGGACCTAGTCATAAGACTTGTGCATTAATAAGTGGACCGAGTAAAAACTCGTACATTATGGACCAGGCTCTGGAGGCCTGTGCATTAATAGATGGACCAAGTCATAAGACTTGTGCATTAATAGATGGACCGAGTGAAAACTCGTACATTATGGACCAGGCTCTGGAGGCCTGTGCATTAATAGATGGACCGAGTGAAAACTCGTACATTATGGACCAGGCTCTAGAGGCCTGTGCATTAATAGATGGACCAAGTCATAAGACTTGTGCATTAATAGATGGACCGAGTGAAAACTCATACATTATGGACCAGGCTCTGGAGGCCTGTGCATTAATAGATGGACCAAGTCATAAGACTTGTGCATTAATAGATGGACCAAGCTCTAGAGGCCTGTGCATTGATAGATGAACAGTTTTATGGAAGTAAAAGAAAAAACATCTTCATTGATAATACTTCCGCAAGTGTTCTACGTTCCATGGCCTAGGAACAGGTTTCCCAGTCATGTCTTCAAGCCAGTAAGTGGTAGGTCGAACGACCTTTGTCACTTTGTAGGGGCCTTCCCAGTTTGGTGACAACTTCCCCATGGTGGGATCCTTGGTGTTTTGAAAGACTCTTCTTAAGACGAAGTCTCCAACTTGAAAGTTGACTGTCTTGAGTCCTACCTTGGATTTGTTGACCATTCTTTGTTGATAAACTTCCATCCTGATGCTGGCTTGATCCCTTCTCTCTTCGAGCAAATCCAAGTTTTCCATCAGCTGCTGATCATTGGATTCTTGCTCGAAGGCCTCAGTCCTCAGAGTTGGCATACCGATCTCAACCGGAATTACTGCTTCTGTTCCATAGGCTAGTGAGAAGGGAGTTTCAGAGGTGGGAGTTCTTCTGGTTGTTCTGTAGGCCCAAAGGACTCCGGGGAGTTCTTCTGTCCATTTTCCTTTGGCCTGTTCCAACCTCTTCTTTAACCCGTCAAGGATTGTTCGGTTGGTGACCTCTGCTTGCCCGTTTGCTTGCGGATGGCCTGGAGAGGCAAAGTGCTGCCTGATGTTGAGATTTTCGCAGAATGCCTTGAAGCCTTTACCAGTGAATTGTGTCCCATTGTCCGAGATAATTACACATGGTATGCCAAACCTGCAGACAATGTTCTTCCAGGTGAAGCTTTCGACTTCCTTTTCTGTAATATGCGTTCAAGGCTCGGCTTCGGCCCATTTAGAGAAGTAGTCGATGGCCACCAAGAGGTACTTCCTGTTTGGAGGTGCTCATGGTAACGGGCCCACAATGTCCATTCCCCATTGAGCAAAGGGCCAAGGACTAGGAATCGGGATAAGCTCGTGCTGAGGCTGATGTTGGTACGGGGCAAATCTCTGGCATTTGTCGCATTTCCGAACATATTCTTTAGCCTGTTTCAACATGCCGGGCCAGTAGTAGCCCTGCGATAGAGCTCGGTGGGCTATAGTTCTGCCCCCATTATGATTCCCGCAGATTCCCTCATGTATTTCAGCCAAGACATACTGTGATTCGTCTGGGGCTAAGCATTTTAGCAGAGGTTGAGAATACGACCTTCTGTAAAGCTTGTTGTTCAGGATCAGGTACCGAGCCGCTCTGATTCGGATTCTCCTGGCTTTGTTTTTGTCCTCTGGGAGGAGACCGGACCTTAGATACTAGAGGATCAGGGTCATCCAGTTCTGGGGCTGTTCGTCAATTTGAGCAACTTGTGCTTCCTCAATGCTGGATCCTGGCTGAAAAGAGATTTTAACTGTGGAGTCTGCTTCAGATTTGAGGCGGGAGGCCATGTTAGCCAGAGCATCTGCTCTGCAGTTCTGGCTTCTCTCAATTTTCTGGATGGTAAACGTCTGGAAGGAATTCTTCAAGTGGCTCACCAGTTCGGAATACCGAAGCATCCTGTTATCTTTGATGGCAAATTCTCCCAAGACCTGGCTTACTACCAGTTGGGAGTCAGAGAAGACATCGAGGTTCTGAGCCTCGCATTCCAAGGTAAGTTTCATCCCTAAGATTAGGGCTTCATATTCGGCTTCATTGTTAGAAGCTCTGAATCCTAGGCTGACTGCTTTTTCTGATGTGAGCCCATCAGGGGACTGTAGCACCAGGCCTACCCCTGATCCTTGATCGGTTGACGATCCATCAATGTATAGCAGCCAGGTTCCCGAAGTCTCGGTGACTTGTGCTTTGTTCTGAAGTGCCGGGGTGAACTCGGCTACGAAGTCAGCTAAGGCCTGCCCTTTGATGGAGTTCCGGGGTACATATGCTATGTCGAACTCCCCTAGCTCCACAGACCACTTTACCAATCTTCCCGATACTTCAGGTTTCCTCAGTATTGACTTCAGAGGATAGGCAGTTGGGATCTCGATTGGATGGGCCTGGTAATAAGGTCGAAGCTTCTGAGCTGATATAACCAAGGCATAGGCCAGCTTCTCTATTTCTGGGTATCTTTTTTCCGTGTCAAGTAGTGCCCTACTGACGTAGAATATAGGCCTCTGTACTCCTCTGTCCTATCTAATCAGTGCGGAGCTGACCGCGTTCTCGGAGACTGCAAGGTACAGGAGCAGCTTTTCTCCTTGTACTGGTTTTGATAGGAGCTCTGGAGAGGCTAGATACTCCTTTAGTTCTTGAAAGGACTGCTCGCATTCTTCTGTCCACTGCAAAGTCTTGCTGCCCTTCAGAGCTTTGAAGAAAGGTAGGCAGCGATCGGTGGACTTGGATATAAATCTGCTCAGTGCGGCAATTCTGCCGTTCAGTGCCTGAATCTCTTTCTTGGTTTTTGGTGACTTCAGTCCAATCAGGGCTTGGATCTGAGTGAGATCTGCTTCGATACCTCTTTGAGAGACGATGTATCCCAAGAATTTTCCCTTCGTAACTCCAAAGGTACATTTCGAGGGGTTGAGCTTCATCCTGTGTTGTCTGAGGATATCGAAGGTCTGGGCCAAGTGCTGGAGGTGACTGCCTTTCTGAAGGCTCTTTACCAGCATGTCGTCGATGTAAACCTCCATGGTGCTGCCGAGCAGTGGGCTGAACATCTTGTTCACCAACCGCTGATAAGTGGCTCCAGCATTCTTCAAACCGAAAGGCATCACTCTGTAGCAGTAGAGTCCTCTTTCGGTTATGAAGGCGGTCTTCTCTTGATCTGGAGGGTACATCTGGATCTGGTTGTATCCAGAGTATGCATCCATGAAACTCATAAGTTCATGCCCCGCAGTGGCGTCAACCAGTTGGTCTATTCTCGGCAGTGGAAAGCTGTCCTTGGGGCACGCTTTGTTGAGGTCTGTATAGTCAACACAGACTCTCCACTTGCCGTTCTTCTTCTTAACAAGCACAGTGTTGGCTAGCCACTCGGGATAGAAAACTTTCCGTATCATCCTGGCGTCCAGCAGCCTCTGGACTTCTTCGTTTATAATCCGATGCCGATCAGGAGCAATCGGCCTTCTCTTCTGTCTGACTGGGGGGTGATCCGGATCTACCATCAGTTTGTGAGTTATTAGATTAGGATCTATTTCCTCCATGTCCCTAGTCTCCCAAGAAAAGATAGAGAGGTTGTTTTTCAGAAACCTGACTATCTTTTCCTACTCGGTGTGTGTAAGGTCTGGGCCGATGTACAAGTAACTCCCCTCTGCTTCTGAACTGACCATTATTTTAATGGGCTCGCCAACAGGTTTGGCTCGGCTGTCACGTCCCTTTGGGCTTAGGGGTTCTTCAACGCTGGATGGACAATTTTCCACCTCGGGAGTGTGAGTGAAAACCGGATCTGCACAGTCCCGAGTGTACTGTAATTGCTATTTCAGAGCTTTCTCCTTGAGGGCAATAGCGTGACACTCTCGGGAGGTTGGCTGACACCCTCGGACCGAGTGTACGCTCTGGTTGTGGACGTACTTCAGACACTGATGAAGGGTTGAAGTAACTGCCCCTATTTGGTGTAACCAGGGTCTCCTGATGATGACGTTGTATAGAGACTTCATGTTCAACACCATGTATTTCGAGATGGTGGTCTTCTGCCCTTCACCTTCTCCTACAGTGGTAGGAAGGTCAACTCTCCCCAGTGGGGTGCTGAGGTTGCCATCACGGCAGTGGTGGGCTTGACGTTGTCCTGGTTTATGCCCATCTGTTTAAGCGGTTCATAGAACAGAATGTTAACTGAGCTGCCAGTGTCGACCAGGACTCTTCTGGTCTCGAAGTTGGCGATTCTGAGGGTAATAACAAGGGCATCATTGTGAGGGCAGTGTACCCCTGCTAGATCTTGCTCAGTGAACTGGATCTCCGGCCCTGGCTTGAGCCTCTTTTCGACGTTGGAGATCTGCAAGACGTTCGGAGCGGTTCTGGCCTCCCGAGCATATCTCTTTCTTGCCCTGTTGGACATTCCTGTAACAGGGGAGTCAGCATGGAGGACGTAGATGATGTGATTGTTTTGCCTCTGAGGCTCGTTTTGTCCTTCCCTCTACTCCTGCCTCTGTTCAGGCCTCTAATCTGGCCGCTGCTGAGGCTTGTCCTCTTGGGGGTTCTGTCTTTCGTCCTGCTTGACGAACTCCCGAAGACGTCCCTTCTTTATGAGCTACTCTATCTCATATCGGAGGGTCCTGCAAGTGTTAGTTGTATGTCCATGATCTTTATGGAAATTACAATACTTACTTTGGTCTCGCAGGCTGGGATCTCCTTTGATTGGCTCCGGCCACCTTAGGTTCTCCCGATCTCTGATCTGCCGGAGTACCTAGTTCGGAGTGGTGTTCAAAGGAGTAAAGTTGGTGAACTCCCTTGGTGCGGAGTTGTACACAGCTCTGGGAGCTGTTATCTTTTCTGGGCTCCTGGCCCTCTTTTTGTTGGAGTCTCTTCTGTGATCCTCCTTCTTGTGATCCTCCCGCTTCGGATTATCCCTCTGGGTCTGATCCTTGCCCTTCTGGGCTGAACGGTTGGCCTCTTCCAGGTTGATATATTTTCTGGCCCAATCCATCAGTGCCGCCATATCGGCTGGAGGGCTCTTTGTCAAGGAATCTCTGAACCCACCTTGGGCAAACCCGACTGTAAGGGCTGCTACAAGGAATTTCGGGCTGCAATCCGTGATCTCAGTGAGTTCGGTGTTGAAGCGTGCAATGTAGGCTCGGAGGGATTCCTCCCTGGTCTGCTTTACGTTCAGCAGGAACTCTGGCCCCCTTCTAAGCCTCCTGCTGGTCATAAACCTGTCCAAGAACTGCCTACCGAGCTCGTAGAAGCTGGTAACGGAGTTCGGAGGGAGATTGTGGAACCATTTCAGAGTAGTTCCCTTTAAGCTAGTGATGAACGTCCGGCACATGAAAGCATCCGAAGCTCCGTGAAGGGCCATCATATGCTGATAATGAGAAAGGTGATCTCCTAGATCTCCAGATCCGTCATAGAGAGTGAACTTGGGTACCATGAACTTTCTGGGCCTCTCTTCTGACATGATAGCGTGAGTGAACGGAGTGGCCAGTCTTCCGAGCAGCCTGGCCAGTTCGTCTTACTCTGGAGGGTTCTGAGGTTCTCTCAGGCCGATTGTCCGATCTATAGACTCGGCAATTTCCTCTACCCTTCGCGGGTCTCTAAGTTTGACATCTTGTGAACCCTGCCTGACAGCCTCGGCTTTAGGGTAGTAGGGTGGAGTACGCCCTTCGGACGGAGGAGGAATCCGGACCGGAGGGACTGGTGCTGCATGATAAGGTTCCTGCGGTGCCGGCGGTGCTTCCGAAACCCTAGGAGTTGGGGCTCGAGTAGTGCTTCGGTAATGGATGTCGGGGATGAAGGCGGATGTTCCCCAGCCAGGGACTGTTAATGGCTGGGGGTCTTGGCCAGCGCAAGGAACGCCTGAGGGGTGCCCAGGCTAGTTAGTTGGAGCCTGCGCATGAGGTTCGGCGTTCTCTGTGGCAACAGGAGGTTGCGTTCCTGCAACGAAGTTGACCTGCGGGCTAGGAGAACCCGCCGCTTGGTTCTGTGTAAGTGTCGCCAGTGTTCTAGTGATGGTAAGCAGTTGTTCCTGCACCAGCTCATTGTGTCGTTTTATTGCTTCGATCTCTTGTCGCATAGGATTGGCCACTGGCCCCCTTGTGCGGGGAGCAGACGGTTGTCGTTGAGCGTTTTGCGAGTTCTGAGTATTCTGTCATGGTCGGAGATTTGGTGCCATGGTTTTCCAGTAGGGAAAGAGATGAGTTTATGAATAGAGCACTTGGAGATTAGTCGTTTCCCACAGACGGCGCCAAATTGATGCTGCACTTTTTGACTCGCAACACGTATGGGCTCCGTGACCTGTAGAACACTCAGAGAGATGATCAGAGGACCACCGGATTAGCTCCGGCAGTAGCCGCTCCGATGCTTAAGTAAGTAAGAGAATTGAAAGACTGTATTGAAAGCCAAAGAATGAGCATAGAAAATAAGGCGTACCTTTAGGGTTTAATTTATAAGCCGTGGCTTTCCTAAGTTGATTAGGATTCGAAGCCATGAATATAGGGATTCGATCACCGGCGATTGCAGTTACCTTGCATAGAGATAACCATAGATGCCCTGAATATAGGGATTTGATTACTGGAGATTGCAGCTACCTTGTATAGAGATAACCATAGATGGTAGTTTCCTTGTTGAAGACTGCTTCCTTGTTGAAGACCGCTTCCTTATTTCCTACTCGGCATCCGCTAAGGTGGTGCCGAGTTCTGTAGTGTTGGTCTGAACCCTGTGACCTTGTTCTGGATATACATATACGTTCGGCCACTTCCGACCTTGTATGATGATCTGGATGCTTGAGTTTTTCCTTATTGGCTGAATGAGAATCATGTTGGCTGAGCATAGGTCGGATTGCGGTTACATGTGTCAAGTGTTGATTGGCCTGTTCTTTTATGGTATATCAAGAAACTAAATTAATTAAGATACAGAAAATCAAAGATTTATTATAATTGATATAAATTAAAAGCAAACGTTATTTTAGTACATTGATGAAGAATGAGAGAAATTATAGCTAGGTGCATGTGTGTGCATACGTTAAGTCTCGAACTTGTGCCAAATTTCATATAGGACCTCGGTTACACTAAGCACATATTTAATCCAATAATACTAAATCTTCTTATTTTTTGTACCAAATTTCGCGTCCCAAATGACGTGACAAATTTATTGCCATGTCATTTGGGATGCAAAATTTTGGGACAAATAAATGGTGAGTGAATTATTATTTTTTTTTCTTTTTGGTAAATGAAATTTATTAAAGGTCAAAAGTTATTCCATGAGCTTGTAACATATGTATAACAGCCTCTATGATTTTAGCAAGATAATAAATTCTACGTGGACTCACAAAATACTGGAATCATAGAGACCGACGGAGTAACGATCACATAGAATAAATTCTCCAAAAAAAAGGGGGCAAACGGAAAGCAACAGCTAGCAAGAATTGTTGAGAGAATTAAGAGAATTTAATACAGGAAATTTTCCTAATCCCATGTCCATGCCAATTGATATACCATAAAAGAACAGGCCAATCAACACTTGACACGTGTAACCGCAATCCGACCTATGCTCAGCCAACATGATTCTCATTCAGCCAATAAGGAAAAACTCAAGCATCCAGATCATCATACAAGGTCGGAAGTGGCCGAATGTATATGTATATCCAGAACAAGGTCACAGGGTTCAGACCAACACTACAGAACTCGGCACCACCTTAGCGGATGCCGAGCAGGGAATATATTAAATGCTTTTCTCTATCAACATTTGGCATTCTAAAAAGAGGATTATTAATTTCGGATCATGACCAATTTGTTAGGAGAAAGTTATCAAATAAATAATAAATCGATCTCAAACAAGTAAAAACAAACAACACGCATAGAGAAGATACAAGATTTACGTAATTTGACAAGATATTTATGTTCACGGGCAGTGATGATCAGTCCAGTAAGTATCTAAGAGATTACAAAAGCAAAAAACTCCATAAACCCAAAACCTCCGTTTCCCAAATGATGGATATCTTCTCCTAAGTGAAAAGCCTAAAAGATGATACTCTTATATAAGTGGGTTACAACATAAGAAACAAAACGGTCTCAAAAATAAAAGCGGGTCAAAATAAATTTCAAGGAAACTTTTATTGTAATAGATCTTACCATCATTTAAGTTTTATTTAAGAGTGAGAAAATTCATTATATTTAGCATTTTTCATTTGATATGGCTCACATGAATTTTTTTATAATGGATATAACCACCTTGTGTCTAAAAGTGAGAAAATATATTATGTTTGACGTGGACAAGTGAGAAAATTCATTATTTTTAACATTTTTCATTTGAGCAATGCTAAACATAACAAATTTTCTCACTTATAGATACATGGTAATGTGACCCATATGCATTTACGATAGTGGATCCCACCATCTTATGTCTAATAATGAGAAAATTTGTTATGTTTATTACTTTTCATTTGAGTAGTGCTAAACCTAATTGATTTTCTCACGCTTAGATAAAAAAAAAATGTGAACCATATGTATTTATTATTGGAGAAATGTTTTAGAGCCTATTACTTTTATCCCACCCTTTCACAAAGGGTGGGATCCACTATTCATGTGGCTCACTTGTGATTCCCACCCGTTATGAGCGGGTGAGATAAAAGTGATGGCCTCTAAAAACATCCATAGTGTAATTGTTAAATGAGATGCTAGTCTCAAAAGTTCCTAAATGAGTGAAAATTTTACTCCAATGCAAAAACTAACTTACATGTTAAGTGTGGCATTAAGAGAGAGTAAGGGAAGAAAAATATGGAGAGAGAGAGAGAGGAAAAATAGGCACAAGACAATATAAGGAGTGTGAGACCCAAATAGGAAAAGAAATAACATGTCCATTGGAAAGAGGAAGTCTTGTGAAAGCTAACTTGTGATATAAAAAATAATAACATATCTAGGTGCCAACTAATGAAAAGATTTTTAAACTAACCCATTGAAGATGCTTTAAAACATTATTGTTTTTTTGTTGTTGTTGATAAAACAAGATATCTCTCGTCTATTCCAATCCAATTGGGCTCGAATTATCTCATACTTGGATAGTCGAGAATTAACCCCGGGAGGTCTTAAAGTTAACAACCGGGTAAACTTCCACTGATCCCTTAGAGAGACTCGAACTTGAGACCTTCGATCTTATCCTCAGGTCGTTACCGCTCGACAACTCATGAAACGAGCTTCAAATTATATTCAAACTTGACTTGCTTGTTTTTTAAGCCAATCTCAAACGAGTCTCTAATTGAGTCGATCGTGAGCCGAACTTGAGTAATTTGATTTTTTTTATATAGTATTAAATTTCATTTGATTTATTAAGCCGGACTCAATAAATTAACTATTTTTAAAATATGTTAAAATTGGATTCATTTATCTTATGAGTCGATCTCGAAAACGTTTTTAACTGAATCGATCATTAGCCAAATTCGAATAATATGGTTCATGTTGATAAGCTATTGAGACCAAAAATCTATAAATCTTATTTTTGAAAAAACCAGACTTTAATGTGAATAACTCAACAATCCTTCAGTATCAAAATGTAGTAAACAAAAAATAATAATAATAATTACAAACTCTGACAAAAAAATCTATAAATCTAATTTTTTTCCCTTTTTCCTACTGGAGTTCTAATGTTCAAAACTCATGGGAAATGATGGGGAAATGCCTACGAAAATGCATCATAAATGGGTATCATTGAAATCATGTGCCCTTCTCGCATGTTTCCCTTGGTATTACCACTTATCTAATTCAATTTACATTTTCAACATTTTTTCAAAGTAGAAAATTATCATTTTCTTTTATTTTCAATTTAACATTAAGAATTATAATGATAGTTTCAAATCTCTAGGAATTGCAACGGGGTGAGGGTAGGGTGTCCATTTCCCAACCCAGACCCCGTTTTTATTTCTCGTTCCCGCCCTACCTAACAATTTGTTATGTTTATTACTTTTCATTTGAGCAGTGCTAAACCTAATTGATTTTCTCACGCTTAGATAAAAAATAATGTGAACCATATGCATTTATTATTGGAGAAATGTTTTAGAGTCTATTACTTTTCTCTCACCCTTTCACAAAGGGTGGGATCCACTATTCATGTGGCTTGCTTGTGATTCCCACCCGTTATAAGCAGGTGAGATAAAAGTGATGGCCTCTAAAAACATCCATAGTGTAACTGTTAAATGAGATGCTAGTCTTGGAAGTTCCTAATTGAGTGAAAATTTTACTCCAATGCAAAAACTAACTTACATGTTAAGTGTGGGATTAAGAGAGAGTAAGGGAAGAAAAATACGGAGAGAGAGAGAGAGATAGAGAGGAAAAATAGGCACAAGACAATATAAGGAGTGTGAGACCCAAATAGGAAAAGAAATAACATGTCCCTTGGAAAAAGGAAGTCTTGTGAAAGCCAACTTGTGATATAAAAAGTAATAACATGTCTAGGTGGCAACTAATGAATAGATTTTTAAACTAACCCATTGGAGATCCTCTAAAACATTATTGTATTTTGTTGTTGTTGATAAAACAAGATATCTCTCGTCTAGTCCAGTCTAATTGGACTCCAATTATCTCGTATCTGGACAGTTGAAAACTAACCCCTGGAGGTCTTAAAGTTAACAATCGGGTAAACTTCCACTGACCTTTTGGAGAGACTCGAACTCGAGACCTTCGATCTTATCCTCAAGTCGTTACCGCTTGACAACTTATGAAACGAGTTTCAAATTATATTCAAACTTGACTTGCTTGTTTCTTAAGCCAATCTTGAACGAGTCTCTAATTGAATCGACTGTGAGCTAAACTTGAGTAGTTTGATTTTTTACATAGTATTAAATTCCTTATTGATTTATTAAACCGAGCTCAATAAATTAACTATTTTCAAAATATGTTAAAATTGGACTTATTTATCTCATGAGTCGATCTCGAACACGTTTTTAACTGAGTCGATCATTAGCCAAATTAGAATAATATGGTTCATCCTGAGTGCATTGCGCTCGAGTCAATAAGTATTTCATATAGTAATGTGTGACCTGCATATTTAGTTGATTTATCAAAGATTTATTTGCCCATATATAATATATTAGACGATCCCTACCAATGAATAATTTATCGACTGGAGGAGATGAAGTCCATGATTCAAGGTACCTTGAAGATATCGCAAGATGCATTTGACCGCTTGAAGATGGGAAGAGTCTGGTTGATGCATGAATTGATAGACTAAATTAACAGCATGGGAAAGACTAGGGCGTGTAAGAGTAAAATATTGAAGTGCACCGACAATACTACGATAAGTGATAGCATTAACCACAGAGAGTTGAGACACGCAAAGGCGATTTTTGAGTAAGAGGAGTACTAATAGGTTTGCAATCAAACATAGATGCCTTCACAAGAATTTCATGAGCATATTTTTGTTGAGACAAAAAGAGACCTCTATAAAAATAGTTAAGTTCAATACCCAAAAATAATGGAGAGGACCAAGATCCTTCATGGCAAGCAGAAAATTAAGATGTTAAAGAAGATTAGTGAAAAGAGAAAGGCTGATTACTTGTGACAATAATGTTATCAACATAAACGATCAAAGAATAAGATCACCATGGGACCGATAAATAAACAAGGATGAATCAATTTTACTCCAGTAAAAATCCAAATGAAGAAGAAATTGATTGAAGCAATCAAACCAAGCCCGAGGGGCTTATTTAAGTCAATAAATAGCTTTGCGCAAATGGAAAACATGATGAGGATAGTGGGTTTCAACAAATCCTGGTGGTTGCTTTATATAAAAAATTTCTTTGAGATTGCCATGCAAGAAAGCATTCTTGACATCAAGCTGTCGGATGGACCCATTAGAAGAAACAGCAAGTGATAAAACAAGTCAAATAGTGGGCAGCTTGATTACAAGCCTAAAAGTCTCCTCGAACTCAATACCAACCAATTGATTATAACATTTGTCTACTAGGAAAGCTTTGAAGCGTTCTATTTACCCATTAGATTTGAGTTTTGTCTTAAAAATCCAACGAGAATCAAAACATTGAGATTGGATGGACGAGGCACAAGATCCCAAGCGTGATTGCTATGAAGGGAAGTGACTTCCTCATGTATGGTAGTGACGCAATGAAGAGTTTGAAAAGTAATTTTGAGACTCTTGGGTTCAACAGGATCTACAAGATCTACAGGATGCAAAATAAGAAGGGCTTGTTAATCACGGGCCTTTTTACGAGTAATCATTGGATGTCGGTTAACAAGATGACAGATGGAAGTGGAGCAAAAATAGGGGAAAAAGAATAATCGGTAGTGGCAGAAGGAGGTTCAAAAGGAACTATAATTAATAGTACAGAGGAATCAGATGACAAGTCAGAGTTTGTGGGTGGTGACGATTATTCAGAAACATTTGTGGGCGTCGGTGCAGTAGAAGAATCAGAAGGTGTAGGCGTGGAAATTGGGTTGCTTGGAAGCTGTGGTGGAGAACATGGGTCGAGGTGTAAAGAAGTGGAGCATGGGTCGGTAGTAGGCAGAAGAGGTATCTCATTACGAGAGGCATATAGAACGGCTAGATTGGTGACAAGTGAGAGTTGTGGATAAGGGCAAGATGATAGTTGTACATTGGATTAGCACCAAGAAGATGTGGAGATGGTGAAGCATATGAGGAAGACTAGTTGATGCATGGCTGATGTGGCTGTTGGAATGATTGATGCATGGCAGTTTGTGGAGGTGGGTAATGCTCACGTGAGGGGGACTAGTTGACGCATGTCACATACAGCTGTTAGGAGGGTTGATGCATTGTAGTTTGTGGAGATGGGTATTAAAAATGTGATTTTTGGCAATGATAGGGGGTGATGACACAACATGCGAACCTAGAATATGAGCAATTGGTTGAGAATTGGCTAGCGTGGAAGAGGCATCTGGAGACAACCAAGGTGATGCTTCTAAATAATAGAGAAAACTCCAGTAGTTGTAGCTAAAGAAGACTACAATTGTGGGTCAGTTAGAATAAAGAAAAATATATTCATCAAAAACAACATGACGAGAAAGGAAAACACGTTTGGAAAGAGGATGAAAGCATCGATAATCTTTATGAGTCAGACTGTAACCAAGAAATATACATGGACATGAATTATAGACAAACTTGTTACTGGAATAATCTTTGAGATAGGGAAAACACCTACATCCAACAACTTTAAGAGATGCATAATAAAGATGTTTTCCAAAAAGTTTGTAAAAGGGTGTCTCCATTTGTAAAACCGACAATGGAAGCCTATTAATGAGATACACTATATTCATAAAATCCTCAGTCTACTATTGCTTTGGAAAACTTGTTTGAAAAAGAATAGTAAGACTTGTCTCAACAACATGATGATGTTTGCGCTCAATAATGCCATTTTTTGTTTCGGAGTACCCAAGCATGATATGTGTTTCTGAATGCAATAATGATCTAAATGGTGTAAACATTAACGTAGCTCGAATTCACCATCACCATCACATTGAAAATTTTTGATTTTATCTTCAAACTGATTTTCCACCAATCTTTGAAAAGATAGAAAAATTATGAAAAAGTCAGATTTATTTTTTAGGGGATATAGCCATGTTAAACGAGTACAATCATTTACAAAAATCACATAATATTTAAAAAAATGTGTAGATGTCACAAGAGTTGGACCCCATAAGTCACAATGAATTTTAGCTAAAGAAACATAAGAGATACAATTATTCAATGAAAATAACAAATGATAGTTTTTCCATTTTGAAAACTACTACAAATTTCTTCACGCTGCAACCAACTAGAAACATCAATGAACTTTTTAGAGGATAATACATGAAGAAGCTTGGAGTTTGGATGGCCCAACCGTTGATGCTTAAGATCACATGTTGCTTTACGAGATGCTACTACAACTAGTGCTTTAGATGCACCTGCTTTATTCAAGGAGTAAAGATCATCCTTTCTATTACTAGTTTAAAACAACTACCCCGTTAATCTGTCCCTTATCTTAAAACTAGTGGAGAAAAATTCAAAGAATTTTTCTTTAGTTTTTTTTATAACTCAGTATTCGACCTTTCAGGCCAACTAATCCGGGGGGATCAATCCCCGGCCCCGTCCACTAGCAGGGGGCTCGATTAAAGCTGGGATAACAACCCGATAGACTGGCCCCAAAAGAAAGTAACATCTACTAGGTTTCGACCTAGTGACCTTGGGGTAGCAAGCCCCTTAGTTTCTTCTTTAGTTAGTTGACTGACAAAAATAAGATTCTTTTGAATTTTAAGCACAACCAAAACATCAGAGAGATTTAATGGACTTTGGAAGGAAGCTAAAGTAGTATGACCAATATGAGAAATTTTTAATCTGGAGCTGTCTCCTACTATAACTTTATCATAACCTCTATAGAGAGTAGAGGATTATAGATTACCTGAACTGAAGTCATATGAGAAGTAGCTCATGTATAAGGATATCAATCCGACTTGAAATTTGATGGAACTGAAAGAGAAATGGATGAAGTAAATTCTTGAGGTCGAGAGTCAGTTACATCATATGAATAATCATACCGGACCAACACTCGAGTGCGATGTGGCCAATATGATTACAAATCTAATAGTGAGGAATAGTGCCTTAAGAATTACCTACAGAGCTTTGAAAGGATGATCGTTAAGTATTAGAATTGTGGTGGCCTTGAATAGAAGTACTTGAGGCATGATTAGAAGAATTATTCTAAAATGGTGATAGAGAAATAGAATGTCTTGGACTTTCAGTTTTGTGAAAATTCTAAGTCTGATTTGCTGGTGCCACGAACCCTAGAGTTCTAGTACTGATAATACCCACGATTGTGGGTATTTGATCTTCTTCTTACTCCACCTCGTTGCACTGTAAAAGCCATATTTGGATTTAAATCCAATTTTTACTTATGTCTCATTATTTTGAAAACAAAGCTTATAATCTTGAAGTGTTGTGATAAACTGGTTAAAGGTTGGAAAAGGTGGTTTCGAAAACATAGTTGTTACAAACACATCATAAATTTTTCGAAGGTTTTAGAAAAATCGAACGATTTTATCTTCATCTAAAATAGGCTTTTGAATAGCTACAAGCTTGTCACAGAGATCTTTGAACTGCATTAAATACTTCTTTATGGATGTACCTTCTTTGTTTGGCATTTGAAGTTGTCTTTTGTTAGAGATATGGATTATATTTTTGTAACAAGTGAAACTAAGACCTTCATTTTTTGATACAATAAGGGTATATTAGAAAATTTCAATGTATCCGATTAGGATTAGGATTTAACTGCGATGCAGTACAAATATGTTGAACCCTATTTTCTATATAGTGACGAGCATAGCCGCTCCTGTGTACGTACGCATATTATCAAACCACGTAAATCTCTGTGTCGCTTTCTCTTTAACCCTTGCTGCATAGATCATTAATTTCACAATATCACTTTAGTTGAAGTTTTCTTTCCTTTGTAGCCTGTAAATAAGTTTCTTTGAGACAATTTCATACTTCTTGGGATGTATTCAGACTAACAACATAGCTGAGAGCTTCTTCAGATAATGTGTTAATTATCCAACTTCTTAGCAACAAATTTATATACTGCCACTCTTCATATTTTTTATTTGGAACTTCTTTCTTTGATTCTATCACCATAGGTGATGGAACCTCTTTAGTAAAATGATCCACAAGTTTTAGACTTTGGATTAAAGGAAGAATTTGTATCCTCCATATTAAGTAATTTGCAATAGTCAATTTAATTGAAACTATTGAAATAAAGTGTGAAAAATTTGATGTGGTAAGTGAAAAGCAAGAGGTTGATAATCTAACCATTCGTGTAGGCTCTCACACAAACCTTAAGATAACCATATATTATTACACTTATATAAAAGACATAGTTAATTGTGAGATAAACATAAGTGATGCTTATCTATATCACCCAGTCGATTATTATTTAAAAACCACATCTAAATTATCACACTTTATTCAAAACTCAAATTCTTCCTATCTTGTTACAATTGTGATGTGCAATCTTAATACAAAACTATTCCATGCTGGTTATTTAAACTTTATCTCTTTATATCTTCTTGTAAGCGTAGCCCACAATCAAACTTCATGCAAGACTCTTCCACCTTTTTCTCGTGCAAGTGTGGGACCGTGGTCATGTATTTATCAGTAGGTTGCATCACTCTTTCACGGGTCAACTTTAAAGTCGTATTCTTAGTTGAATCATAGGTGACTGAGGTTTTTTCTAAAGGACTTGATATCTTCTTTTTCTTTTTCTTTTTTTGTCAGTAAAAAGAAATTTACTAATGTAAAACTGAGATTTACAATTGATATGCGTAAAGGGATAAGCATATTCAAAGCATGAAAGTGTATGTGCAGAACTCTTAAGGGTATAGATAAAAAATGATTGTATTATCCAAATCAAAAGGCATGAGGGGTTCATAGGTATATGGTTCAGAATATAGCACTGCGTTCCTTATCCCACCAACCACAGAATAAGGAAACATAATTCAATATGGAAACTATTATCTTCAGATATCTTCAAATCCCTACTTTTATACCTCCTAATCCTATACAACTTAGGAGATCTACAATCTATAAATTTTAATTATAACTTCTTTTTATTTACTGAATTTATCATCGGACTGGCTACCACCGGAGCCTTCCTGATGACTCTCTGATCTCAAGTTCTTGACAGGTAGCGAATGACGAGAGACCTTTTTTTTGATAAAAAAGAGCTACATTAGTTTGGCGCCATATCTGGAAACAACAACAGTTCTTATTATCTTTCTTTCATACTACAGGAAAAGGCACTATTAGCAACGCACGAGTGCGTCGCTAATAGTGGACAAATGCGTCGCTCAAGCGCTTTGGCGATGCACAACGTGGCATCCCTAAAAGTTGCGTCGCTAATAGTATTAGCAACGCACACATCCCTTTGTGTCGCTAAAGGGAACTATTAGCGACGTCCAATGTTCGTCACTAATAATTTTGATGCTGCGTCACAAATACTATCCACGATCGCAATGTGCGTCAGTAATGGTATCTATTAGCGACACTCTTTACGCGTCGCTAATGGTTCCTTTTAGCGGCACCCTAACTATGCGTCACACATGGTTCCTTTAAGCAACGCACTCTGTGTGCGTCGCAAATGGTATCTTTTAGCGACGCTTATTTTGTGCGACGTAAATGCCAATCTTTAGCGACGAATTTGAAGCGCCACTATAAATTGAGTACTTAGTTTTTAGCGACGCATTTTGTGCGTCGCTAAAAGTTTATTTATTTATTTTTTCCTTTACAATATTTGTTTTATTCCTGTTTAAACCTGTATCAATCATCCTGATATACAGTAAAATCTAAACATTCTGAAATAAATATTTATTAAAAAAAATATACATTCATATATATATTATAATAATTAATTAGTTACATTTGTAAAAGTACAATTTAAGAATAAATACAAAAATAAAAAATTGTCTAAAAAAATGTAACTACAGATGTCGATGAAAAAAAAAACAGATAAAAATAGTCAGTCCCGATGCAAGACCTAAAGACCTCGGCGCAATAATCCCGATCAATCTGAAATAAAGATCAAATGATATATATTAGAACACTTATTAAATATATATGAAAGTGAATATATTATTTTTTTTTCTTGCATAAATAGTAAGAACGGCATAAAGTAACATAAGTTGCAAACCACTAATCCGAACTAATTGCCCTAAGTTTTTGGTAGTCTATTTTGTAATTTGTGAGGTGTGTGATGGGGTATCGAGATAGTTAGGCGGATATCCGGTATTTTGGTCCGTGAAAACCCCAAAACCTGCCTTTTCGGAGCAAAAACTTGCATAAGTTTCAAACCGTTGATCTGAATCGAGTGCCATAAGTTTGTGCAATTCTATTTTATCATTTGTGAGGTGTGTGATGGGATTTTGGGATCGGTAGGCCGATATCCGGCATTTTGGTATGTCAAAACTCGAAAATAGACCTTTTTGGAGTAGAAACTTACATAAGTTTCAAACCGACCGAGTGCCGTAAGTTCGTGAAAGTCTATTTTATTATTTGTGAGGTGTGTGATGGGGTTGCATGGTAGTTAGGCCGATATCCAGTGTTTTGGTTTGTCAAAACTCGAAAATGGGCCTTTTCGAGCTGAAACTTGCATAAGTTTCAAACTGGTGATCCGAACCGAGTGCCGTAAGTTCGTGCAAGTATATTTTATCATTTTTGAGGTATGTGATGGGGTTTCATGGTAGTTAGGCTGATATCCGGTGTTTTGGTCCGTCAAAACCCGAAAATGGCCCTTTTTCGAGCTGAAACTTGCATAAGTTTCAAACCGGTGATCCGAACCGAGTGCCGTAAGTTTGTGCAAGTCTATTTTATCATTTTTGAGGTGTGTGATGGAGTTTCATGGTAGTTAGGCTGATATCTGGTGTTTTGGTCCGTCAAAACCTGAAAATGGGCCTTTTTCTAGCTGAAACTTGCAAAAGTTTCAAACCGGTGATCCGAACCGAGTGTCGTAAGTTCGTGCAAGTCTATTTTATCATTTGTGAGGTGTGTGATGGGGTTTCATAGTAGTTAGGCCGATATCCGATGTTTTGGTCCGTCAAAACCTGAAATGGGCCTTTTTTGAGCTGAAACTTGCATAAGTTTCAAACCGGTGATCCGAACCAAGTGCCGTAAGTTTTTGCAAGTCTATTTTATCATTTGTGAGGTGTGTGATGGAGTTTAATGGTAGTTAGGCCGATATCCAATGTTTTGGTCTGTTAGAACCCCAAAATGGGTCGTTTTCGAGCTGAAACTTGCATAAGTTTTAAACCGATGATCTGAACCGAGTGCCGTAAGTTCGTACAAGTCTATTTTATCATTTGTGAGGTGTGTGATGGGGTTTCGTGGTAGTTAGGCCGATATCCAGTATTTTGGTACGTCAAAACCCGAAAATGGCCCTTTTTCGAGCTGAAACTTGCATAAGTTTCAAACCGGTGATCCGAACCGAGTGTCGTAAGTTCGTGCAAGTCTATTTTATCATTTTTGAGGTGTGTGATGGGGTTTCGTGATAGTTAGGCCGATATCCAGTGTTTTCATCAGTCAAAACCCAAAAATGACCATTTTTGGAGCTGAAACTTGCAAAAGTTTTTAACGGTCATTCGAACTGATGAAATTAAATAAGTTCGTGCAACTATATTTTTTTTTATTTTTACGTAACATTTTCTATAATTAATAAATCCACCAAAGAATATAATTTTAAAAACTTACCAAGGTTGTGAAGAGCCACCTTGCTGGCTGAGCATCGTCTGCACAAGAGCCTCTAGCTGGGAATATCGCTTTTCGAGGCTATTTACTTGTTGTCGCAGCTCTGCATTCTCTCGTTGAACTGCCTCAGTGGCTGCGTGTGCCCTAGCTCACTGCATAAGATGACATATGTTATATGTAACTTACATTTGTGTACTAACGTAGTATTGCAATAATTTCGATAAACTTACTTAAAATATGGCAATGTCTCATCACAGTTGTTGAGCACAGTGTAGTGAAATTTTTCCAACTCTTTAGGATGACACCATTCATATATACGGGCACCTATTGGCCTCACATTCTGATTAAACACTGCAAGGCCAGTTTGTTGCTGCCGTGGACTATTATCAGAATTTCGCTCTTAACGATTAAACCTTGTCTCAATATCTTCAAGATGCATAGAGTAGAAGGTGAGACATTCAGCATCAACGTAAGCCTCAGCAATTGACCTTCCGGTCATGCTTTGTTACGCACATATTGTTTCAATGTGTGCAAATACCTATTTTAATAATTAATCAGTTATACATTAAAATAGTTAGGATGGATAGATAACACAATTCATAAAATTAAATGTACCTTTCTATTGAATACATCCAACGGTATTGGACAGGTCTGCCAATTTTTGCCTCATGAGACAAATACACAGCTAGGTGGACCATTACATCAAAGAAAGCTGGAGGAAAAATCTTTTCTAACTTGCAAAAGATCACGACAACATCCCTTTTGAGCTTTTCCAGTACTTCTAAATTCAACGTCTTCACAAATAATTCTCTAAAGAAGCAGCCTAGCTCAGTCAATGTAGTTGATATGTCATCGGTGAGATATCCACATAGTACAACCGGAAAAAGTCGTTGTAAAAGGACATGACAGCATGACTCTTCAATCCGGATATTTTTCCATCTATAACATTTACACACCGAGATATATTCGATGCGTATCCATCTGAAAACTTCACCTATTTAAACCACTCACAAATCCTCATTCGTTTTACGGATGATAACATATACTGTGCAGGAGACACGATATATTTATCACCGCTACGTATTAGGTGCAGCTCTTTCCGTATTCCCAGCTCCTACAGGTCCAACCGGGCTTCAACAGTATCCTTCGTCTTCCCTTCAATGTTCATTAAAGTTCCCAACACATTATCACAGATGTTCTTCTCGATGTGCATAACATCCAAATTATGCCTCAACTTAAGGGTTTCCCAGTACGGCAAATCAAAAAATATGCTCTTCTTCGTCCAATTTAACTCCACATTAGTACGCTTCCTCTTCTTAGTACCCGGTATCTTCCCAAACCTCACTGGTTGGATGAATGCCAATTGCGCTAACACGTTTTTGCTAGACAATAATGGAGGTGACAATCTACGCTCTATTTTTGCATCAAACAGATGCTTCTGCTAATTTCGCCAGCCATTTGATGGTGGTAGAAAACGACGATGGTACATGTAGCATATTTTCTTTCCATTGGACAAATGTTGGGAACATGTATCCTTATTGCAAACCGGACATGCCAGATACCCCTTAGTGCTCCACCTAGACAAGTTCCCGTATGCTGGAAAGTCATTTATGGTCCACAGTAACGCTGCATGCAATTGAAATGTCTCGTTCTTAGAGACGTCGTATGCCTCCACTCCCACCTCCCACAATTCCTTTAACTCATCCACTAAAGGATGCAAGTACACATCAATTTCATTACTAGGAGACTTCGGCCCTAGAATAAGCAACGACATGAAGATAAATGGTTCTTTCATACATTTTCACGGTGGCAAGTTATACGGCACAAGCAACACTAGCCACATGTTGTAGGCATTACTCACGTCACCGAACGGATTGAAACCGTCGCTAGCCAGCCCAAGTCATACGTTACGCGCCTCATTTGCAAACCATTCGTGATTTGTATCAAACTCAGCCCAAGTTTGAGAATCTGCCGGATGCCTACATACATTTTCCTCAGCAACACGCTTCTCCTTATGCCACCGCATATCTTCTGAGACATGTACAACCTTTGTAGTCTAGGTTTTAAGGGAAAATATCTCAACACCTTATGCGGAGTTGTCTTGTTTTTTCCTTCATTCAGCTTGTACCTGGGTTCGTGGCACACCGTACACTCCTTACATTGTTCAGTCTCCTTCCAAAATAACATGCAATCATTTTTGCAAGCATGTTTGGGAATATACCCGAGGCCCAAATCTCTTAATATTCTTTTCGCCTCATAATATGATTTCGGAAGGGTCTCCCCAGTAGGAAGCGCTGCTTTAATCAATTCAATGACCATATTAAATGATTTGTTACTCCATAGGTTGATGGTCTTAATATGAAGGAGTTTCACGAGAAAGTCCAGTTTCAAAAACTTATCACAACCCGGATATAACGGCTGCCTTGCTTCCCTCAATAAGGACTCAAACGCTTTCGATTGTCCTGTGTGACTCCTGTGACTTTGCCCTAGTTGTAGCCCCCTGCAAGTCTGCCAGCATTTGTGGCAAGTCTTCGTAACCAACCCCAACATTATCACCAAAGTCATCATCGTCGTCTTCTTCTTCATCCTCAAATACCACTCGTACGTCACGGTATTCCCCGTGAAATTCCCAACACGTATACCTCTCGTCCATCCCGTGTTGGAGTAGGTTCTCTTTGACCTCATCTATGTTCATATAATTCCTATTATTGCACCTCCTGCATGAACATCTTGTCCTATTTCTCCCATCTGCAGATGCACAAGCAAACTCAATAAAATCTTTGATCCCCTTCACATACCCTAGCAAATGCCTGCCCCTCAAGTCCATCCAACTTTTATCCATTTTCATCTACCTAATACAAGTAAAAAATGGTACTCATTATAAATATGAAACATGAATCCTATCACCTCCAACTTCTCTCTAAAGGGTAAGGTGGTCCTATCCCATTCATGAATGCACAATTTACATTGCAATCAACAGCAAATCAAATGCTTGATTCCACTCGGGAAAAATTTCGACAGCATCTCCCCACGGTTCTCCAAGTAAATGAGATAGACGTTAACACGCCTAAATATATACCCAGAGAGCAATAGGAGACCGTGCTGAAATTTTATCATAGTGAAATATTCAAGCATATGCGCTATTGATTACAATGCAGATTTATGCATTCCCGAACTGTCCTCTCTAGAAAATTTAAGAATCGATTTTCATACCACGAGCCCAATTGCGAATAAATTTCGCGACAAGATTCACATGTGATGAAAATGACTCCCGAACGGGGCTAGGCTTACATGAATGCAATTATACATTGAGTTACATGCTCATTTAGTTACAAGCACTACTATTACAAAAATATGACAATCGAGCTAATTTAAATATATATATATATATATATATATATATATTCAGGACACGGCAGGGCAGGGCAAGAGTAGATTCTTCATCCCAATCTTGAACCAATGTCAGATTTTACTATGACTTATCTATCTTTATGCATGTATCTTCACATATGTGATGTGTCACTGGATAAGGAAGCCCTATTCTTCCATCTCTCTCTTTCATCTAGTGACATATTACATAAATAAAAATACATAAGTAATAATACAAGGTCAATAAATCATTTCTGATTTAATTTGTATAGTTGAGTGACACATAATGAGAGTTGAATTGGCAGTCCAACCCATGGATTGAGGCTGCCACAGGCAGGGTTAGCCCTTATTGACTGGAACCTTTTACTCTGAAGGGGACGAAGATGCTAGGAAGGAAGACATCTTGGAGAGAGACCCAATCTAGAAAGAGAGACAGACAGACAGATAGACAGACAACACAAAGATTGTTTGGAGGGGGGCTGACTAGAAATGGACTCAAAATACAAGAAAACTTCAACCCCCACCCAAAAAAAAGAAGGGGTCCACTCCTTTGGATACAGACTTCAATTAATCCATCTAGCAACAAATTTTTTGACACTAATTATTTAGCAATTATATGAGACTCCATGTGAGGAAAATTGTTATATAATCATTATGTAAAAATTTATCTTAAGTTATTGGTAATTCATTTCAGAATCTTATGAGTCTGTAATTATTAAGTTAGTTGAGTGTTAACACAAGTCATACTATACCAGTGAAGATTTTGATAATAACCAAACTAAATTACAAATATTTATTTCTAAAGAGAAGTAGTTTTTTATTAATATGAAAACTTCAAATTTATTCGCTATACTCAGCATATAAAACTTATATACCTAGTTTCACTTATTACAAGAATATGAATCATATCTCTAACAATTTTCCTACTCCTTCAGTGACTCTTCTTGCTGGGATTGTACTTTATTTTATTTGTATTTTTAAATTAGTGTGGTTAATTGATGCACTTGGCTATAAAATTAATTAAGAATTTAAACTAATTATTTCTATAAAAACATTTGATTTATGACTTAAGTTCAACAATTTTTATCAAATTAATTGACAAACTGTTATGACATTGCTAGCGATACCCTATAATTGACAAACTGTTTTCCAAGAAGAAGAAAAAAACTCCCTCAAAATACCCACTGCCAACAAATTATCAGAATATAAATATCACCAAAAAGAAATAAAACCATTATAATCAAAGCCAAGATAACCACTATACACACATGCAAAATATAACAGAGTTGCATCAATACATAAATAGGCATATTTTCTTTTTCTCGTATTTTCTTTTCCTTTTTGTTTTCCATGGTATATAACCAAACAAGAAAAAACAAAGTTGCATCAATACATGAATAGGCATATTCCAAAAAATAAAAGAGAGGGTAAGTGGTAAGACCGTAAGTTCAGCGCTCATTGGCGGCAGCAAAGGGACTTGCGGTTGTGGCAATCGGCGGCAGTAAATCGACGGTCGACGGTAGCAAAAAGCGAACGCACGCCTGAGAGGGAGAGAGATATCCACGATACAGAAAGAGAAAGAGAGTGACTGAGATAGATAGAGAGATCAGAGATGATCGATACCGAGAGGAAGAGATCAAGAGCAGAAGAAAAATCTAAGGGGTCACAACCGTTCCAGAGGGAAAAGAAGAAACCAGAGGTCGGGGGCGCATAAAAAGGGGGGCGTTTTAGTGACGCACAGTGCGCGTCGCTAAAGAGTCATTGTGTGTCACAAAATCATGCCTAACACGACGTCGTTTTAATAATTCAACGAACTAAGTAAATTATTTGGGAGGTTCTCTACGCCTTTTACCTCTGTCATAATAACAGAAGAATGCCCAAAGAAGTTTGTTGTCCCAAAATTCACCCTCTACGATGGATTTGAGAACCTTGGGGACCACCTATCTCACTACCAACATACAATGGCTCTCCATGGAGCTACTGATGCCTTCATGTGCCGAACTTTCGTGACGAGTCTCAAGGGTACTGCCTTTAAGTGGTTCCACAACCTCTCCCAAAAATCGATTAGCAATTTTTATGAGCTTAGTAGGCTATTTTTTGACTCATTCCTAACCAACAGGAAGTTAAAAAAAAGACCAGAATTCTTGCTAACTATAAAGCAAACAAAGGGAGAATCACTTCGGGAATACATAGCTCGTTTTAATACCGAGCTCACAGAAATAACCGACTATACTCCAAGCTTCTTAGTAGCCGCCCTTACTTCAGGCCTTGGATCTAGACGCTTCTAGAATTCCTTGACCAAGAATCCTTCCATCGATATGATAGTACTCATGGAACGAGCACGGAAGTATATTAATCTCGAAGATAGAAAAACATCTTTTTGAAAAGTAAAAGAACAGGTTCAGAAGGATGAGTAAGTTCAGAAGAGGGATAATAGTGATAACACAAAAAGAACCAGGAGCCCCGACAAGAGAACAACACCCAGAGCTAAGAATAATTCTAACTCAGGGAGGTATGAGACTTTCACCTCTCTGAATGTTTCTCTTACTCACATACTCCAACAAATCTAGACTCGTAAAACCTTGAGGCAGCTAGAGCCACTAAAAAGCCATCCAAACGCAAGAAATATTGTGATTTCCATAAAGAGCACGGGGCATACAACCGAGGAATGCAGAGCTCTCAAGTAAGAAATAAAACATCTCTTCAGAAGAGGACGACTAAAAGAGTTTGCCTGCTAGGACGGGAAGCAGAACCCTCATGACGAGAGACCACCTCAAAGAAGGCAAGACCAAGGCCTGAACAGAGAGAAATTCAAAACGACCAACATCGGCAAAATAATCAAGTCATTTTTGTGCTTCACGCTGACAATACGACGACAGGGATGTCTAACCGACTTAGGAAAAGATATGCTCAGAAGGCAAGGGCAGAACCACATTTCATCTAGATCTCGGCCATTGAGAAAAAGATAAAGTCAGAACCTCAGATCCAGTTCTCTGAATTGGATCTCATTGGGATACATTGCCCCCACAATGATGCTCTTATCATCTCACTCAAAATCGTTAATTTTGAGATCAGAAGGGTTCTTATGGATACTGGAAGCTCAACCAATATATTATTCTATGAACCTTTCAAACACATGAAGCTCTACTCTAATGACATCAAGGCTACCACCGTTGTCATGGCAGGATTTGATAAAAATCTTAGCATCCCATTAGGTAGAGTTGGCCTACCGACCACGATGGGAGAAGGGGACGGACAGAAGACACTGATCTCTAAATACATGGTCCTAAATACTAAATTTTCCTATAATGTAATTATTGGGAGACCCTGGATCCACCAGATGGGAGCGGTTACTTTAACCCTCCTTCAATGTTTAAAATATATTCACAATGACAGAGTTTTCACCATCAAGGGTTGTCAGCCCACTGCTCGGGAATGTCATGCCCTCGCACTAAAAGAAAAGCCTTCCAAATAGCAATTACAGTACCCTCATAAGAGGAAACGTTCCTCATCTTCCAAAGGTGGTAGCCTCATGAGGTAGAAGAATGTCCTTCTGAGATTAACGAGCCACTAAGTCCTAGAGGAAGGCACAGCACAGTCAAACCAATGGAAGAGCCCATTAAAATGCTCATCAGCATTGAAGGAGAGGGAAAATATCTACAAATTGGTTCAGCCTTGTCTCCTTCCGAGTAAGAGGATATTGTCAAATTTTTAAAAGACAACTTGTCAGTATTTGCTTGGCAAACTAGCGATATGATGGGAATAGATCTTGATTTCATCTCTCACAAGCTGATGACATATCCAGACCATCCTCCGTTAAGACAAAAAAGGAAAACATTTACCTCTGAACACCATAAAATCATCAATGAAGAGGTTCAGAGGTTGTTAAATACTGGAATGATAAAAGAAGTGTTTTATCCAGAATGGCTTGTCAATATAGTTCTTGCAAAAAAGAAGAACGGTAAGTGGAGGGTCTGCGTTGACTATATTGACTTGAACAAATCTTGCCCCAAGGATAGCTTTCCTTTTTCCAGAATTGATCAACTTGTTGATGCTACGGCAGGCCACGAACTTATGAGTTTCATGGATGCTTATTCTGGATACAATCAAATTCAAATGTATCATCCAAACTAGAAGAAAATAGTCTTCATATCAGAACGAGGTCTCTTTTGTTATAGAGTGATGTCGTTCGATTTAAAGAATGCTAGAGTTACATACCAGAGGCTTGTAAACAAAATGTTTGACCCCTAAATTGGGGATACAATAGAAGTCTATATCGACGATATGCTTGTCAAAAGTGTTTTACTTTTAATTTACATATTCTGAATGCCAAGATTACAAACTCAAATTCAATTACAATAAATATTTGATTTTCTGTATCTTAAGTAATTTAGTTTCTAAATAAAATATTCATTTATGATAATTACGAAATCCTAATTTAATTTAATCAAATCCATTGTTTCACTCTTATGAGAAAATTTTAGAGCCCATTTGAGGTATTTCAAATATGAGTTTGCCATTCATGCCTCTTCCAAAGAGGAAGTCACGGGTTTAAGTTTCACTCTCTACTAGGAATACGTGAGCATTTATTTTCACCTAACTATGGACTGAGTTGGATAGTTTGTCTAATGCTCATATTAGAGAGGCTCTTAGTTTAAGTTATGTCTTGTAAGTCGATGACTGAGTTAGTTGAGTTGATTGTAATAGAGTTGAGTTGTAACACTCCACCACTTCTTTAATAATAATAATAATAATGAGTTTGCCTCTAAATATATCCCTTTAAAATTCAACTGTCTTAGTTAATTCCAAAACAAAATTTATAGTCTCGTTTTATATTTTAGAATGTAGAAAATATAAGCCTCTTTTTTAATTTATTTTTTTGTAAATTTTATTACTAGAGTAGTTTCGATTACGTAAGATTATTATTAAAGTTTTACTCAACATATATATATATATATATATTTATTTAAAAAAAATCATATTTTGTTTATTAAAAACTTATTCTTCTTGCAACTTAAAAAGCTAACAAAGAAGAAGAAAGTGTCACATTTACAGTTGTCATTTTAAACTTGAAATTACCTTGAGTCGGCCTAACTCCACCAACTACAACTTTTGATCCCGTCGGAAGGATACTTCAAAAGAGCCCGTGGAGAAAGCAATACTTTCTTACTAGGGGTTTATTCATTTGTTAGTAATTTTAAATGTTGAGACTTGCAGATTAAGATCATATTTTAAAGCCATCAAAGAACTCCCCTGACTGTATATTTGGCTAGCTTATGGGATATTAATATGAGATGAATCAATAATATGGGAAGTTTGTGAGGTATTGATATGAGATAAACCAACCCAATGGAAAGCTATCTGCCACCACTGGCCTGGTGATCAATTTGTAGAAAATTTTTAAAGTCATAATCGTTTTCATGAACGTAGGCATATTATGTAAATTTTCTATATCGTTCCTCGATCTATATATAACTTTTTTTACTAAAGTTGCATAAATTGTTAAATCAAAACGAAAAGATCCTACAAATCTACGAAGCAAAAGAAAAGAAGAAACAAAGAACACACAAAGATGACCAATTGATCACTTTCATTTGCATTTTATTCATAGGCTTGCAACTTGAGAGAGAGATAGAGAAACTGGGACTAATTCCAGTTTAATTCAACATTTTTGTTTATGGGTTATGAACGCATACACAAACATTTCCAAAGGGTGTTGACTGACACTTGGAGCTGATCAATTTTTCCTTGTATGCTTGCCTACATGTGTTTCCACAGTCTGCTTCATTACAATTGATTATGATACGGACACCCTCTGTAGGATTTGGTGCAGCAGCAAACAATGTCAACACCACCAAAGCAATCACCATACTCGAATGCATTACTCCTCTTGATCCTCCCATTCTAAACGAAAATGATGTAATATTATTACTAGGTGAATATCATGGTGACTCTGAATTGGTATTTATTGGCATGGACATGGGATTAGGAAAATTTCCTGTATTAAATTCTCTTAATTCTCTCAACAATTCTTGCTAGCTGTTGCTTTCCTTTTGCCCCTTTTTTTTTGGAGAATTTATTCTATGTGACCGTTACTCCGTCGGTCTTTATGATTCCAATATTTTGTGAGTCCACGTAGAATTTATTATATTGCTAAAATCATAGAGGCCGTTATACATATGTTACAAGCTCATGGAATAACTTTTGACCTTTAATAAATTTTATTTACCAAAAAGAAAAAGAAAAAAAACAATTCACTCACCATCTATTTGTCCCAAAATTTTGCATCCCAAATGACGTGGCAATAAATTTGTCACGTCATTTGGGACGCAAAATTTGGTACAAAAAATTAGAAGATTTAGTATTATTGAATTAAATATGTGCTTAGTGAAACCGAGGTCCTATATGAAATTTAGCACAAGTTCGAGACTTAACGTATGCACACACATGCACCTAGCTATAATTTCTCTCATTCTCCATCATTGTACTAAAATGATGTTTATTTTTAATTTACATCAATTATAATAAATATTTGATTTTCTGTATCTTAATTAATTTAGTTTCTCAATAAAATCTTCTATGATAAATGCAAAATCCTATTTTGATTTGACCAAATCCATTGTTTCACTCTTATGAGAAAATTGACATTTTCTAAAGCTCAAGTAGCAACACTTTAGAGCTGATTTGTGGTATTTTAACTATAAGTTTGCTTCTAAATACATCGCTTTAAAACTCAACCATATCTTAGTTGATTCCAAAACAAATCTTATAGTCTCTTTTTATTTTTAATGTAGAAAATATAAGCCAATTTTTGGAAATTCAATTTACCTCATGTATTAACTTGTTAATAATGTTAATGAGAGGGATCACAATTTATATTTTTTGGTCTGGAATGAATATATTAAATGCTTTTTTCTATAAACATTTGGCATTCTAAAAAGGGGATTATTAAATTCGGATGAGCAATTTGTTGTGCGAAAGTTATCAAACAAATAATAAATCGATTTCAAACATGTAAAAACAAACAACACGCATAGAAAAGATACAAGATTTACGTGGTTTGGCAAGATGCCTATGTCCACGGACAGCGATCATAGTCTACTAAGTATCTAAGAGATTACAAGAACAAAAAACTCCCAAAACCCGAAACCCCCGTTTCCCCAATGATGGATATCTTGTCCTAAGTGAAAAGCCTAAAAGATGATACCCTAATATAAATAGGTTACAACATAAGAGACAAAACAGTCCAAAAAACAAAAGCGGGTCAAAATAAATTTCTGGGAAACTTTTATTGTAATAGATTTTAACATCTTTTAAGTTTTATTTAAGAGTGAAAAATTTCGTTATATTTAGCATTTTTCATTTGATGTGGCTCACATGAATTTTTTTATAGTAGGTATCACCACCTTGTGTCTAAAAGTGAGAAAATATATTATGTTTAACTTTGTGTCTACGAGTGAGAAAATTCATTATTTTTAGCATTTTTTATTTGAGCAATGCTAAACATAACAAATTTTTTCACTCATACATACATGGTAATGTGATCGATATGCATTTATGATAGTGGATCCCACCATCTTATGTCTAATAATGAGAAAATTTGTTATGTTTATTATTTTTCATTTGAGCAGTGCTAAACTTAATTGATTTTCTCACGCTTAGATAACTCATGAAATGAGTTTCAAATTATATTCAAACTTGACTTGCTTGTTTCTTATAAGCCAACCTCGAATAAGTTTCTAATTGAACCGATTGTGAGCCGAACTTGAATAGTTTGATTTTTTATATAGTATTAAATTATTTATTGATTTATTAAGCCGAGTTCAATAAATTAACTATTTTCTAATTATGTTAAAATTAGACTTATTTATTTCATGAGTCGATTTCAAACAAGTTTTTAATTGAATTGATGATTAGCCAAATTCGAATAATATGGTTCATGCTGATAGGCTATTGAGACCAAAAATCCACAAATCTTATTATTGAAAAAACCAGACTTTAATGTGAATAACTCAACAATCCTTCAGTATCAGAATGTAGTAAACAAAAAATAATAATAATAATTACAAAGTCTGACAAAAAAATCTATAAATCTAATTTTTTTTCCCTTTTTCCTTCTGGCGTTCTAATGTTCAAAACTCATGGGAAATGATGGGGAAATGCCTAAGAAAATGCATCATAAATGTATACCATTGAAATCAGCGCCCTTCTCGCATGTTTCCCTCGGTATTACCACTTATCTAATTCAATTTACATTTTCAACATTTTTTCGAAGTAGGAAATTTTCATTTTCTTTTCTTTTCAATTTAACATTAAGAATTGTAATGATAGTTTCAACTCTCTAGGAATTGCAATGGGGTGGGGGCGGGGTGTCCGTTTCCTAACCTCGACTCCATTTTTATTTCTTGTTTTCGTCCTGCCTAAAGATTTATCCTAATACTGACCTCGTTTATAATTTCCTCACCCCGCCCCTTGCTTCTCGAATCCTAATTTTTTTCCTAAGGTAAATTAGAACCTTTTTTTTATAGGTAAATTAAAACTTTATCATAAAAATAATCAACAAAAAAAATAAAGTATGAGTGTAGTAAGAGAAATCTTAAAATTTATTTTATATAATGTAGTTTATTAGTAAATATAGTATATCTTAGGAATAAAATATATATATATATATATATATATATATATATACAGACACACATATAAATGGGGCGAGGTGACCATTCCGGACCTCGTCTCGAACTCGATCAGGTTTTTAAAAGCCTACCCCGACCCTGCTTTGACCTTGTTTATGTAAACAATTCATACTCGTCTCATTAAAGACAAGGCGGGACTATTTTCTAACGAGACGGGTTAATTTATCATTCTTACACGTCTCTCTTTCAAATGCTCCGATTAGCAACCCTAAAGTTTCATATCAATTGGCCAGCTACAACCACCATATTACATTAAGAATTGTAATTCAAAAGTTGAAACTGATGAGTATATCTAACCCGCTTCAGATTTTACACTGACAAGAGCCTCATTGAAACTGCTCTTTTTCTTTTATTCTTAGTTGAAACTGATGAGTGATGGGTTAGTAGTTCCGACCCAATGGCATATTGTGGCTGGCCAGTCCTTTGGACTTTTAAAGCATAGACCAAGCAGGCCCCACAGTTGTAGATTTGCAACATGGAACATGGGCCTTCCGGCCTGTTGGTATTAGGTTTGCTTCCTCAGAGGTAAAACTTGTTTGTTATCCATTTTGCAAACAGTATGGGCCGTATTGGAGCTTGGATAATAGAAGAGAAAGCAAAATAATTATAAGGGTTTGATAACTTTCCCTCGTTTTTATTGTAATGGAAAATTATGAGGAAAATAAATTTTTTATAACTTTACAAAATTCAATCCAATTTTCCTTGTACAACAGTGAAGAAATGAGGAAGATCACGGTCTTATTTGGTGTTTACGCTCCATGCAATTGGCATGAATTTGATTTTTCATAACAGAACACATACTATTAATAATTAGGTTTTTCTTACCTTATCGTTGTATAAAAAAAATTGAAGAAACATTGGGAAACCTGTGAGGAAAAAATCAAAAGTTTTTCCATAAAATGAATTCATTTCATTTCATTTTCTCCCCCTTTCCATTTCTCATATTTTTCCTTCATTTTTCTTCAGCAAGGGTACTGATAATCTGTTTAGGACTTTAACACCTCTAAAAACCAGGCTAGTGTTACTAGTAGTGGAAGGAGAGACATGGAGTCAAGTGGAATTCAAAAGAAGAAAAAGAAGACAGGGGAAACACTATCAGATGCCCTTTCTTTTACTTGTTCTCTTTGGGAATTCACTGTTAGCTGGATAAAATCAGTTAATTGACATTATTACAAGGAAAACAAAACAGATATTTGAGCAACAAGTAGCTCAAATACAAAGTGAGTTTTAAGCAACACCCTTCTCTCCTATCTCTGAAACCCCAATTTGATAAAGCATGTGTAAAGAAGCTGTGTCCCATTATATATAGACCAAAAGCGGAGAAAAAAGTTGAGTGGAAGTATATGAGGATGTCCTCTTTGTACCATTTTGTATGAAAAGTGGTGGCAAATAAGAGTTGTGTTTGGTTATCAGAAAATACCCGTTAGGGTGACATGAGTTCTTGTTTTCATCAGTCACACTCAAAGGTCTTGACATCACCATTAATGATTTTTGTACAAGTGCTATCAATTTGGCTTCTGATGTTGTATGTACAAGTGCTATATCAATCATGAAGTCTGGCTTCACCATTGTGAAGTGCTCATAGTCAGGTGAATGATAAAATGTTGAATCTACTTCCCAATGTTACATTTATATAATGGGTCATAATCTACTCAATATCAGATTTTGTTTACTCAATTCAATTATAAACAGTAAAAAGAGATGGAGGAATTTTTCATCTCACCCATCCAACTTTTTTTTAAAGTTTTCTAAATTTATGCATTTTTTTTATTATTATTTGAACTCATGTGATTTTTAATAATGTCTTTTAGAGAAATGTTTTTAACTTAAAATTTTTATCCAAATACATCTTTTGAATACGCTTTTAAAAGCGTCTTTTCAAAAGACTTATTTTGATTTGAAATTGGTTCAAAAGTATCTTTTGAAAAACACCTTTAAAAATTATATGGTTTGAGACAATAACAAAAAATGGCATGAGTTTGCAAAATTTTAAAAAATAATGCATGGGTGGGTAAAAAATTCAAGATGGAGAATTCCAAAGGGAAGCTTATTCAAACTCAAATCAGCTAACCCATAAAATTTTCAATCCATGGTTGGGTATTCAAGAATTTTTTTTTTCATCAGTTGGGTCACATAACGACCTCTATAATTTCAATAATTTATGGGATTCACATGAGATCTACTGTATTACTAAATTATAGACACTATCACAAGCATGTGACAAATTCATGAAATAACTTCTCACTATTCATTGGTCCTGATTGCATTGCGCTCGAGTTAATAAGTATTTCACGTAATGTATGACCGGCATATTTAGTTGATGTATCAAATATTTATTGGCTCAGATATAATATATTAAACGCTCCCCACCAATGAATAATTTATCGATTGGAGGTGACGAAGTCCATGATCCAAGGCACCTTAAAGATATCGCAAGATGCGTTTGACTGCTTGAAGATGGGAAGAGTCTAGTTGGTGCATGAATTGATAGACTAAATTAACAACATGGGAAAGATTAGGGCGTGTAATAGTAAGATATTGAAGTGCATCGACAATACTACGATAAGCGATAGCATTAACCAGGGAGATAGTTGAGACACGCAAAGGTGATTTTTGAGCAAGAGAAGTACTAATAGGTTTGGAATCAAACAGAGATGCCTTCACAAGAATTTTACGAGCATATTTTTGTTGAGACAAAAAGAGACTTCCATAAAAATAGGTAACTTCAATACCCAAAAAATAATGGAGAGGACCAAGATCCTTCATCGCAAACACAAAATTAAGACTTGAAAGAAGATTAGTGAGAACAGAAAGGCTGATTAATTGTGACAATAATATCATCGACATAAATGAGCAAAAGAAAAAGATCACCATGGTACTGATAAATAAACAAGGATGAATCAATTTTACTACAGTAAAAATCCAAATGAAGAAGAAATTGACTGAAGCAATCAAACCAAGCCCAAGGGGCTTATTTAAGTCCATAAATAGCTTTGCGCAAATGGCAAACATGGTGCGGATAGTGGTTATCAACAAATCCTAGTAGTTGCTCTATATAAAAAATTTCTTTGAGATTGCCATGTAAGAAAGCGTTCTTGACATCAAGCTGTCGGATGGAACCATTAGAAGAAATAGCAAGGGATAGAACAAGTTGAATAGTGGGAGGCTTGATTAAAAGCATAAGAGTCTCTTCGAAATCAATACCAGCCAATTGATTATAACATTTGTCCACTAGGAAAGCTTTGAAGCGTTCCATAGACCCATCAGATTTGAGTTTTGTCTTAAAAATCCAATGAGAATCAATAACATTGAGATTGGATGGACGAGGCGCAAGATCCCAAGCGTGATTGCTATGAAGGGAAGTGACCTCCTCATGCATGGTAGTGATCCAGTGAAGAGTTTGAAGAGTAGTTTTGAGACTCTTGGGTTCAACAGGATCTACAGGATGCAAAATAAGAAGGGCTTGTTAATCACGGGCCTTTTTACAAGTAATCATCGGATGTCGGTTAACAACATGACGGATGGAAGTGGAGCAGTAGTAGGGGAAAAAGAATAATCGGTAGTGGCAGAAGAAGGTTCAAAAGGAACTATAATTAATAGTACAGAGGAATCAGATGACAAGTCAGAGTTTGTGGGTGGTGATAGTTATTCAGAAACATTTGTAGGTGTCGGTGCAAGAGAAGAATCAGAGGGTGTAGGCGTGGAAATTGGATTGCTTGGAAGTTGTGATGGAGAATATGGGTTGAGCATGGGTCAGTAGTAAGCAGAAGAGGTACCTCATTGAGGGAGGCACATGGAGCAGCTAGATTGGTGACAAGTGAGAGTTGTGGATAAGGTAAGATGATGGTGGGACATTGGATTAGCACCAAGAAAATGTGGAGATGGTGAAGCACATGAGGAGGATTGGTTGATGCATGGCTAATGCGGCTGTTGGAATGATTGATGCATGGCAGTTTGTGGAGGTGGGTATTGCTCACGTGAGGAGGACTAGTTGACGCATGTCGCATGCAGCTGTTAGGAGGGTTGATGCATTGTAGTTTGTGGAGATGGGTATTGAAAATGTGATTTTTGGCAATGATAAGTGGTGATGACACAAGATGCGAACCTAGAGTGGGAGCAATTGGTTGAGAATTGGCTAGTGTGGATGAGGTATCTAGAGACAACCAAGGTGATACTTCTGAATAAGTAGGGAAAACTCCGGTAGTTGTAGCTAAAGAAGACTATAATTGTAGGTCAGTTAGAATAAGGAAAAATTGATTCGTCAAAAATAACATGACGAGAAAGGAAAACACGTTTGGAGAGAGGATGAAGACATCAATAACTTTTATGAGTGAGACTGTAACCAAGAAACATACATGGACATGAATTGTAGAAAAACTTGTTACCAACATAATCTTTGAGGTAAGGAAAACGTACACCTACATCCAAAAGCTTTAAGAGATGAATAATAAAGATGTTTTCCAAAAAGTTTGTAACAGAGTCTCTCTATTTGTAAAACCGACAAATGAAGACTATTAATGAGATATAATGTATTCATAAAAGCCTCAGTCCATAAATGCTTTAGAAAATTTGTTTGAAAAAGAATAGTAAGACTAGTCTAAAAAACGTGACGATGTTTGCGCTCAACAATGCCATTTTTGTTCTGGAGTATCCGAGCATGTGATGTAGAACAGATTGTGAAAGAATTCAATTCCTAGCACAGAATTGCGTGCGACGCCAGAATGGTCGGATTAGTGTGAAATTCGGTGGGTGGCTTGAAAATGATGTGCTGATCAATTGACGTATGTCGCTTTTCAGGCAAATTCTTTCGTTTTAGCCTTCAAAAGTGCATTTTTGCTATTTATGGTAATAATGTGTTGTTTGAGTTCGGGGAGTTACAATTGTCGTTTGGAGTTGTCCTTTTGGAAGATTACTACTTAAGTTTAGGGTTTTTGATTTATGCTTTTAATTAGAATATTTTTATTTTTAGAATTTTTCATATTTTTCCTTATTTTAATTATTGTTTTCCTAGTACTAGTCGAATTAGGGTTTGCTACCTATATAAAAACTATTATTTTCATTGTAAGATTAACTTTTGATTCAATAAAAATATTTTCTTTCTAAGATTTTATTCTCTGTGCTCATGGATTCGAGTGTGTTACCTTTGTTCGTAGATTCAGAAGATTTTTCAAGAAACATGCGATGTCCTATTTCTTCACAAGCTTTCACTACGTCAGCATGATATATGTTTCTGAATGCCATAATGATCTAAATGGTGTAAAAATCAATGTAGCTAGAATTCACCACCGCCATCACATTGAAAAATTTTGATTTTATGTTCAAACCCATTTTCCATCAATCTTTGGAAAGATAGAAAAGTTATAAAAAGGTCAGATTTATTTTTTAGAGGATATAGCCATGTTAAACGAGTGCAATCATCTACAAAAATCACATAATATTTAAAAGCATGCATAGATGCCACAAGAGTTGGACCCCGTAAGTCACAATGAATTTTAGCTAAAGGAACATGAGAGATACTATTATTCAACGAAAATAACAAACGACAGCTTTTTCCCGTTTGAAAACTACTACAAGTTTCTTCACGTTGCAACCAACTAGAAACATCAATGAACTTTTTAGAGGATAATACATGTAGAAGCTTGGAGTTTGGATGGCCCAGTCGTTGATGCCAAAGATCACATGTAGCTTTACTAGACGTTACTACAACTAGTGCTTTAGATGCACCTGCTTTATTCAAGGAGTAAAGATCATCCTTTCTATTACCAGTTTCTAAAAACTGCCCAGTTAATCTGTCCCTTATCTTAAAACTAGAGAAGAAAAATTCTTTGAATTTTTCTTTAGTTATTATTATTTTTTTTAATAACTCAGTATCCGACCTTTCGGGCCGACTAACTCAGGAGATCAATCCCACCATCCACTAGCGAGGGATCTAATTAAAGCCAGGGTAATATCCTATATGAACAGACCCCAAGAGAAAGTAACATCTGCTAGGTTTCGGCCTAGCGACCTTGGGGAAGCAAGCCCCTTTGTTTTTTCTTTAGTTAGTTGACTGATAGAAATAAGATTCTTTTGAATTTTAGGCACAACCAAAACATCAGAGAGATTTAATAGACTTTGGAAGGAAGCTAAAGTAGTATGACCAATATGTGAAATTTTTAATCAGGAGCCATCTCCTACTATAACTTTATATCATAACCTCTATAGATAGTAGAGGATTATAGATTACTTGGATCTGAAGTCATATGAGAAGTAGCTTATGTATATGGATATCAATCCGAATCGAAATTTGGAGGAACTGAAAAGGAAATGGATGAAGTAAATTCTTGAGGTTGGGAGTCAGTTACATCATACGAATAATCATACCGAACCAACACTCGAGTACGGTGTGGCCAATACGATTACAAATCTAATAGTGAGGAACAATGCCTTAAGAATTACTTATAGAGCTTTGAAAAGATGATCGTTAACTGTTAGAATTGCGGTGGCCTTAAATAGAGTCTGATTTGTTAGGGCGATGACCCCTAGAGTTAAAGTTCTGATAATACCCACGATTGTGGGTATTTGATCTTCCTTTTGCTCCACCTCGTTGTACTGTAAAAGCCATATTTGGATTTAAATCCAATTTTTACTTATGTCTCATTATTTTGAAAACAAAGCTTATAATCTTGAAGTGCTGTGATAAACTGGTTAAAGGTTGGAAAAGGAGGTTTCAAAAGCATAGTTATTACAAATACATCATAAATTTTTCCAAGGTTTTAGAAAAATTGAACGATTTTATCTTCATCTAAATAGCTACAAGCTTGTCACAAAGATCTTTGAACTGCATTAAATACTTCTCTATGGATGTAACTTGTTTGGCATTTGAAGTTGTCTTTTGTTAGAGTTATGGATCATATTTTTGTAACAAGTGAAACTAGGACCTTCCTTCTTTGGTACAATAAGGGTATATTAGAGAGTTTCAATGTATCTGATTAGGATTAAGATTTAACTGTGGTGCAGTACAAATATGTTGAACCCTATTGTCTATATAGTGACGAGTATATCCGTTCCCGTTGACGTAAGCATATTGTCAAACCACGTAAATCTCTGTGTCGATTTCTCTCTAACCCTTGTTGCATAGATCATTAATTTCACAATATTACTTTAGTTGAAGTTTTCTTTCCTTTGTAGCCTGCAAATAAGTTTCTTTGAGACAATTCTATACTTCTTGGGATGTATTCAGACCAACAACATAGCTGAGAGCTTCTTCAGATAATGTGCTAATTATCCAACTTTTTAGCAACAAATCTATATACTGCCACTCTTCATATTTTTTATTTGGAACTTCTTTCTATGATTCTATAACCATAGGTGATGGAACCTCTTTAGAAAAATAATCCACAAGTTTTAGACTTTGGATTAAAGGAAGAATTTGTATCCTCTATGTTAAGTAATTTGCAACAGTCAATTTAACTGAAACTATTGAAATAAGGTGTGAAAATTTTGATGTGATAAGTGAAAAAGGAGAGATTGATAATCCAGCCATTCGTATGTATTATTAGACTTACATAAAAAATATAGCTAATCGTGAGATAAACATAAGTGATGCTTATCTATATCACCCAATCTTGATTATTATTTAAAAATCACATCTAAATTATCACAGTATTCAAAACTCAAATTCTTCCTATCTTGTTACAATTGTGATATGTAATCTTAATATAAAACTATTCCAAGTTGGTTATTTAAACTCTATCTCTTTATAACTTCTTGTAACCGTAGCTCACAATCAAACTTCATGCAAGACTCTTCTACGCTTTTTTCGTGCAAGTGTGGGACCGTGGTCTTGTCTTTATCAGTAGGTTGCATCATTCTTTCATGGGTCAACTTTAAAGTTGTATTCTCAGTTGAATCATAGGTCATTGAGGTCTTTTCTAGTGGACTTGATGTCTTTTTTTCCTTTTTCTTTGTTTTTTTGTCAGTAAAAGGAAATTTACTGACATAAAACTGAGATTAACAATCAAAGTACATCATTTATTGATGTGAATTGCCATTTTTGTTCTCTTTGCATTGTTTTAAATGAAAAGAAAGTTAATAGTACAATCAGGTGGTTTAAAATTTTGAACAAATTATCATGCTAATTTTTTAATTAGTTTTGGATGGCACTCGGCAGAGAAAAATGTAATGATATTTTAAGGGTTGCACAATTGATTAGATGAGTATGGTGTGTGTGTGTGTATATATATATATATATATATATATATTATGTTCTGATCTCTTTCGATGATATGAGGTTAATAAAAAATATTAACAAAAATAAATATTAGTGAAACATTTTTTAATGGAGGGACGCAAAATTATTGAGGTACCTTAATATGACTGAAAAATAATTAGTATAACCTCTAGGGGACTGTTTAGATATCACTTGAATTTGAATGTTTGGTTCTTTTTTTAGTCTTTACATTGCATTTTATTGTGGGTACTAACTATCATTTTGAATTGAATTGTCTTGGTAAATAAGAGATATTGTCATTTTTTCCTTCTATGTAATTATTTTAGATTTCATAAAAAGAGAAAAATTTTACAGTTTAACATTTTTAGTTGATTTTTCAAATGATACTATTCTTTTTTTTTTTTTTTCCCCTTTTTTGGCATCATCAAATGACTCTATTAAACATGATGAACTATTACATGAAAACTCTATATAAATAGTATTGAATGAGTCTTTTAAGTTCAAGGCTCAATTGTAAGCATTGTTCTATTGTGAACTAAAATTAAAAGTCAAATTCAAGTCGCGAAAACATCATTTCACTTTTAAAGATAAAATTACGTATATCGAACTTTTTTCAAACTCTCCTTTGACGGGAGGTTTGTGTACTGACCCTTTGCCCATTGTTCATCCCCTCAGAATGGCATTTACTATTGTACTCTACCCTCAAATATTGATAATGACAATAGTATGTAAATTCGAACTCATATGAGAAAGGGAATTTTAACCCTTAGATGGTCTCGGGATTTAGCTTTTTAGTTTTCAGGTAAGTTAGGAGAATTCAGTGTAATTGTTAAAAATTTCAAAAAAAGTTTCACCCTAAATCTTATTATTGAAAAAACCATACTTTAATGTGAATAACTCAGCAATCCTCCAGAAATGGAGCACATTATTCTTTGCCAAATTACAAGTCTGTCCTTCGCAGTCTAGAAAGAATTTTCATTGAAAATTAGTTTACTACAGGAAATTCATTTTCACCTAAAGGATGCAAAACTAATTTTCCTTTTTCCTTTCTGGCATTCTAATGTTCAAAACTCATGGGAAATGGTGGAGAAGTTCCTAAGAAAATGCCATTGAAATCCTGCACCCTTCACTTGACCTTCCTCGCCTGTTTCCCTTGCTATTACCACTTATCTAATTCAATTCACATTTTCAACATTTTTCCAAATTAAGAAAACTTCTTTTCTTTTCTTTTCTATTTAACATTAATTGAAATGATAGTTTCACATCTCTAAAAATAACAACAGGACAGGGTGCTCCTTCCCCAATCCCAATCCCAACCCCAGCTCCAACCCCAATCCCAATTCCATTTATATTTTTCGTCCCCGTCCTGCCTAAAGATTTATCCCAACATTAATCTCATTTATATTTCCTGCCGCGCCTCTTTCCTTCCCGAATCCCAAAATTTTTTCCTAAGGTAAGTTAGAACTTTTTTTGGTTGGAAAATTAAAATTTTATTATAGAAATAACCAACATAAAAAATATAGTACGTGTAGTATGAAAAATCTTAAAATTAATTTTATGTAATTTGTATATTAGTAAATATAGAATACCTCAGTGATAAAAAAATAATTCTTATATAAATGAGGCAGGGTGACCATTTCTTAACCCCCGTTCCAAGCTCAAACAGGTTTTTAAAAGCCTACCCTAACCCTGCTTCGATCTTGTTTATGTAACAATTCACACTCTCCACATTAAGAACGGGACGGGACGGTTCCTGACAGGGCAGGCCAGTCCTCTGGGCTTTTAAAGCAAAGACCAAACAGGCTCCACAGTTGTAGCTTTGCAACATTGAACACGGGCCTTCTGGCCTGTTGGTATTGGGTTTGCTTGCTTCCTAAGAGATAAAACTTCTTTGTTATCCATTTTTGCAAACAGTATGGGCCGTATTGGAGCTTGGAAATCAGGAGAGAAAGCAAAATAATTATAGGATTTTGATAACTTTCCCTTGTTTTTAATGTACCCGAAAATTATGAGAATAATAAAATTTGTATAACTTTACAAAATTCAATCCAATTTTCATTTTACAACAATGAAGAAACATGGAAGACCAATGTCCTATACGAGTAGTGTAAGTATTCACTCTCTACGCAATTGATGTGAATTGAAATCTTCATAATAGTACACACAAACCAGTAGCAGTTAAGTTTTTTCATTCTTATCGTTGTATAAAATAAAACGAAGAAACTTGGGAAACCTATGAGAAAAAAAAAATCATAAAATTTTAATAAAATGAATTCATTTCATTTCATTTCTTTTCTTTTTCTCTCTCTCCCCCCCCCCCCCCCCCCCCCCCCCCTCCTTTCCTTTTATTATATTTTTCCTTCCTTTTTCTTTCACAAGGGTACTAATAAATGTTACTCGAAACCTTGAACCCGTTCAAACTCACCTGAATATTAATAGGTATAGGGTGTCAAAATCAATGAACGGTTTGCATTCAAATTGAGTAAAATGAATGTAGTCATTAGTTAAATGAGTTAAAGCAGGTTGAAAATGAGTTCTTAATGGGTAGAATATGAGTTCAAAACCAGGCTAGTGTTACTAGTAGTGGAAGGAGTGACATGGAATCAAGTGGAATTCAAAAGTAGGAGAAAAAACAAAGAAAGGGGCAACACTATCATATGCTCTTTCTCTTACTTGTTTTCTTTGTGAATTCACTGTTAGCTGGATAAAATCAGTTAATTGACATTATTACAAAGAAAACAAAACTCAAATTTGTGCAACAATGAGCTCAAATACAAAGTGAGTTTTGAGCAAAACCCTTCTCTCCCATCTCTGAAACCCCAATTTGATAAAGCATTTGTAAAGAAGCTGTGTCCCAATTAGAGACCAAAAGAGGAAAAAAAAAAAAGTTGATTGGAAGTATATGAGGAAGTCCTCTTTATACCATTTTGTATGAAAAGTGGTGGCAGATAAGAGTAGTGTTTGGTGATCAAATAATACCCACTAGGGTAACATATGAGTTCTTGTTTTCATCAGTCACACTCAAAGGTCCTGACATCACAATTAATGAATTTGTACAAGTGCCATGCTATCGATCTGGCTTCTGATGTTGCATGTACAAGTGCTATATATATCAATCATGAAGTCTGGCTTCTCCATTGTGAAGTCAGGTGAACACTAAATTGTTTGAATCTATTTCCCAACCGTACATCTGTATGATGTGTCATAATTTACTGGCTTTGAATTGCGATTTCATCTCTCTTTGATTATTTTTATATTTTAAATAAATTTTTTTAAAAAATGGGTATTTATTTATAATTTTTGAAATATCTGATTAAACAATTTCAAAACTAAAACAGATATTTTAAAAAAATATCAATAAATAATTTTTTTTAAAATTTTTATTTCAAAATATCATTTTCTTAAATGCTTATTTCCACCACCTATCCAAATAAACACTCTATCAGATTTTATTTACTCAATTCAATTATAAACAGTAAAATGAGATAACGAGTAATTCCAAAGGAAGGCCTATTCAAACTCAAATAAGCTAATCCTTATAATTTTTAATTCGGGGTTGGGTATTTATGACAAATTATTTTACAAGTATGTGACATTGAGACATTTATAATTTTAATATTTTATAGAGTATTACTAAATTACTAATATTATACAGACCGACATATATATATATATATATGTGGACTTACATATTTAATTAACATGTCAAATATTTTTGGTTCCCCACCAATGAATAACTTATTGGTTGGAGTAAGTTGCATCACTCTTTCATGGGTCAACTTTACGTAAAGTTGTCACTGAGGTCTTTTCTAGTGGACTTGAGGTCTTTTTTTTTTTTTTTGCCATTTTTTTTTATTAGCAAAAAGAAATTTATAATGTAAAATTGAGATTTACAATGGAAATACATCATTTATTGGTGTAAAGTTTCCATTTTTCTTCTCTTTGCAGCGTTTTAAATGAAAATAAAGTTAATCCTTATTATATGGTTCAATCAATCAATGTGATCAATCCTAAAATCAGGTAGTTGAAGATTTTGAACAGATTATCATAATCATTTTTTTAATTAGTTTTAGATGGCAGAGAAAAATGTAATGATATTTTAAGGGTTGCACAATTGATTAGATGAGTATGGTATATAGGGGTGTTAATTCATGTTATCGTGTCGTGTTCGGGTCGTGTCAAGGTATACATATTCAAAAATATGTGTGAACCCAAACCCGATACTATTAACTAATCGTGTCAAGTTTCAAAACCCAAACCCAACCCATTTATTAAACAGGTTACACGTGTCGACACACTTAACCCGTTTATTTTTATTTTTTTATTTTTTAAATAAAAAAATTTGCCTATCTTTTAATATGTATAGATAATTTTCAAGTTTAGTAACTTTGGATATGGGCCAAATCAAAGTAAAAATCTCTTTTATAAATAAAAAAATCTCAAAACCTTGATAAATATTTGATGTGAGATGAATTACCTGAACTCATAATATATTTTATAATTAAACGTATTAAGTCGTGTTAAATGGGTTGACATTATTAAAACTCAAACCCGACCTGTTTATTAATCGTGTTATACGTGTCAACCCGTTTATTACCCAAACCTATTTATGCTAAACTCAAACCTGTTAATTTCGTGTCGTATTCAAGTCGTGTTGTCGTATCTTGTTAAAAATTGACATCCCTAATGATATATATCATATATATATATATATATATTTGTTGAAAATTATATCAATCTTATTGAGATCCTTCCTCTAATATCATCCAGCACAATGTCTTTCAAATTGTCAAGAAAATTATTGAATAAAGTAACATTTTGATTCTAATTATAGACTTTATTTGTTAACCAGTCAGCTGCACAATTTATCTCTCAAAAAATATGTTTAAAATTGACCTATATACCTTTCTGTCTAATAATATTCATATAATATTTTAAAACATCAATGAAATATTTTCTAATGGAGGGACGCAAATTTATTGAGGTGCCTCAAAATAGTTAGTATAACCTCTAAGGGATTGTTTAGAAGAAGCTCAATGTTTGGTTCTCTTTTTAGTCTTTACATTGCATTTTATTGTAGGAACTTATCATTTTGATTTGAATTGAATTTTCTAGGAAAATAAGAGATTTTGTCAAATTTTTTCTTATATGTAATTATTTTTAGATTTCATAATTTTTTTTTTTTTACAGTTTAACATTTTTCAGTTGATTTTTTCAAATGACACTATTCTTCTCTCCATTTTGGCATTATCAAATGACTCTATTAAACATGATGAATGGGTCTTTTAATTTCAAGGCAAACTTAAACATGTCCTCATCAAGGTTGTTAAAAGTAGAATCCAATAATGGGTCAATAAAAGGATTTCCAGGATTAAGTCGTACGATCGAATCGAAAATCTTAAGATTCTACAAAATGAGAAAATTAATAGCATCTAATATTTTTACCTCTTAAGAATTCTTAAAAATACGCAATGAACAAACTTAAATCTCATAAAAAATTATAATAAAAAATTAGAGCACAAAAGCTTTTACTACTAATATTTTTTTAGTATACGAGCATGATAAATGTTTATTATATAACATTTAACTAAGATAGCCCACACTAATGTATACCTTTTATTGATAAAAAAGATAGCCCATACTAGTCATAGTAAGAAGCTAAATTACTTAAATTAAATAGTATAACACTTGTGTAATTGAAAACAATTGAAAAGTGTCATTCAAAGATCAAAATATTAAAAAAAATTTGACTTAATTGACTCACTTAGGATATTTAAATAAATCTTTGTATTTGTTTTATAATATTGTTATGGTATTAGATCGTAACTTATCAAAGACACGTATAAGAATAATATTATATAGATATATTGTAGGATCAGTAGAATCGGGAGTCAACTCAGGATCCTTGTGATCTTATAAGGATTTCACAAGGATTCTACCCTACAGAGAGTTTTGATGAGATCGAGATTGATTTGGTATTTTTAGAACGTAAAATTGTAGGATTGTAAGATCCGGATCAAAATTTTAATAACTATGGTCCTCGTTATTCATCAAAGCATTAATGGTTTGTCATTGTTCATCCCATGATATATAAGGTTGTTTCATTGTGATCTGGATATCGTGAGTTGGAGTCATGAAAATAACATCTCTACTAACAAAGGCAAAACTACATACATCTAACACTTTTTAAACCCCATAGTAATAAAAGCCTTGTGTACTGAATTTACCCCCTTTGCCCATTGTTCATCCCCTGACTATGACATTTACTATTGTATTCTATCCTCAAATATTGATAATGACAATAGTGTTATAAATTCGAGCTCATATAAAAAAGGGTGTTGTATGATAAAGAAAAGGCCAAGGTCCTGAAAACATGGAGGAGTTTTGCATGAAGTTTGATGGTGGGGCCATGGTTGCAAGAAGATATGAAGAGTTTGAGTTTTGAATAAAGTGTGATAACGTAGAAAGAGTGAGTGATATAGATAAACATCACTTATGTTATCTTAAGATTAATTATGTCTTTTAGTTAAGTCTAATAATATATTGGATATCTCATCGTTTTTTTGTGAGAGCTCTTTTTTATTGATACTTATTTTTTTTGGATTTTAATCATTAAATGATATTGGAGTTGAGCTTCTTTTTTTTTATACCAACCACTAAATTTAGATTTGTAAATCTATGGAGTTAACTCATTATGACCAAGCAAATAACTTAATTTGGTTCATAATTAACCACATATAAATTTTCTCTCTTTATATAAAAATACCTAATCTATGAAGTAATTAACTCCTTATCACCATAACAAATAACTTTGGTGCAGCCAAATAGAAATTCTCTCTCTTTGCATAAAAATACCAGGTACCCATCTGAATGTCTCACATAATTGAAATCTTATAGCAACTAGAGTGTCCTTACTTCGTCTGCAGAATGCCAACATGCCAACAATTTTGTAGTGCAATGATAGCAACTTTGCAAAAGTGACAGCTGTGATTTTTTATTTTCTTTGGACATTATTTTTGGTTCAAAAAATGGACCAATTCTACCACCATCTATTTTTTTTCCTTTTCTGAAAATTAAAAGAGGGAAGATTAATGGGTACAATTTACTTTTTTCCCTTCTCTATGTTATATAGAAATTAGGAGAAATACTTGAGATACGAGAAACACTTACGTATTTTTATTTAGATCTATTGATGTGTTTTAAAGAAGAGTTAACATATTCCAAGCCAGTAGGTAATCGAATTCATAAACAAAGTTGATATACATAGCATTATAGTCCAAGTAAAATTTAATTTGCTTATTTTACTAATTATTATCTTATGATTTGATTTTAATGTCGGAAAATAGTCTGATGAAACGATAACATGATACTATATTTGTTATTTTTATGTGAAAGCTACAGTGACAATCAAATCATAATATGATAGCAACAAGCTATCATCCTACTAAACTCTTTCCCATTATGTCCTTTTAAACTGTGGTCAATTAACATGATGTCCTTGTAAACTCTTGTTAACACATCATGACTAGAGTTTGCACTGTCTCAATGCAGTTAGAAATTAGGGTTTCCACGTTGTGTGTGTACATGTGAGAGAGAGAGTTGCACTTGGAACACAAAAGAAGCTGACTAAAAGAAGCGGCGGAGTTCTAATATATTCTTAAAAGGGGAGCTGCGTATGCACATGGGAGGCTCCAATATCATGCGTGAATGGTTGGGTAAATTCGAGGAGTGAAAGAATATATATAGATATATACATGTGTATGTATTTATATATGAGAGAGAGAGAGAGGCTGAGCAGCACATGATACTCTGAACCATTTTCATCATCATATACATGGAGCATGGAGTAATATATATATATATATATATATATATATATAGCTACGTGCGTGAATGTGTTGTGTGCAGTTCGAGGCGTATAGAAAGAGAGAAAGTAATGAGCTAGTTAGGGAAGTAACTGAAAGAGTTAGAAGTTACTTTTAGAGAGAGAGAGAAGGGTGCCTGAGTAGAATCTAACCGTGAGACACTTGCATACAAGCACCAAGGGGGAAAGGAAGGTTTGGGAAGTGGAGGGGCACTCACTGCCACAGACCCAACCCAACCCCCCATATATCTGACACCAGGATTCCCACACTCCGTCCTTCCAACACTCTACACGATAAAACTTTTTCAATTTTTGACATACCCTTCTACTTCTTTGGAAAAGCAATTTTTTTCCCATTTTCTTTACAGCCTTTCTAAACATAATCATGGAAGGTCGATCAGTCCCCTTTATTTTAACTACCTCTCCCACGATAAGTTTTTAAATGAATCGGATTTATTGATCAAATACGGATCCATCACTTTTACATAATACATACACATTGTCTCTCAATTCTCATTATATAATGCATAGACTATGTTACATTTCGTGTAGACAAATAGCTCTTTCCCTCCTCCCCTTTATGAATATTTTGGGTGCCCTCAAGCCACAGAGAAATTCTTAAGTGGGACCGACTTTTTTTTTTATTGAGCGTAAATGAGATTAACATGCTACAATAATTGTGGGCCATGTTAATTATGTCATATCATGTCTGTTATGATTTACTTTTTTTCCATTTAGTAATAACATATTCACATCTTGTGATTTAGTTTTACTGGAGAATGTCAAAACACCATATTAGTCATTTCTACTCCAATAGTAAATTGACACATTTCATATAATGATCCATTATTAAAGGTAAAATAATCACGTGGTGTCCCAAAAACACTGAATACATACTTGATGTGTTGCATTTCAAATTGATTGATGGATGCCCTCTAAATTTAATAATAATTCTCACATCCTTTGTATTTTTTTTAGGTATTATTTTCCCTTTTGTAGTTCTTTTACTTTCTCCAACGCCAAGTAGTACTAAGACATCTCTGCAGTGTTTTAACTTTTGTGTTGTTCTTATGCATAGAAGAAGTATGTTAATAGACTGTTTCTACCTCCATTTTTTTTTTTGTGAAATGGCAAGCTTCATAAAAAGAGAAAGAAATTCACATCCTACCTCCATTTTTGACTACTTGCCCCATGACTTCTAACTTAAAATATTTTTTTCCAGGAGTAGTAATGGGTTAGGATTGATCACTAGGAGTGGTAGGTCATTTTGTTTTAGGGTTTTCAGGTGAAATTATATACTATTAATTTATGTTCTGAATCACCGGCCTCTATTAATTAAGGTCTCTCTGATCTTTTTTAAATACCCTTTTTCTTTGTAATTACATATTTCTCGTTTTTCTGATATTTTATCAACCGTAGTTTATTAATTATTTCAACTTCCAAGCTACCAGTAAACAAGCATGCATGTCAGTCTTGGATTAAGGTTTGTGCACTTCATAGGTGGTCAAGACATATTTAAACAACTTTTTTTATAATATCAACCCAAAGATGAACTGATCTTTCATTAATTTGACTAACGGTCTTTCTTGTTAGCGGAAAAAGGTATAGTGGTACGGTAGTACCATGCTATTATTACTGTAATGTAAATATTACAGTAGAATTCTCGTAAATTCACAAAAAATAATACATCATAGTGGCAATAGCATGATACTACCATACCATTAGACTTTTTTCCTTTGTTGGTCATTATAATGAATTTACCCAGATAAAACTTGGTTAGGAATTTTTTTGACGCATTTTGTTTTGATATTTCTGACTCACTTTGTTTCTTATTTTGTAACTCACATATATAAAAGTGTTGTTTTTAGAGTTCCTTCTTATAAGATGAGAGTCGACTTTATGTGAACCGTCATTGAGATAAAAAAAGTTTTCGTGTTTGTGAATATTTTGCTTTTATGATCAATTCAATACATAGTAAATAATCATATCATTGCTCGTGAACATAGACATCTTACTAAACCACGTGAATTTTGTGTCTTTTCTATTGTTTTTATTTTTTGTATTTTTGTTACTGGGATGATTTATTTTTTGTTTTTTGTTTTACTTCGACAACATTTCCTTTATCAGAAGCTGCTGTTACAGAATGTGAACTAGGTTTTGTTTTATTTCTTGTTAATCAATTAAGTATTTTGATCACCCGGGATGGGATTCTAAAGTATTTGAAATGCATTCTTATCATTCCAACTTTATTCTTAACTACCAACCTAATCTATTCTGAAGCTTTATCATATTTATAAAACATGGAGGCATTTCTCCATTGATTAATTTGAACATTAGAAGATGTATCTCTTATATCATGGTTGATATGGTGGAATTGATATTTTAAGAATGTTTATTCTAATTTTTCTATTTTTTATTCATATGATTAAAAATGGATATTATATAAAATGGATATTTCATTGAAAAATTATTTCAAACATTAGTTTTATCTAAATAAATAATTTTTATTCCATGTTATGTCATTTTCATTCTATTTTCTATTTTGTTTTATGAAATGAATGAAATTAGAATCATGGACATCTTATATTTTTTTCCCCTATATTTGTCACAAAGTTTTTTTTTCCCCTTTTAGCGTGATATGCCGCGTAGGTCTCTCTGTTTTTTTTTTATTATTTTGTTTCAGGACGGTTGCTGCCTTATAACCTTGGGATATGTATCTCTTTTACTGTGTATAGTTTTGTTCTTTAATATACTCATGTTTGAGATCCCCTGGATATGAAAATGTTTGGAATAACTATAGAGATATCTTTTGAGTTACTTATATTTTTTGATATTACACTGACCTTCTCTTAATTATATTGATAATATACAGATTCATTCCTACATAAAAAACTATTATTAATGGTATTAAGGTTTTAACTAAATTTTTTTATATAACTAAAATACGTTGTAATTATTAAAGAATACAGGAGATGTCAATGTAATTATCTTAAAAGATAAAATAATAAATTCATACTTTTTGTTAATATCTATCTCCCAAAAATTCTAACAATTAAATTTTGTATAATATCAAAAATCACAAAGCAAATCCCTGTAATTATCATATATTAAAGAAGAGTTTAATATAATTATCCCAAAATATTTTGAAGACGATCCACAGATTAGTGTGGGTTGCGACAAGAACCAATAATATCATACTCTATAATGATGTGTGTGTGTGTATATATAAAGATATATATATATATATATATATAATAACAATGTTTTTATGTATAACAAGCTATTTAATTTTCTTTGATTCATATCTTTTACAATAGCTTCCTTATAATTGACTTTAAATTATTGTATCTTGTGTAAATTGTTAACAAAATAGGTTTAGAGTTTGGGTTTTTAGTTAATTTTGAGTTAAAATTAAAATGGGCATCATATATCATTTGAGGTGGATCCACGTGAAAATATGTTCTTTTCTATAAGTAAATTAAGAATATGTATTGGATTACTCAAAACTATTAAAGAGTAAATGAGAAATTGACTCCCAACATATCACCACTTGAACTTCGTAATATGAACTTGTATCCCACATTGGATGAGCACAAAACTTTAAGTGAGTAGATATAAAATTACCTGGAAGGCTAGTTTAGGTCCCAAGGAGTCCCCCACTTTTGTAGAAGCAAGAGGATTTAGTTCATGGTGGATTTACCATACATGCACACCTAATCGGATCAGGTTGGCCTTGGGCCTTGGCCCATTGTATATATATGTATATATATTTAGAGTAAATTTATTTAATTTTTTTTATTTAAATTTTCTTTTCAAAAACACTAACACTTCTTTTACCGTTGAACAATCCAAAACACTGTCATTTTGAATTTGACTGAACAATTATCTCTCTTAAACGAATAGTTGCAACCATTCATACTGGTGCACCTATTCTTCATTAACAAAGATGACTCTAAGAATAAATAGATGCAACCTCTGACCTCATGACTATACTAAATTGTCACGATATCATCTATAAATACTCTACACCTGTTATTTCATTGCATAAATTTGAAATTTCACTTCTGTATATTTTGTGAGAATTCAAATACAAAGTTTGATTTACTTGCAGTACTTCTATTGTGCAAAGTTCAGATCATTGTATCCTGTGAGCCAATCTTCAAAGGGCTCGTACGCACTACTGTGTGATGCATAAATTGTCTTGAGGATATAGCGTGATACACTAGCCTTGATCATTTTTTACATATTTGATTATGCAACCTTTACTGTAAATCGTAATTATTTGTTTCTAATTTTCATTCTTAAGTTCAGTTTTGTATTTTCTACAATTAATTTTGTTTTGATAAAACAGTTTTGTTTTCAATTTTAATTGTTTATATTTTGATAAAACAATTTATGTTTTCATTTTCTCAAAACAGTTTCTATTTTTTAGTGCACCTGTTTTCATTAACAGGGGCGACTTTAGGAATAAGTAAATACAACTTCTGGCTTCGTGACTGTACTAAATAGTCATGATATCATCTATAAATACTCTACGTTCGTCGTCGTCATTGCATTGCATAAATTTGAAATCTCACTTCTGTATATTTTGTGAGAGAGTTCAAACACAAAGCTTGGTTCACTAGTCACACAAGTTTGTAGTGTTTTTACTGTGCAAGATTCAGATCATTGTATCCTGAAAGCTAATCGTCCGATCGAGGACTCATAAGCTCCACTGCAAGAGGCATAAATAGTCTTAAGAACATAGTGTATTACATTAGCCTTGATCAATTTTTGCATATTTGATTTTGAAATCTTTACTGTAGGTCAGAATTAATTGTTTCTGATTTTCATCGATCTGTAAGTTCAGCTTTGTAATTTCTACAATTAATCCTGTTTTGATAAAACAGTTTTATTTTCAATTTTAATTGTTTATATTTTGATAAAACAATTTATGTTACTATTTCTTAAAACAATTTTTGTTTTCTGATTTATATCTCTTTTTACAAAGTAAAATTGATACTTGTTTTCAACCATAAATTATCGTCATTTGTTTTTTATAAAAAAAAATGACATATCAATCCTTATATACAATGCTTTCTATGCGTATATTATAAGAAGTGTAGTCAAGCTATAACAGGGGATATGAATTCAACTTTCTTTAATGCCACACTAGAACTTGATTCGTAAAAACTAGTGTGATTACAAAATTTTGTATTTATTTTCTCATAATTCAGCTTTTGGCGGGTTGTTCAGAACATCTATTGTACCTTTATATTTGCCTTTACGTTTGCAAAAGTTGTCTTAAAAAATACTGGCGGATTTAGAAATACCACTTAACCAAATAGAAAATTTCTCTCTTTATATAAAAGACCTAATCTCTATGAAGTAATTAACTCATTATCACCAAACAAATAACTTTGGTGCAGCCCAATAGAAATTCTCTCTCTTTACATAAAAATACCTGGTACCCATCTGAATGTCTTACATAATTGAAATCTTATAGCAACTAAAGTGTCCTTTGTCTGCAGAATGGCAACATGCCAACAATTTTGTAGTGCAATGATAGCAACTTTGCAAAAGTGACAGCGGGGTTTTTTTTTCTTTTGTTTTTGGACATTATTTTTGGTTAAAAAAATGGAACAATTACCCCCACCACTTTTTTTTTCTTTTCTGAAAATTAAAAGAGGGAATATTACCTGGTACAATTTGCATTTTTCCTTTCTCTATGCTAGTTAGAAATTAGGATAAATATTTGAGATTCTAGCTATCGTTATTTATTTTTGTTTATACTTATTGATGAGTTTTAAAGAAGAGTTAAAGATAATAGGTAATCGAATTTGATAAACAAATTTGATATACGTATTTTACTAATTAGTATCTTATGATCGATCGTGATGTCAAAAAATAGTTTAGTAAGATGATAATATAATACTACTCTTTGATTTTTTATTTTTGTGAAACTCATATAAAATCTATAAAGATATTTAAATTATAATAGGATAACACCATTCTACCGTCTCATAAAATTTTTCCCATGGACTTTCTCCCCCCTGATGTCCTTCTAAACTCTGGTCAATTAACATGATGTCCTTGTAAACTCTGGTCAGACATTATGACTGAGAGTTTGCACCGTCTCGATGGAGTTAGAAATTAGGGTTTCCACGTTGAGAGAGAGTGAGAGAGTTGCACTTGGAACACAAAGAAGCTGACTAACAGAAGCGGCGGAGTTCTAATATATTCTTAAAAGGGGAGCTGCGTATGCACATGGGAGGTTCCAATATCATGCGTGAATGGTTGGGTAAAATCGAAGAGTAAAAGAATATATATATACACATGTATGTATGTGTGTATGAGAGAGAGAGTGCTGAGCAGCACATGATACTCTGAACCATTTTCATCATCATATACATGGAGCATGGAGTAATATATATATACATAGCTACGTGCGTGAATGTGTTGTGTGCAGTTCGAGGCGTATAGAAAGAGAGAAAGTAATAAACTAGTTAGGGAAGTAGCTGAAAGAGTTAGAAGTTACTTTTAGAGAGAGAGACAGAGAGAAAAGAGAAGGGTGCCTGAGTAGAATCTAACCGTGAGACACTTGCATACAAACACCAAGGGGAGAAAGGAAGGTTTGGGAAGTGGAGGGGCACTCACTGCCACAGACCCAACCCAACCCCCCATATATCTGACACCAGGATTCTCACACTCCTTCCTTCCAACACTCTACACGATAAAACTTTCTCAATTTTTGATATAGCCTTCTACTTCTTTGGAAAAGCAATTTTTTTTTCCCATTTTCTTTACAGCCTTTTCTAAACATAATCATGGAAGGTCGATCAGTCCCCCTTATTTTAACCACCTCTCCTAGGATAAGTTTTTAAGTGAATCGATTCATGATAATTTTAACCACCGCCCCTAGTATAAGTTTTTAAGTGAATGGATTCATGATTGTTGTGGAATGAAACGTGGAAAAAAAATTGAATATTTTAAATTTTTTTATAAAACAAGTAACATGGAAAGTCTCATTCAAACAAAAGAAATAATTTTTTAAAATTCGTAATTATTTATTATTGATAAAATAAACATGACTATAATAACATATTATATCATATTTATAGTGATAAAATACCCTTATTTTGACTAAAAAATAAAAACTCATATTTTTATATATTAATCTTATTGCAATAAAGACTAATAATTCGAATATGAAACTATTAATTCCTATATTTTCTATACAAATTCTAATAAAACAAATAAACTAAAAAAATTATGAATAAATCAAAATTGGAAGCTAAATAATCCTAATACAACTCTAAAACTAATATCATTATTTTTAGGGTACCAAATTCCTACATCAAAAGAACTATATTTTCAATAGAAATCATAATAAAACAAAGAAACTAGAGAAATTATAAATAAATCAAAATTGAAAACTAAGTAATCTTAATACAACTCTAAAACTAATAGCATTATTTTTAGAGTATCAAATCTGTCCTACATCAGTCTCTCCTACTTAAAAAGGATTCGTCCTTGAGTTGACTGGATGTATGCGACCATAAACTTTTCCATAACCCGGTATCAACAGTTGAGTTTCTTCAAGATCACATTCAAAGATTTTTCCTTTTGCATTTTCCATAAAGTTTGTAACTTTAAGCCTTTGTTTTGATAACAATAATGACCCCATAATGAAACAAGAATAAACTTCTTCTTGGTCCACTATAATTTCAATCTTCTCATAATCATCAAAATAATCCACCGTGAACAGATCCTCAGAAACTAATTCACTGAATTCTTCCAACAATGACTACAATTTTTCGGCCACAATCATTGTTGAATCGGTCTTTAGATTCTCTATCACCAAAGCTTTAACCAGTAAAGCGGAAACCTCCTGTGCTTCCTTAGCTTCAGCCTCGAACTCTACTTCAGACCTGAAAAAAACTAACATAGGCTGCCCCTCATCTTTAGAATTATTAGTCTCAAAATTAAATTTTGAAGGAGCCATGGCAATTTTGTGTGCTCCTCATGTAGACATATAAACATTGTTATTGCCCTTATAGGTAATATCTACAACATACTGTCATGACCTACCCAACAACACATGACTAGTATCCATATCAACTACATCACAAATTATTTTATTATATTAATGTTTACCAATGGAAATAGGAACACAACAGATTTCTGTTGCCTTTACCGTTGGTTTCTTTTTAATCCAGCCAATTGTTTAAGGAAAATGATGCTTTTCTGTAGGCAGCTTCATGTGATTCACCAGCTTCTTGGCCGCAAAGTTCTCGCAGCTTCCACATGACAGATTTCTGTTACCTTTACCATTGGTCCCTTTTTAATCCAGCCAATTGTGTAAGGAAAATGATGCTTTTCTGTATGCAGCTTCATGTGATTCACTAGCTTCTTGGTCACAAAGTTCTCGCAGCTTCCACTATCAACAATTAAATTACAAACCTTTCGATTAACAGTACAGTAAGATCGAAAGATATTATGAGATTGGTTCGTGTCTTTTTGCTTTGGTGCATACAACAACCACTGCACCACATAGTTGATTCGTTCTCTATCTTCTTTTGCGAATTATGGTCTTTCATAGAAATCATCTTCTCCAACAGGTTCCTCTTTGTCTACCTCCTCAACAACATCCTCGTCCTCAACATAGTTAACAAGTCATCGCTCTGGACAGTTATTAGAGTGATGCCCAGGTTTACTACATCGATAGCACTTGCCAAGTGTAAGCTTGGCATAGGGATTTGTATTCGTAGTAGGTACTGGCTTCTTTAGAGGGCCTCTATTACTACTGCCCTTTGCATAATTTGTACCTTGTAGTTTGATCTGAACAGGTTGAACAAGAGACTAAATTGTTGCTGTTTGGGTGTCTTTTCCTTTATCACTCACTGCATATGAGGATTCGAAAATATTCATGTGAAAGGGCGCTAGAACTTCTAGCCCTTCTCTCATTTTTCAACAATTTTGCCTTCAGCGCCATGTTATAAGCCTCATCAACTGTCCACAAAACCTATAATCCAATCACTGATTGAGGGCTTAAGTCCGTTCAAATATTGTGCCACCCTCTGTCCTTCTGTTTCAACCAGATTATTTCAAACAGACAATCGGTTAAAGTCTGTTGTATAATCAAAAACTAATCGACTGTCTTGGGTGCAATTCTGGTATCGCTGAAACAAGTATTACTCATAATCTGGAAGGATAAATCTTCTCATCATGTATTGCTTCATCTTTCTCCAAACTAGAACTGGTTGTTTGCCTTATTGTTGTCGATTTCGCTATAAGTGGTCCCACCAGACTACTGCGCCACCTTTTGGCTTAAACACAACAAGCTTGACTATTTTATCATCGAGAACCTCCATCATGTTTAGAAATCGGTTAGCCTCAGAAATCCAGTTAAGGAAATCTTCAATGTTAAGATTTCCATTAAAGGTAGCGATGTCAGCCTTTATCCGATAATTTTCAAAATCTCGATTCCATCTAGCAGCCTACGAACCTCATAGTTCTCCTCATTGTCTGAATCTGATTCGTCTCTATAGGCAGGCTACCTTTGGGGACGTTGACTTGGTATAGTTTTGTCTTTAGGATGGCCTCGGGCAAATCCTCCGGCGCGATTCCTATAAACTGGAGGGTTTCTAGGGGCATTAATATTGAGCCGCATAAGCATTTGTTGCATAGCATCGAGCCGATCATTGATTTGTACTAACTATTGCCCATGGTCGCCAATTGTAGCCCATAAATCCTCCATCCCACGACGAACGTCAATGGGATTTGGGTTCTCGACTCCGTTGTTTGCCATTGAGTCAAGCAAATCCTCGTTTTGATACCAAATGATGCGAAATGAAAATGTGAAAGGAGAATCAAACACGTCGAATTTCTTATATATAGAATGAGTAACATGGGGACTCCTCACCCATGCAAATAAGAGAAATAATTCTCCAAAACTCGTAATTATTTGTTATTAATAAAAAAATGCATGGCTATAATGACATATTATATCATATTTATAGTGCTAGAATACTCCTATTTTGACTAAAAAATAAAAACTCTTATTTTTATACTAATCCTACTACAATAAAGACTAATAATTAATTCCTATATTTTTATTGATAAATTATTAATTCCTATATTTTCTATACAAATCCTAATAAAATAAAGAAACTAGAAAAATTATAAATAAATTAAAATTAAAAATTAAATAATCATAATACGACTTTAAAACTAATATTCTTATTTTTAGGGTACCAAATATGTCCTACATCAATGATCAAGCATGACCAATCACTTTTACATAATACATACACATTGTCTCTCAATTCTCATAATATAATTCATAAACTATGTTACATTTCATGTAGACAAATAGCACTTTCCCTCCTCTCGTTTATGAATATTTGGGTGCCCTCAAGGTAGAGAGAAATTCTTAAATGAGACTAACTTTTTCTTTTTTATTAATTTGAATGGGATTGGCATACAAGGTGATTGTGTGCCCTTTTAATTATGTCATATCATTTGTGTTATGACACTTTTTTTTTTTTGTGGACGATAATAACACACTTACGTGATGATCTAGTCCCACTAAAAAATGTCAAAAATCATGTTAGTAGTGTTAGTCATGTCTCCTCCAGTAGTGAATTGTCATATGGGTTATGACCCACTAAAGTAGATGAGACACATTTCATATAATGGTCCTCTATTTCACATAACAGAGAATATCAATAAAAGAAAATGCTCAAGTATCAGAGCACCTAGAATCAACTCAGCTAGGTTGGCACCATACTAGAAGCACATCATATGCAAGCAAAAACCCACAAACTAGAGATAGATTTGAAACACCTAATACTATCCTAACACCAAATGTTATAGCAAGAACAGAAAGACCAAATAAAGGGTTACAAAATCTTTGAATGTCGAAAAATCTAAACAGAGTATAGCTTCCAAGAAGCATCCATTTAATATCAGTAGGATGGTCCTTTATTAAAGGTGAGATAATCACGAGGTTCCCGAGATAATGAATACGTACTTGATGTGTTGCATTTCAAATTGATAGATGGATGCCCTCTAAATTTAATAATAATTCTCACGGCCCTTATATTTCTTTTAGGTATTATTTTCTCTTTTGTCATTCTTTTACTTTCTCCAATGCCAAGTAGTACTACAACATCTCTGCAGTGTTTTAACTTTTGTGTTGTTGTTATGTACAGAAGAAGTATATTAATAGACTGTTTCTACCTCCACTTCTTTTTGGGAAATGGCAAGCTTCATAAAAAGAGAAAGAAATTCACATCCTACCTCCATTTTTGACTACTTGCCCCATGGCTTCTATCCTAAAATATTTTTTTCCAGGAGTAGCAGTAGGTTAGGATTGATCACTAGGAGTGATAGGTCATTTTGTTTTAGGGTTTTCAGCTGAAATTATATACTATTAATTTATGTTCTGAATCATCGGCCTCTATTAATTAAGGTCTTATTGATCTTTTTTAAATACTTTTTCTTTGTAATTACATATTTCTTTTGTCTTTCTGATGTTTTATCGACTGAAGTTTATTAATTATTTCAACTTCCAAGCTACCAGTAAACAAGCATGTCAGGTGGTCACGACATATTTAAACAACTTTTTTTATAATATCAACCCAAAGATGAACTGATCTTTCATTAATTTGATTAACGGTATTTCTTGTTGGGGAAAAAGGTTTAGTGATACACTAGTACCGTGTTATTATTACTGTGATGTGAGTATTGAAACAAAACTAACATAAATTCACAAAAATAACACATCACAGTAGCAGGAGAATAGTGCTACCAAACCATTGGACTTTTTTTCCCTTTTTGGGTCATTATAATGAATTCACCCAAATAAAACTTGACTCGGAAATTTTTTTACACTTTTTGTTTTGATATTTTTGACCTACTTTGTTTCTTATTTTGTAACCCACATATATAAGAGTGTTGTTTTTAGGGTTCCTTCTTATAAGATGAGAGCCGACTTTGTGTGAGCGGTCATAAAGAGGAAAAAAAGGTTTCGGGTTTGTCAGTATTTTACTTTTATGATCTCTTCGATACATAGTGAATTAATCATATCATTGCTCGTAAACATAGACATCTTGTTAAACTACATAAATTTTATGTCTTCTTTATTTATTTTTTTTGTATTTTTGTTGTTGGGATGATTTATTGTTTATTTGTATGTTTTTTGTTTTACTTCCACAACATTTCCATTATCAGAAGCTGCTGTTACAGAATGTGAACTAGGTTTTGTTTTATTTCTCGTTAATCAGTTAAGTATTTTGAACACCTGGGATGGGATTCTAAAGTATTTGAAATGCATTCGTAACATTCCAACTTTATTCTTAACTACCAACCTAATCTATTATGAAGCTTTATCATATTTATAAAACAAGGAGGCATTTCTCCATTGATTAATTTGAACATTAGAAGATGTATCTCTTATGTCATGTTTGATACGGTGGAATTAATATTTTAAAAATGTTCATTCTAATTTTTTTATTTTCTATTCATATGATTTAAGAATGTCTATTATATGAAATGAATATTTCATTAAAAATCATTTAAAACATTCTTTTTACCTATACGAATAATTTTTATTTTATTTTATGTCATTTTTATTCTATTTTTCAATTTATTCTATGAAACGAATAAAATTAGAATCATGGACATCTTATATTTTTTTTCCTCTATATTTGTCACGAAGGTTTTTTGTGTTTCCTTTTAGCGTGATATGCCGCGCAGGTCTCTCTGTTTTATTTTTCGGTTTTGTTTCAGGATGGTTGCTGCCTTGTAACCTTGGGATATATATCTCCTGTACTGTGTATACTTTTGTTCTTTAGTATACTTACTCATGTTTGAGATGCCATAGATATGAAAATGCTTGGGATAAATAGAGTGACCTCTTCCAAGTTACTTATATTTTCTGAGTTTAGACTTATACTTTCTTTGTTATATTGATAATATACAAATTCATTTCTTCGTAAAAAATCTATTATTAATGGTATTAAGATTTTAACTTAATTTTTTTATATAATTAAAATACGTTGTAATTATTAAAAAATACAGGAGATGTCAGTGTAATTATTTTGAAAGATAAAATAATAAATTTATACTTTTCGTTAATATCCATCTCTCAAAAATTATGATAGGTAAACTTTGTGTAATATCAAAAATCACAGAGCAGAACTCTGTAATTGTCAAATATTAAAAAATAGTTTAGTGTAATTATCTCAAAATATTTTGAAGACGGTCCACAGATTAGAGTGGGCTGTGACAAGAACCAATAGTATCATATATACTCTATAATGATGTGGGTGGGTGTTTATATAAATATATAAAGATATATATATATATATATATATAATAACAATGTTTTTATGTATAACAAGCTATTTAATTTTCTTTGTTTCATATCCTTTACAATAACTGCCTTATAATTGACTTTAAATTATTGTATCGTATGTAAATTGTTAGCAAAATTGGTTTAGAGCTTGGGTTTTTAGTCAATTTTGAGTTAAAACTAAAGCACGCACCACACCATTTGAGATGGGTTCACGTGAAAATATGATCTCTTCTATAAAGAGATTAAGAACATATATTGGGTTGCTCAAAATCATTACGGAGTAAATGAGAAATTGACTCCCAACATATCACCACTTGAACTTGGTAACATGAGCTTGTATCCTATATTAGGTGGGCACAAAACTTTAAAGTGAGTATATATAAAATTACCTTGAAGGATGGTTTGTGTCCCAAGGAGCCCCCAACTTTTGTAGAAGCAAGAGGATTTAGTTCATGGTGGATTCACCACACATGCGCACCTAATCGGATCAAGTTGGCCTTAGGCCTTGACCTATTGTATATGTATCTTTTTAGAGTAAATTTATTTAATATTTTTATTTAAATTTTCTTTTTGAGAACACTACTACTTCTTTTACCGTTGAACAATCCAAAATACTGTCATTTTGAATCTAATTGAACAATTAATCTCTTTTAAACGAACAACTGCAACCATTCGTACTGGTGCACCTATTTGCCATTAAGAAAGACAACTCTGAGAATAAATAGATGCAACCTCTGGCCTTTTGACTGTACTAAATAGTCACGACATCATATATAAATACTCTACGCCCATCATTTCATTGCATAAATTTGAAATTTTACTTCTGTATATTTTGTAAGAGAGTTCAAATACAAAGTTTGGTGCACTAGTCGCACAAGTTTGTGGTACTTTTATTGGGCGAGGTTCAAATCATTGTATCCTGTGAGCCAATCTTTCGAGAGCTCGTAAGCACAACTGCAAGATGCATAAATTGTCTTAAGAACATAGTGTAATACACTAACCTTAGCTTGAACAATTTCTGCATATTCGATTATGCAACCTTTACTGTAAATCATAATTAATTGTTTCTAATTTTCATTTGTAAGTTCAGTTTTGTATTGTCTACAATTAATTTTGTTTTGGTAAAACAATTTTGTTTTCCATTTTAATTGTTTATATTTTGATAAAATAATTTATGTTTTCATTTTCGCAAAACAATTTCCATTGTTTGGTGCACCTGTTCTTCATTAACAGAGGCGACTCTAGGAATAAACAGATGCAACTCCTGGCTTCGTGACTATACTAAATAATCATGATATCATTTATAAATACTCTATGCTCGTCATTGCATTGCATAAATTTGAAAATTCACTTCTGCATATTTTGTGAGAAAGTTCAAGTACAAAGCTTGGTTTGCTAGCTAGTCACACAAGTTTGTAGTGCTTCTACTGTACGAGATTCAGATAATTATATCTTGAGAGCCAATCGTCTGGGGACTCATAACCACCATTGCAGAGGCATAAATTGTCTTAAGGATATAGTGTATTACACTAGCCCTGATCAATTTTTGCATATTTGATTATGCAATCTTTATTGTGAGTCAGAATTAATTGTTTTTTATTTTCATCTGTAAGTTCAGTTTTGTAATTTCTACAATTAATCATGTTTTGATAAAACAGTTTTATTTTCAATTTTAATTGTTTATATTTTGATAAAACAATTTATGTTTCTATTTTCTTAAAACAATTTATGTTTTCTGATTTAAATCTCTTTTTACAAAGTAAAATTGATATTTGTTTTCTAACATAAATTATCATCATTTTTTTTATAAAAAAAAAATGACATATCAATCCTTATGTACAATGCTTTCTAAGCGTATATTATAAGAAATGTAGTCAAGCTATAATAGGAGATATGAATTCTACTTTCTTTTATGCCACACCAGTACTTGATTCGGTGAAAATTAGTTTGATTACAAAATTTTGTATTTATTTTCTCATAATTCAGTTTCTGGAGGACTTATCCGGGACATCAATTGTACCTTTATTTTTGCCTTAATAAGTATCATTAGTTCAATTTCCATAGTTGATGATCTATACTTATTATGCTTTTCATGTTGACTCAGATGCTTGGGTTGGTCGGTTGGTTGTAAAAGCCTGTCTCATACATTTTGTTGGAATTATGCTTTCATGTTACACTGTGCTATGCTTTGGGTTTGTTGTAAAAGCATTTGTCTCCTTTTTTGACTCCCACTTGTTTGACTTTAATTGAGTAATTCTCATTCTACATTGAAATCAATCAAATCATTCAATAGGGTATATGAGATTAAAATTCATTTGTGGACTCATTTTCGTTTACATGCAATATATTCTTCCTTGTTTTTAACATGTTAAAATACTTTTCAAAACTATATTTTATTTAGAAAATTTTTCTAACTTCATTTTGTCTTGAAATCACGTTTACCACTACTATTTACAACAAAATCATTTCAAATTATTTAAAAGCCTCCTAGCTTCGTATAAATGTCCAAACTTAGAAAATATTGATTATGGTCATGAACTTGGGAAATATTAAAGAGACTAGATCTTTTCTAACATTTTCTCATTCATGTTATAGATTTTCAAAATTAATTCTAATTTATTTCTTAAATAAATTTAGAAACAAAATATTTATCAAAATTAGTTGGATATTAGAAAGAAAAAAAAAAGATGCGAATTAACACGCAAATTTAATAATTTCTCCATTATTTTTCTCACATTTTCTTTTTCTTTTTTATTTTCACATTTCCTTTGGTTACAGAAAATACTTCCTTTGTATTATTTTTTTCCTTAGTAAATTCACGAATTAAATTAAATATTCCACCAACCCCCTCCATCCACAACCCCCACCATATCCACAGTTGCCCTCTAACTTTCCCATCAGCCTTCCAAACCAAAACATCATTGCCAACTCATTAGAAATTGGTGTGCAGAAGTGATCAAACAAATAATAAATCGATCTCAAATAAACAAAAATAAACAAAACGCACAGATAAGAGACAAGATTTAAGTGGTTCGGCAAGATACCTACGTCCACGGACAGTGATAATCAGTTCACTATGTATCAAAGAGATTATGAGAACAAAAACTCCTAAAACCTGAAATCCTTTTTTTCCCAATGACGGCTATCGATCTTCTCCTAAGTCAAAACCCTAAAAGATAATACATTTATATAAGTAGGTTACAACATAAAAGACAAACTGGGCCCAAAAACAAAAGCGGGCAAATTGTGAATTCATCAAGAATTTGGATGAATTCATAACAACCACCTAACAAATCTTCACCTTGGCCTAAATTCTCCAAACCGTGCAAAACAAAGTAAATGGATCACACCTGCCTCCAAAAGAGCCCTTGCCCTTAGACGCCATGCACCCTTAGGTGTTCAAACATGAGAGATATTGATCAAGTCCAAATAAGGCTTAAACTTGATCCCAATCACCACATTAGTAAGCATATCTATAGGATTATTTACAGTCTCAATCTGCTGAAGAAGAATATCCCCTTCATTCACAACTTCTCGAACAAAATGAAAATGAACGTCAATATGCTTCGTTCGAGCATGATGAACCTAATTCTTTGCTAAAAAAATTGCACTCTAGCTGTCATAATAGACCTCAACATGCTCTTGAATAATCCCCAAATCTTCAATCAATCTATGTAACCAAATAGTTTCCTTAATCGCCTCTCACACCACCGTCTACTTTGCATCAGTAATAGATAAAGCAACTATTGACTGTAATGTTGATCTCTAGTTCATCGGTCCCTTAGCAAGAGTAAAGACATATCAATTACCGATGTTTATCCAAATCTCCAGTATAGTCTGAATCGATATATCCAACCACATGCTGACCATGTCGATCATCCTTCTCAAACATCAAACCAACATCCATTATACCCTGAATGTATTGTAGAATCCATCTTACTTCCTGCCAGTGCCTTTCACCTAGAGCATGCATGTATCTGCTCACCATACTGATAGAATGTGAAATTTCAAATCTCATGCACCCCATAGCATACATCAAAGCACCAATTACATTTGCGTACGGAACATGAGCTATATACTTATGCTCCTTATCTGTACGCGCAAACATCAAAGCACTAAGCTTGAAGTGAGAGGCCAAAGGTATACTAACGGGTATTGTATTGCCATCCAAACCAAAACTTTATAGCACTTTCTTCATATATTGTTTCTGTGACAAAGAAATCGTACCCTTCACTCTATCTCTTTCAATTTCCATGCCAAGTATCTTCTTAGTTTCACCAAGATCCTTCATTTCAAACTCATTTCTCAATTGTGCCTTTAACCTATCTATTTCCACCTTGCTTTTAGATGCAATGAGCATATCATCCACACATGAAAGCAAATATATAAATGAACCATCACAAAACTTAAAAAAATACAAACAATGATCAAAATGGCTTCTTGTATACTTCTACACTATCATAAACCAATCAAATTGCTTGTACCATTATCTTAGAGATAGTTTCAAACCTTACAACGATTTTTTCAATTTACAAACTTAGTCATCTTTTTCAGCAACTTTAAATCCATATGGTTAAGTCATGTAATTTTCTTCCTCCAAATCACTATGCAAGAATGTAGTTTTGACATCGAGTTATGCCAACTCGAGATCAAATTGTGTAACCAAAGCTAACAAAATCTAAAAAGAATAATGTTTAACAACTAAAGAAAATACCTCATTGTAGTCTATCCCTTATTTCTATGCGTAACCTTTAGATACCAATCTAGCCTTGAATCTCACATTGTTTTCTCCCGAAGAATCTTCTTTTTTTGTGTATATCCACTTGTAACCAATTGCCTTCTTTCCCTTTGAAAGTTGTACCAACTCCCAAGCCTAATTCTTGTCGTGGGTGGTGATTGGTTACCTAAAAAGAATTTAGTTTCTAATATTTCCAGAATATGGTTGGATATTCTTCTATTTGAAAAAAAGTATCCTCTTTTTCATTAGTTCTTCACAAGTAATGTGGAGCTTTTAGTCGGTGATGGCTCTAGAATTTTATTCTGGACAGATTTGTGGTTTGGCGATAAGCCATTAATGGCTTCCTTTCTTAGACTCTTCAATCTATCAATCCTTAAAGATGGAAAGTTGGCAAATTTTTCTACTCTAATATCTACTTCGGGTGCTTGGAACTCTATGTTTTACAAATCTTTGTTCGTGTGGGAAAAAGAGGAGTTGTCTAGACTCATTAATTTATTACTTAGTGCTCCATCAACATCAACATCCCGACATGACAAAACGATTTGGAAAGCTCATGATTATGGTAAATTTGCTGTTAATTCTACATATTGTTGGTTTGACTCCTCCATTGGTTCAAAAATTGAGATTTTCAAATTCTTATGGGAAAATGCTTCTCCTCCCAAAGTTAAGTTTTTCGGGTGGCTAGTTTGGAACAACATAATCAAATCTGTAGAGTATCTTCTAAATTTGGAGATTCTCAATAACTCAGCTTGTTGTTCTTGTTTCTTCTATGGTTCAGAGGTTGAATCCACTCATTATGTTCTACTCTCGTGTTTGAATGTTTAAAGGGTTTGGTCTAACTGTATTAGCTGGTGAGGCCTCACTTGGGTGGCTCACTCTTTTAAAAGTCTTCTTGATTGGTGGTACAAATTTAAGTTTAAGGGTCTAAAGAAAGCTACTTGGGAATTCATTCCCTTTGCTATTCTTTGGACTATTTAATTTGGAAACCGAGAAATGAATGCCTTTTTAACAAGTCAGTGCCCTGTTGGCAAAAGATTAGAGAACTGTTAAAGGTTAAAGTGGATTTTTGGGTTAAATTCAAATTGGGGAGGATGGACTACTCTATCAACGATATGAACTTCCATATTCACCAAATCACTAGTGGATAATAGCTTACTCTCAGCTTTAGTGCATTGGGTACTGCAATCTCCCTCTATTTTCATGTTAATTATTCTTCTACAACAGGTGGCTTACTAGCTACTTTTATGAGGATCAATGGGTTTTTTTATTGAATTTCTTGAGGCCGAGGTGTTTTTGGCTGCTCAAAGGTTGGTTTGTTGGTAAAATTAATTTGTAGGTTTTGGGACAATCTATGATGGTTATCCATTCATTGAGCTTTCTACTATATCCAATCTTCCAATGTAGTTCATATGTTGGCTTTGGAGTTTGGTTAGAGTTTAGATTTTAGTTTTTTTTTTTTTTTTGATCAGCAAAGATGATAATATATTGATGAAAATGAGAAGAATGGATACATCTCAACAACAACAAAACAAGGAAGAGTGCAAACAAGCAAGAAGCAGCACAAACCCAAAGAGAGAAAAGACAGCAGGAAAAGAAAATTGGCAAGGAGCCAAAAACAGCAGAAAGAAAAAAAAGAGAAAAGAATCTCCCAAGCTCCAGCTTAAGCAACAAGAAGACCTCAATAACCAGCAATAGAACAAAAGAACTCATAGATTTTGCAGGAGACTTGCTTCAGCTCAAGCACAAAGGCAAGAAACAACAAATCAAGGCATGGATCTCCCGACGAGAATTGCTGCCTCAACCAAGCACGAAGATGGCAACTGAAGAAGTACACAAAATAAGAGGACATCGGTAGCAGGAAGAAAATGGAACAAGCAAATCAACAAGAAGTTGCAGCAAGCGATACAATTTTTGAATTCTTCCAGCAGAATACAGGGACATAAATATGCCAGCAGACAAGAAGAAGGGACGGAGCAACAGTCAAAGAGGCTGCTAGACCAAAGAAAACATCAACACCATGTTGGGTAAAAAGCAGCAAAATAGATGAGCATAATTTCTTCCCTTCAAACTGATTGGAAGCAACACCCCAAAAAGATCATGAAATCCAATTTTTCAAACTGATTCAAACTCATATTACCATTCAAACAATCCAACAAGAGAACTAGGATGGGCCCATGAGATATCCCTCCATCTTAAAACAATCAAACCAAAAGAACCACTATAAAGACGAGATTCTACTCAAGAAACTCGAGCAGAACCACTATAAAGATTTTCTTTGGGTGTCCAGAAATTCCAAACTATTTACGATTATTCTATCTTGGAACATCAGAGGGTTGGGTCGACCCGAAAAGAAAAGGAAGCTAAGAAATTTAATCTTGGAAAGGAAGGTAGATTTCCTGTTGCTTCAAGAGACAAAAAATCTTGCATAGACAAAACCTTAGTCCAATCAGTATGGCCTTGGGATAGCTTCGATTACATGGAAGTTAACTCAATGGGTAAATCAGGAGGCCTTCTATGTATATGGAATTCAGAAGTTTTCTCCATTTCAAAGTGTTGTTGCAACCATCACTTTATTCTTATATTAGGAATCCTTCTCCCGAATTTTTCATGCTGCATTATTAATATCCATGCTCCAAATGAGGCAAGGTTTCGAAAGAAATTATGGGACGTCTTATCTAACCTGAAGCAGCAGTTCACCTCCCCATGGTGTGCGGGCAGTGATTTCAACGAAATTAGATTCATTTCTGAAAGAAGAGGGTGCTCGAAGAGAGATAAAGGAATGAAGGAGTTTAACAACTTCATCGACCAAATGGAACTATCTGATCTACCACTACTGGGTAGGCAATTCACATGGTGCAAATCACATGTAGAAGACAAATGGAGCAGGCTGGACTGTTTCCTATTGCACCCCGAATGGATTGAACATTTCAATTTCAAAGTCTGGGGCCTCCCAAGATCACTCTCAGATCACAGCCCTATCCTTCTGATGGAAGATTTAAGAGATTGGGGCTCTCGCCCATTCAAATTTATCAATGCATGGACCTCTCATCCACATTTCCTCCCAAAGGTTGAAAAATTCTGGAATGAGTGCCAATTCAATGGATGGGCTAGATACAAACTACTGAAAAAAAAAAATGCAAAGTCTTAAAGCCACTCTAAAGTCTTGGAATTTAACAGAGTTTGGAAACATCACCACAAATCTTAAAAAGGACAAAGAGGATTTTCACTCCATGGACATCATCGCAGAATCCAGACTTTTGGATTATGATGAATCCCTCCAATACAAGTCCCTCAAATGCGATGTATGGAGGCTCGGAAGGATGCTTGAATCTTTATGGCTCCAAAAGTCCAGAGCAAACTGGCTGGCTAATGGCGATAAGAACACGAGATTCTTCCATCTCTTAGCTAAAGGCCGGCAGAGCAGAAACACCAGTAACTCCATCCCAGTCAACGGAATAGACATCACAGAACCTCAATTGATAAAATCAGAGATAAGCAAGCATTTCCACTCCGTCTTCTCTGATAGTTGGAAAGTCAGACCTTTGCTAGCTGGCCCCTTTGATAAAACTCTCAACCATAATCTCTCATCTTCTCTTGAAGCTGAATTTTCTGACCTTGAAATCTGGAAGGCAATTGACAGCTGCGATTGCAATAAAGCTCCCGGTCCGGATGGCTTCAACTTCCATTGGATCAAGAAATGCTGGCACGTGATTAAGGCAGATGTGACGCAATTTCTAAAAGAGTTTCATGAAAATGGTAAACTAGTCTCGGGTATTAATTCTTCTTTATTGTTTTGATTCCAAAGAAGAGCAAAGCGTCAGTCTTGGGGGATTATAGACCTATTAGCTTGGTCGGCTACGTCTACAAAATTCTTACTAAAGTTCTATGCTCAAGATTAAAGAAGGCACTCCCGATAATTATTGATGAAAACCAATCAGCCTTTCTAGAAGGTAGATTCATTTTGGACGGGGTTCTTATCACAAATGAAGTAGTGGACTGGTGGAAAAAGAATAAAAAGAAGGGCATCCTTCTTAAGTTAGACTTCGAGAAAGCTTTTGATAGTGTAAACTGGAACTTCCTTCTAAACTTGATGAAAAATTTTGGTTTTGGCTCAAAATGGGTGAAATGGATAAAGGAATGCATCTCAACTCCGAAATTCAGTTCTAGTAAATGGATCTCCATCTCTTGAATTCAGTTTGGAAAAAGGCTTAAGGCAAGGTCATCCCTTATCACTTTTCCTCTTTAACATCACCGTTGAAGGTCTAAACATCTTATTCAAACAAGCCAAAGCTCTAGGCTTTATTTTAGGAGTTTCCCTCGGTGCAAATGGGGCAACCGTCAGCCGTCTTCAATTCGTGGATGACACGATACTCTTTTGTAATGCCAAGAAGGATGAAATCGTGAACATCAAAAGAATTCTAAGGTGCTTTGAAGTTCTCTCAGGCCTAAAAATCAACTTCCATAAGAGTGATGCTTGCGGAGTAGGTGTCTCTACTAATCTCATAAAGGACATTGCTGACATCCTCAAATGCAACGTCAAATCCTTGCCTTTGAAGTATCTTGGCCTTCCTCTAGGTGCTAGCCCCAGGCTAAAAAAGACTTGGGCCCTTGTTATTGACAAATTCAAAGTGAAACTGGTCTCTTGGAAAATAAGGTTTCTCTCTTTTGGTGGCAGAATAACTCTAATCAAATCAGTCCTCTAGAGCCTCCCCTTGTATTTTCTATCTTTATTCAAAATGCCTTCATCAGTTGCGAATTCGATTGACAAGATCTAATCAAGATTCCTGTGGGGAGACAATGACGAAAAAAGAAAAGTTCACTTAATCAAGTAGGAGAAATGCACTTCCAGTAAGGAATTCGACGATTTGGGCCTCAAAAACCTGAAATTTATGAATGATTGCCTTCTTCTAAAGTGGTAGTGGAGATTCGGCATTGAAAAGAATTCTCTGTAGAAAAAAATACTTTTAGTAAAATACCATCATTTTGGTAGAGATTGGCTCCCAAAACTGGAGATTAGGCACAAACTATCGAGACTTTGGCTGGATATCCTTCTCTTAAAAGAAAGATCCCCAATTCTCTTTGATTTTTTTGTGTCCAATGTGAGCACTGTGGTTGGCAATGGTTTAAATACTTCCTTCTGGCATGATGTATGGGCTGGGAACTCCTCTCTAAAATCTTTATTCCCTAGGCTTTTCAAATTATCAAGATCAAAGAAAGAAATCTCGCCAGCTTCGCAGCTCTAAAAGATGAAAACGACAAATGGAACCTAATGCTTCGTCATCACTTAATGGCTTGGGAGGAAGAAGAGTTATCAAAATTCTAAAATATGCTGCGTGGTGTTCTGCTGATGTTGAATGCTAAACAAGATACCTTGGTCTGGAAGATTAACTCCTCCGGTCTCTTCTCAGTTAAATCGATTTACTCAAGCGTCGATTGCTCTCTCGGCCCAAATATGCAGATTGCAAACCTTATTTGGTATAATGCAGCCCCTTCAAAAGTTCAGTTCTTTGGCTGGTTGGCCTGGAATAGCCGAACTAAAACCGGTGGTTATCTCCTCAAGTTAGGGATTCTCAACTCCATCGATGAATGTTTATGCCCCTTTTGCAGATTAGAAGTAGAATCCACAGATCATCTTCTCTTACTGTGTCGTGAAGTTTGAAAAATCTGGTCAGAGTGTATCAGCTGGTGGAATATTCAATGGGCATCGCCAAACTCCATCAAAGCAACCCTTGATTGGTGGCAAAGCTTTAACTTCAAGAAGGAACATAAGCTGATCTGGGAAACAATCCCCTTCACCATCATGTGGTCTATTTGGAAGTTAAGGAATGAATATATCTTCAACAAAGATAAACCATGCTGGATTCATGTTCGTGATCTGATTAAAACCAGACTTGCCTTCTGGATAAAATCAAAAAAAGGGGGTTCTTCATACTCCATTAACGACCTGATCTTCAACCTTCAGAACATCATTAGCTGCTGTTGAATATCCATTCTTTAAACGCAGTCCAACCTGGTTCAGAGCAGTCCCAAAGCCTTATCCTTCATTACTAGCAGTTTGGTGCTGATTGTTGGGAGTGTTCTGGCTGCTTTTGTCAGAGAGTGGAGAATGGAGAGATTTTGTTTTGAGAAATCTTGTTTTGGAGCTGTGGTTGTCTTTGCTGTTTGTAGCCAGTATGGGTTTGGTGTTTTCTTTTGGTTGCAGTTCTTCATGAAGCAAGCTTCCTTCAAAAATCTATGAGTCTCTCTTGGCCTGTTGCTGTTTGTTGAGAAGATGAAGAGTATTTTCTGTTTTATGGGTGGTTGCTTGCTGTTGTTGGCAACTTCGGTTCAGTCCTTCTTGGGGGCTGCTAGCTCTTCTCAACTCTAGAGAAGTGAATTTCAGTGTGGTGCAGTTCATCTTTGTTAGCTCTGTCTCGAAGTTAGTTGGAAGTTATTCAGAGGTGGCAAGAGTATTTTGTTATTTTTGTGGTTAAGAGATTGATCTCTCCGATCACCTTCTAGATTTTAGTTATTTAGTCCTCCTGTATGTGGTTTTTGGGATGAAAGATTTGGTTTTGGTTTCAAAATCTCTAGAGTTTTGGTCGCATGGTGTTAGGCGTGGTTTTGCATATGATTTGGTTGGTTGTAATGTGCCAACCTAGTTGGGATTTTGCTTGCCAACCCTAATTCTTTAAACACTTTTCCCCAGTTTTTGTTATTTTCCCTCCCTTTTCTGGTGTTCTTATATGCATTTTTTGTGCTTCTTTAATCAATAATATTTCTATTCTTTGTTGATAAAAAAAAAAGATGGAGTTATTTCTCTCTCAGTAGGTTGGAGAGAAATACTCTATGTTTTGTAGATATTTAATCCCTTTTGCTGACTTGTGGTGCATTTAAAGGGAAGAGAATTGGTAAATTTTTTAAAAGGATTGGTCATTGAGTGGGGCCATTTTTAAGGGAATATCTCATTCTAGGAATGGCAATGTCCAATGAATTGCAACAATTAAAGAGAAAATAACCAGTGTAAGATCTTATGATTTCCTTATTCTCTATGTTTGCATTGAAACACCTACAAATTTCCGACCTGGTCATCGTACAACCATGTGAACTGGTAATGAATTTTAATCTTCATTGTACAATCTTGTGAATTGGTAATGACTATTTGAAATATGACTCATTGTGTCATAATCTTCACTCATTTTTCATTTGTCAATGCTAGAGAAAAAAAAAATCGAATTATCATTAGTAGGAGCATAATATTATGAGAATGAATGTAGATATTAATATAAAAAAAAAAAGTTGATAGAGCATGCATGGAAAATAGAAAAGATTATAATATTAACTACATTATAATATTAACTACTCGTGACTTGTATATAAAGTAATGCAATTTTTTATTCCAAATACACTATTGGGATACCAATTTCCTACATTACATGATACGTCTAAGGCTTGTTCCTAATTTTTATTTTTTGAATGTTTTCATAACTATGCTCCAAGTCCCTTGCATACTGGAAAAACTACTATCATGCATTTTCTATTGTAGCTGATAAAAATTTTCTTTTGTGTATACACTTTTGTTGCAGGCTTTGCTTCTATTAATTAACAATGGTGGATCGATTGAGAATTTTAACTTGATGATCGATTTTTTTTTTTATCGGTAAAAAGAGAAAAGTATTATTGATGAAAGCAAATGTACAAGATATACATACCACAAACATCAATAGCACCAAAAAGGGAAGGATGCAAAAGGTATCAAGACTCCAAGGAGGAAGCAAATCATTTACCAGCAACCAAACAAACACAAATCACAAAACACAGCAAAGACGTTATCCCTGCCCCCACAATAACAACTCTCACCTGACCACCTCTCTTACCTTCACATTCCTTCTCACTACAAAAAAATAAATAAGGAAGATATGAAACTCCAACACAATCCCAGAAGTCTATATTAGAACCATACTATACTAGTACGTAGTAACATCCTGGGCCACTGCTTCAAATCAGAGCTCAAACACCCACCTTACATAACCTCAGTTTATCTGTTGCAGATTATATGAATTGATAAATTGAGTAGGGGCATCTTTTCAACCCATTTTTACACCACACACTGCCACTCTAAGCTTGATCGCTTCAACCAATTGCATAAAATTAATTTGCTTTCCATTGAAAATGCAAGCATTCCTCTCCTTCCATAAAGACCACAGAATTGCAAAGAAGGAAATATCCCATAACCTCTTGACAATTTTTTTTATACTTCAATCCTTGCCACCAACACATTAACTAACTAACTGAACCAGGGACCACCCATATTAGGCCCCACCAACTCATACAACTTGCCCAAACCCTCCAAACTTTATTGCATAACAGAAAAATATGATCAAGAGATTTAGTACATTCACCACAAAACTTGCACGTACCTTCCTGAGGATCATTAAGAATTCCTATTTTCAAGAGGAAATCCCCTGTTTTTACTCTCCCATTCCACACGAGCCATCCGAAAATTGAACTTTCGGGGGCAAGACGCCATTCCAATTAAAGTTCACAGATTTTACCCTTGGGCCTAAAGAAGCATCAAACCATTTGTACATAGAGTTTACTGAAAACTGACCTGATGTATCCCCTTTCAAATTGAGTAAATCCTACTGGTTAGGGAAGCACTGCAAAGAATTCAAAAAAATTTCTTGCAACTCCTCCACATCCGCAACTTCCTATGAAAATAACCTTCTTCTAAGCCATGTTGTCCATTCACTTTCATTTTGCATTTTTGAATAAGCTTCAGCCAACGATATCTCCTTATTAATAGCGATGCTAAATAGCCTAGGGTATATATTCATCAACGGCCTAGATCCAGATCAGTTGTCCCTCCATAGAGATAACCTAGCAAAATAATTTAAACTTGATGATCAATGGTTCTTTGTTTTGGTGCATAAACTTTGAATGTATCACTGGCTATATGGGTTGTGAGCAAAAGAATGTGCCACTTGCAGTCTTATTTTTTTTTTTTTTGGTATGTATATGGAGTAGTGACAGTTTTATTTTAGCTTTATTTCATCGGAAATGTAATGATTATTACCGACGTTTAGTCGCTTTCATCGGTTTTGTTTGTTCTAACATGATTATTACCTACCTTTTATCTCACGCTTTTAACTCGTCAGAATTAAATTTGGCTTACTCTTTTTCAATTTATACTGACGTTTTATTGAGTCAGAATAAAGCAATTTTCCTATTGTTCATCCTCTACTCAATGAACTAAGGCTCGCAAAATTTCCAACAATGTCAAAAAGAATTTATGTCGGGTCGAGCACAAATCAGATTAGGAATACAAGGCACAATCAACATATTTATCTAATTACAAAATCTGACCTCACATAGCTGGTATAAGTTGGCGTAAGATTAAATTGAGTTGATCAGTGTGTTTATGTAGCAAAATAATTTAAACTTATATGAAGCTCTTTGATAAGGAAGAGATCAATATAAATTTGGTGCATGAAATGACAGCCTACCACTCTTCCATCCTCTATTCTGGCAAAGGTATTTACTTTTTGCTTTTTAGAGTGCCTACATACACCCATTGAATTGAGATGGTAAATATTCGTGCGCTACAACTTCCCAAAAGTACTTCATTTTCTTTATATTTGGATCAATCATGTGATGTAAAGTATATATGTGTGTATGTTGTATTGATCATATTTGGAACAATTTATGATCAGAATACATTTATATCATGGTTATTGAGAAAGAAAGTCACTTGTTCCTTTCTTTACTTTTCCCAATTTATATGTTTGAGATCAAAATTATCAATGGAACAGTACTATTAATTGATTACTAATAGTCAATATTTATAGAGTAGGAAAAAAATAGAAAGAAAGCAAATTAGCAGTCTACCAAATGAATTATGCACTTGTTTGGAAACGTTATGCATTTTCATGACCATTTTTGTTTTAATTTGAATTTGGAGATAAAATTAATTTTTATTTTAATGATTAACACAGCTTCTGTGTAATCTTCATATTATCAATGTTATCCTGATGTAGCTTACAATCCTCCATATAATACAAATTTTAGAAGCATACTGTAATAAATTGAAATGCTAGGGCTGATATCAAAGCCAAAATGTTGAAGAAAGAAAGAACAAACTAGTAATTAAGGCACTGGTTTAGCAGCAAAATCAATAGCTAAACCACAAAGATTCACGAACCTGACTGCCTTCTTCTTGTACTGTTGGTTTGAACCCTAAAATTCTATTGGTGGCCTTATATTGACAGCAAAAAGATTCTCATGAAGATATTGACAATTCAAAGAAAAATCAGTACATATGGTTACAAGTATTGCTGTAAAATTTTGTTCTCTGGCCTTGTACATGTGAGGCTAGTGACCCTGCTAGCATGAAGAGAAAACCATAGTCCAACACATACACAGGGGGGGGGGGGGGGGGGAGACAGAGAGAGTACAAGTGGCCTGGTGAAAAGATGGGTGTTGTTCTTGTTCTAAATGAGGATAACAATAAGTCATTTGAATAATATATGGCCAGCTAGGTATTAGGAAATAACACTGTGATCAAGTGATTTTCTATATATGACTTCTCTCTCTCTCTCTCTCTCTCTCTCTCTCTCTCTCTATATATATATATATATATATATATATAATAAGCAAAATGGGGGTGGTAGCTGCGTAGGCAGAAGTACAGGTGAATTAGGTAGTAAAGTAGCGTGGATATATTATTCTAAGGTCTAAAGAAGGGGTTGAATGCGAATCTCTGTTAATTTCTTAAAGCAAAAGAGTGATCCAAGTGATATATATTACAGTAATGAGCATACAAGAAAGAAAGGAGGATAAAGAAGAAGTGATGGAGGAAAAGAAAAAGAAGATAAATTATGGTTTTGCTCTTTTTCTTTTTTACTTTATATATTTAAAGGAGGAGAGAGATGAGGAATCCATGTGTGCCAAGCACTCCCAGACAAATAAAGCTTCAGAGGAGAAAAGCAACCTTTGCTTTACGACCCAGAAAAGGAGATTTCAAACACCATAAGGCAGCTTAGGGAATTGCGTGGTTAGTAACCCAACCCACCCTTTTCTCTCTCTATAATAGTGTCTATATTTAGTAGCAGAGTGGGTGCAATTCCAACCCCACATCTTCCCTCTTTCCCTCTCAGAAAACCACATACAAACCCCACCAAAATTAGCAGACCCAGCTCCCTATGTTTCGAGACTGGTCTAACCAGCCATGCTTGATTTGTGCCAATTCAAAAGGGATGGTTTCTTTTGAAGAGATAAAGAGCCTGTGGGGCTTCGACATCCATTTGATTAGGACCCAGATTGATCCTCCATATCTCTTCCTTCCCTCTTCTCTGCCTCTCCTCCGGAAGATATATACCACCCTCCCTTTCTCTCTCTGTCCCCTTCAACTCCTTCTCTCTCTACCTTAGTTGTGCTCAGCTATTGCAAATTAAGGTAACCCTTCACTGTTCCATCTTCATTTTCCTCATAATGATCAGGGGAAGGGATTTAGTTTATTAAAAAAAACATCTACATATGGTCATGCACCTCTAGTCTATTCATTCATCAATATATTCATACATATATTATTCCAAATTTGCATGCATACACACATATATAGATACATATATACATATAATACATGATACATATATGCCTGGCTCCCTGTATGCCATTTGCAGAGTCACCGGCGCAACGATGGCCTCCGTGGATGGCGTATGAGGAGCCAAGCATATTCCATATATATATATATATATATATGATGTATATATGGTATTTGCATTCCTGCCATCACTATATTGTCAAGGGTATTATGATCATTTAAGGGATGTTATACCCACAAGGGCAGCATTTTTAATTTTTGGAAGTGCAGGTCCTCTGCCGTCTGAACCAGGTAACTATCTTCTTCTTCTCTGCTCCATTGGTAACCTCATATGGTTTTTAGGGTTTTTTTCACGATGTGATGGTAATTTTGCAGAGATAATGATACTAGTATATAAGCTCCCAGGGAATGATTGAATCACCGGAGATATCATAATTTTTTCCTGAGACTGACATCAACATCAGTACACGTGTAACGAGGAAGCTGAGTAATCTTGTTACCCATGTTCTAATGGAACATTGAAACTACAAATGACAGCATCAAAGTTACAACCTATGGATTGCCCAACCACCTTGTTACACGCATGTCTAATGGAAAATCTGTGTGATCATCAGTACCTAATTAACCACCATTTCATACTGTATATTAGTGTTTTATATATGTGTATATATATTAATGCTAAAAAACCCAAACCCATTTCATCCAGGCCGTTGGACAATTTTTTGTTTTGTCATATTTTGGTTCTTTTTAGGGTTCAACAACAATCACATGTTTATCTTTTCTTTTGGGGATAAATAATCACAAGTTGAGGGTTATATTTCGACATGGGACTCAAGTGAACTGGCGTATGTGTGTGTATATATATATTGGTCATTTAGGCAGTTGGCTCCATGATTTTACAATAACTATAGGAATTATATATATATATATATATATATATATATATCAACTCGTAGGATCATCTGCATGGAGCTTAGAGAGAGGCTCAGCATGTATCATACTTGTCACATGCACCCCACCGCCCCCTTGTGTATATATATGCGTGTGTATATATATCCATATGTACACACACATCCCTTTATATATATAAATATGCATGCACCTCTCTAACCTTTCTCTCTAGCTATGTTGGTGCCTGTGTGTATGTGGGCAGGGATTCATGATGAGAATATGGGTTCTAGAGAAAGTAATGTGTGAACAGAAAAAGTTTGGTGTTATCATGATAGCTGCAAGCTGAAGAATCTCATGCAAAGAATGGACCACTCTCTCTATCTCTTCACTCTGGTTGGCCACAAGGGAATATATTATACGGTCAATGCAGGTCAAAAAAGGACATGAGTTCAGGGCATTCTGGCAAAAGAAGGGACCACCTTTGGATATCTCCTGAAATCAATTGGATTTTGAATGCTTATACATATATACATATATATATATATGTGTGTGTGTGTGTGTTTGTGTGTGTGTATCAACCTAATCTACAGAACATTCCCTTGGATGATCAGCTTGCTAAAACATAGATCTAGAGAGAGAGATGTGGTGGCCCCCACCCTCCTCAATGTATTATGATCTTAAAGAGCGTACTTTCTCAACAAATTTTTTTTTTTTTTTTTGTAGATTCTACCTTTAAGTACTCTCAAGTTTCTTTTACTGGGGAAGATCATATGAGTGTGTGTTTGTGTGTATACAACACTTTAAGTTGATCAGACTCTGTTTTTTTACAGTCTGAATATTTTTAATGTTTATTTTAGGAAAGTTAAAATTATGAAGCAACAGTAGCAAGCTACAAAAAAGACCTGAGAGAACCTTCTGTACAATTGAGAACATAGCAAACACAAGGAACTAACTTAGCTCAAGCTGGAGCAGAGCTGCTAGTACATCATCATTCTAAAAAATAGAATCCGGTAAGCCAAAGTTGATACTGAAATCCCAATTGATGAATGACCTATCCACTTCTTTTTCAAGAAATCACAGCTTCTCTGGTAGAATTGATTATGTCTTGACCGACTTGAACATGGGTTTTCTTCTTTCCAGACCACAATCTTTGTTTCCTTTCATGCCAGATCCCATACACAGCTCCTGAAAGGTTTAGTCTAATCATAGCTTTGTAAAAACTAATTCCTTTCATGTTTCTAGTTGCCCAATCCCAATACCGAATAGGTCGTCTAATGTTGCACATTGCATAAGCTTCAACTATATTTGAGAAGCAAAATTGCATCCAAAGAACAGGTGTTCTATTGTTTCTGGGGCCAAACCACAAAGAGAGCAAGTCTATTAAGTGGCAAGATTTCAATTTGACTTTGGTGATAACACTTCTTATGCATCTCAGCCAGAGAAAAAAAGAAGAAGAAGAAAGCTTGGGAATGTTTTTCATACACCAAACAATATTAGTGTCAATTCAACTCAAGGTTGAGGCTGCCATTTCAACTGAACATAATTGTGGGGCTGGGGCAAAAAGGATAGGGGAATAGTCTTTGATCGGCTGCATTGCAGTGAAGGAGCAAGATGGCCATTTCTGATAATGGAAGCAACTTTTACATGATCATTACTGTTGCATTCATGGGCAATGTTTTCTCCAAAAACCACACTTATAGGACTTTGGGGATGCTAGTTAGCATGCCACAGAAACGTTTATTTCCCATTTCCATTCACTTTACTAATCAGGGTCTAGCAAATGTGTCTCAACTTCAATATTTTCCTTCATCCACAGCTGCATTATTTTGGAATAATTGATTTCCAAAAACATTTATTCTTTATGAAATATGAATGACACCACTTGACCCAGAGGCAGTCCTTTTTGTTGCACAAATTTTAGATATGTTTCATCATTGTTGCTCTGTTCCAATCTTGTAGTTTTTTCAAGCTCAACCCTCCTTCGGCTTTTGGGTTGCAAATTGATGTCCAAGCCACGTTTGACCCTGTTTGTTTGAGTTCAGGCCCTAACCATTAGAATCCTCTTAGAACTTTCTCAATTTCATTGTGAACTGCTTTGGGGAGAATAAGAACACTCGGGCAGTAACACTGGATGTTGTATAGGATAGTAGTTATTTGTTGAATTCTTCCAATATAGGACAAAATTCTAAAAGTTCAACTCTGAACTCTTGTTGTAATTTTATCCACTAAGATTTGAAAAACCTGGCTTTAAATCTGGTTGAGATCAGGGGAACACCTAGATAGGTGACTGGGAGGGTGCCCTGATCCATGCCAAGAATAAAAAATATAGCTTCCTTAGTAGGCCTTAAAAGACCCTACAATGAAGGCTGCACTTTTTTGGAGGTTGGGAGTGTTAGACCAGGCATTTTCTAGAATTCTTCCAAAACTAATTTAAGGAAGGTTATGGATTCTTCTTCAGCTGTAGATAGAAGAAAGAGATCATTAGCACACTTCACATGAGAGATGTTGAGAGATGCGAATCTAGGGTGATATTGGAAGTTGCTATTTTCTGTTTTGTGAATCAAAATAGAAAATCCTTCCATTACTAGCCCCTTTGAAAAATCCCTCCAGGTGACCATTTAACATTATAGAGTATTTAAGAGTAGTGATAAAAAACCATATCCACTGAATGAATATATTTGGGAAATCCACTATTCCGAGAATATAAATGATGAATCTTCATTCCACTGACTCATAAGCCTTCATTAGGTCTATTTTTATTGGACACCTCCCAAGGGAGTGGATCCTATGGTACTTTTTAAGAATTTTTGGCGTAAAGAGAATATTATCGATGATGGTTCTCGCTTGAAACAAAGCTGATTGGAAGTGGCTATTGAAGAGGGCAAGTCTATTGACTATCACTTTGGAAATGTATTTGAAGAGCGTGTTACAACATGAAATAAGTCTATACTATTTCATGGAAGAAAGATTTTAAGTTTTGGAAATGAGAGTAATAGTAGTGGTACTTTGAGGTGGTAAATGTTATCTAAACTTATTAATTAGTCCTAATTCATTCACTAATTAATAGATACGGATAACAACTTATTTAGTTAAATGGTCATAAATGAGTTGGATAATAAAGAACTCGTAAATTTAGCGGGTCAGTACAGGTTGAATATGAGTATTTAGCAGGTTGAAAATAAAAAATAACAAAATAGTATAAGAATATATATATATATATATATATAAATATATATAAATATATATCTCTATTTGAGAAAGAACAAAATACTAAAACATATACAATAGATTGTAAAACAAAATTAATATTTAGAGAATATAATTCAGCATCACCATATATATAAATAAAACATAAAGTAAGTTGAATTGGTCTTTGCTAGGAGTTTTGAATATCATTTTTTTTCTATAAACAATAATTGGCATATACAAATCACATCAGAGAAATACGTGTACAAAAATATGAATTCATCTTATTAGTCTATATTAATTATCATGAAAAAAATGAAATTTCTTATCACTACTTAAATACATAAAAAAAATTTAATTACATATATATAATGATATATATATATATATATATTATACTACCTATTTATATAATTATAACATATATTAATTATCTACAAATATATATATATATATAATTATTTATTATATAACATAAGAAATCAAAAATTAAAAAAAAAAAAAGAGTTATAATATAAAAGAATTTCTATCACTAGTGGTGGAAGAGAGAAGTGTGTAAAAAAATAGATAAGAGGGGAATACAGACTATATACAATTATTTTTCACGAGAAACATAACTTTTCTTGTATTTTTTACAAAGAAATAGAAGTGACATTTTCAAGAAGAAAAATAGTTATATGGATCCGATTTTTAAGAAAAAAAATTTCTTTCTTGCTAACCAAACTCTTAATAAATTTTATATTTTTCTCTTTCTTCAACTTTCCACTACTTTTCACCTAGCCAAACAAAGCCTTAGGATGGAAAAAAAAATAACAAGTTGGATTTAGGTTGGTCCGACCCGTATTTGACCCATTTTTGACCCGTTTAATTACGGGTCAAATATGGGTTTAAACCGTTTTGACTCGACCCATTTTCAACTAGCCCAACCCACTCATTTTGCTAGGCCTAATATATATTTAATGCCGAAATATATTATATTACTTCGAGAATGTTGATTTTTTTTTATTTTTCATTTTTTAGGATTAGATTACTCAATTTCGATATAAAACAAGTTGTTGAAATCTTTTAGAAGTAATGGTAGTGCTCCACTAGTAGACAATTTTTTTTTCCTTTCGTTTCCAATAAAAGTCCAAGTTATTCATCCCAAAAGAATATTATGATGGAAACAAAAGAAATTTATGTATTGATAGTAATTGGAAGTTCTTTTTTTTCATTATGAGATATTAGTAAATTACTTTCATTTGGTCTTTCTTAAATACTAATATCTTAATATTGCCACTTGCATTATTCTTTCAAAGCTTGAAGTGGCAAATCTTCATCAGATAATTTCTAATGAGTGAAGTTATGAAATCCTGTAGTCCTACTTAAGTTATGAATGTTCAGAGATAATTACATAGATTTATATTCTCTTGCAAGTTTTGTTTAGGTCTTAGATAATGTTATTTATCAAAACAACTATTTAAGTTGTTATTAGTTTGACAGTTTAGTTCATGTTAGAAAAGAAAATGAACCCGTGAAAGTAATCACCATAAATTTTCCCTGATTAGATCTACTAATAAAAAAATAAATTTTTTTTTAATGTATATTCACAAAAAGTTTAACAGAGAAACATGATAAATTTTGTTAGTCATATTACTTGATTGAGATGTGGCGATCTTAGGTAGTGTTTTGTTTCTAAAAAAAGTTGAGTAGCGAGTCAAATTTGGGTTAACCCGGCCCATTGATAACCCGACATGTATTCAATCCGACCAATTTGGGTCAAACATAAATTCAACCCGTTTACGACCTATCCGTTTACAACCCGTCCAACTCGTCCATTTTGCAAGGCTTAGTGGTACTATTCCATTAAGACAGAAGGAAATTTGACTAAAAATAGAATAAGAAAGCTTCTGTGACTTTTTGACCTACAGTACCCCAGTTTTGTTGAAAAATTTTTGAATTAAATCCATCCGGTCTTGGGGCTTTATCCCCATTAATGTCAAACATGGCTTGTTTGATCTTTTCACGGGAAACAGGGAGGGAAAGTAACTCTTTTCTGACTGGATGAAAGTTTTTTCTTGATGCATTAAAAGAGTCTTTGATAACGGTTGCAAGGATGTGAGCTTTGTCTTATAAAGGACTATAAATAACTCACGGCTTTATCTGCAACCTCCTCTAGTTTTTCAAGTCTAATCCTTTGCTCATTCATGATTCTGTGAATTTTATTTTGTGCTATATGGTCATTTTCTCTCCTACGAAAGTAAGCAATATTATGATCTCCTTCTTTTAGCCACTTAACTTTTGACTTCTTCTTGACAATAAAAAAAAAACATTTGACTTTTTCTTGAAGATACTTTCTTTTACAACACTCAAATGGGCATCGGTAATTTTGGTTTCTTTCTTTGCCTCAGCTAAGTTAGGCCTAATAAGATTATTGATCACTTCCTCTTGAATGGAATTGAGTTGATTTCTAGCTTCTTTAACTCTACAGGATATCTTGCTATAGAATTTAAAATCAAAATATTTCAACTTCACCTTTAAATTCTTTAATTTGGTAGACAATATTTCCATAGGGTTGCCAAAAACCTCCTCATTCTATGTTTAGGCTAAAATATGTTAGAAATCTCTATATTCCATCAAAAATTATAAAATTTGAATGGCTTATCTATTCTATTTTTTACTCGATAAGTGGTATATATAGCAGAACTAAGGTTTGGCAGGCCTCGCGTATCAAAATAACATTCTGAGTTGGGAAGTTCTTAGAACCAATCATCAGTCACCATGATTCTGTCTAATTTGTTAGAAATGACGGCTTCTCCATCCCTTAAGTTGTTCCAAGTAAACCAACACCCTTTGGCATTCAAGTTAGAGATTTCCAAATCCTGCACACATTTATTGAGATCCTCAGGAACAATTTTGTTCAAACTTCTACCTTTTTCCTTTCATCATGGAACCTAGCAGCATTAAAGTCACCAAAGAGGACCCAAGGCTTTCCTCTGGTGATGAGATTCTATTACCTTAAATGATCCTGTAGTCTTCTTCTATCAATCTGGTCATTGAAACCACAAATAAAGTTGTTATAAAAGCTTTTAGAGGTGTGGATAATTTGGATATGAAACATGATGACTTGGTTTGTAGAATTAAAAAAATCAATTTTAACTAAGTTAGGGTCCTAGCATAACAGAATCCTAGCGCTTCCCTATTAGGCCAGTTGTATGCACTTGACCACCCCTTGCACGTTCTATTAATAGTAGCTTCGAGGTTAACTTGTCTAACCTTAGTCTCATTAATGCAAATGATAGAGAGACCAAATTTCCTAATAAGGATTTTAATTTCCTTTTGCTTTAGAGGATCATTTAATCCTCTAATGTTCTAGGCAACTAACTTTATCATGAGAACAAGGGTGGGTTAACCCCACTGATTTAAGAATCCCTCATCTTTCCTTTCTTCTTGTTGTTCTTGGCCTTCCCACTGGATTTGTTAGAAGTTGGGAGGTCTTGTCTACAATTATCCTTTATATGTTGTTGCCATATTAAGAAGTTCAAAAGGATTTACTATTGTGAAAGCTTTTGGTTTAGGAGAGACAATCATTCTTGGTTATTCAATTTTGTTGGCTTGAATTTCAAAAGGTTCTAAGGAGTTTGGTGGTTAGTTTGGTTTTGAGGTATTTGGTTAGTTGTTTTTGTTTTTCTCTATGAGTCTAATGGCTTGGAGAGGACTTAACTTACATGTATTAGGTTTGTTGGTATGGATGTACAATAAGGAAAAAAATTAGGTGTAAAATAGGGAGAAAAAAAAATTTAGCGACACATAGCAAACATCGCTCAAAGTCCCATAGATTAGTTTTAGTGACAAACCATGTGCATCTCTAATAATGGATCATTAGCGACGCATCATGGTTATCGCTAATAATGTGTTATTAGCGACGCCTATAGTTCGTTGCTAAAACTAATCTATGGGACTTTTAGCAACGCACAATAAGCATTTCTAAAAGTATATTATGAGCGACGCCCACTGAATTTTCAAGGTAGTATTAGTGACGTAGCATTTGATTATTAGAAATGTTCGTGGCGCGTCACTAATAGTGACTATTAGTGACATATTTTCTTGTACACGTCGCTAAAAGTAACAACAACGTGATTATTAACGACAAACACGGTGACACACACTTGTGCGTCACTAATACTCTTTAGAAACATGCATAAGGACTATTAGCGACGCACGCACACATCGCTAATAGTCATGTTTCATGTAGAGGTACATGTGATGGTTCTTTTTGGGTGTATGGTTAATTGACAAGTTCATTTCCAGAGGTGCGGCTAAGTATAATAGGTTCTTAAGTGTTAATTGGTTCCTCTTGATTAATCTTCCCCACCCATTGTTAAGTAACCAAGTTGGTGGTTGGTTTTAGGGGAAAAACTAGTACTATGCCCAAATACTTTGTAGGTGGTGCAGCTATCAGGCATCCATTCATAGTGAATTTTCTGGGTATAGATATTACCATCCACATCTTGTATGTCAATCTCTTAGGGTATTTAGAGTTCAAATCTTGTTCAACACATAATCAAGCAAATGAAAATCTCTCCCCTTTGTTGTTGTTAGTTTATATGAGAACAAAGGTCTGCCAATTTTACTTGCTATCTTACTTTGTATAGCACTATTCCAAAAATGAAGGTTGAAGCAAAAAAGTCTAATCCATACTGGTACGGTGCTTACCCTTCTCTTTCCAAATTGAGATCCATAGACCATGGTTTAATAATCAAAGTTATTTTCTTAAAAGACCAAAGACCCATTTCCATATTTGATCTTTACTCTCCTCTTGGTTGAATTCAAATATAAAAACCTTTATTTTCAACATATGAAAATGAATATGCCATATGTTTTTCCTTCTCTTTTGAATAAAGTTCAACATTTGTTTGAATCTTGGTTTTAAACCCTAACATACCTTACTAGTATGGCTCTCCACTTTTTAAAGGATTTGATCTTGGATTTTGATAATGTGTTGCAACCTTTGAATTTCAACATACAGCTTTGCTATCCTTTTGGTTTTTTTCACTTGCTATATTTTGAGATTCCTTTAATGTGTGAAGCTCTATAACCTTTTCTAAGCAAGGGACTATCACTGAAACCATGGAAAAGTGCTTTGGATTACTTTTATTTTGTTCTCTGGCACTTGTATTTGGGCTAGATGGTAGGTCTGAAGATAGGTTTGTGTTTTCTATGCAAAAAATACTGAGGTCATTCCATAGGTATAAAATAGTGATGGTGGTTGTTTTTGGGGTGAGGTTATAGTGGTTTCAAATTTCTATAACTTCTGATAAGGTTCCAATGGAGTGGTAATGGGTGGTTTAGTAATGATGGGTGAAGAAGTGAGCAGTGTGAGAGTGGTTGGTGGTTGTGGAAGATCTTGGTTCTAGTTATCAATATGGTAGGGATGGTGTCAGGTTAATTAGGGGTGGGTGGGTGGCTAGCAATTGTAGGTGGTGGAGGCAAGTAGATAAGGCATGGCTAGGGTAGTTAGGTATAAATTTTTAAAACAAATAGGGAGATTTTCTCTCTAGGCCAAAAGAAAAAGTTTGAATTTATGATATATATATATATATATATATATATATATATGATATTGCTTTTACAGATATCTTGATGGTACATATATATGTATGTATTGAACTTTGTGGATATCACTTAGGTCTTGAGGTTAATTGGTAGAGCAGAAAATCACATCTATATACTTGGGCATGCTAAAAGGCACAAAGTATATGGATGTTTGTGTCTACAATTAATTAATAGAGTTTACCTGCACTAAAACTTACTAATCCAACACTTGGGTAAGTTATTGATCAAGCGCTTTAGACTTGATTATAAGATTTGTTTTCTTATTAAAAATAATGGGTGAAAATGTACTTTTTTAATATATTTTTCAAAATAAAATCATAGAATTTATGATCGAAAATAAAACTATAATATTTATGGTGGCACTTCATCTGTTCACTAAGTATGTACTTTCCTATGATAATCCCTAGTATTGCTCAAGTTTAGCTATTTGGAACTCTAATGGTTGTGGCATTAGAACCTTCACTCTATAAAATTCCCCTCCAAAATTATGTTTCTTGATGTCTTGATTAGTTTAACAATATTCTACAAAGATTTTATATCTATCATTTAAATCTTAGTCATTTTGTGTGATCACAAAATGTATCCAAGTCCCCACCTACTTGAATAATTAACGCTTCTTCTAGTGCTATAAATTAGAAGCTAGCATTATTATCTTTTGAGGAAGAATAACATGTTGCAAACATTTTAATTTCATAGGTCTATCCCTCTCTCTCATTTTTATTTTGTTTTTTATTTTTTGTTTTTGAGTTTAAGACCTTATGAAGCATTAGCTCTCTTGGTATCCTCTAGTTTTGAATTTGTGCAATCTGATGATAAGTTGAAAATTATGGAAGGAGGCTCGTAGACAATTGATAGTAAACCCCTTATATTGAAACAATAAACAATGGATTTTAACATGAAAAAGATAGAATTATTGTTATGCCTATCTAGATAAGATTACCAAACCTAAGACTCCATATGTGGGCTCCAAATGCCTTAAGCAGGATAACAAGTGTTGGTAGGCCCATTTTTATTGATAAGCTAACAATTATGACAAAAAACTTCATTATTCAAGACTTTGTGTTGAAATTAAATTTGGAAAGCTAATTAGGTCACTATCAAATATCACTAGGGTATATCTTATACAAAGAAGATTGAATATGAATGGGTTCCACGGATGTGTTAGGAATGCAAAATGTATAGGCATGACACTTTACAATGTCTTAAGAAGAAGACACGACTATCACAAATTTTGTAGAACATCATCAAAGGCCCAAACAAGTACCACAAATGGATAATGGAAAGACTAATAAAGATAATGGCCCATAAGTGGAGCCACAAAAGGAAAGTTAACGGGATAAGAAACAAGAAAAAACCCAAGGGATAAGGCTCACATAAGGTAAACTTGTCAAGCAAAAGGAATACCTCCAATCCCTTATCCTTCAGGACATCACCCAAATCAAGGTCTAATTGCTAAAAGTCATATGGATTGATTCCTTTGCTCATATCTAGGAAGCCAAGGAAGAGGAAGAAAATGACATTACATTAGAACACGAAAATACAAGCAAAGATATCCAATTGGCCAATAAAACTACACCACTTCATAATAAACTAGTAAAAAAGAAAGGAAAAGGAAAGGTAAAGAATGAGGTAGGGCTAGCACCAGCTCATCATGATAAAGATTAGAGTTTGAAACATAAGGGATTTAAACAACCCCATAAAGCAAAAAGGAAATTAAAAAAAATTAATAAAGAGCCATGCCTTGTCTTTTATGGGAATCCTTGGGACTAAGATAAGGATGCAATTCATTTCTATAGTTCACAATACTTGTTTTAGGCAATGACACATTCTTCAAAATGGCCACATAGGAGAGGTTAAAGGTTAGAAGAATATAGACTAGGTAGGATTCCCAAATTATTTCTATTAGTTCCATGAGCACAACTAAGCAATCTATAACCTACCAACTCAATAATCTGCAAACTAATCAAGCCTTCATTAGCACCTTGGTTTATGGGGATAATTATCACATATGTCGAAGGGAATTATGAAAGGAGCTATCCTCAATTCATGAAATATGTAATAACCAACCTTGGTTAGTTTCGAACAATTTCAATGTTAAAAGATATACAAATGAAAGCAGAAGTAGTAGTGTTTCAACATAGGCCCAATAGAGTAATATAAGTCATGTCTTAACAGATTGGGATTAAATAACCTTACTACAAAAGGTTTTATTTATACATTGAATAATAAAATAAGGAGTTAGTATAATATAGATTGAGTGGAATCCCCAAATTAATTTTATTAGTGCCTTGAGCACAACTAAGCTAGCTATTACCTGCCAATTCAATATTTTACAAACTAATCAATCATTCATTATCACATTGGTTTATAGGGATAATGATCAAATATGTTGATGGGAAGTATGATAGAAGCTATCCTCAATTCGTGAAATATGTAATGACCTAACTTGGTTAGTTTTAAGAGATTTCAATATTCTAAGATATGCAAGTGAAAGAAAAATCACTATTGAATCAAGTAGAGGCCCAGTGGAGGAATTTAATTTTTGTCTTAATAGATTGTGATTAAATAACCTTACTACAAAAGGTTTCTTTTATACATAAAACAAGAAAAGATAGGGAAGCAGTAACATCCAAAGTAGGATTGATAGACTTCTAGTCACTCATTCATGGTTGTAGAATTTCTCAAAAATAGAAGCATGGTTTTGCCATCCAATTTTTTCTGATCACTCCCCTGTAGTACTATACTCTATATCTAATCAATCTAAGAAAACTAGGAAGCCTCTATGTTCTTTATACACTGGATGAATCACTGAGATTTTCTCCCCACTCTTGAAAATTCTTGGTAAATGGTTGCTTAAGGCAATCCTATGCAAAGGCTTACAGCAAAATTGAAAAGACTGAAGGTGAACCGAAAGAATTCAACTATAAATTCTTTAATAACATAACACTAGGAATTTAATAAGACAAACTTAAATTGAAAGACCTTCAATCCCAACTTCATAACAAGACAAATGAAGTGGAGATTCTCAGGCAAGCAAAAAAATCTACAACAGATTATGTTAAGCTAACTATGGCTGAATAAAGCTTTTTCAAACAAAAAGTTAAAGTGGCTTTCATTGGGAGATCAGAATACCCAATATTTACAAAAGAAAATTGTGAATGATAATAGATCCAAAATAAATAAATAAAAAGTATGAGCCTCATGGATAACAAAGGGAGAAAACTAGATACTCAAGATAAAATAAAGAAGAAACTACTTGCTTACTTCCAACAACTCCTTGGTACTTCCTCAAGACTTAATGTAAACATCAAAGCAAGGGTCAATGATGTTATTATAAGGAGACTCAATAAGCAACAACAAAGATCATTGTCCCAGCCTATTACAAATGAAGATAAAAAGACAACTCTGTTTGACATTGAGGCTAAAAAGGCTCTAGGGCTTGATGAGTATAATGCTAGTTTTTATCCAAAAGAATTGGAATATTGTTGGTAATGACCTAACCCAAGTTATTCAATATTTTTTTCACTACAGGGCACATGGTGAGTGACTGAAACCCGGTAACTTTAACCTTGGTTTCAAAGATTGTTGTTCCTAGTAAAATAAGAGATTATTGGCCCATTGCTTGGTGCAATACTACCTATAAATGTAAATCTAATGTGCTCACTAGAAGGCTTAAGGTCATTATGCCCAACATTATAAGCATGAATTAGGCAAATTTTATCTATGACAGATCAATTATAAATAACATTATGCTAATGTAGGAGCTAGTGAGAAACCATCATAGAAATAATTTTTTCTCTAGATGTGCAATCAAAATTATTTTATAAAAGCTTATGGAAATATGTGCTGGAAATTTCTGATAAAGGTTAAAGTCATAGTTTTTTCTCATATTGTCATAACTTGGATAAATCAATGCGTGACCACGACAAGTTTTTCTGTCAAAATAAATAGATTACTAGAAGGGTACTTTTTGGGGCTAAAGGACTAAGACAAAGGGGTCCACTATTCCCTTATCCTTTTTTAATTATAATAAAGGCTTTCACGAACTTGTTTCAAAGCCATATTATAGTAAGGGACTTCAAATTCCATCCAAAGTGTGGAGCCCAAAAATCGAGCCACGTTATATTTGCTGATGATTTTTTCATACTAATATCTGTAAAGGAAGCTTCAATTGACATAATCAAGAAGGCTTTGAGAGAGTTTGAATCATTATTTGGTCTCACACCAAACCTTATTAAAAGTTTTATGTATTATGCTGGGATAACTAGTTAGGATAATGGCAGGTTAAGTCAAATCCTAGTCCTAGGCATTCAAGAGGGGCAACTCTCAATTAGATACTTAGGAGTTTCCCTAATATCTACTAGACTAAAGGCATCAGATTGTAGAACTCTGATTAATAGAATCAAAAACAAAGTAAAGCATTGGATAACTAGGTTGTTAACTTATGCTGGGAGATTTCAACTCATAATTCACTCTTGAAAAATATGAATACATATCGGTGCTCAAATTCTTTATTCTTTCTAAAATAATCCTAAAAGGAATTGACAAAATTCTTAGATCTTTCTTATGGAGTGGACCTAAAATGACTGTAAAAGAAGTTAAAATAGGATGGCATAAGATCTATCAACCTAAAACTGAAGGTGGCCTAAAGGTGAAATCAATTAAAATTACAAACAAGGCTCTTATGGTAAAGCATTTATGGGCATTATATGCAAAGAAAGATTATGGGTCAAATGGGTCCATACCTATTTCATCAAAAATAGATGCATAGGGAAATTAAAGTAGCCCCAAGATTCCAGTTGGACATGAAGTTCATTATTAAGACTCAAAAGCTATGCCAAAATATCATACAAAAGAAGATAGGAAATGGAAAAATAACTTTCTAATGACATAAGTTATGGCATCATGTAGGAGTTTTAACTGAAACCTATTGAAACTCTATAATAACATAGCGTGGTAGTCATATTGAAATAGAGGTTAAACAATAATCATTAGGCACAATATGCGGAGATGGCATAGGGGCAACTCAGAGCTAACTCAAATAAGTCATGCAAGTATTCCTCCTAATATCATACCAAACCAGGATAAGGAATATATCTAAGCAATTTGGTTCAGTTAAGTGGTTCCAAAGTATGAATTCACTCTGTGGATGGTATGCCAAAATTCTTTAGCCACAAAGAAAAATCTAAGAGGGAAAGGAATATATCTAAGTGAAGGATGCGCCTTGTGCAATCATGGTGAAGAAGATGTGAACCAACTCTTTTTTGAATGTGTGTTACACAAATAAAGTATGGACAGATGTGATGAAAGATTGTTTGGTCCTAAGGAAACCACTAAAATAAGAGTTTGAGATCCAATGGATTATATCCCAATGCAAGGGAAAAATCTTTCAGCACTAAAGTAAGAAAATTATCCTTAGTTGTTGTAATCTACCACCTATTAGAGGAAATAAATAATAGAATTTTTAAAGGAAAGTTCAATGAGGAGATACTGAAAAATAAGTATTATTACTATACTCTACATTGTTATATCTAGTTAAAGGAAGGTTCCTAATACTTAAAGGAACTAGGAATTAAGTAAAATTCTTAGGATACCTTCAATTGTTTGCTATTAACAAATACAAAATAAAGGTAAGACTATGTTTTCTCTATTTTTATTTCAGAGCAAAGCATGCAAGGCAAAGCTAGTTATTTGAAGTTGTCTGCTATCCGATTCCTTATTATTATTTGATGGTTCCATTATAGTAACTGGTTTGTAAGGGCTAAGTTCCTAATATGTAAGAATAGTCTTGGTTGATGGCTACTTGAGGATAGGGAGGTCAATGACAATGCTAGTAGCAATGGCATATAGAAATCATGTCATCTTAGCTATGAGCTATGCAAGATAACTCCTAGGGAAGATATATAGAGGTAGAGACAAACCTATGGAAAAATCTAATCTGCCCGAGTAAAATAAAAGTAGGGAGGTCAGCAAAATGAAGATCGTCCTCTCCAATCTGATGCCATATGACCTACTCTAGAGGTTCGAACATTAATGAAAAAAGCTTAAGTGGGTCCTCCAGATGTCGAGGTAAACCAAGCATCTCTGCAACGAGAGCTGGTGAAATCACTATCATATGTGCATCTATAAAAGAAACTACAATGTGTGTGCATGTGCACGTGTGCACATCAAAACAATGAATACCTCGGTAAAAGGCACGAACTGTCTCTTCTTGAGCTGTGTTAGAAATCATGAGGTAGTCAATCCATCTGCACTCTATCAACCACGAGATGAACTCCTAATCTCTAGTGAAAATCAACATATCAAAACCTCACTCTACAAAGATAAAGTGATGATCAATACTACGAATAAATGTGTCATACTAAATACTACGAATAAATGTGTCATACTACTAAAAAGATCTAAATCTTAATGGAATAGGTCAAGCCTCAAGTTGTGGACATATGCCTCTAGTATATCCACCTCTAGCCATGAGAAATACTAAGATAATGAGGGTATACGAGAGTAACATGGTGCAAATTTATGAGAATAATATGCTCAACTAAGCAAGAAAGAACACAAAAAAGGCTAAAAAACTCTTAAGGAACTCAAACGAATCTCATAGAATAGTTTGAATGACGTGAAATCTCAAATGTGACCTTTCGATAACATATATTATCATTTTCGGGCTTGCGCTCGAATGCAACTCACACTTCCGTTCGGATGCGTACATGTAGCTTGTCTATTCAAATGAAGGCTTTTCCTTGTTCGAACACGCATTTCATTTTTGCGATTTTTTTTTTAAAAAAAAATACTATAATTTATTATAATTAAAAAATTAGATTAGAGTGTTCAAATAAACTTTTATTTTCTAGGGTTGCAAACTCAATCTTTCAATAATTTTAAAGTTTCACGCCATAGACTAAATTTAATCCCCAAAGTAGTTTTCATCACTCAATTCGTTCAAATTATGTCTTCACATATTCAGTTAGTTTCATTTAAGTAATGTAACACCCCTTCCCAAAGAATTGGGTATGTGGGTGCCAACACCGAAAAAAATGAAGTATGTCATCGTTTTTATGGATTTAGAGGAATCCCGGTTGTCTCCTTCCCTTGAGGTGAAAAGAAACGCCTCTTATAAAAGATAGAAAGATTGAGGAGTCGCCAACTTGTTTTTGGGCAAGAAACAAGCAAATCCGTTACAGCAAAACATAATTCAAAGAAAATTGAAAATGAGTGAAACACTACAACAAAATGCACTATTAACGACGCACACGTGCGTCGCTAATAGTGCAACTGTGCGTCGCTAAAGGTCTTTAGCGACGCACAAACGTCCGTCGCTAAGGCGTCGCAAAAAGTAGCGTCGCTAATACTATTAGCGACACACAAAACCGTCGGTGTCGCTAAAAGTGCATATTCGCGACGCTCAAAGTGCATCACTAATAATGGGATTCATGCGTCGCTAATAATGACCAAGTGCGTACTTTTAGCGACGCCCTGTGTGCGTCGCTAAAAGTAGTTTTTTGCGAATTATTAAATTAAATTTAGACTTTTAGCGACGCACAGAGAGCGTCGCTAAAAGTGATTATTAGTGACGCACAGTTCGTGCGTCGCCAATACTGACTTTTAGCGACACTCTCTGTGCGTCGCTAAAAGTGATTTTTTGCGAATTTTTAAATTAAATTTAAACTTTTAGCGACGCTATGATGTGCGTCGCTAAAAGTGTTTTTTTTTTTTTTTCTCAACCATATTTGCTTTGTTTTAATATTGTTTTGTTCCTGTTTAAACCTGTATCAATCATCCATCCTGATATACAATAAAATTCACGCATTCTGAAATGAGTATTTTAAAGCAAAAAAATACATTCATATATATATATTAAACTAATTATGTACAATTGTAAATGTACCATTCATCACTAAATAGAAAAATTAAAAATTGTCTCCAAAATGTTACTACAGATGTCCATGAAAATAAAAAATAAAAATAACAAGTTCCGATGCTAAAAATAAAGACGGCGCCGCGACAATAATCCCCGATCAATCTGAAATAAAGATCAAACGACATATATTAGAACAATTATTAAATATATATGAACATAGAATGTGAATAGTTTTTTGTTTATTTTTTGCATGCATAAATAGTAAGAACGACATAAAGTAGCATAAGTCTATTTTATCATTTGTGAGGTGTGTGAGGTGGTTTCGATGCAGTTAGGCCGATATCCGGCATTCTGGTATGTCAAAACCCCAAAATGGGCCTTTTTGAGGCTGAAACTTTCATAAGTTTAAAAACCGGGCATCGGAACCGAGTGTCGTAAGTTCGTGCAAGTCTATTTTATCATTTATGAGGTGTGTGAGGTGGTTTCGGTGCAGTTAGGCCGATATCCGGTATTTTGGTATGTCAAAACCCCAAAATGGGCCTTTTTGAGGCTGAAACTTGCATAAGTTTCAAACCGGGCATCGGAACCGAGTGTCGTAAGTTCGTGCAAGTCTATTTTATCATGTGTGAGGTGTGTGAGGTGGTTTCGGTGCAGTTAGGCCGATATCCGGCATTTTGGTATGTCAAAACCCCAAAATGGGCCTTTTTGAGGCTGAAACTTGCATAAGTTTCAAACCGGGCATCGGAACCGAGTGTCGTAAGTTCGTGCAAGTCTATTTTATCACTTGTGAGGTGTGTGAGGTAGTTTCGGTGCAGTTAGACCGATATCCGGCATTTTGGTATGTCAAAACCCCAAAATGGGCCTTTTAGAGGCTGAAACTTGCATAAGTTTCAAACCGGGCATCAGAACCGAGTGTCGTAAGTTCGTGCAAGTCTATTTTATCATTTTTGAGGTGTGTGAGGTGGTTTCAGTGCAGTTAGGCTGATATCCGGCATTTTGGTATGTCAAAACCCCAAAATGGGCCTTTTTGAGGCTGAAACTTGCATAAGTTTCAAACCGGGCATCGGAACCGAGTGTCGTAAGTTCGTGCAAGTCTATTTTATCATTTGTGAGGTGTGTGAGGTGGTTTCGGTGCAGTTAGGCCGATATCCGGCATTTTGGTATGTCAAAATCCCAAAATGGGTCTTTTTGAGGCTGAAACTTGCATAAGTTTCAAACCGGGCATCGGAACCGAGTGTCGTAAGTTCGTGCAAGTCTATTTTATCATTTGTGAGGTGTGTGAGGTGGTTTCGGTGCAGTTAGGCCGATATCTGGCATTTTGGAATGTCAAAACCCCAAAATGGGCCTTTTTGAGGTTGAAACTTGCATAAGTTTCAAACCGGGCATCGGAACCAAGTGTCATAAGTTCGTGCAAATCTATTTTATCATTTGTGAGGTGTGTGAGGTGGTTTCGGTGCAGTTAGGCCGATATCCGGCATTTTGGTATGTCAAAACCCCAAAATGGGCCTTTTAGAGGCTGAAACTTGCATAAGTTTCAAACCGGGCATCGGAACTGAGTGTCGTAAGTTCGTGCAAGTCTATTTTATCATTTGTGAGGTGTGTGAGGTGGTTTCGGTGCAGTTAGGCCGATATCCGGCATTTTGGTATGTCAAAATCCCAAAATGGGCCTTTTTGAGGCTGAAACTTGCATAAGTTTCAAACCGGGCATCGGAACCGAGTGTCGTAAGTTTGTGCAAGTCTATTTTATCATGTGTGAGGTGTGTGAGGTGGTTTCGGTGCAGTTAGGCCGATATCCGGCATTTTGGTATGTCAAAACCCCAAAATGGGCCTTTTTGAGGCTGAAACTTGCATAAGTTTCAAACCGAGCATCGGAACCGAGTGTCGTAAGTTCGTGCAAGTCTATTTTATCACTTGTGAGGTGTGTGAGGTGGTTTCGGTGCATTTAGGCCGATATCCGGCATTTTGGTATGTCAAAACCCCAAAATGGGCCTTTTAGAGGCTGAAACTTGCATAAGTTTCAAACCGGGCATCGGAACCGAGTGTCGTAAGTTCGTGCAAGTCTATTTTATCATTTTTGAGGTGTGTGAGGTGGTTTCAGTGCAGTTAGGCTGATATCCGGCATTTTGGTATGTCAAAACCCCAAAATGGGCCTTTTTGAGGCTGAAACTTGCATAAGTTTCAAACCGGGCATCGGAACCGAGTGTCGTAAGTTCGTGCAAGTCTATTTTATCATTTGTGAGGTGTGTGAGGTGGTTTCGGTGCAGTTAGGCCGATATCCAGCATTTTGGTATGTCAAAATCCCAAAATGGGTCTTTTTGAGGCTGAAACTTGCATAAGTTTCAAACCGGGCATCGGAACCGAGTGTCGTAAGTTCGTGCAAGTCTATTTTATCATTTGTGAGGTGTGTGAGGTGGTTTCGGTGCAGTTAGGCCGATATCCGGCATTTTGGAATGTCAAAACCCCAAAATGGGCCTTTTTGAGGTTGAAACTTGCATAAGTTTCAAACCGGGCATCGGAACCAAGTGTCGTAAGTTCGTGCAAGTCTATTTTATCATTTGTGAGATGTGTGAGGTGGTTTCGGTGCAGTTAGGCCGATATCCGGCATTTTGGTATGTCAAAACCCCAAAATGGGCCTTTTAGAGGCTGAAACTTGCATAAGTTTCAAACCGGGCATCGGAACTGAGTGTCGTAAGTTCGTGCAAGTCTATTTTATCATTTGTGAGGTGTGTGAGGTGGTTTCGGTGCAGTTAGGCCGATATCCGGCATTTTGGTATGTCAAAACCCCAAAATGGGCCTTTTTGAGGCTGAAACTTGCATAAGTTTCAAACCGGGCATCGGAACTGAGTGTCGTAAGTTCGTGTAAGTCTATTTTATCATTTGTGAGGTGTGTGAGGTGGTTTCGGTGCAGTTAGGCCGATATCCAGAATTTTGGTATGTCAAAACCCCAAAATGGGTCTTTTTGAGGCTGAAACTTGCATAAGTTTCAAACCGGGCATCGGAACCGAGTGTCGTATGTTCGTGCAAGTCTATTTTATCATTTGTGAGGTGTGTGAGGTGGTTTCGGTGCAGTTAGGCCGATATCCGGCATTTTGGTATGTCAAAACCCCAAAATGGGCCTTTTAGAGGCTGAAACTTGCATAAGTTTCAAACCGGGCATCGGAACCGAGTGTCGTAAGTTCGTGCAAGTCTATTTTATCATTTGTGAGGTGTGTGAGGTGGTTTCGGTGCAGTTAGGCCGATATCCGGCATTTTGGTATGTCAAAACCCCAAAATGGGCCTTTTTGAGGCTGAAACTTGCATAAGTTTCAAACCGGGCATCGGAACCGAGTGTCGTAAGTTCGTGCAAGTCTATTTTATCATTTTTGAGGTGTGTGATATGTCTTCAGTGCATTTTATATAAATAAAAATCCACGAAAGTATATAATTTTAAAAACTTACCAAGGTTGTGAAGAGTCACGCTGTTGGCTGATCATCGTTTGCAAAAGAGTCTGTATCTCGGCATATCGCTCCTCGAGGCTATCTAGTCTCTGGCGCAGCACTACATTCTCTTGTTGAACTGCCTCCGTAGCTGAGTGTGCCTTAGCATCACTATCAAAGGACGATGTCGTCGGCGCCATCCTAGTCCCTAAGCCACGCACATAGCCACGCCTCTTGCCCAGAACAGTCTCCCGTATCTGGTCATCGGTCGGCGGATCCTGACCCTCAGGTGTCTGCTGATCACGCAGCCGGACCATCTCCTCCTATAAAAACATAAATATATGTTACTACTTTTATAACTTTAGATTAATATTAAATTAGTAATACTGTAGCAAGTTAAATAAAAACTTACATAAAGGCGCTGTGCTTCAGGCCCAGCCCAACCCTTATTGGGGTTGTAGTGCGTCCTATGCCACAAATCAATGGGGCTGGGTGGTGCACCGGTGTCCTCGTCTCGCTGGAGCAAATAAATAGTAGCTTATGAAAAGTGATTTCATGAATAGATTATACAATAAGAACTTGATACATTTATTAACTTACCATATCATGCCTATACTGTACAAAAGAACGTGATCCACCACAGTGGGTCACTTCTGCTTGCTTCTACTCTCGCTATTCTTCCTGCTTAGTTCCTACACTTGGCCAAAACAAAGAAGGTTAGTATAAATGATACTGATTTAAACCAGACAACAAAAGTAATTTGAATAATTTTTACCTGAAATGTATCACTAGCGAACCGGTCGCACAGTAACATCCAATCCTCCACTGTCACCCCCCTGTAGGGTCTGTCACGGGGCTCTCTACCGGCTGCCACCTCCGCCTCGTAGTGCATGTGCAGACGGTGTCGATAGTCCCTGAAACGGACTCCCAGGTAACGATCCACAGCCCTCGCTACGTGAGGTAGGTGGAGATCGATGTCAAACTTCTCCTGTAAAGCATGTCATTGTCAAAACATTACGGTATTAGAAATGTTAAAATTTAGTTCAACCCAATAATAAAAGACATACCAGGATCTGCTCATGAATAGCCTGTAGATCCTCCTGAGTGACGTGACTCCAGTCAGTAATATGGAGTGGGGCGCGTAGTCGGCAAATGATGCCGACCTCCGTGATGAAATGCTGTGCCCACCCACCAACGGGCCTCAGCAAGCCCTCCGGTAGCTCAATCCGGAGTCGCGCACCCCTTGCTGCCTCCATCTGTGTCTGCAAACTCTGATTCTTCGACCTAGCACGCCCTCGTCTAGCACTGGTGGTGGCCGAAGCTTTAGAAACAATAAAATAGAAACAATTAGTACCATATTTATATAAGCATTAATACAAAATGGAACTATCCATACCATCAATGGCAGGATCGGTCGATCCTCCAGAGGAAGGGGAAGGGGTCGATGGGTCCACCGGGGCTGCGCGTCTACGTGATCCTGGTCCAACCATATCTAAAACAAAAGTTTAAAAGTAAATTCCATTACATCATATAAATTAAAATCCATTACAGCATAAAATTGAATATCCATTACACTTGATCTTACCACATGTAACACCTATTACAATTACTCATCTGAGTTTGTATCATCATCTGAACTTGAATTTTCTTCATTCTCGGTACAATACTCTAACAATGTCTCATCATCAAAATCACTTTCCTCGTCATCATCATCATTAATGAACGTTGCATCCCTCGGATCTAATTGTGTGGTATTGGTGACGTCGGAAGCTACGACATGAATTGGTTCTACATCAATTCTATTCAACCGATACGAACTAACATCTTCCTGTTCATGCCAGACAACACCATCGTGGGCAGTTTGAGACTCTTCTTGTAGTGCCTCCTCAATCCTCTCCAACTCTTCATCTCCCTCGCCAACTTCTACAACATCATAAATATTTCTAGTTTTTATTTTTTGGACAACATGCCAATCACCTCTTATTTTTGTGTCCTTCAAATAGAAAACTTGTTTTGCAACTGATGCCAAAACATACGGATCATCTGTAAATGCCGTACGTGACGTATTAACACTTATGAAGTGCTTATCAATCTGCATTCCAGTCTTCTTATTAGTTACATCCCACCAATCACATTTAAAAATATACACAGAATGACCGTAGCAATAATGCAACTGTATGATGTCTTTTAAAACACCATAGTACTCTACAATTTGTCCTCTGTCACCATCTCCTTCAACAAGGACCCCGCTATTCTGTGTTCGTCGGATGACCTCACGTTCCCTCGTGTGAAATCGAACACCATCAACAATTAAACCGGTATAGCGGGACATCCTTTGATCAGGACCACATGCCAAGGAATATAATTGATCGTACGCCTCAGGAGATTGTTGGTGGCGTAATAGCTTCATCTATTAATTCAATACAAGTACAAAATTACTTTTATACAAATGCATTAACTAATACAATTACAATTAATTAAAACCTATTCTTACGTGATCTCCGAACCACTTTGGAAACAAATTTTTCTGTCTTTGCTCCAGATCAGAACTTGATACATGTTCTCTCTGAAGCTCGAGCGTATGCTCACTGCATAAGATGAGATATGTTATATGTAATTTACATTTGTGTATTAACGTAGTATTACAATGATTTCGATAAACTTACTTAAAATATGGCAATGTCTCCTCGCAGTTGTTGAGCACGGTGTAGTGGGCTCTTTCCAAGTCGTGAGGATGACACCATTCATATATACGGGCACCTATTGGCCGCATAGTTTGATTAAACACCGCAAGGCCAGTTCGTTGTTGCCCTGGACATCTATCAACATTTCGCTCTTCACGATTAAACCTTGTCTCAATATCTTCAAGATGCATAGAGCAGAAGGTGAGACATTCTGCATCAATGTAAGCCTCAGCAATTGAACCTTCCGGTCGTGCTCTGTTACGCACATATTGCTTCAATGTGTGCAAATATCTGTTTTGATAAATAATCAGTTATAGATTAAAATAGTTAGGATGGATAGATAACACAATTGAGAAAATTAAATGTACCTTTCTATTGGATACATCCAAGGGTATTGGACAGGTCCGCCAATTTTTGCCTCATGAGGCAAATGCACCGCTAAGTGGACCATGATATCGAAGAAAGCTGGAGGAAAAATCTGTTCCAACTTGCAGAGGATCACGACAACATCCCTTTCGAGCTTGTCAAGTACTTCCACATTCAACGTCTTCGCACATAATTCTCTAAAGAAGCAACCCAACTCAGTTATTGTAGTTGATATGTGATCGGTGAGATACCCACGTAGTGCAACCGGAAGAAGTCGTTGTAAAAGGACATGGCAGTCATGGCTCTTCAATCCGGATATTTTCCCATCTATAACATTTACACACCGAGATATATTCGATGCGTATCCATCTGGGAACTTCACCGATTTAAACCACTCGCAAATCCTCATTCTCTCTGCGGATGATAACGTATACTGTGCAGGAGGCACGATATATTAATCACCGCTACGTATTAAGTGCAGCTCTTTCCTTATTCCCAGCTCCTGCAAGTCCAACCGGGCTTTAACACTATCTTTTGTCTTCCCTTCAATGTTCATTACAGTTCCCAGCACATTATCACATATGTTTTTCTCGATGTGCATCACATCCAAATTGTGCTTCAACTTAAGAGTCTCCCAGTACGGCAAATCAAAAAATATGCTCTTCTTCGTCCAATTTAAGTCCACATCAGTACGCTTCCTCTTCTTACTACCCGGTATCTTCCCAAACTTCACTGGTTGGATGATTGCCAATTGCGCTAACACGTCTTTGCCAGACAACAATGGAGGTGGCAATCTGCGCTCAATTTGTCCATCAAAGAGATGCTTCTGCCGATTTCGCCAGCCATGCGATGGCGGTAGAAAACGACGATGGCCCATGTAACATATCTTCCTCCCATTTGACAAATGTAGGGAACATGCATCCTTATTGCAAACTGGACATGCCAGATACCCCTTAGTGCTCCACCCAGACAAGTTCCCGTATGCTGGAAAGTCATTTATGGTCCAAAGTAACGCGGCATGTAATTGAAATGTCTCATTCTTAGAGACATCGTATGCCTCCACTCCCACCTCCCACAATTCCTTCAACTCGTCCACTAAAGGTCGCAAGTACACATCAATTTCATTACCAGGAGACTTCGGCCCTGGAATAAGCAACGACATGTAGATAAATGGTTCTTTCATGCATTTCCACGGTGGCAAGTTATACGGCACAAGCAACACCGGCCACATGCTGTAGGCATTACTCATGTCACCGAATGGGTTGAAACCGTCGCTAGCCAGCCCAAGTCGTACATTACGCGGCTCATTTACAAACCATTCGTGATTTGTATCAAACTCAGCCCAAGCTTGTGAATCTGCCGGATGCCTACATACATTTTCCTCAGTAACACGCTTCTCCTTATGCCACCGCATATCTTCTGCCGTCTTCTGAGACATGTACAACCTTTGTAGCCTAGGTTTTAAGGGAAAATATCTAAGCACCTTGTGCAGAATTGTCTTCTTCTTTCCTTCATTCAGCTTGTACCTGGGTTCGTGGCACACCGTACACTCCTTCAATTGTTCAGTCTCCTTCCAAAATAACATGCAATCGTTTTTGCAAGCATGTATGGGAATATACCCGAGGCCCAAATCTCTTAATATTCTTTTCGCCTCGTAATATGAGTTCGGAAGGGTCTCCCCAGTAGGAAGCACTGCTTTAATCAATTCAATGGCCATAGTAACTGATTTGTTACTCCAACGGTTGATGGTCTTAAGATGAAGGAGTTTCACGAGAAAGTCCAATTTTGAAAACTTATCACAACCCGGGTATAACGGCTGCCTTGCTTCCCTCAACAACGACTCAAACGCGGTCGATGGTCCCGTGTCACTCCTGTGAGTACTCGCCCCAGATGTAGCCCCCTGCAAGTCTGCCAGCATTTATGGCAAGCCTTCGTAACCAACTCCAACATTATCACCAAAGTCAACGTCGTCGTCTTCTTCTTCGTCATCAAATACCACTCGTACGTCACGGCGTTCCCCGTGAAATTCCCAACACGTATACCGCTTGTCCATCCCGTGTTCGAGTAGGTGCTCTTTGACCTCATCTATGTGCATATAATCCCTGTTATTGCACCTCCTACATGGACATCTTATCCTATTTCTCCCATCTGCAGATGCACGAGCAAACTCAATAAAGTCTTTGATCCCCTTCACATACCCTGGCAAATGCCTGCCCCTCAAGTCCATCCAACTCTTATCCATTTTCGTCTACCTAATACAAGTCAAAAATGATACTCGTTATAAATATGAAACATGAATCCTATCACCTCCAACTTCTCTCTAAAGGGTAAGGTGGTCCTATCCCATTCGTGAATGCACAATCTACAATGCAATCAGCAGCAATCAAATGCTTGATTCCACTATCACAAAATTCCGGTAGCATCTCCCCAGGGTTCTCCAAGTATACGAGATAGACGTTAACACGCCTAAATATATACCCAGAGAACAATAGGAAACCGTGCTGAAATTTTATCATAGTGAAATATTCAAGCATATGCGCTATTGATTGCAGTGCAGATTTATGCATTCCCGAACTGTCCTCTCTGGACAATTCAAGAATCGATTTTCATACACACGAGCCCAATCGCGAATAAATTTCGCGACAAGATTCACATGTGATGAAAATGACTCCCGAATGGGGCTAGGCTTACATGAATGCAATTAAAAAATTCATTAGTGTAAGTGCAAACTCTGATTGTCAGACAGAGTTTTGCTTTACAAAACCATTAACAATAGCATTGAAAATGCCAATAGAAAACATATTGATCTTGGTTGATAACAAGTAAAAGCACCTAGCTTTTAATTTTTATCTATTAACAACAACTTAACCAACAAAAGCAAATCAATTGCTACCTAAAACCACTAACTGACTTAATAGGTCAGGTGTATCTAGTTGATCTCTCAATCTATAGGACTCAAGAACTCTTATTACTTTACAATAAAATGTAAAGTATATCATACACGAATAGAATATAAATGATTCAAAAAAAATATATTCCAAACCAATTGAAGACACAAAATATAAAATATAAAAAAAAAATATCTTATCCGACTCTCTTATCCAAACAATAAATAAGCTATTTCAAATGAATAATATTATCCTTGTCAATATATATATATATATATATATATATCCATGAAATGAGACAAAGTAAGAATAATAATTTCTTGTGAATGATCTTCTAACCTAATAACTCATTTAATTCCTCGAGAGCCTAGTCATGTCCAGTCAGTTTCAAACATAAAAAGTGAGGGAAAGGAAAAGAAAATGTACAAATTTTTTTCCTTGGTAATTAAAGAAAATAAGGAAGAAAAGTAATATAAGAGGGGAAGTAAGAGAGAACTTTATAATCTTTTATGTCATTTCACATTCATTTCTCCTAAGTTTGACTATTTTATAAAAAAAAAATGAATTTTATATAAGATGGAGAGAAAATATAAAAGACATCGGTTTTTCTCCCATTTTTCCTTAACTTTTTTCCCCCCTAGCTAAATCTATAAACCAAACGAGAGAGGAAGGATTGAAAAATCAAAAGAACCACAGCTAATTATCCTGCTTTGCAGTGAATGCACAGAAAACTGAAACGATATTTTTTTGAAACAAAAGAAAACCATTTTTCTTCTTTACGCAACTACAATCAATAGAAATTACAAATATTTAATAATCTATTCTGGTAGAAAAGAAACTTCCTTCCTTTCACTTCTCATAGCTATCTCATAAAATCACTATCACAACTTTTCCAATTGTTTTCTCATTTTTGTACTATAATAATGTCAAAATATAAATTTGACATAAATGAAATTTCGTTTATTTAGTATCAAAAATGCTCTAATGCCAAGGGGATAAGCGTTGTCATTTTTTTAGCGACCCATATAGCAAGGCATTATTCGATGAAATTGTCACATGGTATGACAGTTTTTATGATTTTAATATTTTGTAGGATCCACGTGGAACTTACTGTGGATTTCAGATGTCATCACTAGGGATGGATTTTATTATGATTTGTGTTGTAATCTATATGATCTCATTAAATTTATTATTAAATTGATAAAGATGAATTCAATAAAAAAGTATATTTTATTTTTAAATTATTATATCTTTATTATTTTTATATTAATACTTATACTTTTATATTCATGGTTAAAGTTAATAATTATATTAGTTAATAATTAATATATTTTTTAATTGTGTCTGACCTGATTTTGATCCAAACACGATTAAGCCCAACCGTAAACCTTAGTCATCACACACATGTGACAGGATCATGAAATAACTTCTCCCACATAGCAAAGCTTTGGGGAAAAAAAAAACATTACGCCATTTTTTTTTTGGCTTTGACAGGTTAAGATGGCATTGTCATTGGAGACGGTTTTAATGGGTTAGCTTAGATTGTTAAGATTTACTGTATGTTTCAATGATTGTATACATGAATTTGCCTTTCATTATGGACAGTTAATGAGTTTTAGTATGTCTTATATGGGGTTGTATTTATTTTTATTTATTATGTCAAATGTGTAGTTAGTCCCAAATCTGTGAAGAAGAGAATCGATGGGATGGTTGGGTATATTGTCTAATTCCTCTGCAAAATTTAAAACATTTTATGACCTCAATTTGCATGTCTTTTAGATAATACTAGTCAAAGAAGCAAGGGTGAAGGCAGTGGCATAGCCTGTAAGGACATGCATTCAATTTATCAGAATGGAACAATAGAACCATGCTATTTTAGCTCATCAATCTACTATGGAGGCCAAGAAATGTATTCACCAACTGGCCAGACCACTGGTTCTCAGCCAATTGTAAGTATTTCCCTTTCCATTCTTTACAAGCTCTACATATTTGACAGTTATATAATTTATGCAGCCAAAAAAAAAAAAAACATAAAAATCTAAAAGTTCTGAGGATCGTGCGGCAAAAAAAAAAATCTAAAACTATTTCCCTTTCCCTTTCTCAGCAACTGAACCCAGATCGTGCGGCAAAAAAAAAAAAAAATCTCCCCACAGTTCTGAGGATCCATCATCCATGACCCACAAAAAAAAAAAAAAAAACAAAAAAATCTAACCTGGAAATCGTAGATCTGGAGAACCAGCTTCAAAACCACTGAAGATTGACGAAGAAGATGAAGAAACCGTAGATCAGAGGGAAGAAAACAAACAGATCTGCTTGAAAAAGAAAATACAGAAATTCAAAAACAAAAAAATATTTCATGTAAAATTTCAGAAAATAAAAAAAAAAAAAAAAAACCAATACTCACCTATTGTCGCTTGCGGTCTCGTCTCCGATGATCGAAGAAAACAACGGACGAAGCTCAGGAACACGCGCAGAAGGAGAGGGAAGGAGCAACGCAGATCGAGAGGGAAGGAGCAATGCTTTGAAGAATGAGCATGAACAATGCCGAAGAGGGTTTCTCATTAGTGTTGTATAGAGATAGTCCATCCAATTGGAAGAGATCTACGGTCAAGATTAATTTGATGTAATGTTTTTTTTTTTTTAATGCAATGTTATTTTTATTTTCAATGTTATTTTTAATTAATGTAATGTTAATTTTTTTCAATGTAATATTATTTTATTTTCAAATTTTTTTTAATTAATGTGATGTTTTTTTTTTCAATACAATGTTATTTTTTTTTCAATGTTACTTTTAATTAATGTAATATTTTTTTAATGTAATGTTATTTTATTTTTAATATTACTTTTAATTACTGTAATATTTTTTTTAATATAATGATATTTTATTTTTAATATTACTTTTCATAATTCATTCTTTAATAATCAACTCTTTAAAATTACTCTACAATTTGAAACTCTCCCAAATAGATTTTAACGTTATGTTTGATACGTATAAATGAAATAGTCATTTTATTAAATAAAATAAAAATAATAATGAATGAAAGAAAAATTACTTATTTATGCTAAAGAATGCTTGGAATGCCTTTCAATAGAATGTCTATTCTATCGAATAGGCATTCTCATTCATACCAAACAAACAGAATAAATAAAAAAAAATTAAAATGAGCATTCTTGAAATGTCAATTTCATTATACCAAACATAACGTAAGATTAAGTTTCAACTCTCTAAATAATGTAGTAACAAAGGAATGGGAGTTAATAGGTAAATTAATACTCGAAACTTAATCTTAAATGGTAATAATATTTATGTCACGTGTTAAATCTTAATATGCATAAACATAGAGCTATTGTGTACTCCCTCTATCCTAATTTAAGATTCTCTTATTTTATTTTTTCATGTTCCAAAATAAAAGTTTCGTTTGAAAAGTTAATGCATAGAATTATAGTGAAGTTTTCAAATTATCCTTCTTACCAATCTGATGTCAATGATGTGTTGTAATAGTCAAAGACGACTGGGGCTGCGAGTGCGATCGATCGATCGAAGACGAGGACTGGGGCTGCTACTGCAATTGATCGATGATGAGGACTGGGCTGCGAGCCTACTAGATTCAGACTTCAGTCGATCGAGGAAGGAGGAACTGACTAAGGAAGGACAGGGTTGCGCCGTGGGACTTGCGAGTTACGATCGACTTGAGACTTGAGAGTTGAGAGTTCTGGAAGGCTGGAACAACTTGACTGAAATGAGGTTTTTTATGCATAGAGAAAAACCGTTCAGAATCGGTGACGACCCAGTGCCGGGTCGAACGGATCACTAGTCGGACCGCCCGGTTTTACCAGTTTCCCATTTTTAGAACGGTTTTGAGTTTGGAATGGGTTTATGGGTTCAACTGGACCGTTTTGTGAACCGGTCGACGGTTCAACCGGTTCAACCGTCCAGTCTAGTCCGGGTTTCATAACATTGCTTATACGCCTAATGTTGGCCTAATGTTGTTAGAGATAATAATAATACAACATAATTTATTTTTATTTGTTTTTGTCACATTTATTTGTTTTAAAAAAATATCATTAAATAATAAAAAAATTAAAAAAACTATAAGGAATTATTAGCGACGCTCAAAGTGCGTCGCTAATAACCCAACCGCGCGTCGCTAATTGTCTACCCTACTATTTGCGACGCTCAGAAGGCGTCGCTAATGGAAAATTGTGCGTCGCTAATAGTTTCGCGCCTTTTTTTAACGCGGGAAGTGAATTTTTTTTTTATTTTTTTCCTTATTACTAGCGACGCCTGTTTGTGCGTCGCTAAAAGGCACTTTTAGCGACGCACAAGCGTGCGTCGCTAATATGTGCGTCGCTAAAAAGTGGTTTTTTTGTAGTGAAATAATCAAAATTTCAATGTTTTCAAAACCGGACCGTTCATCGAACCGAAAAATTATCCGGGTTACAGGTTACCGGTTCAACTGTCGGGTCAACCGGAATCAAACCGTGATGTCATAATTATGTAATTAATAAATTTAATAATATATCTTATTAATATTTTAAATTTAAAAAATTATACAAAAATTACTAAAAATTATATAAAATTTTTTTACAAAATATAAATTTTCTTAATATATAAAACTTCAAGAAAAAAAATAAAAAAAGTATAGTAGACATACTTTATTACAATGTTGAAAGTTAAAACTTCATTTCCATTCTTCCATAATAGCAAAAGACCCCAACAAAAATCATTTTAACATCCAATCCAAGCATAATCCAATAATTTAGTCTTCAACTACATGAAAAAAAAGAAGAAGATACAAACACTAATAATCATGCATAAAATAAAATAAAATATCACATGATAGAAATATATAATACTGGAGTTTCAAAGTTCAAATTTCAAGGATTTAAAAATTTAAATACAAACCAAAATAAATTTAACACATAACATAGTTGATAGTTCTCAAAATAAAATAAAACAACAGTCCTCAAACATCATTGTCTTTTAATTTTTGCTTAAATCTTTTCAAAAGCCTCTACGTAACCAATCATCTTCATCATTGACATTCTCTCGATTGTTACTAGGCCCTTCATCATTGTTGCCATCACCTTCAAATCCACCAAATGTTTCAAAATTGAGATCTTCATCAATCCCCACAACCACATGATCTGTCGTGGAAATCAATAAAATTACCAAACTAAACTACTAGTATAGTAGAGAAGTAAGGGTCGAACCCACAAAGACTGTTAATTGTTTAAAAACTAAAGTTGAGATTAATTTTAATTGAAATTAACAAAGATTGATTGTTGTTGATTTTCTTTCCTAAATTTAAATGAGAACTATACTTAAAGCAAATATTTAACTGAATTAATGAGGAATCAAATTAAAAGAGAATTCCTAGGGTGTTGAATCCACCACTAATCTTGTAACTAGCTTCAATTGTATTAATTCTTGGGCCATTAAATTTGGATGTAAAAGATGTATTTTGACTACAAGCCTCAATACAATCATCAAGAAAATCATGCACCAAAACCCTAAGCACGAATCATCTTTGGTCAACACAAATTGTCTACGCTAATTCTAAGGTCATAGTCACAATTTGTTTTTCCTGAGTTATGACTCGTCCTACGGTTTTGATGTATGTACACATATAACTATTGTATAACCACATAAACAAAATCACAGAAATTGATTATGTGAAACTGAATAATACGATTATTGTCTTAATAAAATCCCAACGTTATACAATTAACATCCAAAACTAATTAACCCAAAAATAAAATACAAAGAAGTAATATTACTTGACTAGGGTTTCATCTATACCCTAGGAATGGGAGAACTTAGCCCATGATAGTGGAAGAGAGCACTATAGCCATGGAGTTCTTCATCTTCTTCTTTAGAGTTGTCTCCTTCCTTCTTCCCTTCCTCTCGATCTCCAAGACGGCCTCCCTCCTTTTCCAAAACCCTAGGTTACAATATTATCTCCCTTTTTCCAAAAATACCCTTACAAAATAAGAATTTAGGAAAATAACATAAAATCCCGTAATTAGACATTAGGGGCCCAAAAAGGGAGTCTAAAGTGCTCCAAAATAGAGCCTATAATGCTAAAATAGGCCCTGGTCCACCAACATATGGACCAAGCCTCTCTTCTAACCCAAAATCACTTGTTTTTCACTTCTTTTCGCACTTCAAAGCCCAATATTTTCTTTTTGCTCCAAATCCACCATTAAATCATCAACTTTGACGAGCTTTCTCTGCAAAAAGATAAAACAAGAATTAACTAGCAAATGCATATAGATTGGAGAAATTAAAATAATAAAAATGCAAGAATATCTAGAGTTAACACAATAAATATGCACTTTTTAACCAGTTATCACACCCCCCCAACTTACACTTTGCTAGTCCTCGAGCAAAGCCAAGGAAACAAGAGACAAAAATACAACTAACTAAATCCTCTTTCGTGGGATACACGATTGCATTTACCGTATGCAATAAGGCTTTAAACCCCTAGGTTACCCTAGTGGACGAGTTATAGTCTCGTGAGGGTTTGCAGTGAATCTACCCACAAAATTCGACACCCCCCAACTTGAACACAATATACTCCACAATCAATAAAAATGAATCTTAATGAATGTATAACTGAGTTATAATCGAATCAAAGTAGCAATTATGTCACTAAAAGTAACCTGTGAATTTTTCAAGTGCTCATAAATGGATAGAATCAGTGTGCATAAAAGCAACAACCATAACAAGATGTCTAGGCAATGAAACTTTTTTTCAAACAGGCATTACTTTGACTCCAAATCTCACCAAAAGATATCACTCACAAATGAAGCTCACAGAGATGGGGTGCATATGTATCCTCTCATACATGTGGATGGAATAATTGTTGAGTACAAATCAAATAATCCACATGCAAATATAAATGAAAGCACAATAAGAATAATATAGAGAGAGTTCTAACCACTACGACAATCAACTCTCAATGTCACATGATCATTACAGTCACATCCTCAATCATCAACTACTACACCTTCGGGGTCAGCTAGGTCTTTGTTTCTGGTTGTAACGTAGGTCAAGGTCAAGGATAAAGTAGGGGTAAGTGAACAATAATCTCCATGTGATAAGCGAAGAAGCTGAAGTGAATAAACTGTAGTTTTCCAAACTCATCATCTCTTTTGAACATTGCAACACCACTCCCAAAATTCTAATAAAAGCATTCCCAAACTACTCACAACTTTTCTACTTGAGCAAACAAAAGAAAAGGAAAAGGCAATGAAATATAAATATTTTTTTTCTTTTTTTTTTTTTTTTGATTGTTCTTTTTTTTTTCTCTTTTGTCTCTTTTTTTTTTTCTTTTTCTTTTTTTTTTTTTTGATACTAAATAAAATTACAATAAAAGAAAAATGTACATCTTCACTTCTCTACTTTCACAACACCAATTTCTCAAAGAAAAATCATCCAACTTCTTCACCCAAAGCGAGGCTACTGGCTATGAAAAGAAAGATATAATAATGAAGGCTCAACTTGGTTCCAATCAGGTAAATAATGTGAAGATGCAAGAAACAAACGAACAGGCTCAAAGTAGAAAGATGGCCTAGTTTCATTCCCTAAAGGCAAGAAGTGTCATCTGACATCTGAACTGATTGACCTTAAACATGTGACAGTGGTAGTTGATAGAATGGAGATATGCAAACTGTATAACCCTCAAAATAAAGTTAAAGCTCAAATCTACATAATATGGGTTATAAGTCTCAGTCAATGCCATCATGATACTAGAGTTTCACAATCTAACCATCAAATCATAGAGTCACAAGAGTAGCAACCCAATTTGTCTCCAATTATGAAAGTTAGGGAAAGACAAATCACTAACAGTGCACAACTATCACAATGATTCTCATGCAAGCTCAGAAATACATGAATACGCTCAAAACAATAAAAGTTTAATCATGAAGTATATTGAGCTCAAGTAGGCAAAATAATAGCAACTCCCCCCAACTTATTTGACACCTTGTCCTCAAGGGGACATGACAGCAAATAACATAAAATAGAACAAAAGAAGTACAAGGAAGGAGTGCACCTGAATAGAGAGAGCTAAGGGGGCAAAGAGGCCGGTGAATCAGAAGGTTTTGGGGCCCATTTCTCATTTGATTGCTCAATGCAGTGACTGGACGGGTTTGAATTGGCCGTTTGCGCGAAGTGGATTCAACTGTAATGGCACGGCTTTTGGAAGCTTTCGGGCGACCCAGGGATCCCTACAATAACAAACTAAACAATAAAAATCATTTGGGTCATAGAATCTAAATATTGACATAACAAAAGAAATTGAGAAAAGAGAATCAAGCCACAGAATGGATGAATAATTGTAAGGCAATCCGTGAAGAAAAACAAGAAATTCAAGCTATCGTAAGCACAACACATCATGCACTCACACACACATTGCCACTGAATTTGCAACTCACACCACCTAAAAAAAAAAAACAAGGTCAGGACTCACAACGTTGACCCAACAGAAAGCATGCAAAGACTAAAAAGAAAATGAAAACAGAATAATAACAAAATAAACTTAAATAAATAAATAAATAGATAAAATAAAAATAAAATAAACTAAAATAAAATAAATAAGAAATTAAAGAAAAGAAAATAAATAACAAAAACAGAAAAAGAATAAAAATTAAAAAGAAGAACAAGAACAAAGGAATAATAAATCATAAATAAATGAGAAGTTAGTGGTTTGGCTTGATGAGGTCTCAAAATTTGATTGCAAAAGTGGCCTGGATTTATGAACAATGGTTGGAAGAGAAACAAACCTATGGTGTTGGCAGACAGTGAAATGAATTTGTGACTTCAAGCCGTCCAAAAATTTTTTTTTTTTTTTTTTTTTTTTTGAATTTCAAAATTTGAGGAAAGCTCTAATCTTTTTGCTGGGCATTTGCCTGCACTGTCTGCAGTGGTTGTGAGGCTTACGGCAGGCTGGGGATAGCTTGGGAGGTGATGGTGATGGAGGTAGAGGGTTAGAGTGGTCGCGGCGACTGGAGATGGATGAGGATGGCGGATCGGGGGTTGGGGAGGTGGTGACCGGCGATGAAGTTATGGGTTGGGGCTGGGGCGGCAACGGGATGAGAGAGAGAGAGAGAGATCAGGTTCGGTTTTTTTGATGGAGGTGGAGGTGGAGGCGGCGGTGGTGGCTGGGGCGGAGCGGTGGTGATGCTGTAGTTGTGGGTGGTAGAGGATGATGGGGGTGATGATGGTTGGCGGTAGTGATGAAGGTAGAGTTGGCGAGGCGGGCTGGAGGGTATCCGGTGGTGGGGGGGTTAGGGGATCGGGTCTGCGGTGGGACGGTGGTTGGTGTTGTGCGGTGGATGAGGGTGTCGGCGTTGGGTGTTGATGATGGAGGTGCGGTCGGCAGTGGTTGCGATGGAGGTGCGGCGGTGGAACTGTTGGGGGTTCGGCTGGTGGTTAGTAGGTGCGGGCTGGGGTTCGGCGGTGGTGTGGCTGTTGGGGATGATGGGGTGGTGGTGGCCGCAGCGACGGGGTGAGAGAGAGATGGAGGTGCTGTGGTGATGGGGCGGTGGTGCTGGTGGTGATGCGCGCGACGGAGAGGGGCGGTGGAGGGATTTGGTGATGGTGGTGTCGTGGCTGTGCGGGTTTCGGGTCTGCGGCGATCTGATGGGGGTGGAGTCGGCTGGAGGTTCTGTGCGGCGGTGGCTGGTTAGAGATGACGGGCGGTGCGCGATGGTGGAGGCTGGGGCTGTGGGTGATGGGGTCGGCGGGGTCGCTGGTGTTGGCTGCGACGGGATCGCCGATGGTGGCGCGGCGGATCTGATGGTGGTGGTTCGTGGTGGCGGCGACGGTGGTGCGTGTTGGGATGAGAGAGAGATAGATGGGTGTGGTGATGGCAGCGACGAGGTCGCCGGTGGTGCTGGCTGGAGCGGTCGGAGGTGGGTGGACAGGGAGCGGCGGCGGCTCTGATTGGGGTACTGTGGTGATGACGGTGGAGATCAGTAGCTGCTGCTGTTTAGAGAGTTAGGTTTTTTTTTATTTTTTTTATTTTTTTGATTTTTGAATTTTTGAAATTTTTTTTTTTTTTTTAAAAAAAAAAAACTGAATTAAAAGTGCTCAAGCTTTTTGAGAAAAGCTCAAGCTTTTTGGGACAGCACCTTAAAAGCTTTGAGGTAAAAAAAAGAGCTCGAGCTTTTCTTAGAGTGCTCGAGCTTTTTGGGGCAGAATGTTTAAACCATTTTTTATAAAAAAAGTGCTCGAGCTTTTTGGCGAGTGCTCGAGCTTTTTGGCGAGTGCTCGAGCTTTCTAGACCAGAAACATTTGAAACAAAAAACATGAGAAAATGCTCGAGCTTTTTGAAATTGCTCGAGTTTTTTAGTCCAGAAAACAAACATGACTAAAGAGAAACCCCTCTTTTTTTTTTTTTTATCAATAAGAATAAAATAAATAGTAAACACCTACAAAACAATAAAAAGAAAACTCAATTAAAAACAACAAAAATAAATAAATAAAAATAAAATAAAATAAAATACAATAAAATAAAATAAAATAAACTAAACTAAAATAAAATAAAATTGGGTTTCCTCCCAAAAGAAGAGCTAAGTTTAATGTCTTCAGCCAGACACAGCAAGAAGAGAAAACATCAATCAATATAAACTGGGTCTTCAAGACCAATCTCCTCAATCAAACTCCCTTCCTCCACACCATCAATAAACAATTTCAACCTTTGGCCATTAACTTTGAAAGTTTGGCCACTCCGAGGGTTATGAATTTCTACCGCACCATGAGACCAAGATTGAACAACCTCATATGGACCATCCCATCTAGACCGCAATTTCCCAGGAAACAACCGTAACTTAGAGTTAAATAACCACAACTTTTGACCGGGCTCAAAGGACTTACGATTAATGTGAGAATCATGGAATGCCTTAGTCCTAGCCTTGTAAATGCGGGAACTCTCATACGCATCATTCCTAAGCTCCTCTAACTCATTGAGTTGGAGCTTTCGATTAGAGCCGGCAACAAGCATATCAAAGTTGAATTTCTTAATGGCCCACATGGCCTTATGCTCTAGCTCCACCGGGAGATGACAAGCTTTACCGAAAACCAATCGGTAAGGAGACATGCCAATAGGGGTCTTGTAAGCGGTACGATATGCCCACAAAGCATCGTTTAAACGTAAAGACCAATCTTTTCGATCGGGCCGTACCGTTTTCTCAAGAATTGACTTGACCTCCCTATTTGACACTTCAACTTGCCTACTAGTCTGGGGATGGTAAGGAGTGGCGACTTTATGAGTGATGGAATATTTTTGAAGCACGATTGCAAAGGGTCTATTACAGAAATGAAACCCTCCATCACTAATAATCGCCCGTGGCATACCAAACCGAGAGAATATATTCTCTTGAATGAATTTGACCACCACTTTGTGATCATTGGTTCTAGTTGCCACAGCCTCAATCTACTTGGACATATAATCCACCGCTACCAAAATATACTCAAAGCCAAATGACGGTGGAAATGGTCCCATGAAATCAATACCCCATACATCAAATATCTCAACAATTAAGATTGGGGTAAGAGGCATCATATCTCTACGAGACATTGTCCCCATTTGTTGACACCGAATGCAAGTCTTGCAAAAATTGTGTGCATCCTTGAATAGAGTGGGCCAATAGAACCCACTCTGCAAGACTTTTGCCGCTGTCTTGCGACCACTGAAATGGCCACCACAAGCTGAAGAATGACAGAAAGTAAGAATGCTATGAAACTCACTCTCTGGAACACAACGGCAGATAACTTGGTCAGAGCAATACTTAAAGAGCACAGGATCCTCCCAATAGAAAAACTTAATTTGAGAGAAAAATCGGTCTTTGTCCTGTTTGGACCATTGGGACGGAATTTGACCAATTGCAAGATAGTTCACAATATGGGCAAACCAAGGAGGTTTCACTAATGACACATAAAAGAGTTGCTCGTCAGGAAACGAGTCATGCAAAGGTTGAGTGTCACTCGTGTGTTCAACAAGAATGCGGGACAGGTGGTCGGCTACAACATTTTCGGAACCTTTCTTGTCCCGAATTTCTAAATGAAACTCTTGAAGCAACAAAATCCACCTAATCAATCTCGGCTTGGTCTCTTTTTTGGAAAGTAAATGCCGCAAAGCAGCATGGTCAGTATAGACAACTACCTTAGAGCCAAGGAGGTAGGAACGGAACTTATCTAAAGCAAAAACTACAGCGAGCAACTCTTTCTCTGTGGTGGTGTAATTCAACTGAGCATCATGAAGAGTCTTACTCGCATAGTAAATAGCATATGGAAGTCTTTCTACCCTTTCTCCCAAAACAGCTCCAACTGCATAGTCGGAGGCATCACACATGATTTCAAAAGGAATGGACCAATTGGGTGGTTGCATGATCGGGTCGGAGGAAAGAGAGTCACGAAGCTTTTCAAAAGCCGCCACACAAGCACTATCAAAGACAAATGGAGTATCCTTGGCAAAAAGATTACACAAGGGCCTAGAAATCTTACTAAAGTCTTTGATAAACCGACGATAGAAACCTGCATGTCCTAAAAATGATCGAACTTGCTTGACCGTGGTAGGATGCGGAAGCTTAGCAATGAGATGGACTTTGGCCTTGTCGACCTCAATCCCTCTCTTGGACACAATGTGTCCCAACACAATCCCCTCTTGAACCATAAAATGGCTCTTTTCCCAACTAAGCACAAGATTTGTCTCCTTGCAATGTTTCAAAACTTTGGTCAAGTTTTGGAGACAATCATCAAACGAGGGGCCAAAAACAGAGAAGTCATCCATGAAGACTTCTAAAAATTTCTCTACCATGTCAGAGAAGATAGACATCATGCACCTCTGAAAGGTCGTCTGTGCATTACACAATCCAAAAGGCATGCGGCGATATGCATATGTGCCAAATGGACAAGTGAAAGTGGTCTTCTCCTGATCCTCCGGAAAGACCGCAATTTGGTTATATCCAGAATAACCATCAAGAAAGCAATAATAGCTTTGACCAGCTAACCTCTCTAAGATTTGATCAATGAATGGGAGAGGAAAATGGTCTTTCCGGGTCATAGAGTTGAGCTTGCGATAATCAATACAAACTCTCCACCCAGTGGTGGTGCGCATAGGGACAAGCTCACCCTTATCACTCTCAACAACAGTGATACCCGACTTCTTTGGTACCACTTGGGTGGGACTCACCCACTTACTATCAGAAATTGGGTAAATAATACCCGCATCTAGCAATTTGACCACCTCCTTCATGACAACTTCTTTCATGTTGGGATTAAGCCTTCTCTGCATTTCTCGAGATGGCTTTGCATCATCCTCTAAATGAATGCGGTGCATACAAATAGAGGGATCAATCCCTTTTAAATCAGCTACAGACCAACCTATAGCACCCTTGTGCTCTCTAAGAACCTCAAGAAGACGACACTCTTGCTCACTTGAAAGATTAGAAGCAATGATAATAGGGAGAATGTCATCGGGTCCTAAGAATGAATACTTAAGAGTAGTCGGAAGTGGCTTCAACTCAAGCTTTGGAGGAACCTCTAAAGATGGAAGAGCAGGGGTGCTCGCAAGATTAGGTAGGGGTTCCGGTCTAGGCTTCCAAGGAGGATAGTCTATAGAAGGAGAACAGTCAAGCAATGAATTGACTTCTTCAATAGAAGCATCAATATCGAAAGCATCACTATCAAAGTAAGTCAAACATCTCTCCAAAGGATCCTCAATCAAGATTTGAGGGAGAGATTCCTCAACTATCCCATCTATCATATCCACTGAAAAACAATCCTCCTCATGTGGAGGCTGTTGTGAAGCATTGAAAACATTGAGCCTCACAGTCATATTCCCAAAAGAAATATCCATCACCCCAGTTCGACAATTAATACATGCATGAGCAGTAGCTAAGAAGGGTCGACCTAAGATGACGGGAATTTGACGCTTAGGGTCATGAGCGGGCTCCATATCTAGAACTAGGAAATCAACTGGAAAGTAGAATTTGTCTACTTTCACCAAAACATCCTCAATGATTCCACGAGGTATCTTAACGGATCTGTCAGCTAACTGCAAAGACACCGACGTAAGCTTCAACTCACCTAACCCAAATTGCTGATAGACAGAGTATGGCAATAAATTGACACTTGCCCCCAAGTCAAGGAGCGCCCTCTCTATAATGTGATTACCTATGATACAGGAAATTGTGGGGGCTCCAGGATCTTTGAACTTAGGTGCAGTTTGGTATTGGAGAATTGAGCTCACTTGCTCTGTCAGAAAGACCTTCTTTGACACATGAGTTTTAGCTTTTCGCTTTTGAGTGCAAAGGTCTTTCAAGAATTTGGCATAAGAAGGAATTTGCTTGACTGCATCAAGAAGTGGCAAGTTAATCTTAACTTGCTTAAAAATCTCAAGCATTTCCTCCATATTTGTACCCTTTTTCCCAAAAGGAGAAGGGTCGGCCAAGCAGGAAGGGTAAGGGGCCTTGGGCATATAGGATGCCACAGGAATACTCAAAGGATCACTTGGGGATAAAGAATCCCCTTTTTGTAAATTCTCATTCTCAACTACATCCTTCTTAGAAGAACTTGTCGATTCACCCTCCACCTTATATTTAACTTTGTTATCTACCACTTTCCCACTCCTAAGAGTAGTTATGGCCTTAGCTTGCTCATGATATTGATCATTGGGGTTGGAAGTCTCTACCCCATATTGGCCTTTAGGATTGTTCACCGGTTGACTTGGTAAACGTCCCTCATCTCTTCTACTCAAAGCTTGTGCTAGTTGTCCCATTTGGGATTCTAGCTTCGAGATGGATTGAGTGTGTGAGTGGAGCAATTGAGTGTTAGACTGATGATTTGATTCTAAAGCTTGCAAAGCACTCAACACCTTGTCCTCAAAAGCTGAATTTCTAGGGGGAGGAGGACAGTAGGATGATGATGGAAAAGAATTAGGCACATTTGGCCTTGAATTTTGGGAGAATGGAGGATTTGAGGCTTGAGGCCTGCAAGAAAAATTTGGATGGTTTCTCCATCCCGGGTTGTATTGGTTAGAATATGGATCATTACCCGGTTTGGAAAAACCTTGAAGAGCATTAACTTGCTCTTCCACAAACTCTGGATATTGCGGGGCTAAGGGACAGTCTGACACATAATGAGTTGGGCATGAACATAAAGCACACACCTCTTGAGTGGCAGGAACAGAATTAGAAACTTGTCCCCTAGCCAAAACTTGGTCTAATTTCCTAGACAACGCCGTAATTTGCTCTTGGACATCCACAGCTTGTCCAACTTCATAAATGCCACCTCTTTTAGGGACACTAAAGGAGGTGGGTGGAGCTCTCCGACTTGCTGAGGCATGGTGCTGTGAATTCTCACTAAGGGTCTCAAAAAGATTCCATGCCTCATCTTGATTCTTGTTGAGGAAAGTCCCTCCACAAGCAGAGTCAATCATTTGACGGTTTTATTCTGTGATACCGTCATAAAAACTCTGTACCAACTGCCAACGCATGATATCATGATGGGGACACTTCCTATGAAGGTCCAAAAATCTCTCCCAAGCTTCATGAAAAGACTCGCCATCGAGTTGAGTAAAATTTGTGATGGCTCTTCTCATATCATTGGTTTTGCCTATAGGAAAGTATTTTTTTAAAAACTCTTGTTGGAGTTGAGTCCAGGTTGTTATGGAATTTGTAGGCAAAGAACCGAGCCATTGTTTGGCTCTATCTTTCAATGAAAAAGGGAACAACCTTAACTTAAGAGCATTTTCACTCAAATTTTGCACATTGACAGTGGTGCAAAGCTCTAAAAATTCATTCAGATGTTGGTATGGGTCCTCATTTGATTTCCCATAAAAATATGGTAACATCTGAATGGTTTGGGGTCTAATTTCATAATGCCCAGTTACAGTAGGCATTTGAATACATGAAGGGTTGGTATATGTTGTCGGAACAAAATGAGCCTTAAGAGGCTGTGGTTGTTGTTGTCCACCATTATCAGCCATGTCTATAGAAATAGGATTTCCTAAAACCTCAGACTTAATGGACAAACTACGAAAAGCTCTCAAGGTTCTTTCTAGCTCAAGGTCTAATTTTTCTAAGTCTGGATTGCACGAACGGCGACCAAACATAAAACAAATAAACCTACCCAATCAAATATACCAACTGTAGCAAAAATAAAATGCAAAGAGAAATGAAAGATTTCACCGTGATAGACTGCAAAGCAGGTAGAATTTTTCTTCTTTTTTTTGTATCAACCCGCGTTTGCTCCAATTGACTCCGCTTCTCTTTAGCTTTTTATGAATACTGCACACCAAAGACAAAGAAAAAGAATAATAGCAAAAAATAAAAATAAATAAAAATAAATAAATAAAGAATTAAAATAAAAATCAACTACTAAATTTTTTAACAATTTAACAGTCCCCGGCAACGGCGCCAAAAATTGATCTGTCGTGGAAATCAATAAAATTACCAAACTAAACTACTAGTATAGTAGAGAAGTAAGGGTCGAACCCACAGAGACTGTTAATTATTTAAAAACTAAAGTTGAGATTAATTTTAATTGAAATTAACAAAGATTGATTGTTGTTGATTTTCTTTCCTAAATTTAAATGAGAACTATACTTAAAGCAAATATTTAACTGAATTAATGAGGAATCAAATTAAAAGAGAATTCCTAGGGTGTTGAATCCACCACTAATCTTGTAACTAGCTTCAATTGTATTAATTCTTGGGCCATTAAATTTGGATGTAAAAGATGTATTTTGGCTACAAGCCTCAATACAATCATCAAGAAAATCATGCACCAAAACCCTAAGCACGAATCATCTTTGGTCAACACAAATTGTCTACGCTAATTCTACGGTCATAGTCACAATTTGTTTTTCCTGAGTTATGACTCGTCCTACGGTTTTGATGTATGTACACATATAACTATTGTATAACCACATAAACAAAATCACAGAAATTGATTATGTGAAACTGAATAATACGATTATTGTCTTAATAAAATCCCAACGTTATACAATTAACATCCAAAACTAATTAACCTAAAAATAAAATACAAAGAAGTAATATTACTTGACTAGGGTTTCATCTAAACCCTAGGAATGGGAGAACTTAGCCCATGATAGTGGAAGAGAGCACTATAGCCATGGAGTTCTTCATCTTCTTCTTTAGAGTTGTCTCCTTCCTTCTTCCCTTCCTCTCGATCTCTAAGATGGCCTCCCCCCTTTTTCAAAACCCTAGGTTACAATATTATCTCCCTTTTTTCAAAAATACCCTTACAAAATAAGAATTTAGGAAAATAACATAAAATCCCGTAATTAGACATTAGGGGCCAAAAAGGGAGTCTAAAGTGCTCCAAAATAGAGCCTATAATGCTAAAATAGGCCCTGGTCCACCAACATATGGACCAAGCCTCTCTTCTAACCCAAAATCACTTGTTTTTCACTTCTTTGCGCACTTCAAAGCCCAATATTTTCTTTTTGCTCCAAATCCACCATTAAATCATCAACTTTGACGAGCTTTCTCTGCAAAAAGATAAAACAAGAATTAACTAGCAAATGCATATAGATTGGAGAAATTAAAATAATAAAAATGCAAGAATATCTAGAGTTAACACAATAAATATACACTTTTTAACCAGTTATCACCACATCACCATCATCATCATCATTATCATCATCATCATCTAAAATAGTAAAAAATGAAATAAGTGATTTTATTATATATGTTGATTCTTGAATCTTAATACAAAGAAAATTTTAATAGTAAGTTACTAACCTTCTCTTGGGTGACGGCGTTGTTTTTTACTTCTTGGGATTGAACCTTCATCGTAGAGCATTTTTTCCAACACATCATAATCAAGTAATGTATCATCATCCTCTTCCTCAACGATCCAAAATTCAGTTTTGTCAATACATTCAATGTCAATTGGATCATCATTTTTCTTCTTATAAAAATGCCTAAAATAAATAATTAAAAATATAGTTAATGATTCTCTATTGAATAATCAAATAAAAAAACATATATTTAGAAACACATAAGAATCATTTACCTATTTTTTAACCGCAAATTATAATGAATATATACAAGATCATTAAGCCTTTGATGCTCCAACCTATTTCTTTTCTTTGTATGAATACGTTCAAAGACACTCCAATTTTGTTCACAACCAGAAGAGCTACTTGTTTGCCCAAGGATTTTTATTGCTAGTTTTTGCAAATTTGGAGCACTATGACCGAACATTCTCCACCATTCATCTTAGTTGCATGAAAATTGAAAAAAAAAAAAAAAAGTAAGAACATAAGAAATGAATATATTAAGATTACCATTATTAAAAAATAAAAATACATTAATAATTTAATAAACTTACCGGGTTGGGTTTTCTTGCAATTAGAAAGAGCAAGATCTTTTCCAAAACTCTCCAAACGATCCCGAAACAATCTACTCTCATTCAACAACTTTGTCTTGCTACAAGTGGCTTTGGAATCTATGACATCAAGAAAACCTGCCATCACCTCGGGTTTGTTGCAAAATGTTGCTTGATCATATTGGAAAGCCGGATTCAACCAATAAGCAGCTGCATGGATATTTTGACGTAATTGCCTATCCCATCGTTCTTTGAGTATTTTTGTATAAGGCTTGTAACATCTCTTTTTATGCATGAACAACTTCTTAATTCCCAAACGTGCCCTATACATACCCTCGTAGACATATCCCATTGACGGCTTAATATCCCCATCAACAATACGCAAAAGCCTCATGAGTGGTTCCACAATTTTCACAATGATCAAGCAATCATTCCAAAATTTACCATTTAGAATAATATCAATAACTTCTTTGCCTTTCCTATTTTTTGCATATCTTGAATCAACAAAATCTCTACTAGTTACCAAAGTCTTCAAGTCATGCATGTGGTGATAAAGGCTATGCAAAGCAATGAATGTGGTGGCAAAACGAGTTGTTCTTGGGCGAATAATTTCTGTCCAATTCTTTTTTTTCCTCAACAAAGCCAACAAGTACACATGATTATAAATAAACTTTGTTATCTTGGATGCCTTCTTTGCAAGTTCAACAATATGCTCTAACTTTGCAAGATCGCTAAAAATCAAATTTAAACAATGTGCCGCACAAGGAGACCAATTGATAGTTGGATAATTCTCATTCACCATCCTCCTTGCAGCAACATAAGCTGATCCATTATCTGTCACCATGTGAACAATGTTACTCACCCCCACCCACTCAATCACTTCTTGAAACAATTTAAATAAGAGAGAAGCATCCTTCACAACATCTGAAGCATCAACAGATTTTATAAATATGGTTCCCCTAGGACAATAGACAAGAAAGTTAATCAATGTCCGATGTCTACCATCAGTCCAACCATCACCCATAATAGAACATCTAGTAGTTTCCCAATACTCCTCATAGAGTCAACAAATAGTTGCATTTCTTTCTTAGAATCCCTCAACAAGTTAACCCGAATATCATGATAAGTTAGAACCTTAAAGCCTGGACCAATTGCAATTGCGGCATCAAACATAGACTGGAAGTATACAGAATTTAAAGCATTCAGTGGAATGCAAGTGTCGTACACCCATCTAGCAATAGACATGTGTGCCCTCTACACAGCTTCTTTACTTGCAAGAGCACTCTTAATAGTCGGTTGGGAACCTGGAGTAGTCCTTGGAGCAAAATAATCATTAACATGTGTCTTCCCCTTCCCCTTTTGTGAAACTCCTACATTACTTCTATTCCCACTACCACCACATTCATTGATTGAAATCTTCCTATTCCTAAGTTGAGGTATTTCTTCAACCTCCACATCTTTATCCATATCACCTTCAAATTGTGAAAGACTAAGGCTAAATGAATTTTGGAAATCATGCACTTCTTCCCCTTGTTTTCTCTTATTAGAAATAAATTTTAAAGATTGCTCTATTTGAAATTTAACATCTGCAGGGACCTTTTTACATGACCCAATTTCTCCTTTTACCCCAACTAAGTATTGCTTCATCCTATTAATTCCTCCACCTTTAATGGTCTTTGTGCAATATAAGCATGTATAAGTCTTTTTCCCATCAGGGGCATATCCTTCACTTACATGTCCCCACGCAATATCAGATTTTCTCCTTGCGGATTGTGAAGAATTGGCAGTTGAATTTTGAGCAGATGAAGACATACTACAAAATCCATCATAAATAATCCCATCACTTAATTTCCCATCAATTAGATTCAAAAGCAAATTAACATCAACAATTCAAAAAATCATCAAATTTAACTTTAAGATACATCATGTCCATCGCTGCACAAATCAAACCAAGTACCCAACAAGGAAAAAAAGAAGAAGCATGCAATCGGATATAATCAGTAACAAATAATTGGTTGAAAGCAGATGTGTATATCCTTAAATTTGCACTTTTCATATTTATTTTTAAAAAAATACAATCTAATTTTTTATCAAATAAAAGCATCCAATATAAAACATTATAATGTAGATTAAACATCAACAACTATACCTTCTGAAAGAATTTACCAGAAACTTGGAGACATGTGATTAGTTAAGAAATGGGTATTCTTGGATTTAATCGAAGAGCATCCGATCTTTCATAGATCGATAATTGGTTGACTAACAATCCAGGATTCCTAGAAAACCAATAAGCAAAACTAAATTTGATTTGAAATTTAGCAAAAAGATCAATAATCCAGAATTTATTTTGGTGTAAAGCATAATTTACCAATTGAGGAAGACGCAAATGAGAAAAGGAAAGAATCTAAGATCTGAGAGGAGGCATGACAAGAGCAGAGGCCGAATGGCCCCCTTTTCTCTCTCTTTATTTTAATCTTCTAATTTACCGTTGATTCAATTGGCAATGATGTATTGAGTTTTTATTTATTTTTACTTTTTAAGATAAAATGAAGAATCATGGACTCTTTAATCATTTTCACACTGCATTTTTCACACTGCAATCTCAAGACTCAAACCCTAATAAAAAATTCACCATTCAACAATTAGAAACCCTTCAATTTTTAGGTGGTGTTTATATACACATTTATAGCTAAATAGAGAGTGCAACACTTCAAAAAATTAAATTAAAGGAAAGAAAAATTGGAAAAGAAAACAGGTCTTGAAAGTTGAAACAATGAAACTAGACAGGAGAAAACAGGTCTTAAATCATTGATTTACCTTTAGATTTCAATTTTCAATCGATCTATGAACGATGGACGAAGAACGAAAGAAGGACAACCGAACAACGTCGTGCGGTGCGACTCACTGTCGCCGTGGTGCGAGTCGCCGTAGTGCCATCGCGCCGTTCGCCGTCACCGATTTACCTTGAGGCTTTAGGGTTCAACCATTCAAGTGATGACTGATGAGATGAAGTGAGAAAGTTAAACAGAGAATGAGAGAAAGGGAAAATGGGAAATGAGGGATTCACTGATTCAGGGACCGTAGGTTTTTTTTTTTTTATATATATATACCTAGAGGTGAACCGGTCCGAACCGGTGACCCAGTGACGGGTCGAACGGTTCGCTGTTGGACCGTCCGGTTCGGACGGTTTTCCATTTTAAGCCCGGTTTTGAGATTGAAATGGTTTCTTGGGTTTGACCGGACCGTCCCTTGGACCGGTCGACGGTTCAACTGGTCGAACCGTCCGGTCCGGTCCGGTCCGGTTTTGAAAACATTGTAAAATTTACATCACCTTGCCTCCTAATTACATTCTAAAGATCCCTTGACATGGATCAAATAAAATAAGGCACTGAAATAAAGCAAAACTAAAGAAAAACATGGATTTGAGGGCTAAGGTACGGAGTGGGAAGGTGTTAGGCACCCATCCCGCCGAATCCGAGTGGATTGGTCTCGAATATTCACTTACAAGGCTATTATGTCATGAGAAAACTGAAAAGAGAGATGTGAGTCTGAAAAAAGAAAAATAATAAATGATTTAATGTAAAGAAATAAGACAGAACAGAAAAGACAAAAAAAAAGATATGGCTCGAGTCCAAAGGCTTCTTACATATCTGTTCAAAAAACAAAATTAGAGTCACGTAGTTCTCCGATTTATCATCTTTTGTCAAGAGTGATAAAAGATATGAGATCAATCGGATCTAAAGAAGAAAAAAAATTGTTAAGGGTTTAATAGCGTACATTATTCAGTCGTGGTAGTCATGTTGTACTTCAACTAGGAAAGTCTGAATCAAAGACTTTAATTGGGTAGCTCTCTAGCTTGTTCTTTGGTTTGGAAAGCGTCGCTTCAACTGGTTTCACAAAGGGAGGTTGTCACTTCGGCAGGGCTTCAACCTCGAGAAAAGAGGGTTTTTGTAGAGAGAACCTTAGAATTAACCTAACAGCGTAAGGTTATAGAAATCGTCTTCCCTTCGTAAATTTTCATTTCCTAAAATCGATGGCCTAGGGGCTCTATTCAATCGTGGTAGTCGTGCTATACTTCGGCTAGGAAAGTCTGAATCGGAGACTTTAATTGGGCAGTTCTCCGGCTTGTTCTTTGGTTTGGAAAGCGTCGCTTCGACTGGCTTCACAAATGGAGGTTGTCACTTCATCAGGGCTTCGGCCTCGGGAGAGGGAGGGTTCTTATAGAGATCAGAACCCTAGAATTAACCTAATAACGTAAGGCTATAGAAATCGTCTTCCCTTCGTATACTTTCATTTCCTAAAACTAATGGCCTGGGGGCTCTATTTATAGGAAAATATAGAGATTTAATCTAAAGGTCTAAGATGAAACGCTAAAATAGAGGGCTAAGTTCATGTTTTGAGTGTTAATTATCTATTTAAATAAATAAAAAATTAAATAAGAATGATTATCCTAACTAAATGAATTAATAAATAATTATGACAATGCACGAACCAATAGAATTGGTATCTACATGCAAGAGTCAATAAGATAAAAGAGAAATATAATTTAAATGAAAAATAAACTCTAAAATGAAAACGTCTAGGTTCAATGTATCTTCATTTAAAGAAATATCATGCAACCAGATTTATGAAAACTCTAAAAGTGAAAATCCCTAATTAAGCCCAAATAGACTATTATCACTCAAGATTACTAAATTGCCCCCAATTTGGTGGAGAATCTTTAGATTGCCACAAGACATGTGAAAAGACTAAATTACCCCTAATTCGTCACCAAATGGCTAAAATTACCAAAATACCCCCATGTGGGTAAAATGATATAAAATTACAAAAAATACCCCTCAAGTGACTAGGAAATCCTACTAAGGGTAGGATTGTTCCAAAATTCCCTTAGTGGGCAAAAAGGTACCGAAACGCTCTCTGATGGTCAGAAGAGCCCTAACCAAGGTAGGAGTTTGACAGAAAGAGCCCTACTAGGTGTGGGAGTTTGATAGAAGTAGTCCTACTTAGACTAGAACCCTGGTAGGAGAGTCCTAATGAGAGTAAGACTCTATCGGGAAGAGTCTTACTTAGACTGGGACTCTGGCGGGAGAGTTTTAAAGGGAGTGAGACTCTATCGAAAAGAGTCCTACTTGGACTAAGACTTTGGTAGAAGAGTCCTAACGGGAATGAGACTCTATGGGGAAGAGTCCTACTTGGACTGATACTTTGACAAGAAAGTCCTAACAAGAATAAGACTCTGTTAAGAGGATTTGTAACGGAAATATGACTTAATTGGGAAGAGTCCCTACTTGAAGTAAGTTTTTTAGCATAATCATCGATTTTTACTAATTAATCAAGGGTCACAAAATGAGGTGTCCACACGATAATTTTTGTTAATGCATTAGAAGCAACATCAATGCAAATCTTTTTGAAACTTTAAGCAAATATGTTTAATATTATGAACTAAGATTAGGAAACTTAACCTAATCACAGATAAACTTAACCGAACCTAGGTTAAGATGCTAACTGATCAAATGCATCACTAACCTAAGATAATAAAAATTATACATCAAGAATTATGAAATTATTTAATAAATAATTATAAAATAATCAAATAAAATGTTATCGATACATTTTGTATTTAAACTCATCACGTGGCTTGCCCGTGATGAGAAAAGGCAAGGAAATACATACATTGGTGTGTGTATAGGTGTGTGTGTGTGTGTGTGTGTATAAGAGTGAGAATAAGACCAAGGTAGTGACCAAGGTAGTAACCAAGGTTTGACCTTGTGACCTTTAAGGAAAATATCAAAAACTTTGTCAAGAGGCCACTAACCTATGATTTGTAGAACAGTGGCCTGAGATATACATGTAATGAGGCGAGAGTATAAACCAATACCTATCACATGAAAATATATATGTGAATCACCAAAATTATATACACATAAATATATACACACAATTGTGAATATGTGTGTATGTGTATAGAAAACACACTAAGCCAAAGTAGGAGGTGGAAGGTAAATTGCTGAATCCCAAGGGGAAATTACTGAAAAATAGCCACCTAGCATGGCTTGAAAGAGAAAAGAAAAGGAAAAGAAAAATAAAAAGAAGAGGAACAAGAAAACCTGGGAGCGGCAAGTATTAGAGGAGCTTTGAAGCTTTCTCTCTCTATTTTCTCTCTTTATCTAGGAATCATAGAAACGAGGTAAGGACTTCTTGAACCTGTTATATAATTCTAGATGCAATATTTGGTCGTATATGTGCTTGGCTGTGTGTATATTTTTGTGTGTGTATATATATATATATATGTGAGCTCGTGTGTGTATAAATTTGTGTCCAAATGAAAGAGGGACTTTCGTAGGGTTTTAAGAAGTATTTAGATGTTGGTTAAGGTTTCCTAGAGTTATAGGAAGTGAAAGGGAAAAAACGGATGTGAAAATAGTGTCCAGAGAAGAGGGAACTGTGAGTTGTAGAGCCTCGCCAAAGAATCAGGTTTTACGGGAAACCCATGGTCTTGGCCCCTTTAATCCATAAAATCCACTCAAAAGGATAATAAAAAAGGCTTAAAATGATCTAGGATGAAAAAGGGTTGAAAAACATGCAAGAAAAATTAAGAAAAAATCTAAAATTTTTGGTTATCCGATGAGCTTTGCCAGAGAAGACGACTGATTACTTGTCGACGGCGATCAATGTTGGCACTGATCGGTCAACAGCTAACCGTTGACTCATCAACGGCTGACCATTGACTAGTCAATGACTGACCGGGTCAATCAACTAGGTCGTGGGTCAGATTCTAATCATGGGTTATTTTAGGATCATTTGGTTATTAGGTATTGAGTTGGGGTGTTTGGCCACAAGTATTGTGTTGTCCATCGTTTGGGGCTAGAAACCGAAATAGGGTTAACCCTATTCCAGAAATTGGAATTGAAATTGAATTAACTCTGTTTGGCAATAGGGATTAAAAATTGAAACTATTAAAATTAAAAATGGGGCTGACTAAATTGAAATATTTACAAATCATTGAACAAATTTAAGGAAAATTACATAAAATCTCACTTGTTTATAAAATTAAAAATAAAGCCTTAGAATTGAAATATTTACAAATCATTGAACAAATTTAAGCAAAATTACATAAAATCTCACTTGTTTATAAAATTAAAAATAAAGCCTTAAAATTGAAAAATGGATATTCTTAAAATTCCTGGGTGTTTCGGACTCAATGGCAGTCCGTTTGGACATTCGGGGACCTAAAATGATCCCACATAAATATACAAAAATACCCCTAATGATAAATTAAACAATTCTAAGGCTAACTAAAATTTGAAAAAAGGGTTAGTCCAAGGTTTTTAGATGCCCGAAATTCAAATTTAATGTCAGATTGGACAAATGGAGACTTGGTGGTAGTCCCATCTAAATTGGTAAAATGATAATTATATCCTTAGAATTAGATTGAACAATTAAAGGCCTAATTAAGATCCAGAAAATGCATTTCCAAGGTTTTTGGACGTCATGAACCCAAATATGACATCAGGTTGACCAAATTAGGACTCGGGGATGGTCCCATATGAATATGTAAAATTACTATAATGCCCTTAGGCATGGAGTAAATATCTAAAATAGTTAGTAAAATGTAAAGAGAACACCTTTAGGATTTTAGGATTTTCTAGATCTGATTCCAAGATCTGTTTTGTGGGACGATGTCTTGGTAGACTTGAAATCTATTCAATAATGGGTTTATAAGACATTCAAATGACTTAGAAACATTGCGATAGGGCCTCCTTTGGGTTTTTGGTGTCCAAAAACATATTTTTGATATCCGTTTGGAAAAACAGACACTTAATGTGTAGGATAATGTATAATTAACCTTAAAAGACTTAAGGAATCAATATGAAATCTTAGTGTTAAAGGTTGTGGTGGTCTGGAAGAGTTAAACCATAGGTATGTAAGGTATCCAACACATTATAAAAGACACAAGTAGTGTCAACCTATAGTCTAGTGCCAATTATAACTAGGATCACATTATGATTAGTTGGTATTGCATGCCTATCATTTGATCCTTATGGCATGATTGTTATTTTAATGATTTATCGTCACTTGATCTTGTGGTACAACTGTTATTATCATTATATTATTTTACCGTTTGTTATATGTCTACCATGGATGTATATGCACACTATATTGTTTATATGTTCTTATGCATAGAGATATTGTCACGACTAGAAACCCACCCTATGCGGATCTCTTATCGCGAGACCGGCCCAATGACTGTCCCTATTTTTTTTCTTTCTTTGTATCAGTATCAATGACCATAATATATAATGTAAAACTTAAACAGTACATCAGCGGAAGTCTTAATATAAAATATTGTTTGACAACTGAAAAATATAAACCGACATAAACTTAACATAATGCCACTCTTAGGTAATGAGTACATGGGAGAGCTACATCATTCTATCATACTCCTCAAGTGTCTTTCTATGCTCCTAGACTCCTACTGTGGTCCTGCAGCATTCTCACCTAAAAAATAAGTAAGTTGGGGTGAACTAACAAAGCTCAATAAATAAAATCCCATCTCCGACACGGGTTAGGGTTAACATAGAAAGAATATAAACGCATAGGGTAAACATGATAGCCAATCATGAAATCAGATGCTGTGATGGTCAATAACAGTAAAATGCCACAATGACCAATGAATAGTGAGTCACAAGGATCAAGCATGAGTAATGGTATAACATGAACATGAAAAAGCTCAATAAACATCAGTCAACATAAAAATACTACCACAATAAATCGATAACGATCAAGTACAATGAGTGAACTATCAACATAAAATTAATCATAGGGAATGATAACATCTTATGAATCCAATAAACGTAAACATATCAGTCAACCATAAGTGATGCATTTACTCTGTTCAGGGTTTGGCAGATCATCGGTCTTTTGGGGCCCAGCATACCCCCCAGTCAATATAAAAATACTACCACAATAAATCGATAACAATCAAGTACAATAAGTGAACTATCAACATAGAATTATTCATAGGGAATGATAACATCCTATGAATCTAATAAACATAAACATATTAGTCAACCATAAGTGATGCATTTACTCTGTTCAGGGTTTGGTAGACCCTCGGTCTTTTGGGGCCCGACATACCCCCCTTATCTTCAATGCATATAAAATGCCCTCATAACTCAATGCGTAAAAATGTCATCATTGCCATATGTCCATTCACGGACTCGACCCATAGGTCTTGTCAACTTATAAAGCATCGAATGGATATTGTGACTAAGCACAAATCTGGCATTCAAAATAAATCATGATTATTTGTGATCCCATAAAAAGTGTATAAAAATGGAATATCATGCAGTGGACATATAACAGCAGGCCTTTCAAGGTACAACACGACATAACAATTATGATATAACAATCAATAAACATCCACAAGATAGGACAATATCAATTGTGGAACAATAATAGTTGGTACGAATGAGAGTACAAAATTGGCAGTAATAGAATGAACGTGGTTTGGAAGATCACATGTAAGAGATAGCAGTTTACTTACCTTTTCAGTGTGTTCTAGTTCAGTATCCCGTGACCTTTCCTTTTCCTTTTGAGTTTCCTATATATCAGTAAACACGTCTCAGTTTTAATGTTATTCATCAAATTTTATGCCTCATTATTGTAAGTGTCTCTTTTACTAATTTAGACTCTACTATTGAGTCTGAAACATCGAAGAAAGTCGATTTAGGCTTTCATGATTTTTAATTTGGGTTTGGGCATTATTAGGGGCATAATAGTCATTTAGCATTTCTACGGGTCTTTATTTTTTGGGACTCTGTCTCGTAAAACGGATCCTTCCATTGGCCTTAGAATATCTGAGACATAAAGAAAATACTCTTTATTTATTAATTTTGGACTACAGTTTAATTGTCTTAATTATCCTAATTTAAATGATTTAATTAATTAATTTATTTAATTAACTAATTACAATATATATATATATATATATATTTCAGTGAAATAGGATCACATGTGCCTAAGTGGCACAGTGGTTCGTGTCTCAGGTTTAGGTTCCTACCCTTCCTTGGTCCTTGGTTCGATTCGTGGGGGCAGCAGCCCCCACATTATTTTTTTCTTTAACCCTCTAAACCAAGCAGCAAACTAGGTTAAAATAGGAATATGATAAACCCATCCCTTGTCAACAAATCAAATTAATTCCATAACTTAGTAACCAAACAACCCGTATTTAATATATATTTAAAAGAGCTCCATTCAAAACGACGCAGTATTAGGCCAATTTAGACCCAAACAGCATCGTATAAGGATACCACTCACTGTCTTCCTCGGTGGGGATTCCGTCATCCCCTCTAATGACGGTAACCTATTTTCGATCGATTTTTCGTCTGATCTTAATGTGGATTGCTTTGTTTTTTCCTCAAGGATTCCATACCTAATCTCCATTATTGGAGTAGGTATCTGGAACTCCTCGAATAAGGGTTTTCAGTTGGGTCTCCGGTGAGACCCGAACCTCCGATGACATTTCCTTTTTCTATTTTGTGACTTCTGAGTCACTTTTTTCATCCCTAATCATCCCTAAACTTCATTTGAACATGGTCCAAACAATTCTACATCATTAAAATAAGATTTCATGCATAATTTTATAAGAACCCAATAATCCCATCAATTTTGTAAATGCATATATCTCCCTCATTTTTGCATCATTTTTTCTTGTTCTTTTTGCTAATTAACCCCTTTTTTCATGCTTAATAAGATCTTATATCTAAAGTTCTTTTAGAGGCTCTTTCTTAGGTGTTGCAAAAAGTATGTCACTAAAAAATGACTTTGTTGTATTAACGTGATAATATGTGATTTAACTGAGAGAATAATTTTAAATAAAAAAAGATTACAAGACATAACTTATATAGTTAACTCCAAAATATTGAGATAAAATTGTGTTGGGTTGAATTATACATCTTGCATCTGCACCAAATTTCTTCTGTAATACGGAAACTATAATGAAAGGAATTCAAGTGGACCCGTAGAGAATTTAATCAATGTTACATTGGTTTTTTTAGTTTACTTTTGAATTCATTATTTATTTTGTTGGAAGCAATAAAAATTAATGTGTTAAACCGATAGCATGGTCAGATTTTTATTTTTATTTTTTATTTTATAGAGAAACACGCAGTATCACTTGGGCTCATGAGATTTCCATTTTATTGATTTTTATAAAAAAAAATTGTTATACAGTCAATCATCTTATAATTAATAGGCATGAAAAATTAAAAATTTATTTATTATTAGAATTATTATTTATTAAGTTTTTTCATAGTTTAATTAACCAATAATTTTTTCTTACATGTAAATACTTTCATTCTAAAAATAAGATTTTATATTCAACTTTTTAACGACATTTTAATTTTTTTTTTAAATAAATAATATGTAATGCTTAACTTAAATCATAAGGAAAAAAAACCCTGTAATATCATTTTTTAAGTAAAGAGGATCTGTTTTTGAGTAATAATTTTTCTCACTTATTATACTTTTTATTACAGTTATGTTGAATTAATAAATATAATTATCAAGACATATCATAAATATACATAAGTACATATATATAATTATTTTATTTTTTTAATATTTAATATTATAAAAATTTCTTAAAAAAATATTAATTATTAGGTAATAAAATTATTAATTATCTATCGTAAAACTAAGTTGGTTTCTTACCAATATATTAATTATTAGACATTATTAACTTACTAAATATTAATTATAAAAAAAGTCAACTATAATTATATTTAAAAAGATTATTTCTATATTACTCTCCCTCAAAAGGTGGATCACAGATTCTGAAAATAATAAAATAAAGAGGAATTTGATGTCATTATTATTTTACATAAAAGTTTTAGGTTTCGATTGGATAGTTTTTTTCATAATTCTTTTTGTTATTTATTTTCATTTTTTTATTTTTAAGATTGAAAATTCTAAAAATACTTTCATTTTTTTAGTGATTTTGAATTTGTGAAAATATAAAAAAAATTGTAGTTTTATAAAAGTGACCGTTTTAAGAAATTTTCTCAAAATTAATTTTTAAAAGTATCTTCACAAATGTGTTTTTTTGTCTGTTTTATTTTATTTTTCTATTTTTATAGGGAATAAAAAAGAAAATTTCTTCTATTTTTGAAAATAAATAGTTTTTGTTTTAAAAAGTATAATGCTATTTTTTTAAAAAAAATTATTTTCTTTCTCAGCCACCAAACACTCCAAGAATTGGAAAAACGCAGGGGGTAGGTGAGGAACTGCTACATCTCTGAATCCAACCAACCTCCACCACAACAATTAGCCACCAACCCCCCCACCCTTTGACGCAAATATAATTTCTGCAATTATTCAAACGATCTTCTGCTAAATATTATCTCTCTTTTTGGGCTCTGAACTCTGAACTCTGACCCAGACGACTAACAATGGCGTCGTCTCTCTCTACCAAACAGTTTCTTGGGGCTCCATCGGCCGACGGATCCTCTCGTTTCGGATCTCTACAACGGTCGGATCTCCGTTCACCGACCCTCCAAATCTCCACTCCCCGACCGCATCCCAAGAAACTCGGTGAATATCTGATCTTTTTTTTTACCTCTGTTTGGTTGCCAAGAAAATGGAGGAAAACAAAACAAAATCTGAATTATAACAGTGAACATTTGGTTCAAGATTTTATTTTATTTTCTCTGGTTGTCTTAGCACCCAAATGTATGCTTGAATCGAATATACGTGAGTTTTGCTAATATGTTTGGTCCGCTTTCCCTTTGTTTGGATGCTGAGAAAACCGAGTAAAAGAATGCATTTTTTCTAGTCTTGTTTTCTATGCGGTTTTAATCTCCAAAAGTTGGAAGTCAACGAAATGGAAACAGATAGTTGAATTTAACTTGGAAGAACAGTTAGCATTTCTATCTCGGGCCTAGAAAGTGAAAGGTAGAAGTTTATAAATTTTGGGTCTTTTCTATTTCCTACATTTTCTCAGCAAAGATGGTTTTGTTGTCTTCGTCATTGTTTTGCTCTATTTAAAGAGTTGTTTTCAGCTTCTATGCGGACCAACAGATACGTTACATTATTAAAATGGAGTACTAGAAATACAAGATTAACGCTACGTTTGGTACGTTGGAATAGAATGACAATTGATATGTTACATTATTAAGTGTTTAACAATTGATACCGCCTACCGGCGTCAGTTTGGTAAAAGGTTTTGCATAATCATTTTTTTTTCTTTTTTTTTTTGATAAGTAAGATTGTATATATAGTTGCCCAAGAAGGGCAACAAGGGCAAAAACCCCAAAAGATTACAACTGTCTAACAACTATCTTAGAGAACCCAAAAAACTAACAAAGGAAGAGACATTTACAGGGGAGGCCTCTTTGGCCCAAAAAAATAATAAACGCAAAAAGACATCTTTAAAATAAGGAGTTGAGAGCTCTTGGTCTTCAAAAATACGGTTGTTTCTTTCTCTCCAAATGCACCACAGCAAACAAATTGGAGCCAGATTCCAAATTCTCCTAGACTCTTTAGGAAGATTACACCCTGTCCAAGCCAACATGAGATCTTTGACGGAGCCTGGCATAACCCAAGAAAAGCCAAACAACCCAAAAATGAGATTCCAGCAGCTCCAAGAATAATGACAGTGGATGAGGACGTGATTCATCCTTTCCTCATTATTCCTGCAAAGGTAGCAACGGCTGGCCAAGGAGAAACCTCTTTTCTTCAAATTATCGGCAGTAGAGATGGCATTCCAAGAGGCTTCCCAAACAAAAAAAGAGGCTTTGGGGGGGGCTTTTGAGTGCCAAATAATCTTCCAAGGAAATGGAAGGATTGCAGAACCACACATGCTCTTGTAGAAGGAGCTAACAGAAAAAGACTTTTTATCCGGCATCCAAACCCTCTTATCCTCAATACCACCCCTAACCCGGAACTGGCTGATGTGACAAATGAAAGAGCTCACCTCTTCAAGTTCCCAATCATGAAAGTCCCTCCTGAAGCGAGGAGACCATGTAAATTGATTCCCAATTCTCTCCATGTACTCACTAGCCCAAGCCGCTTTGTCGCAAGCTAAACTGTAGACCATTTTTTTTTCTTTTTTAATACTATCTGTAGCTTTAGACCCTAAATTTTTATTCATTTCAAGAGTAGAAACCAACATGGTTTGTAAGAAATTAACTAGGATAAAATTTACAAAGAGTATAACTTGTGATCCGGTAATTGTCTTAGGACCAGCAGTAGAAGAATTGTCACCTATATTTCATTGACATTTTGAGTGGACTACCTAACCATCCTATGTTGCTAAAATCACAAAAGGCTTAACTTGTTTAAAATTGGCTAATTTCAATCAATTTAGAATATAAAATTAATAATTTTCATTACCCACCATTTTGGATTAATCAATATGAAATTGAATTTTCCTCGTTCTTCTAATCTGTAAAATAAAAATTATCTGTTCACTGAATTCTAAAAAATATACTTTTTTTTTTGTTTGAAAGAAGAATAAAGACAAGATAGAAGCCTTTCATTTTAGCATATTTTATCATTTCCGGGTAGGAATCTTATTTTCCCCATATTACTAGGAACTTTAGTTTTATAAATTTTCTGTCCATGAAACCTAATTTGTTCCACATTTTTTAAGGGGTCAGGCAGTTACGGACAAATTATATATTCTTAGTATGTTGTTTATGTACTTTTTGAGTTTGTCTATGACAGTACATTGTAAGACTTGGATGTTAGAATAACTGATTTAAAAGATTAACATATGCCTTTTCCTTCACTATCAGACCACCACTGTGTTGATTGTTCATCTGATCAACTTACTTTGTATTTATTTATTTTTGGATAAGTAGATGTATTTTGTTAAAAGGTGCCAAAAGGGGTCACAACCAGTCAACCACTATACACATGATGCATACTGAAATGGTACTATGGGAATATATTTTTAAAGGAGTCATTTTCAGTGTTGTCAATTGGACATATCTTTGCTTGGCAATTAGTCAGGCTCTGACTGTTTGGATACCTTATTTGCTTGGCAAAAAAATGTAAAAAAATAGGACATTTCTTTGATTTGGAGGTAGTAAAATTATTCTGTTGTTGGATGCAAGAAATTTCATGTAGTACTATGTATTGTTCTGTGACAATGTTTTGGTTAATGTTTGGTGACATCAACAACAACATAAAATATTTTGATAGGCGATGCATGATCCAGAACTTGAGATTAAGTATCTGAAACATTAAATTAAGGGTGGCGCTATTCCCGCTCCACCAAAATACTCCCGCACTCCTTGTTCCTTTCTTGCTCTATTCGTCTCTCATGTTCCTTTCTCTCTCCTCTTTCATCTCTCTACAAATCCTCTTCCAACCGGAACTTAATCAAATCTGATCAAACCTTTATTTTTTGAAACTATAAATCATCAATAAGTCTTCAATACAAAAGCCCAAATAAATTAAAATTAAAGAAAATGAAAGAATACAGGAATAGTTGTTTTCCTTGTTTTGTCTTCCCCCCAAGAAAAAAAAAACCAAAAGTGAAAAAAAAAACGTTGGGCATTTGACTGAAATAATGAGTTGCAGAGAAGAAAACTTTGAGATCTTCACTTTCATTTGTCAGTTGTTACCTAAAAAAAAAAAGTTGGGCACTTGAAATTGAGTGGTAGAGAAAAAAATACTTAGACCTTAGCTTTCATTTATTCAAAGTTTTTGTTTCTTCTTCCACAAGTTTTGCAACTCAAATATTGAGTGGCCACAGTGTTTGATGCAGTAGTGGTGAAGATGGAGGCTAAAGGTTGGTGATGGATGTCGTGGTGGTGGTGGGGAATGGCCGTGAGAATAGATGGAGTACAGGGTGTTGGGTTTTGGCAATGATGGTGGTGGCAGTGATGAGACAATCATCTATTGTAGAGAGAGGAGAAAATTGTGTAAGGATAGAATTTGCAGAGAGATGAAGATTGGAGAGAGATTTCAGACGGGAGGGAAGTGAAAGGGTTATTTTTGTCCTTTCAATTAATAAAGGAGTGCAGGAGTATTTGGGTGGAGCGTGAACAGCGCCACCCTAAATTAATACTTAAATTGGCATCTGACTATTGATACAGATCATTCTGTGCCATTACTGAAGGTTGCAACGAATAATTACAGTTTGAAATACACAATATGTTGACTTATCACCTATCAGACAAAAATGATTGAATTATAAAAAAAAGAAGAAAGAAATACACAATATGATTGGATAATTTAACTCGAATTTCTTTCGATCTTTAAGCTTCAAACGTGTGCATGTTTATGCTTATAATTTACTTGTGGTTTTTTTTTGTGTGGAAAAGTTGAAGAAACAGTATTAACTGTGAATCTTTAAGCTTTAGCAGTGAAAGATTGAAGAAACAAGTTGAAAACTTGTGCATTCATAAGCTTCAAAAATTGTGTATGTTTATGCGTACAAAAAAAGATTAACCATAAAGTTCCTAAGGTTTAGTGATAATCTGTCTTTCCTCACTAGTGAACAAAAAGTTTTGGATGCTTCTGCTTGCCTGTTAAGCTTATGTTGCTGTATGATCAAATCTAAGTTAGAACTTTGACATCTTGCATCCTGATTCACAGAGATACGGGCAGTTGGGAGTACACATGGAACTTACTTCCGAGTTACGACATTTGGAGAATCTCATGGTGGTGGCGTTGGTTGTGTGATTGATGGATGCCCCCCTCGGATTCCTCTCTCAGAAGCTGATATGCAAATAGATCTTGACAGAAGGTATGTCCATTCTGGGTATCTGTGGTTTCACCTTGCACTTGTCAAAAAATTTAATAAAAAAAATTGTGGTTTCATCTTAGTGTGTTTAACATAGTCATTCTAAAGCTTGAGTGGACATGTAAGTGTGTCTTTACTTCCTTTGTTAAATTTGTCTGGTATTTGTTCATATGAGTTTGAAACTAGTAGTTGGGAACACAATCTGACAATTTATGCCAAAATGAGAAGCATTACCCCCCCCCCCCCCCCCCCCCCCCAAAAAAATCTGCCAATTTATGCCAGAATATGAAACGTTCCCCCCACCACCCCCCAGCAGAGAAAGAATTTCCGTTTTTGGGGCATGATTCCCTGCTAGGAATGGAATGCATCTTTTGCTTTTGGGTACATGATTTCCTGCTAGGAATGGATCGTATCATTTGTGAAAACTGGAATTTACAATTAAAGTTTTTGCATCCAGGAGACCAGGTCAGAGCCGCATTACTACACCTAGAAAAGAAACCGACACTTGCCGAATATACTCAGGCATTGCTGAAGGTTAGATCTCAGTTGACATTTCTCTTCAGGATTTTATGTCTTTGTCTCCCCAAACCGCAAACCCCAACTGAAGAATTGATGATTGTGATCACCTTCGAGTGGCTGATGCTTTATATATGAATTGCAGGGGTGACTACTGGGTCTCCAATCATGGTAAAAGTACCCAACACAGATCAGAGGGGACATGTGAGTATCCATTATCCAGTGCTGGGGGCTTATTTGATATTGGGTTTGAGGGGCAATATTAAAATGAGAAAATATGATTGTTTTGGGAAGGTCAATAGACTGGCCGCTTCTTGGACATGCTGTATTCACGGGATGTGTACACCAGTTAGGACTTTTAGAATTAACTTTCAAGGTTGGGCACCTGTTGGCAGAATGGGATGGACAGTTGCTTCAATTGAACAAGAAAAAATATGCAGATTGTGTTTAGGTACCGGATGGAAATTGTGTCATTCTATTTGTTTTTACATAGAGTGCATTTTGTTGAACATAGCATTTTAATGTGTCGATGATCTATATTCACTGATTATAGAGTGGCATTTTTGGAATACATTGAAATGGCCTTGTGGTTTTATATTATCACTTGTAGTAACAGCTTCACTTATTTGTTTATCTTTTTTGATGACTCCTTCAAGGGGTTGAAATTGTGCCTTTATCTAGTTGATGAGATAGAAGCATTCTGCTTCCAGTGGATGGCCAAATGTGCCCTTGATGATAGATGAAATGAGCTGGATACAAATAACTTTAATATAAATATTTTTGAAACACGTGAAATGATTATTGTGGATATCAATGTTATGGTCAAGGATGATACAAGTTAATCATCACATTTGTAATATGTAGGAAACAAGTGCAAATGGGGCTAAGCCACATTCTCATCACATTTATCACATGTAGATGTAGGAAACAAAGTGCAAATGAGGCTAAGGGGGAGTGTAAATTTTCCGGCATTCATTTTTTTATGGCACCTATAAATTTAATGATTGTGTAATTGGATTTTTCAGGATTATAGTGAAATGTCCATGGCTTATAGGCCCTCTCATGCAGATGCGACTTATGACTTCAAGTACGGTGTGAGATCAGTGCAGGTAACATCTTTTGGATTCATATTAGTATGATAACACTGAAACTATGTGCAATGAGGATCTATCTTAATTCAATACTTATTTTTTTGGTCACAAACGTTTGTGTCAATGGAAATGTAGGGTGGTGGTAGATCTTCAGCCAGAGAAACTATTGGGAGAGTTGCAGCAGGAGCTGTTGCTAAGAAAATTCTTAAGCAATTTTCAGGAACTGAGGTGGGTTATTTTGTTGTGGAGTGGAGGTTTGATTTACTTTTATGGCATTATGTTGGTGTATTGCACACAAGCATGTCGAAATTTGTATATGCACGCAAACACACAAGCATATTGACATATTGTTTCTTCGTGTGGATTGGGTTGTCGATCTGATCATTATGTTTGGATATCGGTACATTCAACCCTCTCCAGACCCCGCAGTGACAAGAGCCTCGTGCACTAGGTTTGCCCCTTTATCTATACAGATAATAGAATGCCTTACATAGAGTCAATAAATCATCTACCCTTAAATTTTCCCAGTCTTAGCAATCATATATTGCATTTAATTGTCCTCATGAATAGAGATGTTTGAGCTTTACCTGACGAAATTACACATGACAGTAGTAACTTGGACCTCCCAGTTGAATGAATAAATTAGAATAGGAAGCTCCCATCTGCAATGTTTGTTTCTTGGGGTAAAGAAGTCAAAAACCTCTTTATGTATCTAGCCATACCTGTCATAGCTGTTATAGTCAAAACAAATTTTGGCATGATTATATTATCAGTTGCAGTAATAGCCTCATTTATTTATTTAACTTTTTTTTGACGATTCCATTTAAGGGGTTGAAACTGTGCCTTTATCTAGTAGATGAGATGGAAGCACGCTGCTTCCAGTAGATGGTCAAATTTGCCCATGGTGATGGATGAAATGAGTTACAGTTGACCTTCTAATAGTTATTATTCAATAACTTAATAATCTCTAACAATTAATAATTTTATGAGGAACCAACTTTGTTCCATGGTGAATGGTTAATAATTCCTTGAAAAATTTCTTTTGTAGTGCTAATTATTAAAATAAAAAAATACACATGTATGTGTATTAATATTATATAAAATTTATTAATAATGCTAACTTTTTAGTAATAAAAATGGACCACAAGAGCTTTGTTATAATTTAAATTAGATATAATACCTTTTTGTGAAAGAAGTTCATCACCCTTAGAAATGTGTATACATGTGCTATTTTACAGTTGAAAATCACATACTTGTAATGAAATCTTTTCATTTATAAAAATCAAAGAGAAACTTAATAATTAATAGTTATATTAAATAATAACTTTGGATCCCCAATAAGAGTGTCAACTCTAAATACAAATGACTTTGATTTAAAAATTTTTGAAAGACATGAAATGATACGGTGGATATCAGTGATCTAGTGTCTCATTTTGGTCTAGGATGATAGAAGTTAATCACAATTTTCACATGTAGGAAACAAGTGCAAATGGGGCTGAGCCCCATCACATTTATCACATGTATATAGTGTTGACTTCTGTGGTGGCTGAAGCTTAATTGTGATTATTGGTCTATGCCCTAATGTTTCTCTTGTGTCAGGTTCTTGCTTATGTCTCTCAAGTTCACAAGGTTGTACTTCCAGAGGATTTGGTAGATCATGAGACTCTGACACTTGATCAGGTATTATTTATAATGCAATCACTGTTGGATTGGTTTCTTAAAACATATGAATTAGATTTCCTTCTATGTCACATGCACATTCTGAAGATCATTGCAAATTATCAAAGGCTATTAAGGCTCCCTTGCATGTTGAGCTGGTCTTGTCAATATCATTTCATCTCTCCAAATAATGGAGCCTAGTTGTAGAGAGTGGTGTCCTCCGATGTAAACTTCAACCATAAACATCAATATATATTATATATTTGGGCTAACGAGGAATTATGTAGGCCTCTATGAACACCCAACTAATCCTTTCAAACACATGCAGTCCTCGTTTATTCCATATTCATCAGGCAATTCCTGGGAGATGGCCATCTCATCTTCTTCCCCTTGAAGTTGGCATGGGCTGTCTTGAATCTAGTAAAATATTGGACTTATTAGACTTATTGGCATCGTTCATCTTGAATCTGATAAGTTAGAGCTTCCTCCCAATGAAGAAGGCTTTGGAAATGGTTTCCTTCCTACTTCCTAGATGATTATTTAAGCTACTTTGTAATTGCAAGCCCTACCTTCTCAACATCCAAGAAGAAAAATCATTTATGAGAATTGTGTCTAGGAAAGTTTGAAATAAGTTGGCTTGTTGATGTGGGGGCAGAACTGTTTAACATGGTCATATTTTGTGCACTTTCAAGCAGAAAATGAATATGTTAGATGTAATGAGATATGGATGTGAGCACAAGTGAGAGTTTGTTAGGATGTATGCTCTCACATCCTAGACATTTTTCTATTATTTAATAAATATTGTTATTGAATTTCATATTAGCATACATGTGGATGTTGTTATTTTATACCATGAGATGGTTAGTCCTTAAATTGTTATTGAAAATAGTTCATGTATATAAATGAGATTTAAGTATTAAGAGTTCTTCTTTTTTATTAGGCTTGTTTATTAAGTCCTCCTTATGTTACTCAAGTAGGGGTAATATTGTATTCTTCATGTTTTCATTTTCATAATATAAATAGTTGGTGATGTGTAGACCAAAGACACACAACCAACACTTTTGTTATTTCTCTCTTCTTTCCTTCATGTTTTCATTTTCATAATATAAATAGTTCGCAATCATTGATGAGAATGGATATTTTGTTTGTAAAACTGTAATACACTTGACCTCTATGTGAGAGGATAATTTATTTCAACCACAAGGATAGTGGATTCTGAGTTATAGTATTGGTGTATTTGAAATACACTAAACTGGATCACTATAAGAAACACGTCATATAAAATTGTTATCTTTGACGTGACTCTTATATTTACTAATCGCAGTAAGCTCTTAATTTTGAGAGAATAGTGGACTCAAGTTCTAAATGGCGGTAATTTTGAGTTACTAATGGGTGAGGTCTCTTAGATCAACACCTTAGTATCTTGAAAAATTATTGTTTAGGCTGTAGGAACACATATTCTCGAGATGGAATCTACACTCTCTAAATTAGAGAGAAGGATATCACATATGTACTAATTCAATTAATTAATCATAGAAGTCCGATTTTGGTCTTTTCAATAAATTTTTTATTGAAATGTTGACCAATTAATAGTGATTAAAAATTAGTGACTTAAGTTCTCAAAATAATTAGGAATTGGTTTGACTATGTAGAAATCCAAATCCTAATTATTAATATCCAAGTAGATGAGCACAATGTACATGTTTAGTGATTTTGAATTTTTTTTTCTTCTATTTCACCAAATTATAGTGTAATTCTAATTATTCAATGGAATTAATTAGTCATTAATTAATTAAGAGTTAATTAGAAATTAATTGACTAATTGGAGCTAATTTGGTAGGACCCTAGTTTCCTCATTTTGCTCTAAATTTGCAAACCCCTATAAATATGTGATATAAAGGGGATAGCCGCACACAAGTTATTTTTACTTTATTGCGTGAGAAAAAGAGAGAGTCCATGCTTTTCTTTGGTGTATGGCTTGCATAAAGAGTAAGAAGACCTAGAGGAGTAAAAGAAGGAATATTTTATCAATCTTTTCAAGAAGGCTTCTTCAACAATCAAGATTGTCAAGAACATTGTGATTCTAACCCATCTTTTCAAGATTATATGATTCTTGTAAAGTTGCTATGATACCAATTGTTGGGTTCGTAAGTACAATGGTAGCGATTTCAAAAATCTATTTGGATTTTTTTTTTACATGAATCACACAATCTTGAAAAGAGGGGTTAGCGTCACCTTGTTCTTGATAATCTTGATTGTTGAAGAAGCCCTTTTGAAAAGATTGATAAAATCTTTCTTCTCTTATTCCTCTAGGTCTTCTCTACTCTTCTCTCTATGCAAACCGTACACTAGAGAGAATAGTGAGCTTCCTCTTTTTCTTTCATGCAAGAAAGTAAAAATAACTTGTGTGCGGCCCCTTTTATATCACATATTTATAGGAGTTTACAAAATTAGGACAAAAGGAAGAATCTAAGATCACATCCTATACATTTTTCTATTATTTGATATATTGTTATTGAGTTTCATATTATTATATATGTAAATGTTATTTTATATCATGAGATGGTTAGTCTTTTAATTGTTATTGGAAATAGTTCATATATATAAATGAGATTTATGTACAGGAGAGATGAATTTATGATCAATCAGTTCTAGAATTGTTCGCAGTCATTGATGCAAATGGGCATCTTGTCTGTAATACACTTGACCTCTATGTGATAGGGTGGTTTATCTTAACCACTAGAGTAGTGCACTCTGGGTTATTGTATTGGTGTATTTGGAATACACTGATCTGAATCACTTTAAGAAACACGTCATAAAAAGTTGTCATCTTTGATGTGATTCTTATATTCACTATTCGCAGTAAACTCTTAATCCTGAGAGAATAATGGACTTAAATTCTTAATGGTAGTGACTTTGGGTTATCAATGAATGAGGTCTCTTAGATCAACACTTTGGTCTCTTGAAAAATTACTATTTAGACTGTGGGAACACATATTCTCAAGATGGAATCTACATTCTCTAAATTAGAGAGAAGGATATCACATCTATACTAATTCAATTGATTAATCATAGAAATTCGGATCCGGTCTTTTCAATAAATTGTTTATTGAAATGTTGACCAATTAATAGTGATTAATAATTGATAAATTAAGTTCTAAAAATAATTAGGAATTAGTTTGACAATGTATAAGTTCAAATCTTAATTATTGATATCCAAGTCGAGGGGCCATTGCACATGTTTAGCGATTTTGGGTTTTTTTTCTATTTCACCAAATTAGAGTGCAATTCTAATTATTTAGTAGAATTAATTAGTCATTAATTAATTTAGAGTTAATTAAAAATTAATTGACTAATTGGAACTAATTTGGTAGAATCCTAGATCTCTCCTTTTGTCATAATTTTGCAAACCCCTATAAATATGTGATAAAAAAGGATAGTCGCACACAAATTATTTTTACTTCCTTACGTGTGAAAAAAAGAGGAGCCCATTCTCTTCTGTGGTGTACGGCTTGAAAGAGGAGAAGACCTAGAGGAGTAAGAGATGTAAGATTTCATCAATCTTTTCAAGAAGATTTATTCAACAATTAAGATTATCAAGAACAAGGTATTTCTATCCCCTTTTTTCAAGATTGTATGATATATGTAAAAAAAAAAAAAGATTCAAATAGATTTTTGAAATCGCTCTCGCTGTGGTTACGAACCCAATATTAAAATTTACTTTGCATATCTTGTGGAAAGATTTGGCCATAAGTGACATGATTTAGTGGTGAAATGCTCCATCATTTCTCATTCTAACAACTTTTCCTCGTCGCGCTTCTTTTGTCTGATGTCCTATGATGGGAAAGATATAGTGTGGTTTTATTGCCCAAGGGATCTGTTCATATAAAGTGTGAATTTCTCTGATGGTTAATCAGTGATTTATACAATTAAGGCAACTTGAGTTGCATTTGTGATCTTGAAAAGAATATTGGAGTCATCTCAGATATTCTTATCTAATACACACAATAGTTCTTGCAAGTTCAATCCTGAGCTAAATTAGTTTAACTTGTAGCCCTAAATGTCAAATCTTTCTGGTTACAATAGATTATTTTACGGACTTTTTCATTCATATAAGCACATTAAACATCCTTAACTCTTTGTTTCTTTTTCCTTCCCTCTCTTCCTCCCTCTTAAGTTTATGCTAATTTCTTTAAAATATTAAGAAGAAAAGAACAGTCCATGTGAAACCTTAGTGATGAAAATTAATTGAGGACGGTTTGATGAAGGTTTTTGTGGATTTTTTTCTTTGGGCATAAGAAACAGACCACCAATTCTGCCTTCATGGGCTCTCTTTTTTTTTTTTTTTGAAAGTAATGAAATTGGGTTAAACTAAGACCGCCCAAGGGGGGCGAACCTGTATACAAGGGGGAGGCTCTACAACTAGACTTTCCACTCCCCCAAAAAAATCAATAAAAGAGGCTACATACAAGGGAAGGGTCCTTTTGACCCTGAAAAAAAAGGACGTAAAAAGTCATCTTTTAACAAAAAGGGGGCTTTTTCCTTCCCCTTAAAAACTCTAGCATTTCTTTCCTTTCAAATCACTCAAATCAAACATAACAGAGCCATTCCCGACGCCTCCCTCACCCCCCTTCCAACAAAAAAGCGTATCCTTCAACATAGCCGGCATCACCCATGCACACCCACACACACAAAATGAAATGCCAACACTCTCTAGCCACTTCACAGTGAAGAAGCAGGTGATCCACTGGTTCCTTCCCCTTTCATTCTTAAAGAAAAACAAGAAGAAGCTAACTTGGACCTGGAGACTTCGTACACATTAGTTTGGTTATTAGTTTTGATAATGTCATAGCCAAAATATTTTTTTCTGATAGATAAAACACATGCACCCATGTCCCAACCAAGATGAAAGAAGTGATGTTTTCTATACAATTTCCCTCTGCTTTTTTTTGGTTTGAGGTAGCCAACTATTAGTTATGGTTTTGATTGTCGGAGTAAAACATTCTAGAAAGAGTGAGGGAAGGAATCATACAAGGTTGAATATTTTAAAGCATATAACATTGTTGATTGGGAGCATTTCGATTTTGTGACTGACAAGAAAGGTTTTGGTCAAATACTTGTAAAAACAGGCAAAAAAGTTTCCGAGTTTAAAAATGTAAGATGATGTTTTATGGTTTAAAAAAAAAATCCCTATTATATCTTATACAATGGTCAAATATTAGAAAAACATCATAAAGGGTTTATGAAAATATCACTAACATCCATCGAGGTTCTTGAAATAACCCGAACTTTCTTTGAGCTTTATATGTATACTTACCTCCTTCCTTTGTCTTTTCATACGATGAAGGCATCTAATACTATTTTGCTATTATCATCACAAAATTCATTGATGTCTAAAGGTAAAGTAGTTTCAAAGATGTTTTGATCGCATGAGTAGTCAAAGGAGGAAAGGTAAATAAAATTTAATACAAAGCCTTTATGGAGGTTAGTATTATTTCAGAGACCACATGGGGTGTCAATGGTATTATGAAATTGTTGAGTTGTAAAGGGTAAAGGAGATAGATAGTCCTTTATATATTAATGAAGGGAAAGTTACAAAATAGCCCTTACACATGACTCTTAACACTCTTTAAGTTGGAGTACAGATATTTATTATGCTTAGCTTGTTACAAAGAACAGAAAAAGTCCTCTACTCACAACCTTAAGAAACATTTTGCCCAGCTGATCACTCGATCTAACAAATGATGTAACAATTTATTTCCTCATCACTATATCTCAAACAAAATGACGTTCAACTTTAATGTGCTTAGTTCTCTCATGAAATACAAGATAATTGGTAATGTACGGTGTAACTTGATTATCACAATACATCATCATAGGCTTCTTAATAGAAAACCCCATCTCCTGCAAAAGTGATTTCACTCACATCTCACAAGTTGTGTGAGCCATAATACGGTATTCAACTTGTGTACTAGATAGATGATCAGTTGCCCAATATGCATCTAAAAACCCAATCACAATTAGATGGTCAGAAGGTTTCAAAACCAAACCCTTAGCAAAAGCACCCTTCAAATATCTTAGGATAAGCCAGACAACGACTATTGAGGGCTTGTCATATACTAACTAATCACCCCCACAACAAAGATAATATCATGTCGTGTAACAGACTAGCAGTCAAATAAATAAGTTTATCTACAAGTCTTAAATATCTCCTTGTGTCATCAAAACAATATCTTTCGTGTCTTTTAAGTTTAGTGTTCAGATCCATTGGAGTGTCAATAGGTTTAGCTCCCATCATTCCCATATCATCAAGAAGATCAAAATTATACTTCCTTGGAGACAATGTTATCCCTTCCTTAGATTTGGCCACTTCAATACTCGAGATATAACATAGTTGTCCCAAGTCTTTCATATGAAAATGATTATTTGAGTAGCGTTTTAACATATTTATACCATTGGCATCATCACCAGTAATTACTATATCATCATCGTCATAAACTGTAAGAACAATGGTACCTCCCTTCCTACTCCTCACAAACATAGAATGATTAGATGTCGTTCCTTTCAACCTATATGCATTAGCTACTTGACTAAATTTGTCAAACCAAACTCTTGGAGAATGCTTATGTCCATTGATTGCTTTCTTCAACCTACATATTTGTGACTCCCCTGAGCAACATGTCCACGAGGTTGCTCCATATACACCTTTTCTTAAAGATCCACTATGAAGCAAGGAATTTTTAATGTCAAGTTGTTAAAGAGGCCAATCCTTAACAATTGCGATTGATAGCAAAACCCAAACAAAGATGAGACAAGAAACATGAGAGAAGGTCTCAAATAATGCACACCAAAGGTTTAGACATAACCTTTAACAACCAATCGAGCCTTTAACCACTCAACACTACCATCAGGATGATACTTAACGACATATACCCATTGATTCTCACAATATTTTTTCCAGGAGGCAAATCAACCTATTCTTACGTATCATTGTGATAAAGAGCTAACATCTCCTTATGTATTACACTCTTCCAACTAGGAGATTCAAATGACTGAGTATGAGAACAAGGAATAGAAATAGAAGACAAGATTAGCAAAAGAATAAAAATGAGAAAACACTTGAGAAAAAGAAATGACCTTATCTATAGGATGTTGAGTACAAGAATGAGTACCCTTTTCGAAGAGTACTAGAAAGATCATAAAAGGGAAAATAAAATGGATTAGTGACTTCATGTGAAGTGGATGAAGTAGACAAAGGTGGAGCAGGCACATCAGTATTCTTTGTTGTGGAGCCAGGTCGACGATACAACTGTAGTGGTTTAGACTCTTGCGGAAGATACATGAGAACACTAGTTAGGACAGGAGGAGTCATTAATGGAATGGAAGAAGACTCGAGAACATTAGTAGCTATAGCCAGAGAAAAATGATGTCCTTTAAAAAAATGTGACATTAGCACTAATGATATAACGAAAAGATTGAGGATTAATCAACAAAGATACATTTGATAGCCCAAGGAGCCAATTTATTTTATTTTATTTTGATAGATAAATCACGCGCGCACACGCACACACACACTTTGCCCCTTAAGGGGATTTGAAACTTCAACTTCCTACATGGGGAGGTGGAGGAGATACCAATCAAGCTAGAGCTTGTTGGTAAAGGAACAAAACAAACAAAACCAAACACACGTGGAGGTAAAGGAAATAAACAATGATCAGGATACAATAGAGAATAAGGAATCTCGCCTCTAAGAGCGGAGGAGGGTAGATGGTTAATTAGATAACAAGTAGCAAAAATAACATCCCCTAAAAATGTAGAGAAACATTCATTTGAATCATTAAAATTCTAGCAACCTCAAGAAGATGTCGCTTTTACATTCAATCACACCATTTTGTTGTGGTGTATAAGCACATGAGTATTAATGTATAATGCCATTAACATCACAATAAGACTGAAGAGGGCTTTAACATATTCTAAAGCATTATCAAATTGTAAAACACAAATAGCATGGCCAAATTGACTTGCAATTCATTATGAAATAATTGAAAAATAAAAGAAACTTTTGAACAATCTTTCATAAAAAAAAAAATCCATGACATTCTTAAATAATCATTCACAAAAGACACAAAGTAAGAAAATCCTAATAGACTCCTATGTCAAGATGGACCCTAAATGTTGGAATGAACCAACTCAAGATGATTATTTTGCCTTAAAGGAAAAGACACCCTATGACAGTTACCTAATTAGAAAGCTTCACACTCTAAGCTAGATTTAGATTTAGATGAATCAAAACTTGTAAAGATTACAATGATGGATGACCAAGACGACAATGTCATCAATAAAGGGAAGCATCAACACGTAGCTATAGACTTCTAGGGGTAGACGAGCAATCAAGGCAATGAAGACCATTCGACTCACAACCTCCACCAATCATTCTCTTCAAGTTGAGACACTAAAATATACAATACGAGGGATAAAATGTTACGACACAATTAGGATCTTTAGTATATTTGCTAACAAACAAAAGATTGAAAAGAAATTTAGGAATAGAATGTATTGAAGAGAGACTAAATAATGAAGTAGGATGAATTGTACTAGTACCAACTATAGGATAGGAACGACCATCAGCTAGAATAAATGAAGATTTAGAAGGCTGGAAACTTAGAGAAGAAAATAAAGTAGACTTACTATTCATATGTGCAAAAGCCCTCTAAATCTATTACCTATGGGGTAGAATAGTGTAGTTAAAGGCGAAAGGCGCCTTTAAGACACTAAGGTCCTATATTGCCTGAGAAGCGAAGCGACAAAAAATATTAGTCTGAGTGAAGGCCCTAACTTATAAAAATAATAAAAAAATATATTAAACATTAAAAATTAATTCATTTTACATTAAATAATATCTTATAATTATAAAAATTATCAAGTAACACAAAACAGTTCAATTTAAAGGTAACATATGACGTATCTAAATGATGTAACCATTTTAAGCTTTGGTACTTTCTTCTCAATAAATATTCAAAGTTTTGTGAACTTGTTAGTCCTAATAATGTAGAAGATGTGATAAGCCAATTTCATAGGCCTTAATAAATATTCAAAGGTTAGGCTTAGTTGGGAAAGACTTCACATATTGGTGGTCACTCTAATTGATGGAGAGAATAAGTATAAAGTGGGCATGCCTAAATTTTGTGAATAACGATGATAGTTTATTGGTTGTAGTGCAATGTCAATCTTCACTTATATTATTTACATGTTAAAAGTGTAACTTTCCTTGAAACTTTGTATTTTTGGCAACAATGAAATAATTTAAATGTTTATAGGTCAGTTTCATGCTAATGTTTGATAATAATACTTGTATTAATATAATAGATTCAATAATAATATTTCTAGACTATAGTTGTATTCTTTTATACCGATATGCCTCTTATAGAATTGTTAAATAAATGCATAAAACACTACTAACATAAGGGGTATACAAGTAAAATATGTTATAATTAAAAAAGCTATAACTTGGTCACCTCTTGCCACACCCAAGGAGATCACCTAAGCATCGTCTCTTTGAAGACACTTGGCCTAAAGCATATCAAGGCACTGAGAGTAAAAATTGCTTTACATGGTCGCCTAGGTGGCTAAGCGCTCGCCTTTGACAATACTAGGGTAGAAGAAGAATAAAAACATGTTATATTACCTGAATGTGCAAAAGTAGCAATATCAAACAAAGCCAGATGTTGTTGCTAATGAACTAAGGCATTATATTCGAATTTGGTAAGAGTCTCAATAGAAGATACAATAGAAGAAGTAGCGGGAGGACCGACTTCGTGTGGTGCTACAGAGGGAACAAGGTGAGTCAATGAGTACATGACATGATTAGATGAATTAGCCTAATGTTCTCCATGAAGCTCATAACAATAATTTACGATGTGATTCTCTCCTCCATAATGGGCGCACTTGCAAATTCTACGGCCCCTGCCAAAACTACAACCTCGACTCTCTCTCCTACAGCCTCTACTAAAGCCATCAAAACTAGAGTTTTTACTTCCAAAACCACAACTTCCAAAGAAATAATGATTCTCACATCCTCCAAAACTATTACCTGTAGAGCCACCTACCACAAGAGGAACTTTGTTGTCCAGTAAAAGTCACAATTATTGAATTATATTTTCCTAAAGGCTTAGTTATGGTTGAGGATTCAATGGTTACTCGAAGCACTATTACTCAATGAAGAAACACTACTATGTCCAATTAAAATTTGAGCTCTAACCGACCGAAGATTTGGATGAATGCCAAAAAGAAACTTAGAAACATAAAATTCATCACTCTGCTAAGAAGCTCAACATCGTTAGTCAATGGGCGATACCTAAGAAGCACGGACACTCTATTTTGGCTCACGTGTCCGTGTCGGACACATGTCGGATACCGACACTCTCGGACACTTCTCGGACACGAGTCCGGACACTTGAATTATGGATGTTGATGATTAAATGAAGAATTTCTTTAATTTTTATTTAATGGCTTTGTTATTTTAATATCTTAATAATATTTTTTAAATTTGTGTGTTTTTATGCCAAGTTTAATTGAAATAACATAGGTTTTTATTATATGGTCATATAAAAAATATAAAAAATTTATATATATTTAACGTGTCTCTAACGTGTCCGTGTCTTACTTTTTTGAGAAATAACGTGTCTGCGTGTCCGTGTCGTGTCGTATCCGTGTCCCGTATCCGTATCCGTGCTTCTTAGGGCGATACTGATTCAACTCATCCAATAAACCCTTGAAGGTGCTATAATATTTACTTGTTGGCTTTATCATTTTGCTGAAAAAGAAACATGTTTTGATAAATACAGTAAACTTGAGATATACTTTGTTCTATAAAATACATCTCTTGGACTACTTTCTAAATCTTTTTAGCTGTAGATAAGAATATGGCATTAGAAGTTGCAAATGGTTTCATACAATTCCATAACCAAGACATATAACAACCTAATTTTTCAACACCAACTCTTCATACTCCTTGCTCTTTTGAGACGGAGGATTATGCAAAATATACTTTTAACTTCTTCTGAGCCCCAAAAGTTACTTTCATCCCTTGTGCACACGAAAAATAATTAGACCCATTCAATTTAGTAGTAGTAATTCGCATATCGACAATGTAAGATGATGGAACTGAGATTTTTTTCACCGAACTAGACTAAGTCATGGTAAACCACCAACTAGAAGAAAACTTAACTTCCCTTCAAACAATTGATTAAGAAGAACCACCCCAAGAAGAGTATTGGCCAAATAGCAAATATAGTAGCAACTAATCACTAAAATAACTCATAATATGTAATAAAACTAACAAATACAAGCAATCAAAGACCCAAGCAAAAATAACCCATAGTATGTAATGGAACTAAGAAAATCAACGACGACCATCAAAGTGCCCAGATGAAGGAGAGATGGACACGGCTATCTCAAAGAAAAAATTCATCAAAATCATCCAATCTCCAACAAAATACCCACAATCAATTCCAAGAGCTCTAGTCACACCTCTCTTGTTGGGATAGAAGCAACAAAACATATCAAATAGCCCAAAAAAAAAAATTCAAACTCAAATCGAAAAAATTTCAAAAAATGAAATACCATGTCAAATGTCTTCAAAAAATTCTATAAAAATTATCATAATTCTTAGAAAAGAGAGACAGATCTAACCATGTAATTCATGTCAGCTCTGTTGAACGACCGATGATGATGTCATCATGATAATGTTAGCATGTTGCCACGTTATGACAATGTCAGCGTGTTCTTCTACTTCTCCTATTCTGTTTGATCAAGATCGGTCATTTTGCTTCTCTAGATCAAGAATAATGAAGGAAAAAGAAAGAATAACGATGAAAAAACAAAGTGAAGAAAAAAAGAAAACCAAATTTTGTTGCTATGATACAATGTTGAGCACTTGAGCTGTAAAGGGAAAAAGGAGACAGTTTAGAAAATAAGTGGCTTATCTCTTAGAATGGTGAGATACCCATTTATATATTAATGAAGCGAAAGTTACAAAATAGCCCTTACACATAACTCTTGACAGAAATTGTACAACAGGTAGTGAGCACTTGGTGCAATGGTTATGGGCTGTCAACTGTGCATTAGAATATGGTTACTGTCTAAGAGCAGCCACTATGTGTGAATAAAGATATAGGACAGGTCTGTACCTAGTGCACCCACCCTAGCACCCTGTTCGCTGGGGCCAACACTAGGTACCAATTTTCTTTCTTTCTAATTTCATACTTGCTATTAAATTTTTGGAATTAGGATTTCCCTTTATGAATACCATGTTCATCTAAATAATCCTAAAATTTCTACCTATTAAGCACTAGCGCTCTATTTTGGCTCACATATCCGTGTCTAATACTGACACTCTTGGACACTTTTTGGACATGTTAGCACACATTTTCGGCACTTTTTTTTTTCCTCTTCTCTGTTTTTTTTTTTGGTTATATATATATTTATATATGTTCTATGTAGTAGTTTGTAAATTTGTTTTGGAACTTGAATTATGGATATTGATCATTAAATGAAAAAGTTCTTAAATTTTTATTTAATGGCTTTGTTATTTTAATATCTTAATAATATTTTTGTGATTTATGTTTTTTTATGCCAATTAAAAATTTTAATTGAAATAATGTGAAATCTTTATTATATGAATATATGGTCATCTATATATATATATATATATATATATATATTCAACGTATCCCTGACATATCTGTATCCTTAGTTTTTTGAGAAATGCTGTGTCTGTGTCCTGTATATCTGCTTCTTAGATTTCCACAATGAAGAGATGTTTATGAGTGAGGACTCTAGAGGTTTCTTTGTTATAAACTTGTTATTGTATAAAATTATCCAACTGTTACTTCTGTAAATAATAAAAATGTCACGGTTCCTATTGCATTACATGCCAGCACTCCCCAAGTGTTCAATTCTACTATGGTAATGTTTAAAGTGATTAAACTTTTGGGACACTTTAACTTGGCTTGACTTTTATCTTGATTTTATGTAACTTAATTGTTTGTTGGGATTCAGGCTTTGTTAGTGTGCAATGTAACCTATTTATATTATGTACTTTAATAAAAGGAAACCACTTATTGAGAGAGAGAGAGAGAGAGGAATAAAGGAAACCACCAAGACATCTAGAGCTGAAAGTAAACAAATTTTTTTAATAAAAAGAAAATAGGATACACTTAGTCATTTTAACAAGTTTCTGCTAGGACAACTTATCTAGATGAAATTAGTCCAATATAACAAATTTCCATAAGGAAATGGCCTACTTTCTTATCTTAGTAAAAACTAATTTTTATTTTTTCATCTCTTGGTTAAAAGAAGACCAATATCATAATTAGAAAAACCTTACCACCAGGTGTGGGGGGCGGGGCGGGGGTGCTGGCAAGGGCCATGGCCCCCTCAAAATCCTGTAAAATTTTTACACACATTCTATTTTGCATCTCAATTTTTGTCGAAGGATGGCCCCCCTAATTGAAATCCCATACATGCAAAGGAGCCTTTTGAGTCAGTTTCAACATCTCAAAGGACACTGTGACCGATTATCCACCTTGCTTTGTTTGACTAATTCAAAATTTAATATTTTAAGTGAATATTCTGTGTAACAGTGTAAGTAATTGTACTGATAAAAAAAAAGTGTAAGTAATTGTATTATATGAGGATATAATATTCTTTTTTTTTAATACAACGATGGAGGGAGAGTCGAACATACGCTAATCACGTAGAGAGTGAATACTCACATCACTTACATAGGAACTTGGTCCATATCATTCTTAAAATACTAATATATGTACATATCAATTGGTTGACTATTTATACCATATTAGTCTATTTAGTCAGTACAACTCACACCACATTAAGGAGCTATTTATAAAGTAAATAAGTATGTTTGGATAACTCTTAAATTTGAACGATTCTATTCATAATTTACATAAAAATTTATTATCTTAAATGAAATCATTTTAATGAATAAAAGTTACATGATTATTTTTGTTATTTCATTAAAAAATAAATATTTTTAAAAGTCAATTTTAAACTTCATTTCATATCATTTTTTCTTACTTGAAAATTTATAATGAGTCTTTTTTATTATGGAATATTTTTTTGTTTTGTATAATATTTTGACATTTAATAGTAATAATATTATTTTATTAGACTTAGCACTCGGCACTGCCCCCTCCCCCCCTGTAAACAATCTTGGCTCTGCACCTGCTTACCACATTCTATTTATGTGATCTATTTAAGCCTACCCCTACTATACTGCATCTAGAATGCATTCCCATTCCTGTGTACCATGATAGTCTGCTTTTTAGGTAAGCATTATTCTGGATCCTAAACTTATTCTTGACTTGTTTTGAATTAATTGCAAAACTTGTGCTAGATTTTATGTATAGTACAGGTCCCTTTTTGTTATATTTTCATGATTATTACTTGATTACTTCAGTAACCCAAATAATAAGTATTGTCCTGTATGAAACATCACCAGATAGAGAGTAATATTGTTAGGTGCCCAAATCCTGAGTACGCTGAGAAGATGATCGCTGCCATTGATGCTGTCCGAGTGAGAGGGGATTCTGTTGGTGGAGTTGTCACATGCATTGCAAGAAACGTCCCACGTGTAAGCTCTCTTTCTCTCTACTTTGGTACTTTAAGCAATTCTTGACTCCAAACACTGCATACTTAGGATTATGCATTAATCTGGATTTTTTTTTAAAAAAATTTTTTTTTGACCTTTAATAGATGTTTGAAAATTGTCTTTACATATATCAGGGGCTTGGTTCACCAGTCTTTGATAAGCTTGAAGCTGAACTGGCTAAAGCTGCTATGTCATTACCTGCTACGAAGGGCTTTGAGTTTGGCAGTGGTTTTGCTGGTACTTCGACTTGTGCCGTATCTAAAAGTTTGTCAATTGTGCTGGGTGGCCAGCAAATAAAAATTCTCTTTCGAATATAATTTGATGTGATTTCTGCTTGTCTATGAAAATCCCTGCAGGTACATTTATGGCTGGGAGTGAGCACAATGATGAGTTCTTTACGGACGAATATGGTCGAATCAGGACAAGAACAAACCGCTCTGGTGGGATACAGGTATGTTTTTTTAAGCTCTCATATTGATCTTTATGTGGGGGAACATGCATGGTTTGTTGAATTATTCTTTTTGATAAGCAGGGTGGAATATCCAATGGAGAAATCATAAACATGAGAATAGCTTTCAAGCCAACATCTACAATAGGAGTAAGTTCTCTCTCTCTCTCTCTCTCTCTCTCTCTCTCTCTCTCTCTCACACACACACACACACACACGCACACACACATACCAAATAGGCAGCCATGGCTAATATCATCATAGCAGGGCAGTTTTTTAGCTGTGGGGTCAGGTCTTGGGGTTCAAATCTTGCTATATATATATATATATATATCAATTACTCTTAGGCTGGGGATAGGTAAGGTAAGTGGCAATTGGGGTAGGAGTTGAACCCGGACTTTGGGGACGTTACACAAGCTTGTTTCCAACTCATCCAACTCCAAGGGTTCTAATGCATTATGTTTTGGGGACACAAATTTATTCAAGAGGGGACTAATAATTTGTCATCTACCTGAATGTGCTGCTTGTGATCCTCATGCACGGAATTAAGGATTTCTGAAGTGTTTTAATGGAAATCTTACAGTCCCAAATAACAGTCTGGCCTTGTCATCACGATTTAACTCCTGGCCTTGTCATTACGATTTAACATTGTATGTTACTTGGTTTTAGTGATTTCTCCTATTTAAAATCATAAAACTTTTGTTTCGGACCATGTATCAAGCTGCATGTATACTGTAAGCCTACAGCTTCTGGGATCTAGGTAAATATGGGAACTTCTTCGACAATATTTGAAGTTGTTTTGGATGATGTTGTCTTTTACATTCACATTTTGATTTTAAAGTTATTGTAGTTAAGCTTTCTTTATTGATTTTTAATATAAATTGATTTTTGTTATTATGATGCTCATGCAGAAGAAACAGCATACAGTTACTAGAGATAAACAAGAGACTGAGCTTATAGCCCGTGGCCGGCATGATCCCTGTGTTGTCCCACGAGGTTTATATTTGAATAAATTATTGTTTCTTGTTCATCTGCTGATCCTCTCTCAATTTGACTACTATCCTTCATTTTCCATTGTGTCATTTCCTCCCTTTGACCATTCCTTCTCTTTTATAATTTTTTTTGTTTCATATCATAGCAATCTGGGCCTCCCTTTACCAATGCCTTTTTGATACATATGCCAAAATGATCAGTCTAAAGCGATTTTCTCTTTGATCGCATACACACAGAAATGAGAGAAAAAAAATATGCACCCACTATAAGCTGTTCATGATTGTTTGGTGGTGATGGTGCAGCTGTGCCAATGGTGGAAGCAATGGTAGCCCTGGTGCTTGTGGATCAATTAATGTCTCAATATTCACACTGTGAGCTGTTTCCCATTAATCCGGCATTACAGGAGCCCATGGAGTTACCAAGACTTGAGCCTGCCAGCATTTCCTTGTGAGAGGTGCAGAGCGACTAGCTACACCTTCTCACATGTCAGTTTTCCCAACTTTATCTTAAATCAATTTGAATTATACAACTATTGGAGTGTGTCTGTGGAGTGAACGTTCAGAATTTTCGTTTGAAACTATTGTTGTAATCCATTAGAGGCAGGGTTCATGTTTCAACATTGTTTTCTCCTCCCTTTGTTATAAAACTAATTTACTTCAAGCAACAAACAAAATAAATAAAAAAATATTTTTAGTAGGTTTATTCCAGTGCTGTGATATCCTATCATCTGACTAATTCATTTTACAGAGAAGAATGTTTACTGTGCCATTGTTGGCTGAAATAAGACCAGCATTTGTGGCATAAGCAGTTACTTTATGAAGGATCAGTGGTGTGTTGATTTGGATTTTGCATCTAGCTATCTTCCCAGTGTGCTTTGTGGAGAACTTTTGTTCTTTGTTTTGAAAAAACAGATTAACAAATCCATCATACATTGCTCAAAAGAGCAAGCTATTTTAGGAAGTGTAGAAGGCAACCAGGTTACTTGGTTCTATTATTCTGTTAATATTTTGGCCACCTAATTGAAAAATACAGCCTTTTTCAGACAACAGACAGGTGTTTCAGTGAGTAGATCAGAAAATCCTTTAACACATTTTCTCTGCTGCACCAAAAGCATATTGAGTGATATCTCTTCCAACTCTCAAAGGTGTTGAGGCCTCGTTTCGACGCCGGAATGATAGGGTTGGATGATATAACTATTATTCTATTTTACATTTAGTGTTTTCAATTGATTTTCATAACTATCTCTTGTGAATCATTTATATTTCACTTGCGAAGGATATAATCTATATTAAGGAGGTGGTAGTATATAATTTGTACTATCTAATTCTGCTTTTTTATCTTACAATATCCTTGTCATTACATTTTACTAAATATTTTTACTTGTTCAAGTGCTAGTGAATTTAGTCTCTTGATGTTAGTCAATAAAGTTTCTTGGTACTGGTCATATCAGGTGAGTCTAAGAGGCTTAATTGACTAGTATTAAAAGACTTAATTAACTAACACTCACATATATCAAGATGTTATATTTATTAGTACTTGTATATACTAATAAGTTGTATTCACTAGTATTCGAATAATCATGTTAGCAGGTAAAAAAATTTGATAAAATATTATGATAAAGGTAGTATTACTCTTTTATCTTATCTTCCTAAATAACCTCTTCTCTCTGTGATTCCCTATTTATATGGCTTTGCTCCCATTGTGTATAAGAGGTGAACAACTGATGTTTGCCTTCTGAAAAGGGTAAATGCCCTCTTAAAGATGGCCTCAGTGGGATTGGTGTCTTGTATTTGGTATTTGATCGTTTACTAAGAGCATCTCTAATACAAATTGTCATTTGTGTCAGGCTAAAATTATATTTTGATATTACTATAATATTAAAATGTTATATTTTGGTATTTATACTCTAATGCTAAAATTTCCTTTTTTGCATAACTATTATTTTTCTTTTCAGCTACTAATTTTTTGGCGTAAAATCACATATGAAGAAGAAATTAATGAGTTGAAAAGTATTTAACAATGCTATCCTTGATACTATATTTAGTATCTCGCACCATCAAATTTTGGCATGAAGAATAGCAATGCATTTGAGGATGAATTTTATGAGACTACGCTAGAATTTGACAATAGCATGTTGGATGACATGTATTGGAGAAGTTCCAAAGTTGGATTGTTAAGCTCATAAATCAACTACTAGGATTGCAATTTGTGCTAAACCTACTTATGTCTTGATATTTTGATACAATTGTCTCAAGTTTTAATTAAAATTCGATCACTCTCAAAGTTTTAAAGTTTTACTGGTTAATTTAATATTAAGATAATATGTACAATTTTAAATATTTCTTTTATTTTTATGTGTGTGTGTGTGTGTGTATATATATATATATTTGTGTGTGTGTGTGTGTGTAGGGAGAGAGAGTCAAATGAACTATACGAGTCTTTTTTTTTTGAGTACAGCAATGGAGGAAGGGGAACTATCTTAAGTGTGTGCATGACATGGAGTTCGAACTCTGACTTACCGTGTGAAGAGGAAAGTTTTAATCACCTCTTCTTGATATGTTTTTACCAAACTTTACAGGTCTTAATGATAATGATAATCACAAACACGAGTTGGTTCTGAAAAACTTTCTTGTTTCGTCTCATTCCCTCCACCCATCAAACATTCCAATCCATTAAGATAAGAACAATGTGGGGAAAGCGGGATTAGTCTCATACTTTTATTATGTTCAAAAGGATAACACATTTGTAATGAATAGAAAATTAAAGTAGATTCTATTATAAACATAGGTCTCCCATTACATATCAAAACAAGATTATATTATAAATATGATATGACATGACATGAGAGATAGAGAGAGGGAGTGAGTGAGTGTGTCAACTAATTGTCATTACATATAAAGAATAGTAGCATTATGTGAAATGGGTGATCAAACTATTCCATATTGAATAATGGCACAAAAGTTAAAAACAAAATGAATATGATTTGATTTGATTTGATTGATCATTTGCATATTAGGTCCACATTTCTTTGTTTTGTTTTACATGGTTTTTCTTTCTTTATGCCTTTTTATTAATGTTTTCAATGGTAGGTTAAAACATGTGTAATTGGATGGCTAGTCATTGTTTTCTATTGAAAGGTATAAATACATTTGAACATTTTAGTGATCTTATGAGAATTCTACATGCACTTGGCCTTGTTTGACTTCTCTATATATGCTTAATCTAAATTTAGCTAGGAGTTTATGTGGTATTAGCTATAGAGTTGGTCCTAATCAATCTATTAGGTAAAACCCACCTTACCATTAGATACTATAGAATTAAAACATGATATATAACATCTTGGCCCCAAAATGAACATGATATATGTTATCTTGACCGTCTTCTTGATCATATGTTTGGAGGGATGAGAAGAAGAGGTTAATTAAAATGATCAAAGTAAAACAAGCTTTTGGTAATAAAGGATGGAAAGAATCAAAATATAGGTTTCAAAGTTGGAAAAGGATAATGGAGCTCTACATTTCGCCTCTCACACTCTCCTTCAACAGAAAGGTAGAGTGCCATTATTATTTCTAATATAATCATATAAAAAGTAGTAGTGGGACCAATAATATAGGCCCCACAAATTGGCGTTTCCTGAATACTTTTACTATATTACGGGAAACACATGTAACCTTATCAAAAGCACGAGAAAAAAGAGATTGATGAAAATGATCGAAGTGAAAAAAAAAATACACAAAATGATCACAAAGTTTAAAAAAAAAAATCGCTTTGGGTAATATAGGACGGGAAGGATCAAAATATAGGTTCTAAAGTATAAAAGTAATGATGGCGACCCACATTTCTCTTCCCACACGGTCCTTTTTCAAAAAAAAAAAAATCTAATACTTATAATATATGGTGCGCCATTATCATTTCCAATATAATCATACAAAAAATAGAATTGGGACCAATAATATAAGTCCCACAAATCAACACTTCCGAACCCGTACCATATTAGGGGAAATGCGTGTAACCCTACCAAGGTACGAGAAAAGGAGAAAAATGAAAATAATCTATGTAGAAAAACCTGTTGGTAATATAGGACGGAAAGGATCAAACTATAGGTTCCAAAGTAGAAAAGCGATAAGGGTGCTCCACATTTTGCCTCTCATGCTTTCCATTTTCAACCCAAATGAAAAAAAAAAAGGAGAGCGCCTTTATCATTTTCAATATATTCATACAAAAAAGTAAAAGTGAGACCAACAACACATGCCCCACAAAATTGGAGCTTCCTCTTACTATATTAGGGGAAATGCATGTAGTCCTACAAAAGTACAAGGAAAAAGAGCTTAATGAAAATGATTAAAGTAAAAGAAACTTTTGGTGTGGGACAGATAGGATTAAGAAAAGAAAATTCATTTGAAGCGATATATGTAGCTTCACATTTTGCCTCCAACACCCCTTTTTGGACCCAAAAAAGTGGAGCGTTTGTGCTTATAATGTGGAGCACCATTATCATTTTCTTACTTGAAGAATGATCATACAAAAAAAATAAAAAAAAGTAGAAATGGGACCAATAATTTAGGCTCCACAAATTGTCACTTCCTAATCGTTTAAGGTTATTATGGTTGATAATTCATAATTTCTCTCAGAGAATGTGTAGTTTATTTCTCTCTCATGGTTTTGGACTGGACTTTATTTGTGTAATTGTTACAGTTTGTTGAAGAGTTAAATTTTTTAGAATCCCGAATTGAGAAATTTATATGAACTTGTAAAGTAATGATTATATAATACACCTTTTGTTTCGAAGATAGAAAAAAGAGAATTGTCACTTCCTAACTCTTACCACATCAGATATCACAAAAGAGGTCAATGTAAGTATTCATAAAGGTAAAATAGTAAATTCATACTTTTTGTTAACGTCTGTCTTCCAACAATTCTAACAGTGGAGATCAATGTAATATCAAAAATTATATGAGAGATCCTTGTAATTATTAGATATCAAAGAGGAGGTCAGTGTAATTAACTCTTTTTTCAGACTGCGATGAGGGGAGGGAAAAGCCTTACTTAAGAAAGTAAGAGTGAGATGAGAAGGTTCAAACCCAGGCTATGCGTGTGGAGAGATCGCATTCTTGCCACTCATGATAGGAACTTAGTCTTCTTCCACAAGATAATCATTGTTAACTAAAATTCAATACTTATTTTCTTCCTTTTGTTCACTTTAACACAGTTAATCTAACTTAGTCTCTGGTTTTAATATTATCTTATCTTAGCTTCACTTTCATGGCTTTCATTCTAGCCCTTTAATTATGTTTAAGTAACCCTTGAAGTGGATAAAACAACTTTTCTAGACTAATAACACTAATATCCATTCCAATATTTTAAAATATTGATTTCATCAATATCTCATTGAATAATTTTTTTTTTTACCTAGAAGAATTTTTGAATTGTTTAGATGTTAATATCTAAGAGAAGAAATTCATAAGATGGTATATATTTATATGATATTCTACTTCTTTCACTATAACAAAATTGAAATCAATCAAAAAGAAAATGATTGTAAAGTAATACACCTTAAGAAGCTATTTTATAAAAAAAAAAATGACCCTTTTATAGTAAATAAAGCCTGCATTAAAATAAAAATGACATTTAGGTGAAATAAAAGGGACCTTACATTGGCTCCCGAAAACAAATTTCTGAATGTGCCACCGCCTTAATGAATATTTAAAAGATACAATCTATGTTAGACAACCCTTGTCGCCATTTTTCCCTTTCATCTATGTGTTAAATAAAATAAAATTAAAACAATTTTTATCTCATTAATTTCATAAGTATTATTCACACTATTTTTTGTACAAACCTTCAGTAAAAAAGGCATTTTCCAGTCTATGATGTACAAATCTCCTAATGAAAAAAAAAATAGAAGAAGCATTTTCCAGTGTATATTCTTTTTTTTTTTTTTTTCTTGTTCCCAACTCTCAAACATGGTGCTTAATTATGCAAGGAAGTAAAGGTAAATTGGCAACCAAGGGCAGCATGCTTTCATATACAATCATTCAAATCACACAGCTGCCAAAAACTGGCTTTAAATTTTATCAATTCATGATTTGATGGACCCATTATCACCTTAAAATACAATAAAGCAAGCATAATTACAATTATTTAGCTACCCTTCCTTCACACACACACACACACACACACACACACATATATATATATATATACACACACATACTCTAGTTTTTTTTTTTTTTTTTGGGTGAGGAGTTTGTTTGGTTGGGCAATCCTACTTTATGTAACCTCATGGACCCCACTACATGAAGATATGGGCCAAGTGACAAGGAATGCACATAATCCATAGAGAAATTTGAAGCCTACCCAACCATCCAAACACTACCCCACTAACAAAAAGTTAAAAACTTAGAAGCAAAAGAGAAAGCTAACTCACCAAATACAATCAAGAAAAAGACAAACATTAACCACCGCCACCACCCCTCCATATATAGAAAATAAAAGGGAAAATTAAAATTTTCTTTTGCTCCAAACAATCGTAGGACCATGAACATTAGTAATAAAACTCAAACAAAGGAACCCCCCCCCCCCCAAAAAAAAAAGCCCTATAATAAAGGTTCAAGAATCAAAATTGAATTTCTCTTTCTTTTCTTACATAATTATATACTCACCCTCTGACCTCGCTTCATCCATACAAGTTATATTGAAGAAAAGAAAAGGGGAAAAGGAAAGCTAGAGTTGAGGCAAAGAACTTGGTTATATTTCAGGGTTTTTTTCTCTGAGGGCAAAAGAATTATTCATGGATCCAATAAATACTCGACACATCAACAAAAAGGTCTAGGGTTTATAGACTTTTTGTTAATGTGTCAAACATTCATTGGTCCGAGTATTGCACCCGGGACCAATGAATACAAGCTCCACCAACCACACACAGGTTTCTTGAGGACCAAGATTGGGAAAAGTGAAAAAAGAAAAAGTAGGGTTAAGAAAGGAAAAAGGAAACAATGCTTCCCACCCCTAAATTTTGAAGGTATTCAAATATGATTCAATTGTTTTGACCTTCAAAGTTCACACTCCGTGACTTTATCTTTATGGTATTGACTAGGTAGAAAGTGGAAAGGGCACCCAGTGCTTGTCCTCTAGCAGGCAAAGAATCCCATTAAGATCATCATCCACTCTTTTTTCACAGTTGAGTGTCATTTTCCCTCAATTCCCTGACTTCCTCTTCTTCCTATTTTTCTCTTTCAAAAGTAAAGTTTCTACATTACTTTTCTTCTTCATTTTCTTTGCAGAGTGTCTGGGGTACTTCTCAAACTATGACTCTCCAAACACATGCAAATTTAAAAAGTTTGGCCAATGAATCAAGCATTTTTTTAAAAAAAAAAATTATTTTAAAAATCTTAAATGCAAAAGCATGGGTCAAAAACTGTCTCCAAAGGGGTCTTTATATATTGATTTTTTTCCATTCATTTTTTTTATAAAAACAAAATCGATTACTAAAAAGACATTAAGAGAGGAGTAATGCACAAGTGAATTGCATTAAGGTAAAAGAAAAGGAAAAAAGCATTCTTTTTAGGTGAAAGTAATATGTTGCATAATGAAAGAGAGAAAAGAAAATTGACAAAAACAAAGGAAAGAGAGAGAAGAACATTATAGAAGAGCACTAATCTAGAGGACCAAAAAGCACAAGGTGCAAAATCACAAAGCCCAATGAAGGTCTTTTTGCTAGTAACTTTTAACTATTTCAAGAGCTCCAAGTTCCTGTCCACTCCATAAACAAATAAAATTTACTCAAACTAGTAGTAAAACAACCTTTTTGTTTCAGTTTAATGAGATCAATTTATTATTTTTGAGTGAGAATTTAAGTAATTAATTTAAAATTCGTTGTTTTAGTGAATTAAGTTAAAATTAACTTATGTAGTAAGGTCTACACTTTTTAAGCTGAAATCAACTTATTTCTATGACAGAGTTAGGTATAACCTAGGGGGCAATGGCCCCCCCCAAGCTTTTGAATTTTTTTTTCCTTTTAATTTTAATAAAACTTTTTAAAATTAGGATTTGCCCCCTCAAATTTTTTTATATTTTCATAAAAATCTCCTTCAATTCTAATATTCTGATTTTTGCCCCCCCCCCCCCCTCTCAAGGTTGATACTTGATAGTTTAGATTCGCCACTGCTTATTTCAAAAGTTTACTTCTTGATGTTTAATTGATTAAGCTGGTAGAAAGTAATATAATATCTAATTATCTTTTCTTTTTTTATTATTCTGTCTTTTTTATAATCATTTTTGTCATTTCATATTTTATAATCACTTTTTAACAACTTGTACCAAACATTCAAAATAATTTTTCTTATCGACTATTTATTTCTATCAGTGCTTAATCTCAACAGTTACTTAATGTCAACAACAGTTTATCTCTAATAACATTTTTAAATAGCTCAATCAAACGAGCACTAAAATAATTTGAACTTTAATTTGAAACCATGTTTTTGCACAAAAAGGGTTTAAAGGAATTGGGGACATGAAACATATCAATTAGATTATGTCATGACTTATGTGTACAATTGTCTACCTTTTAAGAAAATAAAAAAATAAATTGTTTTTGCCTGTATGGCATAAAATGGTTGTCCGACTCTATTAACTTGATCAATGGGCTAATTCACCTAAATTTGTTTTCTTTATTTTAACTTTTTTTCTCAACAACTAAACGACGCCCGCTTAGTTCTATTAGTATAAGTGTTTTGGGGCACTATAGTAGGTGTGAAATTTACTAATTTTCATTCTCATATTTCTCATCACATGAATGAGACATCTTACCTTTAGCAACGACATGAGTCAATCACAGTGTTAAACCTTCAACAATCCTTAAAAAGCGTGCGAACACCCTAACTAATAAAGTTGCGAGATTAAAAAGTTCGAATGACTAAGTTTCATCCAGTACGCAACTCAGTTTTCGTTCAAACAACCTTAGTGCACGGAATACAGAAGAAGGTCATTAACATTCTTCAGTGGCAGTGTACTCTTCCAACAACACATATTTTATGGCCCACTAAAAAAAATAGGTCATAACATACATAACATAACATTATTGAAAAAACACATAATTGACCGTGCAGTCACATTCATGAATTTTTCCAATTGAACTATTCTTTTGTGCCCACTCTTCTTGGTTAGGTTGGCAAGTCTGTAGTTTCATAGCGTTCTCCAAAAGTCCCTGGTCCTCTCTAGTTAGTTCTCTAATAAGACTTGTTTGGTTTGCTGCATAAGAAAGTGAGGACTGGATAATACATGGTTGGTTATATTGTGAGAGAAAAAAAAAAGTATTGGACTTAATTATAAGTTTATTAATGAAATCTCATATTCCTTTTATTCAAACATTCACAGTTCTCCCTATGGCTTCTGTGCAATGACCCGTTTGTCAGTATGAGAAAATGCCTTGCCTCAAACCACACGTGATTTTCTATTCTCAACCCAAAATAGAGTTTCTCTAGTCTATATTCACTCTTTCTTTCCCCAGCCAACATGGTTAATTAATCCACATAATATCCTTTCTACATCTTAGGCATATATATTTAACTTAGTGTTAAATTTCCATTGTTTTGAATTAATAGAGAACATTAAGCCATTTTCTAGGGTTTGTTCGATAAAATCACAGAAAAGAGAGAAGGGGAATTTTATTCGTATCCTCTATATTGTTATTCTCTTTATTTGATAAGTGATGAGGGAGAAATACCACCTCCATTATGATTATGGTACGCGTCTCCTCAATTTTAGTTACCTATAAAAAAACATATTCAAAAAACCCTCATTCCCTATAAATAAAGGGATCAGACATGTTCAAAAGACTGAGACTTTTATTCTCAAATATATATTATTCATTCTCTTTTTACCACAGTTATCATAACTGAATCGAACTGACCGATTCAACCGATTAAGCTGAGAACCGAACATTAAACCAGTTCAGTTCGATTAAAATATCAATTTTGCTAAAAAATAAAAAAAAACCAATTAACCGGCCGATTTCTTAAAAGACCGAGTGAACCAGCCGGTTTTTAAAAAAAATCAGTTGAACCACCTTTTGTTTTTTTATCACTTACAACCCTTTTTTCTCACAAAATTTCTTATATTTGATGATTAAATGATGAAATTTAACATAAAATAATATATTGTTGTATGTATTTTTATTATATATACAAATATATTAAACTTATACGTTAAGATAATTTTAATGGTTATGTTTATATTTTGTTATTTATCACTAAATAATAAACAAATTAATTTTTCTTGTTATATTCTTAATTTTTAATATATTTATTGATATTTTTGATATATTAATTATAAAATCAATTGAACCAGTAAACCGTGAACCGAAGAGTTTACTGACTTGATCGATTCATCATCCGGTCCAATTTTAATAACTATATTTTTTACTGACTTGATCGTCATCGAAGAGTTTTGCACCGGTAAATCTGACAATACCCAAGTCATTTTTGCTAAATTGCATGCATGAACAATTTTTTGACAGCATTAATTTGTTTTATTAAAAAAAAATCTCAAATAATACAACTTCAGTCCTAGGATGCTCTTTTTAGGAGACACGACTTCAGTCATGTTATTTCAATCTTATCGATATTGTTTTGTATTTTCATTGAATCATATGAATAACACGTTGCATATATCGTTTGTGTGAACCAATTAGAACAACCACAACAAAAATAGCAACATGATTGAAAGAACAGTCTATATATCCCTACATTAATATCACTCTCAAGTTGTGTTTTGAAAACAAAGAGGAAAAATGACAACTTGAGTCCACGAGTACACAAACAGACAATATACCAACATCTATCTTCTCGTGACTACGATTCCAGAGAGGAAGAAAAAAATATTCAAGTGATCGTTTCATGACATGTTTTAATAATGGTGATGGGGCCAACTGCAGGCTATATATGTCAAAATGACTGATAATTAAGGATGATGATATAACATTGTGATAATATATAAAAATCAATGGAATCATTCAGAATATGTAGGATATATAGAAAAGGAAAAGCTTTAATTACCCTTTTTTGTTTTTTTTTTTTTTTTTTTTTCGGTTTTGGAAAAAGTAAGAATTATTGAGAATTGTCTTAGCTGGGTTTGGGGTTAGATGCTTGCTTGAATGCTACAGTGGGAGCTATTCTGCAACTCCTCCTCTGATGCTCCAACACAAGTTCTCCGGCGAACCAGTCCAGTTTTTCAAAATTGCTCTGCTCTACAATCCTCTTTCCCCCGAACATCACCGATTCAACGTTCTTCTGTTTCAGCATTTCCTCTGCTATTCCAATCAGCATCTTTACATTGCTCGGACTCGGGTCTGAGTCTACGTTGGCTCCGCAACGTCCCAAGCTCGATCCATTTGCCTGTCATCCAAAAAAATTGAAGACAAAAAAAGGGCTTAGAGAACAAATTGATCATTTCAAAAGTACTAATGTTGAAAAGCGCTACATGGTTTGGTCAAATCCCCTTCTCCAACATTCTGCTAGAACAACCGCTATGTTTTAACATATTGTCAAATTAGAGCAACAATGATAGTGTGAGAACTAATGGCTTATATTCTTATAATATGTAAAATTAAGTATATAGAATTTACTGCAATACAGTATAAATAAATTGTAACCATGTTTTCTATATTACGAAGAATATTGACATTACTAAATCACGTAAATTTTCTGTATCGCTTTCTCTTTTTCTCTTGTTACATAGATTATTAATTTCACAACAGATAGCTTTTCCATCCAAAAGCTATATTGATCATATGATCTATATTTTTTAAGAAGTTTTCTACTCAACGGCTAGAAACCTTTTCGCACAATAAATCTATATTCATATTCCAAAAAATAGCATTTGAAAATTGAAGCAAAAATATTAAAATATAAGTATTTTGGTAAAGTAGTATTGTCAAAATTTAACTTTAACATAACTCAAATAACTTTTTGCATTGAAAATGCTCAGTGAAGCCATGAAACCTATCAATCAAAGCAACTAAGCAATGTGTGCATTAGAATAGTTTGTAAAACCCACTATATCTTTAGAGAAATAGTGCATGCAATTAAAAATAGACTATCTTTTTTCTCTATCAAAGAATAAGAATGAGAGGACGAGCTGTGAATTATTTTGGAGAAGCAAATTAGTGGGGGGAAAGGGACCAACCATGTCAAAAAAAATGGAAAAATTATCGTATGAGACCGTCATACCACTACATCGTGTGACGGTCTCTCACAAATATGCAATTTTTTTTATGATTTTAGCACATAAATTTCTCTTCAATTTTAAGAAAAGTTGCATATTTGTGAGAGGCCATCATACGATGACGTGGTATAACGGTTTCGTAGAATAATTTCTCCAAAAAAATAGTTGAAAAAAAAAACAAGAAAACAACATTTGGTAAAGAAGTTAAGGATTCAAACATGAGGTACTGCAAGAATAGCAAAAGCAGAGACCAGGTCCCTGGTCGATTGCCAACGCATAAAAATGGGATCATGATGATAACAGCAAGCTAATAATGGAAACCATGACTTCCCTTGTAGCTCTCAGAGTGGGACTTCATAACCAGTATCAGATCTCCCACTTATAATAAATTTCATTACTTACTGCAAAGTTAAAGCAACAAAAAATATATATAGAAGTATTGATCTATAACACCATCCTATTTAGACACCATGTTAGTTTCGAATAGTCAAAAAAATAACTTTCTGTCTACATAACAAGATATAATTGATGACGCATAAAAATTTATCTCACTTGAAACCAATCACATTACGAAAGCTTGAAATCAACGGAATCCATAAAGTTCAATTATGTAAAGTCTTGGAAAAAGTTTGAAAAGCCAACAATTTAAACAATTTTGCTAGTTTGATGGGAGAAGGGAGACTTTAAAAGGAAGTTGGCTAACTTACGCACCATGAAATCTATTGACTGGGACAAGACTCATTTTTATTTTTTTTTTCACAATTTCTCTCAAAATAATGCATGTATGTCTTTTTATTTATTATTTAATGGTTTAATAATATATATATATATGATGTGATGTATATTTAAAATAATATTGGAAAAAGTTAAAAAACAGAAAAATAATAGAGAAGAGTATAGTCCCATTGGTAGCACGGCAACGAGATCAAAGCTCAAATGATGGAAAATAATAGCATGGGTGATAAAATAATACGGAAGAACTTTATAGTAGATTCCAACACATACCATATATTTTATATTAACATATCATTATAATATTATTTATGTAAAATTGTTAGGAGACCTTTGACATTACAGGATTGGATGTAGTAAAAAAATTAGATAGGGTAAGGGGGCGATATATTTTATAATTTCTATAATTTAAAAAAAATTAAATATACATAATTTTATTTCTATATAGGCTGAGAAATTGTTCAGTATTATGATATCATTTATGTCCTATGTCAAACTTTAATAAATATAGACAGAAGTCTTTCATACAATTGTTCCTACCAAAACCTTTTTCTTCCAATGACTGCCTTCTCTTTCGCTGTTTGCCTGCATACTGCATAGTTTTCCAGGCATCTCTGCCACTAAACGTTGTCTGGCCAACGCCAGCCACGGAAAAACACTGAAAATGCTTAAACCAATGGCCTCGTTAACGAGGTCAGCGAAATGTTTAATAAAAGGGTAATGTTTCTTGAGTTTGAGTACATAACACCGGTGTTTTAATTTTTAAATTATCTCGAAATTTAAAATAAATAAAAATTTATTTTCGAAATCTTCAAAAATTAAAATATTATGTCTAATATTCAGACTTAAAAAAGCATTACTCCAAACAAAAACAAAAAAAAAAATTCACTAGTTGACTGCATGAGCCCAAAAACACCGGCGCACGTTAGACACAAACATCCCCATCCTCATTCCCAGGCAAAGACAACTCCTCAATCCCCTCCCCTTGGCAGGCCACCAGCCTGGCCAATGTTGTCTCATGTACTCAAAAGTAGCAAAACGAAACCGAAAACGTCCCAAAGAAATAAAGTTTTTGCCTAAACGTGTGTGTGTATATATATAAAATCGAGTATATGACACATACGGCGCACGTTAGAATACTGGCGTACCTGTATACGAACGTAGTTACTGCTACGGCTCTGACCAAAGGCCATGGCCACAGCGTGGTCCACCAAATCGGCCGAACCATCGCCGGCAATGCGAGACATGGGGCGGGCCCAGTCCTTGGCCTTCCAGCCCTTGACTTGGTCGTAATCGTAGCTTCCCTCGAGTAGCTGACCAGTGCCTAGTGAAAGGACCAAAAGGTCCTCGACACCTCGCACGAAAGGGAATTCCTGCTTGTTGTGAAGCACGTGCGTGATAGCCGCCGCCGTCGGGTTGCTCATGGCTAAACCTCCGTCGACAGCCACGCATCGGGTCTGACCGTCGACTGACCTCATCGCGACTGGTTTGAATAACGCCGGTTCGGCAGATGTCGCCCGGCAGACCTCCCAGAGCCGGAAATCGAAGCTGGCTGTTTCAAGCGCGTCGGCCCGCGAGAACAGGAACGGCGCCGAGCTGGAGAGATCGTAACACGGTATCAAAACCGGCTTCAATGTATCTTTCAACGTTAAACTCCAACCTTTTTCTATGAAAGCTTCTTTCATTGCTTTCTCTAAACCGGCAGTCGCTGAACCAATAACGCTGCCAGAACCACCTCGGAAAATCCGCTGGAGATTTGAACGTGAACCAGATGACGAACGGTAGAATCTCTTTCCTTGTTCGGCTAAAAATTTCCACGTGTCCTCCGCATGGAAAATCGGACGGCACTGATCTTTCGTTGCGAAAAGCATCGCCGTGAAAATGCCCCCGACACCTGTACCGGCGGTCACGTCGAAGTAATCGGCGATTCTGGCGTCCGGATTCCCCGATTTCGTCTTCAGAGCTTGTTCTAGGTAAGCTAGGGCCTTTCCCGATAGGATGTTTCGCATTCCACCACCGTCGATGCTGAGTATGCAGATTTTGCCCCTTTGATTCTTGATTGCCTGAACACCGTTTTCGGCTGATGGCGGAGTTGAGACTTCTGACTTCGCCTCTATCGCAGGAGAAATCTGTTTGGGGACCCACAGCTTCTGATCGTCGTAACCGAAGAGGAACTTGCTTTCAAGGATGGAGAATATTTCATAGCTGAGCTTATCGTTGTCGATGCTCGGCTCTTGCATTTCCGATGGATTACAAGCCATTTTGCCACGATTCTAACGAACTTTCTTCAACAAATTAAAGCTCTTCTTCAATTCTCCACCTAACTCTTCACAGCAACTGTTAATCTCTATCAGCTTTTGATTTCTGGACATATATAACTTTCTTCAACTGCTTTAAAGATTGTGTTCTAATCCACTTACAATCTGCGAATCAGATTATGTTCAGAAACATATATATGACCCTTTGCATATATATATGTGTATATATATGACCTGTATACAGTATATTACTTAATTCGGCATCAAAGCTTTACGTCAAAAATCCCGCCAATGAAATTTGAGCAAAAATTCAAAAGACGTGACACATTTGACGACAAAATTCAACGACTTCATCAACGCTTTCAATCACTCCCATTTTCAACAATTTTTCTCTGCAAATCGCACCCTATAAATTCCAATCGGACATGAAGCCATTATTGAAAATCATACATACCCTTTCGCAGATCCTCTATTTCCCTTCTTTCTCTCTCTACATAGGCTTCGTCTTTAACCACACAACAAGCCAATGCTACACAGAACACATTAAAAAGATTAACCAACAACAACAAAAGAGTCCAGAGGACGAGAGGGGGCAAGAACACAGCAGTTGCAGAGCATGTCTCTTAGCTTTAAAAACAACAGAGAAAGAAAAAAAAAGAGAACTTGCCCCCTCTCTCTACTCTCTCTCTCTCTCCCCTAATCTCTGTTATTTTTGGGGGTCTTTTAAACCACGGTTAAGGCTTTTAATCATGAGCACCGACGGTTGTCCGTTGGAAAATCAACGGTGGTTAAGGATTAAACGGTGGAGATGGACTTTGTATGTCCGTGATCAACGGTCATAATTGTAAGTTGTAGCGCGGTTGTTGTGAACGCGTGGGACCAAGAGCCGGAATCGTCGGCAAAAGAATGGAGACGCACTAATATTGCTGATTTGCCTGGCTGATGAATAGCCTTTGATTTAGGCACTTGTAAATATAGGTCCACATATATAAATATAGAAATATATTATATTATTATATATGTACGTGCTGACGGCGACACAGTGGCTCAGCTCAATGTTAGGTGCTGGAATCCAGGTGGAGAGTTAACTGTAACTCGGTGAAAGTAATATATGACGGGATTGAAACCTAACTCCATGAGTTGACTATAAAAATCACTTATGTGGATAGAATCAGTGTTTGATACCAACCGATTAGAGTAATTTTGACCACTTTATGGGTCTTCTGAAAGTAGGGGGTGGCCATGGTCGGATAAGGTCGACTTTAGGTGCCTACCCTATAAATTAACGGACAACAGTGATAGGCGTTCCACCAATGGGATGCTTTTCACTGTAGTTACCGTTAAATCAAACATTTTTTATTAATGGCAGCTGACTTGTAAGTCTGACACCAAAGAGACCCCCTAGCACTTGGTTGATCGGTAAGTATTCTATTCTGGAAAATTTTTCCTAATTCATTTGTTTGTTAAAAATGCACAAATTTGACACTTAAGAAGCCTACTAAATATAGGTTGATTGGTCAATCTCTTATCCAGAAAATATATATATATATATATTCATTACACCATAGTCTTTAATAACCCTTGAGAAGTTGGTAGAGTAAAATAAGAATTATTTGCTAGGAGTTATCTCGGTTTTGATTTTTATGGTTTGTATTTTTAGATTAATCTCAGTTAAATATAGTAGTTCAATCATTTAATGATCCTGCAAAGCGGTAGTATTATGTAAAAAAATAGAAATTAGTTAGTCTCTAACTGTTTGAATTGTGACCGTAAATCTAAAGACGTAAAACAATCTTATTTCCACACCTCCACCAGTATGTCAAGGGAGTTTGAACAGGTAATTTTGAAAAGTAAGTCTTTTCAGGTCAACCACCCTAGGGTTTTATACTTTCTTTTAATGTAATGGATATTTATTGACTTAAATGCATTATACCGAGACAAATAAGTATTTTTTTTCTTTACTCTAATAAGTGGCTCTTGGACCATACTAATTATCTTTGTCTAATTTTAAGAAGCCAACAAGAAAAATAAAAATCTTACAACCTTATAAGCGTTTAGCCTAGCCCAACTTATTAGATTTTTTTTTTTATCCATAATGAGGATTTATTAGATTAAATTATATATTTTATAGAAAATATGTTGTTACTATTAGAAAAATGTTAAAAAGAGAAGATAAATCAAGACTTAAATGGTGAATGCTTCTTTTCAAATTCCGAGTATTTGATTATGTGAAATTGATTAAGACTTTGCAAGCAAAAGTAATTTTAAAGAATTTTTCTCAAATATTAAGGCTCCGTTTGGGGGAGTGATTGGACAAGCATTTGGTACAAGCTCCTCTCAAGAGTTTCTCGCGCTTTCAATGTTGTTGTTGCTAAAGCCGAACACGCGAGGTCAAACAAATACTAAGATTTTGTCAATAGAAGTGATTCAAGTCTTCAAAAAGATCAAAACGCAGAGGGTGAGACCACCTCCCTTTCCCTATCTAAAGTCCATGAATTTTCATTAGGATAGAGAGGTAGGAGAACAACTTTTTTCACAAGTCAACTAACATTTTAACTTCATAATTGCTTATGGGTTCTAAATTTCTTGATACTATGACATTAGAGCCTTGTAATTGAGGATAAATTAGTTCAACTTTTAAACTAACTTATCTCCAATTTTAGTTTTGAAGTCCCAATTTTATAGTAGTAACCATAGGTTATTAATATTTGAATTGCTTGGAAAAATTGGAGCAATAATTTATTTAATTATTATGGTTTATCCATACTTCTAACTATTTAAAATTTTGATCAAAATTTGAATTTGAGAGGGAAATTCTATAACCATACTTTACAACATATTAGATATGGTGACGAAGGGCTCGTATTACTTTGGGATGCCGTGATTTTAATTTCAAAATGCGGAATATGCGTTTGGTTTGTAATTAATTTTAATTTTTTTTATTTTTTTATTTGAAATTATCATATCCAAATGTATTTTCACAATTTTTAAAACATTAATTTCAAAAATTTTAAAAATATTTTAAAAAAAATTATATCGAAATCACTATCCAAGCAGCCCTAAGTCTCTCTAGTAGAGCATGTGGTTGTTTATTAATTTCTAGTCAAGAGTTGTGCTTGTTTTTTTTAGGGTTCATATTTGCAAGAGTTTTGTAATTATTTATAAATAATACTTTGTAATACACAATTAACGTTGAAAAAATATATATTATTTTACCAAAATTCAAATTTGATGTCTAGATTACAATTAATTGAAAAATATAATGTTTGATCGAAAATTTTCAAATTAATTTTAATCAATTGAGATTTAAATAATTTAATAAAAAATCATGTATGATTAATACATCTAAAAATAATAATTTCTTTTAAATTTTCATATTCTTATCTTTAAGCATGTATCTATTTAAACAATATTTAATTCAAAATTTAATTAAGGTTAACCAACTATCAAATAATAATTTTAATTAGATAAATTAACTTATTTTCTCAAACCAAAAGTTTTTTTAATTACTTTTTTAAAGTCTAACTAATTGTTAGGAAGGATAATATTAATATTCTTAGTAATCTCCCTCTCTTTATTTGTATAGAGACTTGAATCCTACTCAATTTTCTTTACTGTTGAAGTCGTAAAATACTTTAATTATCAGTAAATCAATCAAAAATAATTTTTTTATTTTATTTAAAAATAAATTTAAGGTAAATAAATATTTTTATTTTATATAAAAATAAATCTAAAATTTGTATCAATATATTCTTTGAAAAATGAAAAAGAAAATTGGTCAAATTTTAAAAATTTAAAAAAATACATAAAAAAGATAATTTTATTATTTTAAACAAATTGATATATTATCAGATAAAAAGGAAGAATTTATTTTGCAAATGTATGAAATAGAATGATGAAACGGCGTTTGATGGAGCATGACCTATGTGGTTAAGCAACGTTTGGCATTTATTAATGGGATGGGCCGGTAGCGTGAGGATTGACTAGTTGTGATGTCTGAAGGGGACAAATGCCAAACAACAGCATTCAAGTTTCGAAGATTTGATAAACCACTCAACTCTCCCTCTCTCTCCTCTTTCTCTCTCCATAATAAATCTCCCTCCCTCCCTCCCTCTCTCTGACTGCTTCTCATAATTTTGTCGCAATCTCCCTCAATTTGCTTCCCACCGTCCCATCCTATTTTATCCCTACTCGGTAACCGGTTCCCCCGGTCACACTCTCCCACCCCAAGCCTTACTGTAACCTAAGAGCATCCTATGACTTGAAAATGTTTTCGTCTCTAGACGAGCTGCTCTTTTTTTTTTTTGAATTGAATTTAGATTGTTTTAAATTTATGAGATAATTATAATCTCTGTCAATTTACTTAATAATTATAGATTTTTTTTTATTATAGTAATAATATATAAATCTTTTTTTCATACAAAATTTTTTTTTTTCAACAAAAAATATGATTTTATTGATAATATTAACAGAATGGAAATATATTTAGATCGGGATTCAGAATCGGATCCGGCCAAAAAGAGAGAACCTCTCACTAAATTAAAAACCCATCCAACTCTTCAGGAACTCTCTTTGCAATCACATGAGCAACTTGATTTTCAGTCTTCATCACAGAGAGAAATCCGTCATTAATGATGTTAGTATTTTAATTATCTTTTTTACATGCCTAAAGTACGATAAATATCTTTTTATATTAAATTTGTCTTTTTTTAATAAAATAAATTAATACTTTCGGTTAACGTTCGTCTTTTGATAATTTTGACAGAAAAAACTAATATAATATTAAAAAATTATAAAAAAAATTCTTATAATTGTCAAATATTACGAGAAGATTAGTGTAATTATCCTTATGTGTTTATCATGCAAATCCTTTGAAGATAGATCTTTTTCCTTTTAAATAAAAAACTATTTTTTAAAATAAAAAAACATTTCTCATCTAAATAAGCAGAGAAGTTGGATAGAAGATGCATTTTTTAAAAAGCACCCAAAAGGTGTGGACTTAGGAAAAAAAAATATTATAGTACGATGGCGTGTTATTGTCACTATGTTTTTAGTATTACTATGAATCTTATAAAAATAACAAATCACAATGAAAATAACACAATACTATAGTTTCATTGGACTTTTTTTTCTGTGGACTTAGCATTTCTTGTTTCAAATAAAAAGATCATTTGTTCATCTTAGTACCCATTTAATGAGTTATACTTAATTGAGAAAATAAATTCTTTTTATTCCAAATGAAACAAAGAGAGTGTCAATTCAAAGGTATTACACGTATAGACAAAAAGTATTTTTTTTTTTAGAAAAAAAGTTTTTTATTATTATAAAAGATATATTCTTCGGAAAAAAAATTAAACACATCTTTTAAGAGACACCTATTGCTCATTATATGATTTAATAAATAAGTTTTAAAAAAACATGGGTTCAAAAAAATAATTGAAAAAAGGTAAGCATTTCTAGAATATAATCCCATTTAATAGTATTACAACAATAAGAGTGATGATATACAAACAATAATTTTATATAAGTTTTTCTTAAGAGTGTAATCCCATTTAATACCTATTATTTAAAAATTAATTATTATTATTATTTAACATGCAATTGCCCCCTCCCCCTTCATTTTTTGGCGCATTGGGCCAAGCCCATTGCAAATCCCGATAGTTTTTCATTACTTCGGCCCAAAGACGTGACACTTTTGACTTGGGTAGAGTTGGATCACGCTTGGTAGGATGTTCCTTCTCTCGTGCATAATCCAAGAATAATTGGATCCAAGTCCATTTCAGGGGGGTCCAATAAACAGCCTGCCAACCATTTTTTTTTTAAAACTTGATGAGAGTATTACTATAACTATGTGACATTGGGAGCCTTTTTTCAAATTGCTTTAAGGACATCTCCAACAAGGAACTAAACTCAGACTCAAATTTAAATTTGAATCAAAATATTAAAAAAAGCCTCTTTAGCGTATACTCAAACTTATATCAAATCTATTTTTACTCAAATTTAAAAACCAAATCCGCAAAATACTATTTATAGACTCAAATTTACAATGGTTACAAACTATTCATGAATTGCTAAAAATTATCAAACTCAAATGAGACTTTTCAATTTGAGTCCTTGTTGGAGATGGCCTAAGAACTTGAAATAAAATGGTTGTGGTAAAAAAAACTATTCTTAAACCATCTGATAATTAAAATATAGTGTCTCATATAAGTTCAAGCTTACAATATTATTATCCTTTGTTGTCAGTGTCTACCTGGATTCTACCTGCGGTGAGAAGTCGCATGCTTTTTATCCACTATTATTGGCAAGGAAGGCATGTACACCAGGTAAAAGAAGCACTTCTTTGAGCATAAACTCGTTGTCCCAATGAATTGTTTCATTGTCATCATCATTATCATATAAAAACATATTCAAGTGTCTGTCATATCATTATCACAAGAAAATCTCACCAAGTGTTTGTTATTTTGTCCGAGTTAATTAATGTAGGCACTGAGTTTAATTACTAATGATCTGCCAGCTAGTTCTTTATAGCCAAAATGAAGGATCCAAACAAATTTTGCACAGTAGTACAATACTAGAAATATATCAAAGGTGTTTGCCAGTAGGAAAGAAAAACTGTATTAGATAATATAATAATAAAATTACACATTTTCTAATAGCTTAACCTTTTAGATGAGTTGGTGATTTCACATGGTATCAGAGCAGGCCAAAGGTCCTGAATTCAAATCTCACCGTCACCCAAAAAATATGAATTGACACGTGCAGGCTCAAAGTGACCACACGTAAAGGGACGTATTAGAGAATATAATAATAAAATTACACCCTACCTTTCCTTTTAGATGAGTTGATAATTTCACAAACTGAATATATATGGCTGTAATGAAATGCATGCCAAAAATTAACTCTTTAATTTGGGTAATGCGTGTGGGTTTCTTCTTCTAAAAGTCTAAGGCCATGTATGTTTTTAACAAAATTGTTCCTCATTGATGGGATATCATGTGCTATAGAGCCTTGTATCTCCATTTTTCTCAAAAGTTGGAGAATGGGTGTGGATTTCCCAATGCTTGAAACAATAGAGTTTCGATTGGCAATCTTTTGGGGCCAAAAATCACTGCCGCCTACTGGTATTTCATAATTTTTCACTTACTGGATTCTGAGGGGGGAACAGGGGGGCAAACATTTGGGATTGTAATGGTAGCTATCCTTTTCAACCTTCCCATACTTGGGCACAAGGAATTTGCTGAATTAAAATGACATAAAAGTGATTGCTGGGTGGTGACAACTAGAGGTCAAATTTTCTTCACCTCCTTCTTTTCCTCTCCCTTCTTGGCATTTAGTAAGGGCATATCACAAGCTGTTATTTAAAGAAATCACGAGGAACCAATGTGGATTCTTGCAATTTGGGGGGTGGGAGTTATTGTTAAAAGACTTTGGCTTGTTTGCATCAACTAGAACAAAACAGTTAGTTGAACCTAAATGCATGACAAGAGTTCTATTGCGTTGCTTCATCTGTAATTGTAACAATGTTTCACATGACCCTGAATCTTAAATATTGTAATAAACATCTTATGAGGGGAATGTTTACATTAATCCCTTGGACACTTTGTTCTTTGAATTTGTATTTCAAGTTTCAACTTTTCTCTGCAATAGAAAATATCTGGTGTGGACCAAGTGTCTAGGGCCCATTTCCAAGATATCTGGGAAAAACTCGCATTTATAGTCCATTCATTCCCATCTCTCTCTCTCTTTCTCACACACACACACAGAGGTATGAAGATACAGTATATGCCTTCCTCTTCCTCTTTACATGCAAAGAACCACAGAAATCTAAAGATTAGTACATCATGGGCAAGAAGTCATCAACAGAACATTACAATATCCTTCAAATCCAGGATGTATGATGTAACTCCCTCCTCTCTCTCTCTCTCTCTCTCTCTCTCTCTCTCTCTCTTCCAGTAAACTCCCTTCTCTTCAATCTGACAATGCATGACAATTGCTGAGTTTCTCTCTACTTGCTAACAGCACCTATTATGCTTGTGCCTACCGCAATCTGCAAAGAAAAAAGGCATCACATAGTTGGAAACTTACTGCGACAAAGACCAAGAAATGCCTTGTAAAATTGAGAGAGGAACCTATCAAGGTATCCAAGAAAAAGGGAACTATAGCCGGTGCAGTTGCTTTAATTATTGGAACCAGTATTGGTTCAGGGATACTTGCTCTCCCAAAGAAAACTTCTCCTGCGGTATCTCTCTCTCTCTCTCTCTCTCTCTCTCTCTCTAAAGCACTCTGTGCCTAGTGTGGGGGTTTATCATTGATGCCCACCAGTATATTAGTAATCTTTTTTTTGTTGAAAAACCTATATATTAATGTTAGATATAGGAGTTGATATGTAGTTAACTAACAATTTAACCTTTCGGAAGAAAATTTCATGTGCTGAACATTGTTTCAGTTTTGTGGGCTGGTAAATTTTTCGATCCCACAAATCTTTTGAAATAAGACTTACGTCTTGGGGTGGGTGATCCCAAAGGGAATCCCACGCACCAAACATTGTTCTAATTTTGTCGGTGGGTAAACTCTCTGACCCCACAAACCTTCTAAAACAAGACTTGCGATCTTGCATTGAATGATTCCAAAGAGAATTTGAACTAAGTGAGAGACGAACTAAAGACTTGTGTTGGTAAAACACTTACCTTTGGAGTTGATTGTTAACAATTAGTAATCAAACTAAGTGTAGGCTTGAGGATGTAGGCATCTTTTAACTGTTAAAAAAAAATGCCTAAGTAGGCTACAACAGAGCCAATTAACTGTGTCTCTCTCTGAGACAACTTTCAATCTGTATGCTTAGTTCTCTTTTTACATTGCAGGGACTACTTCCAAGTTCCATATCTATAACAGTATGTTGGGCTTTTCTTTTAATTGAAGCACTTTTGCTAGTTGAAATCAATGTGGGTCTACTGAGAAAGAAGAACAAAAGGGTGGAAGAGAGTGAGTTAGAGGTCATCTCCATTAGAACCATGGCCCAAGAGACACTGGGAGAGTGGGGTGGAACTCTAGCCACTGTGACCTATGTTTTCTTGGGTTACACTTCCATTATTGCCTATAGTGCCAAGTCTGGTGAGATCCTCTACCATTTGATCAATCTTCCAGGGTCCATCTCTGGCTTCTTCTTCACTTCCCTCTTCACCATTCTCATTTCTGTTGGAGGGACCCGAGCCACTGATCAAGTAAACCAATGGCTCACTGCTTCCATGATAGGTATTAGTCTATGATTGCATCAATGTTTTACAAACTATACACACACACACACACACACACACACACACACACACACACACACACATATATATATATATATATATTCATAAACATATGATCACTGACAATGTATGAAAGAGTGATGGAACAGGTTTGCTACTAGCAATTGAGGTTCTAGCAGTTGTGTTTGAAGGGTGGTCAGGATTGGAGGGAAGTGGGGACTGGGGAAAAGTTCCAGCTAGTATTCCTGTGATTATATTTTCTTTGGTCTACCATGATCTAGCTCCTGGTGATCACAACAATGATTTCTCACATTCAAATCTTGGATTTTTTGTCAAACAATGAAATTAGCAGTGCCTTTTGGTTTAAAATTTGATAATAATTCTTGCAGTTCTTTGTGCATATCTGGGAGGTGATCTTAGACGTATAAGAACTTCTGTTGTGCTTGGTAGTGTTGTGCCATTGCTAGCATTGCTTGTTTGGGATGCCATTGCACTTGGCCTCTCTGCCTCTGCTGACCAACTCACTGACCCTGTTGAATTGCTTATGAGGTAATTCAATCCCCATTTTCTATCTGTTCCCTTTTAAGTTATCCTTTTGGTGGATCAAGATTCATGTCATCTTAAAAAATTTGGAAACTTTTTGTATCTGATGTGACATCAATTCTTATCATCCGGTAATTGGTAAGTGGTTGATTCAACCATCCAATAAATGAGATTTAGGTAGATACTTGATACTTGATACTTGTAGCCATGCCTAGTTTAGATCAGGGGAAGGTCAGAATTGTTGATTGAAATATCCTAAGTGGTGTTTAGGGTTTTGGGTGTGGTATGGTAGGGTGGGGATAGGAGGGAGAACCACCTTTTATACCCCAAAACAGGGTTTTGCACTTTTATTGATGTCTGGCTCCTTTTCTCAAAACCACGTTTTGCGTGTGGGATCTACCAAATTCTATTTGTAAAACGGGGTTTTGAAAAGGAAAAAAAGTTTTAAAAAAACCTTGCTTTTCTAAAAACTTTTGGCTTTTAACAAACCTTATTCCTAAATCCACCACTTGCACATTGCCCCGTATTTATAGAGTGCATAATCATTTTTACACAATTTTTATCATACACCCGAATAACAAACTGATTATACCATAATTAATTCTATAGAATCCATTCCCCATTAATCAATTTTCCAAAATCTGAAGGTCCCCAAACGGGCTAACTAGTATCACTTATAAAAATGTGTAGTTGATCATGGATATCAATCACCACACAAGAATGTGTTTCTAGCCAAAATCTATTCTTAAGACCAACTCTTTCCTTAACACCTGAGCTCTTACTTAGTTCTAGCATATTTACATTTACTGAATCCATTGCTGCTTACTACAATTTAGGGTGAGATGGAATGGGGTTTCATTTATGGTAGAAGCATTCTCACTTCTGGCAGTTGGAACATCACTGATTGGCACTCTCCTGAGCTTCTTACAGTTCTTCAAGGAGCAACTAAATAATCTGTCATGGAATTCTCCAACAACACAAATATTGCAGGTGGATTTCACTCATTTTTCTCTCTAAATCAACTTACTTAGCGCAATTACTTCATCATTTCTTATGTCAAAAACAAACCATTTCCAGTTGTAACAAAAGATGTTTAACTATAACAGAAGCCAAATGAGCTGTTTGGGATTAAAAAATGGTGGGGAAGAAATAAGACTGGCTTCACAGCAACAGCAATGGTTGTCGCTCCATCTCTCTTTGTATCAACAACAGTTCCAGATGCATTTTCTACTGCCACAGACATTGCTGTAAGTTTTGTGTGTGTGTGTGTTTCGTCTTTTTTCTTTTCTTTGGGGAAGGTGGGGTGGGGAGGGGGGGAGACAAACAAAATTAAGTTTTGAAAGCATGAAAAGTGCTTCCAAATAAGTTTTTTGGCTTTGAGGATGGTTTAGCTTAAAGGAACATACACTTTCCATCTTCAATATTTTCCGTCATACTTTTGATATTCATCATATTGACAAATTTTCTAACAAACATATGTTTCTAAATGATTTGATATTGAAGTGCAAGAATGTGTTAAAGTGGAATGTATTAAGTTGTCTATCAATGTGGATCAAACTTATACATGCTTTTCATTATCAAACTTTTTCAATCCTATGTTTTTTTACAAACAGTCATTTAAAAATGTGATCTCTACAAAAATCATTTCTTAGGCAAAAACCCTGACCCCCTTACTTAGATGTCATGGGTTCAAGTCATAGAAACCGTCTCTATGTTTGCAAGGGTAAGGCCATAGACGAGGTCAAGTGGGGCTTAAGGGGGCAATTGCCCCCTCTCAAATCTTTTTTATATGAAATTCTTGTATACTTTTCAAAAAAAAAAATTAAATACACTTTTTTAATTTAAATTTTTGCCCCCTCTAGTTTTAAAAATTTTCACACTTTATCCTTATCTTAAGTTTAATTTCACTCTTCAATAGAATTTTTACCAAATTTTTTTGTAAAACTTACGTTTTTTTTCTTTAGTTGGACTTCTTATCTAATTTATAAATTACATTATATCAATAAATTCAATTACTTACAAAAATATTATCAATCAAAATTAATTTTTATATATATTTTATTTTTAAATTTATGATCGAATATTAAAGAAAAATCCCCCCCCCCAAAAAAAAAAAAATCAAAATTCCTCGTCCCTGGATAAGGCTACGTACATTTAACTCTCTCCAAATCCTGCAATTACAAAAGTCTCGTACACTGGACTAGCCCTTTATGGTTTAGCTTGAATGAACATACATTTTCCATCTTTTGTATTTTCTATCATACTTTTGATGTTCATCATATTGACAACTTTTCTAACAAACATTTGTTTCTGAATAATTTGAAATTGAAGTGCAAGATTGTGTTTTTAAGTAGAGTGTATTATCAAGTTGTCCATCATTGAGGATCAAACTTATACATGCTTTTCAATATCAAACTTGTTCAATCCTATGTTTTTTTGACAAACAGTCCTTTAAAAATGTCGAATATATAGGGGGGTTATTGTATGACAATGCTATATGGAGTTCTTCCACCAGCAATGGCATGGGCTATGTTTAAAGGACAATACAAGGATACAGATGAGAAGGCTATATCAACAGCTAGGCCTGCACTTCTTGTGGTTGGATTGTTTGCCTGTGCAATTGTGATGGAGCAAATACTGCAAGATCTCTCAATATTGCTTCCCTGAGGAAGAAGATAAACAACTTCACAACTCCAGACATGAATGCCTTTCTGGTGACCTTTCTATATATATATATATATATATATATATATATATATATATATATATAAATATATTCTTTAGACGACGGTAATCACCGGAACCTCCTCCTACTTTGTATAAAAATTTGTATATAGAACACCATTGAAAGAGATCTAGATGAGTTGGATTAAAATGCTTAATGAAGAGCTCTATGGCACCAAAGGAAGTTAAGCTATAGACAAGTTGGCTCTTCTAGCTGCCAGATTACCAGGATAGAAAGCTTCCCTCCATTTTTTTTTCTGGAGAAAGAAAGGGAAAGTGTTCTTGGATGTCATTTATTGGATTTTGTTTGTCTTGAGCTTCTTTGTATATATTCTTTTTGCTAATAAAATTTTAATCTTACTTAACAGAAAAATATAGGAATCCAAATGCCTTGAACCAAACTTTGGTGGTGGGTTTGGATCCATTACAAATCCAATCGAAGTTTTTAGTTTGCTTTTCAGCTTTTAAGATAACAAGAGAGTCATTGCAGAAAATGGATCCATCACCCCCAAAAAATAAAAAATGATTTAGGGTTCCACACAAAAAACATGTGGACATGATACTAAAATGGACTAATTTCATTTTCGTCCACTTGTAAAATGGAAAGTATATGAACAATCTTAAAAAGGGAGCCATGGGAAAATTCTTGATTGGGACAAGTTTAGTGACGTGACAATGCGTCCTTTTAATGGTATCATGTCGTGTGATATGAGAGAAAATTGATGTAACAACGTGTCCTTTTACTGGTATCACGTCATGCATGATATGACCATTCCAATGGAACATTGGTTGAATATCATCTTAAGACCTATTGAAAAATATCTCAAAACTACGAGCATTATTTCTTGAGGTTTGTGTCAGGCACCGAAAGAAAACTAGAACACATGAAACTATATATGTATACACATGCATTCATACCAGCAAACCCTCCCCGCACAGTTCTGAATTCCAGCCTTACTACCGGAATATGAATAAGCTGCTGGATCTCAGATCTACATAACTTCAATATAACAACAGGAATAAAAACACATCAACACTTGTGCCGCCATATGAACATGTAAAAATATGTTAGCTCTGCGCATCTCACTCGTATTGACAATTCTTTTCCAACTTCCAGGAGTATAGTTTCCATTTAAACAAACAGGTCCTTAATGCACCTAATATTCTTGACATTCAAGTCAAACAAAAACTCTCAAAATAACACACATAAGGAAGACAATGTCGCAATTAAACACGGCTATATGAAAAATTAACTTCGCGGAGTACTAAGAGCAAATACTCATCAAGTTGATCAAATTGCACTGTGTATCTAGCTTGACTATAAAATCTTGTGTTGCCCCAACAAATTCTTAAGTTGATTTCCAAGAACATATGAGAATGGCTCCAAAAAATTTCCGACTAAAAGCTATATTTATTGTTGAGCAGTTATATAAGAGAACACATTGACTTGTATTATTTGATAAAACACAATCAACCAATACAAATGAAAACCATAGAAGACACACAAGAAAACAAGCAACTTATCGTCACAAAATAGGAAATCTGAGTTCTAGCATAGGGAAAAAAAAAAACAGGCACAAGAGAGTTGAGACATTCGGCCCATTAAGAGTGTACCCAAGAGCTTAGGTCTTTACAGTTGTCACGTGCTTCAGAAGCATCTGGACAACATCATGGGAAATTCTTGCAGCTTCTGTCTTTAGGTGATGAATCTTTGCTTCCGTTTCTTTTTCTAGGCGCTTCACATTAGCACCAGAGTCCCCGCTGCTCTGTTAATGATACATGAGCACTAGTTACTATATGAACAACAAAAATCTGGGATTGGGAAATTATGACAATGACACAGTGCTTGGCAAGATTTTCTGAATAATTTGGTAACGAGGTTCAGGACCATATGCCAGAGGATTTTTTAAAAGAAAAAAATGCTGAAACATATTTATCATTTTCAAATTATTCAGAGTACATTTAAAAATTATGCATAGAAAAAAAAAAAGGAATTATTTTCTGTACTAATTACTAATCATAAGATACTTAATAAACGAAAAAAAAAGAAAAAAGAATTGAATGTGCTAGGTGATGGTTCAGGACTTCTCAAAACAATGCAGAAAATCTAGGTTGGAACTAAATCATTTAATCAATTGGAAAAGGTTATGTAAATTCAAAATTGCCAGCAGATGCTACCTGACATATCTGATATCTCTCATATACACCGGCATCAATTGAAAATTGTTTTTCTTTTCTTTTCTTATATTGTTACCTCTGCAACCTTTCTTTGAAATTCAAGTTCCATCTGAGCACGGAATTCAGCAATCTCCTTCTCAGCCTCTTCTTTGGCCTGTTTTAGTCTAGCCATTTTTGCTGAAATAAAAAACAAAGTGGGTGTAAATTAGCTCAAAAGAGACTCCACCGCATTACAGTTATAACTTGCATACAAAATAATCAGCATTATGTATGCATTCATGCATGCATATATTGTATATGTATGAACATACACCATGCTATCTAAAGGAAAAACAAGATCCAAAATCACATCATGTCTCTCTTTCTCTCTCTCTCTCTCACACACACACACCCCCCCGTGCAGGCACATCCCTTCCCAGCTTATATTTTTATTTAACATGAATGTGTGCACGCACACTTGGAAGTAGACAAACCACACTTAATGTGCAGTTGTCAAAAGTGAATGTTTTTTTTCTTGAAGCAGTCAATGATTAGCCGGCTGGTCGAGATCAAGAACTAAACTCCATGCTAGTTCTCTAATTATAGGATAATGGACTTATCAGTCCAATAGCTGTTAACCTTTCAACATTAAATTTATTCACACTAATGGTTAAAATATTCACATTGTAACAAACATCTATAAATAGATGTAAGTGAGGTAAGGTACAAATATAAATACATAGAATGAAGAAAATACTGAATAGATCGTTTTACAAATATAGAAATCTCCTCCTCCATCCATGGACGTAGGTTTAAAGCTGAACCACGTTGTGTTCTTATATTCTCTTATTCACAATAAGTTCCTTGATCCAGTCAATGCGGGATGACACCTTATGTATACTCGCCGTGATTCTCTAATTGGGTCGGTTTACCCGATCACCTAAAACAGAACCAGACTGCAGAAAGTTGGATCTGAAACCAAACCAAACCAAACCAAAGCACTAGAAACCCAAATCAAACTTACCCATGTTGGTCAAGTTGGCTCAAATTTTCAGGTTGAGAGGTTATACAAGACAACATGTGCCTCATTTACTCTTTTTCAACCATCCTATGGCTTGAGGAATAGCTAAAAAAAAATGCAAGACACCTGCTAAAATTCTTAATGCCTTGATAATTTACACATTCCTAGACCATGACAGTGTGTAGGAACTAGCAAGAATCAAACTTTCTTTCCGTTTCCATGGAAACAACTGAAACATTTCTGCTTCCCAATGAACCAAAACGAAACATGATTAAAAATTAAAAATTTGCATGTTTCCATAGAAACGAAATTGTTCTATCGAAACATAATGAATAAAGGTCAAAACATATCAAAACAGTCAAATTTTCTTTCATTATCAATAATAATTTCATATATTAGTAAAGCTTTTCTTTTTCTTTTCCAAATGAAGGGGTGATTAAAAGATTGAAACTCAAAACACATAAGAAAAGATCTCTGATTTCTTTAAGAAACAACAAATATGGAAAAGTAGAAGTTGTGGAAATAACGAGGTAAAAGAAGAGTTCATTTGTAATAACCAAACTCCCAATTTGTAAGGAAGAGTCATAAGTGGTGGAAATGATGAGGTAAGAGAAAGTTCATTTTCATATTTTGTTGCTAATTGTAATACCCAAATTTGCTACTTCCTCTACTTCAATTGTTATTCTACATGAAATTGTGTCAAAATGTCTTCTTTGTGTACAGTTGACCCTCTTACAATTGATATTCAATGAGTTAATAATCTGTTATATTAATAATTTTTTAAGGAACCAATTTGTTCTATGGTGGATAATTAATAATTCTTTTAACTAATAATTAATACTTTTTTTAGCAAAATTCTTCATAACATTAATTATTAGAGAGATAAAATAATTACATATATATATATATATACTTATATATATCCCATTTATGACATGTTTTGGAAACTATATTTATTAATTCAACATAATTGAAGTCAAAAGCATTGTAAATGAAAAAAAATTACGATATAAGGAAATACAAATTTTTTACTTGAAAAGGATATTAAGAGTTTTTTTGTGCTTTCAATTGAGTATTATATGTATTTTTTATAAAGAATCAAAATATCGTTAAAAAGTTGCATAGACGATTAGGGATAACAATTTGCCCGCCCCACCCCTAATAGGGCCGGTATGGGGCGCTCATAAAAGGGGGCAGGTCGGGTGGGGCTTTTAAAACCCGGTTGACTATGAAACACGAACATTCTATTTTAGCTCACGTGTCCATGTCGGATACCGACACTCTCCAAAATTTTCCGGACACGTGTCCGAATACTTGAATCATGAAAATTAATGATAAAATGAAGAAATTCTTTATTTTTTATTTAATGACTTTGTTATTTTAATATCTTAATAATCTTTTTTAAATTTGTGTGTTTTTATGTCAATTTTAATTAAAATAACATTAATTTTTTATTATATAGTCATGCAAAAATATAAAAAATTTATATATATTCAACGTGTCCCTAACGTATCTGTGTCCTACTTCTTTGAGAAATAACATGTCTGCGCGTCCGTGTCGTGTCAAATCCGCGTCCCGCGTCCGTGCTTCTTAGCCGGTCAGGTTCGGAAGATGGTCACCCCGCCCCGTTTATATATTAATTTTTTTTTATTTATTCTTATATATACTTATATTTACTAATAAACAACACTATATAAAATTAGTTTCGAGGTTTTTCATATCACACTCATATTTTTTTCTTGTATTAGTTATTTTGACCAAAAAAAATTACTTTACTTATCAAAATAAAAAATTTAACTTACTTAAAAAAATATATATATATATATATATATCGGGGTTCAGTTCGGTTCGGGGTGGAGACAGGAAATATAAACGGGGTCAGGGTTGGAGAAGGGCCACCCCGCCCCAAACCCGCCCTGTTGCCATTCCTATATACGGTCTTCTTTTTGTATCAAATATCATTGACATGTAAGAAACAATTATAGGTTAATGAAAGTATGAAAAACTTATAAATAAAAATTCTAATAATTAAATTTTAAATCTCTCGTGTTTATTAATTATATAGAGGGATGAGTGTAGATTACATTTTACATGCCTATTATGTAATAGTGTTGCATTTAATTATAATAATTAACATTACATGAGAATATTGGTTTAAAATCTTTTATACTCGTTTCTATTAGTATAGAATTGTTTGATATTATTTTATGATTTATTAATATTTGTGTTTACTCCATAATTCTACCCTAACATCCTCTTGTGTGGATAAATGTATGGACCTAAATCTTTTCTTATCCTTTATGTATTCATTAATTTTATTTTATGTTTTCAAGTATTTTCATAATTCTTTTTTTAAAATTTTTATCGTCTCTATAGCATTTTTGAAATATTTCCAAAACGTTTTCGTTTACATGGTAGACCAAAACAACACCTGGAGATGAAATTTTGACCTTTAGACCTAGGGAACGAATTAAGCACTTGAGCTCAATGGATCAATGTCATGAATGGACTGTGAAAGGCCTCACCTAGGGAGGTCCCTTGGGATTACTTCCCCTGTCATGGATAAGAGACCGAGAGGCAATGAAGGGACAAGATATGGAAATCTCCCCAAATCAAGCAATGAGGGCATAGATACTATTAAATTAAGCAAACAGACACGGAGCACTAATTAGCTAACCTGACTCATAATGGAATCTCAAACATGTGATTGGCCATAAATAGACCCAATGCCAACCCAATGGGAGACTATTGCTGAGAGATAGGAGGTTGATGGATCTAGTCCCAATAGGGACAATGTGAATGTGAGTGTCTTACCTATCAAACCTTAAATCACCGGTGACTAATGAGAGATCCTGATAGGGAACGGGAAAACGGGAAAGATCATCACTCAGAAGATATATCTTTGATCCTATCATCTTTGATCCGAGAGGATACGATAGGCTTTATCATTATATTTAGGATTTATCATTATAGTTTTGAATTTTATAATTTTAAGTGTTTATCTTTTTGTTAGTTTTCTTTTGTAGTTTGTTTATAAAAAAATGATGAATGTAAACGAATTATGAGATTTTGGTTGAATGAAAACTTGTTTCTCTTTGGTATTGGTGTGGATTCCATTACCCTCCCTAGGTGCAGATTCCTAGGGTTTTACAGCTTTTCCATCCTTAGGTACGGATTCCTAAGACTCTTAAAGTTGTCCTACATTAGTTTGGTATCAAAGCTAAAACGATCCTTTCACAACATCGCTGCTCTTGTTCATCATTGTTCATTGAAAAAAAAATCCTTTGGTCATCACCCCTGTTTGTCACCTTTATCATCAGCCATCCTTCACCATCATCCACCATCTGCTCATCATTCTTCTTTCACCAACTCTACTGTTCAATTTTTTTAGGTACCTCTACTATTCATTTTTTATCTTAAAAAAACAAAAAAAAAAGAGTTTCTATTCTCCACTTGTACTCCACCACCACTGTTTTCCATCGCAACCTTCGAACCAATATCACAGTCCACTGATGCATCCTTCTCATCCACCCAATCAATCGCACTACATCACATTCCAGTTCCAATCCCCGACCTCGTCACCATCGTAGAACCACGAACCATCAACACCACAGCCCAGATCTGCAGATTTTTAAGCATCAATGTTGCCGATTGTGAAGCCCAGATCTGTTACGCCCCAACCTTCCATTACAGTCTGCATCAACACCTTCATATTGTCACAGAAAACTTCCATCAGACAACTTTCATCGGAAAGCTTCCATCACAGAATCACAGTAGCAGAGGAGGAAAATTTTGAATACTGTGCGCAGACTGTCTCCAAGCAAACCACCATTGTCAGTGCACACAAAATCAATCGTCATCATCAGAAAATTCATCATCACAGATTGTCTCCAACGCCACTGCATCGTCGTAGCCATTTCACCGCCCATCACAACCGTCATCGCAGTGCTCCGTCACCGCTATCATCCTCTGCTAGCCCATTGCAAGTCCAGAGTTCAGAGTTCTTTCCATCACACTGGACTGACCGATCGTCACAAGCAATGTGCCACCAAGGCCATCGTCTTCATCGTCAAAGAGCTTACGCACACCATCAGTCTCCGTCGCTCATCGTTGGTGATTATTACAGTTCTATTTTCATCATTGTCACTGTCCCTTGTCATCACATCTCGCCCTCACGTTGTTGCTGGTTGCTGTCGACATCTGGTCATAGAGGAGCCATTGCCGCCTCTTTGCGTCGAGTCGCGATAACATGGTTTCAAAACCCATTCAACACAAAAGAAGAAATATACATGCCCTTCGACCCGTTTCATTTCTCACCCAACCCATTCTATCTTAATCCAATCCTAATTCATTTATACCCAGATCCTTAATGCCCAAGACCATTCCAGCTGACCCAGCAACCATCTGCCACCAAAACAATCCAACTTATTTACCTAAACCTGGCCCATCCACTTAACCTAAACCCAAGAAGCCAGCCCATCTTCATTAGACCAAAGAATCAAGCCTGATAGTCATTTAAACCCTCCCTGATCCGTCCAGTGTCCACAGCCACTTGACCAATCCAACAACCCCACAGAATTCATCAAACCCTCTGATCCAGTGCACAATCGAGGCATTACAAAGCTGATCAAGCTTCAGCAGGTCAAAAAAAAAAAATATTCCAGAACAGTTCAGATTTTCAAAAATTTGTTTCGGCAAGGCTTCTTGGACCTAAAAAAGGTACGCAAACTCTTTTCGAAAATTGTGATCAGTAATATGATAAGGGAGTAAACTTTGCAAAAGGTCCCAAATTGAACCTTGATCTTGAACCTTGTTGAAACTTTGCTTGCCTTTGCTTGTTCCAATACCACTATCACCTGTGCATTTTGTTTCTAAATGCACCATGTTACAGTTGATATTTCACATTTCTCTTACTTTACACTTTCAATTCATGAGTTGTGCAGTTTGTAGTAGTTTATAATTTAATTTACTTAAGCAAATTTTAAGGTAAGCATCGGCATCTTCCTTTGTTTCATTCTTTTCTTTTCGTAGTTTGTTTTGCCAAAAAACACAAAAATAAAAGAAAGAAAAAACAGTCCAATTTTCATTCCACGAGACACGGTTTTGCACCCATGAGAAGGGATATCATGGACTCCTCTAGGATAAGCCAACCATGGGATCATCATCGTAATAGGTATCCTAGGTTTGATAGAAAGACCACTTTTAGACCCGTTCCAGATGGTAGATATCAAGATAAGTACTTTGGGTACTCTACTCAGGAATATCATTTTGATTCACCTAGAACCCAAGATTCTGCAAGGTGGTTTAATCCAATTGTTGTTCGTGACCAAGTTACTAGCAGTTTTTATACATTTGTCCACTATGAAGAAAAACCTTTCAAAATGGTCATTGGTGAGAGTTTTCCTATGAATGTGATTTCTGTATCCGGTATCAAAAGAGGAAACCTTGAGAGTAAATCACATCCACACCCATATAAGGTAACTTGGGATAATAAATCTATTTTTGTAGTCACAGAAAGGTGCTTAGTATTCATAAGAATAGCTGATTTATATTTTGAACATATTTGTTGTGATGTCCTACCCATTAAAGTTGGCCATGTTCTTCTTGGTTGTCCTTGGATAGAGGAATTTGGAGCATTTCAAGTGAAAGAAAATGCATATAAAGTTTGTTATAATGGTAAAGCTCTCTGAACAATGCATGCAAAATTTAAAGACAAAGATAGAGAACCACAACTTGAGTTTTCTTCTCAGGTGCCAAGTAAGCCAACCCTTCCCATTTTGTCCCCAAATGAATCAAAAAAAGAATTGCTTATGACTAGTCAAATGGAAGATTTAGATGTTAGGAAAGTTCCTCTTTGTCCCTCTGAAGAACTGGTTGACCCACCAAAGGTCGCTAATGTGTCAAAGATTGTCACGAAAAGACGCCAAATGAACTACCTATTAACTTGCCTCTATTAGCAAGTAATCCTCATGTCACTGATTTAATCATTTTACCACAATTGCCTAATGGTTCACATTCTCAAATGATTTCTGAGACACATAATGAGTTGAATTGTCAAGAAGATGAACCCCTAAAAAAAGACTATTTGTGAAAGCTCTAATCCAAGCATTGTTCATCTTTCATTTAGTCCCAAGAGGGATAATTCTTTGAATTTGTATGTTAATCGTAATGTCCTTGATAAAATCAAAACCACACGAAAAATTTTAATTCTTCGTAATTGTCTTTCTAAAATCATTCATTGGTTGTTCCCTCCCAAATCTAGTGACTTTGTTCTGTTATCGTCTAGTTATGATTATCCGTCAGTTGGTTCAGTTTCTTCACTAATGCAATTTCATCCATCTATCCCTACATTGTCTTTTGCTCAACAATCTCATGACCTTCATGCTGATTTGCCTAGTCAAATTCCTTTGGGTAATGCAAATTATAAGCTTGCTATTGTTGAGAGCTTGATATGCATTGGCCCATTCTCTAACAACTTAAGCTTTTGGAGCAACTGGTGATCTAACATGATATCAGAGAGCCTTGGTTGTGAGAGGTCTTGGGTTCAAGTCTCTCTATTTGCATTTATTCCTTGTTTGTGTTTGCATTTGCATTCTCTTCTACCTCGCAATTGTCTTTGATTTCTTTGCCTCTCCACATGCGAGTCCGGGGTCGCACTTGAGGGGGAGTGTTGAGAGCTTGATATGTATTGTTGGCACATCCTATAACAGCTTAAGCGTTTGGAGAAATTGGTAATCTAACAGCTATAACATTACACAACAAGAAACAAGAGCTTTATGAAAGCTACTCTGCCATCATTCATGTTCAACCATCTGTTCAAACCTTAGACCTTGTTTGTATTGTCCCTACATTGGACCTTCATGCAAGTTTATTTGACTTATCATTGAATATGGCTACTAATCTGAATTTTCATGTGGAGCATGTGTTTCTTTTGCAAGGCATCTTTAAGCCTCTTTTGTTACCAGGTGTCCAGGCAGCTGGAGTTGTTTCTTCTTCAGCATTAGTGGTTATTTTTCCTTCATCTCAGTCACATCATGTGAATCCACTTGCAGTTGTTCTTGATCTTCTCGAGCCTACATGCCGTACAAACTTGTCGAAGTCGAGTTTTCCTTGGCCAAGGAGAAATGATAGGGAACGAGAAAGATCATCACTCAGGAGATAAATCTTTGATCTAAGAGAATAGGATAAGATTTACCATTACATTGAGGATTCATCATTATAGTTTTAAATTTTATATTCTAATGTTTATCTTTTTGTTAGTTTATCTTTTGTGGTTTGTTTATAAAAAAAAGGATGAATGTAAATGATTTATAAGATTTTGGTTGAATGAAAATTTGTTTCTCTTTGGTATTAGTGCGGATTTCATTACCCTCCCTAGGTGCGGATTCCATTACCCTTCCTAGGTGTGGATTCCTAGGGTTTTACAGCTTTTCCATCCCTAGGTGTGAATTCCTAAGGCTCTTAAAGTTGTCCTGCATCAGATCCACTCCTTAGATTTTTCCCAGCACGACCACTCAAACCTACTCTATCTCTGACATCAGCTTGGTGAGCAATGCTAACTTCCCAATCAACCAACAATGCCTCGCGGGACATGTTTACTTTGCAAGCTCATCGCTGGAAGACTTGATTACACAAGCATGCCATGCATATAACCAACCACACACAAACACCCGTTTTAATTTTCGAATAAGAAGTATCTCTCCCAAAGGAACTATACTATTTTCTTCATCATAAGAAAAATTCAAAGTAGGCATAAACAATAGAAGTCAGAAATTTTAAGAATAATGATAAGTTAATAATCATCTCAACAACCTGTACTATATCAATATAATTAAGATGTGCAAACATCGTTAGTCAAGTGTCCTTAATATGACAATTTGAATACCAAACAGAATAAATACAAACACAAGCATATATTAAAAAGAAAAAGGAAAGTGCATACCATTTCTGGCAGCATTGACAATGTGCTGAGCTTCTTGTTCTGCAGCTAGCAAGAGCTGAATTCCATTCTGAGCTCTGTTGGCTTCCATACTTGCTGCAAAGTACTAAAGCTGCTGCACTGAAATTTAATATGTGATTGATGAGATCAAGATGATGCTTGAGAACATGGAAACAATGCTTTCCACCTCAACATAATTATCAGTTACTGCATAGACTACAATTAAAATGAACTTCAATAATATAATACTGTGTAATTTGAACAGAAATTTTATTTGCAAACTACTCAAGTTTTATCATGGTGAAGAGGCGGAGGCGTGTTATACCAAAGCAAAGGCCAGTTTCACAGATGCATATTTCAAAAGTATATTCACCTCTGTGTAAATAAGATTGGGAGAAGCAAATTTATCCAGATGAAGTGCCCCTGCCCCCAACAAAAAAAAAAAGCTTAAATTATCATCTTATTATACTCTTCCATATTTTATACATGTAGGAAAGGATTAAGAGTGCCCCCAGGGTTGCAGAATCCACATCATAACTATGTGTGATCATGAGATAGTCGATGGCACCACAATGTCCAAGGATTCCTGCTGAAACTCTAGTATTAACTGAACCAGTGGGCTTTTGCTTGTCTTCCAGAAAGGTCTTCCAAGCACAAATTGATCATGCTTTCCGATAAGATCTGAATATCACATTCAACATAGTTTGGAGACGCTGGGAGTACAGCAGTTTGGGCAGAAAGGTGAAATGCAGAAGCAATTCCATCTTCTTCTGCCACTTTTGCTCACTGGTCTTTTAAAAAGTGGAAACATAAGGTGAAGTGCTTGACCTTGCGGCATCAGTTTTTTGAGGCATAAATTTATTTATTAAAATATATAAATAAATATTATATAAGTCAAAATTGATAAGTCAAAAAGGAAAATTCTTGTATTTTGAAACTTGCGTCATTATTATAATTTCAAATTTCTAAGGAAAAATGAAATATTTGACTAATCTTCCTTTTAAAAATACTAATTTGAACCAACAAACTCGACCTTAGCTGGTACCTCCTCCACCCCCCATATGGGAGGTTGAAGGTTCAAGTCCCCTTAGGAGCAAAGTGTCTGTGTGTTTGTGTGTGAGACTGTGATTTACCTATTAAAAAAAATACAAATTTGAAAGTATTTTATATCCCAAAACTCACAGTAAGGGTAAGAGTTTCCTCAGTCTTTTGTATCGATCGATACAAGGTAAGGTTTAAACTCTCAAATTTTTTCGAAATGCCTAAAGTTATAAAATTGTTTTAAACACAAAAAGTGTTTTAAATGTCGCTTTTGAATACTTGAAGTATATGCTTCCTCAGACTACTGTTTTTTTACCCAAAGCCTCAAGGCGTTTTGGGGACTCCTCACTTCAAGGCAAGCTTCGGTTAAGCTTTTTAAAATACTGCTGCTCACTAAATACTTCACCATGTTTTTAGACTCTATTTGAAATAGGTTGGCCCAATTTGCATGTCCCAAAAAAAGCCTCATGTCCTCCCTCTATTACTATTCCTTGATTCAAACAATCATATTCTGTGTTCTACTTTAGTGTATGTCCAACAACTAGGTTTTTTTTTCTTTTCAAGCATGTCAACAACTACTACGTATTAAATAATAATAACAAACATAAAATAGAAAAGATTGGGTTTTTCCTTTTCAAGCGTATCAACAACTGTGTATCAAATAAAAATAACAAACATAAAATAAAGGGCAAGATTATTAAAGTTTGACTGAAGGAAATGGCATACATTAATCCTCATACTAGTTGAACTCAGGCGAATGCCCCACAAATACCCCCCATTCTCTCTCAAGAGCATTCTCCCTCGTACCTCACTCAAAAAGAATCTCTAACTCTCCCTCTCCTTATCCCTACTATCACACAACCTCTGTTCCTTAAGATGTGGGCCATGAGATTACAAGCCATCACACAATCAGTGGAACAGAAACACAAATAAAAAGGTGCACGAAAATAATGCACACCGATACACAATTTGGATAGGTCTTATGATTTAGCTTGATCCCACATCTCTCACTAGATGTTAAGAGCTTTTTCAAAATCCACTATAATCCCTTATCTCATGCATGACAATGCTGCATCGTTACTCTTTCTATTAGCATAGGGAAGGAATAGATATCTGCCAAGATAAATAACAAATCCAAATTTAAGGTGATGACAAATTATTTATCCCCCAGAATTATAGCTTGAGTTTTAGGAAGCCTTGCTATACTTCCTTCTAAAATGCAACAGTTATAATCAAATATTGGTAATATAACTGATTCCATTGTTTTTTTTATTAAGTAGACTTTCATTGGCATTTTGATCCATGGAAAAGCAAAAACTCGTGTTGGCAGCATAAATCTATTAAAAAGCAAAACAATCCAAAAATAAAAATAAAATCTAAGACAGCTTCTATACATATAAAGACAAAACAATCTAAAGAAAGTAAAATTTCAGATCAAATGAATCAATAAATTCAAATACATCCACACCCATTTGAATATTAAGAAAAGGCCGAAGGCAAAGAATCATGAATTACTGTTACGAAGAAGAAAGAAAAGGAACCAGAAGTGAAAATTTTAATTATTTTCTGTCACCAAAGCAGATAAAATTGAGAAGAAACCATGAGAACTATAGAAGGATTATAATGATAGCAACCTGTTGAACAGAATAAGGACCACACAAACTACAAATAACTGTACCCAATAACCTGCCAAAAATTGGTTCTTCAAAATGTACCTTAGGGGCTATTTGGGAAGTCCTATAACCGGAGTTATTGAAGATAAATATGGTCTGAATATCTTGGGCCCTAGTTTGGTAACTTATTTTATTCAAAAAAAAAAAATCTGTTCCCATCAAATCCAATTTGGAACCAAAATAGGACCATGTGTATTCCAATAAGAGAGTGTTTTTTACTTGAACCAGATTTTCACTCATTCTTTGTACCTCTCTCTCTCAATTTGAAAATCCATCCTCTCTTTCACCAACCATGATGCCCAACCTTAGAAGCCATTTTCCTTACCACGATGATGCCCAAGGCCTCAGAAGCCATTAATGTTGATGACCCAATGTTTTTGTCATGGAAGAGGTCTAGAACAGAAATCAGATCTATGATTGTCCCATAGCGGTGATCAATGTTTTGTCACCGATCATCAAAGAGCTGACGGAAGTTTAGTTGCAAAGGTTATACTTATTGCTATTGCTAGAAGGAATATGAGAAAAGATCCACAAAGAAGGGCATTGATTATTATTGTTGATGGGCTCTTCGTCACTGATCATGGAAGAGGCATAGATGTTGGTTCTTCCTCATCAATCTCAGAGCAATGACCAACAAACCAGATTTGATTTTGGATGTGGTTTTATATTGTGTTTTTTGAAGATCTTCGTCACCGATCATTGAAGAGAAGAAGATGTGGTAATCATGTTGATGGAGTTCGGTTGAAGAGGCCATTGATTATTATTGTTGAAAGAAAGAGATTAAATAAGATTTTCATCTAAAGACTTGCAGATAGGGTCATCCATGTTCAGAATGATTGGGAATTTATTGTGAAATTGAAAGAAATTCTTACTAGAACCAAACTAAAGGAATTCAAGAACTTGTTCATATGAAGATTTGTTTAGATATGAACTTGTTCATATGAAGATTTGTTTATATATGTTGGTTTAGACTTAAACTGAACCAAATTCAGGGATTCCCAAACAGGCGCTAAATGATTTTAAAGAATCAGTTCATTTTAGCACAAAATCCGGTACAACAAAAAATCAAGACAGTTGTAAGTGGAAAAAAAACTATATAAACACAAAGAGTCACTTGGCCTAGTGGTTTGTGATGCCTCTAACTGTCTAAAATTGCCTTAGTTCTGGGTTCATGCTTGGGTAGCTACAAAACCAATATGTTTTACTAACTAACTTTCAGCAGATTCTAGGTTGGCAAGGTGGGCATAATCCAACGCACTTAAGTGCACAATAACAATGACAAACATGAAACAAAATAGCCTGCATAAGTGCAAGCATGAAGGAACCATCCGCCAAAAACTTTGATCCAATTTGCAAATTCATGTCAGAATCACTCTCAATTTGCAAAATTACTAGTTGAGAGTGGGAGCGTTAGGCATTTCCCACCAATTAGGTTTCTTAGACAATAACCAGTGTTGGTAGCACCAATGCGAGGTACTGGGAGCCTGGCCTGGGAGGGAAAAGCGATTAATCATGTACAACGAAGATCAGTTAATACACCAGTAAGAAAGAGCGACATAATTTATATTGAGGGTCATTTACAGGGCGGGCCCATCAAAATTAACTTTGATAGAGAAAGTTAAATATATATATATAATGTGTGGTCTAATTGAGGGATGGACTTAAATAGAGTAGAATGGCAGACGGGATTCATATAGCTGACCGCAAATAGTTGAGATAATGCTGAATTGAATTGAGTTGACTATTCTCAAGGATGCACTCTCACGCTTGAAAACTCAAGCATTTTACCGGTGCACCAAGCAATGCTCCTAGTGAAATTTGCAAAAGGATATTTGAAGGCAATGCAGAAGGATAGTTGAAAGCAACTGGAGTACCAAAGGCAACAATGGTCTCATATACTTCACTATAATATTCCAATTTTGTTTTTGGTTATGCAGCTTTTTCTCTTCCCCTTTCATGATTTTTTTACTCTCAATTTCTTTTTTTAGAGGAAAAAAGAAAACAGCCTACACCAAATACACTTTTTCCCATCACTTTTTTTTCACTATTAAAACAAATAAAATGTTCTCTAACCCAAGCCAAAACGAGCTTTTTGACACTGTAGATACAAGCGAGAAATAGGTGAAAAATCTAATCCAAAAAAAAAAACTTGAATAAAACACAGATTTGCATGCTTCACATCACCACAACAGGTTACAAACATGAACAAAGATGGTCAAGAAACTTTCGGTGTACTGGGGATTATAAGAGCATAGACTTTGCCAAAACCCATCAAAAAAGATATCCACGCTAAAAACCCAGAAAGACTATAAACCCAAGACTACAAACCCTCTTAAATTGGATAAAATATATCCCGAAACCCATCAAAACAAAATAATACCAAAAGAAAGAGCCGTGTAGAGAATCACTCTTGGGTTCTCCCCCACCAAATTGTACTCCTAAAAAAAAAAAAAAAAAAAAAAAAAAAAGGGCCCCTCTTTATTTTTGGTATATTTAATTTCCTACAATTAGAACACTTCACATTAGTCTAAACTTGATTCCTCATTGCACAAAGAATGCCAAATTCATTTTCCATGATAATACCCAGAAAAAAGATTCTTCACAAAAAAAGAAATCCTAATACAATCAAGAATTTGGGGTAAATTTCCAAAACGACTTCAACAAATTGAAAAACTCACTATATTTTATAATCTAAATACTCCACACACCCAGTGTTAATGGCCTCAATTTCCGGATTGCAGGTGCTCCATATTATGAAGTTTATACCCGACCCAAAAATAATCATACTGATCCAACAATTACAAATCATATTCTCACAAACCCAATTACATGTGAAAATGCGATCTACAAAGTAAAGCCAGGGTAAATTATCTGACTTTGTTGTACTTAGAATTTTATTCTCTCTCATTTTCTGTTTTGAAAACCCCGGGTTTAATAGGGAAAAAATCATATATTTAACATAAGTACACCATTATTAACAATTTAAACCATTAAATCTAGATCAAACTACCAATAACCATTAAGATTTTTCACCCAAAAAAAGAGTAAAATTTAAAGTAATCCTACAGATCCATGAACTGGAAATGCCTGATCAACATGAAAAAAAAAGTACTCGATTTATTATTAATTCATTATCTTTTGGGGCTGGTGGGACGTTCCATATAATAGTGAAGCATTCGGTAACTTGAACTAACATAAGAAAGCAAAAATCAGTAACAGAACAGATCAACAAAAAATGTGCAACCCTTGATTGAAGATCTAATCTTCCGAACTGAAAGTAAGCAGCAATCTGTTGGGGGAAAGATAGATTCACAAACATAGACAAGCATTGTGATCTAGAGAGAGAGAAAAAGGCAAAGAATCTAGAAGGAAATTTCGTGAGAGAGAAACGTACCTACAGACGTGGTGTTTGGTTAATGATTTAACGAGATTTGAGGTGTTGTGTTATTTAGACTGTAATTTGAACCAGAACAGTCCAGAAGAAATTGCGACAATTTATTGAGTGACAAATTTACCCCTATTATTATAATTATTATATTGAGATTTGAGACCCTAATTTTTTTTTATTTTTGTATAAAAAAATCAATTTTTTTTTTTTTTTTTTGAAGATAATAGCTCTTATACTAATCTCGTTTATGAAAAAAAAAATAGAGGTAATCTCACTTATAAAAATTAAAAAAAAATAAAATTAATTATTATTAAATCCCTCAAAAAAATAACAAATTATTTTGAAGTCTAGACTTTTTTATTTTAGAGCCGAAAGACTATTAGTTTTTTTTTTTTTTTTTAGCTCAAATCCATTTTGATGAGGTGATACCAACCAATTTTAATTTATAACTTTTTTACCCTTAATTTATTTATCACATTCTCATCTTTTCCTTACAAAGACGTGTGCTCACGAATTTCTCAATCGGCAATCGCCATGAATCATCAACCACTACTGACTAGTTGTATAGCTTCATCACTTTTGACGATAGTGTTTATGTATTAGTCCAAAGTAAGACCAAATGATTATTCGGTTGATAAAGAGTTTGATGTGTACCTAGCCATCACTACACCCAAGCTTCACCAATGATCATCATCATCACAAATACCCACAATGCACCCAAGCTATCGTCGAAAAACAACCCCATTCACCAGTGGCCACACCGATTTCAATTGTTACACAACCATAATGAGAAAGAGTATTTCAAGTGAATCCATATTTGGTATTTTAAATACTCAATCCATATTCAGTTTTGTTGTTAGGAAGCAACGTTTCTTATTCTGATATATAAATATATTAAGGAAGAGTGATTCCATTAGCATATTGTGTAGGTTTTATTAAAAATTGAATATGCATTATCACCTAAAAAAGCATAAAGAGCTATGTTGTTTAATAGGGTCCAATTGATTGTTTGTGTTATGGTTTCTCAACTTTGGGACCATTGATTCGATATGTAGCCTGTATATCATTAGCACTAACATTGACGATCATTATATGTGCAAATATTGTTACTTCGATATCTTGATGCCAATTATTATCAAAATTTGGTTGCAAAAAAAAAAAACAATCTGATTCAACTGTAAAATTTTACACTTTGCACAATTAGGAAGATTTTCATTACTCATTTTTTAAGTACAAGTTTTTTTTTTGGACAAATTTTCACAACCTTAAAATTCAATTTTGAGCATCCAACATGTGATCAAAAGCCCTATAAAACTAAAAACAATTGAGAACTTTTCAATTCAAGAAACTGTAAAAGTTTACATTTTTGCTGTGGCGAAATCTTTCATTAGGAAAGTATCAAATTTTACACTTTTGGTGAGACGAAATTTTACAGTTTTGAAATTTTTTTCTTCAATTTTTCATATTTAATATGGATCTGTTTGATAATAGAATCCAAATATAAAAAATTTATTAAAAATTGATTTATAAATTTCAAGTTATTCAATTTTAAAATTTTGCAAAACTTTTTTTTAGCTACTCTAGATTTCATGAGATTTTTGTTGGAATGATATTTTTGGTATTAAATAATTGAAATATTTTATCGATTAATATGTTTGGACTTGAACTAGATGATAATTTGATGCTTTTCATGGATCGTTGATTGAACGACCTTAAAAAATAAAGACCCTCTTATTCAACTAAAGAGATTTTTAAACAAAATTGACATAATTATTATTAATAAGGAATTAACTCTATTTTTTCTCCAAAGTCAGTTGCATAAGTTTTCAATATGATTCTAGTACCAAACTAGTATTGTTGTGATTACGGATTATAAGTATGGATTATAAAAAATTCACTAAATTAAGATATCTTAGCATAGTAGCATCGAAAAAATAGAAAAAATACTATTGCACATGACTCTTTTTTTTTCAAGTGAGAGGTGGTGCTAAAATGTTACATAAACGTTATAATAAATTAGTCCAATGTTGCATGAAAGTTATGGTATAAGTTATTACAAAATGTTGTTAGGTTTCAAACCTCGAAAAGCCTAATTCATTTTTTCTTTTAATTTTTTAAAACCAAAATTATATGTTCTACAAAATCATTTGTTCATTTCTAGACATATCATATGAGTCAAAATTTCATTTGAAAGAAAGTTTCCAGTATTAAAGAAAACTAGAGGCAATACACTCATTAATTAAGGAAAAAATATTTAGAGAACTACAAGTATAACAATAAGAGAGAGATAGAGAGAAAATTATAAAAGGCGCTTTAGACCATCTTCACCAGGTTAGCTATATATCCTCTATTAGCCAAAATAGCTAGTATAATTCACAGAACGATTCTCAAATAGGCTAACTATCAAGCTAGTTATTTTCACTCTTCTTGACCTCTCTTGGTAGAAATGGCAAGGGTTTTTGCCTTGCCAAGAAAAAAAATCCAAGAAAATATGTAACGCCCCTTTCATTCAAATTTCAACCATACTCAACAATATAAAATCAATAGTCTATGAAGTGATGTCAAGTTTCATGGAGGTTGATTTTAAGGTATGTTTTGTTTGGGTTGAATTGATGGAGGTTTAAATTGATGTATGCATCTCAAAGGGTGGACAGTTGAAAGCTAATAGGGTTTCATGAAGGTTGATTTTAGGGTATGTTTTGTTTGCATTGAATTGATGGAGGTTTAAATTGATGTCTACAATTGAGAAAGTGGACTTTTGGAAGCTAATAGGGTTTCATGAAGGCTAAATTGATGTTTGAAATTCAAAGAGGTTGATGTTGATTTTAGAAGTTGTTCAAGGAGACCACGTAAAAAATTGACTTGAAGCCCACCACTTACCCATAATAGCCAAAATGACAGTTTATGTGGTAAAAATCCTAATTAACTTTATCAACGACTGAGATAGCTTCTAAGATCCCTGCAAAACCAAAACAACGAAGAAATCATTAGAAGAGTTTCGGTGATAGTCTCTCCCATGATTAAGTCAGAAGAAGAAAAAAAAAAATTGTAAGGACCAAAGCCAAAGTGAAATTAAAATTTTTTGGTGCATGCCTGAGACTTTTATATATTGAATTAGTTTCCATTCTTGACAAAATTCTCCATGGCATGAATTACAGAATTTCCATATTGATAAAATAAGCTTAAAGTGGTAGTTTATATGTTGGAATCTATGACTCCATTATAGAGATAAAAACTTCAGGTCTAAAGTGGGTTAATAGTGAACATATCATATTGGTGAGCCATTGTAGCAGGATCAAGCTCTAAGTCTTCCTGAGCTCGACTACCTTGATTTGTTGGTGATCAGCCGAGAATAGGAGACAAGACTCTATGAGAATCGGGTGGAGTCTACTTAGGAGACGAGACTCCATGCGCATACTTCTATGGATTAGTTTTGAGTCTTCTCGTTAAGATTCTAATAGGTAAGTCCTTCATCCAGATCTGTAGGAGTATACTTTAATCGATTGAGATCTGTAACTCAAGCAGATTATACTTAGGTATTCACGTGCCACAATCCTAGCAATTGTAATATTTTTAGTCAAATCAGTAGTTAAGAGTAAATCGATGAGAGAGGGAGAGTAGAGAAGACAGAGAATAAAGAGCCAATCAATGAGATAGAGAATGTAGAAGATAAAGAAGGACAAATCAGTGAGAGAGAGAACATAGAGAATAGAGATATATAGATTGGTGAGATAAAGAGAATGGAGAATAGACGAGATGCATAGTTTGCTATTGAGAGAGAGAAAGAGGAGAGCAGAACATTCAATATTTATTTATTATTCTTTTTGTTACGCGAATTGCAATTTAGATTTTAATTAATTAATTCATTACTATATCGTTATAATTTGGTTATCTTCTTTTTATTCGAATTGCAATTTATTTAGTTAATTAATTAATTATTAATTTTTTTATAAATGAATTATCGAGAGAATGCGTGTTGCACCAATTTTCTTAATGAAAAGTCCAACCTTCATGATCAATTGGAGATGGTAGAAGGATGTAAAAGTACTTTTAGAGAGTAGTCATAGTCTTGTTTTGCTTTCACTAATGTATTCTTTTAACATAATTTTGACCGTTAAAATACGACAGTTGAAAAATAATATTTAAGTTTTTTAATTAAAAAATAAAACTTTAAAAAACGGCTAAGCTAAAATAAATTTTGAGAAGTTTAAATTAAAATGGATAGCCAACATGGCTAATAATACTAGAGATGCTTTAAGCAAGCTGGACAAAATAGAGAATGCTTCTCCCAACTTCTTGCCATTCTATCCCATTCCTAGAATGCCAAGGTACTATTGCTGACTTGTGTTAAGCTAGTTTGGTTTGGAGATTTATTGAAGAGAAATAAGAAGTAGAAGAAAAAAAACCTAGTTTTTCTTTTGCTTAAATGAAGTTGGAAATTAATATATATTTTTTTCACTCTGTCTTTTCCTTTTCATCATTAGATCCACAAACCAACCAAAATTAATTTCTAATTTTATTTAAATAAAAGCAAAAATATAAAAAAATTATTTTCCTTTTCCTTTTCTTAGTTATATCTGAGAACGAACACGAGATTGTTTGATAATTTTTAAAATGGGTCCATCTCAATCCACTCCCTTTAAGTTATTTAGTTTTTAGAAAAAAATCAACCCTCATTTAGTCTTGTAACAAATGCAGACTTAAAAGTAATTAAAAATTACTTATCAAATATTAAAAGATTTAAAATCAGGTTATTTATATTTTATCTCTATTGCACAAGATTTTATTTTTTTTTCTGTTGATGTGGTCATAATGTTTTGTTTAGTTTGGAATTATGAAAATTCCCAAAAATATCCTTAAATATAAAAAAATTGAAATACAAGAAAAAAAATTATAAAAATGTAAATCACAAAAAAAGTTAAGAGTCCATTACCAAAATAGTTACTAAAAAATAAAATAACTCTAACAACTCTCTTACCCAAAATTTCAAATGTTGAAAAGAGAAAATAAAAAGACAATACCAAAATAAAAAACAAACAACTGAAAAATGGGGAAGAATTATTTTTTTCCTTCCAAATATTTTTCCAGAAAAACATTTATTCTTGGAATTTGTTTTCTGATGAAACAAACAACCAGCCACTGAATATTGCATTTCCATTTTCCCTTTTTATTTTATCTTTTTTCTTTTAAGAAAGAAAAAAAAAGTTACAAAGTCATTCAAATTCCACTGGAAAGTTTAAACTGGCCGTTAGAGATGTAAAATAATACACTCATTTCTTCTCCTGGAGGCATATAAGTTGCTGAGACTCCTGCACAAAACCAGGTGCATGAAAAGCATTGCATCTATATTCCAACAAGTCAATACTCATCCTGTATGTTCATAAGTGGTGAGGAACTTTTTTATTGCATTATTTCATATATAGGATTCTTAAAGGGAAAATAATCAAACAAAATTTTAATTTAAAACACTAAAAAATAAATGAAAAAGAAAAATCTATGACAGCAGCATGTTTAGGCTTGTTATCTAAAACCAAAAACCTAATCCAACATGTTAAATCCTCACAATTCATCCTTCAAATAGTCACTGCTGCTCTCTTGGCTCTCACTGGGCTCATCGGAAGTCTTGGATTTCTGAGTTGAGGTCGGTTTCTTCAACTTGAAAGGGATGGATGCATGCTTCTTGAGGAATTTGTAGAATGCCACTACCGTGCGGTCTGTGTCAACAGTGAGCTGCAAATGCCAATAATATTGTTAGAAAAGGATGGTGATACTTGGGAACTAAAAACAACAACATCAGAATTAGCAACAAAATTGCACTAACCGGGTCAAAACTCTTATTGCCAGCTGGGAAGAAAAGAAGCGTTGGGAACCCATCACTCTGCAAATGCAAAACAAACAACTTTCACCCACATGAAATGAATTTCCTCTCTCTCTCTCTCTCTCTCTCTCTCCAATACCCTTAACATGAAAGATCTCTCTTCTTAGAAATCCAACACTATTAGAGATTTAGATATTAACTAGTTCAATGACCTCAAAACACATGAATTACAGAAATAATAAAATCAATTCAAAGTAACAGTACAGGATAAGTTTCAATAACTACCATATCATTTCAAAGGATACATTTGAAAAAGAGTTACACAGAGATTAAATAAAGGTCAAGATTTCGCATTATTGCGCAAACACTCAACTAACTCAATTAAGAGTCTTCAAACAAATTTACCATTCACAAAAACTAACTGTACAGGATCCAAAAAAAGTAATTGGAACAGGGGAACAAAGTCCTTTGAAATTTGAAATCACTGACTCGCACAGTTGATCTCAAAACCAAAAGCCAGAAAATAATCTCACTAGTAGCACTTCTAGCTTAACTACTGAACATCATATTAAGGAGAGGTATTATGGAATCTGGCCCCTAGTTAAATGATGAGCAATCCTAATTCCTTCAGCTAGAGTCCCTCAAAAAAACAAAAAACAAAAGTGAATGCCTACTAGCTATTCAAACTTTATCTGGAATTGTTAACAGTACCTTGGCCCTGGGGTGTTCGTTCGTGGTCCCATCCATCTTTGCTATAACAAGTGAATCAATGCCCCTCAAATGCTTCGCAAGCTTCTTGTATGTTGGCTCCAATGATTGGCAATGCCCACACCAAGGAGCGTATATCTGATTTAAAACCACAAATTAGAGTCACAACTGGAAATTAAATAAATCCATAACTGTTAGATGATAGATGATGATTAGATAACATCATTGATAAAAAATATTAGTACCTCAAGAAGAACATCCTTTGATTCATCCAAAACAATTTCATCAAAGTTATTGCCAACAACTATTTTTACATCCTCATCATTCTGCATTAATCCATATGTAGAAAGGAGTTTGGATCAGAGGCTTGAGAATGCATATCAATGATCAGTGTAATGAAGTCCATTAACTTACTGTCTCAGGAATTGGATCCGACTTATAGAAAGGCTTAAGTTTGTCTTCAAGGAAATCCTCCCCAAATGACTACAAGGTGACAAAGATCATTTAACCGAAGAAAATAATCAGTATGGATCATAACTCTTCTAAGCTTCTTGAAAAAATGAAGCAAATTATTAAGTTTTGCATCAATTCCTCTGTGTTGTCTGACATAAATCTAGAAAAAATAACATGGAAAATAGAATATAGTCTTTAAACCTTAATGCTGCTTAAAGTTAATTCAGTGTCCAATACAAACTTCTTGGCATCATCATTTCCTGTGTAAGCAAGAACCTGCACGTAAAAGGACACCATCCCAAAATCATGTTCACTTTGTTTCAAGCAGTTTAATATTAACAAGGATGCATTACATGTATGAAAGGGACATCACGAGTACATTAGGAAACAGAGACTGTGGGAAAAACTCACTCTTGGAGCATCTCCAGGAACACCAAAATATTCTGAAACCGGTCTGCCAACATCCTCATTGTCCATTTCCACATAAACAAAGATAAGCTGCACGGAAGCCAAAAAATCATATTCATAAAAGTTTAAATGCAAAAAGAGCATGCTTAAGGGCAAGGATATAACCAACAATGAGAGATATTAACTTAATGTGTATGAAATATAAAGAAAACCAATAAAGAAAGTATGATAGGTGCGGCACTTCTGTTTATTGATGACTTTTGACACTTGTTGACACACTAGTCATACAAAAGAGGTCCTCCATTTACTTCAAACTTGTCTGTGGCCAATCTATCTTCACTTTAATAGGATAAAACTTAAAAAATACCTTAAATATATATATATATATATATGTTTATTTTGTATGAAATAAAATATTGTTGAAACCTCAAAAAGAGGAAATAAACAAGTACACAGAAGGATACTCACATATCCAGTTATAAAGAAAACACCTAAAAAGTCAACAAATGAAACATCCCTCCGTTTCTATCTCTCCTTCCAAGCAACAAAAATATGTAGGTACTTCAACACAAACCTCTTTCTCCAACTTAGTGTCCACATCAAACTCCCAACCCAATGTCGTATCATTAACTGTCAGAAGCAATTCCCATCAAATTCCAAAAAGAGAAAATTCGGATGCTCGAGACTCCCTACAGGTTTACAATGCAAGAAAAGGTCCACCAGTTCCCTTGCCCCTTTACACACGGCACACCTATTTGGAATACATCAATTTTTACTGATTAGATGATCTGCCAAAACGCTTTTGTCCTTCACCATGTGCAAGATAAAAAAAGCCACCTTTGTGGTCACCAACGGCACCCGGACAGTAAATTCACAAACAAAAACAGCTTCATTCTGGGTGCAGACCTGGAGGTTTCCATTTCTGTCACCCCTGACCATATATTGGCCTGGCAGTTTCCACACACAAAGTCTTATGATTCAGCCAGTAGGTGGGAAGGACATTGACTAGGACACAATAGGAAACATTCTTAGTGATTATTTTCGTACTCGAGTCTGAGCTCTGAAAAGTAACAAATTTCTCCTGCTGAGAGATGATCATAATGCAGTAGAAGAAACAAGGATTAGTGTCTATAATCACCTTTCCCTTGAAAGATTTTGCTGCCTCTTGGAATGCAGGTATAAACTTCTCTGAATCATTTGAAGTGGCAAAGAGTAACAACTGAGATGGGAAAAAAACCAATATGTAAATACATTGAATGCTAAAATCCCCTTGTATGAGAAAAGTGGCATTAGCACAAGGTATTACCTGTTTCTTAATTGGATTTTCAAATATTAGTGAAGCACTTTCCCTGGTAAAAGTAGTCACCAGTGGTAGCTTGTTCTCAAAGACAAATCCAGCAATTACTGATTTGGTGAATTGACCATCTGCAAACTCAACTGTAAGTGTTAGTAAAATTTTTGCAAAACATAAATTTGAGGTGCGAAAACCATTGAGATGTTGAGGAAGCTGACCAAAGTGGCTAATTTTTTCAGCCGCCTTCTTCAGCAGAACCAGAGCTGGACGTTTGACTTGGGGATCAATGTGGAAAAGCTTTGCCACATCAGGGTTGGCAGTTTGATAAAAGTTGACATCATCTTCCAGTCTAGAGGCAGCAGCAAGTTCCTCACTCTCCGGACCCTGCCAAGTATAGCAGGAAATAGAGCTGAAAACAAGATAATCAAAGAGGAGCATATGCACTCGAAATTTTTTCACTTTAGGAATGACCAAAGTTTAAACTATGGAAATTTGAGGGCTACACTGAACTTAAAGGTTTCTAATGCAACATGTTACAGAATTAACCATTAATAACTCCCACAAACCAGTTCGGCAACTGGAGTGATGGAGTTTCACTTAGAAGTGAAAAACATGGCTATGATTACTCGAAATCTGAACAAGAAAATTTCAGGAAACTTAGAGAGTAATTGACTTTTTGTTGCCGAGTGTGACTCGAAACTTTTAAGTCCATCAGCAGCTAAACAGCTGATGTTCAAGCTGTCCAATTCATGGTCATATGACTAGAAAATAACACAGGCTGCAAATTCCCTTGATGAAATAATATTAATCACTATACACATTTTAACAGATAGGTACAGTTCAAAATAACTAGAAAACAACATGGGCTGTAGTACCGTTGATGAATAACTTACATCATCAATACATATATTAAAGATGTAATGATGTATTCAGGGCCTGATAATACCAATTAAACCAAAAGGAATAAAATTAGAGGAAACACATTAATTTTTTTTCCTCTGATATTTATAATACTTGGCATTAGATGTCAACCAAAACAAGAATAAGAATAAGGTCCCAATTGTGATTTAGGGAAATACCACCAAGGTGTCAAGGAAGCCCAAAACTACTTTAGATTCATCTGTCAAAATACGTTCTGCTTCCTCTGTTGTCGTTAGATTATATATACCCGGCCCTGTCTTCTTCTTTACCCAATTCACAATAGCATCCCTGCAAAATAATTACAAACTAATAAGCCATATGCTAAAAAAGATGCAAAATGAGCCATCTGATTTTGGCAATGAACAAAAGGATTTAAAAAATACTTGCTTGTACATGCACAATAAAATTCTTTGATAAGTATATCATTAAAGACCGAAATATTCAATCTATGCATTGTACTGTAGCTGAAATTTCTCAAGAAATTTAATGGAGCAAAGAAAATCATGGTGCCAAAGCGGTTATAGAACAGTGGTAAAAGTAGGCATGAAATTTATAAGTGTGGGGTGGGTAAGGGCAGGGTTAGGTGTTCGAATTTTATTGTCTGGAAAAAATAGCACCCAAACTTTCAACATGATGAATAGAGAATTTTAGTGTTCCATTTGAATTTTGAGTAATAAGGGCATGTTTTGATAGCCCATAGAAATAAAAGGTGGCTCCACTAGATTTAAATAACATTTCATTTTCAAAGGGCAGGGTTTAATTTAATGCTTGCTTACTTTCATAGCAGAAACAACATTGAAAACCATAGAAATGTAAGCCAGTGAGGGTAAGTGCTAGGAATTTACTACAATTAAAGTATCACACCTTCAAATTCAACCTTGAAAGCTAAAGTTATAGTCATTTGATTCATGGAGAACAAAGGAAATAAAAGGTGGCTCCACTAGCTTTAAATAAAATTTCATTTTCAAAGGGCAAAATTTAATTTAATTTAATGCTTGCTTACTTTCTTTCATATTAGAAACAAAATTGAAAACCATAGATATGTAAGCCAGCGAGGGAAAGTGCTAGGAATTTACTACAATCAAAGTATCACGCCTTCAAATTCAACCTTGAAAGCTAAAATTATATTGCTCCATTAGATTCATGGAGAACAAAGGAACACAAATCAAATTACATTTTTTGAAGTTCAGAATTTGTATTATTTACAACCGGGCTTTTCCACCTTTTTGCCCAGCAACCAAAGAAAGGGTAAACACATTTCAAAATCAGATTCACCACAAGCAAAGCAATTGAAAAAACTTACTTGGCCCTCTGCCCAGGATAAGGCTTGTGAACACCATCAATGAAGAAATACACAGTAGGAAACCCCTGAATATCATACTTCTGCGCTAGCTCATTCTCCTCCGTCGCGTCCACCTTCGCGAGCACCGCCTCGCCCTTCAGTTCGGTCGCAGCCGCCGCGTACTCCGGCGCCAGAGCCTGGCAGTGTCCGCACCACGGCGCGTAGAATTCGACCATCACATACATATTCTTCGCTATGAATTCACTGAAATTCGACTCCTTCAAAACCAACACGTCCTTCTCGTCAATCACAGGCGGCGAGTACGAGTCATGATCGTCGGAACCGGAAGACTCCTCCTCAAGGTCGTCGTAGTTCTCGAAGTCTCTGTACTCTTCATTGTAGTGGTACGGATCTGGATGGGACGATACGGCGTCGTCTTCTTCGAGGAAACTGAGATCTTCATCGAGATCGTTTTCGTCGGCTTTGTTTGGCTTTGAATCTTTGGAGGGAGTGGCAGAACAGAAGGCGTTGAAGCAAAGAAGAACCAAAATTGAGAGAATGAGAAGAGTTCTGGCCGCCATTGTTTTGGCGACTTCAGGCAATGCAGAGAGTTTTAGAGAGAGAATATTTAGAGAGAGTGGTGTAGTTCAAGACTGGGTTTGAAACTGATCTCTCTCGATTTATTACATGCTTGAGCAAGTAAAGGCGTCACTCTCGCACGTTGACCATGATTGGAGTTCGGCTTGCCACGTGGTGAACTGTGATTGGATTGATGTTTCCGTTACGAGTACGAGAACGAATAACGCAAGGACACGTGTTGTTGGTGAGTCACAAAAGCTTTGACTTCTCTGGCCAATTTTATCGTCGCCGTCGTACTCTATGTATCAGAGATTCGAAGTGCGGTGGCGAACTGCGCACTTAGGATGTGGAAAATGGCCGGATCGGTGATACGAGTGTTGACGAAAAGGGATATTACGGCAATAAATTAAAGAATCAGGGTTATTTTCGGTATATTGAGTTGTTTTTCTGATCCGACGATGTCGGTGTCTTCGGCAGGCCGCAGGTTTACCTGTGAAATAGACGCCGCGGAATGGCGGAAATAAGAACGGGGGACAATCCTCTGCTTTCACCCATACTATCAACAGTGTGCAGCAATGCAATGGACCGTACACGTACTGGTTTTAATTTGATAGAGGTAACAATCGGCTACATTACGCATGTGAGGGACCGTATGGCTTTGTATGCATTCATTTCATTTTCTAAAGAGTGAACTAGCCGCAAACAAATTGTGTTAAAGGTATGTCATGACTTCAAATCATATTTGCTGTCCAAAGATGTAAGCATTATTTTTATTTAATTATAAATTTAATTAAGTTATATTTATTTTAATTTTTGATAAAAATAATATGAGAAATTTTTTTTTTAATAATTATGTGTGTGTGCATCAATTCGAACTAGAATGTGTACGTTGAGTTACTTTCTAACCCTATATTTGAGTTGCTCTTAACTTGTATAATTGATGATTATATTAGTTGATTGTAATATATTGTAGTATTAAGTATGGTTTATTATTTAGTGAATTGTAATTCATATGTTATAATTTACAAAGAATGCGACTCATGAACCCACCGAGAGGTCCGTGGAATACTTCATTGTTGTATATTGTAATATACTATCATTGTAATTAATATGTTGTAGAATAAATATAGATATTCCTACTCAATTGTCTTACCTTATACTCTCTCACAATGATCAGACCGACCATTCATGGAATCCACCAAAACAAAGAATAATACCTCATCATTGTTGTACATTGCACTACCTCATTGTTTCTTTCAAAGGGAGAGAGAGAGAGAGAGAGATAAAGAGAGAGGATGCTAACGTAATCATGTGTTTTTCCAAACAAATAAAAACAAAAAAAAAAAAAGTTTTGTGATAAGATAATATGAAAGAATTTTAGAGTTACACTTATCAAAGTTGGATATGTGACATTTTATTTCAAACAATGTTAGATGTCTCACTTCTTATTATTCACTTTTATCTCACTTCTCTTACAAAAGTAAGATTCGCCATTCGTGAAATCTATCACGGGGGACTAGAACCCACATTTATGAGAAAAGTAAGACAAAAATAGGTTAATTAGCAAGATTGTTAATTCCAAAAATTTTAAAATTGAAAGAGGAGGCTTTGTTCCCTAGTAGCACATGCATGCTACTAGCTATCAATAATAAATATTTTATTTTATTTTTCTTCAAATTAAAGCATTAGAAAATAACCACTTGATCAGTAGGCTTAGTTCCATCTACTCCTGCAAGTTGCTTCAACAAGTCAAAAGCCATTCATGTGGTTGAAGTATGACAACTTTCTAACATTTCTTTTCCCTTTAGATTCACAGGAACCTAAAGGAAGAGAAACAAAACTATAAAGAAAAACCACAACCAAAGTGAAATCTGCACAATTCAATATATATTTAATGCAATACGAATACGTAAAAAGGAATTGAGCATGTCAAATTTATTAGTTGAATTAAATACGAAAGATTATTCAACTAAACAAAAGAAAATTCTCTAAATTCGAAACTGTATTTTATTTACGATAATCTAAATAATAAGAACCCAATATATCATATTTATAAGGTTAAAGAATATTAATTCGAATAGGATACTACTGATTCCTTCTATTAATCTGATTAAGAAACTACTAATTCATTATTTTTGTAAAATAATAAACTATTGATACTAGTCTAACAAAAAATTAGAAAACCAAAGTATCCCAAAAAAGAGTCAAAAAGTCGGGTCAAAATTTTTTTCCATCGTATTGGGTCACTTTATCAATATTTCTGTCTTAAAGAAATGAAGCAATCCTATCTCTAGAGGACAGAAATTTTGAAGCGATATTAGCTTGGAAACACCTAGTTATCAGCAAGTATGGCTCCATATCTCTAGCCCATAGAATCTATTTCTGATTATTATCATGAAGTTTCAGTCAAAATCAGTTTCAACACCTACTAATTGAGTGTTCCACAGAGCTGCCATTTTGCAGACTTCTTTTCATTGCCAATTGCTTGTGAAGAAGCTACTGAACCTTTAAAACAGGAGATTGTGATATAGCTATTAAAAGGGTGTATGAGCAGCTCTCCCAGTTAGTTCTTTCTTGATCAACATCAAGATGTCTGAGACCTGTAAAAGAACAGAACCAAAAAATGAAAGTCTACCTATGCAATTGACAGTAACCACAAGGACAGTGAAAACACACACAAAAACACGTAAATGCACGAATAATAGAACATTGCTCACCTCAAAATAGCGTGACAAAACTGGTGAATATTGGTCCAATATTAAGTAAATCTTCTCAAGTAGGCCTAGGAGCACATCCACTTGATCACCCAGCAAATCAACCTATATATATATATATATATTTCAACACAAACAATAAATATAGTTGATGATACAATCATGTTTTGTGTGCCTAATTAGAAAAAATGTGAAATTTGACAAACCAAAGCCTAGAGCAAAATATAGAAAAGATATGGAAACAGAAATGAATTTCAGCAACCTCAGTTTCTGCTAGTTGGAGATTATGACATCTTCTCATGAAAGCCTCCCTGTAAAGCAACTCCCTTTTTCTTACTGATGCCACTAGTTGAACAAGCCAATCTATTTGATTCTTCACTTCCTCCAACCTTAAAGAAGGTAGCATAGCTGTCTGGTTAGTCCATATGTATATTTTTATTTATGGAAAGATCAAAGAGAAACTCCAACTAAATTTGTTTAGGGAAAATGCTTCTTTCTTCCACTATCTAATTTAGAGTTGACAGTTGACACCAATACTTTGATCAGAAATACTGTTGCCAATAAATGTGTGCAAGATTTGCATACATGAGATCAGATTAAATTCTACTTGAACTTCTGTTATGGAAACCATGAATTCAAATTCCATGACATTTCCAGTTTGTGACAGAATTGACATGTTATGAATTTTATTTTTTTGAAGAAGTAAAAGTATAGTGTTTATAGATTTTGTCAATCCTAATTATTGAATTCGAGGTATTGAATTTGAGGTATCCCAAATCCAGGAGCAGGACTATGGCACTAAGGTTTTGGCTGATGGTATATCGGCTGAACTGAAACCAAGTAAACAGGCTCATGCAGAGGTTTCTCATAAAATACCACCTAATGAAAATTTACCACATTCTCAAAATCATTCCAGTATTTTCATGATATTTGTCTATGAAAAAGCTAATACAGACAGCAGAAACCTTGAGGTGCAGGCATAACTAATCTATATTACAGCTAACATCAATAAGATGAATTTCATGAAAAAGTTAAGATTACCTCAGACAATTTACTTCTAATTTTTCATGTACCAAATGCCCAACATCCACAAGTACTTGTGGAAATTCTGGAAGAGGTGGGAACACAGAATCAGACAGGTTCAATTGGTCAACTTGATTATCATTTGGTTGGCAAAAGGTTTGCTTTCGGTCATCTGGGACACACATAATAGGATTTCTCTGATCACAAACCATTTCTAGATCAACAACTTCTATGCCCAGACTATATCCCAACTCCCTCAATAATGCCTTACTCGTATCCAACGGCTGCAGAGCCTTCTCTAATTTGTTACTAACTGAACTGATAGTGCTTACATCCTCTTTTGTCCACAATTCAATGGTGTCATGCTCATCCAGATCTTCATACTCCAAGCCCACAAGGACATGGTGTGAAATGAATTCCTTTATCTCAGAACTTGCTCTTAGCATCAAATCTTCCTCCACTTTAAAACATTGTAACAAACAATTAATTTTTTGGATTAGGTTTTCCTCTCCACTAACCACTAGCCTCTTATCTAGCCTTTCAGAAGAAATCAAGTCTTCTGAAATTTTTTCTTGACTCAGCTCATCACCTTCCGTTGGAGAGACATGAGCATCTTTCACTGCCTCAATGATGATGAACTGATATATTTCTTCTCTGATGAGATTCTCGATGTCATAAGCCTCTCTCTCCGACTTCCATGCCTTAACCATTTCTCTGAAGAACTCCATATATACATCCTCCTTCAATAGACTCTCTATGCTCTCCTGTAACTTGCTAGTACATGGGAAGTTGTCCGGGTAATATTCTGGATCTCTGACCTCTTGATGTTGGCTTAATGCCAAATTGGCAGTTTCTTTAACATGTTTTACTGTCTCATCAAAGACAATCCGGTATATCTGTTCCCTGACAAGACTCTCAGTGGCATGACTTTCCATGCTCATGTTCCATTTCTTAACCATTTCCTTGAAGAAGACAGCATATACATCCTCCCTTATTGTGCTCTCCAAATAATGCAATAAAGTGAGAGATGATGCTGAGCCTTCCATGTTACATTCATCCCTATCATCTCGATTCTCTATCAATGTGAAACCATGATTAGAGCCAAAATCCTTCACTGCCTCACTGCAAACAATGTAATATATATCTCCACTGATCAGGGTTTCTAAGCTTTTACTTTCAAAGCTGACGTTCCACTCTTTGATCATTTCCCTGAAGACATAGATACATGTGTCATCCCTAATCAGGCTCTCAGTATCATAATTAAATAGCTCAAGGTAAAAGTCTTTCATCAAACCTCTGAAAAGAATAATATAAATCTCTTCCATAATTATTGTATGCAAATTGGAATCGTCTCTTTCTTGTTTCATTTTTCTTATCTCGCCATCTAATTCTGCATCTAATCCACGAGAAACAAAAACATTACCCACTTTTTCGTGATCATGTGATGAAATATCAATGCTCATTCTCTCTTTATCTGCAATATCAGATTTTGATGTCTTTTCCTCTTGAAAAACTCTCTCGTGAACACCTTTGCTCTCACCCAACTTAGCATTCCATTTAATAACATTGTGCAATCTTACAATAACTCCTCGGATCCTTCTTTCAAGGCCACTGTGATCCTTGTCTCCCTTGCCAGATAAATAGCCCTTTCGTTGGAGTATCTCTCTCCTCAGCCAATTCAACTCCTCGCGCTGTTTCCTTATGATGGATTCATGATTCTTTATCATCTTAGCAACATGCTGGTTTCCATCAGCTTCTAGATCCTCCTCAGGAAGATCTTTCATATAATCTACATCTGGTAAAGGCTCACTACTTGTTCGACGAACATTTGGCAAAGGAGCTGAACTGTCATGGCCTTCAACCTTTTTCACCTGAACCTCATTTTGACTGGTAACTGCCTCAAGTTCATGACACAAGCTTGTGATCTCATCAATCATTCCTGACCAATGCTCATTCGACAAGCCAACAGGGACTTGATAAGCCTTCTTCCTCAATTCTGCTTCAAAATTCTGCTGGAGATCACTCATGAAGCCCCTAATCAAGATTGATACTGTATTTTTCTCAATTGTCCACCTCCATTGCTTCTCCAAGGGGCGCACCTCAGCTTTTTGCATCTTCCCAAAAGCAAGATCCAATGTTCCTTTCAAAATGTCCATGTCAGAGCTCATCTGCTCAATTACTATATTCTGTTCTGGCCTCAAACAATAATTCATAGACTTGATTTCAAAATCATCACTTCCATAGAGCCCAACATCTTTATTCTCAGAATGCCAATGCCAATTTCCTTCCTCAGACACCATTTCAGAATCAGGCTCAAGATTGCCCAAATTGGAAGACCCAAAATTCATCTTCCTAATCCCATTAGTTAAATGTATTCGCTCATCCTCCAGCTTTTGTTTGATATTCCAAACCTGCTGATCCAGAGAATTTTTCAGTTCACAAATATCACCCTCTTTACCTTCATTCCCTCTTGGCTGATTGCTTAGAACAAACTCCTGGGCACCCTCACTCCTTGTTCTTCCAAGCTTCAGATTGGCGCGTAAAGAAGCTACTTCTCTTTCTCTCAATTCCAATGCTTGCATTAGCTTGAATTCATTTTCTGATCTCTTCATTAACTCTCTATCTATTCTGACAATGGCAAGCTTCGTTCCCTTGAGGCGTCCCTTAAGCCGTTCTTTGATTTCCATCAAGTCTGAGAGCATTTCATGGCTGCTTTCAAGGATGTAGCTATCTGTCTCTTCTTGAACTAATCTTAAACAACCCTCCAATTGAATGATTGCCAATTCATAAAACTTTGAACTCTCATTTAGCCTCTCAATAGGCCCATCCTTAGTTTGCAGTCTTTTGTGTGCTTTATCCATAGCAGATTTTAGAAGTCTCAACATTATTGAATTTGACTCAAATCTACAATTCATTTCCCGGAAAATCTCATCCATTTTTTTACCAAAAAAATAAAAGAAAGAGAAAATCACACCAATTGATGAGTGAAACCAACCTCAAGCAATTCAAGTAGTCTTTACCTTGATCTTACTAGATGTATAATCTTGATTGTCACCTTGTCAAAGGAGGTAACAAAGTAAGATAATATTATATAATGGTACATGGAAAAATGAAATCAAATTTATATCTTTAGTAGAAGAATTAAACAGAAATCCTCTAAAATTATATAAAAATGGTAACAATAGTAAAATCAGAAATTTGCTGTAAATGTGTGTGTGTGAGAGAGAGAGGGAGAGACAGAGACAGAGACAGAGAGTTCTTTCTTTTCTTATGATTCCCATCAAAAAAAGCTGGATGATTGAATCAGACCCTGTTCTAACATATTACTAATACCATGTATTTGTAGATCTTTCATGAATTGTGAGGACTTTGTTAGTTAGAGATTGAAATAACCAAAAGCAATTGGAACATGACCATGTGAATGAGTCAAGAGTACATAATTTAACAAGTGGCATGCCTTGCTTACAATTTGGTAATTCGGTTGGTTTATCAAGGGGTGAAGACCAACCAATTGATGAGTTCCATTATCAATGATTGATGGCAATATGATTGGCAGATTCATCCAAGGCTGTATAGAATCTAATTAATATTGATTTCTGAAATCATCTAATTTGCTTGATTTGTTTTACATAGTATTTGATGTACTAAGTTAGACCCATTGAATAATGGGTTGAACTCTTTTCTTTATGTAGAGCATTAAAGTGATTTTGTGTGCAAATCATGGGCCCACCTCATTTGTTGTATTATGTGGATTTAGGGGGGCAAAATTACAAAAATAAAAAATGAATAAATTACATTAATTTTGGTTGAAGTTTCTAATAATTACATTAATCTTGTTTGAGATTTCTAAAATTATACTGATCTCTCCTATTTTATCTGACAAACTACAAATATCCCCTCTAGTCATTATTTTCCAAAATAATAAAACTACCTCTTTTATATTTTATTTTTTTTACATTTTCTTAACTGAGATCAATTTTTTTGATTTTTTTTTATTTTCAAATAAATAATGATTAAAGCCTTAAATTTATTTTTATATAAAATGACAATAAGTTATTTACTTTAAATTTATTTTTATATAAAAAATTGTCAAAATTTAAAAAATGCAAAAAAAAAAAGATAAAATAAAATGAACCGTTGTCATTTTAAAGAAAAAATTTGATTGGAGTGAGGTATGACACTTCGTTTTGTACTCTTCACCTTTGCTTAGTGAATTTCTTCCCTATGTTTTGTCGGGTATCATTGTCTAACCATATAAATATTGTATTCTTGTTTTGCTGTGTATTTTATTTATTTATTTTGTGCACTCTTCTACTCTTGTTTATTGCTTGTTTGCTCAACAATCATGTTCCCCACTTGAATGTTTCTTTCATTAGCTTGTAAAACATTGGGCCCCTTCCCCTACTAGGAGTCTTCAAAAGAAATTTCTAACAAGTAATGAGCAGTGAGTCTACTCCTCCAGACAATTCCACACATTTCATCAGCCTCCAAAGCTGATCCTATATAGTCACCTTTATATACAGAGAAAACATCTAGAGCTGCTGGGCTGAAGTTATCACCTGGTTTATGATGAACAATTTGGAACAAAATATCACAAATTGCAAGAACCTCATAATCACCTGGATCTAAAGAAGTTTCCATCCCCAATTTAATCTTAGTGAGGTGAAACTCAGGTTTTAAAATAAAGACTTCTTCTTTGTCATCAATCATTATTATAAGTCAGAGTGGCATATTGGTAGCCATGGAGTCCATATCCATTAGTTCTGAGTACAATGAATGCTTTACACATCATCTTGTTGTTAGAGGTGGTCCCAAGGGGGGCAACGAGTCCTCCAAAAGTTTTAAGGTCTAAGTCCACCACAGCCTATGGTTCACTTGTTGAGCTGATGTGTCAAGTAGGGTTGTCAATAAATTAAATCTTGATGCGAATCTGATCCATTTATCTGGATATGGTATGAAGAATTTGATTGGATAATATAATTCAATCAGAATTGAACAATTTCTTTAGTTAAATGAATCGGATATGGATTGAGCAAGTCCGACCCGTTAACAATTCGATTCGATATAATTAAATATAACATATATATTAATTTTTTTTATATTATAAATTAAAATAATATTTTTAAAATTTTAATAATATGTTAAATATTAAATTGTATAAGACATTTTAAAATAGAATTGAGTTGAGTTTATATATTTTAAATCTTACGTATTATAATATAATATTTTATATACACAATATATATTAGTATTATTATAGGATTGGATTGGATCAACTCGGATCGATTTTATAGTTGTCAAGCCCGGATATGGATTGACGATTTACAAATCCATCAAAAAATCCAATCTGATTATTTTCTTAACAAATAAGATTCGGATCACTTCCGATTTGATTCGTTTACAAACTTAGTGTCAAGTACTCACTAATTCGGATGCAATGCAACGAGACTTATGAATAATTTTTCCATATTCACGAAAATGATGACTATGACATTGATGTCAAGGCCATTACAACAACTGCAAATCCTTTCTCAAACAAATCAAGTAAAAGAAAAAAGAGATTGTAGAAGAGTAAAAAGTTGAAGTTAAAGGTCTCACCTTCCCTTCTTGAACTGGAAATGGTGAACAAGAAAAGCTTGTAAGTAGATAGAGTAGGGCGGGGCAGGATAGGGAGCTTCCATCCTCCTAAAAGAAATTGTCCCGCTCTATTTATGGACATACCCTTAATTTTGACACGTTTATATAATTATTGCACGATGTTTTTGAAAGTCACATTATGTGTAATCTAAAAATCTCACATGTTGACATCACATTGAGAAAATAATTAAAGATTTAAATTGAGAATTTTTAGTATTTTTCTTATATAATTACATTATCAGTTCTATTTCGCCAAGCCAATTATTTTTATTTCAAAGCAATAAATTAGTGAAAGATAACCAACCCCCCTCCCCCCAAAAAAAGAATAACTATTTTTATTCAATTTTCAAAAATGCTCATAAGTTAACATGTTGAATATTGTATTAGAAAAAAAGTCTAGGGTATAAATTTTGTTAAATTCATCAAGATTGGGAGCGCCTTTTTCTACCCCGATCTCATTTAAAATCTCTCCATAATCATCCTATAAGATGGGACAAATATGTCCCAAAGGGTAGGAGCATTTTGGCCGGCAAGTGTGTACCCCCGCCCGGGAGGGGGGAGACATTTTGTCACCCCATTGGTTAGAGTTAAGAGTATCTCCAACAAGAGACCCTTTAATTCAAGTAACAAACTTAATTTGTCATATCAAAACAAAAAAAAACATTTCAATAAGCACAACAAAGTTTTGAAGTAAATTTGTTTCATCTCTCAAAAGACTCAAACACAACAAACATGTTGCATAAAAAAGAACATAATCATTAAATAATATTTGAGATATTTTCATTTACTTGAAAGTTGTAATCGTTATATCAACTTTTTATAATAGGTAAAAGACAAATAATAAAATTTGCTATTTTTATTGAAGTGTCAAATTTCAAAAGAAATAAATTGGGTAGTAAATTTATACGTAGAGTAACAAAAATACATTTGCTACCAGGCCATGTTTGTTTCAGAGATTGAACAAGGGTGGATTAGTTTTCCTCTTTACTAATAATGATAGGATTAGTAATCCTAATTATCCTCTCACATTATTTAATCTATGTTATGAGTCATTATTTATTTATGATATTATTAGTAAGTCCTTTTATTTTTTTTCAAATATTAATTTTACAAGACTATGGAGACTAATTTATTCAATCTTTTTTTCAAGTCGGCAAACAAATTATGTTTGTTTTCAGGTTTAGGGTCATCTTGTGAAGTCGGTGTTTAGATAAAAGAGGAAGGGGTTCAGTAGTAGTATTAAGAGTAAATAATGACTCATAGTGTGGATAAAATAATAGGAGGAGAGGATTGTAATTATTAATTTATCTCTATTAGTAAAGGAAAGAGTTAATCATCTCTTATCCAATTCATGAAACGAAAATGGCCAATTTCTTTAAAAATTGCCTTATCCCTAAGTCTCTCGACACCTAACCCATTCCATTGTACCATCAAGTCGTCAATGTAAGCATACACTTCTATTGCTACAGCTTTTTGACTCGTCAAGACTCCGCTCTCCGAAAGTATCAAGTCTGAAAAAGAACGGAGTCAGTGTGCCACCGGGGATGGCTCCGGTGGTAGCCCATCCGATGATTAAGTTAGATAGAGTGTAAAAATAATATTTAAAAATCAACAAGTAATTATTCTGGATGATTAGGTGATAACAATCGAGTTAGAGTTCATTGATTTATCTTTTTATTTTTAAATTTTAAAAAAATGATAAATCAACAAGTAATTATTTGATATCACTAGAGTATATGCTCCCAACGGTTATATGACATGCATGAGTAATTATTATGTATCCTTAGAGTACATGCTTCCAACAATCAAATGATACAGGTTTGATTGTTGGGAGGATCTATGCGGCAGTATTGTATATTTTTCTACAAGGCTTGCTTCTATCTATCACAATGATCCGACATCTGCAATCTCATTGGACTATTTGTTGCATGAGCAATGAGATTGCCGATGTCAAAGCATCACTATTGTGACTAACATTTTTCTTTCTTCATATATAGCTCAACACTTTTTAAAAGTATTTATAGGATCACAATCTTCAATTACTGACAAACTACAAATACCGAAATTTTGTTTGAAAATTTTGAGTTGGATGCAGAGTTACTAGCGACTGCTACTCTTCTCGATTTGAAATAAAATTCATGTTGAAATTCAGTATCTTAAATCACCATAAAAATTCAAAGTCATAAATTTTGACCATAAAATTTATTTGAGAAATATTATGATTCATAAATATCTATTTCAAATTTTACATTCTAAATAATTTGGTAGAATAATATTAGCGGTGCATTAAGTCATATGATTAATGTATTATAGCAAAACTCTGTCATGTCACTGTTATATTATTTAAAATAAAAATTTAAGATAAAATTAGCATTACTCAATTTATTTGTGTGTTTGGGATTGATTTCTTAAATGTAAGGTAGAATTTGTGTTAAAAGCTTCATCCTATCCTTTTTTATTTTAAATGACAAAAATACTCATTTAATGTTTTTTTATTACATTTTTTCAATCTTAAATATTTTTTCCTAACCTTTTAAAAATAATTTTTCATTTTATATAAAAAAATTTAAAGTAAATAACTTTTGTCTTTTTTTATCTTATTTTATTTTATCAAGAATATTTTAATCAATATTTATTTGAATATAAAAAAAAGTTAAAAAAATTAGCCAAATTTTTTTTTAAAAAAAGCAAAAATAAAATAAAATAAAATAATAATTTTGTCATTTTAAAACAAATAGACTGTAGTTGAGATATGTGTGTTAATAAAAATAAAAAAGATTAGTATAATTTCAAAAATTTTAAAAACCTTTATATTTGTCCGGAACCTAAACAAAAATACGTGTAATTACCTAAAATTCATCTTCTCAACCTCGGTGACAGTCCTGATAGCATGACTAACTCGTCCATGGGCTTAAATTATTAAATTCCGACACTAGAAAGTAAAAGATGACAATTTTTTTATTTAAAATTTTTCTATAATTTTTATAAAAAAGTTTTCAATACACTCTTTTAGTTTATACATTTTTGCTTCCTGAGTCTAAATTTCTATATATTTCACCCTTATTTTAATTTAATTTAGTCTTTTAATAAAAATTTTATTGACTTTTTAAAAGTTTTTATATTATAAAATTTTTTAAGTGTCTTTTTCTTTGATTTGATTGAAACTTTTGTCTAAACTTTTTATATTAATAGCTGTCATTGCTTATCAAAAACATAATCAATTTTTTTTTATTTTCACATTTCATTGATTTCTAAATTTATAATTGAACATTTATAAAGAAAAAAATGTTTGCCTTAATATGAATTTCTGCTGCGTCCCTATTTACGATAATCCATTTGTTCATAAAATAAATGTTTCGTACATATTCAGAACAAATATATGGTACAGATTTTTAAATTCGTGAAATCCCACCTTCACAAATTAGAATTTTTTAATTCTTTTAGGATATTTCTAATTTTTTTATTAAAATAAAATTATTCTTATTTTATTATGCCAGTAGGGTCATTTTTGAAAACGTTTTTTTTAAGACAATTTTATTACAATTTTTTTTTTTATTATACAGAGAGCAGATGTTGTAATCTTTTTTTTTTTTTTTTTTTTTATGGTTTTAAAAATTTTTTTAGAAACAATACTTTTAAAAACGTCTTTTGAAAGACGTTTTCAATGTAAATTCGATTTTTAAAACTTATTAAATCGTCGTTTGAAAAAATAATTTTAATATACAAAAAAGTTTTTTAAAAGACATTTTTAAAATAACTATAAATTAATAAATAAATTAAAAACGATCTTAAAATAAAAATAAATTTTTGTTTATTTTGCCCCCGGATTTAACTCTCACAAATTACAAGTGAACCTAACATTCCCCAATAATGTAAAATGAATGACGAATAAACCGTGAAATGTTGACACAACATTTAAACAATCATTTTTGAGTCCAAGGGAGATTTAACTGACGAAATAGTATTAGATATAACAAAATTTATATATAATCAACCCAGTATTTATAATAAATTTCTTATTTTTAAATTTTAAATTCTTAACTTATGAATGTGGCTGTGGATTTATTGCATAAATACTTGATTTAAATTTTCTTTTGATTAACCAATTTGTAATTTTTAAGTAAAAAGCTAATTTTATAACTTTTTTTGACTAAATCAAGCCCAAAAAAAATATATAAACCTAAATTGCTTAACAAGAAATCTTTGGAAGGTCAAGTCTAATGTCAATAGCTTTGACAATTTTGTGGGAGTGAGAATTCACAAATAAAAATATTTTCCTGTAAAATGAAAAGAAATTGTCGGATGACATCGGTGTGGAGTCTATCAAAATTTTTTTGACAATCAAAGTTAGTGCAATTACTTGAAAAGAAAGAAAAATTAGAAGGTGTGTAAGATATCTCGTATCTCATTGGTGTGAATTACTACCTTTAAATAGATAACTTGTCGTGAAGAACACCTTTCTTGATTGCAAGTGACTCGCTGATTATGGTTAAGTTATTGGGCCGTGAATGACACTCGTAATGGGGTTGTGCTCCCGTTTATGTCAAAGTTAAAGTGTTTTTCACTTTACTAGTATTTGAGTGGGGCTGATGTAAGTCAAGAGACTTTTCCCGTTTATAGCACAAAAGTCGTTCCACTTCGAGTTAGTTATCTTATATGTCTAGATGGGTTCGATTTTGTTATTTAATAGACCGTATGAGACAACTTATACTTCGTTGGGTAAGGATATTTTGACATTTCACAATTAATTATCCGCATGACATGATTATTCGTCGTGCGGATTTACGCCTTTACATATTTCTTGAATAATGTTATTTGTTTTAGTTTTTTTTACCAAAATTTGCATTCCAAATAACGAATGACATGAGAAAAAATTATTAAACAATGTATTAAATAAGCTACTAATGATCTTGTGCGGATATTTTAAGACATAGAATTTGATTTAAAATTTTAGAATATTTAATATTATTGTAATTTCATAAAAGAAGTTTTGATAATATAAAAAAAGTGGAATTTATTTTGCTATTAGAAAAAAGAAGAAGAAGAATTAGTGTCATAATTTTTTGTATTAAGTTTTACATCTCAATAAATTTAATATCAATAGAATATAAATTGGGCAAAAAAAAAAAAAAATTAAATATAATTCCTGCATAAATTGATTGGCAGCTAGAAAACTTATTTGGCAGTATCTATACATACCAGCAATTCACCATTAATGACGCATGTTCTCCATCTACAGTACAAGACTACCAAATTCATTAACAACTAATTTAAGAAAACCGCATAATCTACCCGCCACCATCTCCGTCAGCAGTTTCGGCCTCACCGCCTGCACGTTCAGCTCTAGTCCTCAGCCAATCCAACACCTCCCCAAACACCAACTCGACATTCTCCTCAGGTTCACCAATCAGCTGGTGCCACATCCCCGGGTATATCTTAATCGTCTTGTCCTTACTCGCCGCGCGTTGGTAAAGTTCGTCCGCACATGCTGGGTCGCAGACGATGTCGTCGCCGCCGTGCACAATCAGCAGCGGCACGTCCACCTCCGTGAACCTAGACTGCACCTCCCTGCACACTCTCAGCAGCTCAAGCGCCGTCGCGGCGCGTGGCCTCGCCTTGCTGCTGCTCGGGCTCGCCAACGCCAGCTTCCGTTTCCAATCCTCCTTGAACGAGAGGTCCGGAATCGAGCCGCGCGTCGGAACCACCTGCCATGTGGGGATCACCGCCGCGATTATGAACAGAAAGTGCTCAAGCGGCCATGGGGGCTTGAATTTGGCGCTTACGCCGCACATGGCACCGCTTAGCACCACTCCAGTGTACGGACGGCTTGAGCCGCCGCGCCGAAGGGTGATGAGCAGAGCAATCGCGCCGCCGAGGGACTCGGCGTAGAGGAAGGAGGGCAGCGACGGCGGGTAGCGCGCACGGAAGGAGTCGAAGAAGGAGATGCAGTCGTCGACGACAGGGTTGATGTCGGGGATGTGAGCCACGAGGCCGTCGGAGCAGCCATGGCCCTGGTGGTCGATCGCACACGTAGCGAATCCCGACTTCGCCACGTGTATGGCGGTGAGTTGGACAAACCAGCTGGACTCGCCGGTGTAACCATGGACGACGGCGACAATACCGATGATCTTTGTAGGGGGCAGTGGGGTCCACCACTGGGTGAACAGCTTGAGACCTCTAGGGTTTGTGATGTACTCGGAGGAGTGACTCACTGAGTGGCGAGCGTAGAACTCGTCGGGAGTGAGCGAGCCGAAGGGACTCTTCTCGTTTGCCTCAGCCACAGGGTGCACCATAGTCTAGAATGCGCCGTGAGGATACAATACGCAGCGTGCCAGACCAAATATATACAGATTACATAAAGATATATATGGGAAGAAAGAGCGTGACTGTATTGGATCCATCGACGGAGCGTTGGGAAATTTATCGAATGGATTCAGGTACACGGCAACTAAGATGAGACTCCTCTGAGAAAGCTGATCTTGACGTCATTATTACATGATTTGGATTACTTTCCTTCAGTGACGTGCATGATGAGATGGACAATACCCGAAAAAATGGGCTGAATGTTACGTATTGAGATTTTTTGTGTGAGATGCTTGGAAGTTACAACTTAGATTAATGAAGACAAAAAGATCATTCTCAAAGGAGGACCAACCAGTCTTTGCTTTATCGTGAGATACATATATAGTATGTGTATATACATCTTAGTATAATAATTAAAAAATATTAATTCACACTCCAATATATTCAATTGAGGTTTAAGATATAATTATTTTAATAATTGAAATTCTACCTTTTGAAACTCTATCAAAATAAGAGTGAAAATAGAGTTATCCTAATAATAATGTACATGATTTGGATTACTTTCCATCAGTGACTTGCATGATGAGATGGACAATACCCGAAAAATTGGACTGAATGTTACATATTAAAAATTCTTGTGTGGCATGCTTGGAAGTCACAACTTAGATTAATGAAGACGAAAAAATCGTTTTCAAAGGAGGACTAACCAGTCTTTGCTTTATCGTGAGATACATATATAATATGTGTGTATACATCTTAGTATAATAATTAAAAAATATTAATTCACACTCCAATATATTCAATCGAGGTTTAAGATATAATTATTTTAATAATTGAAATTCTACCTTTTGAAACTCAAATTATCAAAACAAGAGTGAAAATAGAGTTATCCTAATAATAATGGACATGATTTGGATTACTTTCCATCAGTGACGTGCATGATGAGATGGACAACACCCGAAAAATTGGGCTGAATGTTACGTATTGAAAATTCTTGTGTGGGATGCTTGGAAGTTACAACTTAGATTAATGAAGACGAAAAGATCGTTCTCAAAAGAGGACCAACCAGTCTTTGCTTTATCGTGAGATACATATATAGTATGTGTATATACATCTTAGTATAATAATTAAAAAATATTAATTCACACTCCAATATATTCAATCGAGGTTTAAGATATAATTATTTTAATAATTAAAATTCTACCTTTTGAAACTCAAATTATCAAAATAAGAGTGAAAATAGAGTTATCCTAATAATAATGTACATGATTTGGATTACTTTCCATCAGTGACGTGCATGATGAGATGGACAATACCCGAAAAATTGGGCTGAATGTTACGTATTGAAAATTCTTGTGTGGGATGCTTGGAAGTTACAACATAGATTACTGAAGACGAAAAGATCGTTCTCAAAGGAGGACCAACCAGTCTTTGCTTTATCGTGAGATACATATATAGTATGTGTATATACATCTTAGTATAATAATTAAAAAACATTAATTCACACTCCAATATATTCAATTGAGGTTTAAGATATAATTATTTTAATAATTGAAATTCTACCTTTTGAAACTCAAATTATCAAAATAAGAGTGAAAATAGAGTTATCCTAATAATAATGTTACCATTTTTAAATTTTTATTTTAAATTATGTGATAAAATCACATTAATTATATGATTTAAAATATTAATAATGTTCTAACAAAAAAAAAGTATTAATACTATTATGTTTTTCAAATTTATATTTTAAATGATGTAATATTGATGTGTCAAAATTACATTAATTACATGATTTAAAGTATTATCACTAATATAATATCACATTAATGTCATATTATTTAAAATACAAATTTAAAAAATATAACATTAATCTTAAAGCATTACCAATAATGCATTGTCACATTTGAAATACAATTTTAAGAATTATAACACTACTCTATTAATTACTAAAGTGTAGAAAGTGATAGGTATAAAAGTAAAACTCTTGAAAAAAAACCGAGTCTATCTTAAGAAGTAACTTCTTTAAAACCAAATTTTACATTGAGACCGAAGTCCCATTCGAGAGAGCAAAATCCTATACTTCCGGCAGACGTGATTCATGTTGGAGGCTTAAAACATGCACATGTACATGTACATGTACACACTTAGGTAAAAACTTTCCTAATTCCTCAATCATCGTACTAAAAAATTTTTCATTCAAAATTTAGTGAATCCTACTGCAAAATTTGATTTTTGAAAAACTCCCCCAACACCACAAAACATGAATAAGATTCCAAAAATCATATTTTGAGAGGGGCAGCCAAACACCCTCAAAGTGTTATTACTAAAATCTATCATGTATTTTTAATAAATAATATTTTGTGACACAACTTTTTTGTAACGCAACATGTTGTAACTAAAATTAAGGATAAATTATGCTGACATTCTCTAAAATTTATGATAATTACACTGACCTTCCTTGAAATTTATGATAATTATACTGACCTTTCTTGAAATTTATGATAATCTTTCCTGAAGTTTATGACAATTACACTAACTTTTCATAAAATTTTTGAAATTATACTGACCTCCTTACTTTACCTGAAAATACACAGATACCTCCCTCCTATTAATTTTTTCCTTTCAAAATAACGAATTTACTCTTTTTATTTATTTATTTTTACATTTTCTAATTTTAACAAATTTTTCCTAACTTTTTTTAAAGATCTTTTTAATTTTTTTTTATTTAAAAACAAATTTAAGGTAAATAACTTATTCTTATTTTATATAAAAATAAATTTAAAATTTTTATTAATATTTATTTGAAAAATAAAAAAAATGGTTAAAATTGAAAAAAAAAATATAAAAAAGTATAATTTTGTCATTTTGAAGAAAAAAAAGTTGACATGAGATAGGTGTCTGTATATTTTCAAGTAAAGTATGAGAGATTAATGTAATTTTAAATATCTAAGAAAATATCAGTATAATTATCATAAACTTTAAAAGATGTCATTATAATTTACTCTAAAATTAATTGATGAAGCATTCCTCGGTAAAATGGGCATTCCAAGAATGCCCATTCTAACATTTTCATTTCTTATTCTTGTTTAGTATAATTGGGAATACTTATTTCATTAAAAATTATTCTAAATATTCCTTTACCTAGATGAGTAATCTTTATTCCATTCTATTTCCTATTTCATTTTATGAAATAACCATTCCATTCCTATATACTAAACATTGGCTTATAGTTTGGCCAAAAAGAAAAAAGAAGTGAGTAGTTCTCTAGATTTTTATCAACTTACATTACCACATCCAAGAAAGACAACATCCTAGCAATATACAGAGGTAGTGACTCTTGGAATTGGATAGGATAGGTAAGGGATAATTATTAATCAATAATCTTGTGTCCCATGATACAAAGAACTAGCACTATTATTTGTGTTAAAAAACTCTATGAACATTGGATCACAAGACAAATCTAATAAACTCCAACAGGAGAGATAATACTCACAGGTTTTATCCCGAGGAGACGAATCAGCATAACTTCCTATAAGAATCAGACTATACCATAAACTTGAACAATAAGACTCAGTTGACTACTAACAGAGCAGTTAAAAGCTGTACAGGCGATGGTTCCCGTCTCTTAAATTTTACAATCTTGCTTGTAGAAGAGTGAATTCCATGACAGAAGTCCTCCCAGCTATGGTATTATTAGTTTTCTTCCTCGTTAATACAAACTGAAAGAGGAGAAACCAAATATCAACAGAAACGATTTTTTTGTAATTTAAGAATTCCAATGACACCAAAATGTTGTATGCAAATCTCTCTTAAACTTAACATCAAGGCTAGCTTGTTTGTTAGTGACAAAAATATCAAGGATTAGTATACATGTTCGAGTATGGAGAGAAAATCACAAAGACAAAAATTCTTTGAAAAAAAGAAAAGCGAAAAAAAAAAATCAAAACTATGACTAGTCAACCACAACTAAATGCCATTATAGGAAACCACACGGTATCGAACACAGATTAATGGACGGATCCTTACAATAGACAGAGATGATAATATGAAAGCTAACCTTTTGAGTAGGTTTGATAATTCAATGCCACATCCAAGAATGGCCATTATCTTCATTCTCCCACTACCCTCCCGCACTCCCAAACTTCGTTTTACTAATGTTTTCTAGCACTTTCACTTTCACTCTACCAATTACCTTGATTGGTAGCCAAAGAGTTTACCAACATGTCTGTTCCCAGTCACGCTTAAATCTCAACACACCTCTCTACTGATAGCAAACAATCTTTTCAAGAGGCACAGACTTGGGGAAACAATGATAATCCAAGACAAATAACCAAGACACAAGTTTCGTTAAGAGAGAGATTTCGTTAACAAATTATTCATAAGAAAACCGCATAATCTACGCGCCACCATCTCCGCCAGCAGTTTCGGCCTCACCGCCGGCACGTTCAGCTCTAGTCCTCAGCCAATCCAACACCTCCCCAAACACCAACTCGACATTCTCCTCAGGTTCACCAATCAGCTGGTGCCACATCCCCGGGTATATCTTAATCGTCTTGTCCTTACTCGCCGCGCGTTGGTAAAGTTCGTCCGCACATGCTGGGTCGCAGACGATGTCGTCGCCGCCGTGCACAATCAGCAGCGGCACGTCCACCTCCGTGAATCTAGACTGCACCTCCCTGCACACTCTCAGCAGCTCAAGCGCCGTCGCGGCGCGTGGCCTCGCCTTGCTCCTCCTCGGGCTCGCCAACGCCAGCTTCCGTTTCCAATCCTCCTTGAACGAGACGTCCGGAATCGAGCCGCGCGTCGGAACCACCTGCCATGTGGGGATCACCGCCGCGACTATGAACAGAAAGTGCTCAAGCGGCCATGGGGGCTTGAATTTGGCGCTTACGCCGCACATGGCACCGTTTAGCACCACTCCAGTGTACGGACGGCTTGAGCCGCCGCGCCGAAGGGTGATGAGCAGAGCAATCGCGCCGCCGAGGGATTCGGCGTAGAGGAAGGAGGGCAGCGACGGCGGGTAGCGCGCACGGAAGGAGTCGAAGAAGGAGATGCAATCGTCGACGACAGGGTTGATGTCGGGGATGTGGGCCACGAGGCCGTCGGAGAAGCCATGGCCCTGGTGGTCGATCGCACACGTAGCGAATCCCGACTTCGCCATGTGTACGGCGGTGAGTTGGACAAACCAGCTGGACTCGCCGGTGTAACCATGGACGACGGCAACAATACCGATGATCTTGGTAGGGGGCAGTGGGGTCCACCACTGGGTGAAGAGCTTGAGACCTCTAGGGTTTGTGATGTACTCGGAGGAGTGACTCACTGAGTGGCGAGCGTAGAACTCGTCGGGAGTAAGCGAGCCGAAGGGACTCTTCTCGTTTGCCTCAGCCACAGGGTGCACCATAATTCTAGAATGCGCCGTGAGGATACAATACGCAGCGTGCCGGACCAAATATATACAGATTACATAGAGATATATATGGGAAGAAAGAGCGTGACTGTATTGGATCCATCGATGGAGCGTTGGACTAATTAATGCTAATTGTAGAGAAACTTATCGAATGGATTCAGGTACACGGCAACTAAGATGAGTCTCCACTGAGAAAGCTGATCTTGACGTCATTATTACATGATTTGGATTACTTTCCATTGGTGACGTGCATGATGAGATGGACAATACCCAAAAAAATGGGCTGAATGATACGTATTGAAATTTCTTGTCTGGGATGGTTTTGGAAGTTACAACTTACATTAATGAAGAGGAAAAGATCGTTCTCAAAGGAGGACTAACCAGCCTTTGCTCTATCGTGAGATACATATATAGTATGTGTATATATATATCTTAGTATAATAATTAAAAAATGTTATTCACACTCTAATATATTCAATTGAGGTTTAAGATATAATTTTTTTAATAATTGAAATTATACCTTTTGAAACTCAAATTAGCAAAATAAGAGTGAAAATAGAATTATCCTAATAATAATGTTACCAATTTTAAGTTTTTATTTCAAATTGTGTGATAAAATCACATTGATTATATAATTTAAAGTATTAATAATGTTCTAACCAAAAAAAAAAAAAAGTATCAATAATATTACATTTTTGAAATTTATATCTCAAATGATATAATATTAATCTGTCAAAATTATATTAATTACATGATTTAAAATATTATCATTAATATAGTATTACATTAATGTCACATTATTTGAAATATAAATTTAAAAAATATAATATTAATCTTAAAGTATTACCAATAATGCATTGTCCCATTTGAAATACGATTTAAAGAATTATAACACTGCTCTATTAATTACTCAATTGTAGAAAGTGATAGGTCCAAAAGTAAAACTCGTGAAAAAAAACCAAGTCTATTTTAAGAAGTAAATTTTTTTTAACTTCTTTAAAACCAAATTTTAGATCCTATTCGAGATAACAAATTCATTTATTTCCACATACGTGATTAATCTTGGAGGCTTAAAACATGCACACACTTAGGTAAAAACTTTCCTACTTCCCCAATCATTGTACTAAAAGATTTTGCATTCAAAATTTAGTGAATCTTATTGCAAAATTTGATTTTTGACAAACTCCCCCAATACTACAAAACATGAATAAGATTCCAAAAATCATATTTTGAGAAGGGCAGCCAAACACCCTCAAAGTGTTATTGCTAAAATCTATCATGTATTTTTAATAAGTAATATTTTGTGACACAACTTTTTTGTAATACAACTACTCACATGTTATAACTAAAATTAAGAATAAATTATACTGATATTTCCTGAAATTTATGACAATTGTATTAACCTTTCTTGAAATTTCTAAAATTACACAAACCTCCCTTCCTTTACCTGAAAATATACAAATACCTCTCCTATCAATTTTTCTTTTCTTTCAAAATGACAAAATTACCTCTTTGTTTTATTTATTTTTGTTTTTTTCAAATTTTTCTAACTTTTTTTAAAAAAACTTTAATTTTTTTTATTTAAAATAAATTTAAGGTAAATAACTTATTTTTATTTTATATAAAAATAAATTTAAGGTTTTTATTAATATTTATTTGAAAGATAAAAAAAAAAAAATTGGTTATAATTTTAAAATTGAAAAAAAAAATGAAAATTATAGTTTTGTTATTTTGAAAAAAAAAAAAGTTGACAGGAGATAGATATCTGTATATTTTTAAGTAAAGAATGAAAAATCAATATAATTTTAAAAATCTCAAAAAAGGTAAGTGTAATTGAAAAATAACTTTAAAAGATGTCATTGTAATTTACTATAAAATTAATTGATGAAGCATTCCTTGGTAGAATGAGCATTCCAAGAATGCCCATTTTAACATTTTCATTTCTTATTCTTGTTTAGTATAATTGAGAATGCTTATTTCATGAAAAATTATTCCAAATATTCTTTTGCTAGATGAGTATTTTTTATTCCATTCTATTTCCTATTTCATTACATGAAATGACCATTCCATTCCTGTATACCAAACATAGGCTTATAGTTTGGCCAAAAAGAAGAAAGAAGTGTGTAGGTCTCTAGATTTTTATCAACTTACATTACCACATCCAAGAAAGAACATCCTAGCAATATAAAGAGGTAGTGACTCTTGGAATTGGATAGGATAGGTAAGGGATAATTATTAATCAATAATCTTGTATCCCATGATACAAAGAACTAACACTGTTATTTGTGTTAACAAACTCTATGAACATTGGATCACACGACTAATCTAATAAACTCCAACAGGAGGAGAAATAATACTCACAGGTTTTATCCCGAGGAGACGAATCAGTATAACTTCCTGTAAGAATCAGACTATACCATAAACTTGAACAATAAGAGTCAGTTGACTACTAACAGAGCAGTTAAAAGCTGTACAGGCGATGGTTCCCGTCTATTAAATTTTACAATCTTGCTTGTAGAAGAGTGAATTCCATGACAGAAGTCCTCCCAGCTATGGTATTATTAGTTTTCTTCCTCGTTAATACAAACTGAAAGAGGAGAAACCAAATATCAACAGAAACGATTTTTTTGTAACTTAAGAATTCCAATGACACCAAAGTGTTGTATGCAAATCTCTCTTAAATTTAACAACAAGGCTAGCTTGTTTGTTTGTGACAAAAATATCAAGGATTAGTATACATGTTCAAGTATGGAGAGAAAATCACAAAGACAAAAATTCTTTGAAAAAAGAAAAGCGAAAAAAAAAAAAAAATCAAAACTATGACTAGTCAACAACTAAATGCCATTATAGGAAACCACACAGTATTGAACACAGATTAATGGACGGAGCCTTACAATTGAAGGGAACCTTACAATAGACACAGATGATAATATGAAAGCTAACCTTTTGAGTAGGTTTGATAATTCAACGCCACATCCAAGAATGGCCATTATCTTCATTCTCCCACTACCCTCCCGCACTCCCAAACTTCGTTTTACTAATCTTTTCTATCACTTTCACTTTCACTCTACCAATTACCTTGATTGGTAGCCAAAGAGTTTACCAACATGTCTGTTCCCAGTCACACTTAAATCTCAACACACCTCTCTACTGATAGTAAACAATCTTTTCAAGAGGCACATACTTGGGAAACAATGATAATCCAAGACAAATAACCAAGACACAAGTTTCGTTAAGAGAGAGATCTCGTTCTTTGGTTCAGCACCATGTCTGATGTTCCCAGTTAGGGATGGCAATTCTTGACCCAAACAGCCAATTTCTAGAACTCAAACGGAATTGAGACTAATTGTTCTTGTGTCATAAACATCTCAACAAATTATTCATAATAAACAAGTAGTTCATAAAATATGAATGATCCAATCTGTTTATGACTATTTAATAAATGCGTCATTACAAAACCGATTTGCAATATAACATAATTGACCTGTTCAAGTGTTTACATCCATTTATTTCAAAATTTCCTCAAGATCATACATATTTCAAAAAGCCCCAAAAACACCGGCCATTAGATTCCCCATCATTTGGCATGGGAACAACTTTTACCATTGTGGGCAAGTCCCGGCCTAGACTTGACTTTCGGCCCTAACCATCACGACACCAAGTCTCAGGGCTGATATGATTCAAAGGTTGAGCGAGGGCAGCCTTAGGATCATCTTTACAGGACATTCTAGGTCATGTGGTTTGGAGGCCAAGAATAAGGGTTCATTAGAGTCTGGCATGAAACTATAGGTTGGCCTACTCTAATCCTTTTAGAACACAGGGAATCTTCTATTATCCTCTGGAGGCTTCTATTACCTTCTAAGTTGTACATGTGGAGCTCTAAGCATAATTGTTGCTAGATCCTAATGGTTTGACACAAGAAACGCAAGTGTTTGCTTATTATAAATAGCTCCCATTCGGAAGTGTACAATCCCCGTACCCTTCCACGATCTAGTCAGCCTTTCTCTTCATCCTAGCAACAAAACCTGGAGATCCCATTGATATCCTTACGCGCATATCCACTCCTACACTAACACTCACCATATACAACCCTTACCTACAACCATATCCAGATTTCTTCTCTTTTAAATTGTTCATTTCCCAAATGAGAGAGGAAGAGAAAAGTTCACTTGCAAAAGATGATTCACGTATGCTGTTTAAGGCCAAAGTTCTTAGGAAGATTGCCAAAACTTCTAGAGATTAACGGGCATGGCATTTCTTTTTTTTTTTTCTTTTCTTTTTGATCAGTTAATGGGCATGCCATTTCTTATGAAACTTGTTTTGACACTTCCTTTATTGAGTTTGTTCACTACATTAAATGACACAAGATCACTTGACAGTGACTTTACTCAGGTAACTCAATATTGAGAGGAGGCATCTACTGATCCCACAATAGACGTAAGGGGGTGTGTCTGTGCGCGACGGAGAGAGAGAGAGAGTAAACTAATATTGACGTAATGTTAATAAAGTTAATCAAGTGGTATTACTTTATACTGGACTTTGGGTTATTAAAACGTAAAAGGTTGAAGGTTATTTCTATTTGATATTAATCCTTCCACTTTTTGAAAAACTACCTGACGAAGGATTTGAACTACATTAACTTCAAGTATATTTTCTTGTTATGACAATACAAATAAAACAGGGCAACATGATGTTTATTGGTTGCTTGTTTTTAGAGTTATTACACGCATATGTAATAAGTTATTTTATGTGTGCATGCGCGTGTGTGTTTAAACTTAAAACATGGCAGGAATTAATGCAAATCATATAAGTTGCTAGGTCATTCACGTCAGCCAAAACACAGTTACATGACCAAACATGGTCTATTCATTAAGCCCATAATGTTTGGTGTCCTGGTACCAATTTAATAAATAGGGTTGTTCGAATCTAGACCTGTTCATGAAGGGGTCTCCGCATTACACAATCATTGCCATCCCAGGTCCTAGTTAAAAAATCAGCATTCAGCACCCCATCCCAATCTCTAGGCACCTAGTCTGATGCACAAACCATAGTCTCCATTGTGGTGGAGGGGAGATTTGGGGATAGTCCTGAAGGTGGTCTTTTCTGGTGGGGACTGGGTTGAGGGTCCAATTCTGGCATGATGTTTGATGTGGTGAAAACAAGACTGGGTTTCCAATTTTCTTTAGAATTTCCTCACATAGAGGGGCTCTTGCAACAAAAAAAAGAAAATCAGTTTTCAGAGGGTGGAGTAGTCTAGAAGCCTATTTTTTAAGTAATGTTTGTTTTTCTTTCTATTGTCATATGTATTTCACTATCGTCAAGATATTTCTATTTTCTATACCTGAAAGAATAGAAATTTTTAGGAAAGGTTCTCAGAGTTATGCAAATTCAATTATGAAAACTCCAATGCTGATAGAATCATTCCTTCATGTAAAAAATTTTTTGTTAGTTTTTATCTAAATCACATTATCTCCTTAATTCCTTAAGCTAATTAATTCCAAACATCATCCCAATGCAATTGGTGGACAGGAAGAACTCCTCTATCCTTGGCGGACTGCGGATGGTATCTTTATGGTCCGATCATTGTATAGGATGGGTTATTTGTTTTTTGAGTAGGAGGGATTTGTTGGATGGGAGGACAGATGGGATCATCTGGAAGGGGAGTGCGGACGGTATCTTTATAGTCCAGTCATTTTATAGGCATTTGGTGGAAGGGAAGAACTCCTCTTTTCCTTGGCGGTTGATTTGGAAGTCTAAAGTGCTAAAGAAAGTCGCTTTTCTTGCTTGGGAGGCAGCATGGGGAGTTATATTGACGGTGGAAAATTTAAAGCGGAGAGGGTATCATCTTCCAAGTTTATGTGTCTTATGTAAAGAAGAGGAGGAGATGGTAGACCATCTACTGTTGCATTGCAAGTTAGCTTGGGATGTCTGGAACTTGTTTTTTGCATTTTTGGTTACTCTTGGGTTATGCCGGCCAAGGTGAAACAACTCTTTTGGGGATGGAGATGCAAACAAATTAGAAAAGAGTTGAGAATTGGTTGGGTTTGTCTTGTTTGGTGCATTGAAAGGAATCAAAGAGTTTTTGAAAGGGTGGAATCTCTCCTTTGGAAGTTGAAAGATACTTTTTTGAAAACTTTTTCCTTTTGGATTAAGGAAGAATTCTCTATATATTTGGATATGCTTATTAATTTTTCGGGGGATGTTAGGCTTTGATTTTTATAGCTGGTCTCTTTCTTTTGTAAATTTTGGTTTCCTTTTTCGGGCCCCTCGTGATTAATGCAAAGTACTTATCACAGATCAACACAAAAAAAAATAAAGAAGAAGAAAAGAACAACCTAATTCCACCAGTAAAGGGTTCTTATGTTTCCTCTGCTGAAATCAAGGTCTGATGGCATAGGAGGGTTCCCTGACATAAATCGAGAGGCATGGGAATTACAATTTGATACCATCCACTTCTAGACACCAATATCATCATGAAGTAATTAAATTATCTTCCAGTCAGAAACAACCTTCTCTGCAATTTAAATGTAGTAACCGTATTGCTTGGTTTCAGCTTTCAACCACAGACGTTAGCTTACATGTGTCGTTAATGAATAAAATATTTGAGGCCAAAACCAAACATAAAAGAAATGGGCTAAACTAATTCCCAATTGCGGGTACAGTTACAGGTCTACGTCTAAGTATCACACATGGGTAAATAGACACTTCTCCCTCCTCTTCCTCTTCCCTTTCCCTCTCATTGTTCTCCTTCATGTGCCTACCCTGCACGTTAAACATGGAACTAAACCATGTCTTATTGTGCAACATGAGGATGGATTCAACGTGAGTTGAAAAGGTCCCAATATCATCTCATAGTACTATGTTAATTTGCAATTCACAAGCCCATTCAGCACATTCTTTGTTGTCAACAACGTTTTAATTGTGACAGCAAAATTACTTTGAAACCCCTCAAAACATCTTCCTTTGTAGTCAGTCAATAATGTTTTCAATCGTGAATTCCAAAATGCTCCAAAACTCCTAATTCAGCCTCTAGATATTATACTCAGAAGCATCCAGTCGTCACGCTTGATCTTCCAACTAAACTTGAATCTAGAGGCATATTTATACTGTGCATAAAGAATTAATAGAAAATTATCTACAATTGAATTACTGAAGAAACTTAGAGCTTAATTTGCTTGACAAAGCATATCAATTCAGTAAAGTATGTATATATGTGTATATCTATCCCAAGCCCCATATATGGAGAAAGAGGGTTACCTCCACAGCAGAAGCAACAATAGCAGCAAGAGAGGATCATGATTAGCTCTCTGCACACCGAAAGGAATCCCCCAGCATGGTTCTCTGAATCAGCTTTCGCTTCAAGGACAGCATCTCCTTCATCGTTATCCAAGAGTTTCTCTTGGTTACTGCTGGGAGATTGCCGCTTCTCGCTCTTCATTCTATGTTGGTTCCACTCCAATTTCCTCAGGTATGCAAGCTTGAAAGAGTCCCTGATCCTCATGGATGGCCATAGATGCATCTCTCTCACTCTCGTCTCCAAAGAAGTGCAGGCGAAATGAAATGAAAGTGCAGTGGGCTAGGGTTCTAAGTACCTGTTTGGCCCCACGTCAGGCGTCAGGCTTTGGCGTCAGGAACTATGAAGACGCGACTCAAATAGTTACATAACTGTTTGGTAAAATTCTACTCGTCCGGCTTAAGTGTCACTGACGCCGATTTGAAAAAGCGGCTAGGCAAGCTTTTTGGATATCTTTGAATTATGCGTTTATTCATATATAATTTTTTTAAAAATATTTTTAAAGATTTTATAATTAATTTTTTAAAAATTATAAAAATATATTTTAATATGATAATAAATTAAAAAAATTAAAAAAATAAAATTAATAATTTGTCAAACATTTATTATACATTTTAAAATTAAAAAATTATATTTAAAAATACAAATTTATATTATTACCATGCAATCGTTTTGTCTTTTAACAAAATTTTTCCATGTCCTGTGTGCACATTATTTATTATATTATATAGTATAACATATATTTTATATATTATAATATATAATTTTTACATTAAATTATTAATATTTATCATATACATATTTGAAAATTATTTTAAGTTAATGTATGACTTAACACATTCAAAATTATTAACTAAAGAACAAAGGGTCAAAAGGGTATTACATAGTTCACAGTTAATCCCTTCTAATTTCTGAATCAAAATCAAATCAATCTAAACACCAAACTGATTCTACTTAAATTACTTTTTTTTTAATCACTTCTCACATAATCAATTTTCAATTAGTTGAAGCACCCCTGAAGGGATATGATAATGACGTTGCGTCTCTCTTTCTTATTTTCTATCTTTTATAATGACGTTGTCACGTCAAATTGCTCTGGTTCCAATCCTCCGTCACTGGGATCATCCCTCCCGTTAATTTATTAGGATTTAATGAAAATACGTATAAATGAAAATATTATTCAATCTTTTTTTTTTTTATAAAATTCGAATATATTTTAAATTAATTTTTGTTTTTCCCTTTACTTTTTAAAATTTTAGCTTAGAATGTTGCTAAACAAAAACATAAAACTCACCAAAATTATTCATTTGATGAATAATCAGATTTTCTTTAAATTTAAAATAAAAAAAACTTCTAATGATTTTAAAATTATTTGTGACACGTTAATACTAAGACTATAGATTTTTGATTGAGAATCTATTGGCGTGACAGTACTCTAATTAAGGGTGCAATTCGAACAGATTAGGTTTGGGTAGAATTATGTTTAAATTCAATCTAAGTTCTAAAACAATTAATCGAAACCCAAATTCAATCTTAAATCCGAACGATTCAACTCGAACTCAAGTTGAACCCAATTATTAATTTCAATTTTTGGATTTTATTCACAAATTTTTCAATAAATTGCTGTTTTTTTTTTTTTGATTATACACTAAAAGTTTTAATAATTTTTCTCAATTTCTCAATCTAAAGAAACAAAAAAAAAAAAACTGTTAAAATAATTTCTTAAACATAGTTTAATTTTGAATAAATGTTAAAAGTTAATAAAATTTTGAAATTATAAAAATATAAATAGTAATTCTTGTAAGAAATTCTTACTAATGTAATGATAGATAATTAAAGTATAAAAAATATAAAATATTGAATTTGAATTTGGGTTTTTAATGTCACAACTCAAGCTCAATCCTAATTTAGATTGGGTTTGACTTCTTTTATCCAAATCTATCTCAAAGTGTAAAAAACGAAACTCAAAGTTTTAAAAAATCCAGATTGGCCTTGAGTTGGCCAGCCCATCAGGAGTCTCCTCCAAAAAAAATTATCAATAACTCATACGTTAGCTTAGCAATAAATGCATTGAGTGAAAATTTTAAGTTTGGTCAAAATATCTATTTAATTATTAAATTTTTATTTATTTTATTTTTATTATACATGTCAGAATAAGAAAAGTACATGTATCAAAAAAAAAAAAACTTATAAGTATGTTACTTCATTTTATAAAGAAATAATTTTATCAAGTTCAAAGTTTTAATGTATCACAGGTGCAAATAAATTAAATTAAATTGTCATTCTTAAGTTTAAATCGAGTTAGCCCAATGTTAAATCACGCAAGTGAGAGAGTAACTATTTAGTGAGATCATCGCATTACATCATTGTTTAACAATGTTTCATAAAGTTTTTAAATTTGTGACGGATTTATCGGAAGAAAACGACCAAAAACTTGTTCCAACGCACTTTATGGGCCAAGCCCATAACTTGGACACATCAGCTCTATGGACTGAACTTATGTCATTAATGGGATGACATGGGTGCAATGCAATGAATTAAATGAACAAAGAGAAGAAGAAAAAGTATGACCATATCTGCAAACAACGAGCTGGAAAGCTACTGGACACAAGCTGGGAGACCAGGAGCCCATGACTGTAATCGGTCCAAAATTCTGCTCAAGTGACTGGGCCCCCACCTTGCTTGCTGATCCACTCATAAAAGCACCCAATTACCCATTTTTTCCCAAAATCGAATAAGTCCACAGCTTTAGAGAAACCATTTTATTAATAAAGACGACCAAGTTATAAAGAGTAATGTTTGATTGTCTATCATTATATGTCTATATTATGCTTATCACTCACCTGAGTATGAGATCCATGTGGGACAAATTTTTAAAGCACATTATCTAAATATAAAATATAAAGAATGAAAAAAAAAAATTAACAATATAATATTGCTACTACTCAATTTTTATTAAATACCCAAATAACAAACTAATTAATCTTAAGGGTTAACTTAGCTGGAAAGGACATTAGGTATTGATTCCAAAGTTCTTTGTTCGAGTCTTAGAATTAGTTTCTCGAATATTATTGTAGTATGTTGGTAGGACGAGTTTCTAATGACGGGTCTGCTTTCCAAATCTGGTTGTGGGCTTGACTCCCTACTGTTGTACAAGTCTGTGACTAAATGCTGCATATATTAAGGAGCAATGCATGCAACAAAACCAACAAAAATTCACTCCCGGAGTCGGATCTTCAAAAGTAGATTCTCAAAGATTTGACCTTTTATATTTTAACAAACTAATTACTTTATGATAAATTCTCTTAGTATAAACTCAAGTAAAATATTAGTTTTCATTAAAGATCCAAATAATAAACTAATTATCTTAGGATAAATTCTTAAAGTATAAACTCAAGTAAAATACCAGCATCAACTTCAACCAATATTCTAACTTTCCCGTGGCTCCATATTCCCATCAACTCGCATAGAGCTCCATCAGCCACTAGTCTATCCAATCAAATTGTGCCACATGACTCAAAAACTGCACCTAACAAAAACTCTTAAAATAGACAGGTTGTTCGCACACACGAGAAATTTTATCGCAGACCAGATTCATTAATCTGATCCGTGAACTCTATTAATCACGTCCTGTCATGTAAAAAGCCGAATATCTCATACAAATACTATTATATTAGAGGTCAAATTCATACAAAGTCAATAGACTCGGTTCATGTTAAAATTTCTCCACATCATGTGCCATATTTTCATTCTTTGAAATGAGATAGTAATTTTTTTAATTTATCTCTTTCTTCTGTCTATATTTGTAAAAGTTGTTTTAAAAATATTTTGGTTGTTTGAACAAATTTTTTAAATTATTTTTTATTAATTTTATTTTACGAAAAAATAATCGTAAACTATTTTTTTCATAAATATTCTTTTGTGTATTTGGGAAAACAAATTCATACATTCCACTGCAAAGAAATAATAAATTTTAATTAACTATTATATATATATATATATATATATATATATATATATTACGATAATACGATGTCACTAATCTCAATTTATATCATTACTTTATTCGATTGATTCTTTTAGAAATTCCATCTTTTCTCAAAAACAGAAAAAATGAAAACAATGTTTAGCATGCTATACATATTTCAAATCTATCCCCAATGATGATATAACAATACAAGATAAGCACCACATTATGTTACATCATCAAATTTATTTGGGAATATGTATTAGTTTCATTTTCAAGAAGTTAGAAAAACAAAGAAAGATAAATTACATTAATCTTTCTTAAAATTTTTGATAATTACGAGAATCTCTTCTTAAGTTTTTGAAATGATACTAACATTTTATATTTTTATTGATAAACTGCAAATACCTACCACCAACTAATTTTTTTTTTCAAAATAATAAAATTGCCCCTTTCATTATTATATTTTTGCATTTTTTTAAAATTTGTTCAAACCTTTTTTTTTTTCATTTTCAAGTAAAATATTAATTTAAATATTCTCTGGCTAAAAAATATAAGCTATTTATCTTAAATTTATTTTATATAAAATAAAAAAATTCTTTAAAAAAAGTTAGAAAAATTGATGAAAATTGAAAAAATGTAAAAAAATTAAAGTGACACTTTTGTAATTTTTAAACAAATTTGAGTTAGAAGAAAAGTGTTTGTAGTTGTCAGTAAGAGTGGGAAAGGTCAATGTCATTTCAAAAATCTTAGAAAATGTTAATGTAATTTACCTTAAAAAAAATTATAAAAACAATCTATTTTTAGGAAACTATTAAAATAGTTTTTGTGTTTTTAAAATTTTGAATTTAATAAAAAAATGAAACCGAAAAATTATATTTTTAAAGTCTGTTTTTTTTTCTCATTCTCGAAAGCACAAAACACAAAAAAGAAATATAAAAGCATATCCAAATAATAATTGTCAGAGTATAATTAGTTTGTACAATAGTTGAAGTAATTAGTATAGTTAAATTATTTGGTAAAATTATTACTACTCTAACAATAGAGTTGACCAAAATTTAAATTACAAACACTTGTTACAATTTGGAAGGTGTTTCTTAACAACCCAACAATTATAGGATCCTAGCAAATATAGACATTATAAGGTGTTTCTCAACAACCCAACAATGATAGGATCCCTGCAAAGATAGACCTTGTAACGGAGGATAGAACCTAATCCCAAAATCGTGAAGAAGAAATAATCTACGCCAGTGTTATTAAATCTGGTTTGGTCCAGTGGATTAATTCGGTGAAATAAAGGCCAATTGGTCTGATTTTGTTATTAAATTATTAAGAATATGAATCAATAAAAATTGATTAATCCAGTCAATTTTATAATTGACTCAATGAATTAGTCGAGTTTGTATAAACCAATTGAGTTATAAATAATTATGAAAAAATAATTTAATAACTAAAACTTTTTAACGGAGCCGGACAGGAACGGAAATGGGGACAGGACGGACCGCCCAAACCCGTCCTGTTGCCAATGTTGTTCTTCAAAGGGCTAGTTATTTTTCTTTTTGTAGGAATCAGTTATATTGTAATAAGTAAACCTGATTGATTGTATGAAAATGGAAAATGAACAAACTTTTTGAGAATTGAAACGAGAATTGATAAGAATGATCTTAAGTTCCTCATTATTGCATACATCCCATATTTGATTCCACTTTAGAAATAGGCATAGAACACAAAGTACCATCATCTGCATCCATAGTTTCAAGTTATTAAATTGTATAATAATGAATGTCACAAATAGAAAACACTCTGGAGAAAGCAAACTGAGCTAAAAAAACAAAGCCTGCAACATCAAATTCAGAAGACTTCAAACAAATAATAAGCTTGCTTTTAAGTAAATGAAACAATTGGTGTTACACATGAGCAATGCATTCACTTCACACAAACATAGGAATGTTATCTGCATGGAGCATTGTGAATGAAAGTGGTGAGGTTGCCCAGGGATTCTGATAAGCGAATTCGTAGAATGTAACAGTTGAGAGAAATGAATTGAGAGAATAGTGGAAGAAGAAAAACAGGGTGGTGATAGGTGCCATTTTTGGCTTATGATCGGTGTTTGTGAAAGCTCTTTGTTTTTTATGTTTTTTTATGGGCTTTTGATGGATCTAAGGTAAGCTCTTGTTGCTTGAGTTTGAAATGTTCTGTGAAATGTAGTTGAAAAATATGATTACAGTACTACCGTTATCATTGCTTCTAACCAATGTTCGGTTGGATTTTGCATAGGATGTCATGCGCAATTATTCCGTGGTCCAACGGTCACATTAAGTGACCCGTTTATAATAGTATACCATATATACACATGTAACTTATTATTTAACTGTTGGGACTAGTACATTTAATAATTTATCAGATATTATGTGATTCGTGACTAGTAATTTTTCATTAGGACAGTTTTTATGACCCAAATTTCAATGCCCAAATAAAAACAGTGCTATTTATTGCTATTACATCAGTTATTTTTTTAAAAGTCATCTCATTAATTAATGACTTTTATCATCCGGCCACATATTTAAGCACAAGAGTTTGGGCAACAAAACATTATTCTTTTCATTAAAACCTTAGAACTTTTTGGATTTTTTGAATTTTTTAGATACAAAAAATATATCGTGAACTTTTTGGATTAAAAAATTTATTTTGGAGACCTTTTAATATTTTTTCCTAATTTTTTTACTGATATGAATCTAGCCCAGCACTATTTAAACTTAAACCACACCAATTTTTGGCCCAACCTTATTTCTAGCTAAATCTAAGCCAGCTATTTTTGATAATCCTTTATTTTTTAAAGTCCTGAACAGAATTTGCAAACTTAACCCATCACAAGCTTTGGCTCAACCTTATTTTTAACTAGACCCAATCAAACATTAACCATAATCCCTTATTTCCTAGTGCCATTTATTTCATAAGTTTTGATATTTTCTTGTTAACATTTCCTTTTTGAAATTACTAAGAAAACTGAAGAAGAAGGAAAAAGAAAATAGAAATTTGTTATCTTCTCCTATCATTTACCTTTGAGAGAAAAAAAAAAATTCTCTCTAAAATTTTTCCCCTTTGAGAAAAAAACTTCCCTTGTACCATTTTTGAGAAAAAAAAATCTATAATTTTTTCAATTAGAAAACAAAAAAAATTCCCTAAAATTTTTCTCCAAAAAAATTTCTAACACCCCTAATTTTTTTTTTTATTTGCAGACTCCACCCTTAGTTACCTCTTTGATTATTGAATGGGTTCCACCACTAGAGAATTGGCTTAAGCTAATTGAAAATGGTTATACCTATTTTTATACTTTTATACAATCGTTTAACTCAAACAACATTTTTACACCTTTTAACCAAACAGACACTTAACTTCCTGCCCACATTGTTATGTCTTTAAAGGAAATAACAATTTGTGTTTTTAGATAAAGAGGTGGAAAAAACTGAGAATTCATATCAAATTAGTGGCAGAAAAAATAGAGGTAAGTGCCTTACAAACACAAGTTTCTAGTTCGACTCTCATTAAAAACATAATTTCCTTTGGAATTACTTACCGTAAGACACAAATCTTGTTTCAAAAGAATTATAGAAGTTTGAGAGTTTAATTGGATGCCAAGCAATCAGCAATTGCCCAAATTTATTAGATAATTCTTTTTAAATAAGAAAACGACCAAAAACTTGTTCCAACCCACTTTATGGGCCAAGCCCATGACTTGGACACATCAGCTCTATGGACTGAACTTATGTCATTAATGGGATGACATGGGTGCAATGCAATGAATCAAATGGACAAAGACAAGGAGAAAAAGTATGACCATATCTGCAAACAACGAGCTGGAAAGCTACTGGACACAAGCTGGGAGACCAGGAGCCCATGACTGAAAATGGTCCAAAAATTTGCTCAGTTGACTGGGCCACTTTGCTTGCTAATCTACTCATAAAAGCACCCAATTACCCATTTTCCCCAAATGCAGTAAGTCCACAGCTTTAGAGAAACCATTTTATTAATAAAGACGACCAAGTTACAAAGAGTAATATTTGATTATCCATCACTATATGTCTATATTGTACTCATCACTCACATGAGTATCACTGTATGTCTATATTGTGCTCATCACTCACATGAGTATCGCTGTATGTCTATATTGTACTCATCACTCACATGAGTGTGAGACTCATGTGAGTGGCATGTTCCTACACTCATGTAAGTGATGAGCAACCAATATGAGAATAAAGTGGTGTGTCATGAATCAATACTCAGCTATCACAGTGTGTTTTAGTCCCTACCAACTGGAGAATTCCTTTGGACTGTAAAATGGCATTTTGGGCCTTTGTAATGCTCCCTCAAACGCTCTCTTAGTTGATTTGTTCAAAACATGATTTTGTAAATGCAGTTGTCGATCTAGACTATAAAATTAGAGAAAACAAATATATAAAAGTCAAGATTTAAAAGAGATTTTATAGAAATATAAATAAAAAATTGGGAGGTAACTTTCAATTTATTTTTAAAAAATATTATAAAAACTAAGAGTAAAAAACTTATTTTTCAAATCTCTGGGGGCTATAGCTCCCTACACATAGTTTAGGCCCGCCATTGAATACATGGGTCTACCAAATTCTGGTTACTAAAATCTACTAAACCAAACAATTTTAATTTTTTTTTTTGAACAAATTTTATTTCTGACCTAACACTTGCACATTAGCTAAATATAAAATATAAAGAATGAAAAAAAGAAAATCACAATATAATATTGCTACTACACAATTTTTATTAAACATCCAAATAACAAACTAATTAACCTTAAGGGTTAACTCAGCTGGAAAGGACATTAGGTATTAATCCCGAAGTTCTCAGATCGAGTCTTGGGACTAGTCTCTAGGACACTAGCGTAGTTTGTTGGTAGGATGAGTTTTCAATGACGAGTCTGCTTTCCAAATCTCGGTGTGGGCTTGACTCTCTACTGTTGTGCAAGTCTGCGACTAAATGCTGCATATATTAAGAGACAGTACATGCAACAAAATCAACAAAAATTCACTCCCGAGGGTTGGATCTTTAAGGATAGATCATCGAGGATTTGACCCTTTTTATTTTAACAAACTAATTATTTTATGATAAATTCTCTAAGTATAAACTCAAGTAAAATATTAGTTTTTATTAAAGATCCAAATAATAAACTAATTATCTTAGGATAAATGCTTAAAGTATAAACTCAAGTAAAATACCAGCATCGACTTCAACCAATATTCTGACTTTCCGGTGGCTCCATGTTCCCATCAACTCACATAGAGCTCCATCAGCCACTAGTCTATCAAATCAAATTGTGCCACAAGACTCAAAAACTGCACCTAACAAAACCTCTTAAAATATACAGGTTGTTCACACACACGAGAAATTTTACTATAGACCGGATTCATTGATCTGGTCCATGAACTCTATCAATCACGTCATGTTACGTAAAAAAGTCATAGGTCAAATTCATACAAAGCCAATGAACTCGGTCCATGTTAAAATTTCTCCACATTATGTGCCATATTTTTATTCTTTGAAATGAGATAGTAATTTTTTTAATTTATCTCTTTTTTCTGTGTGTATTTGTAAAAGTTGTTTTAAAAAATATTTTGGTCATTTGAACAAATTTTTTAAATTGTTTTTTGTTAATTTTATTTTACGAAAAAATAATCCTAGACTATTTTTTTCATAAATGTTCTTTTGTGTATTTGGAAAAACAAATTCATACATTCCACTGCTAAGAAATAATAAATTTTAACTAATTAATATATATATATATATATATATATATATATATATATATTACGATCATACTATATCACTAATCTCAATTTATATCATTACTTTATTTGATTGATTTTTTTAGGAATTCCTTCTTTTCTCAAAAACAGAAAAAATGAAAACAACGTTTAGCATGCTATACATATTTCAAATCTATCCCGAATGATGATGTAACAATACAAGATAAGAACCACATTATGTCACATCATCAAATTTATTTGGGAATATGTATTATTTCCTTTTTGAAGAATTTAGAAAAAAATAAAAATAAAATAAATTATACTGTCCTTATTTAAAATTTTTGACAATTACAAGAATCTCTCTTTAAATTTTTGAAATGATACTGATTTTTTCTATTTTTACTGACGAACTACAAATACCTAACACCAACTAATTTTTTTTTTCAAAATGATAAAATCTCCCCTTTCATTATCTTTTTTTTTTTTTTTTTGCATTTTTTAAAAATTGGTTCAAACCTTTTTTTTCATTTTCAAGTAAAATATTAATTTAAATCATCTTTGGCTAAAAAATATAAGCTAGTTATCTTAAATTTATTTTTACATAAAATAAATTTTTTTAAAAAAAAATTAGAAAAATTGATGAAAATTGAAAAAAAGTAAAAACAAAAAAAAAAGTGACACTTGTGTTATTTTTAAACAAATTTGAACTAGAGGAAAAATGTTTGTAGTTGTCAGTAAAAGTAGAAAAGGTTAATCTCATTTCAAAAATTTTAGAAAATGTTAATGTAATTTACCTTAAAAAAATTATAAAAACAATCTATTTTTAGGAAACTATTAAAATAGTTTTTGTGTTTTTAAAATTTTGAATTTAATAAAAAAATGAAACCGAAAAACAAATATTTTTAAAGTCTGTGTTTTTTTTCTCATTCTAGAAAGCACAAAAAACAAACAACAAATATAAAAGCATATCCAAATAATAATTGTCAGAGTATAATTAGTTTGAACAATAGTTGAAGTAATTAGTATAGTTAAATTATTTGGTAAAATTATTACTACTCTAACAATAGAGTCGACTTAAATTTAAATTACAAATACTTGTTACAATTTGAAAGGTGTTTCTTAACAACTCAACAATTATAGGATCCTAGCAAATATAGACCTTGTAAGGTGTTTCTCAACAACCCAACAATGATAGGTCCTTGCAAATATAGACCTTGTAACCGAGGATAGAACCTAGTCCCAAAAATAGTGAAGAAGAAATAATCTACACCAATGTTATTAAATCCGGTTTGGTCCGGTGGATTAATTCCTTGAAATAAAGGTCAGACTGGTCCAATTTTATTATTAGATTATTTAAGAATGTGAACCGGTAAAAGCCAACTAATCCGATCGATTTTATAATTGATTCAGTGAATTAGACGAGTTTGTATAAACCGATTGAGTTATAAATAATTATGAAAAAATAACTTAATAACTAAAACTTTTTAACGAGGCCGGACAGGAATGGCAATAGGGATTGGATGGACCGCCCAAAATCGTCCTGTTGCCAATATTTTTCTTCAAGGGGCTAGTTATTTTTCTTGTTGTAGGAGTCAGTTATATTGTAATTAGTAAACCTGGTTGATTGTATGAAAATGGAAAATGAACAAACTTTTTGAGAATTTGAAACAAGAATTGATAAGAATGATCTTAAGTTCCTCATTATTGCATACATCCCATATTTGATTCCACTTTAGAAATAGGCATAGAACACAAAGTACCATCATCTGCATCCATAGTTTCAAGTTATTAAATTGTATAATAATGAATGTCACAAATAGAAAACACCGAGGAGAAAGCAAACTGAGCTAAAAAACAAAGCCTGCAACATCAAATTAAGACCACTTCAAACAAATAACAAGCTTGCTTTTAAGTAAATGAAACAATTGGTGTTACACATGAGCAATGCATTCACTTCACACAAACATAGGAAGGTTATCTGCATGGAGAATGAAAGTGGTGAGGTAGCCCATGGATTCTGATAAGCGAATTTGTAGAATGTAATAGTTGAGAGAAATGAATTGAGAGAATAGTGGAAGAAGAAAAACAGGGTGGTGATAGGTGCCATTTTTGGCTTATGATTGGTGTTTGTGAAAGCTCTTTGTTTTTTTTTTTTATGGGTTTTTGATTGATCTAAGGTAAGCTCTTGTTGCTTGAGTTTGAAATGTTCTGTGAATGTAGTTGAAAAATATGATTAAAGTACTACCATTATCATTGCTTCTAACCAATGTTCGGTTGGACTTTGCATAGGATATCATGAGTAATTATTCGGTGGTTCAAGGGTCAGATTGAGTGACACGTTTGCAAGTGTGTTATATATACACATATGACTTATTATTTGACCATTGAAACCAATTTATTCAATAATTTATCAAATATCATGTGGTTGGTGACTAGCAGTTTTTCATTATGACAGTATTTTAAGACCCAAATTTCAATGCTGAAATAAAAATAGTGCTATTGATTGCGATCACATCAGCTATTTTTAAAAAAATCATTTCATCAATTAGTGACTTTCATCATCTAGCCACAAATTTAAGCACAAGAGTCTGGGCAACAAAACATTATCCTTTTCATTAAAACCTAAGAATTTTTTAGATACATACAAAAAATGTATCATAAACTTTATGGATTGAAAAAATTATTTTGGAGATTTTTTAATATTTTCCATTATTTATTTACCCATATGAATCTAGCCCACCACTATTTAAACTTAAACCACACCAATTTTTGGCTCAACCTTATTTCTAGCTAAATCTAGGCCAGCTATTTTCAACAATCCTTTATTTTTTAAAGTCCCAAACAGAATTTACAAACTTAACCCATCACAAGTTTTGACTCAACCTTATTTTTAACTAGACCCAATCAAACATTAACCATAATCCCTTATTTCTTAGTGCCATTTATTTCATAAGTTTTGATATTTTCTTGTTAACATTTTCTTTTTTAAATTACTAAGAAAACTTAAGAAGAAGGAAAAAGAAAATAGAAATTTGTAATCTTCTCCTATCATTTTCCTCTAAGAGAAAAAACAAAAATTCTCTCTAAAATTTTTCCCCTTTGAGAAAAAAATTTCCCCTCGACCATTTTTGAGAAAAAAAGGATCTAAAATTTTTTCAATTAGAAAACAAAAAAATTTCCCTAAAATTATTCTCCAAAAAAAATTCTAACACCCCTAATTTTTTATTTTTTATTTGCAGACTCCGCTCTTAGTTACCTCTTTGATTATTGAATGGGTTCCACCACTAAAGAATTGGCTTAAGCTAAATGAAGATGGTTATACCATTTTTTATTTATTTTTATTTATCTGAAATTGTTCAGCCCACCAGACCCAAAAATTTGTGAGGATGTATTGATTGGTTGTTTACGTTTAAGTCGCGTGAAAGATATACTTTGGTATAAACTTGATTCATGGATCAGGTCAATCATAATTTAACAAACCTGTCATGCGAATGAGACGTTTAACTTTAAAGAGACAAAAAAAATTTATGCCCAGTTAACAAACTATGATTGATTTAGTTCATAAATAGAATCTATAGACTCAGAAATTATTGATATTGATATTGTATTAATTGGAGAGAAATGTTAAAAATCTCACCTTTTATATTCACCTTTTTCAAATAAATGAGATAATATGATAAATTTATAAATCGTGAATCTCACTTGTATGAAAGTGGTGGGATAGAAAAGGTGAAATTCTGTAGGATTACTCTTAATTGGATGCCAAGCAATCAGCAATTGTCCAAATCTGGTTGTATCTCATAACCCTCCCTTAAGGAAGGTCCGTGATGTGGTTGGTGAAGAGCAGTTTTACAATGAAACCATTACACTTGGGCCAAAAGGAAAGATATGTAACCTGAGAAGTGGGCAACCACCAGCAGTAAACTCTATGATGCCTTGTCTTAAAGCCTGCAAAAATACTATGTTTGCATCACCTTTTCAAATGTATTTAATTTGTTTTGAGTCTCTCAATTATTTCATTAAATACAATTTGAATTATTATGTTGATAAGTCTAACTTTTTTCTTAAAGTTAGTTACATTATGAATATTTTTATTTGATAATTGTTAATTATTTTTTTAACAACTTTTTCAAATATTTAACTGTATCACTTAAACGATACTTTTATACAATCGTTTAATTCAAACAACATTTTTACACCTTTTAACCAAATAGACACTTAACTTCCTACCCACATTGTTATGTCTCTAAAGGAAATAACAATTTGTGTTTTTAGATAAAGAGGCGGGAAAAATTGAGAATTCATATCAAATTAGTGGCAGAAAAAATAGAGGTAAGTACCTTACAAACACAAGTTTCTAGTTCGGCTCTCATTAAAAACAAAATTTCCTTTGGGATTACTCAACGCAAGACAAATCTTTTTTCAAAAGAATTATAGAAGTTTGAGAGTTTAATTGGATGGCAAGCAATCAGCAATTGTCCAAATTTATTAGATAATTCTTTTTAAATAAGAAAACGACCAAAAACTTGTTCCAACCCACTTTATCGGCCAAGCCCATGACTTGGCCACATCAGCTCTATGGGCTGAACTTATGTCATTAATGGGATGACATGGGTGCAATGCAATGAATCAAATGAACAAAGACAAGAAGAAAAAGTATGACCATATCTGCAAACAACGAGCTGGAAAGCTACTGGACACAAGCTGGGAGACCAGGAGCCCATGACTGAAATTGGTCCAAAAATTTGCTCAAGTGACTGGGCCACCTTGCTTGCTGATCTACTCATAAAAGCACCCAATTACCCATTTTCCCAAATCCAATGAGTCCACAGCTTTAGAGAAACCATTTTATTAATAAAGTCGACCAAGTTACAAAGAGTAATGTTTGATTATTCATTACATCACTGTGTATCTATATTGTGCTCATCACTCACATGAGTATGAGACTCTGTGTGACATGTTCCTACACTCATGTAAGTGACGAACAACCAATACGAGAATAAAGTGATATGCCATGAATCAATACTCAACTCAGCTATCATAGTGTGTTTTAGTCCTTATATTAAGGAATAGTACATGCGACAAAACCAACAAGAATTCACTTTTGGGGTTAGATCTTCAAGGGTAGATCCTCGAAGATTTGACCCTTTTTTATTTTAACAAACTAATTATTTTATGATAAATTCTCTAAGTATAAACTCAAGAAAAATATTAGTTTTTATTAAAGATCCAAATAATAAACTAATTATCTCAGGATAAATTCTTAAAGTATAAACTCAAGTAAAATATCAGCATCGACTTCAACCAATATTCTGACTTTCCTGTGGCTCCATATTCCCATCAACTCACATAGAGCTCCATCAGCCACTAGTCTATCAAATCAAATTGTGCCACATGACTCAAAAACTGCACCTAACAAAACCTTTTAAAATATACAGGTTGTTCACACAAATGAGAAATTTTACCATAGACCGGATTAATTAATCTGATTCATGAATTCTACCAATCACGTCATGTCACGTAAAAAGTCATAGTCGAGTCCATACAAAGTCAATGAACTCGGTCCTTGTTAGAATTTCTCCACATTATGTGCCATATTTTCATTCTTTGAAATGAGATAATAATTTTTTTCATTTACCTCTTTTTTTTGTCTGTATATGTAAAAGTTGTTTTAAAAAATATTTTAGTCATTTGAACAAATTTTTTAAATTATTTTTTGTTAATTTCATTTTACTAAAAAATAATTCTAGACTATTTTTTTCATAAATATTCTTTTGTGTATTGAAAAAACAAATTCATACATTCCACTGCAAAGAAATAATAAATTTTAACTAATTAATATATATATATATATATATATATATATTATGATAATACTATGTCACTAATCTCAATTTATATCATTACTCTATTTGATTGAATTTTTTAGAAATTCCTTCTTTTCTCAAAAACAGAAAAAATGAAAACAACGTTTAGCATGCTATACATATTTCAAATCTATCCCAATTGATGATGTAACAATACATGATAAGCACCACACTATGTCACATCATCAAATTTATTTGGGAATATGTGTTATTTCCTATTTCAAGAACTTAGAAAAAAATAAAATAATATAAATTATATTGTCCTTTCTTAAAATTTTTGATAATTAAAAGTATCTCTTCTTAAGTTTTTAAAATAATACTAACTTTTCTTACTTTTACTAATAAATTACAAATTCCTACTATCAACTAATTTTTTTTTTCAAAATAATAAAATTGCCTCTTTCAATTTTTTTTTTTTTGGCATTTTTTAAAAATGTGTTCAAACCTTTTTTTTTTTTCATTTTCAAGTAAAAAATTAATTTAAATATTCTCTTGCTAAAAGATATAAGCTATTTATCTTAAATTTATTTTTATATAAATAAAAATTCTTTAAAAAAAGTTAGAAAATTTGATAAAAATTGAAAAAAATGAAAGTGACACTTTTATCATTTTTAAACAAATTTGAGCTAGAGAGGAGGCGCTTGTAATTGTCACTAAGAATGGGGAAGGTCAGTGTCATATTAGAAATTTCAAAAATGTCAATGTAATTTATTCTAAAAATTTATAAAAACAATCCATTTTAAGGAACTATTAAAATAGTTTTGTATTTTTAAAATTTTGAATTTATTAAAAAACAAAAAAAAAACACAAAAACATATATATTTAAAGTCTGTGCTTATTTTTTCTCATTCTCGAAAGCACAAAAAACAAAAAAGAAATATAAAAGCATATCCAAATAATAATTGTCAGAGTATAAATAGTTTGTACAACAGTTGAAGTAAATAGTATAGTTAAATTATTTGGTAAAATTATTACTACTCTAACAACAGAGTCAACCTAAATTTAAATTACAAATACTTGTTACAATTTGAAAGGTGTTTCTCAACAACCCAACAATTATAAGATCCTAGGCTTCTTAGCAAATATAGACCTTGTAAGGTGTTTCTCAACAACTCAACAATTATAGGATCCTTGCAAATATAGAACTTGTAACATAGGATAGAACCTAATCCCAAAATAGTGAGAAGAAATAATTTACACCAGTGTTATTAAATTTGGTTTGGTCCGGTTGATTAATTTGGGGAAATAGAGGTCAGACTAATCCGATTTTATTATTAAATTATTTAAGAATATGAACCAGTAAAAACTTATTAATCCGGTCAATTTTGTAATTGACCTAATAAATTAGACGAGTTTGTATAAACCGGTTGTGTTATAAAGAATTATAAAAAAATAACTTAGTAACTATAACTTTTTAACAAGGATGGAAATGGGGACAGGACAGACCGCCCAAACCCGCCCTATTGCCAATATTTTTCTTCAAAGGCTAGTTGTTTTTTTTGTTGTATGAGTCAGTTCTATTGTAATTAGTAAATCTGGTTGATTGTATGAAACTGGAAAATGAACAAATCTTTTGAGAATTTGAAACAAGAATGGATAAGAATGATCTTAACTTCCTCGTTATTGTATACATCCCATATTTGATTCCACTTTAGAAATAGGCATAAAACACAAAGTACCATCATCTGCATCCACAGTTTCAAGTTATTAAATTGTATAATAATGAATGTCACAAATAGAAAACACTGTGGAGAAAGCAAACTGAGCTAAAAAAAAAAAACAAAGCCTGCAACATCAAATTAAGAAGACTTCAAACAAATAATAAGCATGCTTTTAAGTAAATGAAACAATTGGTGTTACACATGAGCAATGCATTCACTTCACACAAACATAGGAATGTTATCTGCATGGAGCATTGTGAATGAAAGTGGTGAGGTTGCCCAGGGGTTCAGATAAGAGAATTCATAGAATGTAATAGTTGAGAGAAATGAATTGAGAGAATAGAGGAAGAAGAAAAACAGGGTGGTGATAGGTGCCATTTTTGGCTTATGATTGGTGTTTGTGAAATCTCTTTGTTTTTTTTTTTTTTTTTTTATGGGCTTTTTGATGGATCCAAGGTAAGCTCTTGTTGCTTGAGTTTGAAATGTTCTGTGAATGTAGTTGAAAAATATGATTGAAGTACTACCATTATCATTGCTTCTAACCAATGTTCGGTTGGATTTTGCATAGGATGTCATGAGCAATTATTTGGTGGTTCAACAGTTAGGTTGCTGCGTGACACGTTTGTAATAGTACATTGTATATGCACATATGATCTATTATTTAACTATTGGGACCAATTCATTTAATAATTAATCGGATATCATGTGGTTGGTGACGAGCAGTTTTTCATTAGGATAATATTTTATGACCCAAATTTCAATGCCCAAATAAAAACAGTGCTGTTGATTACTATCACATCAGCTATTTTTTAAAAAATCGTCTCATCAATTAATGACTTTCATCATCGGCCATAGATTTAAGCACGAGAGTTTGAGCAACAAAACATTATCCTTTTCATTAAAACCTTAGAACTTTTTGAATTTTTTAGATACAAAAATATATCTTGAACTTTTTGAATTGAAAAATTTATTTTGAAAACTTTTTAATATTTTTCCCTAATTTGTTTACCCATATGAATCTAGCCCACCACTATTTAAACTTAACTCACACCAATTTTTGGCCCAATCTTATTTCTAGCTAAATCTAGGCCAGCTATTTTCAATAATCCTTTATTTTTTAAAGTCCTGAACAGAATTTGCAAACTTAATCCATCACAAGTTTTGACTCAACCTTATTTTTAACAGACCCAATCAAACATTAACCATGATCCCTTATTTCCTAGTGCCATTTATTTCATAAGTTTGATATTTTCTTTTTGACATTTCCTTTTTTAACCTTTGTTTGATTACTAAGAAAACTTAAGAAGAAGGAAAAAGAAAATAGAAATTTGTTATCTTCTCCTATCATTTTCCTCTGAGAGGAAAAAAAAATTTCTCTCTAAAAATTTTCCCCTTTGAGAAAAAAATTTCCCCTCTACCATTTTTGAGAAAAAAAAGATTTAAAATTTTTTCAATTAGAAAACAAAAAAATTTCCCTAAAATTTTTCTCCAAAAAAAATTCTAACACCCCTATTTTTTTATTTTTTATTTGCAGACTCCGCCCTTAGTTACCTCTTTGATTATTGAATGGGTTCCACCACTAAAGAATTGGCTTAAGTTAAATAAAGATGGTTATACCTTTTTTTATTTCTTATTTTATTTATCTGAAATTGTTCAGCCCACCAGTGACCCAAAAATTTGTGAGGAAGCACTGGTTGGTTGTTTACGTTTAGGTCGCGTGAAAGAGATACCCTTATATGAATTTGATTCATGGATCAGGTCAATCATAACTTAGCAAATTTGTCATATGAATGAGATGTTTAACTTTAAAGAGGCAAAAAAAATCTATGCCTAGTGATATACCACAAAAGAACAAGACCAATCAGCACTCGACACGTATGTCTGTAGTCCGGCTCACGCTCGGCTAACTCAGCTCGCGCTCAACCAGTGGCTAGCGCTCGGACATTCAGAATAGGCTGAAAGATCGGGAGTGGCCGAGCCTATGCCTCCAGAGCACATACATATCCGGATAAGGATCACGGAGTTAATTATCAAACTTCAGACCAACACTCCATAGCTCGTCACCGCCTTAACGGCTACCGAGCAGGGAATAAGGAAACAGTCTTTGACAAGGAAACTGCTATACATGTTCATCTCTATCTATGGTGCAATATCTAACAAGGAAACTACTATCTCCGGTGATCAAATCCCTACTTTCATGACTCCGAATCCTAATCAACTTAGGAAAGCCACGGCCTATAAATTAAACCTTAAAGGTACGCTTTATTTTCATACTCATTTTTTGGCTTTTAATACAGTCTTTTCAATTCAGTTTACTTACTTAAGCATCGGAGCGGCTACCGCTGGAGCCAATTCGGTGGTCCTCTGATCCCCCTTTCTGAGTGTTCTACAGGTCGCAGAATCCAGATTTATTGCGAGTCGAAAAGTGAAGCATCACCTAGTTAACAAATTGAGATTGGTTTAGTTCATAAATAGAATTTATAGACCCAAAAATTACTGATATTTTTATTATATTAATTGGAGAGAAATGTTAAAGATCTCACCTTTTGTATTCACTTCTTTCAAATAAATGAGATGATATGATAAATTCATATGAAAGAGGTGGGATACAAAAGGTGAAAATCTGTAGGATTACCGTTAATTGGATGCCAAGCAATCAGCAATTGTCCAAATCAGGTTGAATCTCATCACCCTCCCTTAAGGAAGGCCGTGATGTGGTTGGTGAAGAGCAGTTTTACAATGAAACCTTTACACTAGGGCCAAAAGAAAAGATATGTAACCTGAGAATTGGGCAACCACCAGCAGCAAACTCTATGATGCCTTGTCTTAAAGCCTCCAAAAATACTATATTTGCATCAGCTTTTCAAATGTATTTAATGTGTTTTGAGTCTCTCAATTGTATTTATTAGTCACAATTATTTCATTGAATACGATTTGAATTATTAAGTTGATAAGTCTAACTTTTTTCATGAAATTAGTTACATTATGAATATTTCAATTTAATAATTGTTAACTATTTTTTTAACAACTTATTCAAATATTTAACTCTCACTTAAACAATATTTTTATACAGTTATTTAACTTAAACAACATTTTTTTACACCGTTTAACTAAACAGATACTTAACTTTCTGCCTACATTGTTATGTATCTAAAAGAAATAACAATTTGTGTTTTTAGATAAAGAGGTGGGAAAAACTGAGAATTCATGTCAAATTAGTGACAGAAAGAATAGAGGTAAGTGCTTTACAAGCACAAGTCTCTAGTTCGACTTTCATTAAAAACAAAATTTTTTTTTGAAGTTACTCACGACAAGACACAAATCTTGTTTCAAAAGAATCGTAGAAACCTGAAAATTTAGTCACCGCCGAAATTAGTACAATATTCTATGTGTGAATTCTTTCCATATATATATATATATATAAAAAAGAGAATCCAGTGGCTTGAATACATGATAATTGTGGCTGGTTAAAAGTACTTCCTCCTGGGATCAAGTCATAACTACTCAAATTAGTTGAGACAGCTCAGAGATGTGATGGGGAGATTTGCGGGTGGTGCATATTGAGTGAAGGAAACATCTTTTACACAAATCGTATTACTAAATATTGGAGTTTACAAAGTGCATTGGAATGATGGGCAACTGCAGTGTTGTTCTTAGTGATACTTACTCAAGGGTGGAATCAGAAAGAAAAAAAAATTAAGGGGTTGGAAAACTTTTAGAACAAATTTTATCAGAATTTCGGATTAGGTTAAAATTTTGGAAAAAAAATGAGAGAAATAATGAGCAAAGATTGGATTGAACCAAAATTTTTGGGTGAGCTAAAATTTTTGAATGGGCTAATTTAAAATAGTCTAAAATTTTACATATATAAAAAATATTTTCTAAAATTTGGGATGTGATAGGGTTCGGTCTAGACCACTCATACGCCTGCCCTTGTACTTATTGTAAGTTGAGTGTTTGTTTAATTGCCCATATTTTTTTTAGAATAATACTTAATTCTAAATTAGACCGCAAGTGTCTTTATCACTTATATTAGTGTTTATAAAACACGTATCTATTATGTGACTCTTCACGTTCAACTAACATATATATTAAATAAAATAAAAATAAGATATATTTTTTTACTAATTAAATTTTAAGATAAATTACATTAACCTATCTTGAGATTTCTGAAATAACATTGGTCTTTCTTACTTTTACTAACAAACTATAAAGACTTTACAAAGACTTATCCTTCAACCTTTTTTCTTTCTTCTCAAAATGACAAAAATGTCCCTTTCATGTATATTTTTTTTAAAATCTTGACCAATTTTTGTTATTTTTTTTCATTTTCAAATAAATATTAATTAAAACCTTCTTTGACTAAAAAATATAAGTTATTTATCTTAAATTTATTTTTTTTATAAAATGAAAATAAAATTAGAAAAAAATTTATCAAAGTTGAAAAAACACAGAAAAAAGAAAAAAAAATGGACACTTTTGTCATTTTAAAAAAAATTAAGGCCGGATAGAATGTCTTTATAGTTTGTCAGTAAAAATAGGAGAAGTCAGTGTCATTTGAAAAATTTTAAGAAAAATCTTTATAATTGTCAAGTAAATATAATTTACCATAAATTTTATTTCATACCAAAATCAGGGGAAAACCCCTGTACAAGAGGCAAGCCTCAATAAGACCCACATAACCAATTAAACAGAAACAAAGTAGAAAAGGAAATGAACCTACTGCTTACAATCAAAAGGGAAAAAAAAAAACATCAAAATATAAATGAACTCTGCCGCAACAAAGAAATCATTTGGCAGCAATGGAGGATAGATCGCCGGACACAAAATGAAGCCCCAAAACTAATCAGCAAACTTGGCAGGCCGAACTCTAACATAAACCTTTAGGTCATGTTTGTTTCATGGATTAAATAAGGGTGTATTAGTTCTCCCCTATACTAATAGTGATAGGATTAGTAATCTCGATCTTTTTTTCCTATTATTTTATTATTTACTCGGTATTATTAGTGAACTCTTTCTTTTTTTATCCAACTATCAATTTCACGAAATGACTAAACTAATTTATTCAACTCTCTTCCTAAACCGGCAAACAAACATAGCCTCATTACCTTCAGAAATCACAACTTCACTGGAACTCTAAGTCCACCATATAAGTGATAGCATAGACATAATTGGATGGAAAGAGATTCCTCCCAGGTCTCAACTAATTTGGAATTAGATATCGTCTTTTTTTTTTTTTTTTGAATTAATTTTCACTTGCCCTTCTATTAGATTAGATGGTGAGGGGGTTATGGTCTTGGAAATGGAAATACCTTGCTATTGCCACTAGTAGTTTTCTTTGGCTCGAATTATTTTTTTTAGCAGTTTATATCTCTAACGTGATATGCCATTTTGTTATAATTTTAAATATCACATGATGTTTAAAATTATTATATGATGATACATCACATTAAAAAAATAGATTAAAAATTTCTAACGTTACTCGCATACTGCTAAGTTAATCTCTTGATTTTTTTTGGTGCTCCCCATGCATGTATGCAGCTTCCCACCATTTATTTTAATCATAATTAATTTAGTGCACTGTAATTAATTATTATTGTTAGAGTTTTTTTTTACATTAAAAGAATAAAGAGATGTGTATGTAACAGAAAGTGGGTAAAACATGATTGAATAAATTTTTTCTCATGCTTTTACATGATTGAAATTAAATTTCTTGTCTTCCTGTCCCATTTCTTTCACAGTCACTAATAATAATAATAATTATTATTTTCACCCAACTCATCAATCTTTAATATTATTGCCAATCAAGGACAAGAATATTGATGGGTTTTCTTCCCACCAAGGACAAGCGTTAATCACTTCATTGTTTCACTCTGGGAGTGAAATCATAAACACCCTTTAAGTGAATGATTAGCTGTAACTTCATATGATGATATGTGAAATTATAATATATGTTGCGTAATGAAGCAATAATACGAAATAGAGAAGTGAAAAAAGGTTAAAAGGAAGAAAAGAAAGAAAACAAAATTTTATGATGATTTAACAAGATGTTTACCTTCACTTTAAAATTATGAATAAAGTTGAATGAGTGTTCAAAACTTTCACACAAATGTCCCAGCAATGATTCTTTAAAAACTTTCACACAAATGTCCAACAATGATTCTTTAAAAGTAGCGAGACAAATCTACTATGAGCGTGTATCCGATGCAAACTGCAATGGCAAAGTATGTGTCTACTTTTCTTGTGAAGTATCTATCTTCAACCTCAAGAAGGCTTTTTTCCGGAGCAAAAAGTAGGTCCCTGTTTGGTTATAGCTAAATGAAGCCGAAAATTTGCAAGGAACTGGTTGTTTGTGTAGGAAGAATTTGAGGGGAATGGTGTGAACTTGTCAAAATCACCTACGCCAAGCTCTACGATGTTTTTTTTGGGAAAAAAAAAAAAAAAACATCCCACTTAAGTTTATAAGATTTAGGAATTGTATAGTATGTTTAAGAATAAACCCTTTTCAGATGAGTTAGAGAGGGATAAACCCTTTTCAGATGAGTTAGAGAGAGAGAGAGAGAGGGGGGGAGAGAGAATGCTGAATATGCTTTGTATGAGTCCACATTTGTCTAGAAAATTGTCATGATAATAATATATTAAGTCTGCATTTTCTCTCATAAACTCCTGTGATATGGAGTTTATTTTTTTGTTCAAATAAGAGTAATTTAAAATTTATTTATGTTTTATTTTGAAAGAGTCACTTGAAGTGACGATTTCATTAGAGCTTATGAGCACTTGAAATTACAAGTTTAAAATAACACATTAGTTTGATAATTAAGTTTACAATTGTTCTTATTTTGAAAGGAAAATTCCCAAAAAATCAGGTGAATTTGGTAGAAAAAGATGACTTCAGGCAGGAGATTTGGTTTAGTTTGGTTTTTGATGAGACTTAAAGTTTAACAAACTATTCAGATCTTGACACATGTCTAGCACATACAAGGATAGATTTATTAAATCATATTTGCTTAGTTTTTCTTAATTCCATGTATATTATAAAAAAGCTTTTATTGGTTGCAATGCGTCACTATTTTAATATAATTTTTCAATAATATCATGATATGTGTATTATGACCAATCTTTTTAATCCATTATAATACATATAATAGAATATTATTAAAAAAATATCGTCACGTACTACTTTAGACCTACTGAAAACTTTCTCGTGTAATATCAAATCAAATGTATTTGTTTGCACATGTACATCAAACAAATGGTTACATCAGGGTTCTAGATGGGTCCATTGGAGTTATGCAACTAATTCTTCATCTTCAACTATAAGACAAGTCATATTCCTATAAGGACATGATTCTAATCCAATTAGCCAACTTTTTCACTATAAATAAAAAAGCTATGATATGCACTCTACATGTTAATTCAAATCTTGCAATTTCAATTCTTTCTTCTTCTATGTGCATTTTTAGAATCACCATTTTTGTACATGCAAGTTTGTACAGAATTAAATAATTATGACAATAAAGTAAAAAAATTTACTACCATCTATGGAGTTTCTCATTATAGCTTTATAAAAAAATAAAAAATAAAAAATCTTACAAATTTAAAGACAAGATGGTGGCAAATCATGGTGGGGTTAACTTTTCTTTCCTTCCAAATCAAGCAGTAATAAGTAGATGCGTCCCACTGAAAGGTAGGATTCATATTTTTGTGGGAAAGCTTCCAGCTAGGTTGGTATGTCATGTCAGTACATCATTGATTGGATGCATCTACCCATTTTAATTTGTCCAATATAGGCTCTAGCTAGCCCACTTGGTTACTTTCTTATGGCTGTCTCAAACACTTCACAAATATTCATTGGCACTCTTAAATTCATTCTACGCGGATTAAGAATTGCTGACCAACAGTGACTAATACTGTTATTTAGATAGATAGTACAGAATCAAATGAATGATATAAAATGATAAATATTTTTTTTTCATATAAATAAATCACAAATCATTAAATCATTTAACACGGAAACAACACCAAATGCGATTCATTTGGTTCTGTACGGCCTATTCGCGTGACAGTATCGATCACCGACTTCTAATCTGCGTAGGGTAAGTTTCGTCTTATATGACATGATTTAATTGATGAGAGCTTTTTTTCTTTTAAATTATGTTTCATTCTAACAATGAATTGAATCATGTCACAGCAAATGGATGAAATCAAATGACTGAACATGTTTGAGCCGAAAATCATATATCGTATTTAAAAAGATGAGTTATATTACATATAACAGAATATTATTAAAAAAATATATTATCACGTCATTATGCTAGTTTCATCCAAAACTTTTCTTAAGCAAATGTATTCATTCAGTGAGTTTCCATGTTCAAGTCCAGCTCAGAACCCTTGGTGTGCATGCAATGAGAGAGTGATTAAGAGAAGGTGATGCATTAACAAGATGGGGTTCAGTTAAAAACAGTGTACAAAGAAGGGAGTGGATAACTATTTTAATTATACCATACCATTGCATTGTTATCCATACCACATGGTTATATTACACTGTATAATTGTTTGTAACCTTTCTTTTATATTGATTTGACATAATTATATACTTCTTTCTTTTTAGGATATCTCCATTATATATATATATATATATAAATCAAAACAAATTTTATATTTGTCATGATATTATATAATTGTTAAATCAAATAGTACTATAATTATTAATAGCTAACAAAAGTCATTGTCGCTTAGGCGATATGCCCTGCAAGATTGGCAAGATTCTTTGAATTGTGCCCTCAATTTCATAATGGTTCCAAATTTTAAACTTGTAGCATTGATTAAAGACTACTACCTAGTACTAGCATGATTGCATGAATAAGAAAAAAAGAGAGAAAATTTGGAAAAGGATGACAATAGTATTGAAGTAGATTCAAAGGTAGAGTGCCAAGACAAACAAAACGAATACAACAAGCTTTTCCCTTTCAAAGGAGACTTTTATCTACATTTCCATGGTCCTCAAATACTCCTCTCCTCTTCCAATCTCATCTTGAAGAGTAATTTTGAGAGCGACGTGATGGAAAGCTATAGAAACCTCCATTATACAAAACACAGTGCAATCTCTATTATTCATTTCTTGAAATATCATCTCCTTTTTCCTTTTTTGTTTTTCTAAAGCACTTCTCGGAAATCAGACATGGGGATTGCTCCTGAATGACCCAAAAGCTTTAAAAGCACCTGCTCTCAAGATATATTGGTGGTAGAAGGCTGCAATGGCTGCACCAATGAAGGGTCCTACCCAGAAAATCCACTGAAATATATATATATATATATATATATATATGTTAGATAAATAAAAATAATGATAAACAAGTTTTATATAAGCAATAGCCTTGGGGGAATTATACTAACTTGGTCATCCCAAGCCTTTTTCTTGTTGTACATCACAGCGGGCCCAAGACTTCTGGCTGGGTTGATGCCGGTGCCGGTGATGGGAATGGTGGCTAGGTGAACCATGAACACTGCAAATCCGATTGGGAGTGGTGCCAGCACCTTGAATTGAGAATCAAAAAGGAAAAAAAAAACACATTAGTTTTGAATTAATATTTCATTTATGAGAGAGAAAATTTCAAAGTTTGAATTCAAATTTGATGTGTTTCATGGAATAAATAGGCTAAGACCAGGGTGCTTGATGACCACAACTATGTTGAATTAGTGTGAAATTTCCATATGGCTCAATTAGATTCAAAAGTGTCATTCTAATTTTTTATAATTTTTTTTATGAAATTAAGTGACGTATATTTCAATCATTCAATTCAACATCACCTTAAATTCAAAAATATCTTTTTTTTTTAATGGAAACAATCATTTCAAACCTACAAATCAACTAAACCTAATAGAAACATGAGTCGAATAAATAAATCAACCAAACCTAACAAAAAAATGAGTTTATCAAACATCGTAGTCCTAGTCTTAGTCTTTAATGAGATAAGTGAAACTTAAATCCATTATTTCTATCTAATGACGAGGACATTGTGACTAACTTAAGTTGGCACCCATTAGTTGCTAATATGAATTTATTATAAAACAACCAAATTATACTTATGACAATTTTTTACAAGAAAATATTATGCTATTACAAAAAATGCACCACATCAAAGTAAGACACAGAGGGTTAAACCTTAAAAGGTTATATATTTCTTCAAAAACTTTTTGTAAAAATTAATATTCTAATTAAGGGGAAAAATGAAAGCTACTTTAACATGTTAGATTCACATAATCCCATTAATTCCAAAAACATAACCCCCAAGAAGGAAAAAACAATTTCTTTCCAACTTTTCCCAGAAACAAATTCCCTTTCCACTATCTCATGTTGTCAGACCACATCAGGCTTTTCCATTTTTTCTGCAATTTTCATGTCCTTTTGGCCCAAGTTTCACGTTGCATACCCTCCAAAAGTCTCAAATCACCACATACAGTAGAAAAGAACAATGCACAAATGACAAAAAACCACTGGCCGACATTAACAACTTTGTGTAAAGCCAATGTGCTATGGACGAATATAATTTCTGGGATAAGTTGGCACCAAAAAAAATTTATATTTATGTATATCATATTATGACATATAATATATATATATATATATATATATATATGAAAAGTATGGTCATAAAAAAATAAGAGTATGAATATAATATTATTTTGTTTTGTAAATTTGAGTTTATGAAAAATATTTTGTAAATTTGAGTAAAGCTTCTCTTGTTATGGGTTTAAAATTTTAATTTATTTAAATGTAATACAAGTTTTGAGTAACCAATAGATACCTTTACCATATTTCTAAACACACAAGAAAGTCATGACCTTTTTAAAAAATTGAATATTATATATATATATATATATATTTTAATTAATTTTGTTTGAATTTTTCAATAAAATAATACTTATCTTTCAAAATTTTTTTATATATTTATATGAATTTTTAAAATTTTAATATTAATAAATATTATATTTTTATTACTGATTTTGTTAGATTTTTTTAACAAGATAAACTTCACTCTCAATTTATTTTTATATTTATTTTAACTTTTAAATTTTAATACATGTAATTTAACCTTAACTAAAATATTTAAATCTGAGAGTATATATAGTACATGCCATATGTCTACACTTATACGTACATGCGGTTGCGCATGGGTATCTAGCATTTTGTGTATCATAGGTTGAGATTTAGAAGTGAGAAGAATTAATGTTGAGGTGCTTACAGGCACATGGGAATCTCTGGCGCTCCTCTTGGGATCAGTGGCAGAGAACACGGTGTAAACAAGGACGAATGTGCCGATGATCTCGGCGCCCAATCCAACGCCTGTGCTGTACCCGGGGGCGAGCTCGTTGGCTCCACCGCCGTACCGGTTGTAGTAAGCCTTTTGGAAGGCCTTCACGAGCCCAACACCACATATGGCACCCAAGCACTGAGCTACCATGTACATCACGGCTCGAACCAGCGACAACTTCCGAGCCAAGAACAACCCAAATGTCACCGCTGGGTTTATGTGACCCCCTGCACAAAAACAAAATCATTGTTTTTGTTTTCAGTTTTTCAATAATGAAAATTTTAAAAACAGATAACATTTGAATAGTCTTTGTGTTTTTGTTTTGGAACACAAAACAGTTTTCCCCAAAAGGCTTCCCCAAAACTGTTTTTTTTTTAGAACACAAAACAGTTTTCAAAAATGATACAAACAGGAACTAAAAGTACTTCCAGCCTGTATCTTTCACTTAAACTCTGTGCATGTGATGAAAGTTGAAACTTTCTTTTTGAGAATTTGCCGAGAAAACTGAGAGAGAGAGAGAGAGAGAGAGAGAGAGGGAGAGGGAGAGAGAGAGAGAGAGAGAGAGAGAGAGAGAGAGAGAGAGAGAGAGAAAAAACTCACCAGAAATACCGGCAGTGCAGTAAACGAGGATGAAGATCATGCCACCGAAGGCCCAAGCGATACCGAGAATTCCAACGCCGTCGCATGGATCAGCTTGCTTGAGCGGATCAGTCTGGCTCTTGTATCCGATCACGGTCAGAACAGTAATGTAAAGGAAGAGAAGGCTAGCAATGAACTCAGCAATCAGAGCTCTGTAGAAGGACCACTTGGTCAGCTCCGCGCGGTTGATGAGCGGCGCCGGTGGAGGATCGTGGTAGTCCTTGGCGCCGTGCTCAGCTACCTCTGCGTCCTTGGCCATATTGTTGAGAGAGAGAGAGAGAGAGAGAGAGAGAGAGAGAGAGAGAGAATAATGGGTCGTGAACTTGTGATGGGTGAGAGTGGAAGGGCAAAGGGTATGGTGAGGGTGAGGGGTATATATGGAGAGGGCCGAGGGGACGGTGACACCAGAAATTATAGTATGTCAAGGTCTGTTTGTGCGCACGAAACTCAAACTCTAATAATGTGTCATGAGAATTTATGATGGCAAAAACTATTTACTAATTTTATGTTTGCCCATTATATAATACGATAAATTATTTTACATGATGGTTTTTTTCAAATTTAATATTTTATAAAACTTACATAAAATTTATTCTTTTATTATAATTATAAAATTTATTATACACATGCAACAGATATGTAATATATATGTATATATATATATATTTAATAATTTAAAGATAAGAGCATTTCCAATATTAATGTTGTTTAAATTGTCTACGGAATAATATCATAATTATCAAAAGAGATACTCCAATGACATGTTATATCTTGTGTCATATTTGATGTAAGATATATTATATGTTAATTTTTGATATGTATGTGATAATTTATTAAAATAATTCATTAAATTCTATTTAATAAAAATTATAAAATAGTTGTTAATTAAGAAAAATAGTATAATTATATTTTAAAAAAATATCATTTTTTTTAAGTGCACTATTAGAACATTAATATTACTTTATTCACTCTTTAGTTTTTATGGAGTTGATTTGATAAAAACTCAGATGAATTTTGCTTTCACCGACCCATTAGACTGTGCCACCCCACCTTCCACTGCTTTGTTTTGTTGTTTTGCTGGCAAGTATTGTGCCGTGCACTGAACCTGTGTAACTCAAGTACTTAACTTGCTTGTCTCCGTATATATATATAGAGAGAGACTGAACATGTGTAACTCAAGTACTTGACCTGCTTGTCTATATATATATATATATATATATATATTAGAGAGAGAGAGAGAGAGAGTGTGACTGACTGAAGCTCTCAAATTTATTATAGATACTGCAACGGTACAGTACATATTGTTGTAATATTCACAAAATGTCATGGGATCGTCACGATTCAATCTGACAATATGAAAATATCATTAGTTGATACAGTGAGACTTCTCACTCTTAAAAATTTTAAGTTCTTTGAGCTTCATAATGACAATATGAAAAAAAAGATTATATTAGTATATGAATGCACAGTATTATTATCTTTGACAGAAAGCATAAGCAAACTTTGTGGCGAAAATCAGACTCTGGAATTGTCATTTTCCACCTTTAGAGTAAAGAAAGAGCATACAGTAAATATGCCACTGTTTAGATATATTCTTTACTTAGAAAAAAAAATTACAATTTTGGCTGACGCATTTAGAGGAGCGGTGATCCCCTCGCCACCCCAAATCCGCCGATGGGTGGACGTCACAATAATTGCTTTTACGTTTCCAGATCCTAGTCGTGCATCTTCTACTTGTTGCAAACATAAGTTCAAAATGCTCCTCTTTGAGAGTTTATTATATGCTCAATAACAGATTCTCATGTGTCCAATATATTGAGTTTGCAGCAGACAGTATAATAAATTTTGTTATGTTTGGTTGAAGTTATTGACTTACTTAATGGTTCTGGATATGACAATGTGTTTTTTCAAAGATGTTTTGTCATATGTGATATGGTTCATTTATTTTTAGTGGGGTATAGTATATATGACAAAGTGTTATTAGAACGACACATTATCTCGTGGTGTACTGGAGCCATGGAAGAATATCTCTTCCCTTTTTAAAATTGTAAATGAATCAAGTCGAGTCGAGTAATAAATTGTACAAATTTAACTCACTAAATAAATTAGTTTTAAATTGTGTTTAAACTTAGGCATGTTAGTTTTTCGAGCTGACATCGAACAAGTATCTAATCTAATTGATTATGAGTCAAGTTCGAGTAATTTAATTTTTTATTTAGTATTAAACCACTTATTGACTTATCGAGTCAAGTTTAATAAATTAATTTAGTCTCAAAATATGATTAAGTTTGATTTGTTTATCTCACGAACTGATTTCGAACGAAACTCTAATCAATTTAAACTTGAATACCTTTGTTCATTTTACACTCATCGTCGTTTCATTCACTTGGGCATCCTCTTAATTATTCAATTATTTACTTTTCTAATATCCAAAATAGTGACAATGACTTTTGAAATAATTAGGTCCGAATAAACTATGTATTCGAGTTTGACTCAATTAAATTAAACATATGTTAGAGATCGATTTGTGAGAGAACTTTTAGCTGAGGCATGTGTTATTTTCATTTCAATTGTGCTAAAAAAATTATAATAAGCATAAAATGGTCACAATTGTCACTATGGATTGAGAGAGATATATGGTGGTTTAGCAAGTGAAAACATAAACAAAAAAATAAAAAATATTAGGGGAAGAGTAGAGAAGGGGGGACTTTTCCTCTCACCCACCATATTTTTTCTTTCTAAAAAAAGGTAAGAGAAATGATGAAGAAAAGTGCTTCTTAATTTATTATTTTTTTAAAAAAATCTTTAAATATGTAAGGTGTAATGGAAAAATCACACAATATTCCATTTCTTTCTTCTTTCTTTTCTTCTCAAACAAACCAAAAATTTTAAATGCACATTTCTTTTCTAAAAATACCTTAACTTGTGATTCTATAATTCTATCAGTTTTTGAAAAATTACTTGAAATTGGTAAAACTGAATTAAATCATCAAATTAATTGAAGTTTTTAAAGTACTTAAAATGAGCTTTGTTATGTGGCAGGTTTTAATTTTTTTTCTCTTTTTTGCAATTTAATTTTTTTTCCTTAAAACAGCAATAAACATCATAATTGGACTCGAGAAAACCCTTTCCCTACCCTGTAAAAATCCCAACAATGACAAAATTGAGTATCATCCTTATTTGACATTAACACACACACACACACACACACACACACACACACATATATATATATATATATATATATATATAAGAGATCCTTTTACACCGGATGTAAATACAAGTAATCTTACACCAGGTGTTAATTCTTTTAACATTTATCTTTTGATTTTAAATCAAATAAGAGGAAACTCTACTATTTTTTTTTAAGTGAAGAGCATTGGATGATAAGTGTCTTACATGACAACCGATCCCTAATTCGAAACTCCACGAGAGTGTGTCTTGGGGCCAACTCTCTCATATTAACCCGGAATGTGTGGGTAAGAAGATTTGCTTGTGCCATTGGGTTTTCGTGTAACAATGTCACTGAAAATTGTTGTTGGTGTAATAAGTTTCTAGGTCATAAAAAAGGTAAATTATGCTGCTCTTTCTTAAAATTTCTGACAATTAAACTGACATGTCTTGAGATCTCTGTAATTATATTAACTTTTCATATTTTACCTAATAAATTACAAATGCCTTCCTCCAGTCAATTTTTTTTTTTTCAAAATGAAAAAACTACTACTCCTTGTTTTTATTTTTTACTTTTTTCAATTTTGACAAATTTTTAAAGTTTTGTTTTTTATTTTTTAATTTATCGTAAATAAATTATTTTTATTTTATATAAAAATAAATTTAAGATTTTAATCAATATTTTACTTGAAAATGAAAAAAGAAATTGAAAATTTTGGTCAACATGAGAAAATATAAAATTAAAAGAAAAACATGAAATATACAATTTTATCATTTTGAAGTTGAACATAAAATTTGATTGGAAGAGGTATTTGTAATTTATCAGATAAAATAGAGAAGGTCAATATAATTTTAAAAAGTTCAGGGATGATCAGTATAATTATCAGAAACCTTATGATAAGTCAATGTAATTTACAAAAAAAAAAAAAAAAAGACGAAACCCTTCCTACTCAAAAGTGTGTATAAGTCACAACTTAAAGCTTCTCCATCTCCCGTACCGATGAAAATTAGCAACTAAACTGAGCTAGTACAGAAAAGTGAAATAGTTCAAGTGTGGACCCTACTTTAAAGTTTTTCTACTTTGCAAACTCGACTGACACAACATGGTAAAATATGAATCCCATTTCCCATAAAATTGTAACCGAAGAAATAGCTATAGTTACTTTCAATGACAAATATGACATTATCATTTTTTTGACAAGTCAAATGACATTCTATTAAAATAAATTTTTTTTTATATTCTTACTAAATTTTGAAATTAACATGACATTTAATACATGAATTAAAAAAATTCTTACAGCGACCACGAGGGTTCACTAGAAAGAAATTTCTGATACTTAATTTATAATTATTTATTCTATTAGCGAAAAGGAGTAATTTTCTTTTCAACGGTGAAAATTTTCCTCTTTATGATTCGTCTAGTGTTTATCACGAGTGTCATTGATAAAAATCACTGTTTAGTTTGAGTTTTTTTTTCTAAATGTAAATATACTTTTTATTAAAAAAAAATAAGAAAAAGAAAATCAAAATAAGAAATTGCTTGTGGGACCCACCAAATGGAGAAATTGATACCATATCATTTAGTCTTGTCAGCCAGCAAATCGAACACAACCTGAAGCACGTGATGGACACACCAAAACTGCCCACTTTGGCTTGACCTTGAACAGATTGTCTCCAGACTCCATCTCAAAAGCATCTTTATCTTTTGTGAGAAACTCATCTCTTATGTGTTCCTCTTTTCACTTTTGGGTCCCATATAACACAGTTCATCTGCCGAAAAAACATGGGATGAGAAAGGAGAAATGCAGCGTTAGTCTGGAGGAGTATTCATATTCGTAATATGATTAACGCGTATATTACACATGTTTATTTTATATATAATAGTACGTGTGAGTATAATACCTGTGTCAATCAAATCATGAATATTAGCTACTCACGATTGATACTAATATTTCTCTTATGAAAAAAATATTATCTAATACCCATTATTATAGCAATCAAATACAACCTATAAATTTTACAAGAGCAAAATAGTTTAGAGATGATAACGGGACACGTATAGGGAGGGAGAGCCCTCCTCTATTCCTGCCTCGTCTAAAGAAGCCATTACCCTATTTTAATTAGAAAATATAATAATAAAATTTTATTGTCTCTAACAACTTAAATTTTAAATGAATCAATAGTTTAATATAGTATTAGAGCAAATAAATAGTCACGGGTTTACCATTAGCCTGATAATATAAATTAACGCATTTGTAGACTCAAACTGACCACAAGTGAAATAGCATGTTAAAAAATATAATAGCAAAGTTATATCCTCTATAACAGCTAAAACTTTTTGATAAGTTGGTAGTTTACCCCACCCTTTCACCTATCCTTGCCCCCGCCTCAATCTAAAACTTTGTTTTATTAATTTTTAAAAAATTAAAATTAATCAACTAATATTATTGCTTATATACACATATCTAGAGTTATATTTAGGTATATTTAAGAAAATATGAAAAATATTTATATAATTAAAACGACACGTCCCAAAATATTTTGCTATCCCTAGAACAGAAGGAGGGTCGAACTCACCAATACAATGGGCTATTCCTTCACCTCCGTCAACATTCATCTTAAGAAAATGAATGATGATATATAACAATTATTGGTATATTAGTAGAGTCATTAGATTAGAAAAAATAACATTTTTTGTAAGCATAAGAAAAGTAGAGAGACATAGTTGTATTCAAAATTCAACATTTGCCGCATTGGCCTAAGCTTGTGACTCATGCAAATTCGATTATACATGTTCCCACTATGGTGGCAGGTGTTAGTCCATTCATGTGGTCAAGGTTAACATTCATTGTGCCAGCTGAAACTTCTGGAGTGATGTTGATAATCAGCTTATCAAACACTAGAACAAGAAAAAGATGGGCTTGGTGATTTAAGTCCTATGGTTTCTCCCCAAAATTTAGTTTGTGTGTGTGTGTGTGTCCGAGAGAGAGAGAGTCGTGGTTTAATTGAGGAATCAGTACCATGTTGTCATGATTAAATTATTATTGTCTTACTTTAATGATAACGTTCTATTAATATGAGTCATGAATTAAAATTCATAATTATCTGAAAGTGTGACCGAACTATAATTCTAACAGCTTTTGAAAAATTACTTGAAATTGGTAAAACTGTATTAAATCATCAAATTAATTGAAGTTTTTTAAGTACTTAAAATGAGCTTTGTTATGTGATAGGCAATTTAATTTTTTTTTTCTTAAAATAGCAATAAACAACATAATTGGACTCGGAATAACCCTTTCCCTAGCTACCCTGTAAAAATCCCAACAATGACAAAATTGAGTATCATCCTTATTTGACATTAACACACACACACACACACACACACACACATATATATAAAAGAGATCCTTTTACACCGGATGTAAATACAAGTAATCTTACACCAGGCGTTAATTCTTTTAACATTTATCTTTTGATTTTAAATCAAATAAGAGGAAACTCTTCTATATATTTTTTTTAAGTGGAGAGCATTGCATGATAAGTGTCTTACATGATTGCCGATCCCTAATTCGAAACTCTATGACAGTGTGTAATTTCTTGAGGCCAACTCTCTCATATTAACCCGGAATGTGTCGGTAAGAAGATTTGCATGCAGTCCTTGGGTTTTCGTGTGACAATGCCACTAAAAATTGTTGTTGGTGGAATAAGTTTCTAGGTCATAAAAAAAGATAAATTATGCTGATGTTTCTTGAGATTTTTGATAGTTAAACTAACATGTCTTGATATCTCTGAAATTATACTGACTTTTCATATTTTACTTAATAAATTACAAATACCTTTCTCCAGTCATTTTTTTTTTTTTCAAAATGAAAAAACTACTCCATGTTTTTATTTTTTACTTTTTTCAGTTTTGACAAATTTTTTAAGTTTTGTTTTTTATTTTTTAATTTATTGTAAATAATTTATTTTCATTTTATATAAAAATAAATTTAAGGTTTTAATTAATATTTTATTTGAAAATGAAAAAAGAAATTGAAAATTTTGGTCAACATGAGAAAATATAAAATTAAAAAAAAAACATGAAAATGACAATTTTATCATTTTGAAGTTGAACATAAAATTTGACTGAAAGAAGTATTTGTAGTTTGTCAGGTAAAATACAGAAGGTTAATATAATTTTAAAAGGTTCAGGGGTGATCAGTGTAATTATCAGAAATCTCACGGTAAGTCAATGTAATTTTCCAAAAAACAAAGACGAAACTCTTCCTACTAAAAAATGTGTATAAGTCACAACTTAAAGTTTTTCTAATGTTAAATGTCATTTTATGCATATCAATTTTATACTTTCGCATTTAGCACAACATATGGCATTATGGATTCTATCTCTAATTCAGTTGAAAATTAGCAACTAAAATGAGGGAAATATGGCTAATACAGAAAAATGAAATAGTTCAAGCGTAGACTTTATCTTAAAGCTTCTCTTTTTTACAATATTTTACAAACTCGACTGACATAACATGGTAAAATATAGACCCGACCTCCCATAAAATTGTAACCCAAGAAATAGCTATAGTTATTTTCAACTTCAAATATGACTTTACTTTAGAAATGACATTATCATTTTTTGATAAATAAAATGACATTTTATTATAACAATTTTTTTTATATTCTTATTAAATTTTAAAATTAACATGACGTTTAATACATAACTTAAAGAAGTTCTTACAGCTAGCAGGAGGGCACAATATAAAGAAATTTCTGATACTTAATTTATAACTATTTATTCAATTAGCGAAAATGAGTAATTTTCTTTTCAACGGTGAAAATTGAACTCTTGATTCCTCTTTATGATTCGTCAAGTGTTTATCACGAGTGTCATTGATAAAAATCACTGTTTAGGTTGAGTTTTTTTTCTAATTGTAAATATACTTTTTATTAAAAAAAAATAAAAAAAGGAAAATCAAAATAAGAAATTGCTTGTGGGACGCATCAAACAAGTATGAGAAATTGATACCATGTCATTTAGTCTGTCAGCCAGCAAATCGAACACGTCCTGAAGCACGTGATGGACACACCAAAGCTTGCCCACTTGGCTTGACCTTGAACAGATTGTCTCCAGACTCCATCTCAAAGCATCTTTATCTTTTCTGAGAAACTCGTCTCTTATGTGTTCCTCTCATCACTTTTGGGTCCCATATAACACAGTTCATCTGCCAAAAAAACATGGGGCGAGAAAGGAGAAATGCAGTGTTAGTCGGCAGAGAGTATTTACATTCGTAATTTGATTATGTGTGATCACATATTCAAATATAATATTTATGCTAATCAAATCGCGAGTGTTAGATACTCATAATTAATGCTAATATTTTTCTTATGAAAAAAACATTATCTAATACCAATTAATATAGCAAACAAATACAAATTATAAATTTTACTGGAGCAGAATAGTTTAGAAATGACAACGGGACAAGTTTAGGGAGGGAGATCCCTCTTCTATCCCCGCCTCGTCTAAAGGGAGTCATTACCTTACTTTAATTAAAAAATATAATAATAAAGTTTTATTGTCTCTAACAATTTAAGTTTTTAGATGAATCGGTAGTTTAATATAGTATCAGAACAAATAAATAGTCATGGGTTTACCATTAGCCTGATAATATGAATTAACGCATTTGTAAACTCAGACTGACCACAAGTAAAGTAATATGTTAAAAAATATAATAATAAAATTACATTTTCTTTAACAACTAAAATTTTTTAATAAGTTGATGGTTTAATAATTCTCATTATGGCTTTATCCTCTCGTACCCCGCCCTTTCACCTGTCCTTGCCCCCGCCTCTATCTAAAAGTTGGACACATCCCAAAATATTTTGCTATCCCTAGAATAGAGGAGGCTCGAACTCACCAATACAATGAGCAATTGCTTTGCCTCCGTCAACATTCATCTTAAGAAAATGAATGATGATATATAACAATTTTTTTATTGATATATTAGTAGAGGCATTAGATTAGAAAAAATAACATTTTTGTAAGCATAAGAAAAGTAGAGAGATATAGTTGTATTCAAAATTCAACATTTGCTGCATTGGCCTAAGCTTGTGTACTCATGCAAATTCAATTAGCTTAAATCACCAAGCCCATCTTTTTCTTGTTCTAGTGTTTGATAAGCTGATTATCAACATCACTCCAGAAGTTTCAGCTGGCAAAATGAATGTTAACCTTGACCACATGAATGGACTAACACCTGTCACCACAGTGGGAATATGTATATCCATTGTGCCAGCTGAAACTTCTGGAGTGATGTTGATAATCAGCTTATCAAACACTAGAACAAGAAAAAGATGGGTTGGTGATTTAAGTTCTATGGTTTCTCCCCAAAATTTTGTTTGTGTGTGTGTGCGCGTCCGAGAGAGAGAGAGACTCATGGTTTAATGGAGGAATCAGTACCATGTTGTCATGATTAAATTATTATTGTCTTAGTTTAATGATAACTTTTTATTAATATGAGTCATGATTTAAAATTCATAATTATCTAAAAATGTGACTGAGCGATAAAGATATTGAGAATAAAGGTATTTTATCTTCAAATTATTTTTTGCTTTCACCATCCACTAAACCGTGCCACCCCACCTTCCACTGCTTTGTTTTGTTGTTTTACTGGCAAGTCTTGTGCCGTGCACAGAACCTGTGTAACTCAAGTACTTAACCTGCTTGTATATATATATATATATATATATATATATATATATGTAGAGAGAGAGAGAGACTGACTGGTGGTTTAATATAGTAACAAAGGAAATAAATAGTCATGGGTTTACCATTAGCCTGATAATATGAATTTACACCTTTGTGGACTCAAAATGGCCACAAGTGAGGTAGCATGTTAAAGAATATAATAATAAAGTTTAATCCTCTCTAACAGCTAAAATTTTTTGATAAGTTGGTGGTTTAATAATTTCCATTCTCACTTAATCCTCTCATACCCCGCCCATTCACGTGTCCTTGCCCCCACCTTTATCTAAAAATTTGTTTTATAAATTTTTTAAAAATTAAGATTAATTAACTAATATTATTGCGTATATACACATATCTAGAGTTATATTTGGGTATATTTAAGAAAATATGAAAAATATTTATATAATTTAAATGTATAATTGAAATGACACATCCCAAAATATTTTGCTATCCCTAGAATAGAGGAAGGTCGAACTTATTAGTACAGTCATTAAATTAGAAAAAAATAACATTTTTGTAAGCATAAGAAAAGTAGAGAGACATAGTTGTATTCAAAATTCTAACTGATGTTACACTTTTTGATCAGTGGGGCTCCGTTCTTCGTTGTCTGTCAAGCACTCAAAGAAGAGAATCAGAGGGCCGCCGGGTTGGCTCTAGTGGTAGCCACTCTGATGATAAAATTAATAAAAACTAAAGTAAGAGACTGTAATTGAAAGTAATTGAAAAGCGTACCTTAAGGTTTAATTTATAGGTTACGGATTTCTTAAATTGAGTAGGCTTCGGAGTCGCAAAGATAGGGATTTGGTGATATCCAAAGATGGCAGTTACCATGTGGGACTCTGTTTCCTTTCTTCAAGATCGGTAGGGCATGTAAGGCAGTGACTAGCTCGGGACCCTTTTATGCGCATGCCCAACATTTCCTGTTATAGAGTGAAACCCAGAGATCTTATGGGATTTCTAGCGAATAGGCTCTGAACCCTATGTGTATGTCTGTTCTGAATAGGAAAACTTCCCTCGGTTTGTATGTACACGTGTTATATGGGGACTGGTCTATCTTTTTGCAGTATATCAGCTATTCCCCCCGAGCCTCAGTTTAGCACGTCGCATGATTGAGGTTGAGGCTCACTGAAGGGTCACGTGTTATGCCCACGCGTTATGTCACCTCACTTTTTGTGATGATCGTTAATGTGGCATTTATTGTGTTAGCCGTCATTTGGGCTTTTGAGGCCATCATTCTTCCAACCGTCGCGACGGTTCGGAGTGATGGGCCCCCATCATTTAGTCATTATAGAAAGGGAAAGAAAAGGGATGCGTACACCCTTCCTTTATCATTTTCGTTTATTAAAAGGTGCTTCACTGCATAACAGAGTGAAAAAAAGTGAAGAGATTGTCGCCGTTTAAGAAGCCTCCTTTCTTCAATCAAGTCTCAAGTTTGGTTTGTTTTTTAACCGTGCTTTCCATTTCTTTATTCTTCTTCTTCTCCCTTTTCCTTTTATTGTCACAATTTCAACCTCCGATGCCATGTCAGGCATCGGTTATGGCACAAGAAGCTCTTCCGAGAAGACTATGCCATCTCAGATTCATTTCATAAGCAGTAGTTCCTCTAGGGATGCTAAAAATATGATAGTCGAGTACCCTTCTAGTCCAGAACTTAGGATTGTAGATGCATTCATTGAGCCTAGGAATGTAATAGGGGAAACCTCTAGTAGGCCATTCCAAAGAGAGGAGGGAGAAAATGCTATTATTCAAGACATGCTAAGTGCCTTGAGGGCTGCTTTCGACTTCCCTCAAAATGTAACTTGTAGAGTACCTGGTTCCCTGGATTGCCCCACTAACATCGGTCAGGGCGAGATTTGCGCCTATCTCGAGTGGTTAGAGATGGGGCTTAAGTTCCCTCTTCCCCCCTTAGTTAGAGAATTTTTCAAATGGTTCAACATCTGTCTTGCCGACTTCAACATCAATAGTTGGAGGCATTTATTAGGATTTATAGTTTTAGGGCATCTGAATGGCGTAGAAGTAGATCTTGATTTGATTTGTAGCAATATGGATCTGAAGTTTCTGAGGTTGGAGGGCTTATTTTATATGTCCTTCGACAAGGGGTTCAAACCCCTCTCCTAGGTACCTACTTCTACCAAGACTTGAAAGAAATGGTACTTTTTCATAGGAGGAGGATGGGAGCTAGAAGACTACGAGGGCCAAACCTTGACTTTCCTTCAGAGTACCAGGATTAAGGGTGAGACCCCCTCTTGATATGTTCTTGTCTTTTCTTTTTGCTTTATCTCTTGCTGTGGTCTGATTTTTGTGTTTTGTGTCTTCTGTGCAGATAAAAAGGCTTGGAAGAGGTTAATCTTCACCGTTGACCTTCAAGACAAGTACCGAAGGCTCCTTCAGACCAGCAACCGCGCCCACACTGCAATTATTTCTTCCGAGCATTTGATGGAGGCCGACTTGACAAAAAATAGGGCCGGCAATCGGAAGAAGCCCTTGATGTCCAACTGGGCACCAGGGAAGAAGAAGAAGATGGTGGGGGAGACTTATTCCCCTACCGATCCGCCTCTTCAAGTGAAGAGGAGGAGATTCCTCTCTAACTCTTCAGACCGAACACCGTCTGAAAATATGAGGGAGTCTCTTGCTCCCGAGCCTGCCCTTCTCTCTACCCTTGCAGTCCCTACCAAGAAAAGAGGGAAGAGGAAGGCTACTACTGCTACTGCAATGCCTGATGACTTCTGCTACTTAGCCGCGAAGAAGGCTTTCGACGAATCTTGGGCTTCAGGCCCAAGTAAGTATAAAGGTACGAAGGCAGAGAAGATCGTCCAAGACCTACTGACCTTTCAATTGAGGGTAATTTCTAAGCTTACTCCCCTGTTTTTTGCCTTTATTCTTCTTTTTATGTTTTGCTTTGAAGTCCTGATTTGTTTATTTCTTGTTTTCAGACTATGAATGGCCTTGCTGCCATTGTGGAGTCCTCAGAAGATTCGGAGTTGATTGATAACCTCCAATTCGAGCTGGAAGAGGCCAGGCTACTATTGGGGACAACCCAATCCATTACCTCTACAGCCAAGGAGAAGTTGAAGGAGGCTACGAACTCGTATTCCATCCTGGAGTCTGAACGGGACTCTCTCGCTCTGAAGTTGGAAGACCTCCAAAAGAGATTTGAAGACTTCCACTCTGCCTCCCTTAAGAAAATCCAAGACACTGTCGATTCTGCCAGAGCTCAAACTAAGGCTGACATGAAGGCTGAAGTCGAGGATATGGGTGGAAAGCTGATTGAGCACGGGTACCGCTCCTTCAGAGCCAAGCTCCTCATGAAGTACCCCGACTTTGATCTGACTGGGATCGATGATGTTGAAGTCCCTCCTAATGAGATCGGGGTGCAGGACGATGATAATGAGTTAGCGCTTCCCGACCTTCCCCTGGCTGATGCACCAGATCAAGCTGATATGGATGTAGTGTGCTAAATTTGAGGAGAACGAAGAAGAGGAAGAAGAGAGCGATCTTGCTATGGTGTGGAACGAGTTCTCCCTTATTTCCAATGCTCTAGAGGTGGCCAAACTAGCAGTAGACTAGGATATTTTGTATTTTGCTTTATTTCTTTGTAACTTTCTCAAATTTGGGCCAATTATCAATGAAATTAACTTCTTCTGAACTTGTGTATACTGTTTTTTTTTAAAGCTTTATTTGTCAATAGAATCTCCAGAGTAGTCATACTTGTAAGATTTTTTGGATGTTGATACGGTGTACTAATCTTTCACATTTGTAATGAAATTCAGTACTTTAATCAAGTCATGATTTCAAATCATCACTGCTCTGTAATAAAACTTTAAGCTCCTCATCCTTATAACTCGTAATTAAACCAAGTAAGAATCTTTGGGACTTGAAAGTGAATTAGGCTTTAAGCCTCATATCTCCTCAACTTGTAATTAAATCAAGTATGGATTGGTAACTGACTTCTGAGTATAATAGATTATGATTGGATCAAGCGCTGATGTTCAGAACTTATGATTGAATCAAGAGTTTTACTTGTATTTAAACCAAGTGTGAAACTTTGAAATTGAATCGAAATCTTTAACACCTTGTAATCAAGTATTGACCTTCAAGCATAACAACTGAACCAACACTTTGTAATTAAATCTAGTGGTGATCCTTCAAAGCAGTGATTGAACCAATACCTTTGACAGAGATCTTCAGAACTTGAGACTAAGTCCAAATTTCTGTAACTTGCAGCTAGATCAAGTTTTAGCCCCATAAAGAATAAAGGACTATGGCAGGTTGAGCAGCCAATGCTTCTGACATTTTGATTGTTCTTCTTGAATGAAAAATGGACCAAGCCTATAGCTCTTGTAGTGAATACAAGGCTTCTAGGGGTTATTAAAGTGGACCAGACCTGTAACACTTGCACCAGTTGTAAGGTTTTTAGGGATCCGTATGTTGGGATGGACTAAGCCTGTAGCACTGGTAATGGATACAAGGCTTCTAGGGGTCATTGAGATGGACCAGACCTGTAACACTTGCAATGGTTGCAAAATTTTTAGGGGTCTGTACATTGAGATGGACCAAGCCTGTATCACTTGTAATGGATATAAGCCTTTTAGGGGTTATTGAGATGGACCAAACCAGTAACACTTGTAATGGTTGCAAAGTTTTTAGGGGTCTATACATTTAGATGGACCAAACCTGTAGCACTTGTAATAGATACAAGGCTTTTAGGGGTCATTGAGATGGACCAGACTTGTAACACTTGCAATGGTTGCAAAGTTTTTAGGGGTTTGTACATTGAGATGAAAACACTAAAATGTAAGAAAAAAGAACTCTTTTATTGATAGTACTTTCGTAAGTGCTCAATATTCTAGGGCCTGGGTACAAGCTTCTCAGTTACATCCTCTAACCAATACGTCGTAGGCCTGATGACCTTGGTCACCTTGTAAGGCCCTTCCCAATTAAGGGAAAGCTTTTCCATGGTGGGATCTTTAGTATTTGGGAATACTCTTCTTAAGACGAGGTCTCTGACCTGGAAGTGGACAGGTCTTAGCCCTGGACTGAAGTTCTTGGCCAATCTTTGTTGATATGCTTCAGTTCTGATTCGAGCTTGTTCACGTTTCTCCTAAAGCAGATTTAAGTTTTTTGTGAGATGATGGTCGTTGGCTTCCTGGTTAAAGGCATCCGTGTCACGCCCCGAATTCCCGACCGAACCCGGGGACGCGACTGAAGGAAACAAAAGAAGAAAATAAATAAATAGAAAGAAAATAAATAGACAGGTAAGTAAATAAATAAATATTTAACGAATTTTAACTAAGTTTACTAATTTAGATACAAGTCTATTCCATTAACAGAACGCTACATCCATATATCTCTGTCAATACACATACATTCCCGGTTTATAAAAATTTCGGCAGAACCTCCTTTGTTTTTTGAACCTTTTTCCCCCTGATAATCACAATGCATCATATAACATCATATAAATATAAATACATCACAATCCATCCTCACTCGATGGCCACAACTTTATCAAAGTTAAATATACATCGCCTACTTATACAATCCATCACATCTACTTCTACACTTAAACTAAAAGATCATAAATTTCATATTTATTACAATATACAATGTCATTTCCATTCTTTTTAGAAAATACGCTCCAAGGGCCCAAATATTCTTCCTAATTTATTTCCTCTCCTTCATCAAGTCCCGCGTACCAGGAGCTTTATCTGAAACCTGTGCCCACGAATGGGTCAGCGCCAACATGCTGGTATGGTACAATACTAATGCAAGGAATAAAATTAAGTCATGGCATGTGCAAGTGTACATGTATATCTACATGCCTCCCTAATCATTCATACAATATAATGGCAATATACAAACTACACATCTGTATAAAACCCTATATCACGTTCACAAATTCATCAACACAATGCACAGGTAACATGCGTGACACACCCATGCATCTCAATGTCACACCCATGTCTCGCTTCACGGTTCTTCCCCGTTGGCATGCAAGTACCAATATATGTCTCGCTTTACGGTCCGGACCCTGTAGGCCTGCGAGTACCTAATGGCCAATTTTGGGTTTTTCACCACAGGATCTGCACCCTCATAATGCACTAGCACCTCGTGCTGACCCACACTATGCTTTCGAAGAATCACACTATGCCAATATGCCATGTTTTCATCATGCAACAATACAGTCCAAATGAAACGTCACGTTCAAAAGCGCATGCAACATACTTTAAATAATGCATCACAATGAAGATCAAATCACAAGACTTCATCCACAATGCTACGTGTCATACTCAATCAATCTCAACACTTACGCAAACCCATGTGTCACAATATCAACAATCCTTCTCAAACATAAATCACATGGGACGACAACTCAAGAAGTAAATCACAACTCCCAAATAATCATAAAGAACATGAAAACATATAAACAATCCACTCAAAGAAGCAATCATTCCTATGTGATCTTCTATCAGCAGACAAGCACAAAAACATTCAATCAATATGCACATCAATCCTAATTTAATTCTATTCCTTACTTAGTAAAGTACCATACCTGATCAGGTTATCTCAACCCCAAGAAGTCATGTCCACTACTCAGTCAATTGGTGAATAACGCAATCCTCCTACTGTAGCTGTTTAGAGAGTCCTCGCCTTTCTCTTCGATGTTCCTAAAACCACAAAATGTAACTCAGTCGGTTGGTTACTTGAATGATGCTATTCATCAAATTTTATGTATTTTTATGATTGGTATTTCTTTTACTCAATTAGGCTTCACCATTGAATCCGGAACGCCGAACAAAGTCGGTTCAGGCTTTCGCGGAATTCAATTTGGACATTTGTACCCTAAAGGGTAAAATAATCATTTGGTCCTTTCACGGTTTCCCAATTCCCGAGGTCTCTTTTCATAAATTGGACCTTACCGTTGAATTCAAAACATTCAAAATAATAAAAATCCACTCTTCTCTTGTTTCAATCAAGTTTCGTTTGATTAGTCTTTCAACTCAGTGGCGTTTTGGTCATTTTAGCTTTTAAATTATCATTTAATTAAATATTATTTTATTCACTTGGATCAATTCACAATTCACTCAAATTTCTGGGTATAATTAAAATCTCACGAGGTTCTATTCATTGCCCATAATTTTTCCAATTCCTATAAGTTTATTTATATTATTTTTCCCGTACGTTTTCAATTTAAACCAATTATTGGATAGCTTCTCCTTTTCAACCAAACACTTCCCGAACTCAAATCTAAAATTTTACCCATACAGTAATATTGTTAGGCAGCTATCTGAATGGTTGAGTTGGGTCGGACTCAACCCGGTTTGGCCCGAATAAAAATACAAAACTCAATCGTTAAATTGTGTTTGGATTATTTTTCTGAATTCCCATTTGATCTAAAACAATTTTTATATTTAATGAAATCCCACAATCAATTTAATTTTAAGAAAACCAAGAGCATTACTACTACAGCTACCAACCAACAAAGGTTCTTGAAATAAGATGGTATGCCCAAGCAACAGCAACATCTACAGACGCCAAATCCACCAATCATTCAAGACATCTCCGTGACCAACCCCTGGCAGAACAGGGGAACTCCCGAAATCTCAACACCCACACGCGCAGATATAAATATATATATATATATATATATATATATTCCTCTCTAATCTCTACAAATTCCATAAACTGCTACACGCATACATATACATATGTAAATTCTTACCGCAGCACCGTTATCGCCGTCCAATGCAACGCCAGTAGCAGCCACTTTCCTTCCTCTACCCCCGTTGTTCCCAACGATCGGCTGAGTCCCATGGATGGGTTCACTCCAACTACACCAGTTTGTTTGGTTCCTCAAAGTTCAATACAGATTTATCAAGTGAACCTCCAACAGTGACCATCAAAAACAGGGCAATAGACCATACCGTTACACTGCTACTCCAACACGCACACACATATATATTTACACATACTCCTGCTGCACATCAGTTCTTCTCCCATCCAATCATCTACCATTAGTTCGGCATCACAATCACCAAATACTTCACCCATATACCTCATAGAACCCATCCACTACAGCCGCAAAGAACAAAGTCGCGCCTCTGTTGCACCGCTACTGCCGCCACCACTGCTGTCTTCCGTCTCTCCTCCATCTCCACAAAATCCCAGCTTCAACAACTCCAATTCATCACAGCAACCAAAACAGAAAAGAAAAAGATGGAGATAAAACCTGTCCCCCCTTTCCGATTCAATCAAGTCGTCACCTTAGCCACTGACAAAACCGCAACAACACACACACAATTTAGCCGCATCAAAACCCCCTTTGATCTGCGGCTCACCCACTGCTTCGCCGCCTCTGGAAATCCCAAAATCCATCGCCAAGCCGTCGCCCCTCTTCTCCTCTCTTCTTCCCTCTCTCTTCTTTTTTCTTTCCTTTCTCTTTTTCTCTCTTTTCTTTTCTCTTCTTTTTTTCACCTACTTACGCATATAGCAGCTTCGACTGTTCTTCTTTTCTCTCTACTTTCTTCCGTTCTAGCAGCTTCGGCTGCTTTTTCTCACTTCTTTTCCCCCAACTTCTAGCTTCTTCCAGCAATTTACACGAGACACACATATATATATACTATATTCCTTTTTGGTCACGTGGTCAAACAGTGCAGCTACTTTCTTTTAGACTCATATAATATAGTTATATTCTACCCATATGTGTGTCTATATATTTATACATACGGAACCATACATATATATATTTTACATTTTACCGTATCAATATTTTATTTCCTAAAATATTAATTTATGAAATAATATAAAATTTGCCTTAAAACTAAGACTTGGCATCATAATTATTTATTTTCACATAATTTTATAATTAATTATTCGTATCAGACCCATATATTCATCTTGGTACTCGTTTGACTGAGTCATCTATCTCTCCGACCAAGCACTATTTCTAGTGGTCTGGATTAATTTTATATTTTCTAATAATTAATTCAATCATGACTCACTGTACTTTGGCCTATTTCGAATCGTTATCGTCACATAATTTATTTTATTTTATTTTATAATTTTTTTTTTCAAATCTCTACAATCCGTCCTCAAGGTTAGCATGCCCATTTCGACAAGAATGACTACCTCTGAATCGTACATAAGCGAGAATGGTGTCTTTGCAGTTGGTGTCCTTCTAGTAGTACGGTAGGCCCAGAGCACTCTAGGGAGTTCCTCGACCCATCTTCCTGTGACTTCTTCCAACCTCTTCTATATAGTGTCAAGAATTGTGCGGTTGGTGACCTCGGCTTGCCCACTAGCTTGGGAATACCCCGACGAAGAGAAGTGGTGACTGATGTGCAGATCTTCATAGAACTTCTTAAACACTTTACTAGCAAACTGAGTACCATTGTCTGAAATGATGACGCGAGGTATGGCGAACCTGCAGACTATGTTCTTCCATGTGAAGTTCTTTACCTCTAGTTCTGTGATGTGAGTTAGGGGCTCGGGTTCTACCCACTTGGAGAAGTAATCAATGGCGACCAACAGATACCTTCTGTTTGGAGAGGCTTTTGGTAATGGCCCTATGATGTCCATCCCCCACAAAGTAAAGGGCCATGGGCTGGCGATAAGGATAAGCTCTTAGTGGGGTTGGTGCTGATATGAAGCAAATCATTGGCATTTATCACATTTCTGGACATACTCTTTGGCCTGTTTTAGCATGCTGGGCCAAAAGTAACCCTAAGTCAGAGCTCGATAGGCTATGGTTCTGCCATTATTGTGGTTGCCACAGATTCCTTCGTGTATCTCTACTAAAACATATTGAGGTTCCTCTAGAGATAGGCACCGCAAGAGGGGCTGCGTGTAGAATCTTTTGTAGAGCTTCCCATTTAAGATTAGGCACCGAGCTCCCTGATTCGAATCCTTTGGGCCTGGTTTTTGTCCTCTGGAAGCGATCCTTCTTTTATATACTGGATGATGGGAGTCATCTAGTTCTGGGTTTGTTCTGAAACCTGGGAGGATTGTAACTCTTCAAAGCTTGGCTTCAATTGGTAGGAGACTCTCACAATTGAATCCCTCTCCGTTTTGAGATGGGAGGCTATATTTGCTAGGGCATCAGCCTTGGAGTTCTGACCCCTTTCAATATTCTGAATGGTGAACTTATGGAATGAGTGCTTCAATGATCCTACCAGTTCTAAATATATGATCATTCTGTCATCCTGGGTGAGAATTCTCTCAAAACTTGGCTTACCACATGTTGGGAGTCAGAGAATGCTTCGAGATTCTAGGCTTCGCTTTCCAGGGCCAGCTTCATCCTAAGGATGAGAGCTTCGTACTCAGCTTCATTATTAAAGCCTCTGAACCCCAAGTTGACTACCTTCTCAGTTATGAACCCGTCGGGGGACTGAAGCACTATGTCGATGCCCAAACCTTTATCGGTAGATGACCCATTGGTATAAAGATGCCATACCGAGGTGTTCACATTGGCGTGTGCTTTAGCGTGCAGTGCTGGAGTGAATTTAACAACAAAATCTGCTAGTGCTTACCCTTTGATGAAGGTCCGTGGTACATAGGATATATCAAATTTTCCTAACTCCACGGACCACTTAACCAGGTGTCCCGAGACTTTAGGTTTGTGTAGTACTGACTTTAGAGGATAAGTGGTAAGGACCTCAATAGGATGCGCCTGAAAGTAGGGCTGAGCTTCTGAGCAGAGATTATCAGAGCGAATGACAATTTCTTGATCTCGGAGTACCTTGCCTCGGCATCCAAGAGTGCCTTCCTTACATAAAAGACAGGCCTCTCAACTCTTTGTCTTGTCTGAACAGTGTAGAGCTGACGACATTTTCTGAAACCGCAAGATATATGAGTAAGTTTTTTCCTTGAACTGGCTTTGAGAGGAGCTCAGGGGACGCCAGATGCTACTTCAATCCCTGAAAGGCTTTTTCACACTCTAGGGTCCATTCTAAGGCCTTACTCCCCCTTAAGGCTATGAAGAACAGAAGGCATCGATCAGTAGACTTGGAGATGAACCGATTCAGAGCCACAATTCTTCCGTTTAAGCGTTGAATGTCTTTCTTGGTCTTTGGTGGCTTTAGTTCAATTAAAGCTTTTATCTGTGTGGGGTCTGCCTCGATACCTCTCTAAGTAACCAGAACTTACCTTTTGTGACCCCGAAGGTACACTTTAGGGGGTTCAACTTCATATTATGCTGCCTCAGGATGTTAAATGTCCGGTTCAAATGCTGGATGTGGCTGTTCTCCTGTAGGCTTTTGACCAGCATGTCATTTATATAGACCTCTATTGTGTCACCGATCAAGGGGCTGAACATTTTGTTTACTAGGCATTGATACGTAGCCCCGACATTCTTCAGACCGAACAATATCACTCTATAGCAATAGAGACCTCGTTCGGATATGAAGGTTGTCTTTTCCTAGTCTGGGGGGTACATCTGGATCTGATTATATCAAGAATAAGCGTCCATTAAGCTCATGAGTTCATGCCCAACAGTCGCATCAACTAGCTGGTCAATCTTTGGAAGGGAAAAACTGTCATTAGGGCAGGCTTTGTTGAGGTCTTTGTAATCAACGCAAACCCTCCACTTACCGTTTTTCTTCTTAGCAAGGACGGTATTAGTGAGCCATTCTAGGTAAAACACTTCCCTTATCATTTTGGCATCTAGTAGTCTCTGGACTTCTTCGTTGATGATCTTGTGGCGCTCTGAAGCAAACGTCCAATTTTTTTGCCTTACGGAAGGGTGATCTGGATCAATCATTAGCTTGTGGGGAGATAAGGCTAGGATCTATCCCTTCCATATCCTTAGTTTTCCAAGCGAATATTGAGAGGTTGTTTTTCAAAAACTCCACTGTCTCCCTTTGTTCAGAAGGGGATAGGTTTAAACCGATCTGCAAGTACCGTCCCTCCTTCAGAACTAACGAGCACTTTGATGGGGTCTTTCATTGGCTTGGCGCTACTGTCCTTGCCTCTAGGGCTCAATGGCTTGTCAATTTGGGAGGGACACTTTCACGACCCAAAACCCACCCTATGTGGATTAAGGGTCCGTGACCGGGTCTGCGGCCCGTGGGCCATTCCCTGTCAAAAGGATTTGAAATGCTAAGTAAGGTTTTAATTTAAACATTTTATAATCGTTAGTAAAACTGGTAGCATTGTTAGGTTATCATTTAATACATGCCAAAAAAATATAAGTGTTTATAAGTACAGGTCCTCCAAAAACCCAAACTGTTAGGACCGTGGAAACATGGGAGATATTAAGACCTTATAGTGTCCAGAGTAATACAAAAACTAACCAAAATCTACCAAAGGCTCGCAGGCGTTTAGTCCTCTTGAGCTCCTGAGGGTCCTCCTACTTCTTGTTGTCTTGAAAAAAAATAATAAAGGAGGGGTGAGCTAACAAAGCCCAGTAAGTAATTTCTTAGCTTTAACATGGGTTGGGGTTAGTCTACAAGAATAATGGAATGAAAAGATAATAGATAGCCAGTCACCAAAATACAATAACAATGGCCCAAGGGTCCAAAAGACTTATCCCAAATACGATGCAAGAAGATGGTAATAATGAATCAACAACTGGGATCTAACCTATCATGAAGTTTCGCTGCCACAACAATTATGTTAGTCAATCAAAGTTTATCAAGCTTGCAACAATATGATCATTCACAAGGCATAGAATATGATCATTCAACGAATGTACAAATAAATCATCATCAAGTTCTAACAATACAACTGCATAAACAATCCGGGGCCCGACATACCCCACAATACGCACATTCAATTTTGCTTCTCTCTTTCGGGCTTACTGAATAGCGTGAGAGTTCTGTCATCACTAGTCCTCGTAGGACATACAAGACCTCTAAAGGGTACACCCTACAGTCTGTGAATAGATGGGCCATTCTGACTGCACATAACTCCAAGCACTTACAAAATGTCATGATCAACAAAGTACCACATGGGATATACAAGCATGCAATTCAATCAATTTCTCAATCAATGAGTCATAGCGTGTGTGGTATGATAAGATTTCCAACAATATGATATATCACAAGATTACGGTATGGCATACATGAAGGTTTAGTTAAGCTCAATATCAACAATCAAGTTCTCAAATGATATAGGCAAGCAAATTGAATCCGATGTACAGTCATCACAAATTGATTAGTCATCAATTCAAAGAAATTAGGATCATTAGGTAGGTAATGGAGTACAAGCTTGGCAGTATTAGAATAAAACGTGACATGGCTAAGGAAAAACTCATATTAAAGCATAAGAATTACTTACCTCAAAGATAACTTTCAACAATTCTATTAATTTAAATCTCCTTCTCCTTCCCCTTGGAGGTTCCTAGAAATCATAGATTTAATTATTATTAACTCATCTCAAATATATTAGGTCGATGTTAATATTCGTGATTTATTTTAACTCTCTCGGTATTATTTAATTATATTCTTAAAGTTGCTAAATTTTATACATCGGTCTTCAGAGTATTTTGTTTGGGTAAACGGACTCCACCGTTGAGTCCGAAACGTCCAAAAAAATAAATGTAGGACTTCGCGGCTTTTTATTTGACTTCGGGTACCCCCAAGGGCAAAATGGTAATTTTATGTGACTTAATTTTTCGAAACTCTGGTCGATAAAATGGACCTCACCATTCAGTCAAGAATGTCCGACATAGTCAAAATGCACTATTTGTTTAATTAATTTAGACATTGGAATATTTATCTATTTTTAAATAATTTAAATTAATTTAATAATAATACTATAATATATATATATATATATATATATATATATATTTTCGGTTGGATTTATAATGGGTGAGAATTGGGTGGCATAGTGGTTGGTTAAGTGTCACCTCTCCAACAGGTCACGGGTTTGATTCTAGAGGAGCTGCGGCTCCCCTTTTTTTTCCTGGTTTTTTTTTATCCAAACGGCGGACAGTGGGGTTATCCGAGGATAGGTTATCCTCGTTCCAAACAATGACCTAATTGAATTTCTTACCATCGCAACCAAACAACCCAGAAGACATTTAAAAAGGATTAAGTCCCCAAACAATGTCGTTTCAATAATGCGGTGTCTTGCCCACAGTTCAACACGTGTCTGAGTCGACACAGTGGCTGGTTATCTTGGTTAGGATCGGCTGAGTCAACTCACGAGTTGACTCAGCGAGGTCTTCTTCTTCCCCCACGCTTGTGCACTGTAGCGCTACAACCCTAGCTACAGTACCCCTTGTATTTCGTGGGTTTCTAGTGAAATTCGTGAGGTTTGGTTGATTCCTTTAGGTTTCTGCATGTCTCAGAAGGAGTTTGGCATCAATTTGGGGGTTTGGTTTGAGCTTAACAACCAAGTGGAGGGTCTTTGGAGGGTCTCGGTTCTAGGTTAATTTCCTAGTTCATTTCAAGGTCAAATTCCATTCTAATTGTTGCGTTGAACTCCTTGAGTCATAAGGTGTCTATTTCTAACCATGCATGAAAGTTTAAATGCATCTACTCGGACTTACCATTGTTGACCATTCGGCATCTCTCTTAAACAATGCTCAATCGTGAGCCATTTTGGGCTTTTCCACCCCTTTCCCTTGTCTATTACATATTTCAAAACCTATGGACCTATATCAATTATTTCAGACTTCAAACCCAAGGTCTAGCCATGGCTGCCACCTATGGCTTAGGGCTTTTCAGGCCCCTTCGACCCTCTCATTTCACCTAACAATAGTCTTTAAATGTTACAGTATTCATGCATGCAGTAATAAGGCCCAATATGAAATTGAAACAGTGCCAAAAATTGAAAAAGGAAAAGTAATAACAGTTTTGAGGTCTTATACCTTGGTGGTTCCTCCCTCAATCGTGGCCCAGTTCTGACCCTCTCAAACCTCTTTAGATCAGCTCAGTTTCCTTCCCCTCCTTGTGCACCTCCAAGTAGTTATACACAATGCATGCACACACACTTTCCTTACACACAATCTCTCTCTCTCTCTCTCTCACAATCACTCACACCCACACTCTGTTGGTCTCTCACACACTCACGTCTGAAGGCACAACATACACAGTTGAAGTATTTCAAAATGGTAAGACTTACACATATAATTGCATACCTATACATTTACCTATGCATGCACATCATGGTGTGCAGCTATGATGATGATAACTAGGGCAAGCATGATGATGAGGGCTGAAGCATAGGGTGATGTGGGGTAAAGTACTGCATGAATGACCATTGGCCAATGTGGGAGGTGGGCTTGGTTAATTTGAGTTTATATATATTTTGTTGTATAATTAAGTACAAAAGTTCTAACAGCCAACTTGGTAAAATTTTTAGATGAAACTACTTTCCTCACTTGGTCAAGAGTTCAAATCCCCTTGGCCTTACATTTAGCATTTTTCTCTCATTTTAGGCTTATGTCTCGTTTGGCTAACGCAGATTTCTATTTTAGCTATTTCCTTAATAACTTCTTTTTTATTGCTCATTTTACGAAGCAGTTTCTTATGGTGGTTTTCCATTTAGCTTAGCTTCGATGTCAAAGGTCTCATGCCAGTTTTTTTTTTCATTGTGTTTTTCGTAGTTAGCTAATTCGAGTTTTAATAGTGTTAAAATAAGGCTTAAATAGCTAAATCGCTGTATTAACTTCGCAAAAGACTTCATTACATTGATTAAACAGCAAAATTAAGTTCGGGGTGTTACAGACACTCTTTTATTTCATGAAGGTTGGAAAGGGAAGGACTCCCTCCTCCATGATGATGCTTTGATTGCTATTTGGGGGTATTCTCCTTCAACTCAAGAGCGTGGCACTCTCGGGCAGTTGGCTGGCAGCTTCTAATGGAGTAGACCATGTTGTTATGCACGTACTTCAGGCATTGGTGGAGGGTCGGGGTGATCTTTCCCATTTAAAGGAGCCAAGGTCTCACGATAATAACGTTATAAAGGGACTTGGAATCCAGAACCATGTATTCGGAGATCAAGGTCTTCTGTCCATCCCCTTCTCCCGCCGTTGTCGGTAGGTCAATTTTATCTAGCGGGGTGCTAAGTTTCCCATCAAACCCTGCTATTATTGTGATGGTAGTCTTGATGTCACTAGGGTTGAGCTTCATGTGCTTAAGAGGCTCATAAAACAACATATTGGTGGAACTCGCCGTGTCTACCAAGGCCTTTCTGATCTGAAAATTGGAAATTTTGAGCGAGATAATAAGGGCATCATTGTGGGGACAGCGCACCCTTGCAAGATCCAACTCTGAAAACTAGACTTGAGGCACCGGCTTCATCATTTTCTCAATTGTAGAGATCTAGAGGATGTTAGGTGTTGTCTTGGCCTCCCGAGCATACTGCTTTCTTGCACGGTTGGACATTCCTATCATCAATTTTTTAATGTGGAGGACAAAATAACTTGGTTGTTCTGTGGTGGCTATTCATTCCGGACCTCCCTCTGTTCAGGTCTTTATTCTTGCCTCCTCTACTGTAGCCTATCGTTACGGAGGTTCTGCCTCCCGTCCTGTCTGATGAACTCTCACAACCGCCTACACCTGATGAGTTGCTCAATCTCCTACTTGAGGGCTCTGCACTCGTCGATAGTGTGCCCGTGATCTTTGTGAAAATCACAGTATTTGCTATGGTCCCTGGTATCAGGATTGTTTTTCAGTGGGTCTAGCCATTTTAGATCCTCACGAGTATGTACCTGTCGAAGTATATGAGAAAGAGAGGCGTTCAGAGGAGTGAACGTGCCATATCTCCCCGTATTGGGGTTATTCTGGGCTCTGAGCACTATCCTTCTGTCAGGACTTCTAACCCTTTTTTTAGTTACGCTGGAGTCTTTCCTGTGATCGTCCTTCTGAGCTTGTTCTTTGGCTTTTCGGAAGGATATTTTCGTGTCCTCCAGATTTATGTATTTGCATGCCCGCTCTATGAGCGTTGTTATGTCGGCGGGAGGGTTCTTTGTTAAAGAGTCATGAAGGTGCCTCGGCCCAAGGCCAGAGGTGAGAGCTGTTACCAAAAAGCTCGGGCTGTAATCTGTTGTCTCTGTAAACTCGGCATTGAATCGAGCGATATACTCCCGAAATGACTCACTTTTAGCCTGCTTAATCTTAAGCAGGAACTCTGGTCCCTTTCTTAGCTTCCTACTGGTCAGGAATCGGTCGAGGAATTGCTTGCTAAGCTCGTAAGAATTGATAATAGATTCCTAAGGAAGGCTGTGGAACCACTTCAGAGCAGTTCCCTTAAGGTTGGTTACAAAAGTTCGGCATGAAGGCATCGCTGGCTCTATGTAGGGCCATGGTGTGCTGATAATAGAAGAGATGGTCCCCGGGATCCTCAGACCTATTGTATAGAATGAATTTTGGGACAACAAATTTCTTTGGTCGCTCTTCTGTCATTATGGCAGGAGTGAATGGTGTAGCAAACCTTCTGAGTAGCCTTGCTAGTTCGTCCTGCTCTAGAGGGATGCGGGTTCCTTTGGAGACAATAGTTTAATCCATAGGGTCTGCTACTTCCTCCACCCTTTGTGGAACCTTAGGCTAAACCTGTTGTTGCTGACCTTGTCTTGCAGCCTCTGTCCCGATATAGAGGGGACGATTCTGCCCAGCAGTAGTGGAAGGGCGTTGGTCTCCCAAAACTAGGGGAATCAGCGTTGGTTGAGGAAGAGATTCATACGGTATTGGGTTGGCCCCTGAAGCTACTGGAGTTGGGACTCTAGTACTACTTGGATAATGATCAACAGGATTAAAGGCTGGGATCCCCCTTCCTGTTGCAATGGATGACTGGGGATCACCGCTATATGTGTGCTGCCATGGGGGTGTACCAATTGCATATTAGGAGTCTCTGTGGGAGGTTCTCTGCTTATGATGGTGGCAGGAGGCTGAACCCCTGCATCAGCTGCATTGGTATGAGGATGAGTGGGATTGTTCTGCTGATTCTGGGTCAACAACGCCAAAGTTCGAGAGATGGCGATGAGTTTTTCCTGTATCTGGTCAGACTGTCGTTGGACCCAATTGAGTTGTTGCTGTACAGGGTCGGATACTTGCCCCCTTCCTCTTTCAGCTGGAGGCTGGTTTCGGGGTTTTGGAAACTTTTTCTTGGATGAAGATTGGAAACTATCGTCTTTTAGTGAGAAAAGAAAAGAAAGCTGTCGTTGTCAGAGAAGAAATTTAGTAAGAAATTATTTTCGCTTCCCTTACATGGCGCCAAACTGATGTTACATTTTCTGATCAGTGAGGCTCCATTCTTCGTTGTCTATCAAGCACTCAAAGAAGAGATTCAGAGGGCCACCGGGTTGGCTCCCGTGGTAGACACTCCGATGATAAAGTTAATAAAAACTAAAGTAAAAGATTGCAATTGAAAGTAATTAAAAAGTGCACTTTAGGGTTTAATTTATAGATTGCGGATCTCTTAAATTAAGTAGGATTCGGAGTTGCAAAGATATGAATTTGGTGATATCTGAAGATGGCAGTTACCATGTAGGACTCTGTTTTCTTTCTTCAAGATTGGTAGGGCATGTAAGGCGGTGACCAGCTCGGGACCCTTTTATGCGCATGCCCTGCATTTCTTGTTCTAGAGTGAAAACCAGATATCTTATGGGATTTCGAGCGAATGGGCTCTGAACCCTATGTGTATGTCCGTTCTGAATAAGAGAACTTTTCCCTCAGTTTGTATGTACACGTGTCATGTGAAGATTGATCTGTCTTTTTGTAGTATATCACTAACATTTGCTGCATTGGCCTAAGCTTGTGTACTCATGCAAATTCAATTATACATATTCCCACTATGGAACAAAATGTGCTTTAAAGTGAAGAGGAATTAGTTATTTTTGTGTCTAAGAATAAGAAATTAAGTGATCAGGGTGACATGTCTTAGTCCATTCATGTGGTCAAGGTTAATATTCAATGTGCGAGCTGAAACTTCTGGAATGATGTTGATAATCAGCTTATCAAACACTAGAACAAGAAAAAGACGGGCATGGTGATTTAGGTTCTATGGTTTCTCCCCAAATTTGTGTGTGTATGTGAGAGAGTGAGAGAGTGAGAGAGAGAGAGACTCATGGTTTAATTGAGAAATCAGTACCATGCTGTCATGATTAAATTATTATTGTCCTAGTTTAATGATAACGTCCTATTAATATGACTCATGATTTAAAATTCATCAATTATTTGAGAGTGTAATAAAAATATTTTAACTTCGAATTTTTTTTGCGTCGATCTTTGACGGTTAAAACTTAAAGAGTGGATTTGATTATCAAGGAAAGAAAACTTAGTTTGATACACGTAAGTTACTTAGAATACTTATGATCAAGTCATAAATATATATATATATATATATTTTAACAAAATAATTTTAAAAAATTAAAATTTTCAATTCTTTAGGAAAGAATATGCGCCACAACAAACGACCCCTTATATCCGCCACAGATTGTAATGCTCATAATAAAATGCATTCAGAATCTACTAACTCAAATTTTAAGTTTTCATTTTATGTACCAATTATTTGCAAATTTTTTTAAGAATTGCCATTTTTTCTTCTATTTTCCTTTTTTAAAATTTGATTAAATGGATGTAATTAGTTCTTGTTAAGTGGCAGTCAATTTCAAACCAACCAAACATTGCTTGCTCAACCACATGAGATAGATGGGGAATTGATCATTTATATCTACTTTTTTTTTTCTTCTAAAAATGGGAAGGTGACAAATCTATTTATCCTTTTGGATATGATCAACTTATTAAGATAAAAAGAAAAAATTAAATTTATTCGTTGTGTTTACAAATAACTAAAATAAAATGAATATTTATTTAACATTTGTGATATTGAATTATGTGATTTAAAAAAGACTTATAATTAACATATTTTTGATGAATTGATTGTAAAAGATTACTGAATCTATCACTGAACCTACAGTCGGAATTTAGAATTTATTTTAAGGGGTAAATCTTTTGCTAAATGTTCAATATTATAAATTTAAAAATTGAATAATTCTAAAATTTTTAATTTTTTTTTATAAATAATTAAATTCATTGATATAAAGAAATTTATCAAATAGACACAGAGTATAATTAAAGAAAAAAATATATAGAATCTTTAGGCTATACGAAAAATCCTTAAAGTCAGTAAAAATTTATTAAAGGATAAAATTAGAATAGGAGGCAAAAATATAAATTAAAGTGATATATTTGAAAAAATATAAAAAATTTTAAAAAAATTCAAATAAGGAAATTTGAGGATGGGCAATTGCCTCTCTATGCCGTAGTTGCCTCCTCCCATGACTGAACCCGAATATACTTAGCTCAACACTCGAGTGACATATTCAGCTCATAGAGATTTCGACAAAAAGATGAGAGCAAGGCTGCCACTCGACAAGCGGGGACTCGCAGGGCTCTGCGCCAATGGCGCGCGAAGCGCATGCGGATCGGGCACGTATATTATACTCACACTAAACAGAAAAATGTAATTAAAAATCAACATAGACAAGAGGCGTATAACTTTTTTTATTTAAGAGATAGAATAGAGAGAGTATATATAATCTATCATCTACTAATTATTAATTTTCAAAAGCTCAAAAGGTATTAGTTAATAGCAATATTTATTACTAAATTTTATATGATTTTTATTGAAAAAAACTTCTTATGACTTTTAGCATTAAAATAAGACATTCATTTAGATTGTAAGATTATAAACATTTTTTTTTAAAAAAATATCATATGTAATTTAAATTATAAAAAAAATTCTAATCTCTTTTTTAATTCTAAAAACTAAAATGTTACTAATAATTTTTATATAATATATGCACATGTACATGTGTAATTTTTTAATTTATTAATAACTAAGTAATAAATTTGTTAATTATTTAATATGAGAGGAATTTAATTTCACAAAATATTATTAATTAATAGATATTATTATTTTATGGGTACATTACATTGACTTCTCTTGAGGTTTATGACAATTACACTGATTTTTTTTTAAAGTTTCTAAAATTATACTGACATCTCCTACTTTACAAAATAATATACAAAAACTTCATTCCTGTCAATATTTTTTTCAAAATGACGAAACTGTCTCTTTTATTTATTTATTTTTATATTTTTCTAATTTTAATCAATTTATTCTAACTTTTTTTAAGAATTTTTTAATTTTTTTATTTAAAAACAAATTTAAGGTAAACAATTTATTTTTATTTTATATAAAAATAAATTTAGAGTTTTTGTCAATATTTATTTAAAAAATAAAAAAATGCTTAAAATCTAAAAAATTAAAAAAAAATATGAAAGAGATAATTTTATCATTTTGAAAGAAAAAAATTAACTGAAGTAAGATATTTGTATGTTATTTTATAAAATGATACGCCAGAAAGTGTTCTACCTAATCAAGGTCCAACACATGTCTAAAATAGTTCTATTCAGATTCTAAGGCAAAAGAGTATACCGATGTAAACCTCGGTATACTGACCTCGGAACGATGGTGCAGTTAGCAACAAAAAGGAATGACGTGAGTATTATGAGAAATTACTATAGCCTGACAGGCGGTGAGCCCTAGCCCTGCAAAAAGGAGACACAGGTTTGGGGGCCGTTCCTACAGCTACACGTGTAAAGAGAGCCATGAGTTGGAAAGTCAAGATGAAATGACATCCACCGCTTGTCAGACAGATTGAATACTCCGCCCTATAAATACAACAAAAGAGGTATGTCAAATGATCGATATCTTTTTTACTAGCATTACACAAGTCAAGCCTTGGGTCAAAAAAGCAGAACCTAATTTAACCATCGGAGAGGTGACCATCGGAACCTTTCCCGATGGCATTTTTGATATTATCTCTTCTCAGGTTTATTCATAACGACGGACAAGTTCTTGACGAGCCAGAAACTGTAGCATCAGCTTGGCGCCGTCTGTGGGAACGCAATTATTCCTCTTACTATCCTTTTTTTCGTTTTTTGGTAGTCATGGCTTCCAACCGTCGTTCGACACCAATATCAAACCGACCATTGGCTTAGGATGAGGAAGTTGCAACCTCTGATCCTGTACAACAACAGCTTGATCAGATTCGAGATCAGATGCAGAAACAATCTGATCAGACTCAGGCACAACTATTGGCCATATCCCAAGTCCTGGCTTCTTTAACTCAAAATCCATCGGTTCTTCCTCCTCCAGGACTTCCCGAAAGTGGAAATCTCATTTTGCATACCTCCGGGGGAAGGCAATATGAAGAAGGTGGTCCTAGTGCTCGTTCGTTTTATCCACCGGACGCAGCTCCTGTTCGAGATGACATTCCAGGAGGACTACCAAATGTTCATCCTACTACCCTTAATTACAGCAAGGGCCGGGTTGTTAGCCAGGCAAATTCAGGAGCTAATTTGGTACAATCCGGACCACCGCTACAGCCGGCACCGGCTTCCTTTCAAAGACAATCAGAACATGCTATTCCTAGTCAGAACAATCCTCAACCTACTAGACTTGAGGTCGGTATGCCAGGATTTCAGCATTCTGTCCCGTCCAGAGTACCGATGAGATCGGAAGAAGTTGCGGATTCCATGGGACAGGCAGCCCATGCTCGAGAAGGAAATCAACCTCCTCGGCAGGATGAAATAGCAAGGCTTCTCGGTAGGTTCAATAATCCTTTTACGACAGCTATTTTGATCGAGGAACGTCCTCGAAAATTCATTGTTCCAAAGTTCACACCTTATGAGGGGTTAGACGATCCTGGTGATCATCTTTCCAATTATCAACATACGATGGCCCTTCATGGCGCCACCGACGCATTTCTATGCCGAACATTCGTCACAAGTCTTAAAGGTGCAGCCCTTCGATGGTTCCACAACCTCCCTCCTAACTCAGTCCCCAACTTCTATGAGCTCAGTAGGCGTTTCCTCGACCGCTTTTTAACTAGCAGGAGACTCAGAAAGGGGCCAGAATTTCTATTGTCAATCAAGCAACGGAAGGGAGAATCGCTCAGGGATTATATTGCTCGATTTAATTCTGAGCTAACCGAGATTACTGACTGCGGTGCAGCCTTTTTGGTGGCCGCCTTACACGCGAGACTATGGCCAGGGCATTTTCACGACTCCTTGACAAAGAACCCCTCGGTAGACATGGCGTCACTTATGGAACAAGCGAGAAAGCATATTAATTTGGAGGATACCAGAACATCCCTTCGTCTTGCCAAGGAACAAACTCAAACGGAGGACAAGTCCCCAACACAAAATGCTGGTAATACCAACAAAAGATAGAGGAGTCTGGATAAAAGAACTACATCCAGAGGTCAAAGCCAGCCCACTTCAGGACGATTCAAAACATACGCACCTCTAAATGTGCCACTACCCCCTTTAAATGCTACCATTACCCAGATCTATCACCAGGTCCGGGCACATGAAAATTTAAAGCGTCCGGAACCATTGTTCAGTGATCCAGACACCCGAGATCGTAGTAAGTACTGTGAGTTCCACCGAGATCACGGATATACTACAGAATTTTGCAGGCATCTTCAACAGGAAATTGATCAATTGATTCGAAGGGGTCGTTTAAAGGAGTTCGTTCAACGAGATAGCGGACAAAATACTCAAAATCAGAAACCCCAATAACCTCGGCAGGACTCTAGGCCTCAACCACAACGACAAGATCAAGGGTCCACTCTTGGGACAAGCCAAAGCTAACCACCCCAACCGAATAATCACGTTATCCTCGTCCTCCATGCTACCAATTCCATCTCTAGCATATCCAATCGAGCAAGGAAACGCTATGCTCGAGAAGCTAAGGTAGCACCAAGCCCTATCCAAGTCATGACTCTTGAAAAGCGGTTAAAGCCTTCACCACAAATCCAGTTCTCAGAGCTGAACCTGGCAGGCATACACTGTCCACACACTGATGCGCTTGTCATCACTCTCAGAGTCGCAAATTTTGATATCTCCAGAGTATTAGTGGATACGGGCAGTTCGGCTAATATTTTATTTTATGAGCCATTCTAAAAGATGAAGCTCCACATGTCTGACCTCAAAGGCACCACGGCACTGATGGTTGGGTTTGATGGACATCTGAGCTCTCCCATGGGCAGTATTGACTTCCCAACGACCATGGGAGTCGGCGAAGCACAAAAAACCTTAATATCTGAATATGTGATCGTGGAGTCCCGATCTCCCTACCATATAATCATGGGAAGACCATGGCTCCACCAAATGGGGGCAGTCGCTTCCACCCTTCATCAATGCCTCAAATATGTACATAACGATCGTGTTTGCACTATTCATGGCTCTCAATCATTTCGGGAGTGCCACGTCGTTACCTTAAAAGGTAAAACCCAGCAATAGCAATTACAGAAACCTCGGAGGTTCCTCATTCCTGATATTGCTCACCAAAGTATCGATATGGAATGCCCTTCCAAAATCGATGAACCATTGAGCCCGCGAGGTGTAGAAAACATGGCCGTACCAGTCCAAGAGCCATTGAAAATATCGGTGGGTTCCGACGAAAAAGAACATTATTTGCAAATCGGTGCCGATTTATCTCCATCAGAACAAGAAGTGATGATAGAATTTCTAAAAGCCCACTTATCAATATTCGCTTGGGAAACTAAAGACATGGAGGGTATCGATCCATCCTGTATCTGCCATAAACTAACAACAGATCCAAGCTGCCACCCGGTCCGGCAAAAAAGACGAACATTTGCCCCAGAGAGGCACCGGATAATCAATGATGAAGTTCAGCGGCTGCTCACTGCCAATTTAATCAGGGAGGTTTTTTACCCAGAATGGCTCGCCAACACCGTCTTTGTGAAAAAGAAGAATGGTAAATGGTGAGTCTATGTCGATTACACCGATCTTAACAAAGCCTGTCCAAAGGATAGCTTCCCTATCCCAAGAATTGATCAATTAGTCGACGCAACTGCCGGTTACCAATTAATGAGCTTCATGGATGCATACTCCGGATATAACCAGATTCAAATGTATCCTCCGGACCAAGAAAAAACATCCTTCATCTCCGAGCGAGGTTTGTATTGTTACAAGGTGATGCCTTTCGGACTGAAAAATGCCGGAGCCACGTATCAACGCTTGGTCAATAAAATGTTTGAATTACTGATTGGAGACACGATGGAAGTTTACATTGATGGTATGTTGGTGAAAAGCCAGCAAAAGGAGGAGCACATTGGGCATTTGGACAAAACTTTTAATATCTTGAAGAAGCACAAGATGAAGTTGAACCCATCCAAATGTACATTTGGGGTGAGCCGTGGTAAATTTCTTGGTTTTCTTATTTCACACAGAGGCATCGAGGCTGACCCATCCCAAATTAAGGCTTTAGAAGAACTCAAGCCACTGAAGTCACGAAAAGATATACAGACGCTGAATGGCAGGATTGCGGCATTAAATCGCTTCATTTCTAGGTCTACGGATCGCTGTCTTCCGTTCTTCAAAGCTTTAAGAGGGAATAAGGTCTTGGAATGGACCTCTGAATGGGACAAAGCTTTCACGGACCTTAAGCAATATATGGCATCGCTAGAACTATTATCCAAATCCAGGAAAGGAGAGAAGCTCTTCTTATATCTTGCAGTGTCAGAGAATGCTATAAGTTCTGCGCTAATCCGAGAAGAGCGGGGAATTCAAAAACCTATATTTTATATGAGTAAAGCGCTTCTTGGATCAGAAAAAAGATATCTCGAGGTGGAGAAATTGGCCTTTGCACTAATAATATCTGCTAGAAAACTCAGGCCTTATTTTCAAGCTCATTCAATCATAATCCCAACCTCATACCCTTTAAAAGCCATATTACACAAACCAGACACCTCGGGTCATCTTGTGAAATGGTTAATAGAACTGGGAGAATTTGACATAGCATACATACCTCGGACTGCCATTAAAGCTCAGGCTTTGGCTGATTTTATTACCGAGTTCACCCCAGCTCTATAAAAGAAACTAAATACCCACCCAACTATGGCAGCATGGCAACTCTATGTGGATGGGTCTTCAACTGATAAAGGTTCCGGAGTCGGTATCGTCCTTCGATCTCCAGGTGGTATTACCGCAGAGAAAACGATTACCTTGAGCTTCAAAGCTTCTAATAACGAAGCTGAGTATGAAGCGTTAATTCTTGGCATGAAACTAGCCTTAGAATATGAGGTTAGTGACCTCGAAGCTTTCTCTGACTCACAGTTAGTGGTGGGCCAAGTTTTAGGTGAATTCACGGCCAAAGACGAAAGAATGATCAAATATGCTGAACTGATAAGCTCTCTAAAGAAATCATTTATCAAATTCAGTATTCACAAAATAGAAAGAAAGCAGGACACCCGAGCGGACGCCTTAGCAAATATGGTCTCTCACCTCGATACCATTGAGGATTCAAAAGTGTTTATATCCTCCCGAGATGACCCGAGTATTGATGAGGTCCCCACCATTTGTATTTCGGAACATTGTGAGGACTGGAGGTCTCCTATCTTCAACTACTTAAAGGAAGGGCAACTCCCTGATGACAGAAATCAAGCACGAAAACTACGAATTAGATCAGCTCGATATCTAATTTTAAATGGGCAACTCTACCGAAGATCTTACACCCAGCCCCTACTGAGGTGTTTATCTCCAGATGAATCTAAATATGTATTAGCTGAAATCCATGAGGGGATATGTGGCAATCATAATGGTGGCAGGACCATCTCGCATCGAGCTCTAACTCACGGTTATTATTGGCCTGGTATGCTAAACCAAGCCAAAGAATATGTGAAGAAATGTGATAAATGTCAACGCTTCGCTTCATATCAACATCAACCACAGCATGATCTTATTCCCATTACAAGTCCTTGGCCTTTTGAACAATGGGGGATGGATATTGTAGGACCTTTGCCAAAAGCCCCTCAAAACAGGAAATATCTACTGATCGCTATTGATTATTTTTCCAAATGGGCAGAGGCAGAATCGTTGACCCACATTACAGAGGTAGATGTAAAGAATTTTACATGGAAAAACATCGTTTGTAGATTTGGAGTGCCTCGAATTATCATTTCAGACAACAACACCCAGTTTACAGGATAAATATTTAGAAAGTTTTGTGATGATCTACATATTAGCCAACACTTCTCCTCACCAGGACATCCACAGGTGAATGGATAGGCTGAGGTTACTAACCAAACAATCTTGAATGCCATCAAAAAGAGGTTAGAAGAAGCAAAAGGAAAATGGATAGAAGAGCTCCCTGGGGTACTCTGGACTTACCGAACTACAAAAAGAACTGCAACCCAGGAAACGCCCTTTTCATTGACCTATGGTTCTGAAGCGGTCATTCCTGTAGAAATCGGCATGCCGACGTTGAGAACGGAGGCCTTCAATCAGGAAGCTAATCAGCTTCATTTAACCGAAAACCTCGACTTACTAGAAGGAAAAAGAGAACAGGCTACAGTCAGAATGGAAGAATGTCGTCGAAGGATGGCCAAAGGTTTTAATCCAAAAGTAAAACTTAAAACGTTCCAATTAGGTGACTTGGTTCTGCGAAGGATCTTCCCAAATACCAAGGAACCTACAATGGGAAAGCTATCTCCAAATTAGGAAGGACCTTATAAGGTTGTGAAAATTATTAGGCCTACGACTTATTGGTTAGAAGACATGGTGGGAAAGCCGATTCCTAGACCATGGAATATTGAGCACTTCAGAAAATACTATCAATAAAACTTCTTCCCAAATGTAAACTGATCCTCAGATCCAATCTAATTCTCAAAGCCCCTACTAGCATAAGTGCTGTAGGTATGGCCCCAATTTAAGGTTCGGGTCTACCGACCTGATTCAAATTCACAAAGCCCCTACTAGCATAAGTGTTGTAGGTATGGCCCCAATTTAAGGTTCGGGTCTACCGACCTGGTTCAAATTCACAAAGCCCCTACAAGCACAGCTGCTGTAGGTATGGCCCCAAGTTATTGCATAGGTCTACTGACCTGGTCCACCTCAAAAGACCCCTACAAGCAAGAAAGTCGTAGGAATGGTCTTAGTTTTCATAAGTTAAAATCTCCAGACTTAAGCAAATTATGAATCATTGGACAACTTATCAGAATCACAAATCCAGGTTAGATCTAAATACTTGTTGTATTAAAAACACATTTTTTTTATATATGAATGTCTTGTTTCCCATGTTTTTTGCAATCTGGTCCGGAATTATTTACTTGTTAAATATACTCCACTTCGGCAAAAATAACAAAGGCATTCATAACGAGAAAATTCAAAACATTAAAAATATACTCTTGTTTCCCATTTTTTCCAAAAACCCCCAACGGGCTGAACATTAAAATATATATATATATATATATATATATACATCTAACTCGGCTTTTTCGGAGGCACTGAGGACAAAGGTACCACGCCTTCAAGCACTTCGTCTTTTGGGGAAGTCGGTCGGGAGTCATTTACTTCCACTTCATCTAATCTAGAGATATCCAGATCTGGGTACAACTTTTGAACCCTTTTTAAGCAGAGATAATAACCAGAATCCGAAAGCTCCTTCCCCATGGACTTTAGGATATCCATCATACTTGCTTTAGTGGCCTCCTTCGTGGCCACCTTGACTTCCTCAATCTTCTTTACCTCGGATGCCTCTGCTTCCTTAATTTTACTTTGTAATTCAGTTAAACTCTTGTTTAGTTTAGTCCTCTGAATTATCAAAGATTATGTTCCCTGCTTCACCATTATAAGTTCCTTGTTGAGTTCTTCAATTTGGCCTCAGAAGCTTTACACTTAGCTCGGGATACCTCGAGCTCGGAATGGGCAGTCTTTAGCACCGTTTGAGCACTTCGTACGTCTAACTAGGCAGCCGAGAGTACCGCTTTAGTGGCCTTCAGCTCTGATTGAGTTCTTGACAGCTCGAAATGAGCTATCTTCAGTTCTCCTTCGAGGCCGCTGATCTTCTGTATTTGATCATCACGATCCATCAAGATGCCCGCTGCTCGAAGTCCTTGCAAACAAAATAATAAAGAAAAATGTAATAAATAGAAGATAAATGATAAAACAAAGATAAAGTATATAAACGAGTTTTACCCTGGTATAACCCAACATGAGGTCGCCTAGAATTCGCCTTGTGCTTTGACCAGGAAACCCAGGTGGGAGAGCCGCTTTCAGAGCTAACTTCATTGCCTCTGTTCCCGAAGAGGCCTCAGACGGATGCATCGGAACCACGTTGGTACCCTCTTGCACATCCGGTTGTTGTAAAGGGGTAGATTGCCTTGCCCCTACCGTCTCGGAAGACTGAGAAACCTCGGTAGGAACTGTGACATCCTCAGTCCCTAGAGGCTCGGTAGGCTGCCGGACATCGATAACCAGATCTTCAGCAGGTCTAGATACCTCTTCAGGAGTTGAAGCAGCAGGGCAGGAAGCTTCCCGGTTAGCCTGAGATATAATCCTCCTTTTCTTTTTCGCCGAGGGGCTGCGGGGGCAACAGAAGGACCCGCATCCTTCATCTTGATGGGAGGAGGGGCGCAAGCAGACAGAATGCTCTTCTTAATCGCTGCAGCCTCCTCCTTGGTTAAACCAGCATCCATCAGGATCTGAGGTGAGAGAACTTGGTAATGTGGTCGAAGAGTTGGTCTTAAAAGGTGCCGATATCGTTCTTCGATTTCAGACGTGAACTCAACTCTTTTCCACTTTCTTCTATCTACAAAACAACATATCAAACAAATCATTAGTTAAAACAGTTAACATTAGGCAAAAGATTGAAATCATAACTTTACAATACTCACCCTTTGGGCCAGAGTGCCGAGGAAAAAGACTCATTTGGCCTTCATAATCTTCTCGCTCCCAACCTCCTCCAACGAAGAAGTACCATTTCTTCCACATTTTGTTAGAAGAAGGTACCGATGTCAGAGGTCTAAACCTCTGATCGAAGCAAGTATAATATAGCTCCTCTGCACTCAGATGTTTCATTTCCATCTGACTACGAATAAGGTCCAAATCTACATGGACCTCATTTAAATGACCTAAGACTATAAAGGCTAAAAGCTGCCGCCAGCTGTTTACATTGAGTTCGGCAGGACATATATTATACCAAGTAAAAAATTCTATAAGGAGGGGGTGAAAAGGGAAACGAACACCCATCTCGAACCATTTGAGATAAGCGCAGATCTCCCCCCTTTTTATATCGGAGGGGCGATCCGCAAGTTTTGGGACTCTACAGGTTACATTTTTTAGAAATTTAAATTGTTTCATAATAGCTTTTAACATTCCCTTCGTCATGGCGCTCGCTCCCTCCTCTCTAGTAGATACACTAACCTCTATATCACTGGAATCTAGAGTGTCGTTAGAAGAGGGAGAAGACGAATTAGTAGAAGATGAAGAAGGGCCATCCTCACCGATGGCCTCAGACTCAATTTTAATCTCCTCTATGTCTGGATCAGACATGATCGCAAGACAGAATTGGGAAGAACAGAATAAAAAGAAGAAGAAGAAGAAGGAGAATAGAAATTACCAGTCAAGAAAGAAGAAGGCTGCCTAGAATAGAGGAAATCACACGGGTTGCCGGAAATCGCACTAGCCTTTCAGAAACCACGAAACTGTTCGAGATTATTTGAAAATACGAACGCATCCCAAACAGTCACTCCCATTATTTATAAAAAGATTTTTTCATTAAATATTTCACACAAAACGGAAAAGACATTCGTTAAAATCTCGAGAAAAATCAATTAAAAACGACGGTTGTATTATTAATGACTCCGATTACCAAAGCCATAAAACGCGTGGTAATTATGTCATGACGGCTGAGACCCCTCGAAATGTGAGATAGCGTGTTAACGGCTATACACGTCATCCTTCAGAAAACCCTAAGCCAGAGTTTTGTACATCTTCACAGAACTAAGGCTTCAGGGGGGAGTAACTGATACGCCAGAAAGTGTTCTACCTAATCAAGGTCCAACACGTGTCTAAAATAGTTCTATTCAGATTCTAAGGCAAAAGAGTATACCGATGTAAACCTCAGTATACTGACCTCGGAATGATGGTACAGTTAGCAACAAAAAGGAATGACGTGAGTATTATGAGATATTACTATAGCTTGACAGGCGGTGAGCCCTTGCCATGCAAAAAGGAGACACAGGTTTGGGGGCCGTTCCTACAGCTACACGTGTAAAGAGAGCCATGAGTTGGAAAGTCAAGATGAAATGACATCCACCGCTTGTCAAACAGATTGAATACTCCGCCATTCTATAAATACAACAAAAGAGGTATGTAAAATGATCAATATCTTTTTTACTAGCATTACACAAGTCAAGCCTTGGGTCAAAAAAATAGAACCTAATTTAACTATCGGAGAGGTTACCATCGGAACCTTTCTCGGTGGCATTTTTGATATTATCTCTTCTCAGATTTATTCATAACGACGGGCAAGTTCTTGACGAGCTAGAAACTGTAGCATCATAAAATAAAAAAATATCAGTGCAATTTTAAAAATTTTAAAAAAAACTAGTGTATTTATAATAAATTTTAAAGAATGTTGAATAATTTATCTTTATTTTATTAAAGAATTGTGTCTATATATTATATAGATATATAGAGGGAGGGAGGGGGGCTACAACATCAAATGGTAAAATGTGGCTAAACGGACATCGTCACCAACGACCGTCAGCCACCTGAGCAATTGTAGCAAGCCACGTTCAAGCTGCCGCCAGCTTTGTAATGTCTATCAAATCATCCACGCTCAATGATTGTTGTGACCGACTTTAAACTTTGAAGTTGCATCATCAATTCCCACTTGTTGAGGGTTTTTATTTTTCTTGAGCCTCCTGATTTTGAAGTTTCTAGTTTGCTTTGTTTTTTTGAACGTTGTCGCATGCCATATTGTCATTGTTGGTCGCTTCATTCTCGATCATAGTGTCATCATAACACTGTTTTTCTAACAATAATCGGAAGGATAAATTACGGATCTCCTTATGATAATTTAAATTGATTTTTTTAAAATTTTTATAATTATATTAAGTTTTTTTATTTTATATTATAATATACAGATACTTCATTTTGATTAATTTTTTTTAAAGTGACAAAACTATCGTTTTATTTTTTTTAATTTTTAAAATTTTGATCATTTTTTTTAATTTTTCAAATAAATATTAATAAAAACCTTAAATTTATTTTTTTATAAAATAAAAATAAGTTATTTACTTTAAATTTGTTTTAAAAAAAATCTTTTAAAAAAATTAGAAAAAATTAATCAAAATTAGAAAAATGTAAAGATAGATAAATAAAAATGACAGTTTCATCATTTTGAAAGTAAAAGATTAACAAAATGAAGGCATTTATATATTTTTCGGTAAAGTAAATAAAGTCAATATAATTTCAGAAATCTCAAAAAATGTTAGTGTAATTTACCAAATATATATATATATATATATAAATTTAAGTTTTGTTATCAATATTTATTTAAAAAATGAAAAAAAAAATTGACTGAAGGAAGGTATTTGTATAATATCAAGTAAAGTAAGAGAGGTCGGTATAATTTTAAAAACTTGATGAGAAGTCAGTGTAATTGCCGTAAACTTCAAAGAAAATCAGTGTAATTAACCTTATTTTATTTTATTTTTGTCAAAAAAAATAATATCCCAACTTTATCATACTAATCCACTATTTGCCCATGAGATAGTCCCATGAGCAGGTATATTTTATTTGATTAAATACAACTCATATATCAATTAAGTTTAATTGTGTAACATCAATTAGAATTAAAATATTACTGTGAATATTATCATGACATTTTTTAGGGTTCAATCTTTATTTTTAACCGAAAAATTCCTCTTCCCACCTCCTTGAGACTTCCATTTAAAATTTTCCTCACTATGGATGGATGTTATGTCCTATGAGGACTTGTATCAACTAAAATTTAACTTATTTCTCCAACTCTTTCTGTTCTTTGTGCAAGAGGTGAAAAATGAAAAGGATGGAAGTGGGGTTCCAAAAGAAAATTAATGTGGAATCCTTTCCTTGCCATCTTCAGAATGAACCCCCCAAGAAAAGGCACTCCACTCCTTTTTTTCCTTTTCCTTTCATCTGCTTTCGTCACGAAAAGATAAAGGTTGCGCTTGGATAGTAATTCAGATATAATTTTTTGAAAAATATTTTTAAAAATTTTGTAATTAATTTTTTAAAAACTGAGAAAATGCAGTTGAATATGATAATCTAAATTATAAAAAAAAAAAAAAAAAATTAAAATTAATAGCTTGTCAAACGCGTATTTCGCATTTTAAAATTAAAATCTTATTTTGAAAACTTAAACAAACGTACCCAAAATTTTTACCCATTTCTCTCTTTTTCCTTCCTCGCCTTTTCTTTCCTTGTCCTTGTAAGTCATTAATTTGAAATACATGTGATAAAATCCATTATTAGTGTCAAAATTTTGGAATAAACCTTACATATGACTTCTTGATGATAATTTTTTTCTATTTTTGGCGGCGGCAGCCGGGAATCTTAATGTTGATAACAACCTTGAACATTATTAGTGTCAAAATTTTAGAATAAACCTTACATATGACTTCTTGATGATAATTTTTTTCAATTTTTGGCGGCGGCAGCAGCCGGGAATCTTAATGTTGATAACAACCTTGAACATTATTAGTGTCAAAATTTTAGAATAAACCTTACATATGACTTCTTGATGATAATTTTTTTCTATTTTTGGCGGCGGCAGCCGGGAATCTTAATGTTGATAACAACCTTGAATGTGACAAGTAATTAAAGAGGAAAATTTGTAATCTTATACTTCAATTGAGCAGGTATGACAATATCACAAAAATCCAAAACTTTTGAGTTTCCAAATAAATTTAAAAATTAGTCTTTAACAATGTTCAGCTTGTCTAATATCTTCTTATGCATTACTTTTCTGAGTCTCAACAACCTAATTTCCTCTTATGAGATCATGATAGAAAATATTAGACAAACAGAATTTTCATAGAGAATTTCCATCATCTTGCAGAAGTATTTTTCAAATTAAAGGTATCATTGTTAGTCTTTTGGGTGACTGGAGCCCAATTATAGTCATGTTGTTCGGTATGAGAATTTTGCATGCAATTTCAGTTTGCTTATATATATATATGTGTGTATATATATATATATATATATTGGTTAAATTACACTGATATCTCTTGAGATTTATGACAATTATACTGAGTTTTTCTGAGATTTCTGATATTACACTAATCTCGTCTTCTTTATCTGACAATATACTGATACTTCCTTCCAATCAATTTTTGTTTTCAAAATGACGAAACTAATCATTTTATTTACTTATTTATTCACTTTTTTCTAACTTTTTTTTAAAAATATTTTTATTATTTTATTTAAAAATATAAATTTAAGATAAATAATTTATTTTTATTTTATAAAAAAATAAATGTAAGATTTTTATCAATATTTATTTGAAAAATAAAAAAAATTAGACAAAATTTAAAAAATCAAAGAAAAAAAACATGACAATGATAGTTTTGTTATTTTGAAAAAAAATTGATTTGAGGGATGTATCTGTATATTACCCTATATATATATATATATATATATATATATATATATATATATATATTACCTGCCCCCAATCCTAAATCGGACGGCAAAGAAGGAAAAAAGCAAGACTGACATGAAAGTCTCTTAGGTGCACACCACAGCTCTCCTCTAAGTCCATTCATTTGTTGGATGACTTTAATATGCTGCAAACAAAATCAAAGAGGAAAACAAGAACAATTTGTGTGCAAGTGCACGCCAGAGAGAGAGAGAGAGAGAGAGAAATCAACTTGCAAAGTAGTGGAGAGATTGTAAGAATTTTTATTAAATTGGGATAACATATATCATTATTTTATTTTTGTAAAAAAATTAGATTAATTAGAATGTCTAATTTCAAGAGAGTAGACTAGATAAGTCCAAATTAGTTAATTGTGATAAACAAATATATTGAATTTAGTACAACTTAATTATATAATATCACATAAAGTATTTATATGAATTTTATAAATGTGTGAACTCTTTTATTAACAATCTTTTATGGGTTTAAGACTTGCGTTTTGGTTATAAATATAAGAATTGATCTCCACTTTCACTCTAATCATTAGTGCCTCTATTAGACTTAACAACCTAAGATGGAGAAGAAAATACAAGACATTTTCCCATCTTTTTGCAGACAAATGATGGCAATATCAAGAATAAAATTTTAGAATATCATCTAAGATTAATACATATCATTTATAGATTCAGGTATGTATCATTATTCATCGAAATCTATGCATACTTATGATTCTACATGTATGTATGATTGGCAAGCGAGACTAATATTTTAGAGGGGAAATTGCAAGAGTTTCTAACAATACCCTAAATCCTCAAGTTCCTCTAGCTTCATGAGCTTGAAGAGAATTGGGTGGGTACGTTTCTAGAGAGAGAGAGAAGTTTGTGATTACCCGTTTCTTACTCCTACATTTTTTTTTATATATAGCAAATGATATACTTTCCTTCCTTTTCTTTCATCAGTAGTGTTAACTGTATTTTAACTGCATTTGGAAAAGGAACAGACTTTTTTTTTTTTTATCTTTCACAAATAGCTAAGCATAGAAACTCTAGAAGTAGAAAAAGTAAATAGAACAATAAGAAAAATTCTTTAAAACCAATCAAATTAAAAGCCACATAGGCAACAAAGGATGGAATCAGGAAAAAAATTGAAGGGAGGGTGGAAAATTTTTGGAACAAATTTTAGTCCAAATTTTGAATTGAGTCAAAATTTTAAAATAAAAATGAGAAAAATAATAGGTAAAGATTGGATTGAGACAAAAATTTTAAGTGTGGATTAAAATTTTGGATAAAAAATGAGAGAAATAATGGGTAAAATTTAGATTGGACTAAAATTTTGAGTGGGCTAATTTAAAAAAAATAAAATTTTTTATGTATAAAAAATATCTCTTAAAATTTGGAATGAACTAGAGACCGGCCTAGTTCACTCATGCTCCCGTTCTTGTAAGCAACGGTATATTGTAAATGCACACGTGACCTGTGATTTAATAGTTAAGACCATTGAATAATTTTTCGAACAGTAGAGCTGGAAGGAAGTAGAGAAAGGCTGATGATTCTCTTCCTCAAGTAGGAATGGTTGAAATTTGTTTCCCAATAGAACTGCATTTTGAGAAGTTAAAAATGAAGAAAAAAAGAAAAAGACAACTCAAAAAGTGACTTCTAAACTAACCATAACATATTCAAACCCAAAGCATCGTTAATTAATCCCACATATTTCAAAAATATTAAAATCACTACCAAAATATTGAAAGTATATCATATATGATAGTTATTAATGATCTCTCATCATTTCAAATAATTAAAACAAACACGACCTTATTATTATTTGCACCCAAAACACATTGCATCTCTTGCTCTCAAATTCAATCATGCTTCTCAACAAAAAAATGCTTTTGATATTTTCCTTGTGATTCTAGAACTCAAAACACATTGCATCTCTTTCTCTCAAATTCAATCATGCTTCTCAACAAAAAAATGCTTTTGATATTTTCCTTGTGATTCTACAACTCATATTATATATATAAAAAATAAAAGCTAATGGTACCATTTATGACATTATTTTGTAGAAAGTGATGATCACATCAGACAATGGCCCCTTGCGGCAATGTCGGCCTACAAAGAACAAGTGAACTTGTATCATTTCAATCACTATGTTAACGTCACGTCCCACATCTGATGTAAATGATTTGCATGCTGAATTTATAAAATTAGTGCAGTTACTTAGACTTTTAAACTTGACATGTTAGTATGTCAGATTAAAACAGACGATATTTTTAGGTAAAGACTAAGTCGTCCATTTAACATGGTATCAGAGTTAAAATCATGCTTATGCCAAAATGAGGATTTTGTCAATTTAGAGACTAAATCGCCCGTCTGATATGGTATCAGAGTTAAAATCATGCTTATACCAAAATGAGGATGTTGTCAATCTAAATTAAAACAAACCAAAGTAGACAATACTTATAGGTAGAAATTAGGCCCCACGCGTGTCTGCCTGGCTAAAAATTTTCAAATCCCAAATTAATTTTCTATGGTGGTGAGATCCACATGAAGTCTCCATACTGATCCAAGGTGGGTGTTCAAGCTGGGGACGCAAGAGAAAATTCATGGAATGGCAGAGTAGAGTAGGGCATTTCCAGCCGACAAACAGCAATACCATCAATTTGGTACCAAGAGATAAAGCTATTAACAAGAGTGAAAAAAGAAGTAGCAAAGACAACAACCCAAAAAAAAAAAAAGCAAAACCATTGTTTGAGTGGGAAATCATTACGAACTCTTCTCCCTGCAGATCCAATGCAGTCCACAAGATGATTGTAGAATCTATGGTGGACCACAAAAATCAAAGACATGCTTGGCTCCAAAGCAAAAGCATATATGGTATTGTAAATACAACAAATTAATTCCCATCAATATATACCAGGAAAGAGGTCTCATCATATTTGGGCCGCCTACAAACATTGACCAAAGTGGCCATGAAAACTGACATCTCAGATGATAGACGCATTGCTGCCACGTTAATGGGTACTAGTTAGTTCGGGTCATACAACACAATAATGAACCAAAATGACACAATGTGCACGCGTACTTACATGTGTGTGTGTCAGAGAGCGAGAATCAAACCCAATTTATACGCACCTAAGCAAAGCTTATGGAAGACGATATAGTTCACTTCTACATTTTCATCACCCTTTTACTTGAGCATCATAATAAAATTTAAACTTCAGGCTTATTAAGATAAATTTCAAATTGAGAAAATCAAACAAATAGTTACAAATTACACTACAAGACAAAGAATTTATTCCGACACCAAATTAAGTCAGAAATAATTGATTTAGCGTCAGAAATATATATTACCGACAGGAAATTAACGTCGCTCAAAAACGTCATTAATAAAATGGTCAGAAAAAGATTACTGACGCAACTATCCTGGCATCGAAAATATTAAATTATTACCGACGCATCTAAGCGTCGGTAACACATTAGTTCTGATGACAGGAAAACATTATTTCCGATGAAACAAATGATAGGTAAAATATTATTTTTGACTATATAAGAAGTCGGTAAAACATTATTTTCGACTATACGAAATGTCGGTAAAACATTATTTCCTTCTATATAAAGTGTCGGTTTAAATATTATTTCCGACTATATAAAGTCGGTATAAATTGTACATTTTGTCTAAAATAATTTATTATTTTTGACTCATTAGTTATATTTTCATTTTTGCAAATTTTTTGACGGACATAAAGTTAAATATTTAAAAAAATTCTTTACTGTGAAAATAATTTTATTTTTAATGCAGCACAAATCCGTCTAAAATGGATATGTCTAAGCCCTCTGAAAACACAATAAAACATCCAAAACCATTGGGTTCGCTAACCTAGTCAATCAGCACAGAGAATTCAAGGCAAAATTGTACTTCTCATATGTCAAGGCAGCTAGTGATGTGACAAGAAGTTTATGATATTACCAAGAGAGACATGAAAGTTTAAGGTCCCACCTTACCATGTATGAAGGGCAACTATTACCGTTCATCATGCAAGGTGACAAGATGATTTTGGCAAATTTATGGCAACCATCAATTGAGGTAACATGGTGATGAGGCAATCCATATGAGCAACCTGCAAGTATCCAAGGCCACACAATAATTGAAGATCCCATCACAACATTAACCATATACTGAGGATATTATTATGATTTGAGGGAAGATGGGTTATATTGTGGAACATGGTTGTTTCTGCCACTTTGTACGGTGTATCAAAGTTAGAGGCACTTGAAGTTAACTTTTTTATAATTAATATATATATATATATAAAAAAAAAAGAATGTTTATTAATTTTTATTTTTTTTATATTTTTATTAATAAAAATTAATGAATTTAGACATAAAAAGAGATTTTATATGTAACTTTTTAATAGCATTTCGATATTTTATAGAATATATATATATATATATATATAATATACAACTTAAGGCAGACAAAATTCCTAACATCCTTTTAAAATAAAGAAATTATGTTTCCTACACTTACTCATGTAATAATTTTTCTCATTTACAATACTTTGACTCTAATTAAAATATAATTACCAGAAAATTTCATAAATGAAATATATATATATATAAATGTATTTATAACTATTTTATTTCTCTAATAATTAATGTTATAAAATATTAAAAAAAAAACTATTAATTATTAAGTAATAAAATTATTAATTATCTACCACAGAAACAAGTTTATGCTTTAAAAATTTATTATTTATTAAAGATTATTAACTTATTGAATATTAATTATAAGAGTGTTAATTGTATTATGTATTGTGGCCATAGTTGTTAGTATCTTACACGACGCGATACGTATCTTACGATACATTTCGATATAGACATAAAACTATACGTATCTTATACTTGTATCTTTTTGCATTGTATCTTACGATATGTTTCAATACAAAAGATATAGAAATCATGTTAAACGGCATCGGTTTGACCTCTTTTTGTTGTTTTGTTTTATACATATAGGAAACAATTTTTGTTTGTTTAGTTTTATATTGCCTCTTTGTAGCGTCATGAAATGTTTACTCAAATAAGAAAGAAGAAAAATAAGTATTTTGAGTAGATATAGATGAGGAGTGAGCACGTACAAAAAGTTAAAGAAGAAAAGGAGAGTAAAATTTTTTTCGCATATGATGATGGTAATGATGATATCGATATTAGTGAAATTAGATATTAAGACGAAAATGAGATGAATTATAAAAATAAATAATTTTAGATTGTCTTAATTTTAGTTTGAAATTCGTAGTATTTATAAATCTTGATTATTGTATTACATGATATTTAAGTTATTTTTTATAAATGAGTTAATATAATTTTTATTATTTTATATACTATATATATAACACTATATATAACATGATACAATATATTTGAAAAATGAGATCACTATGCTTGGTACCATTTTGAATTTTTATTGTTGAATAAATAATAGTAATTTTGGCAACTGTGATTGTGGCAACATGCTAGTTTGAGGCCAAAATTTGACCATACACAAGGCAAATATGTGCCCCAAAAAATAAAAAACAAACATTTACCAAAGCAACATGATAATTTTTACGTATTCATGCAGTCATCAATTAAGGTACTAAGCTAAGGCAACATAATAATTACTCTATCAAGGCAACTACATACCAAAGCAGTTTAAAGTCAGAACATGCATCTGGGAAACCACAAGCCATTTCTACCTAGGCAAATAATGCAGTTCATAGTCCTAAAAGAACAAATGGCGAGGCAAGATGGTAAATGAAGGTCCAACCAAACCATAAACCTATATCACTTCCTTCACAATGAAACCCAAATGTAATCATCAGCAACAATCTCCGTCGACATGACTTGTCAAAGGGTTATTACCCAATGTTAGTCTCGCCAATACAGATTAATGCAAGGGGCCCATTAGATACAAACATAACATTTGGCATTATTTGCACAAAGTGACTACTCTGAGAGTCAAACTCGTGTTCTCATGCTTAACAGCATGAGCAATTTACCATTGCAATAAGCAATGGCCCTTTAACTATACATGACTGGTAATATCTGTAATATACAAAGCCCAGAGGCCATTATCATCACTGATAGGAGCATATATGAGCCAACAAGAAAGGCCCTTTAACTGAACTTGCTGGTCTTGGCTTGATAAGAGTCGACCGGCCTTGTGACTAGCCCATTGTGGTCTATTCTCCAGATACATTGCAAAAACAAGCCATTGCCTTCGGATTATCCATAGCATTGTCCATTTATACGTAGCGAACATGCTTCTTTCTGTTTGTACAGTGGCACAACAATCTGAGAATTCACCATTAGAAAAGGTGAACACTGACGAACGGGAACATATCACAGTAGCATGTGCTCTACAGAATTATCTTGTGAAGGCGAAGATGTCTAATTTATCGTTTCCGATTAAATCTCCAAAACAGAATCCAAGGCTGTTAAGCACGCAGCCACCTCCCATTACAGCATATAAATTCCGCCCTTAATATGCTCAAAGACGGCTTCTCGGAGCAGACCTGTAATCACCCCTGTAAACAACAGCCCAATATGCCCAAAGACAGCTCCTCAAAGCAGATCTGCAACCACAACAGTAAATGATAGACCTCTATGCCCAAAGATGGCTCCTCAAAGCCAACCTGTAATAACAGTAAACGACAGCCCCCTACCATCACCTGAAAGCACTAGGGTCAGACCTCAGAAGTTTCCTGCAGCTGGAGCAGCACTCTATATTCCTCTCCGGCATTTTTGGGCACACCATGGAATTGCACCGCCAGTGACAATAAGAAATGCAATTCTTGTTTTCTCAATGCCACCACTTCTTCCACCTAGTCAGCCTCCACCTTTGGGTATTGCCCCACCTGTCTGTACAAGGCAGGTTGTGTTAGTTTTTGCTGCTCCAACAGTTCAAGTGGAAGAACTACCTGCGTCTGTGCCATCTGAAGAAACAGGTAGAATCAGATACAGTCAATGATGAAGTTGTTCACCATTGATATACAGAGATAGAGAGAGTTGGAGAAGAGAAGCAGTTCAGAGATTTCAGAGAGGAAAAATCTTGTTTCTCTCGTTACTAATTTCTCCCTTTCAATCAATTCATTTATCACACTATCACACTATATATATACATATCAGTTAGCAGACTAATTGGTTACAGTTTGTTACAGGTTGTTGCAGCCAGCTGGATTCAGTTGGAGTGGAATTGGTTGTACTGGATTCAGTTGGAGTTGGTTGAGTGGAATTGGTTGTGCTGAGAGTGGTGTGCTAAGGGTGGTTAACATCCCCCTGCAAACTGATGGCAGGGGTGAAGGCCAGTAGTTTGGACTTGAGAGTAAGAAATCTGTTTGAAGGGAGACCTTTAGTGAAGATGTCAACAAGTTGATCTTCAGAGGGCACAAAATGCAGAGTGATAGCCTTTCTTGTAACCTGTTCTCTGACATAATGAAAATCAATTTCGATGTGTTTAGTTCTGCCATGGAATACTGGATTGGATGCCAAGGCCATGGCTGAGATATTATCACAGTAGAGGACTGGAGGTTGTTTGAGATACAAGTGGAGGTCTTGGAAGAGCATTTTAACCCAGGATAATTCTGCTGTTGTGATTGCCATAGCCTTGTACTCGGCTTCAGTGGAGGACCTGGCGACAGTGCTTTGTTTCTTGGCACTCCAGTGAATTGGACTAGAACCAAGGTAGAGGAGAAGGCCAGTGGTGGATTTCCTATCAAGGGGATCGCCTGCCCAGTCTGCATCTGAGTAGGCCTCAAGAGTTAAATTTGTGGGCTGGTAATGGAGACCAACAGTGGGACTACCCTTGAGATACCTCAAAATCCTTTTGACATTTGAGAAATGTTGGTCTGTTGGATGGTGCATATGTTGACAGACTGTGTTAACAGCAAATGAGATATCTGGTCTAGTGAAGGTCAGATATTGGAGGGCTCTAACAAGGGATTTGAAAGGAGTGGGGTCTAAGAGTGGTTGGACAGAGGTTTTACTTAGGTGAAAGGTAGAGGGACATGGAGTTTTGCAAGCTTTGCAGTCAAGCATTTGAGCTTTTATAAGGAGATCTTTGAGGTACTTTTGTTGAGAAACAAAGAGGCCTTGGGGAGTGTGGGAAATTTCCAGGCCAAGGAAATAGTGGAGAGGGCCCAAGTCTTTCATATCAAATGCTTGGCTAAGTTGATGAATTAGAGTTTGGACATAGGAAGGATCATTACCTGTGACTATAATATCATCAACATATAGAAGAAGGATTGTAGTAGAGGAGCCTTGGTGTTTGAGAAAGAGGGAGGTATCAGTTGTAGATTGAGTGAAGTTTAGGGTCAATAGGTGAGAGGTGAAGCTCTCAAACCAAGCCCGAGGGGCTTGCTTGAGACCATAGATGGATTTATTGAGTTTACAGACATAGGAGGGGTAATTGGGGTCTATGAATCCTTGAGGTTGACACATGTAAACTTCCTCTTTGAGGTGGCCATGTAGGAATGCATTTTTGACATCTAATTGTCTTAAAGGCCAGTGGAAGTGAGCAGCCAAAGCAAGCATAGTCCTCACAGTTGTGTGTTTTACCACAGGGCTAAAAGTTTCATCATAATCAAGACCTGCCTCCTGATGATAGCCCTTGGCCACAAGTCTAGCTTTATGTCATGATATGCTACCATCAGAATTTTGTTTAAGTTTGTACACCCACTTACATCCCACCATATTTTTGTTGGGTGGAAGAGGTACGAGTGTCCAAGTGTGCTGTTGATGAAGAGCAGTGAACTCCTCAGCCATGGCTTTCCTCCAAGCTGAAAGTTTATTAGCTGCAATAAAGGACTAAGGCTCAGAATAAGATTCTAAGGTGTTAGGAGAGGTGACTGTTGTGAAAGTCTTCTTCTTAGAGATGCCCAATTTAGATCTTGTCACCATTGAGTGTTGATTTTTGGTAGTGGCAGGGTCTGAACTAGTGGATGAGAGCTGGGGAGTTGGATGATTGGTTGAGGGTAGTTGAGTTGGTGAGTTAGATGGCTGAGTGGCTGCAGATGGAGTGCAGTTGAGTGGATGTGAGGAAGGAGGGAGTGATTGTGAAAGTATGAGAGGCAAGGGTGTAGAGGTAGGGGGTTGAGGAACAGAAGGTTGTAAAGGGAGTGTTTGTGTTGAGGAGTTTTGGTTAGTGGAGGGAGCTAGGGAAGGATTGGAGCCTAGAAGTGAAGATGGGGGAAGAAGCCAAGTTTGGAGATTATAAGTGGAGGTTGGGAGAGAATTAAGATGATAGAATGGATAGGTAGTTTCATCAAAGAGCACATGTCTAGTCACATACATCTTATTAGTGGAGTGGTCAAGACAATAGAATCCTTTGTAGTTAAGAGCATAGCCTAGGAAAGTACATTGTGTAGTTTTGGGTTGCATTTTGTTGTGGGAATATGGTTTGAGGAGGGGGTAACAGGCACAGCCAAAGGTCTTGAGGATTGTTTAATCAGGAGGGGAGTGAAACAACTTCTCATAGGGAGAAAGGTGGGAGAGAACTTTTGTAGGCATTCTATTGATAAGATAAGTTGCGGTTGAGAATGCCAAGGTCCAATATTTGAGTGGTAGAGAGGCTCTGGACAGTAGAGTAAGTCCAGTTTCTACAATATGCTTGTGTTTCCTCTCAGCAATACCATTTTGCTGAAGGGTGTGAGGACAGGACCTCTCATGATGGATGCCAAACTGAGTGAGCAACTGTGTGAGTTCTGTTTTATTGTATTCCCCTCCCCCATCAGATCTGAATGTCTTTATACAACTAGAAAATAAGTTTTCTACATAGGCCTTGAACTTGCAAAAGGTAATGAACAAATCAGATTTATGTTTCAATGGATAAAACCATGTAAACCTACTAAAATCATCAACAAATGAGATATAGTAAGTAAAATTGTCAAAGGAAGTGTGTGGAGCTGGCCCCCACAGGTCACTGTGAACTAATTGTAGTGGAGCAGTAGATTCTGTAGTAGAGAGAGGAAAAGGCAGTTTGGTCATCTTGCCAATGAGGCTGTGTTGGCACAGTGGAGCAGAGTCTCTTGGAGCAGTGATTGAGGCAGATGAGAGAATTGACTGTAGAGTAGTTGTAGAGGGGTGGCCCAATCTGTTATGCCATAGCACAGTGGAGACCTGTTTACCTAAGTATGCAGTATGGGGGCTGTCTGAGTAATTGTTCCTTTGTAGAGGACTGTGATTAGCACAGTGTTTATTGTAATGCTGAAAGTGAAGTTGTGGTTGGGGTGAGGGAGCTGAATGTTTGGTGATGGAGCTGGTTGGCAATGGATATAAGCCATGATCAGAAGGTCCTTGGAAGAAGAGCTGCTTGGTGGCTTTGTCCTATATTTGAAACATTTCAGAGTCAAAAATAAATCTGCAGTGGTTGTCCTTGCAGAATTGATGAACTGATAGCAGATTAGTGGCCATAGAAGATACACGGAGAACATTGTTCAATCTGAAAGTGTGATCATTGGCTTGAATAGAGGACTGACCAGAGTGTGATATGTCTAGGGCTTGACCATTGGCTATTGTGATATTATCATCCCCTTGGTACTCAAAGGGAAAGTTGAGATTGGCTAGATCAGTAGTAATGTGGTTGGTAGCTCCTGTATCTGTGTACCAGTAGTTGGGGGAGCAATTAGATCAAGTATTGTAGGTTGCAGACATGGCAGTTAGTTGGGGAGAAGGAGGTTTCCCTTGGTATGAGAAATCCATTCTGTGATAGCAGTCCAGTGCACTGTGACCATTTTTGTTGCAGATTTAGCACACAACAGGGTGTGAGTTGTTGGATCTTTGATTGGATTATTGTGGCTTTTTTGTGGGATAAGGGAGATTGGATTGACCAAAATTTGGTGACTGAAATCTACCAAATGAGTGCATTCTTCCTCCTCTGTTGTTGAACCTGCCTCTCCCTCTGCCTCTGCCAGAGAAATTGGATGGAGAATATCCTCTGTTAGATGAGAAATTTGGTCTATAGTTGGTGGCCATCATGGCTCCAGGGAATGGAGGGGAGTTGTTCTGTTTATGGATAGATTCAATTGTTTGCTCCTCAATTTTCAACATTGCATAAACTTCTTCAAGTGTAATATTTTTAGATTTTGTTCTGATTGAGGTCTTGAAGGCATTGTACTCTTGAGGCAATCCATTCAAGACATAGATCAAGATGTCCTCATCTTCTATCAAGACAGATACAAAAGCTAGGCTATCTCTAGCTTGTTTGATTTTCTGAATGTAGGAGTCTATAGAATCCTTACCTTTGGAGATGTTATGCAAGGCAGATTTGAGTTGGAGGATATTAGACCTGGTTGATGCAGAGAATCTCCTCTCCAAGGCTAGCCATGCTTCTCTGGACGTTGAATATCCTATGACATGAGACAATGCGGTTTGAGATAAGGTGGCATTGAGTAGTGTCATGACAGCTTGATCTTGAGTATTCCAGATCTGATACTCTAGATTGATTTGAGCAGTTGCAGCACCTCTTTCATCTTGAATAAATTTGTTTGGACAAGGATATGTGCCATCAATGTAGCCGATGAGGGAATGTGCTTTTAGGATGGATGAGATCTGAAATTTCCAAACTACATAATTGCTCGAATCCAATCTTGTAGTAATTAGATTACAAATATTGGAGAGGAGGAAGATCGGTGATTGAGAAGGATTGGGAGTTGCAAAGGTTGAGGTTGTTGAATTTGTGTTTAAATTTGGAGCAGTAGTTGCCATAAGGAGCAAGCTTTGTCGATCTTTTCTTGAGACGTAGGTCTTGAGCAGTGGCTCTGATACCATGAAGAAACAGGTAGAATCAGATACAGTCAATGATGAAGTTGTTCACCATTGATATACAGAGATAGAGAAAGAGTTGGAGAAGAGAAGTAGTTCAGAGATTTCAGAGAGGAAAAATCTTGTTTCTCTCGTTACTAATTTCTCCCTTTCAATCAATTCATTTATCACACTATCACACTATATATATACATATCAGTTAGCAGACTAATTGGTTACAGTTTGTTACAGGTTGTTGCAACCAGCTGGATTCAGTTGGAGTGGAATTGGTTGCACTGGATTCTGTTGGAGTTGGTTGAGTGGAATTGGTTGTGCTGAGAGTGGTGTGCTGAGGGTGGTTAACACCATCTACCACCCCACCGGCCAGTTCATCGGCACAAATGGACAAGACGGAGAGTGCAGTCCAGGACAAGTTACAGGCATCTGAGGTGACACAGGACTTGCAAGAACTTAAGATTTGATGTCAGGAAGGGGAGTTTTTGAATTGCAATGTTTTTTATCAAGATCCTGTACTGACTTTCTTCATCCTATACGAGTTCAATGTAGGTTTTAGTTTTCTTGTTCAATTTCTTTTCTCTGTGAGGAAGTTTTACATGGCTTGTTATCTTAGCTGAAGCTGTCTTAAATCTCTTTGGCACTGTCTGCCCCATAAAGTTGCCTGGCCAACTTGTCAGAACATGCTATGACTTGGATAGGTTTCCAGAGAAGAGTACAACAGAATTTGAACCCTACACAAAATACAGATTGATGAAAATGAACGAGGAACGAAAAACTATTATTGTTTTCTGATTGACTCCTCATGGTGGGATTTGGTTGCCACCAACAGCAGAATTGCTCTTGCCAAGATCCTGGCTTGAGCAAATTATTTCCTAGTTTCTGCCAAGTAATCTGCTGTTGTCTTTGACATCGTGGTTTCCTAAAAATAAAAATACCGGTAAATCAATGTTGATGTGTTAAGACTTTCCTTAGATATGCTGAATATTTTGGTATTTTGTCATGATGTGTATTAGTTAAAATATGTGGAGTAGCTAAATTTAAGGATCTAATCTTTCACCTAACATTGATATGTACTTGTGTTAGGTTGATTTTCCTTAAATTTAGGAAGATAGTTTATTTAGGTAAGAAATTAATCTTCTTATATATTTGTATTTTTTGTATCTTGAATATCTAAGAAGTATATCATCACGTTTTCTTGCCTTTCTTTGTTGTCATATTTTACTCTTTCTATTATCTATCAAATGGTATCAGAGCATCCTTCCTCTTAAGGGACCTGTGAGTGATCTTGAGAGTTTGTAAGGAGAGAAATCAGACTCAAAGGGGCGGCAACATGTCTGCAAACAACTTCTTAGGCACAGGACTTCCATTGTTCAACGGAGAAAAATATCAAGTGTGGGCGATTAAAATGAAGACATATCTAAAGGCATTAAACCTGTGGGAGGTAGTAGAGAATGATGTTGATCCTGCTCCACTTGGTGATGATCCGACTATAGCACAACTCAAAAATTATGAAGAGTAGAAGGCCAAGAAACCAAGAGCTTTGACTTGCTTACATTCAGCCCTTTCAGAAACCATCTTCCTGAGTGTAATGGCTTGTGAAACTCCTAAAGAAATTTAGGAGAAACTAAGGGAGGAGTATGAAGGCAGCCAAAGAGTAAAGCATGTCAAGTTACTCACTCTTAAGAGGGAATTTGAAATGCACAAAATGAAGGAAAGGGAAACTGTCAAGGAGTATGCAGGGAAGTTGATGGAGATTGTGAATAAAATCAAGCTGTTAGGTGAACCTTTTCCTGATAGCAAAATAGTGGAGAAAATGTTGATAAGTTTACCAGCAAGGTTCGAGCCAAAAATCTCAACCATTGAAGAGTCTTGCGATCTTACAAGGCTAACTGTTGCAGAACTTATTAGCAAGTTGCATGCACAGAAACAAAGAACAAGTCTCAGGGATGATGAGACTGTTGAGGGTGTTTTCCAAGCAAGGCAAAAATGGAGGCATTAAGGGAATGGGAACAAGAATGGTGGTGCTAAAAAAGGGAAGGCTGCAAACATTTCAAAGGATCATGGAAAGAAAAAAGAATTTCCTCCTTGCAACATATGTTAAAGAACAAATCACCAACCCAAAGATTGTTGGTTTAAAAATAAACCTAAAATTGAATGTACGTTCTGCAAGAAACTTGGCCATATTGAGAAGAACTGTAGGGCCAAGAAAAATCAAGCAAGCAACAAGGAAGAGCAAGCTCAACATGCCAGCAGCACAGATGAGCAAGAGGAGGTTCCAGCAAACTTATTTATGGCTTCTCAGACCCTACACAACAAAAGCAAGCACACCTGGTATATTGATAGTGGCTGCACTTGTCGCATGACTAACAATGAAGAAATTTTTAGCAAGTTGGACAGGTCCATTAAAATAAAAGTCAAACTTGGAAATGGTCAAGTGGTGGAGGCACATGGAAGGGGAACAGTTGTTTTGCATTCAAAGGAAGGTACCAAACATATCCATAATGTTATTTACATTCCTAGTTTGACACAAAATCTACTGAGTGTTGCTCAAATGATTTCAAATGAATATTCATTGTTTTTTAAAGATCAAAACTGATGTATATATGATTCAAATGGTTTGCTGGTTGCTGATGTACCAATGGTTGATAAATGCTTTACTTTAAAATGGAATTCTATATGTGACAATGCTTTTTATGGTAAAACTGATGACACGTTGCTATGGCATAAAAGATACGGCCACTTTAATCTTGTTTCACTAAAGCAAATGCAATCTTAAGGGTGGACAAGAGACCTGTAAAGCTTAGTAGATCAAAATATGATTTGTGGCACCTCTCAACTAGGGAAGTCTCAAAGGCAATCATTTCCATCTAAGTCCTTATGGAAGGCTAAAGAAAAGCTGCAACTTGTGCACACAGATGTGTGTGGTCCCATGAGCACTGAGTCTTTTAATAAAAACAAATACTTTGTGCTCTTTATAGATGACTGCACTAAGATGACCTGGGTGTATTTCCTGAGAAGCAAGGCTCAAGTTCTTGATGTTTTCAAGAGATTCAAGACTATGGTTGAAGTTTAAAGTGGCTATAAATTGAAGGCAATCAGATCAGACAATGGCAAGGAATATACTTCTCAAGAATTTCAAAACTATTGTGCAGATCATGGCATTGAACACCAGTTGACTGTGAGTTATTTACCACAGCAAAATGGTGTTTCGGAAAGAAAGAACAGGTCTGTTGTGGAGATGGGGAGGTGCTTAATGAATGACAAAGGCTTACCCAAGGTGTTATGGGCTAAAGCAGTATACACATCAGTATACTTGCTCAATAGATTGCCTACGAAGGCTGTTTAAGGCAAAACACCTGTCGAGGCTTGGTCAAGCTTGAAACCATCGGCAAAGCACTTGAAAATCTTTGGTTCTATATGTTATGTGCATGTTCCAACTGTGAAGAGGACCAAGCTTGATCAAAAGGCAGATCAAGGGATTTTCTTAGGGTATGATGCAGCCTCTAAAGGTTACAGAGTGTATAACTTGAGAACAAATCGGGTTCAAGTAAGCAGGGATATGAAAGTTGATGAAAATGCTCATTGGGATTGGGAGTATGAAAGAATTGCAACAGACACAGCTCAAAATCAAATTCAGACTCAAAGTTCAAGTGATTCAAATCCAACACCAGATGTAAATGATGATGCTAACTCAGTAACTTCACTTGATTTACCTGTACTTAAGACAAAATCTCTGTCTGAAATCTATGAAAAATGCAATTATGCTATTTTTGAACCTTCATCATTCGATGAGGCTATGAAATGCAAATAATAGAGGCTTGATATGAAGGAGGAGATCTCAATAATTAAAAAGAACAAGACTTGGAGCTTGGTGAACAGACCTGAAGCAAGAAATATCATTGGAGTGAAATGAATTTTCAGAACCAAACTGAACCCGGATGGATCCATTTACAAGCACAAAGCAAGGCTGGTTGTCAAGGGGTACTCTCAGCAAGCAGGGGTGGATTTTGGTGACACCTTTGCTCCTGTGGCAAGGCATGAAACAATCAGACTTTTATGGGCATTAACAGCTCAACAGAAATAGAAAGTGTTCTACCTAGATGTCAAGTCAGCATTCCTGAATGATGAAGTACAGGAGGAGTTATATGTAGAACAACCTGAAGGCTTCTAGGTTGAAGGAATGGATAAACATGTTTACAAGCTTCATAAAGCTCTATATGGCCTTAAACAGGCTCTAAGAGCTTGGTACAGCAAAATTGATGCTCATTTAACAAATTGTGGATTTGTTAGAAGCGAAAATGAAGCTACATTATATGTGAAAGCTGTTGAAAAGAGTAAGGTGATCATTGTGTCATTATATGTGGATGATTTGCTTGTTACTGGAAGCTGTCAAAGGCTGGTTGCTGAATTCAAAAGAAAAGTGGAGGAGATGTTTGAAATGTCAGACCTTGGAAAAATGACATACTTTCTAGGAATGGAAATTGATCAATCAAGTGCTGGTATTTTTGTTTCTCAAAAGAAATATGCCAAAGATTTATTAAAAAAAATTAAAATGGAGAATAGAAAATCAGTTGCTACTCCATTAGTTCCAAGCCATAAATTGACGAAGGAAGATAAGGGTGAAAGTGTTGATGCTACGCAATATGAAGTTTGGTGGGAAGTTTGCTCTATCTCACAGCCTCAAGACCTGACCTATTGTTTGCTACAAGTGTTCTTTCAAGGTTCATGCAAGATCCTGGCCAAAAGCACCTTACTGCAGCAAAAAGGGTCCCGAGATATGTTAAAGGGATTGTAGACTATGGTATCATATATTCAAAGGCTGAAAATGGTGTCTTGAAGGGCTATTCTGACAGTGATTGGGCTAGATGCCCTGATGATTTCAAAAGCACTACTAGTTATCTCTTAACACTTGGTTCGGGAGCATTTTTATGGATGTCTAAAAAGCAAGAAGTGGTGGTACAATCAACAGCAGAAGCAGAGTACATTGCTGCTGCTGTTGCTACAGCAAACCAAGCCATCTGGTTAAGGAAAATCATGGGAGACCTGCTGCAATCTCAAACAAATTCAACAAGGATCAATGTAGATAATCAATCAGCTCTTGCCATGTCCAAGAATCCTGTAAACCATGGCCGAACTAAGCACATTTTGGTCAAGTTTCATGCAATCAGACAAGCACAAAATGAAAAGGAAATTGAGCTGATTCATTGCAGTTCAGAAAATCAAGTTGCTGATATTTTGACAAAAGCACTGTCCAAAGGAAGGTTTGAAGATTTAAAGGTCAAGCTTGGCATATCTAAGCAAATTCTTAAGGAGGAGTGTTGATGTGTTAAGACTTTCCTTAGATATGCTGGATATTTTGGTATTTTGTCATGATGTGTATTAGTTAAAATATGTGGAGTAGCTAAATTTAAGGATCTAATCTTTCACCTAACATTGATATGTACTTATGTTAGGTTGACTTTCCTTAAATTTAGGAAGATAGTTTATTTAGGCAAGAAATCTTCTTATATATGTGTATTTTTTGTATCTTGAATATCTAAGAATCAGATCATCACGTTTTCTTGCCTTTCTTTGCTGTCATTTTTTACTCTTTCTATTATCTATCAATCAATCTAAGATGAAGTCTTACTAGACTCCCTATATAGAGCATAGAAGCAGCCTAAGGGCACTGTAATTCTGAATGGTCTGGTGACTGGTCATTTGGCAAAAACTGCTTGGAAGTTTGATTTCCAAATAAATGTGCTCCATTTAGAGTAATAGTGCTAGAATTCTATTACTTTCTTTGGCAGAAGGAAATGTTGCATTTACTTTGTTTTGTCTCTCTCATTTAATATATGGACTTTGGGACATATGGTTCCAATTGTTTTTTATTCCTATATTGTTGATAAAAATGTGATATTGGTTTTCGTTGCCAGGTCCCATGACTATATCTTTATTCCTCGTCTTTAAAAGGTGCCACTTAACTTGGCAAGTTTTTAGGTAGCTGTTCCTGTTACTTGGTATCAAATTGCACTTTCATCAATGTTGGTTGTGTGTCTAAGTAGGCCGATGCTTGTGATCTATATGTTGAGCTGACATGTTGAGCATTCATTCGCCAGGTGCAATGCACCGAAAACAATGAATAAGTTTTTCGTCTAAGTATTGAGAAGGCTGTGCAAGTGTCATAATTGATTCTCCTTAATGTTGTCACAACTTAAGATGGAAGATTCCATCTTTCATTGTTGAGCTTCAGAAGCAGCCTGTTTAGCTGTAATGAGGAAAATGTCAAAATTTTGATTCTCATTCTTGAGCAAAGACAAGATTACAAGTGTGTTGAAAATCTAGTTATAGATGGTTCAAATTTCAGTACGATTCATCTTTTTTTATATAACTTCTTAAAATACTAAGATCTTCCGAGACAGATTGAAGGGCTTTGATAGTGCTTCCAAGATCACCTTCCAAACACCAATATCAAGGGCAAATTGGACTGCATAGAGTGCTGTCGATGACTCGGCAACATCCACATCTACTGATACTTTCAACCGCTGTCATACCACCAATACATTTGCCATTACAGTTGTAAATCAAAATCCCCAAACCAGTTGCTCCCATACCTTGAAACAGCGCCACAACAAAGTTAATTTACAGAAACCAGTTCAGGGAGCCTGCCATTGCTGAACTTTTATTTGAATGAAAAAAAAAGGGAGGGAATGTGTCTCCTTTTCATTCAATTAACTTTTATCATTTCTTATGGAAAAGAGCAAAATTGAGAAGAAAAAAAAAAAGAAAAAAAAAACCAAATCACCCAGTTCGAAAAAGTTAATTGACTCGGCACCAAAATACATCCACTTTTGTTGACCAGATGGGGCTAGAACTATGGATTCTACAGAGATATCTTGATGTATTTTTCTACCATAACAGTAGCCTCTATGCATGTTTACAAAAATATATTTGCAAGAAAGCCCATATTTTGCCCTAGGATAATCATGCTCTTGGTCTCAAGATTCAGAAGAAAGTGTAGCAAAAAGTTGCAGTCATATTAATTAAAAAAGACTTCAGCGATCAATCGTTCTTAGAATCTGCCGTCTCAAAAGTCAAAACACACTTCAAATAATTCAATCTTCAAAAACAACAATACATCAAAACAGACTATGAGGGTTCATTCAATCTCATTGAAGTTGAGACTCAGCTGATACTCTTAAAAACTTCTGCGTTTTATCTCTAAATTTAAATTCATATATATTTGCTTGGCTCAAAAAGGTTGCAACTCAACCTTCACTACTGCCAGCTTAACTAGTGACAGAACAATAACTACAAATTAGGACTGGACAGAATATACATGCATCCCAAACCTGGAAATCTGACAAAAAACAAACAGCTAGTACGGCTACTAAATTAGCATGAAGAGGCCATAAATTCTGCGGAGGAGAATGGGTGCAATGGCCAAAAGCTAACCAGACTCTGCATGTAGAACGCTTTACAAAACACATTTGAGTTCGGCAACTATGCACAGAAGGCAGTATCCATTGCTTGTAATATTGAAGCAGTATCAAACCGGAAATTTCTGAAGCTTTTGCCAGGGCCTGTGTCAGAGGGATGAGCATCAACTCCGGGTTTGGTTAATTGAGACTCTGTTAATGCTGAGCTGCTCCCTGTAGAATTGTTCTTTGCCTTCCACATGCTAATTCCTTGACAAAAAGAACATTGATTTATCAGCAAAATGAGTCAAGTTGCATAGAGCATCACCTTGGTTTAAATGAAAAAACATGCATAAATATGTGATTATGCCAGAAATGGCTAATGTAAAAATGCAAACAATAAGGACTCGGGTGCCCAACTATATGAAATTTTAGTCAGAGCACCCAATCAGAAACATGCATCCTGCATACAACCCTGGGTTCAGTGTGCTTCTCAGTTTATAATTCCTTGCCCACATTTGCCTTCATGCTCTCTTTGGTGCTGAGAAAACATTCGAAATGATGAAAAGAAGAAATTTTCTAACAAGTGGTACTTAAAATTGCTGTTCTAAAGTTTTCTTTTCTTGCACAACTACCAGGCAATCAAACAGAGCATCAAAAGAACAAAAGATAGAAATGCATAACACCTGAAGAGTGAAATATTTCATTCCAAAATTTCAGCCCGGATAATTGGTAAAATATAGAAGTATTCGATTTTAGAAAAAAACTACAATTTTCATTATTCATTTAAAAAAGAGAAACCCCATTCAAAATTATTCAAATGGATGATGGGAAAACTCTTTCAAGCTGCAACTTGACCAGTTTGGGTGGGTTAGGTCAGAGGTTAATCCAAGCCCAACCCTAAGGGTTGAGCAGGCTGCTGACAGTCTTGACCAACCGGATGTTGAAATGGAGTTGCTCACACCAAGCTCAAATTTGTCAACTCAAGTCAGATTGAATCAGGTTGGTCAAATTGCTTCTATTAAGAGGGTCAAAACCTTGTCTAAGCCAGTATTCCACTCTCACTGTTTTCTGCTTGTACTACAAAGTCCACTGACTACGATATAAAGAATGCTTTATTTACATGTTATTTTTACATCATGGAAGAAAATTTGAAAACCTTTAAGATTGGGAAAAAGAAAAATATATTTCCCACAAATGCCAAGTTACACAGTGAATTAATTTATCAAGACATACTGCAGAAAGCATTCCAAACCAATTATGCTTGGGAATTATAATCTTAATTACAATAGCTAAGAATGTTATGGCCCCAGGAAGTCTACTTACTAAATTTATACATGTAGAACATGGTAGCCTTCGCAGCATACATACTACATGCCTTTTATACATTTAACTTCAGGTCAGGATCAGCTGCAAAAGGCATCAAGCCAGCTGAGCACAGCCGTTATGATGAGAATTTCCTACCAGAACTTACCTTTTTTTGGAGGAAAAACAAAAACTTTAGTTCAACTTTGCCCATCTGTCAAATGGGGCTCTGTTTGAGGTTGGGTTCAACCTGCCGAAGTTTCAGCCCTTTTTCTATAAACAAAGGTGAACTGAACTCGGTGTAGTGACCTTAACAACTCATACATGAGGATAAACATGATAAGAAAAACAAAGTACCCAAGTTTCCTCCTTTTTTCCTTAATGTTTCATCCATAAGATTCAAATTAACCTGATAACTGATGTGCCTACTATGGCCCAAACTAATAAGGGGATGGAACATGACAATAAATATAGCAAAAACTCTTCCATTTAAGGGAAAAGGAGAGAACAAACCTTTCAAAGGCATATCAGGTTTGGGTGCTACCAGGGGCTGATGTGCTAAAATCCATGCTTTCAAAGATCTGCAAGAAGACATTGGATCTTTTATGAATTGGCCAAGAAAGTAAAACCTACGAGCAAATGTAGTCAAAAGCGTTTAGGCACTCACATGAGGGATAAGGAAAGGCAAAGATAAAGCATATAGTGCTTTGCAACACCCCAAGAGACGGTGAGTTCACTAAGGTATTCAGACATAGCTTAAGCAAACGCCTCAGCTTAGGCGACAAGTGGTTAGGCTAGAGCCTCTTTACATAAAAATTATTTTCTTCTTCACCTTCTAAAGGTTGGCACTCTCTCTCTCTCTCTCTCTCTCTCTCTCTATATATATATATATACACACACACACACACACACTCTATTGAATATCACATTTTTCAACTCTGTTACTTCCTCTCTCACTACAAACTATGATTATTTCTCCCGCCTCCCTTCCTCTTGTCTCCGAATTATTGCCAATTCTTTGACCTACAGCCAAATCTGTTACAATTTTTTTTATTCATTCAAAATTTCTCTCAGTAGTTTTCGTCTATTTTCAATGGGGCCATTGCTTGGAGCAATAGTAGAATCATTGGGTTGTCAAGTGTGAGAACCAGTTTCAAGTTTGAGGCAGTCAAAGGTTAAATATGTCTCCAATCTATCCCCTCCAGCACCCCACACTAGATAATAACCTTTTTATGTTTCCACATTTTTTTAGGGTAAATTACATTGACCTCTCTTGAGGTTTATTGATATTACACAAGCTTCTCCTGTGGTTTGAGAAATTACACCAACATCCCATCTACTTTAATGTTAGTAACAATAACCTCCCCTCCGTTAGTTAACCAAACGCATTTTGCTGATGTCATTACACAGATTTTTTTAAATACCAATTTTACCCTCAAAAAATTAATAGACAAAGAGTTAATTTCAAATCTTGTTTGGCAGCCAAGAAACTAAAAGGAAATTAGGAAACATGAATCTGAATAGCCCCTAACAAAGCATCAAACTAGCAAGAAATTCTAAATATATCATAAATGGGTTAAAAATAAATAAATTTTGATAACTACACAAATCAATGAAACTATGATCTCCTCCTCTAAATGAAACTATGATCTATATCTACATAACAAGTTACTCACACAAGAATGACCCAACCAAACATACCCTTCCAAATTCACACTAGAGAAACTGGGTTTCCTACCTTCCTCCGATCCATCAACCCATTCCCATCTTTTTCAATATTTCTTCTTCTATTTCGGTATTGGAATCAAGCATTATATGTATATATGATATCTCTAGAACCTCTCATAATATTGGCTCTACTTTCTCTCTCTCGCTATCTCCGTATACAAGGCTGATGTGGCCATGGTGGTGGTAGGTTTTGTGAAGTGGAATGAGTTTTTCTTTGTAGATCTGTGAAGAGAAATATATCTTCTTCAAATATCATTCACATACTCATGACCTGGAGGAAGATCTTTTTTTTTTTTTTGGGCAATTTTTCGTTTCTGAAATGCATAAGAATATCAATTATTTAGAATTACTAGACCTAGACATTTTGCAAGAATAGTTTAGCGGGTCTTTGCACTTCTTTCCATTGTTGTGTTTGTGATGCTTCCACTAGTCTTATTTTGGCGTCAAACAAACAATTAGACAATGACTACTACAGCACTGTTGCAGACCTGGGTCCAAGAAAGCTCTTCCACTAGTCTTAGAGAGAGAAAGGTTTGCAAAAGTTGTCTCATTACATCACTTTTCCCATTGTTGCAGTTTGCAGTCGATGGTGGTGCTAATTTGGTCTTGACGGTGATGGTTTATACTGGCCGATAATCTTGTAGAAAGAGTTATCTCTTTTTTTTTTTTGCAATTTATTTAATTTTCCCATTAAAAAGATATTTTAAAATATAAGGGTAAAAAGGTAATTTTATGTCTTTAATTAACATTGTTACAAGACAAACTCTGATAAGAGAGATCAATATAATTTCTTAAAACATAGGTGTGTGTGTGTAATTAAGCCTTATACGAGGGGAGGTCAGTGTAATTTATTCCTTTTTTTGAGAGTAGAATTGTAGTATATATTAATAAAAGGCACCTGAGGGTACGAAGGGAGCAAACCCATACTTACAACAACAAAAAAAAAAGGAAAGACTCAATTATAGCGTAAGATCCCCAAAAATATCTACAAAAGAATCTAAATACATGTGACTATCCTCTTTCACCCAAAAGTATAGAAGACGTAAGAAAGAATCTTTAAGTAGAGAGTAGACTGTTCTTGGCCACCAAAATTCTTCGATTTCTCTCCCTCCACAAGCTCCAAACAAGACAAAAGGGAGCCATCCTCCAAGCTCTTCTCACTTTCCAGGTTAACTCTACTGCAATGCCAACTCAAAAACAACTTCCGAATAGTGGCTGGGAGAACCCAATGGCAACCAAACAGGGAGAAAATCAAACACCAAGCATCCCTAGCATACGTACAATGGATTAACAAGTGGCTAATTGACTCCTCCTCTTACACGTACAACACCGATTAGCTAACTAAAAACCCCTAAGTTGAAGATTATCCATCATCATACAAGCACCCCAAGTAGCTAGCCACCCACATAGAAAAAGCAACCTTAGAAGGCACTTTGGAATTCCAGGGGAAGGATTCCTCTCCAATACCCTCCAAAGCACTAGAAAGACTTAACTATGAAAGATTTAGGCTTCGTCTTAGCCCAAGTCATAGCATCTCCCCCCTCCCCTCCTAATCCTTAAACCTCCCAACACCTCCGACAAACTCCCTACCAACCCCAACTCCCAATCACGGAAATTTCTCCAGAAGCAAGGACTCCACACCACGTCATCCCCTATTATCTCTACATAGTCAACAACACTAGCCTCCTTATTACTAGCAAGGTTGAAGAGGGTAGGAAATTTCCACTTCAGCGACGAGTCACTACACCATATATCTTCCCAAAACCCCACCCTCATATCTCACAAACCAATGAAAGTAGCAAGCAACCTTTCTAATGGACTTCCAAATCCCACATCTGTAAGGCTCCAGCACCTCCCTCAAATACCAACCATCCACCTCACGTCCATATTTATAAGCAATAACTTCTTTCCATAAGGCATCCTCCTCCCTTCTAAACCTCCACAACCACTTCCCCAGAAGGGCAATGTTAAATACCCTCAAGTTCTTAAAGCCCAAATCTCCCTTGGCTAGAGGAAGTTTGCTTTATCCCAACAGATGAGATGCATCTTCCTTTCCTCCTTTCCCTCCCAAAGGAAATCTCGCTGAATCTTTTCCAACTGTTTCTCCAAAGACACTGGCATGGGGAAGCGAGACATATAATATGTAGGAAGGTTGGCTAAAGTGCTCTTGATTAGAGTAATTTGCCTCCCTTTGACACATATTGGCATCTTTAAAATTTCTCCACCAATGCATCACATACCACCGTAGATCTCGAAAAAGCACCAAACGGCAAGCCCAAGTACTTAGCAAGGAAGGAACCCACCATGTAACCCGTACCCTCAGCCAACTCCTCCACCCCCTCACCTCTCCAACTGGGATACTGAAACTCTTGTCCAAGTTGACTTTCAATCTCGAAACTGTCTCAAAGCAAGTCAAGATGCATTGAAGGTGCTGGAGTTGTCTATCTACTGCCCCACAAAAAATTAAGGAATCATCAACAAAGAACAAATGAGATCTCTCCAAATGACACCCACTAACTCCATCTCAAAAGCTGTGAGCATACCACCCCTAACTACTCTATCCAACAATCTACTCAGGGCCTCCATTGTTAGAACATACAAGTTGACAGAATCCCTCCATTAGAGATTGGTTGGATTGGAAAATCCATTTGGGGAAAAGGTAAAAAAGCTTAAAATGATCTCATTGCTTGGATTAGTCATCCATTAAAATTTAAATCAGACTTTTTTAGTTCTACTCGAAAATTATTGTGATCATAATATATTGTTTGACTTAGATATTTTTAATGTCTAGTGGTTTTATTGATTCTTTTATAGCGTAGCGACTTACTTTTTTTTTATGAGTAAGGTAGCATCTTACTTCAGTCAGCCTACCACTTTTTTGTTGGCTAGCATCTCATGCAACATAAGATCTTAATGACTTAAGGGCACCTTTCACCCTTAACTACACTGCTGTGAGGATACTTCATAAACATAAATGCTTATATACTCACGCCAAGAAGGGAGCAACCATGTAAAGTTTGAGCCCAGTGATCCCACGAGATATTACTTCATCACTTGCTGGTTGAAGTTCATCAAGCCGGTGCCATGCAATTTCCTGCAAGCAGTAAATAAGAAAACACATTGTCAATGTCACAGACATATTTTATTTACCCCAAGTGCACAAACAGTTATATGCATGTATGTATAGAAAACTTACTGGGGCTTCTACTTTCTTTCACTTTAGAAACAGACTTATCAAAGAAGAACTAGACAAAGGGAAGAGAAGCAAACAACAACTTTAAGGACTGTAGCACAGGTACTCCAAGAAGAAAATTACATAGGCAATTCTGCAACTAAACCAGGGGCCAGAAGTTTATAGCCTGTATGATGGTGGTATATTAAAGAGAGGAAGGTCATCACTTGCTTAATTTCTCATTCAGTGTTTGGAGACAAGATATTTTCTTATTTAAATGATTAATCCAAAAATAATATTCAAACCAACAAAGTCAAAGGCAACTTCCTGCTAAAGTCTACCCATACCAATACATCTTTTAAAAAGAGAGAGATAAATGCCGAGTCATGCTAAAATGTATAGTTTTTGAAGGAGCTGGCTCAAAATATTACTTGCCAAAAAAAAAAGGTTCAAAATATTATTCCCTTAGGGTCCAAAATATTAAGCCCTTTACTAAGGCCACCCAGATAGGTCTTGTGCTTTGGGTCTCTATAATTCATATCAATTTATAAAAAGGACTTGTCCACCCTCTTTGGGGAGTGCCAGCTCTGCAGTGTCTGAAAAGATAATATTACCAAGATGCAGTAGTTTCGCAAATAGAGATCCATCTGTTCTGTCATTTTTAGGTACTGAGGTGTTAAAATAGCTTCCAGGAGTCTATAAAGTGATCTGATTTAAGGTGAGCTAAAATGGGAATTACCAGGCATTCACTTTACACAGAGAGAGAAGCTACAACTAACTTGGAAATAATAACTTATATACCAACAAAGAATATGACATCAAGCATTTTAGGCAATATTCCCTTCTACAAAGAAAATTTATATGCAAAAGAACCGTGGAGAAAGGAATTTTTCCACTATCTGGGCAGTTTTAGAGTAGAGGATCACATACACTGATCTCTTTTTTGGTGAGAGGGGCAAAGGCAGTATCGTCTTTCACACCGGCAACTATGTAGAGCCGCACCCTCTGCTGTCCAAATATCATTTCGATGTTCTCATCTTTGTTAAGAAGTTTTGAAACATCAAAACCAGTTTCCTCCAGGACCTGCATCAGCCATAGAGAACAAGTTAGGTGAAATGCAACATCAAATCAGTGCATGCCAGCATTGTGTGGTGACCAGTGGAACATGGAATTATTCTGAGACATTTAAGTTCTCAATTGGCATATTCTAGTAGGAATGGTTGGGTCAGACTGTTTGGTTCTCAATCTCAGGTGCAGTTAAGTATTCTTTCTAATTTTTTTTATCAAAACAAACATCTTGTGCATTATCATAGGTATGGTGTGGTAAATAACAGAACCCAAAATGACAAAAATACGATTGCATATTTCATAGGGAAATCGATCTACCAGAGAATTGTCCAGAACATATTCTAACAAAAAGGAGAGAGGAAAACAAGTCCTATGAAGATGGTTGGCCTTCTAATTCGACACATTCAATTTGCATTTGGTTTAGAAAACTGAAGTTAGTCCTTGAATTTCTAATTTAGAGATTGAAAATCTTAGAATTTGAAATACAATGATGTCAAATTTCAATGTATAGATGAGCCATTCGAAATTGAATTTGATATTTTATTAATATACACAAATTAGTTTAGTATTCCGGATGGGATGATGAAAGTGAGATCATGGTGGCAGCGGAGGTTGTGGAAGGTAACGGTGTTGGTGGTGGTAGAGGCAGTAGCAGCTGTGTATAATGACATCGTGGTGGTGGTGGTGGTGATAGAGAAGGGTTGTTCATAATGATGTAGTGGTGACGGTGAAGGTAGTAGTTGAGGTGGTGATTGCGATTGCAGCAATGGGGATGTTGATGAATGTTTGATGGTGTTTTGATGGTGGCCGTGATAGACATGGCAACTCCAGTGACAATGATGTTCTCAGTTTTACCTTCCTTTTCTTCATTACACCAACTTTTTTATTACACTAAATTAAGTAGGGACACCCTAGCATAACCCCAAAAAAAAAAAAAAAATAGTGCAACTATCGGTAGCAGGACTCTTCAACAAAAGCTGTTCATTGAGATTTGAACATCTCTCTATAATAACTACAATTCAGTTACTGGATTTAGGAGAGAAATCCAAATCGAACCACAAGGAAGTAACTCAAACACAAGAATTGGCAATGCAGGCCCCAGATCCAATTACACACTCTAATTCCTTGAGCTAAACATACCCTACAAGATACTGAATGACTCGTCAAAAGCTGGTAATGAGAAATGCCCCAGTAATCCAACTAAAATGGTATCCAAAAATCACCATACCAAATTCTATAGTAGCCAAGTTAAAACACCTTGAAAGTGAAATGTTAGCTGGAATGCAAATCAATATAGTTCACAGAACGGAAATCAGAACGGGAATGGAAATGTATACGCTACATATTCCAAAAGAGGTAAGATGAAAGGTAGGCTTATGTAGATGACATGGGTGGAATATAATAAGATAGGTCCAATTATCAAAGTGTCTCTAGGTAGCAAAAATCAATGCCATTAAAGTGCACAATTTGTTCACATAATTGTGAAAACTTATCATATTGAAATGAAACATGCAAAATCATTAAACTAACCTATTTTTATTGATCTCTTGATTTGTTTTGGTCATTTCCTATTATTTTTCTCTTAGAAAAAAAATCAACGAAAGATTTGAGAAAAAAAAATATTGAAACTCGCTAAATTTAGTGTTTTAGGACGTAAATCTCTGTTTTGGAGAACGCGTAACAAAATGGAGATCGTTAGAGTATTAGTGTTTTCTGTTAACTATGAGAGTGACTATTCTTAAGATGAGAAAAGGGACTTACTAGATCATCACTTGCCACTAGAAATACAGAATCAGCAATAGTGTGGAAAGAAGAGGTCTTCATATTCAAAATAAACAAACAAAATAAAATAAATAAATAAAGAAAGAAAGAAAAACATTAAAAAGGTGGTCTGGGGTTTCATTTCATAGAAGCCAAAAAAAAAAACAGTAAGGTCCTGAAAACAAAGTACTAGCGGACATTGAGGTGGGCCACACAGCTAGTGAAAAAGATTCATCATTGCACGTCACAGTGAATCCTCAATGGGGTGAATGATTCACTTTTCTCATGATTTTAGCTTCTAGAAGAGTACATGAGTAACATGAAATCCATCAGAAAGATGTTTTGGGTGACTGTAAGCATCAAATTTCATTATTACATTATTTGGTTTGTGAACTCCTTTTTGGCATTCAATTACGAATCTCCCAAGACAAATGAACCCCAATTGAAGACTGTGTTCAAGATGTGTAGTTTGGTTAAGTAGTTCTAGAGGTACTTTTCTGGGTAAAGACGCTGGTCCCATGAAGAGACTATTAGGTTTGCTTGATGATGTGTGTTGAAGGATGAAGAACCTGATTAAACATCCAGGAAATTAGTTATCTTCAAGAGATGGACAATTTGGAACCAACATGCCATGTGCAACCATTTAAGCCATACATAAAATTAGATATAACAGGAAACTCATGCCGTTGCAGAAACCAATGTTCTTCAATTTGTAGAAAAGGTAAAAGTTTCTACTTTTTGCATCAACTTTGCAAATAAATTGTATAACTTCTGGTCTATGGTAAATAAGAAAGGAAATTAAAATAACATTATCACAATAATATAGCTTTTATACCTTTCCGCAATCATGTTACTAATTAAGGTATTAGAAAAACTAGTGTTCAATGAGAAGCTAAGAAATATGAACATATGAGAAATTTTTCCATAGGAAACGAGGGCATTTACTTCTCTGATGGCACATGTGTGGTCTTCCTCGTCTTTGTTTTTTTTCCCACGAGGAAAACTCCAGCTTGTTCCCTTCCATCCCTTCACCAGTAGGCACTGCAGATAGCACAAAGCAAGCATCAAAAACAGGTGAGATCAGTTGCAGAGTGAGAGCCAAAATCTGAACACCATATTTAATAACTCAAAAATCAAAAGTCCAGTTTAAAATTTACAATCCAAGTAATATAGCAAAGCTTTTATTGAAGTCAAATACCTAGTAAACTTCCAGGCCTCCAGCTATTACATATTAGATTAAGGAGCTCTAAATAACAACTTGATAGGACTACAACCCTCCTAGAAGAAACCTCCCTTTCTTTTTTTCCATTATAAGCAACAGAATATCTCTTCTCTTGCTCTGACATAGGTCAGGATTCACATATTTTTAAATAAATAATTGTCTACCAGTCTGCCCAGCAAACAAATGTACCAATGCTGGATCTGCACATGCTTTGATATGGCACTTTACTCTCTCCCCCTTTCTAGGTAGGCACACAAACATGCATTCATTCATATGTCAAAAAATAGACGAAATTGTTCCTGTCAAAACATTGTTATATTGTCATGCCCCGCACCACCTTTGTCTCTTTTGCACTCTACATAAAATTTGAATTGAATTTCTAGAAAAATACTTCAGGGGGAGAGAGAGTAATGAGAATCAGAACCTTAAGAGTATACCCAAGGAATAGGAAGGAAAAAAAAATCCCACATGGGTCCTACAAATGGACCAACCGATTACAAATAAGATATCTTAGTATTTTAGTTTTGTCTGAAATCCAGCTTTGTAGGATTTTGATTTTGAGTTATGTCCAGTGATTTAGTTGCTTAGAATTAGTTGGGTCTTATTTTAATTTAAAAAATCATTTGTCTAATTGTCTAGTAAGATTTAAAAAATCCTTTGTCTAGTAAGATTTAGAAAATCCTTTATCTAGTACTTCTATATAAGTCAGTCTTTTGTAAAGACAACTGAAAAGTTTTAATTATTAAAAATTAGGGTAAATTGCACTTTACCCCCTATACTTAGGCCAGTGTTCACTTCAACCTCCTCTACTTTAATATTCTACACTTAACCCCCTTGATGTTACACCAAAGTGAAAACGTTGACGCCGTTAACGAAAAGTATGAAAAGACGAAAAAATCCAATCAGTTATAATCGCAAAATTGGGACTAGGGCATTATTATAATAAAAAACATAGATGACTTTGAACTTGGGCTCCCCTTGGCTCTCTCACCTCTCTTCCCTCTCCACACAAATTCTCCCACACCTCCCACAGCAATTGTAATACCAATGCTATCTTGTATCTCATATTAAGTACCAGTAATTGCGAAACATTTCCGTTTAGAAACTGAACACTTTCGACCTTCTTTGCTTTCAAGATCTTCAAGACCAAAGTTTCTTCCTCATTCAACTTCATCATCACTAACAAATACTAAAAAATATAGAAAACCCCATTAAATTTCCTCTTGACAGCCCTTTCACAAACAATTCTTACCTTAACAAAGTCCAGAAACACCATCATATCAAATTCAGAATCTTCATAAAAAGCCAAAATCTTCATAAAAGGTCAAAATTAATCTTGGAACAATTTCTATAAATCCTTTCTATGTTACTTTCCTTGTTTGTTTATATATAAAACCAACCCAACTCTATAGTTTTCACACAAACGCAACACAGCAAACAAAGATTAAATTAAAAAAATGCCAAAGCCCCTTCGAGATGATGATGATGCAGCAACATTGTATGATATAGATCGTTTTTTATGCGAGAATTTCAAATCACCATATCAGAAGGAGAACCATGAAGACAACAAGAAGGAAGGAGATGAAGATGATGAACATGGAGAAAAATCAGGGGGGTTTTTGTTTGAGTCTCCTAATTTCCCCTAAAATAACCTCATTGATCAAGCCATAGCCCACTGCCGTGACCATCAAAGTTGGTGATTGCACAGAAACAGAGAAAGACAAGTTTTGATTTTGCCCTAACCCTAATTCCTATTTTCATAGAGAAAACAGCCATCGCCGTTGCCGCTGCCGCTAACGCTACCCAGCTTGATTTGGGCTTCAAGTCCCCTCTTTATGTTTTCGTTTCGCCTTCCAATGAAGTGGGCATTCATGTATAGATTGGAATCGAAAACTTATGCCTTGAGAAGGAGATGGTGGCACTCATTGGCGGTGGGGAAGAGGGAAGACAACAACTGCCTCTCTCTCTCTCTCTCTCTCTCTCTCTCTCTCTCTCTCTCTCTCCCGTTGGTTTTTCCCTATAACCCTAATTCCCAACTACAAAGAAATGGTATAATAGGAAATCTATTAAGTGAAAAATAATTAAAATTCATCCAGAATCGCATATTTAGTGTGTCAAAACCACGGATCGTTTGTTTGGATGGAAAAATTAACGGTTTCACTTTGGTCATAACATCAAGGGGGTTAAGTGTAGAATATTAAAGTATAGGAGGTTAAAGTGAATACCGGCCTAAGTACAGGGGGTAAAGTGCAATTTACCCTAAAACTTATCAATAGAGTTTTAATATATAGTTGGACAGTTTTGATTCTCTTGTTCAAGGCTTCATCCTACATTAGAGAGGTCATTGCGACAAGTTGGGGTGTATCTTGTTCGTTAGAAGAAGAACGGGTATTTGGTCACCACAAATAGACACAAGACACAGAATGATGTTGATGCAAAAAAAAAATTTTTTTTTTTGATAGGTAAAGGTAAGATATATAAATAAGAGCGCCCAAGGGGGGTGCATCCATGTACAAAAAAAGCCCAATTAGAGGCCCAGATTAGATAAGAACCCTACAAAAGCAACTACCAAGGGATTACAAGAACTATTTACCCATATGTACAGAGTATAAAGAAAGATACTCCTAATTCTATTCAAGGAAGTTTCAATCCTTCTATTTCTTTCTTGCCAAATACACCAAAAAATGCAAGTGGGGACTACTTCCAGGCCTTGTGCAAGAGCCGTTTTGAACATTCACTTCTCCATCTTACAAGAGTGTCACGGACTGTTTTTGAGGAGACCCAATAGTGGCCAGCAAGTGCATCAACAAGCTGCCACAAGTTCCTTGCAATATCACAGTGCAAAAGGAGGTGGTCTACCGTCTCCTCGTCCCTCTTACATATAACACATCTATTAGCAATGGAAAACTCCCGTTTCTTTAAGTTTGTGATAATAAAGAATTAGATATAAATTATATAATTCTACGATTTACTAAACACTTTGACCATATCCATAATTCCAAATCTTGTCTTTGATAAATTTAAATCACTAGATCTATGGTCAAAAATGAATTTTTTAGCCCTTAAAACAGAGAAAAAGAGAAAAATATACCATTATTGTTACATGTCAGCCGATACTGTTACACATCGGCCTGTAATGGCCGTTACGCAACGGTATCGGCCGTTACGCTTGTGAATTTTTTACACACTAATATCGGTGTGTAACAGTATCGGAAGGTTCAAAACAAGTTACGTAACGGCTGATATTTAATACGACGCTAGGCACCCATATTTGGCCTCAATGATACGCCTCCACCATGCTTGTTTTTCTATAGCAAATCTCCAAAGCCACTTTCCTAACAAAGCCTGGTTGAAAATTCTCAAATCTTTTATTCCCAGGCCCCCATAGCGAATCGGCATACAAATCTTCAGGCCACTAGAGGGATCCTCCATGAAGTACGTTGGAACGCTAGAGAGAGTGCTTCGAATAAGAGTAATCTTCCCACCCTTGGACAAGTAGCCTTTTTTCCATCCCGCTAGTCTATTTTGAAAGTGATTCACCACCACATCCCAAACACCTTTGTTCCGCGAACCCGCGCCAAGCGGCAAACCTAGATAAATAGTGGGCAAGACTCCCACCTTGCATCTCAAGTTCAAGGCAAGATTTTCAACCCTATTCACCGTACCAACCGGGATGAGCTCGCTTTTCACCAAATTCATTCGCAGCCCGGAAACCACCTCAGAACACTTCAGAGTGCACCTTAAGAATCTAAATTGAATTGCTTCAGCCCCACAAAAAATTAAGGTATCATCCGCGAATAAGAGGTGGGAAGCCTCCATTCCATTACCCTCCCTTTCTACAATAGAGAAGCCCCTGAACATACCTGCGTTCACAGCTCTGTCCAGCAACAAACTGAGAGCCTCCATGACTAGAATATATAGGAAAGGGGAAAGGGGATCTCCTTGTCTCAGACCCCTAGAGCTCCTGAAAAATCCCAACGAGGATCCATTCACCAGAACTCAGTAGCTAACTGTAGAGATGCATGAAGCCATCGAGAGTCTCCACTTTGGCCAAAGCCCATTCTTTCCAGTACATAAAGTAAAAAACTCCAACACAAGTGATCAAAAACTTTCTCAATGTCAAGTATGCAGATAAGACCTGCAACCTTGCGTCTTCTCTTGGAATCCACGCATTTGTTTGGCAATAAGGGCTGCGTCTAGGATTTGCCTCCCCCTTACAAAGGCATTTTGAGAAGACGAGATCAACTCCCCCATCACTACTTTTAGGCGCAGGGCTAGAACTTTAGCTAGCAGTTTGTAAACACTGCTAACTAGGCTGATTGGCCTGAAGTCTTTAATATCTTCTGCACCACCCTTTTTGGCACTAAAGCGATGAAGCATTCACGCTTTTCTCAAAATGACCCTGCTCAAAAAAATGAGAAAAGAAGGCCATGATGTCTCCCCTAACAACCAGCCAACACTGCTGAAGGAAGGCCATGGAAAACCCATCTGAACCCGGAGCTTTATCACCTTTGCAGGAGTGCAAAGCCCTCAAAACCTCCTCCTCAGAGAATGGACCCTTTAGGGCCTCTTGATCCAAATCCCTGATGGCTTTGAAGCCCAGCCATCTAGAGTGGGCCTACGAACCTTTGGCTCAGAGTAAAGCTCCATATAAAAGTTTGAAATCTGCTCCTTTATTGTGTCGTCCTGGTCATGCCTTTGCCCTCCAATATTTGTAAAGTTGATGGTGTTGACCCTTCAATGTACGCTAGCCATCCTGTGGAAGAAGCGAGAGTTCCTGTCACTGTCTTTTAGCCATAGGACACGAGTTTTTGCCTCCAACTGATCTCTTCAGCAATGGCTAGCCTTCCCAATTCTCCCTTCATTCCCTCCCTGCAACTCTTTTCTTCTGCTGACAGGGCCTGATTTTATCCTTTATGTAAAGGTTCTTGGTATCTCCCATTAGATTAGCTTTCTGGATCTGAACATTCCCAAAACACTCCTTGTTCCATTTCTTTAAGTCTTCTTTCAGCATTTTCAGTTTTCGGGCCAGGACATGAGAAAGATTACCCTCAACAAGAAAAAGAAAAACTGAAAATTCGTATAAAGTGTGCTATGAACCTTGTCCAATCACGTTTTGGTTTGAATTTTGAGTCTATTTATATTCATTTCAAGTTAGCAAGATGGTTGTATAGTTTTATCTATGTTTGACTAGTTTCAGAAGTCAAGAGTATTTTGATAATTTCTATATTTGCAGGACATGAGTTGTAGTAGTGGCCCATGTGTCTTATTCCAATGTGTTTGTTCTTCTTCTTTATATGCCTTAACCCCAGAAATACTATTTCGGTACATCCAATCTTTCCCTTTACAAATTCAACTCTACAACCCAATCCTACAAAAAAAAAAAAAACTATTTTTATTAATTACAGCCTTAGAATAGCCCCCTTTATCCCTAAAATTCTATCCTAACAAGTCCAAATCGTCCCTTAAATAGTCACAATTCAGAATTTTTGGCAACATAAATTCTGAACAACAACATGTCACTTTGAAAACCAATGCAATTCCAAGTCTAAAGGGGGTAAATTCACTTCAATCAAAAGTACGTTGGGTAGCCTTCCACGTATTATATGTCATTATATCCTATTGCGGCCTCGGGAGCTAATCTCTTAGACAAGTTGCAAAAGCAGTTTCTTTGGGGGAGGTGTGAAGGAGAAAGAGGTCCCCATTTAGTAAAGGAGCCTAATGCAAGGTGGAAAGAAACCATTGAGGGGTAGATCGTATTCTAAGGTGGTGGAGGGGCTTTATCGAGTGGGTCTATGGAAAACCATTGGAAAAGGAGGAGAACTTTTAAAAATCATGGATTTTGTTGTTGGTAGTGGATGGAGGGTCAAGTTTTGGATGGATCTTTGGTGTGGAGGAAGTACTTTGGAGCATTGATTTCCTCATCTTTTCCAATTAGCCTCCAATCAAGAGGCCTTGGTGAAAGATTATGTGGCCTTCAATGAGAATGGGTTAATATGGGCTTCATGTTTTTGTAGGGATTTGTATGGTTGGGAAGTGGAGGAGGCCTTTCCTTTGTTGGCTCTTCTTCACAGTGTTCGGTTGGATAGGGAGAAAGAAGATGCTCTTTGTTGGAGGATGGATTCTCTGGGAGACTTTTTGATCAAGTCTTTCTATTTGCATTTGACTAGTAAAGATGTGGCGGTTTTCCACAAAAAGCTATTTGGTGCTCTAAAGCCCCCACAAAGGTGGCTTTAGTTTCTTGGACGGTGGTGTGGTGGGCAATATTGACGTTGGATAACTTACAAGGGGGGTTCTTTTGGCCAATAGATACTCCATGTGCTCCAAGGAGGAGTCATCTATCAACCACTTGTTCATTCATTGTTCGGTTGCTAAAGATGTTTGGAATCTTCTTCTAGCTCTTTTTGGTCATTCTTGGTAATGCCTTGCTCATTAAGTGCTTTGGTTAAGAGGTGGCATGGTACTTGAGTCTACTGCCATGTTAGAAGGGTGTGGCGCCTTCTTCTATGTATATTTCGGTGTATATGGAAAGAAAGAAATAGTAGGACTTTTGAAGGAGAGATAACTTCCTTTAAAAGGTTGAAAGATAGAGTGTTACACTCTTTATATTTTTGGATTGTGGAGTTGTATCCTTCTTGTATAGATTCTTTCGTAGAGTTTTTGGGGGGGTTTAAGCCATTAATTGCTAGCTTCCCCTTTTTGGTATTTATATGCCCTTCTTTGGCTGCTTAAAGGAATTATCTGTTTACTTATCCGAAAATGAAAAAAAAAATGAACCTAGCTGGACATTTTCAAACCTACATTTAACATGATCAGATGATTTAAAAGGTCTTGCTACAAAAAAAAATAGTAAAAACAAACATATAGGTCCTTATAAAGACCCAGTAATTGTTCAGTCCTGATTTTCTATTAGTAAGATGTGCATACAAGATATAAGTTACTAAGCAACTTAAGCACGTGAGATTAGAAATTAACCAAACCAAATTCTTTCTTTCTCAAATGCGAAACTGTAGCCACTTTGAAGAAATGAAAAGACCTAGTTCTCCTCATCCTTGGCATTAATATTGTATTCTATAGTCAGTTAAAAGAAAATGATGAACAAAGCAGGTCATCATCCTTTGCATCATATTGCATACCATTAAGCGAAAATGATGAACAAAACATTTTCTCACCCTACATTTTCCAACCCTCCAATATAAATACCAATACGTAATTTGAAGGGCCTTTTACTAAAAATTAAAAACTTATCATTTTGAAAGCATGGTCATACATAAACAATCATAGAGGATAGTAAAGAAATTCCATTACCTATTGTTGGTCCCACTTAAATAGGGTGCTGGGAAGGAGGGCTAAACTAGAGACAGGCCAAACCTGTGGCTGTTTTCACACTCTAAGCCAGTGGCGGATCTAGACCAAAAGTAGAGAGGGGGGGATTCTCAAATTTTAGAAAGTTTCTCCAGATCTGCCTCTGCCCTAACCCGTTTTTCACGCTTGATAAGTCAAGCATTTTACCACTGCACCAAGCAGTGGCCCCATTCTACAGGCTAGGGATCAGCCTTGCAAAAGATAAGATTCAAAACAAAACTTTGTAATCAACTAGATAGGTTGACAAGTTTAGGTGCAACTTTGGCAGTTCTAGTGTAACAACATAAAAAAGATATCAGGTGGAATATAGTTGGTGAATGTGTTAAGATTTATAGAAATGACAGATAAATTACTGCTTGAAGTTCAGCCAACTCTAGAACACCTAAACTAGAGAGAACCAAAATGAATTAGAACAGGGGACCAAAGAAGTATTTAACCTTCAGGGTAGATAGGGCTTTCTTCTTATTCTCAACAGAAGAATAAAAAGGAAGGTAAGGGCTGAAATGTTCACAACATAAGGGAGAGAATATGTGAAACTTCCCATTAATCCTACCACAGAGAAATGGAGTGATGCTAATTAGTAGATAGGAGAGAAATATCTCCATTACTGGCATGCTAAGGCAACATTAAGACTATTGTAGCAAATGGGCATATACAAACTGCAAGAAAGAAATTGAAACATTTCTCTGCTTATGAATCTATACAAAAAGCAAAATATAAATATTTATAAAAAATATAGTACAGTTTTAAAATTTCTTTAAAACTAAATATAAATTAGAGTTCAGTAGGACTCAACACCGTAAATAACCTAATTACTAAAAAAATCCAAATTTAGCATTTAGAAAACCCTGTGTAACCATGTAGATTAAGTAGTTTAAAATGATTATAAATTAAGCCTACCATATGGATCTTGCTTAGATGATCGAGGTTTCATCGTTTAGGGCAGCAACCCTTATTTAGTATATCCATGGGTTTCCAAGCAGCATTGGGAAATAATTCCTTTCTTGGAGCACTTGGCCCATTCACAAGTAATTTGCACCATAAGCATGACATACCTCTTTCAGATTCTTTTATTTGTAAAATTTTGAGCTACATACATCCCCAGCATCTTGGAATATTATGTTATATTTTTAACACTCCGTCCCTAGTATTTCCAGAAACTTTATATTTAGTATCTTACAATTCCCATTTCCATTGGTATTTCCATAGTTTGAATCTCCACATTTCCATCAACATTCAATACATAGATCTTTCTGATGGGTTATCCTGACACATCCTACATAGGTTAGTAATTCCATTCATTCCCCATTACTTTACAATAGAATCATCCATCACCATCAGTGATGAGGAGTCATGACTCACGAGTACAACTGGGGGGAAATAGCATTATTTGGTGAACTGCAAGTGTTTTTTCAGCCTTGTTGACCTAAGAGAGAAGTGTCTCATACAACTTTCAAGAAGTTCCAACAGCAAATCAATTGCATGCGTTGGTAGAAACTTGCATGTTTACAATAAAAAAATCTAATGAACATTAACTACAAAGCTACTGAAAGCAAAAATAAAAATTGCCCATTGCATAATGATAGTTTGAAACATGGGATTTGTCTAAGGACCAAAGAATGATATCTGCCAGCTTTCATTCACAAAGACCTTACCCTTTCATAAGATTCATCCAAAATTATGGCCCCGGTCACAGGAACTCGAACCTTATACGAAGTGAAGTCCTTGAATATATCATCTATATGAGCAACATAAGGTCTTAAAACATCACAACTGCTAAACACTGCAATGAATTAAGGAAACAAACTAATATTTTGTTTAAGTAGGAATCAATTGATAAAAGATATAACAATGAAAGACACACACACATATATAAAACAATGAAAGAACAAAAATATGTACTAAAATGATCATTGAAGTGCACAAAATAACTAAGCCAAACGAAGATCTGGCCATATTAGCCCTCTCTGATGTGTCAAACTCATAACTATGATGCTTTCAGATCAGAAGACATCACAGTACAAGGTTAATCAAATCCCTCAATGGATAAACAAAGAATAGTATGCTGAAAGGAACCCCAGGCTTACATACATCCAGATCAAAGGGGTTTGAATGGAACAAGGAGATCATAAAATTATACTTTATCGTGGTTAAAACAAGATGCAATCAAACTGCAGAGTACTTTAAAAAAAATGACACTGCAGAGAGGATACTTAAAGAAGTAAACTCCTTCAGAGTTAGTGACTTTAATGATGGATTTTTTTCCACTGAATTGTCCTCGTAGAACCAATGTGCATACTCCACGAGAAATAATATCCTCTCAAACGATTGTTGATCTTCTTTCGGCACATTCAGAACAAAACGACTGCATGTATTAAAAATAAATAAACAGAATAAGTTAAACAACAAAAAGCAATATTCAAAGCATAGATATTTGTAAATGAATGTGAACCAAGAAATGAGAAAGACGACATTCCTAGTTCTATCAATCATATGCAATATATAAGGGACGCATAAGGACGTCTTTAATAACAAATTACAATCAGTGTTACTAGTACTACATGGGTACAACCACAGATGCAGAGCCATCATAATGCCAAAGCCAAGAAGTAGTTTGATGGCTATGTTATAATAAGCCATTTACTCATTAAGGAGATATAACCCAAGACAAAGCAATTCGTTCAAGTGCTAACTCCAATAAAAGGATTTCGAGAAAGGGAATGCTTTGAATTTTAGTACTCAATCACTCAGTATTTAGAATAAAAAAAATTCATCTTCACTCCCCTTTTTATATCAGCAGACACTCCAGCCGAAATTGAGAACGGTAAGAATAAATTGCAGTTTCTGTTCCTAAATATTTTTAAACTTTCGTTGACATTTTCTTTCCTTTTATAAATTGTATTTTATTTTAAAATTTTCTTTGACAAAGGCAAGAAGTAGTTTGATGGCTATGTTATAATAAGTCATTGAATCATTAAGGAGATATAACCCAAGACAAAACAATTCTTTCTTTCTTTTCTTTTTTTTAAAAAAAAAAGGGTTTTGAGAAAGGGAATGCTTCAATAACAAATTTCTTCTTCTTCTTCCCCCTTTTTAAATCAGAAGACACTCAGATGAAATTGAGAACGGTAAGAATAAATTGCTGTTTCTGTAAGTCCTAAAAGTATTCTTAAACTTTTTCGACATGTTCTTTTCTTTTCTCTGCAATTTTCTCCAAAACCCAAGCGAAGCTACATTTTTTGATGAGATGTATGTTGTATTTATATCATATAAGTATATGCCTGTCTATATGCACGTGCGTATAATTATTGGAATGAGAGATTAAGGAAGTACCGACCTGCAGAGATCGTCGAGGAGTTCTTGAGGAGGGAGGCCGTTCTTCAGCGGAGAACTCGATGATCGATGGAGCCCCGCCATGGCTATGACGAGCTTTTTGATATGTGAAACTTGCAGTCCGTGCTAGTCAACGAAGAAGGAGCTGATTTTCATTACTTTATAGAACGAAATTAAAAGAGCTCTCCCTCTGGAGAACACCATACGGACCAGTTATTTTTCTTCAATGGGCTTTTATGGCATAATTGGTAAATCGAACCTGAGCAGAATACTCAAATCTGAACAGATTGAGTGCTCATTTACCACAGCTGTTTGAGTTCGCCAACCCCACCTCAAATGCACGGGTTTGGGGAATTTTTTTTCACCCTTAAGATTTGAAAAAGAAAAAATCACTTTCCATTCCACTCTATCATATAAAAATAATAAAATAAAATAATAAATAAATTTTATATTATATTATCAATATTTACAAATAATATTTTTAATTATTTATTAAAAATTTATACAAATTTAATAAAGTTATATGTTTGAAAGAAAAAAATATCATTTTAATTTTTTATTAACATGTATATTTCTTATGTTAACATGTGTAACATTTTATTTAAAATATGTTAATTATAATTAATTTGATAAAATAAGTAAATAAATAAAAGTTTAAAAATAAATGAGGATCCCAATAGAGACCCTCCTTTTTTATCATAGGATTTAAACAAATTTTGGGAGAAAAATTTTTTTCGCAAGACAGGATTGGGGAAGGGGGTCCTCGCTCCAAACCCACCCCGTTGCCATCCCTAGTAAAGTGATTGTGTAAAAATATTATTTGAGTGCTAAAAAGTACTTAAGAGTTATCAAATTAGGATATTCATAATAAACTTAACTAACTTAATTGAAAAAACTAGAATTACTAGCTGATACACCATAAACTAGCACAAACTTAATATCTTGACATGTGTCAGTTATGTTCTGAAGTACGAAGATCAATTCCGTTTGGGTACCAATCAGCTTGGTGCTTACCGAACAGAGATAATGAGATCCCGAACAGTTCACTGCCTCGAAGAAACTACTGACCTCAGAACATGGAAGCATAATTCAACATGGTAACTTCTATCTAAAGATATCTTCAAATTTCGATCTTTATGGCTCCTAATCCTACTCGAATTCAAATAGCTAACAGCCCATAAATAAGGCTTCAAGGTACGCTCTCAATTCATGATCAATTATTTTCCTTCAATGATAACTTATTTACTTCCTTCTGACTTAATCATCAAAGCAACTACCACCGAAACCAACCTAGTCACCCTCTAACCTTTGTTCTTGACAGGGAGTTTGAAGAGATTGATCTCCGTTCAGAGACTAGTAGCATCAATTTGGTGTCATTTGTGGAAACCGACAAGTTCCTTTTTGTTTCTTTGTTCAATCCCAATTTCATTATTTTTTCCAACATGTTTTTTGTCAATGGCCTCAAATCTCCTGATCTGTCGTGGAAATCAATCAAATTACCAAACTAAACTACTAGTATAGTAGAGAAGTAAGGGTCGAACCCACAGAGACTTTTAATTATTTAAAAATTAAAGTTGAGATTAACTTTAATTTAAATTCACAAAAGGAGATTGTTTGTTGATTCTTTTCTAAAATTAAATGAGAACTAAAATTAAAGCAAATATTTAACTGAATTAATGATGAATCAAATTAAAAGAAGATTCCTAGAGTGTTGAATCCACCACTAATCTTGTAACTAGCTTCAATTGTATTAATTCTTGGGCCATTAAATTTGGATGTAAAAGATGTATTTTGGCTACAAGCCTCAATACAATCATTAAGAAAATTACACACCAAAACCCTAGGCACGAATCATCTTTGGTCAACAAAAATTGTCTACGTTAATTCTAAGGTCATAGTCACAATTTGTTTTTCTTGAGTTATGACTCGTCCTACGGTTTTGATGTATGTACGAATATTACTATTGTATAATCACATAAACAAAATCACAGAATTTTATTATGTGAAACTGAATAACACAATCATTGGATTAATAAAAGTCTAAAGTTATATAATCAACATCCAAAACTAATTAACCCAAAAATAAAATACAAAGAAGCACGATTACTTGACTAGGGTTTCATCTAAACCCTAGAAATGAGAGAACTTAGCCCATTATAGTGGAAGAGGAGACCACCATAACCATGGAGTTCTTCATCTTCTTCTTTCGAGTTGTCTCCTTCCTTCTTCTCCTCCTCTCGATCCCCAAAAACGGCATCCCCTTTTCCCAAAACCCTAATTTACAATATTATTCCCCTTTGTCCAAAAAATACCCCCACTACATAAGAATTCAGGAAAATAAAATAAAATCCCGTAATTAGACATTAGGGGCCCAAAAAGGGATGCTAAAGTGCTCCAAAATAGAGTCTGTAGTGCTAAAATGGGCCCTGGTCCACCTACATATGGACCAAGCCTCTCTTCTAACCCAAAATCACTTGTTTTCCATTTCTTTTAGCACTTCAAAGCCCAATATTTTTCTTTTGCTTCAAATCCACCACCAAATCACCAACTTTGACGAGCTTTCTCTGCAAAAAGACAAAACAAGAATTAACTAGCAAATGCATATAGATTGGAGAAATTAAAATAATAAAAGTGCAAGAATATCTAGGGTTAACAAAATAAATATGCACTTTTTAATCAGTTATCATCTCCATTCGGGCAAAAACCCACCAATCCAACAAAATTAGGCCCTTGCAATAAGGGGAAAAGGTCAAGTGCCATCTCAAATGCAACAGTAGGTAGATCAAATGGCACAATAGATCTAAACTTTGTCCCAGACGATGGAAACATTGGTACAAAACCAACAAATTGTACCTCCTCCTCCACCGGCGAACACCAATCAAAAGGGACCCCTTCCACCTACAAACATTAAAGCAACGATTGACCCCCAAACCACGACAACACACAACACCCAAGGGGTTCCTCCCCCTCCTAACAATACTAGAATGGGGATTAACCCCTAAACCTTAATTACAGTCAACAGGAATGCCTTATTGTTGCATCATGTCGTGCACTATCAGAGGCAAACTAGGGTGTCAATACCATCAACTTTGGGGATATGAATTGGCAATCAAGACTTACCACCACTAGGTCAAAATCCTCCAACACTAAAAGCTCGGCACCCTCTTGCACCTAAAGGCCCAAATTTGCCTAAAGCCACTACAATTGGGAAGACAGGCCAATGTGGCAATTTGGTGCCCCTAGCACTCTTACCAATCTAACCTGGGGTTCTACAAAGGGTTAGTGACATAGCAGGTTCTCAAGATCAAACAGTTTCAACCAAAAGGCTTCATGTACCTCCCGAGCATGATAAGCTTAATAAGTTTCTTGGGAGGCTATCCACCCTATTTATCCTAGTTATAAGGGTGAAGGAACAACCAAATAAGTTCATTGTACCTAAATTCACCCCATATGATGGAATTGAGGACACTGTCAACCATTTATCCCACTACCAACACACCATGACTCTGCACGGAGACATTGATGCATTCATGTGTCGGACATTCGTTACCAGCCTCAAGGGTACAACCCTCAAATGGTCCCACAACCTCCCTCATAACTTAATTAATAACTTCTACGAGCTCAGCAGGTTGTTCATTGATCGGTTCTTGACCAACAGAAAGTTAAGGAATGGACCCGAGTTCCTCTTAACTGTTAAACAGGCTAAAGGGGAAACTTTAAGGGAATACATAGCTCGATTTAATGCCAAGTTTATTGAGATGGATAATTGTAGGGAAAATTCTTGGTAGCTGCGTTGATCATAGGCCTAGGTACCGAGTGCTTTCAAGATTTTCTAGACCAAGAATTCCCCCAACATATACGGCAGCCCTTATGAAACGAGCTCAAAATCACATCAATCTAGAGGGTACCAAGAATTCTGTTAGGAAGGCCAATGAGCAGGCCCACAAAAACGAGCAAGTTCAGAAGTCGAAGACAATAAAAAGATAGCTCAAAGCCCAAACAAGGTCACATCTAAGGGATAGTCCAGTTTTAGATCAAGATGGTACAGTAATTACACCCCTTTCAATACTTCTTTAACTCATATCTTCTACCAAATTTAGGCTCACGAGAACTTAAAATGGTCGAAACCCATGAAGAGAAATCTTAAGATAAGGAACAAGAACAAATACTATGAGTTCCATCGTGAGCAGAAGCACACAACCGAGGAATCCAGGGCTCTTAAGTAAGAGATTGAGTACTTAATTTGGCGAGGTCGACTAAGAGAATTTGTTTGCCATAACAGAAGGGCAAATCAATGAGATGATAGACCTCTTCCCTGAAGTTAAGACTAGAGGCCCAAATAACAAGCTGTCCAGAATGACCAACGCCCACCAAATAATCAACACGTGATATTCTTGTTGCATGTTGATAGTGTAATGACAAGACTGTCCAGCAACGCAATAAAAAGGTATTTCAGAAGGCTAGGTTAGACCCTTATCCTCTTCAAATCTCTTTAATTGAGAATAAATCTAAGACAACACCCCAAATATAGTTCTTAGAACTGAATTTGGTCTTTATAGGTTGTCCTCATAATGACACCCTTGTTATATCCTTAAAAATTGCTAACTTTGAGATGAGGAAAGTGCTCGTAGATACGGGCAGGTCTACTAGTGTGTTATTCTACGAGCCTTTTGAGCAAATAAAGTTAGATCCAAAGGAGATCCGAACAACCATCGTAATAATGGTCGGGTTCAATGGATATCTCAGCTTTCCCATGGGAGAAATAGACATCCCAATCACAGTAGGGAAGGGTGATGAACAAAAAACACTAATCTTCAAACTCATGGTTCTAGATGCTAAATCTCCCTACAACATCATAATTGGGAGGCTCTAGATCCACCAGATGGAAGCAATCACATCAACCCTTCATTAATGCCTCAAGTTCATCTATTAAGACAAGGTGGTCATAGTTAAAGGGTGTTAGCCGACCGCTCGGGAGTGTCATGTTAAAACATTAAAAGAGAAAACTCCCAAATAGAAATTACTTTACAAGCTCAAAGTGGACAAGCTCTGTAATTCCAAACTGAATAATGTAGAAAAGTGCCCATTTAAGATTGAAGAACCACTAAGTCTTAGAGGAATGGGTAGTCTAGTAAATCCCAAAAAAGAAGTGATAAAAGTGCCCATCAATTCTGAAGTTGACGGCAAATTGTTGTAAATAGGCCCAGCCTTAACCCCTTGATAGGAGCATAATATTCAGTATTTTTAATTCTTTTATATTTAGTTTTGTGGTATATTTTCTGTTTAAGTGAGGTAATTAATTAATTTATTGAATTAGGAAAGCATTGATGGTAAAAGAATAATTTTATGCAATTTTTGGCTTTTGGACAAATTTTACCTATGAAGCTTCACTTGAGATTTTGATGGTGTTAGAGTTCGATAATGAGGAAGTGGTCTTCATGAAGTTTGTAGATGACGTCTTGAGATTTTCAGAAAGGTCTGGTTTGCAAAAATCCGAGTTCGTTTGGGCCTCCAAACATTGTTTCGAAATCAGGCCTGGGAAGCTGTCCGCGCAGCTGATTTCCTATCCGACCAATTAACTTCAACGGACCATAACTTGAGTTTCTGAAGTCCAAATCAGGTGATTCAAAATTCTATAATTATCTACACATCTAGGGATACAACTTTCATGAAGAGCCAGAGTCAAGATTCAGTCATTTTGGAATAAGAAAATAGCTCGCAAGATTCAGTTCAATTAAAGTGCGGCTGCTGCGCAAAAGCTGGTTGGGCTTGGTTTTTACGGCTAGAGCATGAAGGGAAAGAAAACAGAAGAAAAAAAATAATAAGTCAAAAATTTTGGGCTTATGCTTGTGTGGCTGAGCCAAGAAATCAAAACAAAAGGCAAGTTTGAAAAGTCAAAGAAGAACAAAAGAACTAAAGAAAGAAAAGTCAACAAAGGCTGCGGCTCGGCTTGGAAGCACGGCTGAATGGAAGAAAAAGAGGAAAAAAGAAGTGATGTGGGCTGAACCAGTGACTTGCGGTCCAGGCGCGGAAGCGGCTGTTAGGGCAGCAGTTTTTAAGGTATTTAAAGTTGCAAAACAGGAGGAGAAAAGGTGAAGAAGTTGGTGCGGCGCAGGGGAGCAGAGACGTGAAGGAGGAGCGGCGCATAGTGACAATAAGTTTTTAGTTTTATTTTCGTATTCAATTATGTTAGGCTAGATTTTTAATTCAGTTCTAGGGGATTTCGAACTCTCGTTACAGTTTAATGGTTGAATCAATTCAGTAACATTATTTCTTCCTTCTCTTAATCTGTTCATGGTAATCTGTTTAAATTGTTTTATTGATATTTAGTTTGATTGATTTAATCAGGCCTGTTAGATTGATCAGATTATTATCAATTGCTAGATTCAGGAAGCATATTACGTAATTGATATGGTTCCAAATCAATTGTGGCAAATAGTGATAAATGATTGTGGTCAAGCTTTTGTTTATTGCTATGATTATCATGACCTAAGTTAAACAGTCCGAGCTTGTGTGATTGTTGCTTAGAATAATCTAATTTCTTAGATATTAATGCTGCCATTATATTAAATTTAGAGAGCTTATTCTAAATTGTGTAATGGTTAGAATCTAGTGGAGAACTTGTTTCATTAGTGAGGAATTAAGGAAAATTTCGAGTAGCAGAGCTTGTTGTTACCTAGGATTATTAGATTCATTGAAGGGTAGAATAGTGTTATCATTGATTGATTGTTCCATTAACTGCGAGGGTGAGATTGAACCGAAGAACTGAAGTTTTAATTCATTGATTTTTGTTATTAATTTAATTTTCATTCGTAATTAGTTTGATCAAAATTTCAACCCCCCCATTTATTGTTTTGCCATTAATTGGATCTTAGTTTAGAATTACCCCCCTGAGCAGTAGAAAGTTGTTACGTTTTGAAACAAAACCTTTTAGTCTTTGCATTGAAGACTAAGGATATATAAGGGATATAAAAGGGATTGATCCTAATTTCATGTCTCATAAACTAATGATCAATCTGGATCTTCCTCTAGTTTGATAGAAAATAAGGGCGTTTGCATCAAAATGACATAAGATCATCAATAAAGAAGTTTAGAGGTTATTAGATACTGGGATGATACAAGAGGTCTTCTATCCTAATTGGCTCGCGAATACAGTGCTCACAAAGAAGAAAAACTAGAAGTAAAGAGTTTGTGTTGACTACATCGACCTCAACCAAACATGCACTAAGGATAACTTTCCTTTCCCATAATCGATCAGCTCGTAAATGCAACTATAGGCCATGAGCTTCATGGATTCCTACTCTAGATACAAGAAAATCCAGATGTATCCTTCCGATCATGAGAAGACTACTTTCATATCTGAACGAGGTCTTTATTATTATGAAGTGATGTCGTTCAAACTCAAGAATGTTGGAGCTACCTATCAGACGCTTGTCAACAAGATGTTGAAACTCCAAATCGGTAGCATTATAGAGGTTTACATTGATGATATGTTTGTAAAGAGTGTTCAAAGGTTAGACCACATCCAACATTTAGCCCAAACATTTGACATACTCAAACAACGTAACATGAAACTAAATCCCTCAAAGTGTACATTTGGGGTTACAAAGGGTAAGTTTTTAGGTTCCCTCATTTCCCAAAGAGGGATTGAAGTAGATCCTACTCAGATTAGAGCCCTAATTGATATGGAATCTCCTAAGAGAAAGAAAGACATATAGGGTTTGAATGACAAAGTAGCAATTTAAAATAAATTTATCTCTAGATAAACTAATTGGTGTCTTCCATTCTTTAAAGCTTTGAAGGGGAGTAAGGCCCTTGCATGGACCTATGGGTGTGAAGAGGCCTTTTAATAATTAAAGAAACACATAGGCTCTCTCGAACTCCTTTCAAAACCTATTCTTGGGGAGAAATTGTTTCTATACTTAGCCATGTCAAATAATGTAGTAAGTTTGGCTCTGATTAAGGAAGAAAAAGGGTCTAAAAGCCAACTTTTTGCATTAGCAAGACACTCCTTGATACCGAGACACGATACTCTAAAAAACAAAAGCTAACTTTAGTTTTAGTTATATCAACTCAGTAGCTCAGGCCGTATTTTTAAGCTCACTTCATTATGGTACCAACATATTATCCATCGAACCCAGTTCTTCATAAACCTAAAATCTCTAGATGATTAGTAAAATAGTCCATTGAATTAAGTGATTTTGATATTTCTTATGTACCTCGACTTACAATCAAGGTTCAAGCCTTGGCGGACTTTATCGCATAATTTACTAGGGTCCCGCACTCCAACCCTTATGAGTTTTGTAGTTTTGACGGGCCAATCTGGATACTAAATACAAATAGATCTTCCACTAATAGAGGTGCAAGAGTTAGTTTAACACTCTAATCCCCTAATGGAGTCACTATTAAAAAGACCATAAGCTTAGGCTTGAAAGCCTTTAATAATGAAACAGAATATAAAGCATTAGTCCTTGGGCTCGAGCTAGCTCTAGAATTTGGAGCTCCAAACTTTATGGTATTCATAGACTCTCAGCTAATTGTTAGCCACGTTCTGGGTGAGTTCGCAGTCAAAGATGACAGAATGATAAAATATTCTAAACTTGTAGACTCCCTAAAAAAAGTCATTCAAAAGTTCACTATTCAAAAAATTGTTTGGAATTAGAATTCTCGAGCTGATGCTTTGGCTAATATGATATCTCACCTAAGTTCAGAGAGGGATTTCAATACTAAGATCTCGTACTAATTAGAACCCAGTATCAAAATTTCATAGGTCCTATAGATCTTAGATCAAACCCCCAATTAAATGACACCCATAGTCAAATTCCTAAAAGAAAGGCTTCTTTCTAACAACAAAAATCAAGCAAGAAGGATCAGTATCATATCAACATGGTATTTGATCTTTAACAAGTTGTACTGAAGATCATTCTCTCAACCATTCCTCTTATGCCTACGTTCTGATGAAGCTCAATACGTATTGGCAAAAATCCATAAAAGGGTTTATGGTAATCACAATAGAAGCTAGACTATTGCCCATCGAGCTTTGTCTCAAAGGTGTTATTGGCCAAGTATGCTAAAACAAGCCAAGGAATATGTTTGAAATTATGATAAATGTCAACATTTTGCTTCTTATCAGTATCAAGCAAGAACTAATCCCCATCACCAATCCATGGCCCTTTGTTCAGTGGGAAATGGACATCATTGGACCGTTGCCAAAGGCCCCTCAGAAAATGAGGTTCCTTTTGGTTGATATAGACTATTTCATTAAATGGGCAGAGGTAAAGCCTTTAACCAATTTCAGAGAAGCAGAAATTCGGGCCTTCACATGGAAAAACATAATCTTCATGTTCGGGATTCGTACGGTGCCAATTATAGATAATGGAACCTAATTTACCGACAAAATATTCTCAACATTTTGTATAGACCTCTATATTGTCCATCAATTCTCCTCCCCGGGTCACCCACGGGCCAATGGACAAAATGAGGTCAATAGAACCATCCTTAAAGCTATAAAGAAAAGGCTAGAACAAGCTAAGGGAAGATGGGTTGAAGAACTTCCTCAAGTACCCTAGGCTTACTGAACTATATAAAGAGTTCCAACTAGCAAAACACCTTTCTCTCTTGCTTACGAAACCGAAGTTGTGATTCCAGTTGAGATCGGTATGCCAACCCTCAAAACAGAGCTCTTCAACCCTTAAAGCAATGACCATCAGCTTGCTTAGAACCTTTATCTCTTAGAAGAAAAGTGAGAGCAAGCTCAAGTCAGAATGGAGGCATATCGGCACAAAATGGCCAAGTATTTCAACAAAGGATTTAAACTAATCAATTTTCAAATCAGTGCCCTAGTCCTAAGGAGGGTATTCCTGAACACCAACGATCCCACCATAGGAAAACTTTCCCCCATTTGGGAAGGTCTTTATAAAGTAGTTAAAATTGTGAGGCCCGTTACATATTGGTTAAAAGATCTGGCTAGGAAGCATGTTCCCAGACCTTGGAATGTTAAACACTTGCGTAAATATTATCAATAAAGTTGCTACTTTTACATTATCTGTTGTGGTCTCCTTCTACCCATCTAGACACCTAAAAACCTCTGAAAAATTATAAGTGTTATAGGTCTAAAATCTATTATTGGCTTATGGGTCCTATGCGACATTACCACCAATCCAGGCCCCTAAAAACCTTATGAAAAATATTAATCATAAGTGATACAAATCTGAAATCTATTATTGGTTATACAACATTGCCACCTATCCAAGAGTCCAATATAATTCTTAAATCACTTGTCCCAGTAGATTAAATAACTTATCTAAAATAAAATAATGCCATCAATAGGCATGATGCAATTGAAGAATGGGTGCAAAGCCCAAGCATTGTATTAGAAATAAATTAAGGTAAATGAAGTAGTGAAAAAGTGCTTCAGTTTTGTAGTTGCAACCATTAGAGCAATAATCCTAAGAAAATCCAAACTCAATGAGATACATAATAAAGAAAAGAGAAATGAGTTAAAAAAAACTCGTTGTTACACCTTATTTAAATTAATACCTGGCCAATTACTATATACATTGCCAAAGAAGAACATGGACTCTCTTTTAGAGATGATTTGATCTAGTTATTGTAATGGTGATAGGTGCAAATACCAAGGAAAAAAAAGCACAACTTTTTAACCCAAATATAAACTATAGAACATTTAGGCCCGTGAATATATAAAGAAGAAAGTAATAAACTACGTAATTGATACTGTCCTATAAATGAGTTAATGTAGTCTTTAACTTTTACTCAAAAGGAAAAACCTATGTAATTGATACTTTGCTATAAAGCTTAACAATTAGAGGGGAAAAAAAGAAGGTAACTTACATCTTCTAATTTTTTTGACAATTACAGATGGCACTCGATCATATATTTAAATTTGCACTATCTTTCGATCTTTGATTTGTTGGCTTCATACTATTATCGAAGCATAAAAAATTATTAATTTAACAATTACTAAGACAATATTTTTTAAGTCAAATTTTTTTATCCTTTAGACTATTATATGTCTAGGATATGATTTGATAATGTTCAATTTAAGTGTTAAACCCATTGATTGAACAAATGTAGTTCTTAACTTTAGGAAAACAATAGACGTGCAAAATAGAAGATTTTCTCAATCAAACGCTCCATCAGACGGAATAATGGTCGACTGCTAGCTTTCACAAGTAGAAAACCTACATAAATAAAGCTATAGCAAATTATGTTTCAGCTAGCTGCATAGGTTTAAAATAAATGAGTAAGTGTTGAGATGAAAAAACTAAAAGGATTATACAATCAGTCAATTGAGTGGATGATCCACCAATCAACCACTTTCTTCATGAGCCTAAGGAAATGATCAAACAATGAAGAAGTAACCAATCAATTATATTGTCACACCTCGAATTTTCATAAACTCGGGCGTGAGTGAAAATAAATTAAAAAGAAATTAATAAATGATAATTAAATAGATTTGGTTGATTACTCATCTATTTTTTCATATTTTGCAAAATAAAAATGAAAATTCATTAACTAGACTCACTCAAGATAAATCCCAAATGGTACTCAAATATCTCCCTAACCAATGGCCAAAATTAGTCTAAGGCATGTTCAAGGGTGGCCTCCAAGATAGCCCTAAAATATCTTTAAATATGCCTTGGAATAGTGACCCAAAATAGGCCCTAAAATGCCCTAAGGCGTAAGCCAAGAATAGGTCAAAAAGTATACCAAAAATGGTCCAAGAAAGTGACCAAACATGGCTTATAAGAGTGGCCAAACATGGCCCCATAAGGTGGCCAAACATGACCCAAAAGAGTGGCCAAACATGGCCTAAAATGATGGCCAAAGATGGCTAAGGATTGGCCAAACATGGCCCAAAAGGGTACCCAAACATAGCTCAAAATGGTGGCCAAACATGGCTTAAAAAAGTAGCCAAAGGGGCAGGTGTCAGGGTTAAGTACCATGGCAAGGCAGTAGAGGGCGCATGGGGGCAAGCAAACACGCGCGTGGGCTCGTAAGGTACGCAGGTGCGTGCGCAAGGGGGGTAGGCAGCACGCAGGAGTGGGGCACGCACGGGCTGGGGCTGTCCTGGGTTAGGGTTGACCTGCTGTTCTATTTCACTGTAGCTATTGTTCATTGCTACAGTAAACCAGTAGCCAAAATGTTACAATACCAAATTTTCCAACCTTGGCCAAAAATCTTAATTTTGATATTTTCATACCCATTGCAATTTATTTCATCACCAAACTTAGTGTGGGGCCCTAAAACATGTAAATTGACCATTTTACTATTTTTCCCTTATTTTTCAACTTCACATAATTTTCGGGTTAATCACTCCCATTTTTCATTTCTTTACATTTCTTCCCTCTTCTTAAGTTTTTTAATCCCTTACTTAGAAAATATAGGCATGCTCTCCCGCTCCACTCAATCTAGTTTCTATATTTTGAAAAATTCCACCATAGTTTCCTTTGTTTTCTAAGCATTTTTCCACCTAATATTTTGCAACCATTCACATACATAAGCATATCACAATCCACCTTCACTCGATGGCCACAATTTATAGAAATTAAGCATACATCTATTTCCTTCAACATATACATGTAATGCACATTAAACAAATGTATTCTACATGTCATTTGAGTTTAAACCCTTACATTACAAAATGGCTCAAGGCCTATAGTTCACCATTCTTCCAAATTAAAACACAAGTCTTTTGGGCTTATGCCCATACATACAAAATATGCCCCAAGGGCCAAATATCCTTCCAAGTTCTTTTTCCTTCCTTTCTTCAAGAATTCATCAAGTCTCAAGTATCGGGAGCCTCATCTGTAATATGATATCCCACGAGGGGTCAGCTCAACTGCTGGTATGACATAATGCTAATGTAAAGAATAAAGTTAAGGCATGGCATGTGCAAGTGTACATTTATAAACTTTATGCCCTTTCAATTCATCAATGCAATGAAATGGCAATATATTTGACACACCCATGTAACTCTATGCCACACCCATGTCTCGCTTCACGGTTCTTCCCCGTTGGCATGCAAGTACCAATTGTATGTCTCGCTTCACGGTCCGGACCCCGTTGGCTTGCGAGTACCAGTGGCCAATTTTGGGTTTTCACCACAAGATCTGCACCTTCATAATGCATAGCACTAAAGTGCTCAACTCACGCCATGTTTCCAAGGATTCACACTATGCCAACATGCCTTGATTTTTCTATACAATTCCAATAAATTATTTCATCAAACATATGGTATATGCCTTAAACAATGCAACGTACTTAAAAAAACTATAACTTTTATATTACAAAACTTTATCTACATGAACCTCACATGTAATTCAATCAATTTCACATATAAACACATTATATATTCACAGCCTTAACAATTTCCCAAAGATCATAAAATACATAAAGTACCAACACATGGAATAAATCATAACTCTCAAACCACAAGAGTCTCTCTACATGAACATAAGCTAGGATACAATAAATCAAACATATAAACAAGTTACATGTTCATCACATTGAAAAATTCTCAAAGAACACATCGGTACACAAACTACCAACTCTAGGTTTTCAAAGCAACTACCAACTAAATGATTTTTTAATAACAAGTAAACATATAAATCATTCAATCAACAAATAAAACACTCCTAAACTTAACCCTATTCCTTACTTAGTAAAATATCATACCTAAAAGGGTTTTTATCAACCCTAGGGAGTTGTGTTCACTGTGCAGCTGAACCAATAGGTGAGAATGTAGCCCTTGACGTGGGGAACAACTTCCTAGAAGGAAGTCTTGTGAAAATCTAAGCCTAGAAGTGTGTTTTGGAAGCTTGAAGATTGGAAAACCTAGGTTTTCTCTTCACCTTTCTCTCATGTACGACTTGTTGATATATCTCAAACCAAAAAATGATATTTTTACACTAAGGGGGGTGTATTTATAGTAAAGGGGCAAAAGGGCAAAATGACCCTTTTGCCGTTAATGAATTCGGGACCTTGTTATACTACAACTTGTCCCAAAATGCCTCAATTCAACATTTTGCTTTAACCAAAGTTCTTAAAATTATTTTAAATGAAAATTTTCAAAAAATTTTATTTTCGCCTATGGCCGGGTTTGGCCGGATCCACCCAGGATGCCTTTTATGGTCCATTTTTGAAACTGTCTCCGAACAGACTCAAATTTTTATAAGAGGTGTATTTGAACATTCTAAGCATATTTTTCTTCTATGACATACTCAAAATATACTCCTAACCATGGATTATGTCCAATATGCATGTGTAATGCCCTATCAGCAAATAATGTATAAATGGTGTCCTACGGGCAAAATGAAAAATTTATCCTCAATTTTCAGGTCTCTACATATATTCATAAAGAAATTGAAGCTCAAATCCAAAAGGAGACGATTAAGCGGGTGGACCACTAGTTAACCGTTCAAACCTTTGAAGTCTTTAAAGTGTCTAAGTCCAGAAGGGTCATTTAAGTGGATGAAGTACTAGTCAATGAAATCGGTCGATTGCTAGATTATGAGCTCAAATTATAAAGCTTTTAAGACATCAATTTTAAAGGGCTTGACTAAACAAATGATCATTTGCTCGACCTCACTAGCTGTAAAAGTCTGCTAACTATATGTTGTACACAGATCTACAGCTCCAATTTTCCCCCTTCTACTACAACAATATATATACATGTCAAAATAATTTTTTTGGAGTTTGAAGAATTAATATGGACATTCTTTAATGTTAACCAAAGTACTCTTCAAAGCCATTATTATTCTTGTGCATAGGCTTTTATTACATCTTTAAATCCTTCAAGCCTCTTGTGAGAGTTGAAAAGGAGTGATATCATTCACTTTTTGCACTTATTTCACCCTCTTTCTTTGTTTGTGAGAGTTGCAAAGGAGTGATATCATTTACCTTTTGCATTTATTTCACCAACCTTCTTTGTTTGTTTGTGAGCTCTTAATTTTGATATTGACCCAATTTAAAAGGATTATTAATTGTAAACTCCATCTCTTAATGTTTATTAAATAATTTACCATTTATTTAATAACATTTTTTAAGTCAAATTAATTTACTATCCTTTCAACTATTAAAAATGATAAAATTAGTTAAAAAATTAAAAATGTTGACATCAATTAAAAATGTCAAATTCAACGACAAAGTTCAACAATTAGGAAAGTTAGTGTAATCGAAATCAATCTTAAAGAGCTACATTGTAATTCTAGAAATAAGAGAAATCATTTATATAATTGTTAAAAATCTAAAGAAAAGTTGGAGTAAAACAATCAAAGGAATCCCAAACTTGCCAAGCTAGCTTAGAAAACCTACAAAAGAAATTCTAATATATATATATATATATATATATATATATATATATATATTGAGTGTAAATTTATCAAGTACAACTATTTAAATCTATGCTACAAAAATTAGTAGACATGCAAACATGTAAAACTTGTTCCACATTATTCATTATTAAGAGTTTATTTACCACAAAAAGGCATATAAAGTGTGTAAAATCAATACATGCATAATTTATACATGAAAATAAAAAATGATATATATCACAAAAATTTTAATAAATTTTTTTCTTCTCAAAATACAAATAAGTGAACCCCACATATTTATTACAGTAGACCCCACCTTCTCACTCTAAAATAAAAGTAAGTGAACCCCACATGCATTTATTATGCTAGACCCACCGCTTTGTATCTAAGAACATGAAAACTCATTAAGAAAATTCTTTATTTTAAAATTCATTTAAAGCACAAATTTAGTTTTAAAAATAGTTTATTTAAAACACAAAAAGAAATTTCTAAGTCCACTAATTTTTTTTTTTGAAAATTGTTTTTAACAATGTCTTATTAGACCAGTCTTTTGTGTTTTTCATTTTTTTTATTTTATGTTAGTGATAAGGTGGGTAAAAGTAGTATTTTTTTTTTAAATTGTGAAGTGATATCATGATAAATGTTTGGTCAATTAATGGTTGACTAATGAAGAGGTAATTTTTGTTACTAATATTAAAGTACAGAGGATCTCAATGTAATTTTCAAATGCTCAAGGGTTTATATGTAATATCAACAATCTTGGGGGGGAGGTTAGTGTAATTTACCCTTTAATTTATATTTCTTGAAAAATAAAAATAATTTTTAAAAACCAAAAAAATGGCGCAACATCACAGTTAGGTTGCGCTTTTTCAATGGCTTCTGGAAACCTTTCTTCTCATTGGTTTTTCTTGTGTTCCATTACTTTTTGATCTTCGATGCGCTTTATCACATCTTCGATTTCATGTTCGATAGCAGATATTGCAAAAAGAGAAATGTTTCCACCAAAAAAAAAAAATTGTGCTTTAGTTTTTTTTTGTTCTTCGATGATGTTCAAAATAGTTTACTAATTGTTGAAATCAGTGTTATCTAAAGTTATGTCAGAATTGAAATTGAAAATGTAAATACAGAGTGATTGTTGTAGAAATGTAGTAAATTATCTCCCTTTCTCTTTCCCTCTCTCTCTATATATGTGTATGATGCCTATGTGTGTGTTTGTGTGTTTATGTATATGTATATATATGCCTAAGAATTTTCGTTATGAAGCATAAAGGACTGAATCAATTTATCTTGATTTAGATACGAATTTGCAGAGTTTTATTTGTGAAATTTATGTATGTGTCCACGCGCACACATAATGTATATAGACATAGCATATGGGTTTATATATTTTCAAAGAAGTCTCACAATGAAACATAGATTACTCGTAAAACTTAACTTGCTTTCTTAGAATAGAAGCTCATTTGGGAAAAAATTTACCCCCCTCTCTCTATAAGCTTGAGAAATTGTTTTAAAACACAAGAGTTTGATGTAATTATGGGGATTCTGGATGTTTGAGACTTATTACAATAATTTACTCATATTTGACCAAATTTGAATGTATTACTGCTAACTTGAAGATGTATTAATGAGTTAGTTTAAGATGTAAAAAATGTTGAAATTAGGTTGGGAGCAACAAAACCGTCGTGTCTCTCTTTACTTTCCTTGTATGGAGGTTCAAAATAAAAACAAGTTAGTTTTGAGTTTTATTTTTAAATTCCAGAAACAAATAAGAAAATTTTAAGCGTTATGAATGACTAGCCCATTGGGATGTTTTCAAGTGTCTTAATGTTCAAGTTGCTAACACCCTTCATCATTGTACACTTTGCCTTAATCTAACCATAGACGGAGTTTACAAAGCTAATCTTATCTCCAATACAACTTTCATTTAAACCAGCAACCATAACTTCAATTTTTAAGTTTCTCTTTTTCACATTCTTCATTTGTGGATTTTGAGTTCAATGGTCGAAAGGGCAATGTTGATGGCTTCAGGTGGAGGTAGCAGTAGCTGCAGCAAAAGTAAAAGCAAAAATGGCAATGGAAATCGGCGTGAGGACGGCGGAAAGTATGCTCGTTACACTGCTAAGCAACTTGAGGTTCTTGAGAAAGTGTATGCTGAATGTCCAAAGCCAAGCTACTCACGCCGGAAGGAATTGATCAATGAGTATCCAATCCTTAGTAACGTTCAATCTAAGCAGATCAAAGTATGGTTTCAAAACCGGAGGTAAAATATTTCAATTTGGAAAGATGGATTTTTTTTATTGGTTTTGTTTTATTAAAACTAATCCATCTATGTTGATTTACAAGCCTTCGATTTGCCACGAAATTTTAGTGAGAATGGTCAATTAGTTCTGTGTTGTAGATCTCCGTTGCATAAAATTGACGAGTTCTATTTTATTGGTTTATAGGCCTTGTGTCTATTTCGTTGATCAATTCTGTTTTGTTGATTTTGGATGCATGAAATTGTTGTGTTGTGTTCATCTATCAAAGTCCAATTCTTGATTACATTTTTTTCCTCTGAGAAGTGGACCATGTTGTCATTTGTTTATTTATATGATTAATGCTTGTTTATGACCCTTTTTTTATAATTCAACAATCGTTTTAATGGTTTGGTGTTAATTCCAACTCCAAAAATATTTACCCCATAATAAATTATAGGGATGCTTTAATTGTTACTCAAATTCGATTCTTAATTACATTTTTTCCCTAAAAAGTGGACCTTGATGTCATTTGTTTATTTATATAATTAATGCATGTTCATGACCAATTTTTAAAATTCAGCAATGGTTTTAAAGGGGTTGATGTTAATTCTAGCTTGAAATTATTGTGTTTGTGTTGGTCTACCAAAGTGGACCATGGTCTTATTTGTTTATATTTGAATCATGATTAATGCTCGTTCATGACCTTTTTTTTTTTAAAATTCATCAATCGTTTTAAGGGGTTGATGTTAATCCTAGTTCAGAAAAGATTTGCCCCATGATGAATTATAACGATGCTTTAATTGCTACTAGAGATATACCTTTTTTTTAAAAAAAATAATCTTTTTATTTTTCAAAATCAATTATACTGGGAACTTGACTTTTGATTATATGAGAATTAGTTCCTTGAGCATAATTTCTTTTCCTTGCAATTAAAGGGCTACTTATGGAGCAGAAAGATTTTTTTTTCTTTTTCCTTTTCTTACATGTCATGCCCCGAATTTTCACAAACCCAGGGAGTGAGTGAAATAAATTAAGGAAAATAATTAAACACCCATTAAGATGGATTTAGTTAATTTTGCATTCATTCCCTCCTGTTTCCCTAAAATTAGAAATGAAGACTTGCTATTTGACTTAACTAAAATGGTCTACTAATGTCACTCAAACATCCCTCCCAATTAATATTCAAAATAGTTTAAGTCATGTTCAAAAATGGCTTTCAAAACAGCCACAAAATATCTTTAAAAATGGCTTGGAATAATGACCCAAATGAGCCCCAAATGTCCTAAGACATAGGCCAAGAATATGCCAAAAAGTCTACCAAAATTTGTCTAAAGAAGTGACCAAACATGGCCCAATAAAGTGGCCAAAAATGACCTAAGGATTGGCCAAACATGACCTAATAGGGTGCCCAAATATGGCCCAAAAGAGTGTCGAAACATGGCTAAAAAAGGTGGCTATACATGCCTCAAAAGAGTGGCCAAGGGGTGGTGTCAAGGGGCTATCAGGCTGGGTGTCAAGGACATGGCAGCATGCTGGCACGCACAAGCCCACAGGGGCAGCAGCAGGAGTGCGGGCTGGCACGCATGGCCTACTGTAGCGTCTGCAACCTGATTTTTCCATTTTCCTACAGGTTTACTGTAGCTGGCTGCAACTGAATTTCTCTATCCAACAGCCAATTTTCTTTGTTTTCCAAAATTTTTTCCAAAGTTTTGTAAGCTACTTTTATCCCATTTTTAGCCTATTTTTTCAAGGTTTTTAACCCCCCCTCTTTGGTACTTTCCCACCTATTTAAAGGGTGTTTTACATATCTAACAAATTTTTTAATTTCACAAAATTTTAACATAGTCCCCTTTGTTTTCTAAGTCTTTTTCCACCTAATATTCATAATGCTTCATATATATAAATAAAGATTTATACATTCCATCCTCACTCGATGGCCACAATCTTATAGAAATTAAACATACATCATTTAAATATACAATCCATCATACATACACATGTACTTGAACTTAAAGGTTACAAACTTCATGTTCATTACAAGTATAAGGTCTTGCCCATTGTTTTCATAATATACAAAATTTCTATAAGTTTATTTCATATGACTTAGGACTTATGCCCTTATACAACTCAAAATATGCCCCAAGGGCCAAATATCCTCTCTGGCTCATTTCTTCTCCGCTTTTCAAGACTTCATCAAGTCTTAAGTACCGAGAGTCTCATCTGTAATATGATATCTCACGAGGAGTCAGCATAACCGCTGGTATGACATAGTGCTAATGCAACGAACAAGATTTAAGGCGTGGCATGTGTAAGTGTACATTTAGAAGCTATAACCCTCCAATCCCTCAATGTTATGCAATGTCAATATGCATGACACACACATGCAACTCTATGCCACCCCCATGTCTTACTTCACAGCCATTCCCTGTTGGCATGCGAGTACCAATCGTATGTCTCGCTTCACAGTTAGTCCTCGTTGGGTTGCGAGTACCAATGGCCAATTTTAGATTTTTCACCACAGGATCTACACCCTCATAATGCATAGCACCAATGTGCTCAACCCACACTATGTTTCCAAAGGTTCACACCATGCTAATATGCCTTGATTTTTACATGCAATCATAATGAGGTATTTTATCAATTACTTGGTATACACCTTAAATCATGCATCATTCATCATGTAAACTATAACCTTTAAATCCCAAGACTTCTTCCACATGAACACATGCTATATACAATCGATTTAAACCCATGCTCAAGTCACAGGTTCATTATCTTAACAATTTTCAAAGAACACATAATTTCACAAAGTATCAATGCATTAAACAACAATTTCTTCCAAAACACAAAGTCTATCTACATGAATATAAGCCACAATGTAATGAATCAAACATATATTCAAGTTACATGTTTATTATTTTGACAAATTCTTAAAGATTACAAAATACATAAAACACCAACACATTGAATAAATCATAACTTTTCAACTACAAGATTTTGTCTACATGAACATAAGCTAAAATACAATGAATTTTACATATAGTCATGTTTCATGTTTATTACTTTACCAAATTCTCAAAAAATACAAAGAACATACAAGTACATAAACAACCAACTCTAGGTTTTCAAAGCAACTACATCCTAAGTGACTTTCTAATAGCAAATAAACATATAAATCATTTCAATCAACTTATAAAACACTCCTAAACTTAACCTTATTCCTTACTTAGCAAAATATCATACCTAAAAGGGTTTTTCTCAACCTTGGGGAGTTGTGTTTGCTGTGCAGCCAAACCAATTGGTGAGAATGTAGCCCTTGACATAGAGAACAACTTCCTAAAAGGAAGCCTTGTGAGAATCCTAGCCTAGAGATGTGTTTTGGTGGCTTGAAGTTGGAAAAATCCTAGGTTTCTTTCACCTTTTCCTCCATGAATGTGTTGCTGCTGTATTCTCATACCAAAATATAAAACTTTTCCACTAAGGGGTCTTATTTATAGTAAAGGGACAAAGGAGCAAAAAGATTATTTTGCCATTAATGAGTTCGGGACCCCGTTACACTACAACCTGTCCCGAAACGCCTTAATTCGACATTTTGCTTTAACCAAAGTTCTTAAAATTATTTTCAATAAAAATTTTTAAAAAAATTTATTTTTGTCCGTTGGCGGTTTCGGCCAGACCCACCCAAGCCACCCGGGATGCCCTTTTTGTCCATTTTTTAAACTATCTTCGATTAAACTCAAATTTTCACAGGAGGTGTATTCTAACATTCTAAGCATGTTTCCCTTCTATGGCATACTCAAATTATGCTCATAAACATTAATTATGCCTAAATAATGTATGTATAGCGCCCTATCGGTAAATAGTGCATGAATAATGCCTTACCGGCAAAAATGAAATATTTACCCTGATTTTTCATATCTTTACATTGCAGGTGCCGTGATAAGCTAAAGAAAGAGGCTAGCCAACTTCAGTCAGTGAACAAGACATTGAATGCAACGAACAAACTATTGATGGAAGAGAATGCTCGGCTTCAGAAACAAGTTTCGCAGCTAGTTTATGAGAATGAACACATGCGACAACAACTGCAAAATGTATGCCATGCATTACAACCAATTCTATTGATAAATTGGGTTATTTATTGCTAATGCCTTTGTTTTCTTTTGATTTTAGGTTTTACTCCAAGATTTTTTTGGTGTTAAAACTTGCTCAAATCCCTATTTGATATGCTAAAGCATGTGATTATTTTTATCTTTATTGGATTTTTTGTTGGAAGAAATTATTCGATATTAGAGCAAAACTGAATTAGGAAGTCTTACTAAATGTTTCTCCACAATAATCTAAACTAGGATGATAATGTTAATATTTTATTTTTAAATGTATTTTTAATAAATATTCTGGTAAAGTATATATTAGTTTTGATAGGTAAATCACATACACACTTTTGCTCCTTAGGAGACTTAAATCCTTAACCTCTCATATGGGGAGGTGGAAGAGGTACCAATCAATCTAGAACTTGTTGGTATGTTCTGGTAAAGTACATTAATTTTATTCATGCAGTGAAATTACAATATGAGAGGTCTCTGATTGGAAATTTTTTTTTTTTTCTTTTGGATTGGAAAATCTACTTTGTTACCCTGAATGAAGTACGTCTGTCTTCTTCTTCATTTTTCACTTGTTTCATGGGACCTATTAAAAAAGAAAAAAGAGTTGACATGGAACGTGCTTCTTTATCTTTTCGCTTACCACCCTATGGTTTTACCACCATGTATCAACATGTTATATCATAGGAACAACACATTCATATAGGGTTGATACACATCATGTATGATCAAAGCACCATAATTTTATTCATGAATAGACACATCATGTATGATCAATACGCCATAAGTTTAGTTATAACTCTTACATACACGAGGTGATTTGTTCATTATTCATGTTATAAAATTTGATGTTTGAATTGAATGGCAAAAACAAAGAAATTCGTCTCGTAGATTTGAATCCCTTATTGTCCTGAGATTTCAAATTTTATAATTTATCAAACCCTCATTATCCACTTTAGTAATCACAAATTATTATATGGTCTGGTCATGTGATCAGATAGATCTAGTGTGATTTTTGCAATTCAAATATAGAACTTAAATTCACTAAAGAATTCATATTTATCATACTACTGCTTTCACAAATATGAAACTGAAAGTTGTAAGCACACTCTCTCTTCCTCTCTCTTTTTAGCTTCTTTGCACATCTAAGATATTGATAAAGATGTTTTATGTTGCCTCATTCTTATGGTTGTACCTAACCAGACATAGAAGAGTCATCCTTTAAGAAATTCTTATATCATTTTTAACCTTATTTTTAATCCGGCTACATCTCTAATTCACAAATACCTCTTTTATAGCGACTAACATCACCAACGACAACCCAATAACACAAATATCAAACTCCCTACATCCCTTGCTATCATGCAATGAATAAGAATATGATCCGTTGTTTCTTCCTTACATTTGCACATACAACTCGACCTACCAAACAAAACCATCTTCATTAAAGTTTATCCAACGTCAACATCCATCTTCAAGTAGTTGTCCGTGTAAAGAACGCCACTTTAGAAGGAACTCGAGATTTCCATATTACCTTACAAGGGAAAAAGGTGCATCATTTCTAACCACTAGGTATTTATAAAATGAATGAATAGTGAATTTTACATAATTATTCACTGTCTATGCCATCACATCATCCCTACCCTCGATCACCTCAAATTTACTTAGTACCTCTACGAGTCCCACCACCTCTCCCATCTCTCAATCGTGAAAATCTCTAGGAAAGAAAGGATTTCACATAAGATTATCACCCATAGGAGCTACATAATCTACAACTAGAACATCTTTATTAATTACTAAGTTAAAAGGAACAGGAGTTCGACCCTTCAAAAGCTCATCACCACACCAAGCCTCCTTCTAAAATCTCACCCTTAGCTCCTTCCCCACCTCGAGTCAAACAAGAGGAAGAAAATCATCTACCCTTTCCTAATGGCCTTCCACACCCCATACCCTTAGTGCGCCACGACTTCCTTTGAAAACCATCCCCCATTTTCATAACCATATTTGGTGGCAATTATTTCCTTCCATAGCACATGATTCTGTACTTCATACCTCTATAACCATTTCCCCAAAAGAGCTTTATTAAGCATCTTTAATCTTTAAAACCCAAAGCTTTTCTTGCTGCAGGAAGTTTCGCATTGTCCTTGTTAACTTAGGTTATGTAATACAAAAGAAAAATAGGGAAGAGATGTAATGTACAACCTTTGCATATATATATATATTCATGAATAACAATAAAGAAATGTATAATACATATATATATATAGGAATAAAAGAGCAAAAAACTATATTACACCAAAATAACTAAACTACCCTTAATGAATATAATAAATACATATAAGAATTACACTCTTAACACCCTCCTCAAACTCATGATGTGATAGTAGGAAGCACCGAGAGTTTGTTAAGAAGAAAGCAAAAATCAAGAATGGTATAAGATTTCGTGAAAAAAGTCAACCAACTACAAAGTGAGGAGACAAAAGGTAAAGAAAGAGTCCCAAGCTAAAAATGGTTGTGCACAAAATGACAATCAATCTCAATATGCTTCGTACACTCATAGAAAATAAAGTTGTGAGTAATTTGAATGGCACTGTTGTTGTCACAGTATGTAATAGTTAGAGCATAGAGAACAACTTCTAAATTAGCAAATAAAGGTAACTATAACACAATACTTAACTTTAGTAATAGAGCGAGCAACAATAGATTATTTTTTACTTTTTTAAGAAATAAAAGAACCACTGAAGAAGACGTGAAAGCAAGTATGGGTTTACAATCTATGGCATCACTAGTCCAGTTAACATCAGAAAAGGCACAAAGATCCAAAGAAGAAGTAGAAGAAAATAAATTCTGATGAAAAGTGTTGCGAAGATGCAAAGAACAACAACCCAAGGAACAATGGTTGGAGAGGAGAAAAATTGACTCATAATGTGAATAACATATGCTATATTTGGGCATGTAATAGTAAGATATACCAGACTATCAACAAAAGCTCAATACAGACTAGGATCAACCAAAAAAAGACCATTAAAAGATGTGTAACACACGTTAAGCTCAAAAGGGGTCTCAACAATGCGAGAATCGATTAAGTGAGCCTTGTGAATAACATCAACGACATATTTAGACTGAGAAAGAAGGAAACCTTTAAGAGCTGAAGCAACTTTAGTACCTAGAAAATAACAAAGTGGACTAAGACCCGTCTTCTCAAACTATTGTTGTAACTAAGACTTCTAAACAACAATGCCCGCAGAATCATCCCCAATAATAATTATATATCAACATATAAAAGAAGCACAATCTGACCAGCAAAAGTAGAACAGAAAAAGAAAGTTGATTCATGAGTACTAAAACAAAATCCAACCCATAGATCACAATAGAAAACCTTTTGAATCAAGCTTGAGGAGCTTGTTTTAGAACATAAAAAGTTTTTTAGAGTTTACAAACCTCTCTTGGAGCACAAAGAAGCTTAGGAGGAGAAACCATAAAAACTTATTCGGCCAAATCACCATGTAAAAAGGCATTCTTGACATCCATTTGAGATAGAGTCATGTGACCTATTGCGACAACAATGATCAAAGCACGAGTAATAGTCAAATTCGCAATATGAGCAAACGTCTCCTTATAATGAATGCCATATTCTTACGAAAAACTTTTGATAACCAAGCCAGCCTTGTATCTTTCAATAGTACCAACAATTTTAGTTTTGATCTTATATACCCATCGACAACCAATCGTATGTTTATCAACAGGTAAAGACACAAGATCCCATATGCCATTCTTATGTATGGAAAAAAGTTCTTCACTTATAGCCTATTGCCAAAGAGGATCAATAATAACCTCCTTATAAGATGTGGGTTCAAACAAAAAGGATATAAAGGACAAGAAATAACAAAACTCAAAAGAATAACAAGTACTAGAAAAACCAAAGTGATCGAGGCACTTATGGAAACACTTAAGATAACGAGAAGATGGGGGATCCACATTTTTAGAAGCAGATGAAGGCATATCAATGAGATGTAGAGGTGTTGATCATGCAGAGAAATCAGACTTATGTCGATGACTGTAAGTGTGAATAATAGGAGTTGACACCATAGAAGAAGATGAAGTTTGAGAGAAAGTTGAATGTTAAAAGGAAAAATATCACGAACATAAGAGTCAATAAAAACTTCATCAGGAAAAAGGATCATTATAAATGAGATCAGTTTTATTGAAAGAATCAGAGGTAGATGAAAAAGAAAAAAAGGGAATGTGTTCAAGAAAGACTACATGATGAGAGATATACAACTATTTGGTAACACGATCATAACAACGATACCCTTTTTGGCCCTCACCATAACACAGAAAAGGACACATGGTAGAACGAACAGATAACTTAGTGCGCTTAGCTTTAATAGAAGAACAAAGCAGATGCAACCAAATACATGCAAGGAAAAGAAGTTTGGAGATTGTCTACCTAATTAGTCGTTCAAAATGAGAGATGCCTAAGGTAATCAAAGAAGGAATGTGATTATTAAAGAGGTGAATAGCGGTGAGAACAACTTTTTCCCAAAAAGAACTAGGAACATATGCAAATAAAATTAATGTACGAGTAGTTTCTATGATGTGTTTGTGTTTGCACTCAGCCATACCATTTTGTTTAGGAGTGTTTGCATAAGGTGACTGTTGTAAGGTCCTACTAGACTTCAACAAATCAAGAAAATCATTATACCAGTATTCCTTACCCAAATCAAAGTGAAAATATTTAATAGCACAAGAATATTGTGTATGAATAATAGCACGAAAATAAGTAAAAATGGAGAAAAACTCAGATCTTTCTTTCATAAGATAAATCCAACAATACCGAGTATAATCGTTAATAAAAGAAAGATAATATCATGACCCCTTCTGTAGAAATGAGGGCAGGGCTTGACACATCAGAATGCACAAGATCAAAAGGAGCAAAAGACAAAATAGTGCTATTAGTAAAAGGTAAAGTCAAAAATTTGGAAAGTTTGCATCCATTACAATTCGAATTTTCATAACTACATAAGGTCCTTAAAACACCAGTAGAAACTAAAAATTTCAAATGAGAACTAGATATGATCAAGAGGAGAATGCCATAAATAAAACTCTGAAGACTTAGAACTTATATTGAAGGAAGAAAAATTAATAGAAGAAGCAATAATGGCGAGAACATGCAATTTCTCTTGTACTTACAACCCTCAAACTCTACTACCGGTCCCAATCAACCTCTTAAAATGAGGATCCTACACAATATAACCTGAAAAGAAGAAATGAATAACATAACTAAGTGCACACAGTTGACTAATAGAAATCAAATTCAAAGTTAATTGAGAAACACAATAAACACCAGGAAGAGATAACAGGGGAGGCATAACAGAACCAACACCTGCAAGTGACATAGAAGTGCCATTGGTAACCATAACAGTAGACAAAGAAGGAGATTTAGTAGAAAGAAACAAATATAGGTCATTAGATAAGATGTGTAGCATGAAAATTAAATACCCAAGTAGAGCGAGATATACCTAAAGGAGTGGTTAAAGACAAACCTATATAAGAGGATATAGAAAGGGCATTAGGCTAACGAGAAGATAAAAGTTTCCGCAAAAGCTTGGCGAGTTGTGTGTCGATCAAAGAGGGATCAAGTGTTGTCTAAGAAGATGCACTGTTATCATCTATTGAAGAGGTAGCAACTGTAGTGTGTTAGTCAAAATTCTTTTTTCTTTGGTGCTACTATCTAAGATTTTTCTTACCCAAAATTTTAAAACACTAAGCCTTCTAGTAATCATTTTGATGACAAAAATTGTACTCATCAAGAGCTACTCAAGGATGCAGCTTGTTCTAGAAGTTGGGTTGAGGCTTAGGTAGAACAACCAAGACTGTATGGGTAGGTAAAAGAAGCAATCCATTTCTTGAAGCTATTTTGAATCGAATTTCTTCAGCCAATAGTTCATTCACAATAGAGGGTAGCAGACTTCGGTGAAGAATGGAGTCGTGAAATCCCTCAAAGTCATCCCGAAGAACCATTAGAAACTGGACCAATCTTTGTTACTCTCTATATTTTCAATACACCTCATTAGTACTTAGTTCCTTAGGCTCAGTATATGCCAATTAGTCCCAGAGTTGAGTCAAAATAGAATGAAACTCTCGAATACTTTTATCTCATTTTCATAGTAAACTGGATGTTAGATTCCAACTGATATCTCTTGACAAAATTAGACTGAACTTGGAAAAATAATCCCAAATTTCTTTAGGAGTGGGAAAGTTAGCCAAGTGAACACCAATTGATCGATCCACATAATTATTAATCTAAGTGATGATTTTGGAATGGTTCTGTTGCTAAGTAGAACATAACTCACAATAATTATCTACCTTAGGGCATGTGGGAAGTTTGGCATCCCCAATAATATAGTCCCACATGTTTTTACCCATAAGAAAATTTTTTATCACATAAGACCAATAACTATAGTTATCACCCATCAATTTCATAGAAATAGCCTAAAGAGAATCATTGTTATTAGCCATAATTAGATAAGAACTTGCAAACACTGTTGGGTTTGATTGAGTTAAATATGAGTAGTTGGGTTTAACCAAGTTGCAAAACAAAAGTGCATAAATAATAATGCAAATAACTTATTTATGAAAAGGGATAAACTGATAATCAGAGAGTGATGATGAGGTCTTGCAAAGAAGATTGAAGACTATGACATATGACAAAAGACTTGCAAATAGAATCTGATGATTTGCGAAGAGAAGAAAACTGTGACTAAGATTGTATGATGGTTTGCAGGGACGATGGTTGCACTTCGACTTAACGTGAAGGGTAGAAAGAGGCTGCTACGTAGAAAGATGGAGACTGTTGCAAGAGAAATCAATTAATAGTGTTTATGAACAGTAATAATGAACAATGCTGATGAATTGTAACCGTTAACAATAACGGTGAATAGTACCTATGAACAGTAATGATGAACAGTAATCGTTTTTAACAAACTTGCTTAGATACCATGTTAACTTAGGTTATGTAATACCAAAGAGAAATATGGAAGAGATGTAATGTGCATTCTTTGCATATATTTCTCAATAATAATAAAGAGAGGTATAGGAATATGTATATATAGGAACAAAAGTAAAGAGCAAGAAACCCTATTACCCCAAAAATGACTAAACTACCTTTAATGAATATAATAACTACATATAAGAATTATACTCTTAACAGTCCTAACTTGTCACACCCCGGGCCCCAAAGACCCGAGGGTGACCCTATAGAATAAGGTTAAATCATATAATAATTTTCTGCACATCCCAAGCCACCTTGTGAATAACATATTCTCATTCGAGTTTTCATAACATGTATATATATGTTTATTTCACATCATCCCATACATCATTTCCAAGAATCCACCAACATATATTGTATCAAGGAGTCAAGGTTACTATGTCAATCTACCATGAGTTAAAATAGTGCAACATAACTAGTTTTGAGTACTTCCTTGTACACATACAAAAAAAGAGATAATCTTAGCCTTCATAGCATTAACATTTTCATCAACGAGATCATAAGGCTAAATACATCCAAAATAAGCAAAAAGAAAAAAAAAAGATGTCCTTTTAGTCTATGCCGTTAAGTCGCCAGCTCCTTGTCGTTGCCTATATCTGGTAGGGATCAAAATAACAATCCAAATAGAGATTCTAAAAATAGGAAAAATTAAGGCGATACAACGTGTAGGCATGTGAGATGTGAAGTGTCAAACAAGTGTTCACCCATCATGCATATTTATTAGAAATCAAGATGCTCAATTCCTTTTTAGGAAGAAAATAATTCATTCCTTTCATTCACATAAAAGAGAGAGAGAGAGAGAGAGAGAGAGAGAGAGAACAACATTACACAATTTCATAAAGAATCACAAGTGTACATTATGTAATCCTAATACAAGTTTTAACTCCATTCACCTCATATCAAGTCCTAACACTCCAAAACTCAGTCTTTTTTTACCGACCCCCAAAAAACCCTAACGTTTCATAAGCTACTAACTTTATGGCAATGCATAGCCACCCGTGCGGGGTTATGGTCCGAAGCCGAAGCGAAACACCATCCGCATCATAAATAGATCCACTGGGAAATAATGAGATCCCACTAGCATATATTCTCGCTATTTTACAATTTAAGCATATTATTTAATTCTCAACCAAGGCATCACAATTCTAACAATCTCACATCCCTCATTTTTCAAATTATCATAAGGAGTAAATATCTATATGTTCTTCATTCACTACCATTCCACATTTCTATCATTTCACATTCCCATTATTCATTATCATTTTATATTTTCATCATCCAAGAATAGTTTACGGACAAGACATGTAAAGGAAGTTCTAAAAGTAGTATATATAAGGCAATCACAACATATAAAGAAATAGTCATATTCTATCATTCATCACAAGAGTATACCAATGCTAGTGCAAATCAATATATTGAACATTTCTATTATAATCTAAGGCATGAGCGATATAGAAACATATGACATTATAAAGAAAATCACAAGTCAAGTAAAATGCATCATGCCTCACATGGAAAACACACAACCTTTAACTTAGGTTAGAATCCCTACCTCAAAACTTGAGGTAAAGTGTTGATTTTGAAAAGGGAAACTAGAAGGGGGTGAATAGGTTATTTAAAACTTTTTTTGTTAATTTAATAAAATCTTTTCCCCCCCCAATGTGTTAGCACAATAAATCAATTAAAGCAAGAAATGGCAAGAATAAAAGTAAAGATTGCACAAAGAATTTATAGTGGTTCAGTTATGAAATTAGCCTACGTCCACTCTTTGGCCACGATCCTTAATCTTCTTGCTAGGAATCCACTCAAGTTATCGTTGGGGTGATGACTTCACCACGTTATAATCAACTCACGTAACAATTCTTCTTCAATACTTCACTCTCCACAATGATTGGTTTATCTCAAGACAAATATTCACCACTTAAAGAATTAGATCATAAATCGAAGAAAGACAATTTTTTCTTATAAAATGAATACAATAGAAATACTAGAGACATTTTTTTCTTCACACAAGGGGTATCAAATCAACAATTTTATAACCCCCTAACAAGTTCTTGAATCAAAAGTTGAGTCCCTACAATGAACTTTTTCAAATGTTTGTAGTAGCGTTTGATAGCCTTAGAAGTCATCCTTGCATTATATTTATAGGACGGCTGAAAATAGAACCAAAAAAAGAATCGCGTGTATCTTAAAAAGGTATGGTTGACCCCTTTTCGGTCAGTCAGTATGGCCTAAACTTGCCCTAAAAAATCTTCAGACAGTAGCTCCTGGTGAACCAGTAGAGGCTCTTGGTCAGCCAAAATCCTCTAGACTTCATAAATCATGCATACTTGGTCAGCCAAAAAGGCCTCCCAGTCAACTAGTATTTTTTGAACCATCTGAATATTAACAACGAGTGTATAGCATACAATTATGTATACTTACGAATCAATGCTTGAAGGTATATAATTAGTTTAAAACTCAAAATGAATACTTCATCAAAACTATCATCAATAGATTTTTGTGGATGGAGAGATAGATTTTAAGATTTTAGCTTTAATCCTTGTTCCCAAACCCTAGGGAAATATTTACACCGTTCATTTGACTAAATTAAACTAAATCCATGAGGAAATTAAAGACCTAGAAGAAGAATTGAAAAACCTTAAATCTTACCCCTTGTTTTTTAAGAAATTCTTGAAATCCTAACTTTCAATCGGTGAGAATCTTCCTAAAGATGAATATTTGTAGTGAGATGTGTTTATGGGCTTTGAAATTTATGAAAATCCAAGAACTTTAAAACCCTAACTTTTTCTCTTATCTAGAGAAACTTTGGAAAAGAGAAAAAATGTGAGGTTGTGAGAGAATGGCTTTTGAGCCCATAACACAAAGTAGTTTATTGGACTCTCGTTTGAATGAACATGCCCTCATTCGAAATATGCCACTTTCATTCAAACGAGTGTCAAACAAATGGCTACTGGAAAACTCGTTCGAACGAACTCCCCTTCATTCAAACGAAGACCGGAGACCTATCTTATTTCCCTACTTTCTGATTAGACACCCCATGTATACCTTCCCAATTTATTTCACATGCATCATTAACACCTCATATTACATTATTCAAGTTTTTCCCACCTTCTCTATATGTTTATGATGATTATAATCATGCAAAACCAATATTATCTATTATTTATTCATTTATATATTTTCTAAATTTATGAAACATTACAACCTCCCCCTTTAAAGAAATTTTGTCCACAAAATTTAAGCAATACCTTTATCAAGGAATAATTTTAGATGTTTGGTGCAAATTCCAACCTCTCATTCCCACATGGCCTTCTTCATGCCATGATGTTTCCATAAGACCTTGGCCAAAGGAATGGTCTTACCTCATAAAACTTGTTCTCTTGAATCTAGGATCTGAACGGGTTGCTCCTCATAAGAAGCATCCCCCTTAATACTCAAATCGGTCCAATCTAAAATATATGAAGGATTCGGCTCATACTTGTGAAACATAGAAACATAAACACATTGTGAACTCCTGCTAGGTGTGCTAGTAAGGAAAATTGGTAGGCGACCTCTCCAATTTGCTCAAGGATCTCAAAAGGTCTTATGTACCTCAGTGCTAACCTCCCATTACAGCCAAATCTTGCCAAACCCTTTCATGGATTACCTTGAGGAATACGTGATCCTCAACCTCAAAAGCTAAAGATTTATGCCTCATGTTCGCTGTTGGTTAGTGTGGATCCTGATAAGTACTGTACACTAGCCCCTATTCCGCTGATTCCCAACCTCAAAAGCTAAGTATTTTTGGTATTTCACATTATTTTCCTGTTGCCCTAATTTTATGTATTTATAATTGAGGGGTCGCATCTCATTGCAACCTTTTTTCAAATCATAGTGAAACTGCAGCAGCCATGGACGTAGCCCTATTTTGGGGTGAACCATGTAAATGTTTGTGTTCTTGTGCATGCGTGTAATTTTAGATTCGTTTCTTGTTTGCTTTCATATCTCACCGATCCTGGTTAGGTGATTATATTCCTAACATCTACAAAACTATTATGTCTGCTCTCTGCCGTTAGCAATTGCTGTCGGATAACCTTACCTTCTTTGTGGTCTTCCAGACTAAATCTGGACCTAAACGTTTCGTATCCCTAACCTTGGTCCAACATATAAGTGATCTATAAGGTCTACTATATAATGCCTTAAATAGTGTCATCTTAATACTCGCCTAATAGCTATTGTTGTAGGAAAACTCTATAAATGGCAATTGGTCCTCCTAACTACCTGAGAAATCCATGACACATGCTCGGAGCATATCCTCTAGAGTCTAAATAGTACGTTATAACTGGCTATCGGTTTGTGGATGAAATGTCTTACTAAACCATAGCTCGGTGCCCAAGGCCTCCTATAGACTTTGCCCAAAACATGTTGTGAATCGTGCATCCCTGTCTAAAATAATAGACATTAGCATTCCGTGAAGTTGAATGATATCACTTATGTACAATTGACTGAGCATGTCCACTGAATCTGTAGTCTTGATAGGTAAGAATGTGTTGACTTCATCAATCAATTCACTACAATCCAAACAATGTCGTCTCCCTATGGTGACCTAAGTAATCCCAACACGAAGTCCATAGTCACATGCTCTCATTTTCACTTAGCAACTGGAAGTGGATGAAGTAGTCTTGTTAGCCTCTGGTGCTCTACCTTGACTTGTTGACAAGTCAAATGTTGACTAACAAATCCTGTCACGTAGGCTTTTATGCCCTTCCACCAATACTGTCTATGAAGATTGTGATACAACTTCGTACCTCCTAGATGTACTGCTAATCTAGGATGGTGGAACTCGCGTATAACCTTTTCGCGACAAAGCTGTGGAACATAAACTTGGCTTTGAAATCTCAGACCATGGTCGGTGTTAAGTGTCTAACCGTCATCAGTGTCACCGCCGATGATACGAGTATGAACAACCTCAGCCTCAAGGTCCTGTAACAGTAAAAAATGCCCATTTAGACTTAGTTATGGCTTTAAGAAGATGTTTGCCTTGGCAGTCTTAAGGATAATTCATGTTGTTCCTTTACCTTATGCTCTACATTTTGAGTGTTTAAAATTTAATCCCCATCTAGTAGTAGTGTATGGTCATTTATACTATTTGAAATCAAGTACAAATTTATGTTTTTTTCTTTTTCTTTTTTGAATTTAACTTAACAAAGCAATAATCAATGACTTGGGATTGGCCTTATGAAACCTTTTTTCTATAATGTTGCTCTATCATAAGTCCTATACTTTTTTGCATTCTTGGTGTTTGTGTATTACATCACCTTCTCAACCAATGTTCTTTTTGCCTTTCCGTTCTTGCCTTTAACTTGAATTAGATCACTTTTCCATATCAATGCATTTAGTGGCCTCTAACGAGTTTTATTAAGCCAGCTTAAATGACTTTTTCTCATCTTATCAATTGGAACCACTTCTAATTTGTTACAAATGCATTCATTTATTATTTCTATCTATTTTTGTATTACCACCCATTTATTTTAAAATCTTGATTTTGGTTAAGTTTCTTTTTATTTATTTCTCTTTGATATGATGTTGAAAAACGAAGCCACTATTGTTGCTATTGTTATTAAACTGATCCATTTTATTTTGGGATGACTGGTTTCTTCTCATCCTTTGATTATGGTGGAAAATCTACCCTCATGACTTAAAGGTGTCCATTGCTGTTGAGACAGTTTTTTAATTATAATTGATTAACTAAAATTATTAATCAATTAACTACTACACAAAGTAGCGTAATTAGTCCCAAATTGATTCTCTTACAACTCAATTAATTAGACAGGAATCGTTGAACTTAATTAGCTTAACCAAGTGTTTTAGATAGATATTTAAATACTAGAATCCTATTGTAATATGGCCAAGTGCTAAATTAAAAACAATAATAAGCACACAAAAATAAAAGCACATCCACAATTTGAGAGACACCGATCTTACGTGAAAAAACCCTCTCGGTAAATAAAACCCACACTATTTCAAGAGAACAGTCATTATGAAATCAATCAGTTACAAAGAATACTGGAACACTGATTAATAAGCAGCTATGGTATGTTGTAAACTTACACCGTTAGTCAATCCTCTGTGTAATACTTTTGGTAATGTTTCTTTGTCCATTGACTGCATTTTCAAGTTGATCTCTTCACAACAACCACTTTATTCCATGATCTGATAGCCCTCAGATCCACAAATACTAATGTAGGGGTAAAAAGTGTTCTTGAGATAATTTCTTAGATGAAAGACCTTCACAATCACCTTCTTGAAGCAGTGATTATATGTAATCCAAACTCTAAAATATAGAATCAAGTTCTAAGATTCATAGAGTGCCAAAGTGCTAAACAAAAATATGCAAAAGCAGCCTCTATATTACAGAAATTACAACTTAAATGTTAAGAAACTCGCACAAGGAGTATGTATAGGTAAACCTAAATCTAATTAGATTTAGAATAGAAGAACCAATCAGAATCTTTGAATTCAGACACACATTCGGACGGAGTGTGCACTTCCATTTGGACGCCTATTGAGCTCCGTTTGGACGATCAAACTACTATTTTTTATTATTGTTCCAATTTCAAACTGTAACATTTTTATAAACACCAAATGTCTAAGGGATATATTAACACATATTTAAGTCACTTTTAATTCAAACATGCGATTACTTTAGAAGAGAAGATTGTGAAGGAAACATAGAAAATTTTTGTAACTTTTTATACAACCCAAGTCCAATCCATATTTCTGTTATCTCATTTCAAATTTCAAATTTCAAATATTTTTCTTTTTCTAAATTCAAGTATCAAGCATCTTTGTTACATACTTTACTAGCAATGGTGATGTGAAATTTTCAGCATTTTGTGTCTATTCCAAATGTTAATCTAAATCTTTTCAAAGTGTATATGTATATATTTTATAAATTCCAGGTTAGTTAAGGCAAATATGTTAGAGGTGTATACTTATCAAATAAATAAAAAAAATTAAAGATGTTAGAGGTGTTTGATGAAGGCTTCAATTTTGGAATGGCACCAAAAGAAACTTATGGTGAAGCATTAACTCTGCAATTTGGGGTATTGGATTTGAGGTGGAAGAAAGCTTAGCTTTTTCATATCCCACTAATCTTAAAAACTTGATTGGTGTTATACATTCACAAATATTTTAATTATATACGAAAGGCCTTCACTATTTAAGGTTGTTTTCTCTGTAAATGCCTCAATGTTTCTATTAATTTTCTTTCTCACTAATTAAAGACAATTGCTGAGAGTAGCCACATTGTATTAATAATGTCAAAGTTCATTGTAAGCTTTATCTTTTCATTTTAGGAATTATAACTTTGATGCAGGTATCTACAACAACTACTGATACATGCCGTGGAACAGTGGTCAACTCTTCTCAACATTCTTTAAGAACTGCTAATAATCCCACAGGGTATTGTTGAATGACAGTGAAGCAATAGAACTCTATCTTATGTGTGTGTCAGTATCAATTTAATTGCAGTGGCTGATTTGCTTTCCTTTCTACATTGCAGACTGCTTTCATTAGCAGAGGAGACCATGAGAGAGTTCCTTTCAAAAGCCACCGGAACTGTTGTTGACTGGGTTCCAATTCCTGGAATGAAGGTTTTAATTGTTTATGTATTTATAATCATATGTTCTTTTGTCTCATTGATAAAAGTTTGAATTTTAATTTCACTAATCAAGTATAGATGTTTGTAACTCTTTCCGAGTTCTTTTTTTTTTAATGTTCTAATTGTTTACTCACTCTTTTATTTTTATTTTTCACTAGCCTGGTCCAAATTCGGCCGGGACTGTTGCCATTTCACATAATTGCGATGGAGTTGCTGCACGAGCCTGTACTTTAGTATCCTTAAAACCTACTGAGGTATACTTTCATATGTTGAGTGGCACAATTTCTTTGTGATAGTTACATACAATTTGTTAGATCAAATTTTCATCTCCAATTGATAGAAATTTCTTTAAAAATAGGCAAAATCAAGAATATGGTTTTAATTTTCTCTTTTAACTTGTTTGTTCTTTGCTTCAAACTAACATTTGAGTTTGCATTTTTTGGTAGATAATGGAGATTCTTAAAGACCGTCCATCTTGGTTTCGAGATTGTCGAAACCAAGAAGTCTTTGCCAAGTTTCCGGCTGGAAATGGGGGGATAATTGAACTGATCTATATGCAAGTGAGTGAAACTAGTAGAATATTTAGAATCATTTCTTCCCTTGGGGATTTGTGAAAGCACTGTCATAGAGACCATTTTATTGTTGTTGTTGTTGTTGTAATCACTATCACCATCATCGTCATATCTATATGCAAGTGAGTGAAAATAGTAGAATATTTAGAATCATTTCTTCCCTTGGGGATTTGTGAAAGCACTATCATAGAGACCATTTTATTGTTGTTGTTGTTGTAATCACTATCACCATCATCGTCATCATCATTATATTATTATTACTAATATTTTTGTTGTTTCAGTTTTATGCTCCTACCACACTGTCACCTGCACGTGACTTTTGGACGCTTAGATATACTTCAACTTTAGAAGATGGTAGCCTTGTGGTATGGTCTGGTTCTCTATTGCATTTTACTTATTCCTTATATGTAAAACAGAAACTAATGTTTGTGGGAATGTGTTATATTAAGGGATGATGAATGATAAGTCCCTTGTTTGGACTATTTTGGAAAGTAAGTTCACTTTCATTTTTTTTTTGTCATTACAAGTCTAACCATTTTTAGTGTTTTTGAGTTTAGGTTCATGGTTGATTATGTGGAAAATTCTATTTTTTTAATAACTATTCTACCCCCAAAATAAACGACATGGTGAGATTGAGCATCAACCGCAGGACCATTCTCAACCCAAACTCAATTTTTATTCGACCTCCATGGACATCACCACAACCTGCAACTTCTCCATCGCCATCGACTGAACCTTTAGGGCTTTATTCATTCGTCGAAATATTAATCCATCACAATCCCAAGTTCTACTTTATCTTTTGATTTTTAGATCTTGAACATGTCTACAATCTTCCACCAACATATAAATTTTAAGTAATTAAATTTTAAAATTTGAAAAAACTTTTTTGAAACACTTCCTTAGTTTTATGGGAGTAGTTATAATTGTTCCTCCGATTGAGCAGCTGGTGCTTCCTATATAGATATCAATTATCATGGAGCAAAAATGCATAATTCAATAGTCCTGTATACTTCATTGGTACTGTTAATGAACTAATGCTTTTAAACTTTGAATCTTTCTTCAATGTAAGCCATAGCATTCATTCTTCAATAATGTATAAGATTATCAAGTTGAGTCCTTTGTAACAAAATAACTTTCCCATGCAGGACTATAGGTATTATCCCGCATCATGTAAGACATCTAAAAAAATGTAATGATGCTATTAGTAATGACAACGGGGTGGGGCAGCAGCGGGATGTTCCTTCCCTAATTCTGATCCCGTTAATATTTCTCATCCCGCCCCATTTAGAGGTTCACCCAGACCCTAACTTCAACCCGACTCCGTTTATATTCCCGTGATCCCGTCCCGTCCCGAACCGCAATATATTTTTTTCTTAAGTTAAAACTATTTTTTTAGTAGGTAAATTAAAATTTTATTGTCAAAATAACTAATATAAAAAAAGATAATTAGAGTGTGATGTGAAAAGTCTTAAAATTAATTTTATATAGTGTGGTTTATTAGTAAATATAATATATATAAGAAAAATAAAAAATTAATACATAAATGGAGCGGGGTGACCATCCATCGACCCTGTCCCAAACCAGACAAGATTTTAAAAGCCCCGTCGCACTCCGCCCCGTTTATGAACACCCCATAATAGGACGGGGCAAATTGTCATCTCTAGATGCTATCAAAAGAACCTCTTTCTTCCTTTTATTATTATTATTATTATTATTATTATTATTATTATATTTTTTAAATTTTTGTTGGCTTGCCAGATATGTTAACAGCCAAGTTAGCTACATACTTCAGATTAGTATTTCCGAAAACAAACAACTATCAATCTGTTTCTAACAATATGCTTATTTCCATAATTGGGATTAATATATGAAGGTTTGTGAGAAGTCAATGTCTGGTTCTGGTGCTGGCCCAAACCCATCTGCTGCCTCACAATTCATAAGAGCCAAGATGCAGGCCAGTGGATATTTGATTCGACCCTATGAAGGGGGAGGCTCAATCATTCACATTGTTGACCACCTGGATCTTGAGGTTTATTATTTCCTCACTAGCATGCACTTGGATTTTGGTTCCTTTTTGTTTGTTTGTTACAATTAAGTTAAATTAATTTTTGCAGGCACTATTTGTTCCTGAGTTCCTGCGGCCTCTTTATGAGTCATCCAAACTTGTGGCTCAGAAGATGACAGTTGCTGTAAGTGACAAATTTAATTGTATTTTGGATCTGATATGTGTGTATATTATGCACTTCTTGCAAAGGTCTTTTTCTAACACCACAAGATGTACTGATGGCTATGAACTCATGCAGTCATATTGTTCAAGTGTTGTGCCCTCCTATGAAAGGCCATGTCTCCAAATTGTTTCAACATAGAGGATCTTAATCTTATTGCATATATATGGTTTAAATGTTAGATTGCTAAATCCAACAATTATGAAGCACGAACATTGTACTTTGATTTACGTGCCTGTGTCAGACATTAACACTCTCGGACATGTATTAGACACTTGAAAAAAAGTGTTCAAAAATTTTTTTTTCCTGAATTTTGGAGATGTTTTAGGCATTTTTCTATTTTATTTTCTTCTTCTTTTTGTTTGGATTTTTTCCTCTTTTTTTCCTCATTTCCTTAGTTTTTTTTTGGTTTTATATATATATATATATATATATATATGTTTTATGTAATAGATTATAAATTTGTTTTGGAACTTGAATCATGGATGTTGATGATTAAGTGAAGAAGTTGAATTTTTATTTAATGACTTTATTATTTTAAAATGTTAATATTTTTTTTTGTGATTTATGTGTTTTTATGTAATTTTTAATTCAATAACATTAAGTTTTTATTATATGATCATATAAAAAATATAAAAAAAATTTATATATATTCAATACTTTTTTGACGTGTCGTGTCGTATTCGTGTTTTGTGTCTGTATCCGTGCTTTTAAGCCGAATAAGTTTAGAATTTGAGAAGGCTGCATAAGCCCAATGACCGGATGTCCCTACTTTGTTGGAAACTTTATGCTGGACACAAGATATGGCATGCCAAATCACATATCCTGGTGGTAAGTCAGTGAGATTTGTGGGGAGAATCTTTGTCGATGTTGATTTTGCCACAATTAACTGTGCTTAAGATTATCTTTTGTTTTTACCTCCAGTTCTCTCGAGTTGATGAATAGAAGAATCTCTTTGAGAACCAAAGCTTGCTATATTAGAACTTTGAGGATGTTCTTCAGATCATTCTTGTTTTGGTGATGTTCTTCAATACCAATTGTTAAAATATCTTCTTTCTTGGAGATATCCAGGCTTTTCCTTTTTCCACGCTCGAGGAAGTTCATTTATTCATAAAAGGGCATGCGGCAGGTCCAGTGTGGTGACATACTCTTAATTCCAATGAAATTTATGGCTAAAATTTTCAATTTAAAATGACTTATAGAGGTAGTGTATATTCACCAATGCAGACTGACTTTTTTATGAAGTCTGGATATTTTATTCTAATTTATGTGTTTGTGTCAGACATTTTTTTGGACACATATCAAAACAAGTAAAAAAAAAGTGTCCAAATTTTTGTTTCTTTCTGAATTTCTGGATACATTATAGAGATGTTTTCTATTTTCTTCTCTCTCTTTTTTTTTTTTGGTTGTGAAATTTTCATCTTTTTTTCTTCTTCTCCTTAGTTTTTTTTTTTTTTTTTTTTTTTTTTTTAGTTTTTGGATTTTATATATACACACATATACTTTATGTAATAGTCAGTAAATTTATTTTAGAAGTTGGATCAGGGATGTTAATGATTAAATAAAAAAATTCTTAAATTTTTATTTAATAAATTTATTAGTTTAATATTTTAATAATATTTTTATGATATGTGTTTAATATTAATTTTAATTAAAATAATATTATATTTTTATTATATGATTATATAAAAAATACAAAAAATTATATACATTTAACGTATTCGTCAATGTTATATATTTTTTTTTAAAAAAAATAACATGTTCATATGATCTATCATGTCTATCCTTATATTGTATCTGTGTTTCTTAGCTAACTTTTCTTTAGGAGTTACATTCGGGATTCCCTTGCAGCCTCATTTCAAATACATTGTTCATGTGAATTTGTTGTATGTCCCATAGTTTTCCCCATCTTAATTCTCGTCTTAGAAGGTTGATTGATTTGGAAATTGGACGTTACCTCTCCATTTTTCTAAGGAACATTTTTTATGAAATTGCTGTATGAATTAGGTCATCAACTTTGTCCCTGCACTTAATGAAGGAGAGAGAGAGAGAGAGAGAGAGAGAGAGAGAGAGAGAGAGAGAGAGAGTATTTAGATCATGTTTGGGAGTACCCTTTTTTTTTTTTTTTTTTCTTTAGAAAATCAAATATAAGGGGAAGATTCTATTATTTGCCTCTCTTTTGAAAAAAGGATTTGCTTAAGCTAGTTAAGCGTCTTCCATTTTGGCATTATAACTTGTTAAGGATTTTGTACAAAGGCACTGCATCATGTTGGGGAAATTGCTCGAGAAAGAATTGGTGGGGTAAGACATGCTTTGGGCAAGCAGCCTGCTGCTTTGCGATCTTTTAGCCAAAGATTGAGCAGGTAATTTCCATGATTCTTCTGGTCTTCATTGTTTTTCACTTCTTCACTCTATATTTATATTTATGTAGATAGAAATGAACTCACATATTTGTATTAATCTATGTGTCTGTATACTAGTTCACTCATCTCCAATAGTGACTCAAGTTTTTACCTAAATTTAAGTCCTACTATGAGTAAAAGTTGAATTTGAGTCTCATGCTCTCCAATGATCACTTAAATTTGAGTCTATGAACAATTTTGTACTGATTTGGGGTTTGGATTTGAGTAAAACCTTATTTGAGTCTATGTTTGAGTAACCGTCCGAGAAGATTTTTTAAAATTTTGACTCAAATTTAAGTTTGATTCACCACTGGAAATGCTAAACATGCATTGTGGGTATTTCTTCAGGATTTCCTTCTTGTTGGTTCTTTTCATTTACTTGTTCATTAATTTCTTTTAGGGGCTTTAATGATGCTGTCAATGGATTCAGAGATGATGGCTGGTCATTGATGAACTGCGACGCTGCTGAAGATTTAATAATATGTGTTAACTCAACCAAGAACTTTTGTACCTTTTCAAATTCTAACAGTGATCTTTCCTTGTCTGGGGGAATCCTTTGTGCGAAAGCCTCCATTCTACTCCAAGTGAGTTGTAGACCTATCATTTTAATAAATGCTGCCTCTTTTATCATATTTCCCATTTATTCCCAGCACTAAGTTTGAGGCTAAATATTATAAATAAATTTATTTAAAAATTTGGCTGCCAAGAAACCAAAGTTCTACTGCAGCTTTTGAAGGAAAACAACAGATGACATTGAGGTTACAACCTCTTTGTTGTTAGTGATGTGTTTCTTTTTTACCTAAACTTTAATTGACATTTGTATGCAAAATGTTGAATAACATTAGTAATGTACATATTGCATATTTTATCATATTATCTATAAGCACTCTGAAAATCTCATGCATTATATACCTCAAGCTAATCTTAAAACTGATGCTCCTGCTCCCATTCCCTCTTGCAGTCACTTTATACTCTTGTTACTTAATTAGATATTAAGGTATGGTTTTGTTTGCATATTAAAGTTACTTATTTTTCTTTCCTTCCTTTTTGTGTTATCGGAAAAACCTGAAATTCAAACAATAGTACCTAAGGAAATTTTATTTGGGAGTTTAACTTGTGTTTGTTAGAGTTAGAGTAGTTAGGGTTTATATATGTTAGCTATTTTTGCATATCATTAAGGTTATATTTGTCTTTAGTATTATTTTGTTTCAGCCCTATTATAAAGGGTGCTTTTCTATTGTTTCTTTGTAATGTTTTAAGACCAATTGCTACTTTGAATAAGATTTCTGTTCTTTATCAACTGTGTACAAAATTATCATGGTATCAGAGCAAGGTTAAGACTTGATTTAGGTTGAAAACACAAATGAAGACTTCAGTGGGCAAAAACAGACCAGGAAGAGCTATTGGCATCAGCATCTGTACGCTTATGTCAGTATTATGTCAGCGGATTCCAACAAGACTCACATGGTTTGGATCGGTTTTGCAAGGGGATCACTTTGGTGATTTTTTTGGAATTTTCTGAGATCATTTGATTGGGTTTTTCATTTTTCGAATGTTTTTTAAAAAGGTATTTGATTTTATGATCTGTTGATTTGATCCATTTTTTATGGTTTTGTTGCTTCTAATCAATCCCAAATGGTGTGATTTGACCTAGAGAAGGTTCGATCTTGCAGCTCATGATCATTTTGGTTGATTTTGTTTGAGATTTGTGAAGAAGGGTGGTCGGCTAGTATTGGTTTGTGCGGCTTTGAGGTGTTTGGCCTTGATTAAATCTTAAGTTGTTATTTTGAGGGTATTTGTTGATATTGAAGGTTGATTCCTAGTTGGGTTTGTAGCAATCTGATGTTGATTGGCTGTTGTGGTGTATTTACAGTCAGTTTTTCTCTATTTTCTTCTACTCTTTAATTGAATATGGCAAGTGACAATATTGGTTCTCAAGCCATACCTTGCGTTGGTATTGATGAGTGTAGTTTTTTTTTCACAAAAAGGGTCACTGGAAGGCTCAATGTCCTAAATTGGTAAATAAGGTAGTTAGTGGATTACAACAACAACATTCTAGAGGTGGGGATCACCATACTGCAATAGATGCACCACTAGTTGATGAGCCAGTCTCATTAGCTCCCACATTGTCCTTGATAGCCGAGCAATTGCAAAAGCCTCTCTCTACTGCTCAGCCTGATGCCTTTTCAGTCTTTCCTTTTGCAGGTTCCTTCTCCGTAGGGCCCTCAAGTATCTTTCGTACCACCTAAGTTTTTGATTTAGGTGCTACACATCACATGACCAATGCTTCTTCCTTGCTTGTATCTACTTTTTCTCCTCCTTCTATTTTTGTACTTGTAGCAAATGACACTTTTATGTCCTTAGCTGTTATTGGGTCTTTTTTTTTATTCACATTTATCTCTTTCAGATGTCTATTACATTTGACAACTTACTTTAAATTTGATTTCTATTTGTCAACTATTTGATTCTGGATATGTGATTCATTTCTCTTCATTTGGTTGTGTTGTGTAGAATCCTTGTTCTAAAAGCTAATTGGGACAGGCTGTAGAAGAGAGGATTGTATGTGTTGGAATAATTGCATGTTTCAGATGTTGCTGCCTCCTCTGTTGATTTGTCTTCATTTTGTTCGAGTCTCTCATCATCTAGTTTTTATTTGTGGCATTCTCGTATTGGCCACATCTCTAGGTCTCGTTAGGACACTTGTATAGTTATGATATTTCTGATTACAGTGGATGCAAACTGACTAAGTTTACAACATTGCCTTTTAACAACAATTCGACTATTTCTTCTGCTCTCTTTGGTCTAATTCATTCTAATGTTTGGAGACGTGCTCCAATCCTTACTAAAAGGGGGTCTCACTATTATGTTTCTTTTATTGATGACCATACTTGATATTGTTGGGTTTATCTTATGCGATGTCGATCTGAGTTTTGTTCTATTTTCTAACCCCTTTTTAGACTTGTTACAGTTTGATAGTACTATTCAACAATCTTCTGGCGTAGAAACTCTTGAGTAGAATGGTGTGGTAGAGCACAAGTATCGACACATTATAGAGACTACATAATTTCTCTTGTTGTTTGCTCACGTTCCCAATACATTTTGGGGGGAGGCTCTTCTTACTGTGGTTTATTTAATTAATTGTATCTCTTCAATTGTTACTTCTGGAGTTTCTCCTTTTGAGTGTTTGTGTGTTAAGTCTCCTGATGACTTTTTTTGTGTCTGTTTAGTTGTACTTGTTTTGTTCTTCTTTCTAAACATGCTCGTAACAAACTCTCAACACCTTCAATAATGTGCGTTGTTCTTGGTTATGATAAGGGGTAAAAGGGGTATCGTTGCTATGATCCTATAGCTAACAAACTATATGTCTCTCGTCATGTGGTTTTTATGGAGCATATTCCTTTTTTCTCTATTCCTTCTAATCCTCACAATTTGTGTCAGGTTGATCTTATTTATTTTGATCCCTTTCCTGATGATATTATTATTGAATCCTATGTTAGAGATATGACTATTTATGACGTTCCTCTTTCTTCTGATTCAATAGTTGTTCATCCTCCTATTATTCACACTTACACTCGTAGGAACACTTGCAAGAACACATATATTTCTTGTGCAGATCCGGTCCTCCGCTTCCATCCTTTACCTCTTAATCAAGTTTTGATAACGTGGATCTCGCTTCTTCTTGCTATCCTAAGCATATTCGTAAGTGTCCAAATAGGTTTTGTTTCTCTAACTCTTGTTATTCGGATGGTTGAACTTACCTCCTATAAGGAGGCTATTCTTGATCCTTTTTGGCAACAAGCTATGAATGAAGAGCTTTCTGCTTTGCACAAAGCAGACACATTAGAGTTGGTGCTCCTACCCTCTAATAAACATACAGTTGGTTCTAAATGGGTGCATAAGATCAAAACTCGATTCGATGGCTCCATTGAGCAGTACAAGGCTCGACTAGTGGCGAAGGCGTACGCACAAGAGTATGACATTGACTACGAGGAGACTTTTGCTCCTGTTGCCAAGATGGCCACAGTTTGCACCAGCAACAGTTTATCAATGAAAACTTTTGCAGATTTATGTCAAGAATGCTTTTCTCAATGAAAACTTAGCTGAAGAAGTTTACATGGTTCCTCCTCCTGGTCTTCCTCATCAATCTAGAGAAGTTTGCAAACTCCAAAAGGCATTGTATAGTCTTAAACAAACTGAAATTCTCTATAGTTCTCAGTGACCTTGGGTTCCATGCTAGTGATCATGCATCTGTTCTTTTCTTTCGGCCTACTTCTATCGGTCACATTGTTCTTTTGCTATATGTTGATGATATGATCATTATTGGCGATGATACTATTGGGAATTCATCCTTAAAATCACAATTGTAGCTTCATTTTGAAATGAAGGATTTGGGTCCTCTCCGATATTTCTTGGGTATTGAAGTGACTTATTCTCCTAAAAGCTATCTTCTTTCTCAGTCTAAGTATCAATCTTATGTTATTCAGAAAACTCACCTATCGGATACTCCCACAGTTTGGACTCCTTTGGAACTCAATGTAGGTATACTCCCTCCGATGGAGTCTCCTTGGCTGATCATACTTTGTATAGAGCGATTGTTGGCAGTTTGGTATATCTCACTATTACATGTCCCGATATTGCTTATTTTGTGCACGTCGTCAGTCATTTTATTTCTTCTCCTACCATTGTTCATTGTGTTGTTGTTCTCCACATCTTGCGCTATCTTCATGGCATCTTGCATCAAAGTTTGCTCCTCTCTTCATTTTCTTTATTGGAGCTTCCTTCTTATTCTAATACTGATTGGGTTGATGATTTTGTGCATTGCAAATCCACTATTGGGTTTTCTGTTTTCTCTATGACTAACTCATATCATGGAAAAGAAAAAGCATATTGTGATTGCTCGTTCTTCTGTTGAAGTTCAGTACGTGCTATGCTACCGCTACTGTTGAAATCATTTGACTTCGCTAGTTACTGGTCAATTTAGGGATCACTTTATCTGCTCTTACTCCTATGTAATGTGATAACAAGAGTGTTTTTCATATAGCTCATAACTTTATATTCCATGAGCGTACCAAACACATTATGATTAATTGTCATTTTGTACACCATCATTTGCAGCTTGGCACTCTTTCTCTTCCTTTCCTTCTACTTTGTAATTAGTTGACTTCTTTACAAAGTCCCGCATGGTTATGCACTTCCGTTTCCTGCTTGACAAACTCTTGATGCTTCTTGTTATCTCATCACGAGTTTTTGGAGGGAGTGTTAGAGTTAGAGTAGTTAGGGTTTATATATGTTAGCTATTTTTGCATATCATTAATTGTATATTTGTCTTTAGTGTTATTTTGTTTCAGCCCTATTATAAATGGTGCTTTTCTATTGTTACTTTGTAACGTTTTAAGACCTACTGCTACTTTGAATAAGATTTCTCTTCTTCTTTATCAATTGTGTACAAAATTATTAGTGTTTAAAATGAATATTATCCAAAATAATTTATGGTATGTGCATTTTTTCAATGTGAATAATATATTATGTATCTATAGTTATTTTTAGTAAAGATAGCAGCATAATTCAGTCATCTATGTGAAACCCATTAATAACATATCGGAGCCGAGGTCCTTTGAGGTAAAATTCCTATGAAAATAAAAGATGGTGGCTGCAATGGTCCAGGCCTTGGTGGGGAAAAGATTGTGATAATGGTTGTAGTGGTGGTGGCAGCAAGATTGGCTGGGGCCGTGGTGACCTGTGTGGTGGTAATGGCAGCAGCAGCAGCAGCAGTTGTGGCTACAACGAGCAACAACAGTGGATTGATGGCAGTGGTGGCAGTTCTGGTGGTTGTGGTAATGATGTTGATGGGAACTGTTTTTGTAGTAGTGGTAATGGCAGCAGCAGGGTTTGTGGCAGCTGTGTTTTTAGTGTTGCAACAACAGTGGCCGTGGCAATAATTGAGCTAGTGATTGTGATAACATTTCGTTGGCAGCACTTGGGCTGTTGCATGATGGTGATGTCCGTAACAGTAGGGAAGTGGTGGGATGATGCTCATGGTGTGGTTGTGGCAATGTAGTGGCTTTTAGTATAGTATGGCCTTGATCTAGGTGTTAGACTTTCGAGTTTTCATGCAAAAGGTTATAAATGGGTTTCATATGTGATTCTCACAAGTCTTAATTCCAAGAGATGTATAATCCTTACCTTTGAAAATAATGGAAATCTAATATAAATTAGAGAATTCACTCTTGCGCTAACTACTAGATGCAGTTTTCTCAGAGAATGCATTTTCATGAATCTAAACATAATTACCAGAAATTGCTAATACCCTAATGATCTTCGTTTTGGTACATGTGTTTTAAAACACGGAATACTTACATTATGGAGCAACAAAATTTAGCAATGTGAGAAATTTCTTCTTAGTTCTTTTCTTAAGAGAAAAACAATAGGAAATGACCAATCCAAATCAATATATTGACATAAATAATTATACTTAATTCAATGCTTTTACGTTTTCCATTCCAATAAAATTAATTTTCATAACTATATAGACAACTTGCAAGGAGAAAATACCACATCGTATTCTACCTATGTCATCTATATGAACCTACCCCCTATTGTATCACATTTAGAGTATATAGTATATTGTGTTCCCGCTCCCGTGTCGTGTACGATAATGGTTTATATTATAGGTAATATTGATCTAAGAATACAATTTTATAAATGCATGCCTAAAATATAGGTGTCATGCTTCTCATTTATTGTTGTTGTAATTATTAATGTTGTGATGAATCTTTTGACAATATCATTATTTATGAAAATAGTAAGTTCATGAGCAGAGTTATTAGAAAACACTAATAACCTAGCGATCTTCGTTTTTGAATGCATGTGCTGAAACATAATATACTTGATTTCCAATACATTAAATTTAGCTATCCTTTTTTTTTCTATTTTCGCCCCTTAGTTTTGTTCTTTTTAAGAGGAAATATATATATATATATATATATAAAAGAATAATGATTTTATTATGAACTTCAATCTAATAAGATAGGCCATATTTGTTTGGCGGGATAATAGTGTGGGATAAGATAAGGGATATCGTATCCAATGTAGGATGGGATTAGTTAAAATTTTATCCCAGGGTGGTGGTATTATTTTATCCCATGCTTAATGGGATAAGAAGTGAAAAATAAATAAAAAAATCTTAATCATTTTTTTATGTCAAGAAAAAAAGACAGAAGAAGGAATAGATTGCTTCCAACAACCACTATTGACGCCACTCGTATAGATTTGCTTAACACATTATTATCAGTGTTGTTCAATAGATTTTAAATGCACCGATTTTTTCTTTTTTTCTTTTTCTTACATTTATTGGTTATCTTTTTGTATTAATATTTGTACAAAAAATTACTAAATTTGTTAAACCATCTCTTACTTATCTCTATCTTTCTCTTGTTCTTAATTTTTTTTTTGTTGAGATTTTTAAGCATATATTTTTTTAAAAATATTTTTTAGGAATTTGGTTTTTTTTTATGACCTCAAAAAAAAAAATTTATTGAAAATACAAGTTTAATATCCCATAAGGTCTTATCTTTTTTATTAGTATTTCTCCTAGTTTAAGTGTAAAATTTAAATATAACCGCATATCCAAATGTTTTATACAGACCTATTCCAAACACTGGATTAAAATATTTAATATCCCGTAAGATATTATTTTATATCCAATCTAAACATATCTTATTCAATCTAATTTTTTTATCCGGTCGTGGAGTTTTTAAAGATAAGATCGAGAAGAGGACCATAGCACATCAAACACTAAAAACAAACTTACAATACATTTAATGATAATTTTTAAAGAAATACTTATAAAATAATACGTTTCAATAAAAGAAGAAAAAAAAATGGAAAAAAAGGAGAAAAGATAGAAAGAGAGAGAACATATGAATGTTGACAATATTCTGTTTCATATACTATGTGATTTATAAATGCCTACCCTCATCGTATGCAATTTAGAGCATGTGGCATGCTATGTTCCTGTCCCCCTTCCCGTTCCAAAATGATTCGAGTTCCAAATAACATTGCATCCAAGCAATACACAAATCAAAAGTGAGGAAGTATGATTAATCACTTCTTTGGTAACCTTTTCTTATTAATTTTGTTTGCTTGGACCAACAAGCTACTCTTTGAATGAGCATGACTCTGATTTTGCCTGTCAATGGCATTTTCCGAGACTAAAATTGAGGCTTTTGTGTTTTTAAGTATCTAGACTCTAGTAGAAACTTTGTTGATAAGTCTTATCCTTCATAGGAGGAGGTGGATGTGTAATAGGGTGCTTGATGGGCTTGGATTGGGTGAGTAGGGTGCCAACTAGCCTAGTTGGTAAAGTCTCTAGGCGGTTGTACTAAAGATTTGGATGAAATTCAACTTTGATCTGAATGGGGGGCCTATGTGTAAGGGGATGGCTAGCCCCCATTGTGTAGCCTAGTCATTAGACCAAAAAAGCCTGGAAGGGAAATGGAACGGGATAGAGTGAATGGCAGTGGGTTAGCCCAAAGGTTTAAGATGGCTTGAGGGTATCAATTGTTGGTTGTTGGCCTATTTAAGTGGTCTGTTAGGTATATAGGATACTAAGTGGCTTGAGTGAGTTATGTCTGTGGGGACTGCACAAGCATGTGCTTGCTTGATTAGGCCTCATTGAATGTGCAAAATGCAATGCTTGTCATACAAAGATACTAATTCTCACTCTTTCCCAGCTTGGCCACGATGTGCTTTAGTGCCTAGGCCTAGATTGTCTTAGTCCCGAGCAAGGAACCACCTTAGCTTGCCCCCAACTCTGGCTGCTGGTCCAATTACTTTTTGACATTTTAGAGCCAGTTACGCGGCATGGGACCTTTTTTGTTTTTTCTTTGATCAGTAAGGACCATATTGCTAACAAGCACTGGATCCCTCCCCAGAGGAAGTTTCTTTCGGGCTCAGCCTTTGACCTGGGGCAGGTGTTAAGCTTTAGTGTGCTATTTGTAAATATACTTGACATTCAAGAACTTTGGAATGCATGGGGGGGATAAATTTTCCATATTTGTCCTTCCTTTGGAGGGGGACTATGCAGTTCTGGCCCTAGTTTATCCTTCTAAGGGGGATTGAGTAGATGTGGCAGCACATGTCATTCCTAAGATTGACAATTGTCTTAAGCAGGACAGTCCATGGATCAAGTGACATCACTAGATTGCTATGTGTGGCCCTAGTTTATCCTTCAGAAAGGGATTGCGTAGATGTTGCAGCACGTGGCATTCCTAATTCTAGCACGCAGCTTAAGGAGGGCGGTCCATTGATCAAGTGACATAACTAAATTTCTGTGTATCACGTATTTCATTCTGGCTTTTTGGTGTCTTTGATGAGGATAACTTATAAAAAGGAATGCATGTCAATATGATAAAAAGGCTAGTAGAATTAAGGATCAAAATTTCCTTTTGTATCCATTGAATCGGACAAACATTTCTATTTCCAAGTGAATAACAATGAAGATAAATGGAAAATTGAATTTAACATGTTTTTATTGAAATGAATTTGTTTTGGTCGAAACACATTGAAATGGTTGAAATTTTGTGTGTCGACAATCATAAAGGCTAATAAAAGGTAGCATTCACTTATTCCTTTGCTTCTAAATTTAAATATATATGGGGAGATTGAAGGATTGAAACCCAAAAAAGCAAGAAAATATCTCGATTTCTTTGAGGAAGTGTAAATAAGTAGAAGAAGAGAAAAGGGTATGTAGGAGAAGAGATTATTGTAACACTTCGTTACTAATTATTATAGCCTAGCTTGCTAATTATTTTTTACTTCATAGTTCCCTCTTGTGCAGGTGGATGTGTAAACTTGAAACATATTCATATACTCATTATTTGGCTTATCTTATATCATTAATAGATTTTACTTTATGTTTCCTATGGTTTTCATTCATTTCCTATTTTTTTGCTCTTTCCATTGCATTTCCATAATGTTTCTAGACGTTTCCATCTTTGAGCTGACCATAAGGGCGCCTCTGGAAAGAAATTTTGTACATGGACAGATTTAAAATTTACTTATTTGGGCTGGCCTACTGTTGGTACATCGTTAAACACTATGCAAGAAAAGACTATGTTATTAATTTAGTTGACATTCGTAAATATATAAATTGTTATTGCTGGTTTGAGAATTAAAAATTTTGATATCACAAAAGCCCTATATATGAATTTCTATAGAGCATTTTCAGCTCTTTGGCTGTAAAAATGATGAGACATAGCATGCGCATTTTTTTCAGGATGTTTCCCCTGCAATGCTGATTCGGTTCCTGAGGGAGCACCGCTCTGAGTGGGCTGATTTCAGTGTCGAAGCACATTCTGCTGCATCATTGAAAGCTGGCTCATTTGCATTGTCGGGGTTAAACTCCACCCAGTTTTCTGACAGTGCCGTGCTGCTTGGCCACACTGTTAATAATGACGAGGTTTGTTCATGTTTTCCTTCAGCTGTTTGTCTGCCATACTAGTGAAGTAAGACTAGAATTGCTGTGGATGAGAAATAAATGGGAAAACGTACTAGTGTAAGGTTTCTTTCTTCTTGTTCTTGGTGCAACAGTGTCTATCTTCAGTTTTCTGCTCCCATAGGGTAATTGATAGATATGGTACCCACTTGATTGGCAGAACATGAGTATTTTTTTCCAAGAAATGCATCATTTCAACTTCCAATGGAACAAACTTTACTTTCCTAATTACCGATAAAAAAAAAAATTTGCTTTCCTACTTGATCAATATCCAATAAACTAAGACTTGAAATGCTACCTGTATAAATTGGCATTTATCATATAATTCATGCTGAGATGTTTTTATTTTTAAAATTGTCTGTGTATGTTTTTTATTTTCTTTTTACTATAATTCTATTTTGCTTCACAGATATTGGAAATCATTCGACTCGAAGGCCATGCTCTCAGCCAAAAAGATGCTTTCTTATTCCGAAACATATGTCTTTTGCAGGTGTTCTTTTCAGCATCTCAATGGATTATATAGAGATTGTTTTGCACACCTTTTATTTCCTGAAAAATCAGCTTTTATATTATGGTTTTGTTATCATAAAATTAAAGGACATTCTTCTATTGCTCAATGATTGTCCAAATGGATACTTAGACATGCATAGCAAAGCTTCAAAACTTGGCTACCTTTTATTTCCTATAAAATTAGCTTTACTCTTATGGTTTTGTTACCATACAGCAAGAGGGCACCAACAAGCTCTACCTTGGTTGGTACATCCCCTCCCCATATAAGAGGTTGAGGGTTCAAGTCCCCTTAAGGAAGTGGTGTGTGCGTGTGAGAGAGAGATTCACCTATAAAAAAAATAAAAATATAGCAAGAGGAAATTCTTCTATCGCTCAATGATTGTCCAAACAGCTACGTAGACATGCATAACAAAACTTCCAATTTTAGCTACTTGAAACTGACCACATGAATCCTTTTTAGCTCTATTGCTCTATCTGAGGCCATATCCTTTGTGAAATTTTATGCTGTAAATGCTTGACCTTAGTGTTTTTCCTTGAGCTCTTTCAACCTGTATTGAATTTCTCCTCCTCCATTGTACATTCATTCCTTTTTGTTGCACTTGTTCAATCCATATTAGGTAACTTGTCCTCATCAATTTTCTCATTTTGGCCTAGATCAGTTTCCAAACACACATCTTAACTGCCAATATTTTGTACTAAAGCATGATATGGATTGATAGATAGATGTCTTTTAGCTGTCTTCTAAATTTTATATAACTTGATACATGTAACACAACACTTTAGAAGTACTTCTCTACTTCATTCCCCGTCTTTTCTTTATTAATTCTTAATCAACATTCCCTTTGATCTCTTTTTTGCATTCTTAAGTTGTGCAACATGAATTTATGGCCAACTCTTCATGTAAGTCTATTGTAACTGAAATTAATTTGGCTCGCCTCCTTTTGTACTTGTCTTAGTCTAGTTAGTAGTTCATGTTGCATTTTATATATTTTTATCCATGTCAATATTTTTTAGAAGCTTGCCACATTATATCTATAGGGATCTTGCAGAGGTGTTTCACTTTCACTTTTCAAGTTGTGATGTCATACATATACAGATATATATATATATATTGAGATATATATAAACCAAAGCCGCCAAAGGGGGCAAACCCATTTACTATAAAAAAGAGACTTAAATTAAAGTCTCAATCCAACTAAAAATTCTGTAGATGGGTATGTAACAATTTTAAAAAGTGTCTTTAAACCTATTAGGGGATATCTCCTTCCCCTCAAAAAAATTTCTATTTCTTTTCTCCACAAGCTCCACAAAAGGCACAAAGGAGCGCACTTCCAGACCTGTTTCATGTTCCTTCTAACTCGATTCCCTTGCCACCATCTTATGCACACATCACTACAAACAATGTGGTTAACTATCAAGTATGTTGGTGTAACATAATTGAATATGATACATTTGTCATAAAATCATGGGAAATGTTACATCGACTCTTTTATACGCATTGAAGTAGCCTTGTCGGACACCATGCACATGGACATGGGTATGGGATGTGTGTTCGACATGTCTAGTTAAACGTGCACCCAACAACATGTCCTCTAATTCAAGTTTACTATGTAATTGTACATAAAACTCTCTTATTAATGTGTTTAGTTGCATTGCTGTTTCAAGATGTATGAAATACCTATATTGAACATTATATTACAAAGAAATGCCATTTCACTTTAGAAACATAAGAAGAATATTATATATATATATATATATATATATATATATTGTGTCCCTATGTCCTTGAATTTGGGGATTTGGTAGGTTTGATGCTTAGACACATACCCACACCAGATGCACATGCCTGAGTCCATGTAACATAGACCAAGGGCAGGCGGGTTTAATCATTCAATGGTATAAGTTATTTGTCTACCGAAGAAATTTTGATTTTTTTCTTTTAATTTGGAGAATAATATATGGATAACAGTTAGAATTTCTTTGTTTTCCTTGTTTGAGGACACAAAAGTTACTGATGTATGATATGTTTATATACAACTGTGATGCAGATTTGCAATGGAGTGGAAACGAATGCCATTGAAGCCTGCTCAGAATTAATATTCGCTCCAATTGATGAAGGGCTCCCAGATGATGCTCTACTGCTGTCCTCTGGATTTCGCATTTTACCATTGGATTCGAAAACAGTTGAGTTTGAATATGCTTCTTTTAGACTGTTATTCTCTTCAATATAATTGACTGGATGTTAGTTTAGGCAAAACCAACCATTCTTATCCTTTGTCATAGAAATTTTAGTAGTTTTGTCTTACATACAGGCAATATGTTTTCATGTTGATTTTCATTGTGCTGGTCTACAAAATTGATTTCCTTGATACTGGAACTGACCACCACAAGTTAGACATGGGCTCCATGGAAGGGTAACAACCATCCCAAATGTAAATAATTTGTTTTTGGAAAAATGACTCCAAAAAAGAAAAGTAATGCTGCTTTAAGGCTTGTTGGTATTTAATGAACTTGAAGCAGGCTTGTTGTGTTAGACAAGTTCTCTCTTGAGACCTTTTTTGGATAGCCAGAAACTACTTAACATTACTGAACGATATTTCCCAAAGATCATACTATCTGGTTGTCAAAATCTTGTGATTGTTCACAAGGATTCATGTTCAGATGGAGATGGGTGATTGGATGCACTCACATTAGTTCAAGTGTGATATAACGTGGATTGATTTGGGGAGAAAAAGATTTATTTCTCTCCCATTCATTTTTTTCGGTTCAGGCAACCATCTTTTGAGCCCACTGGTTAACTAGGAAGCAGACAAACTCTGTCTAGGTACCTAGTACTGGCTCAGAGGTCCATCCATTGAGTCAAATGGTAACCTCGTAATCTTAGTTGAGCTTGCAGATGAACGACATGGTTTGAGCCTGATTTCATGTGCTTATGCCTTCAAACAATGCTGATGAGTGATGACTAAGAATACTACATGATTGTTTAGTTGTGTCAAAATTCAGTATGGGTGCCATTTCGGTTCCAAGTGCTAATTATTATCTTTAAAATGTGAGCAGCAGGGTGCATTGACTGCTCAACAGACAAGGAATCTGGGATCCAATCTTGAAGCATGCACAGCTACTCGCCAAACTGCCAGAGACTCATCTTTATCAAATGATTCCTGCTCAATGTTGATTATTGCCTTTCAATTCCCATTTGAGAGCCATCTTCAAGAGAATGTTGCAACCCTGGCACAACAATACATCCGCAATGTGATTTCCTCTGTGCAAAGGGTTACCAAGGCAATAACACCATCTGGATTGAGTCCCCATGTGGGGCTCAAGGTAACTCCTGACTTTCCTGAAGCTGCCACCCTTTCTAATTGGATCTGCCAAAGTTATAGGTAAGTCAAAAGCTCTAGAGATCATTGTTGAAAATTGAAAATTGAGTGTATGAATGAAAACTTGGATCTCCATACCATCTCCTGCCACTATGGTTTTAAATAGTGGCTGTTACTGTAACAGAACTGGGGAGTCTTGAACCTGTTATGGACCGATATAATGGCCCTGTTTAAATTCATAGGCATAACAGCCATTACAGAGCTGCAAAGGCCGTATGGACCTGTAACATATAGTACTTTTTTAAACCCATTTCAGCCTCTTTATTTATTTATTTTGATAATTTTGAGCTGTGGGAGTTGAGGTGCTAAAAAAAAGCACTGTATAACTATAAATCTATAAACCCATTTCAACCATTTTTCCTTTTTTTAATTTTTTTATTTTAAGCTTTGGGAATTGGGTGTTATGTGAAAACTATTATAACAACAAATCTACAAAGATCTAAACTTAGATCTTAATCAGAACTCTAGAGTATTCCACTTTAGTGGCAAGTTTCAACCTTATTTTGAATTATTTTCTCATTGTTATTTTGGATTTATTTAGCTTTGATTAATTTATTTTAACCTAGATCTGTTTTCTGAAGTTAAATCACATAAATTTGCTGGTGAATTTATTTTTGAGTTTCCCAATCTATATTTTGTCTCTATAGATCTATCCCCAATTATTTTGTACTTATGTGACATTAATACAATGATGTCATTTGAACATGCTTTAACTTTGATAGTTTTTCATGTTCATGTGCATTTATGCTTGTCAAAGTTGTGAAAGGTAAAATAAAAATAAAAATTAGTATGCATTTGTTACTAATGACTTAAAAATCAATATAAAATTCATCAACCGATGATGGGCCCTAGCATCACGGTAAGAGTGCTTCATTGTGACCTAGAGGTCACGGGTTTGAGTCATGGAGACAGTCTCTCCGTTTGCAAGGGTAAGGTTCCGAGGCGAGAGCCTCCTGTACTAAGACTGCCCTTATAAAATTCATCACCCATATTAAATTATATTTACACAATATTTAAAAAAAATCACTGAAAATCCAAATTTAAGGGATTTTAGGGTTAAAAAGGCATATCGCTATATTTGCGGGAGTTGTGGGACGAAAATTTTTTATGGCTCCAGTATCCGTGTTTGTTACACAACATCTATTACACCCCACATCCACGTCACTGTTTATTATAGTTATAACAGCTGTTACTGCAATTTAAAACTGTGGTTATCACTGACAATAGGAATATAATATTTAGAAGAATTGTACGAAAAATAGGAAAAATATGTAGTCCAAAGCAAAATAAAGTATTACTTCTTGAGTTCTGATGTCATGTGTAAATGCACTGCATCAACAGCTTTATGTGATCCTTAAAAGTTGAAGGATTTCTAACATATGATTTGTGTATTACTATAAATTTGTAGCTGCTGCTTTGATTAACTCTTAATGCCAATACCTGTGGAGATTCACATCTCGTATGAAGACATTTAAATGCCTTTTACAATATTGAGAAATGCACTGCACATTGTGTAGTGTATCTTATGTAGGAAGCACTTTAGATTCTGTATCTGATTTGCCTAATCCTGAGGCATCCTGTGTTTTAAGCAAGCTCCTGCTCATTTCACATTGAATTTGAATTCTCTTTATCTTGATAATACAAAAAAAAAAAAAAAATTGACTAACTGAAATTTCTGTTCATTTTCCTTCTCTCTTTTCCAGTTCCAGTTTAGGTGCTGAGTTGCTGCCATCTGGTTGCCAAAGTGACTCAGTGTTGGAACAGCTCTGGCACCATCAGTATGCCTTGTTATGTTGCTCATTCGAGGTATGTTTATAATGCTTGGTGAAGAAAAGGTACCTATTGAACATATTATAAGAGAGAAAGGATGGTGATCTATGACATGTTGAAGCAAAGAATGTGGCCCACTGGGGAGAGAGATGCCTTTGGAACTTTTCATTGTTTAGTCTTAATCACGTCTCTACAACACATCTTTAGCTTACTAAATGCATACTGAGCCAACAGGTTTTCAGACATAATCACCCATGCATCTTATAATGTAATATTCATGGGCAAGGTCATAAATAGCACTAGCAGGATACTTCTTCTAGGAACAAAAACAATCAATCATTTTTATCAATGTAATTGGGTCGGGTGAAGAAGAAAAAATTCATGTCAACAGGTCACCCACACAGCTTATTCATTGCATAAGTATAAAAAATAAATAAATAAAAAATATTCTACTGCACTTGTGCAGTGAGGAAATATTATTTTGTTGTGAAATAAACTGATGTTTTGAGAAACTCACTTATTAATGTGATCAATTTTCCTATTTGAGTTAAAATACCACTTGTCCGTTTGTTACATATATGCACCTTTGGTTTAATGCTGTAACCATATTAATCCTGAGATAGGCAAAGGTTCAAATAGATATGTTTTAGTTGTCATGAGGTAAAGAATCCAAAATTTATATAGGGAATTAATGGTTGTTGGGTTGGTTTGCAGTTGCTTCCGGTTTGCTTATTTGCCAACCAAGCAGGGCTTGGCATGCTCGAGACCACACTTGCGTCTTTGGAGGAGATCACGCTGGCTCAGATATTCGACGAGTCTGGCATGGAGGCACTGAATTCTATTCTTCCAATAATAATGCAGCAGGTAATTTGGCGTTGAAATGAACAGAAAATCATATTGTCTGAAAGCTTCTTCTCATTGTTTGTAATAACCTTCTGTTTTCCAGGGTTTTGCTATTCTATCATCTGGAACCTGCATGTCAGTGATGAAACACGGTGTTTATTATGAACAAGCTATTGCCTGGAAAGTCCTTGCAGAGGATGGTGCTCTTCACTGCCTTGCCTTCGCATTCATCAACTGGTCTTTTATATAGATATTTTTGCATGCGCTTTGCGTGTGGACATTAATATGGTTGAGAGAGAGAGATGGTTATTTTTGCATGCGCATTGCGTGTGTGGACGATTGAGAGAGAGATAAACCCCCATGTTTATATATGGTGCTTGCTTTCCTTAATTTTAATGGACATTAGTCTTCAGTTTCTTCAATCTGGTTACTCTGGCTCCATATCTTCTGAGGACAATCATATCATTGTTCTTGAATAAGGCATGACCTCTGGACTGAGATATTGTCGGTATAAATTTGAAGAAAATAGGTGTTCAAAAACAGCCACTAGAAGCATCGCAAGCTTCATCCTCAAAATCCAACGTCTAAGGAGTCTAAAAACAGGAACAAATTACAAGATCTGAAACTTCATTTTTATCCAATACCCTGTTTAGGAATCAAATGGTGCAGAGGGAAATTAGTTTCCTTTATTATGGGAAATTAGTGCTCCATTTAATTTATGTACTTGGTAAAAGAAATGGGAAGGGGAAAGTAGGGAAAATGATTTTTCTAATTTTTTTCCCTATTAAAATAAGTTAAAAAGTGTAAAAATTTCTCTAAAATACTTGGGACTCTAGAAAAAGAAAAGGGAAAATACATGGAAAATTAAAATTCTCTCTCTCTCTCTCTCTCTCTTTGAGGAAAGTAGGGAAAATGATTTATCTCATTTTTCTCCTACTTAAATAAAGTTTTTTTTATAGGTAAATGGAATAAATAGATGAGAATAAAGTTAAAAATGTAAAATTTCTCTAAAATACTTGGGAATCTAGAAAAAGAAAAGGGAAAATAGATGCAAATTTAAAAGTATTACTCTCTCTCTCTATTATTTTCTTATTCGCTTTTGTTTTTCCATGGTAACCAAAACAAAGAAAAATAATTTCCTTCATATTGTCATTTCCCTTGCCTAGTTAAATACAAGCCAAATGCAGCCCATGAAAGCAGTACTGTAAGAAGCACAAGTATACTGTGAGCACCCTATAACTTCTGGTTGTGTGCTGGACTGGAAATTATTTCCCCGGAAAATGGCTGAAGGGTGACTTGGAAAAGAACTATGAGCATAGGCATGATTCACTTCACCTCAGAGAAATTACAGTAGTAGTGAGGAGAAACTTCACCTAACAATTAATAAAATTTTCCTCTGATATGACAATGAAACCAAAATAAGATTTTGGAATAATGCCATAAAATACAAATTATAGTTGCACCTGATTGATACAAGGGTTGGGTCCATGGGCATTATTTGGTACAATGATAAAATGTTCAGATTGTCTAGTGTGAAAATGCAAGTTTGAGTATAAGAGCAGCTATTTGATGCAACAAAAAATAACAATACTGCTGAAGATTAAATCTATCTCTTGCAAAACACGCAGTGTACAAAAAACTTTGCCGCATGTTATTTTTCACTACCTCTTAGGGCTAACAACTACAACATGGATAGAAGAAGAATTAATGCACTTCATCGTGCAAATGTACTAGATGATTCCGTGCCAACGAATCTAGTCATGTGGATGAGCTTTGACACATCAGTTTCTGCTATTTACTCAATCAAATAGGGTTCTCACCTAAAAAGCATATGATTTGATTGAAATAAGGGTCTTAAATAAAGTGGAATGACAAAAGTGGATTCATGGAGGCAAAACAGTCGCGAAAAGGTTTTGTTAGTTGGGTTGGATTGAGATGACAAGTTAGGATTGTAAAACGAACTGAGCTATTCAAGCTCAATTCGTGATCGACCCAGTTAGAAGCTCGTTCGAGATCAGCTCGTAAGATAAACAAATCAAGCTTGAAAACATTTCGAAACTCGTTAATTTATTGAACTCGGTTCATTAAGTCAAAAGTGGTCTAATACTATATAAAAAATAAAGCTACTCAAGCTTGGCTCGCGATCGGTTTGATTAGAGGTTCATTCGAAATCGGCTCAAAAAATTAACAAGTCAAATTTGAACACAATTTGAAACTTGTTTATTTTAGCGAACCAAGCTTGAACAACCCACTGCTCTGCTCTGCTCAGCTCAACCTAGCTCAGCTCGACTCGACTCGACTCGACTCATTTACAGCCCTAGTTGCACAGTGGCTATAAGTACCAATGTATTGTCAATTTGATGATACTCTAGGACCCTATTTCATTCATTCAGAAATTGGCTATATTAAAGAAAACAAGTCTGCCTGTGCCATAAGGAAAAACCATACCATCTCTTGTCCCATAATCAAACTAAAGAGAAACCCACCACACTCTTCATCCAAGATTGAGGGGGCTACACTAAGGAATTGATTTCCAGAGAAATAGCTTAACTGATCAAAATTAGAAGATCTCTACCGAGCACCTGGGAGAAAAATGACAAACAACGTTCAAACAAAGCACACGGAAAGATCAAAACTATCTTGTAAGCCCTAAGATTGCCGAGTAGTCATTTTTCAAGCACCCGAAACTACAAAATAAGATACACGTGCAACTGATTTATATGCTATTAAACTTCAAGACCTGGTCAACTTAATCTACACAGGAGGGTCATAAAATTGACTGTTGCAGCAGTAGTTGTTGGGGAGGGGGAACAAGGATACAGCACATGCCAGAAACACAGGTTGGACGTATCCATCACCTTGATGCCAGGGACTGGAAATTCAAGAGAAAGGATGGTGAAACCGCAAACCAACTCATAAAGGCCATAGCTGTAGCCATCTCCATTCTCCAACCTAGACTATTGCAGTAGTGGGGGAAAACAAGGATAAATCAGATGCCAGAAACACAGGTTGAACAAATCCGTCACCTTGATGCCAGGGACCAGAAATTCAAGAGAAAGGATGGTGAAACTGCAAACCAACTCATGAAGGCCATAGCTGTTGCAGTCTCAAACCTAGAGCAATGATTTTGTGCACAATTGTTGAAATCATTGCCAATAAGGACTGTAATGCCAGCTGATGCACATGCTGCAGCAAATGTAAGTGTTGACGTGATCTGCAGGTTCAAGAATTAAGAATTAAATTAGATCAAGGAATAAAGAACAATGTAATTGTCAAATTAACAAGGCAAGGTAGTTTATTCTACAAGGAGGGAATGCAATTTATCCTTGGTAAATCAGTTGGAAAAATAAAGAAATGCATAGACTTTTTATGATTTGAAGATATTCAACAAAGCTCTTCTTGGCAAGTGGTTTTGGCATTTTGCGCAGGAGGGTCATTTGTTAGGGAAGGAAGTTGTGTCCTCAAAATTTGGTTCCGATAGTTAGTCCGGGGATCCTTATGGATGCAGTATTTGGAGGGCTATTCAAAGAGGCAAGAAAGAGTTTGCCAATTCTATTCGCTTTGAGGTGGGAAGGGGGTCGAGGGTTAGATTTTGGAAGGATCCTTGATATGGTGATACTCCACTAGAGGTGCTTTTCCCGGTTCTCTTCAGTCTCTCCTCAAATAAGGAGGCCTTGGTAGGGGACACGCGGTTGTGGGGCCCTTGTTTTAGAAGAAACTTTTTTGATTGGGAACTTGTGGAGGTGGAGGGGCTCTTTAGGGTGCTGGATAGATGGAAATCTCGTCTACATGAAGAAGATAGAATTATTTGGAAGTTGAAGAGCGGCAAGAAATTTTCAGTGTACTCGTTTTATAAGTTCATGGTGGGTCAAAGAAAGGTCCAATTCCCTTGGGAGCTTATTTGGAAATCTAAGGTCCCTAAGAAAGTTGCATTTTTTTGTTGGTCGGAGGCGTGGGGTGCAATTCTCACAACGGATAACCTTAGAAGAAGGGGCTTCCATCTTCCAAGCAGGTGTTATATGTGCAAGGAGGCGAAGGAGTTTGTTGATCATCTTCTTATGCATTGTTCAGTGGCTAGGGAAGTGTGGAATACGGCACTCTCTTTGTTTAATGTTTGTTGGGTGATGCCAGAGACAGTCCAAGAAGTCTTGCTTGGTTGGAGGTGTGGCTGTATGCTTGGAAAGTAGCCCCAATGTCTCTCCTTTGGTGCATTTGGAAGGAGAGGAACAGAAGGGTTTTTGAACGCGTGGATCTCACGCTTATAAGATTGAAGGATTCTTTTTTGAAATTGCTATTTTTTTGGCTCAAGGGAGATTATCCGTTGAATGTGGATAGTTTTAGTTGCTTTTTTGGGGGAAGTTAGGCTTTGATTATGCGCCCTTCTCCTTTTGATGTATATGGCTGCGCCCCCCTCGGGCGTCGAGTATATTTTACTGAACTTTACCAATAAAAAAAAAAAAGAAAAATAAAGAAAAAAAGGACTGATTTTCATGACAAGTGAAAGGAATATGAAAGTAGTCGCCATATAGAGCTAAACAATCAGAAAGTAAACTTGATTTCACTGTTTTTTTTTTCAAATCAGAAAATAAGTTATACAACAATAAACACAGACTTATTGATGGCCATAATTGGATGACACGTCAACAGCCATGTTACAAGCTGTCTTGCAACTTCTCACACGACCTGGCTAGGCATGCACTAACGAACGATCACAAGGTGTGCATGTGAGACAAACTAATCCCTGCTTTTGATCTTGCGACCTCAATACCAAGAAAATAACAGAGCTTTCCAAGATCTTTGGTGAGAAAGATGGAACCAAGATGGCGAATCAATGTTTGGATACCTGCCTTATCACTGCCAGTGATCACAATATCATCTACGTAGACAACTAGAATCACGATACCTCTTTATGTCTTCTTAAAGAATATTAGTGATCAGCTTGGCTCCGAGTCATACCATGAATAACTATTGCTTTACTGAATTTATCAAACCAAACTCTTGGAGACTGTTTGAGTCTATAAATACACTTCTGAAGATGACAAACATACTCTCCCTTGGACTCAAAACCAGGAGGTTGAGCCATATACACAGTTTCAGCAAGATCACCATGTAGGAAGGCATTTTTGACATCAAGCTGATGAAGAGGCCAATCGAGATTTGCAACAAGAGATATGATAACCCGAACATAACTCAATTTGGTAACAGGAGAGGAAGTCTTGATGTAATCAATGCCATAGGTTTGGGTAAAACCTTTGGCCACAAGACGAGCCTTCAGCCGATCAACAGTACCATTAGGATTTTGCTTGATTGTGAAGACTCAACGACAACCAATAATTTTAGCACTAGCAGGTTTAGGAACAAGAGTCCAAATATGATTTAATTCCAAAGCATGCATTTCTTCTTCCATTGCGGTCCGCCAACAAGAATGGGAAAGAGCTTCCCTGTAGGATTTAGGAACAACGAGAGATGACAAGGACAAAAAGAAAGCTTGAAAGGAAGAGGATAAATGATCATAAGAGACAAAGTTAGAGATAGGATGAGCAGTGCAAGTACATGTATCTTTACGGACTGTAATGGGCAAATCAAGATCAAAGTCCGAAGAATGAGATGGATTGGCAGATGGTGAGGTAGGTGGAGGATGTGAGAGAGAAGGTCCATAAGGAAAAGTGACTAGAGCTACAGCTTGGTGACGACGAACATACACCTGAGACATAGGAGGGCGAGTAAGAACACTAGTAGGTAGAACTAGGTCAGGAAATAATGGTGCCTGTAATTGACTTCCTTCTGGACTCTGGAGAATAATAGAAAACAGTCTCAAAGAAAGTGACATCAGCACTAACAAAGTACTTACGTAAGATAGAACTGTAGCACATGTAACATTTCTATGTGCGTGAGTAACCAAGAAATATGCATTTATGAGCACGAGGGTCAAGTTTGTCACGACCAGGCTACAAGTTATGTACAAACGGAACACATCCAAAAATTTTGAGAGAAAGAGAGAAAGGTGTTTTATTAGGAAACATGATATTAAAAGGTGATTTTCCCTGTAGAATGGGAGAAGGCATCATATTTAAAAGATAAGTAGTTGTAATGACAGCATCCCCCAAAAAACACTTGGGAACATGCATCTAGATCATAAGGGCACAAGCTACAGCAGGATGGGACCGTTCTTTCTTTCGGCAATCCCATTTTGTTAGGGGCTGGTGACACAGGATGTTTGGTATATAATGCCTTTGGACTCGAGAAACTGTTTAAAATGACTGTTTTTATACTCTTGAGCATTATAAGTTTGAAAAGCTAACAATTTGGCATTAAATTAATTAGAAATTTTAGCATAAAAAGATTGAAAAATATTAAACAATTGAGAACAACTTTTAAGCACATACACCAATGTCAAACGAGAATAATCATCAATAAAAGTAACAAAATATCGAGAACCACATAAACCAGTGGTCCGAGATGGTCTCAAAATATCAGAATGAACTAGTGCAAAAGATTGGAAACAAGGGGGATCAACACGTAGAGGAAACGAAACTCTATGATGCTCACTAAGTTCACAAGTTAAAACTAGAAAAATCAGATAAAGTAAGAACTAAGTGACGAAGATTTGCGGAAGACGGGTGTCCAAGGCGACAGTACCACTGATAAGGATAAACAACGGAATGTAAAGCAGAAAGAGTCAATTGACAAGATGACTGAAGGTAGTAAAGTCCATTCTTCTTGTATCACCCACCAATCATCATCTTCATCTTTAGATCCTGAAATTCACAATAAGAGGGATAGAAGGTCACTGAACAATTGAACGACCGGGTAAATTTACAAATAAACAGCAAATTGAAAGGAAATTGGAGAATATATAAAACATATGAAAAAGTGAGACCAGAAGTGCAAACATTACAAATTCCTTGAACACAAGCTTTAGTCCAATTAGCAATAGTGACAAAAGAGGGAGAAGAATGACAAAAAATATTAGAAAGAAGAGACAAGTTACTTGTAATATGATCAGACACCCTGGAATCAAGAATCCAATGAGTACTGGAAGAAAAATAAAGACATGTGTTACCTGAAGAGACCAAATTAGCTATGGAAGTAAAAGAGGCATTGGCACGCTGAAGAATAGAATCATACTTAGTCTTGGAAATAAGGATATGATCTTCAGAAACCCACACAGAATGCTCCCCCTCAAGTGTAGCCTAGTTAGCCCAAGTGGGCTTGCCATGGAGTTTCCAACAATAGTCAACAGAATGATTATTTTGGCCACAATGAGTGCACCTCTTTGAACCACGACCACCACGACCACGATTACCACTAGGAGAAACACGCCCACCATGATCTCCAGGAGGTGCAGCAAGAACGAAACGAATGTCATTCTTTGGAGTAAAAGAATGAATGGCAGCTCTCCGAATACGAGCAAAAGTCTCACTAACAATGGGAACATACTTACCAGATAGAATCTGAGAACTAATAGGAGCAAGTTCTGGTCTGAGACCGGAGAGAAACTTAGCAACTCGAAATTCCTCCCAGTGATGTTGAGTTTTCAAGTTAGTGGTCAACGGTTAATAGACATTTAACTCATCCCACATACCTTTCAGGATAGAAAAATATTCTTCCACCGAGCGATCTCCTTGTTGGAAGGAGAAAATGTCCCGATAGATTTGATAGATACTAGAGAGATTCTGATCCAAAGAATACAACTCTTGCAAAGTGTCCCAAATGGCTTTGGAAGATTCCAAACAAGCGACATTATTGAAAATATCTAGTTCCAATATGTTCCAAAGCCAAGTCATAATCTGAGCATCTTCTTGTTCCTAGGCGGGAACCTTGGTGGCATCAGTAGGTTTGGTGATTGTAAGATAAGAAGCCTTACCACGTGCTTTCAGTGAAACTGACACGGCGCGAGACCATTAAAAATAATTAGAACCCTTCAATTTTGTATTGGTTAGTGATCCAATAAAAAAAGAATCTTTGTTGTCTAATTTATCAGTCATGATAAGACAAAGAAGTTGCTAAAGCAAAGATTTGGGAAGTGAAAAAAGTTGGCCGAGATTGGCTAGCCTAAGGGAGCTAAGAGGCTCTGTCGAGGGTGATGAGAGGTTGGGCCAAGGAAGCCGAGAGGTGCCAAAGGAGCCGAGAAAGGGCCGAGGGAGAGACGAGAGGCACCGAGAAGGGAAGGACCAAGAAAGAGAAGCTATGGTTTAGAAAACCCACTCTGATACCATGTCGAAAGTATTTTAGAGAATGAAAAATATACATTGTTCTTTCTAGGAGGTCAATATTTATAGTCACGGCTTACAAGTAAATAAGTAAACTATCCTAAATTAATTCCTACAATCAATCTAATGCTTAAATTAAGCTACATATTAAGTCAATATTTACAACAAGGGGAATGGATTCCGATAGAATTCTAATAAATTTGGAGATCAAAGGGCCATAAAAGTTTACTCTTGCTCAAGAAAGGATTTTGATCCCTTCTCTATGCTAATTACTAGACACAAAAATCAATTGATTTCATGACGTAAAAAATTACGCAAGGTTGGATGCCAAATCAACTCCGGGCCTGGAATCACTACTTATAAACACAGTTCGCAACCATCTCGTAAAGTAAAAATTGGTAGGACAACATAATAACAACCAATTTCCAAGGGTTCTCCGGCAATTGACATTGAAACCAACCAATACATAGTCAAGATTTTGCTTTTAATCCAGAAATTTGTCAGAATTTGCAGCAAACACTTTCTTACCCCGTCTCCAAATGTGAACAAGCCGACAACTCTGGAATTTTGCAAGCAACGCTTCACTAAAAGGGCATATATATCGACAATGGCAAGCAAGAAACTCCACAAGCTTTGTAAGCTCAGAGCTGCAACAAGGTAGCTGGCACAGAAAAAAGCAGAAAATATATTATTCTGAGTAACAGAGCATACAATCAAGCAGACAGATGCAGTTAAACAAAGGACTGTTCTCCAAAAAGAGTTCAGTTCACAGAAAATATTGATGCTGATTTCTCTATTCAATGAAAAAGAGTTACCATCTCACAATAGGCCATCAAACAGTTCTCAACTTTTAACAATAATTGCATTCTGAGTCCTTCAGAAATTTATTTTGCATTCAGGGATGGTCATTGACTTTGTTCTTTCCCAGCTCTATTAAGACATATTGGAGAACACCATAATTGAGTTTAGACAAGTGATTCTTAACATGAGTCAGGTTTGGTTTGAGCATATTCCATTAGTTAATGTTATTCTTTTTTATTTTAAATATACATTTTGATCTACATACATAGAGATTCACTTTACAGATGGGTTAGGCTGGTAATCTTACCCTGGTTCTACTGGGATTGGAATTTGGCATACTGACGGGTTTGCAGTTTTCGAAATCAGTGAACTTGAGTTGAAGTCAGGGTGGAGTTTATTGCATTGGGTCAGCTACCTAGTGGGGGTTGCCCTGTCATTGCCATCCTATTGATGTTCAAATGCAGCAAAGCCTATCATTCTCGATTAAACCTCAAACTGTATCCGCTCATTCTCTTCAATAGAAGCTTAGCAATGTGTTGTCAATGCAAAATCCATGCTATTAGCCCTTTCAACCGACACAGCTACACATGGCCCATCCTCTTTTACTGCAAACATCGTCAGGAGAGGCTGCCATCATTTTTTCATATAATATCCATGTATCGTCTAGGACTCTAGAGATTTCCCTAGTTTCAAAAGTCATGGACTAAGGAAGAGTTCAACACTTTCAAAAGGGCATTTAGATCTGCATATAGTTACATGAGGTTCTGACTTATCAAAAAAAAATAGTTACATGAGGTTCTGACACTAAACTCGGATGTTTATGAGGGTTCTCACTGGTTGCTGCAATGCATCCTATTTCCAAATGATACAATAGAGGATGCGTTTTAACTGATGGATAACAAAATGTTTATTATGACCGTTTCTGCAAAAAATGGAAGCAATACCGATATCTAAAGAAGGTTGAAAGCATCACATTTGGAAGCCCCTTAGTTGTATGTTTCGAGGAGAAAATTTAGTAAAACTTCTAAAGCTTGTCAAGTGGCTCTTCCATCAGAATTCTGAAACTCAACTATAATGATTACTCATCGAGTAATCAAGACATATTTGAGCAGGAGGTACCTCAGTTAAACATGACCTCAAAGGAATTATTTTTTCATGGAACACTGAAATGGAGTGTTCTAACTGGGCTGATCACATGAGCCTTGTTGCCAACTTTTCTATTTTCCTCGAGCGTTAGTACATTTGCTATCTTACAAAGATACCCACCCCAAGGTTCACTTGCCTATCCCCAAAAAAAAAAAATCTCCAAGGTTATTTGTGTGGCAGACTCCTATATTTGTCATTATTACACCTGAAGCAAGTTTGGAGTTTCTTAGAGGCTTGCCCACATTGTCAAGGACATTTGATACAAATATTTGAACTTCTTAGTCTCAAACACTGACATCAGGTAATAGCATTGCAAAAGTCAAAGAAAATAGAGTGGTAAGCAATGTTGTCTTATCATGGGACTCATAACTTGGGATTGGTGTACTGCCTAATAAAGCAAATGGTGGCAGCCTGAGCCTTTTTTTTTCTTCTTTATTTCCTTCCATTTCTCCTCATCTGACTTTGGGCACATTTGAAAATCAAGTCTCTTAAATTGACCAAAAACAACCATTACATCCCTACTAATTACCCCAACAATGACAGAAAAATCCATTGTGAATTGATCCAGCCCCAAAGCTTTGTTCCCATCACATGCATTGAGAGCCCACCATACTTCCTACTCTTCAAAAGGCCTTTCCAAGATACCAGCTTCCCCAACATGATTGAGCTGAAATCTAAGTTCACCAAATTTGGCCTCCAATTACAAGCCTCACTGTGAAACTTTTTATAAATAGACAAGATTCCATCCCTTGCCTCCTCAACATTTTCCAGCACTTTATCCCAAACCCTTATCGAGCTGATGTTATTTCTCCTTCTATGCATTTAAACTATTTGACAATTATACTCATTTTGCTACAAATAATCCTAATTTTTAAAACATGTAATTAAGGTTTTATTTGGCATTTTAAAATATTCATTAAATCAACTGTCTCTCCAAAACTCTTTTACTTTTGGAAGAATTTTGGAGAAACGAACCTAATCACTCTTGAACTTTCTCTCCTAATCTTTTCTTTTCTCTCTCTTATAAAAATCCAAACACGAAAAACTAGCATCACTATACTTAATTTTTTTCTTTTCTCTCCAATTCATTCCATCCAAATGAGCGATCAAATTCCTCAAAAGATGGCAACCCATGATGTCATATTTCCGCATTTTTCAAATGAGCTATTAAATTCCTCAAAAGATAGCAACCCATGATGTCATATTTCCACATTTGAAAAGGGTTCAGAAATCAAACATGCCAGCCTATACAACCCAACGATGTACAAGACACCATAAAATTGGAGGGTTCAATCAATAGTTTAGACATCCAGAAATGTCATCGTATACCATTATATAATTATCACAAAGTGCACGCGCACAGTGCTTGTCTATGCATAATAAAGAGGGAAGAGAGAGATACCGGAAGGCCGTGACGGAAGGGAAGTCGCTAGTGGTGGTCATGACGCAAAGCGCAACGGCTGCGAACCCAAACTGACATAAACGCAAGACGAGGCCGGCCGGAGTGCCCGGCATGCCTTGGATGTCCTTCATCCTCACCCTTGGCGCATTGTTGGCTGCATCGGTGAGCGGCGGATCCTCTAACGGGTGCACCGAAGGGTGACTCATACTCACAGCTACACTACACGGTTCAATTTCGTAATACTCGCCTAATTGTGAATCGCATGAGTGTATAGAGCTGATATGTATGTGTATATATAACTCAACAGAAGAAAAATACTACTGAAGTATTTACAGGTTTGTAGAGAGAGATGTGCTGCGTTAAATCGAAGTTGATGGCTACGGGGAGAGAAAGAGAGAGAGAGAACGAGGATGCGGATTGATCGTTGTGTTTACTCAAATGGGAAAGTGGTGGATGCTGACCGTTACCGGCGACCTTAAACTGATGACCAGTACGAGAATCGTGGAATGACACGACGTCGTGTTACAAATTTAACTAAAACGACATCGTGTTACAAATTTAACTAAAACGACATCGTGTGTATTTTCTAATCAAGCAGATATGGATTTTGATTTGAAAGGTGTATCCCGTTTTGAAATTAAAAAATTATTTTTAAAAATGTAAAATTTAAAATTAGGAATTAGGATTGAGAGTGAAGCCAAGCAAATTTAAAATTTAAATTAATTTACATTCAATTGTAATTTTAATACTTAATTAAAAGTGTCTAGTACAGTATTATAAAATCTTAATGCAGTGAATTTGTGTAATTTGAAATTGAAGCAAGACTAGTTAAATTTTAAATTAATACTTCAATTCAATTTTAATTTTAATATCTTAATTCATATGTCTGATATTATTTATTAGAGAGTTTCAACCATAGGTCCACAATAAGTGTTTAATTAAGAGCGGATCCAACCCAAAACACTTTAACCCAATAAGTTCTTCAGTATTTTATTGACAAAAATGTCCCTATGAAATAAACTAATGTTGACATAGTGCACACTATCATGTCATCATTTTTTTTGAATTTTGAAATTAAATAACTTACAATATATAAATCATTTTTATATATTTGGACTTTATAAATCGATATCTATCAAACAAGATTCATATTGCATATGAAAGTTAGTCAAAATAAATTTGATCATAAATTTCTATGTTTCTGTTAATTCTTTTCCCATTCTTGTGTAAGTGAATACAATGAAATTCCACTACAACTAAGGAAGTGGTGATACTCCAATAGTAATAAAAAGAAAAAAATAGATAGAGAAAAAATATATAATTAAAAAAATATTCGTAACAACAGGCAACAGAGATTGTTTGTTGCCCCTTTTCTTTTTGCATACAAAGTGAAGTGAACTAGGACAAAAATACAAACCAAAGATGACTTCGGAAGGTATCGATGAACCACTCGTTTGCTAGCCTTAGTGTCATTTGGTTGAGTTATGGAATAGTGATGTTGGAGTTAAGTTATTGAATGTTTGGATGAATATATTTGATAAATACTGAAATGATATTAAAGTGTTTGAGTAAACTATTGATGCTGCACTTTTTGGCCCACGTATAATCCGAGCTCGACTCCCTGAAGAACACTCAAAGAAGAAGATCAGACGACCACCGGATTGGCTCCGGCGGTAGCCGCTCCAATGCTTAAATTAATAAAACTGAATTGAAAAACTGTAATGAAAGCCAAATAATGAGCATCAAAATAAAGCGTACCTTTAGGGTTTAATTTATAGGTTGTGGCTTTCCTAAGTTGATTAGGATTTGGAGCCATGAAAGTAGGGATTCGATTATCGGAGATAGCAGTTACCTTGTTGGACATTGTATCAAAATAGAGATAACCATGTGTGGCAGTTTCCTTGTAAAAGACTGTTTTCTTATTCCCTGCTCGGTAGATGTTAAGGCGGTGATGAGCTCTAAAGTGTTACTCCGAAGTTCTGTGTTCAGTCCCGTGAGCTCTGCTAGAATGTAGATCTGCTCTAGAGGAATGTGCTCGGTCCCTTCAGATCTATAGGTCTGCCTTGAATGGCCGAGCACGAGCTGTACTGACCGAGCGCCAACTGAACTGGTTGAGCATAGGCTGAACTGTAGATACACGTGTCAAGTGATGATTGGTCTTGTCATTTTGTGGTATATCAGTTATTCCCTCCCCCCTCCAAGCCTTAGTTTGAGCTTATGGCGTAACTAAGGTTTATGAGCCTCGAAAAGTCACGTGTTCTGTCGTCTCGTTTTTCAAAACGACTGTTGACTGGTTATTTATTGTGCAGTCAATTTTTAAGACTATCATTGCTTGTAACCATCGCGACGGTTCGTCTTAATAGCCCCCATTTTTTGAATGTATATAAGGAGGGAAAGGAGCTTTGTACTCCTCTTTTACTGTTTCCCTTGTATCTCAAAAGAAAGAAGCATTCGCCATTGTTAAGTCAGTAAGCTAGATTGGGAGGAATATTGGTCATCCGAGGCTTCTCTTTCTTTTCAGGTTCGGTTTTGGTCTCTTCGTTCGTATTTTCTTCGTCCCTCTTTTCTAGTTATTTTTCAAAATGTCTGTCTCTACTGCATCTTCTGGTGCTGACGGTGGTTCAGGGAGTCTCTTAGAGACTTATACTTCATCCCAAACCCTTATTAGGGATAATAGTTCCTTAGGGACCGGGTCGGAAGAGACCCATTCTAGTCCTGAGATTAGGATTGTAGATGCTTTCCTAGAACCTAGGAATAAAAAGGGAGAGGTCTCTGGTCAGCCCTTCCAAAGGGAAGAGGGGCAGAGCATCGTGACTTCTTCTTGGCTAAAAAGCATAAAGAAGGAATTTAATTTTCCTAAAGATGTCGTCCTCAGGGTTCCTGATGCCTTAGATCGTCCTTCGGATATTAGGGAAGGTGAGATCTGTGTTTATACTGCTTGGTTTGAGATGGGGTTGCGTCTTCTTTTTCCCAAATTACTTAGGGAGTTCTTTTGTTGGTTCAACCTTTGCCCTGCCGACCTGAATTTGAATAGTTAGAGGCACCTGCTAAGGTTTTTAGTTTTGGGTTGTATGAACAATGTAGATGTCTCTCTAGATTTGATTCGTAGTAAAATGGATCTCATGTATATGAGGTCGGAGAGCCTCTATTAAATGTCCTTTGATAGTGGTTTTAGACATCTGTCAATTGTACCGTCCTCCAACAAATCTTGGAAAAATAGGTATTTTTTCGTTAGTGGAGGATGGGAGGAGGCAAACCTTGAGGACTAGATTTCTACATTCCCCCAAAGCACGGGGTTTATGGGTGAGACCCCCCTTCTTTTGTAATTTTTGTTTCGGCTCTTGCCTTTGCCATTGTTTAACTGGTCGTTGTTATTGTTCATCTTGTGTAGCTAAAAGTGTTAAGAAGAGGCTGTCTTTTACACCTGTTCTCAAAGAGCAGTATGGTAGGCTTCTCCAGACCAAAAACAGAGATTACAGAGTCATCCTTCAGCCGAGCACTCCAATGGCCTCAAAAAATAAGAACGTTGTTGAAGATGTGTTGCAAACCGTCCTCGGCAACTGGGGCTGGGCAAAGAAGAAAAGAGTGGCGAATCCTTCTCCTCCTACCGATCCTTCATCAAAGAAAAAGAGGAAGACCACTGTCGCCCTCTCCTCTACTGCACCCCCCAAGAAAGGGGCGGTGACTTCTGCTTCTCCTTCCCCTGCGCCTCCCAAGAAAGGCATAATGATCAAGGAATCCTCCTCTACTCTGTCCAAGAAGCGCATAACGATTTTCGAGCCTACCCCTTCATCAACTGCAAAGGCTCCAAAAAAGGGCAAGAAGAGGGTGGCAATTGACTTGGACCTGATGCCTGATGGGTACAAGGCCGTTCACCAGGCCATTGAGGAATTCTGGGCGGATGCCCCACAAAAGGACTCCCCTTCTTTCAATACCAGGCAGGGTGCTCAACAGACAGTTGCTGGCGCCATGGGCGCCCATCTGAAGGTAATGACCGTCCTGCCTTTTTTTTTTTTGGTATTTTGTTTTTACTTATGTCTGATTGGGTCTCTTACTGTTCTGCAGACCTTGCACAACTTGGCTGGCATGATGGAGTCATCCATAGATCTTCAAGCGGTAGAGGCTTGAGGAGGAACTGGATGAGGCTCGTCTCCAGCTCGGCACAGCCCAATCCAATGTTACAACTGCCGAGGAAGAGCTTAAGGAAGTGAGGAATTCCTTCTCCATCATGGAGTCAGAGAGGGATTCTCTCAAGTCTAAGAGGGAATCATTCCTTCAAGAACTGGAGAGACTGAAGGAGGAGAACGGCGCACTCCAGGCCTCCTTTGTTCTGAAGGTTGATAAAGCCAAGGTTGAGACCTAGGTCAGGATGAAGGCCGAGCTGGAGAAGATAGGGTATAGGTTTGTGCAGTTTGGTTATGACAACTTCAAATCCAAGCTTCTTGCTAAGTTCCCGGACATTGACTTGTCGGGTATTGACGAGGAGGATGGCGATGAGGATGACGATGATGTTAATGATGATGCATCTGCTAGTCCTTTAGTTTAGGAAAGAAAATATTTGTAGTTCTGCTTTTGCTTTTTGTAACCGATTATTATAATAATAATATGTTCTCTTCAGAGCTTTTTGCCTTTTTTTTTTTTTCATCGAACATTTGCAATCTTTGCGGTTTGATCAAGCATTGTTCATAGTACCACTATTCTGTAGTGTACAAATGGGTTTCGACCCTTAAAACTTGCAATCAACATAGGTAAACCTGTTCGGGTACCAAATATCATTCTTTGGTCGGCCACGGATGATAGGCTGACTTCCGAACTTCATGACTTGCAATAACTTTGAGCCAAAGTGTAACAATAAGCTACTAAGCCTGTCCTTTGAAATTTGAAGGGTTTCGAATCATGAACTTGCTCTGAGCAATAAGGACGGTAGTCAATATAGGAACTAACCAACCAGAGCTTAATTACCGAACAGAAAGACTTGTAGCAATCAGTCATTTTAACCACTCAAAGTTTAACCTGAGCTTAACTGCCGAACAAAAAGACTTGTAATAAAATGGAGAAAGATCCTTGATAGTCAGTACCCTTTTTCAGAACTCATTGATAAGAAGTTGAGCAATTAGAATCACAACTGTCGGTTTGAATGAATATTCTCAGTCATGTAGCTAAGCAGCTGGGTTGATCCCTTCCCCTTTGTTCTGAGAAATAACCATGTAACTTTAGCGAGATGGGCCAGACATGAAGGTCGGTACATTAAGATGGTCCAGACACGAGGTTTGTATATTGAGATGGACCAGACTTGAGGTTTGTACATTTTGATGGACCAGACATGAGGTCTGTACATTTAGATGGACCAAACTTAAGGTCTATACATTAAGATGGACCAGATTTAAGGTTTGTACATTAAGATGGTCCAGACACGAGGTTTGTATATTGAGATGGACCAGACTTGAGGTCTGTACATTTTGATGGACCAGACATGAAGTCTGTACATTTTGATGGACCAGACTTAAAGTCTGTAAATTAAGATGGACCAGACTTAAGGTCTGTACATTTAGATGGACCAAACTTAAGGTCTGTACATTTAGATGGACCAGACTCAAGATTTGTACATTAAGATGGACTAGACACGAGGTCTGTACATTGAGATGGACCATACTTAAGGTCTATACATTTTGATGGACCAGACATGAGGTCTGTACATTTAGATGGACCAGACTTAAGGTCTGCACATTAAGATGAGAACACTTCATGGAATATTTGAAATGGAAATTTTCCTTATTAATAATACTTCCGTAAGTGTTCCATATTCCAAGGTCTGGGAACAGGTTTCCCATCCATGCTCTCTAACCAATAAGTGGTCGGTCTCACTATTCTGGTGACTCTATAGGGGCCCTCTCAGTTGGGTGATAACTTTCCCATGGTGGGATCCTTGGTGTTCTGAAACACTCTTCTTAGGACAAGGTCTCCAACTTGGAAGCTGGCAGGTTTAAGCCCTAGTTTTGAGCGGCTAACCATTCTGTGCTGATATGCTTCCATCCTGATCACGGCTTGCTCCCTTCTCTCTTCAAGCAAGTCCAAGTTTTCTGCAAGTTGCTGGTTATTGGTCTCTTCGTTTCAAGCTTTAGTCCTTAGGGTAGGCATACCGATCTCAATAGGGATCACTGCTTCGGTGCCGTAGGCGAGTGAAAAGGGAGTTTCTGATGTTGTTGTTCTCCTAGTTGTCCTGTAAGCCCAGAGTACTCCAGGGATTTCTTCAACCCACTTTCCTTTAGCCCCCTCTAATCTCTTTTTAAGAGCATCAAGGATTGTTCGGTCAGTGACCTCTACTTGCCCATTGGCTTGGGGATGACCAGTTGAGGAGAAGTGTTGATTAATATTCAGGTCTTGGCAGAACTTTTTGAATCTCTTACCAGCAAACTGCGTGCCGTTGTCTGAGACGATCACGCGAGGTATGCCGAACCTGCAGACTATATTCTTCCAAGTGAAACTTTTGACTTCCTTCTCAGTAATATATGTTAGTGGCTCTGCTTCCGCCCATTTTGAGAAGTAGTCGATAGCTACAAATAGATATTTCCTGTTTGGCGTGGCTTTAGGCAATGGGCCTATAATGTCCATTCCCCATTATGCAAAAGGCCATGGGCTTGTGATAGGGATGAGTTCATGACGGGGCTGGTGTTGGTAGGGGGCAAACCTTTGGCATTTGTCGCACTTCCGAGCATATTCTTTTGCCTCCCTTAGCATTCCAAGCCAGTAGTAGCCCTGTGTTAGAGCTCAGTGCACTATGGTTCTGCCCCTATTATGATTTCCACATAATCCTTCATGAATTTCTGCCAGGACGTATTGAGACTCTTCTAGAGCCAAGTATTTTAACAATGGCTGAGAATAAGATCTTCGATAAAGCCTCCCATTCATGACAAGGTACCGAGTGCTTTGATTCAGACTCTTTTTGCCTTATTTTTATCTTCTGGGAGGAGCCCTTCTTCTAGGTGTTGGAGGATAGGAGTCATCCAGTTCTGAGGCTGTTCTGTAATTTGGGTGACCTAGACTTTTTCGATGCTAGGCCTTGGCTGATGGGAGATTCTTAATGTTGAGTCCCCTTCTGACTTCATATGGGATGCCATGTTTGCCAAAGCATCAGCTTTGTAGTTCTGACCCTTTCTATTTTTTGGATTGAGAATGCTTGGAAGGAGCGTTTCATCAAGTTGACCAGTTCTAAATACCGAATCATTCTTTCATCTTTAACAAGAAACTCTCCCTAAACTTGGCTGACCACTAATTGGGAGTCAGAAAAGACTTCGAGGTTCTGTGCCTCGCATTCTCGTGCTAGCTTCATCCCTAGGATAAGGGCCTCATACTCTGCTTCATTGTCAGGGGCTCTGAACCCTAGGCTTATTGCCCTTTCTGTTATGAGCCCATCAGGGGATTACAATACCAATCCGACACCAGCACCTCGGTCGGTAGATGACCCGTCAGTGTATAGTTGACATGTCCCCAAATTTTCACAAAGTTGTGCTCTGTCCAGTAGTGCTGGGGTGAACTCGGCAACGAAGTCTGCCGAGGCTTGCCCTTTAATTGAGATCCGTGGAACATAGGATATGTCGAACTCCCTCAGTTCCACTGACCATTTGACTAATTGTCCTGATACTTCTGGTTTCCTCAATACTGACTTCAAGGGATAAGTAGTTGGAATTTCTATGGGATGAGCTTGAAAGTAGGGTCTCAGCTTCCGCGCAGATACTATAAGTGCAAGGGCCAGTTTCTCGATCTCGGGGTACCTCTTCTCTATGTCTAACAGTGCTCTGCTGACATAAAATATGGGCCTCTGCACACCCCTATCTTGCCTGACTAGTACAGAACTGATAGCGTTCTCGGAGACTGCAAGGTAGAGCAGTAGCTTTTCCCCTTGGATCGGCTTTGACAAGAGCTCAGGTGAAGCTAGGTACTCCTTCAGTTCCTGAAAGGATTTTTCACATTCGTCAGTCCATTGTAGAGCTTTGTTACCTTTCAGAGCTTTGAAGAATGGTAGGCAACGATCAGTGGATTTAGAGATAAATCTGCTCAGAGTTGCTATTCTACCATTCAGAGCCTAAATGTCTTTCTTAGTCCTTGGTGACTCTAGTCCGATCAGGGCCCCAATTTGGGTGGGGTCTGCCTCTATACCTCTCTGAGAGACTATGTATCCCAAGAATTTTCCCTTTGTTACACCAAAAGTGCATTTCGAGGGATTGAGCTTCATATTGTACTGCCTCAAGATGTTAAACGTTTGAGCCAGGTACTGGAGGTGGCTGCTCTTCCATAGGCTTTTGACCAGCATATCATCAATATAGACTTCCATGGTACTGCCGATCAAGGGGCTGAACATCTTATTAACCAGACGCTGGTATGTGGCCCCAACATTTTTTAATCCAAACGACATCACTCTATAGCAATAAAGATCTCGTTCGGTTATGAATGATGTTTTCTCCTGATTAGGAGGGTGCATTTGTATTTGATTGTATCCTGAATAGGCATCCATGAAGTTCATAAGTTCGTGCCCTACAGTAACATCGACTAACTGATCTATTCTCGGTAGAGGAAAGCTATCTTTGGGGCATGTCTTATTGAGGTCTATATAGTCGACGTAGACTCTCCACTTGCCATTTTTCTTTTTGACCAAAACAGTCTTAGTTAGCCAATCAGGATAGAATACCTCTCGTATCATGTTGACATCGAATAGCGTTTAGACCTTATTGTTGATGATCTGGTGCCGTTCTAGAGCGAGTGGCCTTCTCTTCTGCCTTACTGGTGGATGGTCTGAATCCACCATCAATTTGTGGGTGATGAGGTCTGGATCTATTCCTTTCATATCCCTTGTTTCCCAGGCAAACACAAAGAGGTTTTTTTTCAAGAATTTGATCAACTCATCCTGCTCGACAAGTGTCAAGTCTGGGCCTATCTGCAGGTAGTGCCCTTGGTCTTCCGAGCTGACCAGGACCTTAATGGGTTCCCCTATGGGCTTGGCCCTGCTGTCCCTTCCTCTGGGGCTTAGTAGCTCGTCAATCCTAGAGGGACAGTTTTCTGCCTCGTGATAGTAGGAGTGGATTGGATCCCCACATTCACGAGCATGTAGTGATTGCTATTTGGGGGTCTTGGCCTTGAGTGCGAGAGCATGGCATTCTCTGGAGGTTGGTTGGCATCCTCTGATAGAATAGACAATCTGATCGTGGATGTATTTTAGGCATTGGTAGAGGGTTGATGTGACTGCTCCCATCTCGTGTAGCCAAGGCCTCCTAATTATGACATTGTAGGGGGATTTGGCATTCAGAACCATATATTCGGTTACTATGGTTTTTTGCCCGTTCCCTTCTCCTACAGTGGTGGCAAGATCAATCTTTCCCAATGGAGTGTTGAGATTCCCATCAAAACCTGCCATGATTACACCAGTGGGCTTAATATCACTGGGGTTGAGCTTCATTTGCTTGAAAGGGTCATAGAACAGAACGTTCGTCGAGCTCCCATTGTCCACAAGGACTCTTCGAATCTCAAAGTTGGCAATTTTGAGGGAGATGACCAGGGCATCACTATGAGGGCAATGTACCCCTACAAGGTCTTGATCCGAGAACTGGATTTCTGGTACAGGCTTTAACCTTTTTTCCACGTTAGAGATCTGTATGATGTTGGGAGTAATCCTGGCCTCCCGAGCATAACGTTTCCTCGATCTGTTGGAGGCCCCAGTTGTAGGGGAATCTGCGTGTAGGACAAAGATTACTTAGTTGTTCTGCCGTGGAGGCTCATTCCGTCATTCCCTTTGTTCCTGTCTCTGGTCGGGCTTCCTCTGTTGGGGCCGATCATCACGGGGGTTCTGCCCTCCGTCCTACTTGATGAACTCCTACAGTCGTCCTCTCCTGATTAGCTGCTCAATTTCGTGTTTGAGAGTTTTACAGGTGTTAGTTGTGTGCCCGCAGTCTTTGTGAAAGTCACAATACTTGGTTTGATCTCGGTAGCTGGGGTCACCTTTCAAAGGCTCTGGCCATCTCAAGTTTTCTAGAGATCTTACTTGCCTCAGTATGTTGTATGAAGATGTGTTCAAAGGAGTAAAATTATTAAACTCTCTTAGCCCAGAATTATAGGAGGTTCTGGGTACCCCCCTTTTTTCTAGGCTTCTGGCTCTCTTCCTAGCCGAGCTAAGGTCCTTCCTTTGGTCGTCCTTCCTCTGACTGTCTTTCTTCTGGTCGTCTTTCTGGGCTTGTTCCTTAATCTTTCTAGAAGTGTCTTTGGCCTCCTCCAAGTTAATGTATTTCCTTGCTTGGTCTATGAGAGCTGCCATGTCCGTAGGGGAATTTTTTGTCAAGGAGTCTCTAAAGCCTCCTTGTGCAAGGCCAGAAGCCAAAGCAGCTACGAGGAAACTGGGGCTGCAGTCTGTAACCTCAGTGAGTTCAGCGTTGAAACTCATAATATATCCTCTGAGGGTTTCTTCCTTTGTTTGCTTTATGTTCAACAAGAATTCAAGACCCTTCCTCAACCTCCTACTGGTCATGAATCTGTCCAGGAATCTTCTGCCAAGCTCATAAAAACTAGTAACTGAGTTCGGCGGGAGGTGATGGAACCACTTTAGAGCAGTGTCATTGAGGCTGGTCACGAATGTTCGGCATAGAAAGGCGTCAGAAGTGCCATGTAGGGCCATGGTGTGCTGGTAGTGGGAGAGGTGGTCCCTTGGATCCCCTGTCCCATCATAAGGGTGAATTTTGGGACAACGAATTTCTTGGATCTCTCCTCGGCCATGATAGCATTAGTGAATGGGGGTGGCAAACCTGCCGAGCAGCTTGGCCAATTCATCTTGTTCTGGGGGGTTTTGAGCACCTCTTATAACAACAGTGTAGTTCATTGATTCTGCAACTTCCTCAGCTCTTAGTGATCCTCTTGGCAAGATAAGTTGCTGCAAGTCAGGCTTTGCAACTTCAGGGCCTATATGGACAGGATGATCTCGGCCCATTACTGGGGGCTTATTCTAATTCTCCTGGACTGGTGGTGCAGGAGCCACTTGAGGTTAAGATTTTTGTGGTACTGGGTTTGCTCCTGAAGCCCTAGGAACTGGAACCCTAGTGGTGCTTCGGTAATGGACCTCTGGGATGAAAACTGGTACCCCTCTGCCAGCGACTGCTGATGGCTGGGGATCTCCATGAATGTGGACAATAGCAGAAGGTTACGCCTCTTGAGTGTTTGCATTGACAGGTGGATTCTGAGGATTAGTTTCATGACTTTAGGTGAGCATTGCCAGAGTTCTAGACATGGTTAGAAGTTGTTCTTGCAGCAACTGGTTTTGCCGTTTGACTTCAGCAAGCTCTTGTCGTACGGGATCATTCACTCGTCCTCTTCCTCGTCTGGCAGACGGTTGAGGTTGAGGATTCTGAGGATTTTGAGTATTCTTCCTTGGCCGGAGATTGGGAGCCATAATCCTTTAGAAAAAAGAGAATGAGTTTTGAATCAGTAGAGCACTTGGTGATTGTCTTTCCCACAGACGGCGCCAAACTAATGCTGCACTTTTTAGCCCACGTATAATCCGAGCTCGACTTCCTGAAGACCACTCAAAGAAGAAGATCAGAGGACCACCGGATTGGCTCCGGCAGTAGCTGCTCCGATGCTTAAGTTAATAAAACTGAACTGAAAGACTGTAATGAAAGCCAAATAATGAGCATCAAAATAAAGCGTACATTTAGGGTTTAATTTATATGTTGTGGCTTTCCTAAGTTGATTAGGATTTGGAGCCATGAAAGTAGGGATTCGATCATCGGAGATAGCAGTTACCTTGTTGGACATTGTATGAAAATAGAGATAACCATGTGTGACAGTTTCCTTGTAAAAGACTGTTTCCTTATTCCCTGCTCGGCAGATGTTAAGGCGGTGATGAGCTCTGGAGTGTTACTTCGAAGTTTTGTGTTCAGTCCCGTGAGCTCTGCTAGAATGTAGATCTGCTCTGGAGGAATGTGCTCGGCCCCTTCAGATCTATAGGTCTGCCCTGAATGGCCGAGCGTGAGTTGAACTGGCCGAGCATGGGCTGAACTGTAGATACACGGGTCAAGTGATGATTGGTCTTGTCATTTTGTGGTATATCAACTATTAATAAGTGTTTAATGAGTGTGAATTGTATTTCTTACCCTCGAATATTAAATTATGTGTTTAATAATGTATTATATTTTTAAAATTATATTATCTTTATATATAAAAAAGTATTTATTTATTTTAATATTAAATATATATTACTAGTATTGTATAAAAATATAATATTATATTATATCAAGGTTTCATAAAGATGAGCTTTTACCATCATTGTGAACTTTTGTTTTTCTTTACTCTTACTCGGGGGATTTGTCATCGAGAACTGCATCTGGGGGTACCATAATTGTCGATGGAGGATATAAATCATTGTCATCTCACATAGTAGCTACAGGAGACTGATGCAACATATCAAGCATCACACCCAACGATGGTGCTTGAGCATGTTCACCAGTGATTGTGACATCCCCAAAAAGTAATTGTAACTTGTCTTTATGTTTTGATCCATTCTTTGTAGGTAAATTAATTTGTTAAATTAGAATTTTATGGTACACAAGTATTTAAACTTATTAATTGACCATTTTAATCAACTAACTTGCACCTAATTACTCCACCACTCACTTGATGTTGCAATAGTCTGCTTTACACCATTTTAACCAAGTCTTGTATCACCTGCAAGTAATTGCTTCCAAATATGCCAATCTTTCTTAAGATAATACCAAAAATTCTCTAATTGTTGATGATCATAATCTTTGCCAGTTCTTTTCTTAAATTATTGCATAACAGTTTCTCAACTAGTCTTATTGAAAAACGTGATACACATTTTTTTTCAATTTTTTGATCACACAAAGTTTAAAAAAAATGTCTTTCGATATTGTATCCCAATGGACTTTAACATTTTTTTTTTTTTTGTTTTTCTTGTTGGTGTATCCATTTAATACATTACATTTTACAAAATTAAAGATCTATACTACGTAAAAATTAGAGATCTAACCGGCATCAAGTTCTGCGTTCAAATCTCATAGAGTACAAAACCTCTAAGGCGGTGCCCTCTCCTATATTAAACTGGTACGTGTAGATAAGAGGCATTTGCACATGCCCCCAAGCTTACACCCGGCCATGCAATCGAAGGTTGCGGTTGGTAGGGTGGTTACTAGATCACCAAAAAATTTGATAGATAATAATATGATAAATAATATTATTTTGATGTTATAACTAATATATACTAGTACTATTATGTATCATAATAACACAACATTTATACTAGTATATTGAACACTTATATATTGAATATTTAATTACTCAATATTTTGAACAATTATACATCATAGCGAGCCCAAAAAAAAAAAAAACAAATACAATATTATGCATCATTGTGATTGAAAAAATAGTATTTATACACTTAAAAAAAATAGTAATTTGTTTACAAACGCAATTACCACAAGATGCATCAGAAACTAAAAGGTGTTGAATGAACAAAAAAAATTCATATTCGGTCATTACTGGTAGCAACAGGGGAACACATTTGATACACCATAAAACATTATACCTAATCAAAGTCCGACACGTGTCCAATTCAGCTCTATTCAAAATTCTAAGATAAATAAGTGTACCGACGTCAACCTCGGTATACCGACCTCGGAACGATGGGACAGTTAAATGACAAAAAAGAATGACGTGAGCCTTCATGATGACACTATTATAAACTGACAAGCGGTGAGCCCTAGCCCTGTAAAAAGACGATACAGGTTTTTGGGACGTTCTTACAGCTACACGTGTAAAGGAAACCATGAGGTGGAAGGTCAAGATGAAATGACCTCCACCGCCTGTCAATCAATTTAATGCCTCACCATCCTATGAATACCAGAAAAGAGGTATGTAAAAGATATACAAAAAATGAGAAGAAATATGATTGGGCTTCATACTTGAAGCAAGAATTGTCATACTTAGTAAAAAAGATCCTAATTTAACTTAACCATCGGAGAGGTTACCACCGGAACCTTGCTCGGTGGCGTCTTAATATTGTCTCTTCTCAGGTTCATTCATTGCGATGGTCAAGTCCTTAACGAGCCAAAAAATTGCAGCATCAGCTTGGCGCCGTCTATGGGAACTCAATCATTCCTCTTGATATCATTTTCTTCGTTTTTTTTTGGTAGTCATGGCTTCCAACCATCGTTCGACACCAATATCAAACCGACCGTTGGCTCAAGATGAGGAAGTTGCAACCTCCGATCCTGTACAACAACAGCTTGATCAGATTTGAGATCAGATGCAGAAACAATCTGATCAGACTCAGGCGCAACTATTGGCCATATCCCAAGTCCTGGCTTCTTTAACTCAAAATCCATCGTTTCTTCCTCCTCCAGGACTTCCCGAAAGTGGAAATCCCATCTTGCATACCCCTGATGGAAGGCGATATGAAGAAGGTGGTTCTAGTGCTCGTCCGTTTTATCCACCGGACGTAGTTCCTGTTCGAGATGACATTCCAGGAGGAATGCCAAATGTTCATCTTACTACCCTTAATTACAGCAGGGGCCGGGTTGTTAGCCCAGCAAATTCAGGAACTAATCTGGTACAATCCGGACCACCGCTACAGCCGGCATTGGCTTCCTTTCAAAGACAATCAGAACCTGCTATTCCTAGTCAAAATAATCCTCAACCTACTGGACTTGAGGTCGGTATGCCAGGATTTCAGCATTCTGTCCTGTCTAGAGTACCGATGAGATCGGAAGAAGTTGCGGATTCCATGGGACAGGCAGCCCATGCTCGAGAGGGAAATCAACCTCCTCGATAGGATGAAATAGCAAGGCTTCTCAGTAGGTTCACTACTCCCTTTACGGCAGCCATTTTGACTGAGGAACGTCCTCGAAAATTCATTGTTCCAAAATTCATACCTTATGAGGGGTTAGACAATCCTGGTGATCATCTTTCCAATTATCAACATACGATGGCCCTTCATGGCGCCACTGACGCATTTCTGTGCCGAACATTCGTCATAAGTCTTAAAGGCGCAGCCTTTCGATGGTTCCACAACCTCCCTCCTAACTCAGTTCCCAACTTTTATGAGCTTAGTAGGCGTTTCCTCGATCGCTTTTTAACTAGCAGAAGACTCAGAAAGAGGCCAGAATTTCTCTTGTCAATCAAGCAAAGGAAGGGAGAATCACTCAGGGATTATATTGCTCGATTTAATTCTGAGCTAACCGAGATTACAAACTGCGGTGCAGCCTTTTTGGTGGCCGCTTTACACGCAGGGCTTTGGCCAGGGCGTTTTCACGACTCCTTGACAAAGAATCCCCCCGTAGACATGGCGTCACTTATGGAACGGGCGAGAAAGCATATTAATTTGGAGGATACCAACATATCCCTTCGTCTTGCCAAGGAACAAGCTCAAACGGAGGACAAGTCCCAAACACAGAATGCTGGCAATACCAACAAAAGACCGAGGAGTCCAGACAAAAGAACTACATCCCGAGGTCAAGGCCAGCCCACTTCTGGACAATTCAAAACATACGCACCTCTGAATGTGCCACTACCCCCTTTGAATGCTTCCATTACCCAGATCTATCACTAGGTCCGGGCACATGAAAATTTAAAGCGTCCAGAACCATTGTTCAGTGATCCAGACACCCGAGATCGTAGTAAGTACTGTGAGTTCCACTGAGATCACGAACATACTATAGAATTTTGCTGGCATTTTCAACAAGAAATCGATCAATTGATTCGGAGGGGTCGTTTGAAAGAGTTCGTTCAACGAGATGGTAGACAAAACACTCAAAATCAGAAACCCCAAAAACCTCGGTAGGACCGTAGGCCTCAGCCACAACGACAAGATCAGGGGTCCACTCCCGGGACAAGCCAAAGCCAACCGACCTAACCAAATAATCACGTTATCCTCGTCCTCCATGCTACCAATTCCATCTCTGGTATATCCAATCGAGCAGGGAAACGCTATGCTCGAGAAGCTAAGGTAGCACCAATCCCTATCCAAATCATGACTCTTGAGAAGCGGTTAAAGCCCTCACCACAAATCCAGTTCTCAGAGCTGGACCTAGCTGGCATACACTGTCCTCACACTGATGTGCTCGTCATCACCCTTAGAGTCGCAAATTTTGACATCTCTAGAGTATTAGTGGATACAGGAAGTTATGCTAATATTTTATTTTATGAGCCTTTCAAAAAGATGAAGCTCAACACTTCTAACCTCAAAGCCACCACGACAATGATGGCGGGGGTTGATGGACATCTGAGCTCTCCCATGGGCAGTATTGACTTCCCAACGATTGTAGGAGTCGGCGAAGCACAAAAAACCCTGATGGCTGAATATGTGATCGTGGATTCCCGATCTCCATACAACATAATTATGGGAAGACCGTGGCTCCATCAAATGGAGGCAGTCATATCCACCCTTCATTAATGCCTCAAATATGTACACAACGATCGTGTTTGCACTATTCAGGGTTCTCAATCATCATCTCAGGAGTGCCACGTCGTCGCCTTAAAAGGTAAAACCCAGCCATAGCAATTACAGAAACCTCGGAGGCTCCTCGTTCCCGATATTGCTCACCAAAGTATCGATATGGAATGCCCTTCCAAAATCGATGAACCATTGAGCCCGCGAGGTGTAGAAAACATGGTCGTGCCAGTCCAAGAGCCATTGAAAATATCGGTGGGTTCCGACAAAGAAGAACACTATTTACAGATCGGTGCCGATTTATCTCCATCAGAACAGGAAATGATGATAGAATTTCTGAAAACCCACTTATCAATATTCGCTTGGGAAACTAAAGACATGGAGGGTATTGATCCATCCTGTATCTGCCATAAACTAACAATAGATCCAAGCTGCCACCCGGTACGGCAAAAAAGATGAACATTTGCCCCAGAGAGACACCGGATAATCAATGATGAAGTTCAGAGGCTGCTCACTGCCAATTTAATCAGGGAGGTTTTTTTACCCATAATGGCTCGCCAACACCGTCCTTGTTAAAAAGAAGAATGGTAAATGGCGAGTCTGCGTCGATTACACCGATCTTAACAAAGCCTGTCCAAAGGATAGCTTCCCTATCCCGAGAATTGATCAATTGGTCGACGCAACTGCCGGTTACAAATTGATGAGCTTTATGGATGCATACTCCAGATATAACCAGATTCAAATGTATCCTCCGGACCAAGAAAAAACATCCTTCATCTCCGAGCGAGGTTTGTATTGTTACAGGGTGATGCCTTTCAGACTAAAAAATGCTGGAGCCATGTATCAACGCTTGGTCAATAAAATGTTTGAACCGCTGATTGGAGACACGATGGAGGTTTACATTGATGATATGTTGGTTAAGAGTGAGCAAAACGAGGAGCACATTGGGCATTTGGAAAAAGCTTTTAATATCTTGAAAAAACACAAGATGAAGTTAAACCCATCAAAATGTACATTTGGGGTGAGCCGTGGAAAATTTCTCGGTTTTCTTATTTCACACAGAGGCATCGAGGCAGACCCATCCCACATTAAGGCTTTAGAAGAACTAGAGCCACCAAAGTCACGAAAAGATATATAGACATTGAATGGTAGGATTGCGACATTAAATCAATTCATTTCTAGGTCCACGGATCGCTGTCTTCCATTCTTCAAAGCTTTAAGGGGGAATAAGGTCCTGGAATAGACCTCTGAATGTGACAATGCTTTCACGGAACTTAAGCAGTATATGGTGTCGCCAAAACTATTATCCAAGCCCAGGAAAGGAGAAAAACTCTTCTTATATCTTGCAGTGTCAGAGAATGCAGTAAATTCTGAGCTAATCCGAGAAGAGCAGGGAATTCAAAAACCTATATTTTATGTGAGTAAAGCGTTTCTTGAATTAGAAAAAAGATATCCCGAGGTGGAGAAGTTGGCCTTTGCACTAATAATATCTACTAGAAAACTTAGGCCTTATTTTCAAGCTCATTCAATCATAATCCCAACCTCATACCCTTTAAAAGCCATATTACACAAACCAGACACCTCGGGTTGTCTTGTGAAATGGTCGATAGAACTGGGAGAATTCGACATAGCATACATATCTCGGACTGCCATTACAGCTCAGGCTTTGGCAGATTTTATTGCCGAGTTCACCCCAGCTCTATAAGAGAAATTAAATACCAACCCAACTATGGCAGTATGGCAACTCTATGTGGATGGGTCTTCAACTAATAAAGGTTCTGGAGTCGGTATTTTCCTCCGATCTCCGGGTGGTATTTCAGTAGAGAAAGCAATTACCTTGAGCTTCAAAGCCTCTAATAACGAAGCCGAGTATGAAGCATTAGTTCTTGGCATGAAACTAGCATTAGAATATGAGGTTCGCGACCTTGAAGCCTTCTCTGACTCACAGTTAGTGGTGGGCCAAGTTCTGGGTGAATTTACAGCCAAAGATGAAAGAATGATCAAATATGCTGAACTGGTAGGCTCTTTAAAAAAATCATTTATCAATTTCAGCATTCACAAAATAGAAAGAAGGCAGAACACCTGAGCAGACGCCTTAGCAAATATGGCCTCTCACCTCGGTACCAATGAGGATTCACAAGTGTTTATGTCCTCCCGAGACGACCCGAGTATTGATGAGGTCCACGCCATTTATATTTCGGAACATTGTGAGGACTGGAGGGCTCTTATCTTCAGATACTTGAAAGAAGGGCAACTCTCTGACGACAGAAATCAGGCTCGAAAACTACGAATTAGATCAGCTCGATATCTAATTTTAAATGGGCAACTCTACCGTAGATCTTACACCCAGACCCTACTGAGGTGTTTATCTCCAGAAGAATCCGAATATGTATTAGCTGAAATCCATGAAGAGATATGTGGCAATCATAATGGTGGCAGGACCATCTCACATCGAGCTCTAACCCACAGATATTATTGGCCTGGTATGCTAAACCAAGCCAAAGAATATGTGAAGAAGTGTGATAAATGTCAATGTTTCGCTTCATATCAACATCAACCACAGCAGGAGCTTATTCCCATTTCAAGTCCTTGGCCTTTTGAACAATGGGGGATGAATATTGTAGGACCTCTGCCAAAAGCCCCTCAAAATAGAAAATATTTGCTGATCGCTATTGATTACTTTTCCAAATGGGTAGAGGCAGAACCATTGACCCACATTACAGAGGTAGATGTAAAGAATTTTACATGGAAAAATATCATTTATAGATTTGGAGTGCCTCGAATTATCATTTCAGACAACGACACCCAGTTTATAGGAATAATATTTAGAAAGTTTTGTGATGATCTACATATTAGCCACCACTTCTCCTCACCAGGACATCCACAGGCGAATGGACAGGCTGAGGTTACTAACCGAACAATCTTGAATGCCATCAAAAAGAGGTTAGAAGAAGCAAAAGGAAAATAGATAGAAGAGCTCCCTGGTGTACTCTGGGCCTACCGAACTATAAGAAAAACTGTAACCCAGGAAACGCCATTCTCATTGACCTATGGTTCTGAGGCGGTCATTCCTGTAGAAATCGGCATGTCGACATTGAGAACGAAAGCCTTCGATCAGGACACTAATAAACTCCAATTAACCGAAAGCCTCGACTTGCTAAAAGGAAAAAGAGAGCAGGCTACAGTTAGAATGGAAGAATATCGTCGAAGGGTGGCCAGAGGTTTTAATCAGAAAGTAAATATTATGACGTTCCAATTAGGGGATTTGGTTCTGCGACGGATCTTCCCTAATACTAAAGACCCTACGATAGGAAAGCTCTCCCCAAACTAGGAAGGACCTTACGAGGTTGTGAAAATAGTTAGGCCCACAACTTATTGGTTAGAAGATATGGTGGGAAAGCCGATTCCCAGACCATGGAATATTGAGCACTTGAGAAAGTACTATCAATAAAGCTTCTTCCAAACATAAACTGGTCTTCATATCTAACTTAAAACTCTCAAAGCCCCTACTAGCACAAGTGCTATAGGTATGGCCCCAACTTAATGCATGGGTCTACAAACCTGGTCCACCTCAAAAGGCCCCTACGAGCAATATTGCAGTAGGTATGGTCCCAAGATAAAAGCACGAGTTTCTATACCTCGTCCATTTAAAATGACCCCTTTGAGCCACAGTGCCGTGGGTATGGTCCTAATCTCACATTGAGTCTACAGACCTAAACAAGTTATGAATCATCGGACAACTTATCAAAATTACGTATTACCTCGGGATCCAGGTTAGATCTAAATATTTGTTGTGTTTAAAAACCATCTTTATTTTGCAAGTATATTAGTTCAGGATCTTTGATTCATTTCTAAAAACATCTGAAGGCCTATGATGACAATGAAGTCACGTAAGAATATAGTTATCTTGATTTATAAATTATTTCCAGAGTCTTCAAAATCTTATATGAAATACATTACTAGTCATCTGAAATGCAACCTGGTTCAAAGTTATTCGATTAATTGTTAAAAAACTTCACTTCGGCATAGACAACAAAAGGTATTCACAGTATAAACAAAGAATTCAAAGTTAAAAATATATTCTTGTTTCCCATTTAGAATCCCCAAAAGGGCTAAAAATTATAAAAACTAGTCAAAATAATCTCTTTAGCCCTAAATCGGTTTTTTGGGGGGGAACTGAGGATAGGGGCACCACGCCTTCAAGAATTTCGTTAGGAGTCGGTAGTTCTGGAGAGGTCGGCCGGGATTCATCTATCTCCACTTCATCCAACCTAGATATATCCAGATTTGGATACAGCTTCTGAATCCTTTTTAAGCAGAGATGGTAACTGAAATCTGAAAGTTCTTTCCCCATAGACTTCAGAATATCCATCATATTAGCTTTGGTGGCTTCCTTTGTGGCCACCCTGACTTTTTCGATCTTCTTCACCTCAGATGCCTCGGCCTCTTTAACTCTGCTTTGTAATTCAGTTAAACTTTTGTTCAGTTTGGTTCTCTAAATTATTAGGGATTCGGTTCCTTGCTTCGACTTTATTAGTTCGTTGTTGTGTTCTTCGCATTTCGCCTCAGAAGCTTTTACCTTAGCTCAAGATACCTCGAGCTCGGAATGGGCAGCCTTCAGCGCCGTTTGGGCAGTTTGCACATCTAACTGGGCAGCCGAGAGTACTGTTTTAGTGGCCTTCAGCTCCGATTGAGTTGTCGTCAGTTCGGAACGAGCTATCTTCAGTTCTTCTTTAAGGCCACTGATCTTCTGGACTTGATCGTCACGATCCATTAGGATGCCCGCAGCTCGAAGGCCCTAAAATATATATATATATATATTACATATGATAAAACAAAAAATAAAGGCTAAAACAAATATAAAAGTACACAAAATTTTTACCCTGGTATAACCTAACATCATATCACCGAGAATTCTCCTTGAACTTTGACCAGGGAACCCAGGTGGGAGAGCTGCCTTTAATGCCAACTTCATGGCCTCGGTTTTCGAAGAGGCTTCAGATGGATGCATCGAAACCGCGTTGGTACCCTCTTGCATGTCCGACTGATGTGAAGGAGTTGATCCTTTTACTTCACCTGCCTCGGTTGACTGTGGAACCTCGATGGGATCGGAAACATCCTCAGTCCATAGAGGCTCGGTCGTTGGACGAACGTCGGTAGTCGTATCCTCCGTAGGTCTGGCTACCTCTGCAGGAATCGAAGTAGAAGGACGAGAGGCCTCCCGATTTGCTCAAGATATAATCCTCCTTTTCTTCGGAGCCAGTGGAGCCGCAGGTGCGACGGAAGGACCCCCAGTCTTCGTCTTGCTAGAAGGAGGGGCGCAAGCAGATAGAATATTTTTCTTGATCACTGCAGTCTCTTCCTTGGTTAATCCAGCCGCCATCAAGTTCTGAGTTGAAAGAATTAGGTAATGTGGTCGGAGAATAGGCCTTAGAAGAAGCCGGTATCGTTCTTCGATCTCAGGTGTAAAATCGGCCCTTTTCCACTTTCTTCTATCTGCAAAACAAACATATCAAACAATCATCAGTTAAATCACCTAAAAACAGGAAAAAGATAGAAGTTATAACCTCTGAATACTCACCCTTTGGGCCGGAGTGCCGAGGAAAAAGACTCATATGGCCTTCATAATCTTCTCGCTCCCAACCTCCTCCAACGAAGAAGTACCACTTCTTCCACGTTTTGTTGGAAGAGGGTACCAACGTCAGAAGTCTGAACCTCTGATCAAAGCAAGTATAGTACAGATCTTCTGCAGTCAGATGTTTCATTTCCATCTGACTGCGAATAAGGTCCAAATCTACACGAACCTTATTTAAATGACCTAAAACTATAAAAGCTAAAAGCTGCCTCCAACTGTTTACATTAAGTTCGGCAGGGCATATATTAAGCCAAATGAAAAATTCTATAAGGAGGGGGTGGAGAGGGAAACGAACACCCATCTCGAACCATTCAAGATAAGCGTAGATCTCCCCCCTTTTTATATCAGAGGGGCGATCTATGCGTTTGGGGACCTACAAGTTACATTCTTCGAAAACTTAAACTGTTTCATAATAGCTTTTAAAATTCCCTTCGTTATGGTACTCTCTCCCTCTTCTCTCGTGGATACACTAACTTCTCTATCACTAGACTCTAGAATACCGTTAGAAGAGGAAGAAGACGAAGTAGTGGAAGATGAAGAGGGACCATCCTCACTGACGGTCTCAAATTCGACCCTAACCTCCTCTATGTTTGGATTAAACATGATTGCAAGATAGAATGGGGAAGAGTAAAATAAAAAGAAGAAGAAGAAAATAGAAATTACCGGTTAAAAAGAAGAAAGCTGTCTAGAACGGGAGAAATTCACACAGGTCGCCGAAAATCGCTCTAGCTTTTCAGAGATCACAAAATCATTCGAGATTGTTTGAAAAATGCAAACGAATCCCAAACAGTCACCCCCACTATTTATAAAAGACTTTCATTAAATATTTTTCACGAAAAATAGAAAAGACATCAGTTAAGACCTCGAAAAAATTAAGTAAACGACGGCTGCATTAATTGATAACTTCGATTACCAAGGCAGCAAAACGCGTGGTAATTATATCATAGACGGCTGAGACCCCTCGAAATAAGAGATAAAGTATTAAAACGGCTGTGCACGTCATCCCTCGAAAACCCTAAAACCAAGGTTCTGTACGTATTCACAGAACTAAGGCTTCAGGGGGGAGTAACTGATACACCATAAAACATTATACCTAATCAAAGTCCGACACGTGTCCAATTCAGCTCTATTCAAAATTCTAAGATAAACAAGTGTACCGACGTCAACCTCGGTATACTGACCTCGGAACGATGGGACAGTTAAATGACAAAAAAGAATGACGTGAGCCTTCATGATGACACTATTATAAACTGACAAGCGGTGAGCCCTAGCCCTGCAAAAAGACGATACAGGTTTTTGGGACGTTCTTACAGCTACACGTGTAAAGGAAACCACGAGGTGGAAGGTCAAGATGAAATGACCTCCACCGCCTGTCAGTCAATTTAATGCCTCACCATCCTATAAATACCAGAAAAGAGGTATGTAAAAGATATACAAAAAATAAGAAGAAATATGATTGGGCTTCATACTTGAAGCAAGAATTGTCATACTTAGTAAAAAAGATCCTAATTTAACTTAGCCATCGGAGAGGTTACCACCGGAACCTTGCCCGGTGGCTTCTTAATATTGTCTCTTCTCAGGTTCATTCATTGCGACGGTTAAGTCCTTGACGAGCCAGAAAATTGCAGCATCAACATCCATGGTGGTGGTAGTGGTTGGAGCATACGTTGTAGTGGTGTCAGAGAAGGCCATTGTTGTCGTTGGCGGTAAGAGTGGTTGTGGCTAAGAAACATGAGAGAGAGAGGGGTTTAAGGTTAGTTTTGGGGCATATATGATATATGTGTGTAGTTTGGATATGTGAGGGATTTTTTTGAAAAATGTGAGGAAGGAGTTGGTCATTTTACACAATGGTAGGGGCGTAATAACCTCAAAAAATAAAGGTAAAGTTATAACTTATCCAAATGGGTTGGGTGTGGTTTTTGATACGTTGTGCTGGCTTGTTGTTCGATAATGCTAATTGTGGGCTTGATGAGTAGCCCAACTGCACAGTGTAGATTGCGATCCAAATGGACTAGAAACCAGTTAAGTGGGGGTCGGGCTTCAAAATGTCTAACCACGTGATTGAACCTCTGATCCAAAAAGGCCTTTAATGATGCCCTACACATGTTATTGCACAACTAACCCATCGTCTCAAACTCCACCAGAACATTTCTGGAATATCCAAACCCTCTCTCCACCAAGTAAAACTCAAAGAACCCTCCATCCTCGTACTAATCAAACATCTTCTCTCACCAACAAAATAAGAAGTTTAAAAAGGGAGACTTGTAAATTAAACACATACATGTAGGCAGTCACATATTCAGTGTAAATTACGAAAATCTCATACTTATATTCTCTTGAATCTTTATCTCAAAATTGGTTGTTGTATGGATTGTGACATTATATATATTCCATTTCTTCCAACTAAGTCTCACTCTTAAATTATTCCGTACATGTAATCCTTTCCACGTGCATATTTGGCAAAAATTATGAAATATGAAAGAAAAAGGCAAGGATACATTTTTCTTTTACAAAATTATGAAAGGAATGCATTCTTCTTTATCTCTTGAACTCTCTCAAACAATCTTTCAGTCACCTATACACATATAATGAACAATCTATTTTTTTTTCCAGTGGATGCTTGTTCTATGTGATTTTTTCATGACCTGATTGCCATTGTACAGAAAGAATCAAGATTTTTCGAACAACTGATACCACACAGTAGAGGAATGTGACAATTATTTTAAAGGTAAAATCATCAGTATGAAAAATAAAGTAATGACACCTCAACAAGTTTGGACTTAGCCTTTAATAATTAAAAAGTTAAGGACTTTTGAGGTTATAATATTTTTTCCCGTACCTAATCTTGTAGATACGTACACTCAAGGACTTAATAATAATTAACTCTATTTATAAACCTTAACCAAATGGATTTATGCATAAAATCAAGTTTGTTTTGCTGTAATGTTTAGACCTACCATGTGTTTGGATGACAAGTGCAAGTGTTTGAGGGAGCTTATCCCAGTGACGTACAAATACGTGTTTAATAAAAATTAGTCCAATGCACATTCATGCATTGGGAAATCTCTTCCAAATATATGCTTAGAGCCCATTTAGGGGAGCTTCATATTTTGGAGAATTGATATAAGGGAATGAATTCTAAAGAATTGATTATTGGTTGTTTGGTAGAAAATTTTGTAAAAGTTATTTTATTTGTGAAATTTCTTTTTTACCATTTATATTGTATATATTAAGTTTTGTGCAAATGGTAGGTCCAACAATAAAATTTGTAAAAGCCAAAACTATTTTGAGAAGTAGTTTTTTTTTAAAGCTTCTTAAAGACCGAGTCATGCAACCAATATTTAATGCACCCCATTGCAAAACTTGTTTTGAAAAGCTCCCAAACTAACTTTTGTTGAAGCCAAAAACCATGTTTTAAGGGGGGCAACACCCCCCCCCCCCAAACACCCCCTTACAATAGAATTTAAAGGTGATCAAGAAGGCAGATAATTAGGTTAACACCTTTTTTTTTTTTTTTTCATTTGAAAGAAGAATCTATCTTAAAAATGGTAATTTAACTCGATTGATAAGGGACAAGCCTACCCTTATTGGGTCAACTTTGAATTTTTTTTTCCAAATCTTGATAGAATTTAAAATGGTATCGGGATATATCATACCCATTGTGCCACACCTCGATTATATGAGTAATAAATAAGGATGTCAGTTTAACTTGATTCACTAAGAACTTGTCATACCTCCACTCTATTAGAATAGGTTTAGGAGAAGCTCTATAAACCCCATTAGGGTTTATGGAGAAGGCTTCCTATTTTTTCTTACATCAATTATATAAAATAAAATAATAAATGACCTTGTGCTATATAATCAATATTTATAATGACATCTTTTAGTTTTGAATTGGGATTTTAGGTTAGAAGTGTAACTTGAGCAGGCTGGCTTGAGCCCAACCTATGCTTAACTCGTTTTTGTAGGACTTGGGTTACATTTCTAATATTTTCGGGATAGTCTTGAGCAAATAAATAAATCCAGCCTCGATTCGGGTTTAGACTAAATCTTTGAGAACCCAAACTAAACATGAGCCGAAGACCTATATATTATATATGTATATTATATTTTGGCTACAAATGTGTCCATACGTGTATATATATATGTGTGTGTGTGTGTGTTTAATCGTGTCATATAAAGTATGCAAATTCACACACACATATATATATGGCTATTTTGACTAATTTGTATTTGGTTGTAATATTTTGACAATTTTTTTTTTGTTTAATTGATAATGTGACCACTTAAATTCAACTCAAACTTTTTTTTGTTGCATTTTTTTTTAAAATTTTGACCATTTTTTCCTAACTTTTTTTAAATTCTAAATAAATATTAATTAAAACATTCTTTTAGCTAAAAAATATTAGTTATTTATCTTATATCTAATTTTATAAAATGAAAATTTTCTTTAAAAAATTTAGAAAATGGTCAAAATTGGAAAAATGCAAAAAAAAGAAAAAGAAAAGAAAGGGGCACTTTTGTCTTTTTTGAAAAAAATTAGGTCGGAGGAGAAGTATTTATAGTTTGTTAGTAAAAATAGAGGAGATTAATATCATTTTAGAAACCTCAAGAATGTATTTATAATTGTCAAAAATTTTAGAAAAGTTCAGTACAATTTATCTTATAAATAAAATAAATAAAATTTTAAACAAATTACGGGATAGGGTTCGCACCATCTCTAGTTCATTCAAAGTCTATCCAACATTGTATGCTTGTAATCAATCATGAATTTTTTTTTTTTGAATGGGACAACACCCCACTATATCTTTTAATGGTATTATGTCATGTGTTTTATAGTATATTATTAGTGGATCATGATACAAATAATAGAATTCTAATTTAAGGATATTTTTTAATGGTATTATGTCATGTGTATTATAATATATTATTAGTGGGTCATAATATAAAATACAAGTGATTCTCTTATAATTAATATTCAATAACTTAATAATTTCTAATAATTACTAAATTTTCAAGGAACCAACTTGGTTGCATAGTGAATAATTAGTCATTCAATTACTTAATAATTAATACTTTTTTGATTTTTGTATAAAAGTTCTTTATAATATTAATTATTAAAGAGATAAAAATAATTATACAAACACTTATATATCCTATTTATAACATATCTTAGCAATTATATTTATTAATTCTACATTGTTGAAGTAAAAAATATTATAAATGAGAAAAATTATAACAATGTCTCACATAAATTATTTACTTAAAACAGACTAAGGCTATGTTTGTTTAAGTTTTCAAAAACAGATTTTTAATTTTAAAATGTGAGATACGCATTTGATAAGTTATTAATTTTATTTTTTTTAAGTTTTTATAATTTAGATTATCATATCCATATACATTTTCACAGTTTTAAAAAAATTAATTAAAAAATATTTAGAAATATTTTTAAAAAAATTATATTTGAATCACTATCAAAGCACAATTTTAAAGTTTTTTATGATATAAGTTGAGTATTATATGTATTTTTCATAAAAAAATTAAAATATCATTAAAATTTTTGCATGTAAAATTTTATTCTTGTATCCAAAATAATTTAGATGTAAAAATTTTTATCAGTTAATAAAATAAAAAAACTAATAATTAATAAAATGTAAGAGACCGAAAGAAGGCATTTCTTAGCGTGACATAGAGCATGAAAAAAAAGGTCGACGCAATCCTAGGGGTCTAGGGTCTGAGTAGCATCAAGCTCAATGTTGGTCCGTAGCACCTCTTAGGTCAAACTAACACCTGCCGAGGGAAACCACGTCTACTTTCTTCCATTGACGACTGAAAACCAACTTTTATTTAACCGACTACAGTCGCTGCGCTTTCTTTTGATCTCAGACCTCCTAAATCGCGTTATCAACGACGAACGCCATAAGGTTCTCTCTCCTGCCTTTTTTGTTTACATTCTCACTTTCTGTGTATGTGTATATATATATTTATCTTACTAAATTCTTTTCTCAATTTTATGGGATTGGTTTGTGATTAGAACCTATTATAGTCAATTCTGAACTGTGTTTGGTTGCCAAGAAAACAAAGTACCTGAAAAATTGAGTCCTATATTTTTTTTCATCGTCGGGAACTAGGGAAAATGCCGACGTCTTGACTTAACTATCCACAATACAAAATCTTCAATTTCTCTTCTTACCTTTTCTCAGTAATCAAATGCGAGGTTTTGGATTGCCGGCTGAGAAAATTTAGTCATGAATTGAGAGTTGCACAAAATTTACCAAATCAAAATTCATCTATATTGACTTTCTGAAGTCCAGGATGTTGACACGGGCTATTTTTTTCCCCCCAAATAACTCTCTCTCTCTCTCTCTCGGTTGGTTTTAAATGATAATTTTAATATTTTTAGGTCAATTATCTCAACCAGGCGCTTGCTTACTTATACTTGTACAAAATGAGACGGAGGCCTTTGAGTTCTTCTGCAACATCGAACTCATCTATCAGTCATGAATCTGGTGACACTGGTGTTGATAAGGGACTGCCAGCCAAAGATAGTGTAGGGATCACAAAGAGGTCAGCGTATGGAATACTGGCTTTGTTTGTTCTGATCATAAATGGCTCTTGGGCCGTTCATCGGTATCAGTTTGAGAGTATGCCTGTGCCTCTTACTGCTGACCAGGCAGGCAAAAGGGGTTTCTCTGAGGAAGAGGCCATGAAGCATGTAAAGGCCTTGACTGAATTGGGTCCTCATCCTGTTGGTTCCAATGCCCTGGATCTTGCTTTGCAGGTTGGTCTATTGAATAATTATTTTCTTTAGAAACTTATGTCTACATCTCTCCTATATTGATTTACTTTAGTTGCATAAACACACTGAATTATGAACCTTGCACCTCAATATGTGCCATGAATTATGAAAGTTGTCCTCTTTTATGTGCTAATATCCCCAATTACAAATTCTTGCATGTTTTTTTTTTTTTGATAGGTAAAGAAATTGTATTAATAGAATGCCCAAGCCCAAGGGGGGTGAACCTGTATATACTACGGAAGGTTACGAGATTAAAGCCTTAGGATCCCAAAAAATTCAACTAAAGTGTTTTACATATCTTTGGCCCAAAAATGAGGTATATGCAAAAAACTATCCTTGAAACAAAAAGAGGCATATCTTTCCCCTTAAAATCTCTCCTATTGTGCTCCCTCCAAAAGCACTACATTAAGCAAAGAGGAGTCATTTTCCAAACAATCCTCTGATCTTTCCTCATCCCACTCCCTCTTCAACTAAGGTACACCTCCCTCACAATAGCAGGCTTCACCCAAAGATAATTGAACAAGGAGACGAGCATGCCTCACTACTATGCAATAAAGAAGAAGATGATCAACCATTTCTGCCTCCATCTTACACATGCAAAAACGGCTTGCTAATCTAGAACTCCTCCTTTGTAAATGATCCATAGTAAGAATATAACCCCAAGAAGCCGACCAAGCAATAAAAGCAAATTTAGTTGGAACACGGTAGCACCATACCAACTTCCATGGGAATTGCTTCTCACCCCCACCTACCATCTCCTCATAGAAGGATTGTATTGTGAACTTCTTAGGTCAAGAGATAGTCCACACAAGAAAGTCCTTCTCTAGAACCACTCTAAACCTATTCAACACCTCCAAAAGACCCGCCACCTCTGGCACCTCCCAACTGTAGAAGTTCCTTCTAAACGAAGGACTCCACACTGTCTTTCCCCCACCACCAAGCAACAATCTGCCACATAAGCTCTTTTATGCAGAGTCAAGCTGTACAAATGAGGGAATATTTTTTAGCGCGGCCTATCCCTGCACCAACTGTCATCCCGAAACTTCACCTTCGATCCCTCTCTCATCGCAAAATGAATAAGTTGCCAAAAGTCAGCCATCCCTTAACACATTTTCATGCTGTTTTAAGCAACACTAAGCCGTACCTGTAATTTTTTATTTTGTACTCAATCAAAATAGATAAATCTTTCTTATGATCCCACCCATTAAAGTGAAATGTGTATATATATACAGAGTTGTCTATCAACAAAAAAGCTGATAGGACTTTTGTAGAGGCTTAGGAATATAGGTGCAATAGACAAACAAAAAAAAACCTTTTCTATTTGTGCCACACAAGCTTGCTTATCACGTGATATAATAGCTTCAGCCCTTGGATGCCAAAAGTGTTGTAGCACAATGGTTTAGTGCTGGCATGACACTTTATGGAGGGCTGGGTTTAATGAGTAATTCTCACCGTTGATCATAAACAACCCAACCCTCAACTAGTTTGATATTATTCCATAAACCCTTATTCTGTCCAAGCAAATCTCAATATGCAAGACTAATGGTAAGGCATGAACATCAAAATTGACAGGGAAAAACTAGTTATGATACAGACATAAGAAACGGAGTGAAAATATGGATGCTTTACATTTTGTAAAAACTGAACTAAGGGAGTTTCAGTGGCATCCTTTCTTTCTTATATATATATATATACATGTATATAGTTTTTGATAAATTACAATGGTAGTTTGAGTAAAGATAGAAGAGCTACCTATAACATAGAAATTAGATTAGTGCAAAAGCACAATTATATAGAAAATACTGGCCCTAAATAGAGAAAAAACTTTTGTATAGAGTTTATGTAAGAAATTGTTAATAGTTGGGATTAGATTTTCTGGTAGTAGAGTGAGAGTGAGAGGTGACAAGCACAAATAGAAATTGGATACTTAGGTGGAGATGATGTTATTAGGTGGAGGGCAGCCAGAGGAAGTTTCTTTTTAGTGAAATCTTTCTTTGAATATTTTTTTTTTGGTAAGTAAGAAGTATATATTAAGAAACCCAAGCTACTGCATTGCAAAAAAGTTGAAACTCCTTAAAGAAGACCTTGAAATATGGAATCGAGAGATCTTCGGTTTTATTCAAGAAAGAAAGCAGTCCATTCTGAATAACCTTTTGGAGTTGGACAAAGAAGAGCAGATGGGTTCCATCTCTGCTGAAAAAAGGGTGGAGAGAGAAGGCCTAAATGGTCAAATTGGGCAGATTCTTAAGATGGATGAAATATCTTGGAGGCAGAAATCTCGGGCTTTATGGCTTAAAGAGGGCGACTGCAACACTAAGTTTTTTCACAGGATGGCTTCATCTCACTATAGGAAGAACAAAATCTCCTCCATTGTTGTTGACGATCATGTTCTTACGGAGGAGGAGCCAATCAGAAGAGAAATTGTTGATTTCTTTTCTAATCTTTATTCAGAGCCGCGAAGTTGGAGACCTGGAGTGGAGGATATTGACTTGGATAGCTTGAACGGGGAAGAAGTCTCTAACCTGGAGTCTCCTTTCTTGGAGGATGAAGTGGAGAGAGCCTTAGAGGCGTGTAACGGGGATAAGGCTCCAGGCCCAGACGGGTTTACTATGGCCTTTTTTAAAAAATGTTGGACCGTGCTGAAAGCGGATGTGATGGTGGTGTTTGGGAGCTTCCATAGGGAGGGGGGTTTTGAACGAAGCCTAAATGCTTCTTTCATTGCCATCATCCCTAAAAAGGAGAGAGCGGCTTGTATTAAGGATTTTCGGCCCATTAGCCTGGTAAGCAGTGTTTATAAGTTGATCGCTACAGTTCTCTCCTTAAGGTTAAAGAAGGTTATGGGCAGTATCATCTCCCCTAGCCAATTGGCGTTTGTGGAAGGGAGACAGATTCTGGAAGCGACTCTCATTGTTAATGAATGCATCGACTCAAGGCTAAAGCAGAAAAGGAAAGGGCTGGTTTGCAAGTTGGATATTGAGAAGGCCTTTGATTATGTTAACTGGAGCTTCTTGTTGAGTATGATGGCAAGGATGGGTTTTGGAAACAAGTGGAGGAAGTGGATCCAGTCGTGCATTTCCACTGTTTCTTTCTCGGTCCTCATCAACGGATCCCCTGCAGGCTTCTTCCGTTCGTCTAGAGGATTGAGACAGGGGGACCCCCTATCCCCTTTTCTCTTTGTGATTGCTATGGAGGCTTTGAGCCGTTTCATGCACCGGGCTGTGGAGGTTGGCCTTTTCAAAGGCTTTCAGTTTATAAGAGGTTGAATGCCTTCTTTCCCTTGAAACTCGAAAGAGCACTTGAAAATCAAAGGCTCCTCTAAAAGTGACATTTTTTTTGGTTGTCAGCATCTTGGGAGGCCATTCTAAGGAATGATAATCTGAAGAAATGGCGTTTTAGAATGGATAATAGGCGCCCTATGTACAAAGTGGCAGAGGAATCCCCTACATGTCTTCTTTCATGTTAAGCGGGGGGAACTGTGAGCAATTCTGTTTGCTATTTTTGGTGTTTCTTGGGTTATATTGGGTTTAGTGATGGATTTCCTTAGTAGCTGGCCGAGGAGGGCAAGAGTAGAGGAGTCCGGCCTTTATGGCTATTGGATCTCAATTCTTTTGTAGAGTTTTTGTAATATTTGAGTTTAGGGGGCTAATTGTATATTTTTTTCTTGCCTCAACTACATGGTTGCGCCCCCTTGTGGTGCTTTTTTATGAATTCCTTCTTTATCATTTTTTTTTTTGGGTCACTAGATCATACAAGGAAATATGATTAGATCATCCATTAAATCTTTTTTTTTTCCTCTAATAACTTCACATTTATCTTCAAGAAAGGTGACATTTCTTTTTATTTTCCCTGCTTTCGTGGACTTTTATATTCAAAGGAGCACCCAGTTACATAAAAATATTTTATAAAAGTACAGCTGCAAACTATTAACATGTGCTTTTTGATGAATTTTATATATTTCGAACAAGAACCATCACTGTGTTCAATTTCTGAGGTCTGTTCCAACTATCAGCCACCTCAGGCACTTAAAAAAAATCCTTAATGTTCCCTTGAGTTTCAGATTGGCTTGGTTTTACTTCTCTCTCACCTGAGGAAAAAGACAATTAGCTAAAATTATTCTGAATAATAGAAGACATAATAATTAAATAGCATCCCAACATCTATGTTTTTTTGATAAGTACAGTCCAACATCTATGTAGAACCTATAATATGCAAAACACTTACTCGTATTGATAACTAGGGAGTAACAACTTTAGCTCAAAGGAAAATTGGAAAAATGGCCTGGAACCATTTTAACTAAATATGCATGCAAATAGCCAAATACTTCTAGAAGTTCCGGATGCCAGAATATATATGGAAGTTCCCGAGATTATGAATAAAATTATTAGGCATACATTATGCTGATGCAATAAATGTTTGTACCTTGTAGTGTTCACTAGAAAATTAAAATTTTAAGTTTTAATACAATAATTATTTTTAGGGTAAATTATAATGACCTCCTTGAGGTTTCTAACAATTACAAAGACCTCTCTTGAGATTTCAGATTTATGAAGTTATATTGCCCTCCCTTACTTTTACTGACAAACTACACTTACGTCCCCTCCTGTCCATTTTTTTCTTCAAAATGACAAAAATAACCCATTCATTTTTTTTTACATTTTTCAATCTTGACTAAAAGTTTCCAACTTTTTTTTAAATAATTTTTTCATTTTATATAAAAACAAATTTAAAGTAAATAACTTATATTTTTGTTTTTGATCAAGAATGTTTTAATCAATATTTATTTGAAAATAAAAAGTTAAAAAATTGTTAAAATTGAAAAAATGCAAAAAAAAAAAAAATAAAAAAAATAAAAAGGGCTTTTGTCATTTTGAAAAAAATGGATCAGAGGGGAGGTATGTGTAGTTTGACAGTAAAAGTAGGGAAGAGCAATGTGATTTCAAAACCTCCGGGGAGGTCACTGTAATTTACACTTACTTTTATTCATTAGATAGGCCAGAAATTTCTGTCATTGGTTGATACTATCTTCTATATGATATATGTTCATACTTTCTAGCAGTCCCTTGGTTTGAATTTTGTAATGAGAATTTAAATTTTTTTTGGCATGCAATTGCTGTGTAAAGCGTAGGTGTGCCTAGGAATGGCAACGGGGCGGGTTCAGGACGGGGTGGCCCTTCCCCAACCCCGACCCCATTTATATTCCCTGCCCCCCGACCCCACCCCGCCCCGCTCTCGACCTTGCCCCGTTTAAAGGTTTACCCCAACCCCGTTTATATTCCCCCACTCCACTCCACTCCACTCCACGCCGCCCCGAACCCCGATATATATATTTTTTTAGTTAGTTAAATTTTTTATTTTGATAGGTAAATTAAATTTTTATTGCCAAAATAATTAATACAAGAAAAAATAATATGAGAGTGATATAAAAAACCTTAAAACTAATTTTATGTCGTGTTGTTTATTAGTAAATGTAGTGTATATAAGAATAAATAAAAAAATTAATATATAAATGGGGCGGGGGCGGGGGCGGGGTAGGGGTAGGGTGACCATCTCCCTGAATCCCCCCCGAACCCGACGGAGTTTTAAAGGTCACACTTCGACTCCATTTATGAGCACCCCATACCCGCCCCATTAGGGGTGGGGCTGGTCTCCGACGGGGCAGGGCAAATTGCCATCCCTAGGTGTGCCATAGATGCAGGTTATAGTCTTACAGACATGGGACAAGATGGAAATATGCCAATACGACAAATTCTTACAGATAGGATGAGGACACACTACTTTTTATATATAAACAATGAAAAAAATGATTGTTTGTCATAATATGTACATAGACTATGACAAAAAATCCCAGTGCGGAAGACTAATGTTGATCAAGAGCACCTTAGCCAACTTGCCCACTTATTATATACCTTTGTTTCCTTTGCCAGTGTCGGGGGAGAAAAAAATTGAGAAACTCCTAAGGACTTCTTGTGGGACGACATGGAGGGTGATAGGAAGACTCATTTGGCGAAGTGGGACAAGGCCAAAGTTCCTATTTTTGAGGTGGGCTTTGGTATTATATTTTTGTATATTGGGTTCGCCCCCCTCGGGTGCCTTGTTAATATATATTATTACCTTTACTAATAAATAAATTATAGAATAAAGTATACTGACCTCCATTGAGGTTTCTAACAATTGCATGTAGTACTCCCCTTACTTATAAAATTACACTACACACCTTCTGGTTTCAATGTTTGTAATAGATTTCCTCTTGCCATTAAGAGTCGTCTTAGACAATGACGATTTTTTATGACATCATCAAAAATTACTTTTCAAATGCCAAGTTTGCCCATATAATAACTCTATAGTGTTGACTTTTGAACAAGAAATTGTGGGGTAATTTTGTACTCTTAAATTTTTGTTAACGACGTTGTTCTGACAACTTTGACAAAGAGATTTAAAAAACAAGAAGGGAGTACTGTCTTCAATTGTCAGTAACCATGGGGAGGAGGTCAGTGCAGTTTACTCAATTTTAAAATATGGATGTGTCTACGAAGTATTGACATGTATCCACTAGTATATAAAGAGTATTAGATATTTTACACAAATATATATGGATATTTTTCTCTTGTAGAATTATATATGCTTCCCATAAAAGTACAATGTGTGCATGCCATTGTTTGTTACGCATGTGGCTCCAAGTTAGCTAGCTCCAAGGTCCCTGTAGGCTCACTAGTCACCACTAGTGGTATGGGTGGACAAACTTAGTATAAATTATTTGAATAATCCAATCATTTAGCATGCCGACAGAAGGGAACATAAACCCCTATTGAACCATACTAGGCTCTCGGCATATCCAAATGAACTTTAAGAATCCATCTTTAGCTCCTCCGGAATCCAGCTTCTAAGTTCTAACAGTATTTTGTGTGTCATTGGAATGTAATGTTGTGACTTCTCAAGTATGCATTAGACACAAATACCATATGCCCATGTTGTTATGCCATGACAAAGCAAACAAGCAAGATTTTTGTAATTGCATAGGCAATGAAGCCTTCTTGCGCAACTTGATCCAAGAGTCATTCATTTTCTTCCCACCAAAATTGGGCAAATGAATGGACCAAATGGACCACCTCTTAATGACAATATGGTGCCATCAGTTATACAAAGAAAAATTCTTTGTTTACGATGATTTACTATTAGATTTTATTATATATATCTTTAGATTGTTTTGAGTATTTATTACTTATTGTTATGTAATCTTATATTAAACTAGTTCGATAACACTAATGCATATGAAGCACAAATACTCTATTTTGGCTCACGTGTTCATATTGGACACGTGTCAGATATCGACATTCTCGGACACTTTCCGGACTGTGTCGGACACGTGAAAAGAGTGTCCAATTTTTTTTTTCTGAATTTTGGATACATTCCGGACACATTATGGATATTTTTTGTTTTGTTTTTTTTTTTTGGATTTTTCCCTCCTTTTTTCCTCTCCTCTTTTTTTTTTTTTTTGGGGTTATATGTATACATATATATATATTTTATGTAGTAGTTAGTAAATATGTTTTGGAACTTGCATCATGGATGTTGATGATTAAATGAAAAGGTTGTTAGATTTTTATTTAATGGCTTTGTTAATTTAATATCTTAATAATATTTTTATAATTTATGTGTTTTTATGCCAATTTTAATAAAATAATGTTAGTTTTTTATTATATGGTCATATAAATAAAATATATATATATATATATTTAATGTGTTTTTGTGTCATATTTTTTTGAGAAATGCCGTGTCCATATCGTGTCGTGTCCATGTTTGTGCTTTTAAGACTAATGCTGATCATTTAGAAAATGTCGCATGCGTTGGATGATGTATTTTGGTAACTTGATGGATCCATTTTGTTCTTTAAAAAATCTTCATGATTTTTTTAGATAGTGTTTTGAACCTTACATCTATCACATCATTATGGATCTCATAATATCAATTCACAATGCCGTGACCAAGTCTTCTCTTGGTCCTATGAGACATTAATGCTAGGGGTCTCGTTTCGTGTTAACATGTTTTGTTCGGGTCGTGTCAAAATATATGTCAACCCTAACCTGACACAAATAATTAATCGTTTAATGTTTCAAAACCCAAACACAGCCCATTTATTAAACAGGTTAGATGTGTTGAGGGCCAACCTTAGCGCAATGGTGAGGTTGTTCCATTATGACCTAGAGGTTACGTTGTGGTGCAGAGACAGCCTCTCCGCTCGTTGGGGTAAGGCTGCATACATCTAAACCCTTCCCAGAACCCGTATTGGCGGGAGCCTCGTGGAATGGGCTAATCCTTTTTTTAGATGAAAACATTACTTGTCTCTTTGTAAGGGTAGAATAATCTCCAAGTGTCATAAACTTTGGATGTGGGAGAAAAAAAACAGTAGAAACCTCTTTTTAAGTGAAAAAGTTTCGCAAACTTGAAAGGCTTTCGATGAGAGGCAAATTACCTTGACTCATAGTCTTTTTTTATTATTTATAATTAAACATGTTAAGTCATGTTAAATAAGTTGACATGGCTATAACCCGAACACAACCTGTTTATTAATCGTGTTAAACATATCATCCCATTTTTAACACAAATCCATTTATGCTCAATACAAATCCGTTAACTCTGTCATGTTGTGTTGTCGTGTTGTATTAAAAATTGACTACCCTAATCAATATCACGACTTTGAAGCATGGTTAAAAATGACCTATTTCAAGGTCCAATTGTATTGCCTATAGTCCTAGACTAAACTGTTACCGAGGGATGCCTAACAGAAAGGAAATTCCTTCAATTAATATTTAAGATTACAGAGTTGATTGGTTAATCGTATTTGGACTATCGTTTTGCACAAGTAATAGTGAAAAATATAAAGTTGATACTCAACATTAAGGAAATTAAAGCCATTCACAGGTTCCAGAAATTCAGTTACTACTCCCTTTGTCACATATTTTTTTGATCAGTTCCCTTTGTCCCATATTCAGAGTCACATTTGGAAAATCCAACTTTTGAAGGCAACAAAGTATTTAATGCTTTCACACTTTAGTGAGAAGTATAAATTTAAAAAATTAACCTCCTTTCACATTTATTAAAACATTCACATTCAATTGCGATATAATGATAATTTAGAAATTTCACAATACATAGTATATTGACTTTTCAATCTGGACTCTTCTTTTGGCACATCCCAAAAAAGGAAAGGACTCTTAAATTGGGATGGAGGGAGTAGATTATATGGGAAAATCTACAATCAAAGTGTAGGGGTGAAAAGGATCGCCTTGACCAAAGCAGTCTAAATCAACCAAATTGCGACTATTTTAGTTGATTTGTTACGAAAGCAACTGGAAGTTGTGCCATCTATCTTTCATCTAATTTCAAAAGACAAATAAAAAATAAAAACATCCATCCTTTGTGTGTTTTAAGATTATACAAACCTCTTTTTTTTTTTTTTGGTGGAATTAAAAAACAAAGAATCTTGGGATGTAAAAATGTGTACTGATTAACATCTGAAGCCACTAATTTGAGAGAAAGGAGAAACTGTCAGAGTGATGTATTGTTAGGGTTACAACTCTTGCAGCTTGCTTCATTTTTTATTCTATTCTCTTTTGGTTTCATTGAACCATGACTTTCCCTGTGCATTCTTTGGGTATATGCATCATTCTTTTTCCCAATTTTTTTTTCTGCTAATGTCAATTTTTTTGTTTCCTTGGCATGACCACCCCAATAAACCCATTCTTTACATGCTTTCGAATATATACACAGGGCTTTATTGATTCATTTTTATGTCCATTCATTTCCACCCTGTTCTCATATCATTCTTATTTATGAACTTCTGTGTGCTGATGCCTTTCCTGAGAATTCATCATGTAGAGATCTACTCTTAACGTGGTTTTCACTGCAGTATGTCTTGGCAGCATCAGAAAATATTAAGAAAACGGCTCACTGGGAGGTTGATGTTCAAGTGGATTTTTTTCATGCACAATCTGGTGCAAATTGCATGGTCGGTGGTCTTTTTAAGGGGAGAACCATTGTTTACTCAGATCTGAAGCATATTATTTTAAGAATCTTGCCAAAATATGCATCTGAAGTGGAAGAAAATGCTATTCTGGTCTCCTCCCACATTGATACTGTATTCTCAGCGTATGTTCTCCTATACCATTACACTTTTTCTCTCTCTGTTAAATCAGGCTAGTGTGTTCATATGATTTGAATGCTTTTATGTGGCTATTCCTAGAAATGATGATAATATCCACTGTATTATTATTATTAATTTCAAGTTGTTTTATTGGGAAATTTTCGTGTTCTAGCTATACATTGAGTAGCTATGGGACAACTATGAGTTACATATCTTACATGGATTGAGTGTAATTTGACAAACTCTTAGAATTAGGACTTTTGGATTTGTTTATTGGGTATTGTATGAATGATGCAATTGGACGAGGCAAAATAAAATATGAAATAAATAATGATTCATTAATGGATTTTTGGTATTAAAAATGCACACAAAGTATATCTCTAGATCTTGATTTAAGTCCAATCAATTGAAGAGAAAAGGAGGTGGCGGTACAAACATATTGGATTGAAAAAGAAGTTTCACATTAATGAATTAGAGGAGGGCGTGAAACCTAGCACCATTTTGTCTTTTATGGTCTTTGTGGAAAGAGAGGAATAGAAGGATTTTTGAAGGGGAGGAAATGTCCCCTTGTAGGTTTAAAGACGAGTTTTTGAAATTATTATACTCTTGGTATATAGAAGTATACCCTTCCTGTGTATATTGTTTTGTTATCTTTTTTGGTAGGATTGCATTTGTAATGTAACTTTCCTTCTTTCTTTGTAACGGTCCCCCCCTCCCCTCTATGGCGGTCTCTTTTATACAACTTAGTTATCAAAAGAATATATGGATTGGCCATAAGTTGCCTGAGGCTTAAGCTTTAAACTGTGAAACTTCATTTTTGCCTCCATTTTACCTCTAGATGTGCGACTTAAAGTGTAAGACTAGAGAGGCTTTTTTTTTAAAAAAATTAATTTTGATATGAGCAGTCAATCATTTTTTTGATAAGTAAATGAATATATACTATAAGGAAAAACGCAAAGCACCAAAGGGGGTGGGGGTGCAATCCATGTATATGTGAAGTATATGGAAGCCAAGATTAGGCCCCAACTATAAAATTCAAATTATAAAAAAAAAAACAAAAAACCTATGAACTGTTAGATCACCAGTTACTCCAAAAGCTCAAGCTATCAGAGAATGAGCCAACAATGTATATCAAGCTCTTAACACTCCCCCTCACGTGCAATCCTGCACTTGCATGTGGAGAGGCAAAGAAATAAGAGAGAGATGCAAAGTAGAAGAGAATGGAAATGCAAACAGGGAATAAATGCGAATAGAGAGATTTGAACCCAAGACCTCTCACAACCAAGGCTTAGATACCAAGGTTGTTAAAATCGGGATCCTACCATGGATCGATGAAGATCGATTCGTGGGATCGAGTCGGGGGATCGGATCAAGAATCGTAAGATTCTATAAAATGAGAAAATAAATAGCAAGCTAATATTTTTCCCTCTTAAGAATACTTAAAAATACACAATGGACAAACTTAAATCTCATAAAAAATTATAATAAAAATTTAGAGCACAAAAAGCTTTCACTACTAATATTTTTTAAGTACACGAGTATAACAAATGTTTATTTATATAACATTTAACTAAGATAGCCTCCATACTAGTCATAATAAGAAGCTAAATTACTTAAATTAGATAGTACAACACTTGTCTAATCTAAAGGAAACAAAAAGAGTCATTTAAAGATCAAAATGTTAAGAAAGTTTCGACATGATTGACTCACTTGAGATATTTAAATAAATCTTGGTATTTGTTTTATAATATTATTATGGTCTTGTACTATAACTTATCAAAAACACATGCGAGAATAATATTATATGGTTATATTGTAGGATCGGTAAAATCGGGAGTCAACTCGGGATTCTAGTGATCTTATAGGGATTTTATAAGGATTCTACCCTCCAGGGAGTTTTGATGGGATCGGGATTGATTTGGTATTTTTAGATCATAAAATCGTAGGATCGTAAGATCCAAATCGGGATTTTAACAACTATGTTTGATACCATGTTAGATTACTGGTTGCTCCAAAGCTTAAGTTATCAGAGAATGGGCCAACAATATATATTAAGCTTTCAACATAAACATTTGAAAGAAGTTTGGGTATCTCCTAGAAAGCCAAAAATGAAAAGTATCAAGCGTCTTTTTCTTGAAGCTCAATAGGTAATTGCTTATTATCAAAGGTGTGCTCATTCTGCTCCCGCCATAACAATCACATTACAAAAAGCGGTGCAACTTTCCAAGCCTTATGAAAACCTTGCTAATTGGGCATACCCTACCCCAACAAACCGAAAGGCCCTCCGTTGTCTTGCGCATAATGCACCAAACTTCAAATAGACAGAAACCATGGACCGCATGTCCCCAGCACCTATGAAGCAAAGTAGAATTTGGAAGGCACATTATACTTCTAAATATATTTCCAAGAAAAACTAGTTCTGCCACCCCGAGTACCTTGGAAAAGGAACAAACTCCAAATCTCCTTGGAGAACTTGGATCCATCTTAAAGCATCTCCCTATTGCTATGCATCACTTCGCTAAAAAGGGTCTCCATAAAGGCATCAACCAAGTCTAATTCCCAAGCATGAAAAGTTCTACAAAAAGGGGTCCCCACACAAACACATCTTCCCTAAACTGACTGTAATCAACAACTACCACCCCACTTTCCACTGCAATCCTCTATAGATGAGGAAATCTCGTCCTTATAGGGTTATTACTACATCATATTTTATGCCTCACAAGATAAATATAATTTAAGAACTTCTTCCATCCTCCTTAGCCACTTCCCCAATAGTGCCTAATTTAATTGCCTAAAAGTCCTTACTCCAAGCCCCCCAGTATACACAGGGGAGCAAACTCTCTTCCATGCAGCGAGATGATATTTCAATTCCTCCTTCAGGCCTCCCTAAAGGAAGTCTTTTGAATCTTTTCCAGTCTAGTAACAACAAAAGCTCGAACAGTAAGGATGGACATAAAATAAGTAGGAAAGCTCAAAAGGATACTCTTGATCAAAGTCAATTTTCCTCCCTTAGATAAATATTGCTGCTTTCACTAAGCAAGTCTCTTTTCGAACTTCTTTACGACCAAAATCTGACACCGCAGTTGTCTTATATGGCAGTCCCAGAGGCAACCCCATATATGAAATTGGGAGAGATCCCACCTTGTAACCAAGTTTCGAATCAATAATTTCGGACTCTATCAGGTTGATATACAAACTTGAAACCTCTTGAAAGCAAACAAGATACATCTATGAGATAATCAAATACAAGATCCCCTTATTGTACCAATATCAAAACCCATAAGAAACCCCTTCCACTGTCTTACAAATCATCTTACTAAAGAGTTCCTTCACCAAAATAAATGGAATAGGTGAGACAGGGCTGCCCTCTTAACCCGTTAGAGGTTGCAAACAAAAAAAGAAAAGAACCTTTCAAGGATACCATTAATCAGAATAGAAAATTGAATAGTTGAAATACAATCTCTAATTCAATCATTCCATTTTGCTCCAAGCTCCATTCGATCCATAACTTGAAGTAGGAAACCCCAATGAACATGATCATGATCACGAGCCTTCTAAATATCCAGCGTACAAATAGGACTTGGACTCATTTCTCCTCATCTAAGAATCCGCACATTCATTAGCCACAAACACCACTTCTAAAATCAATTGACGGACTCCGCCCCTATAAAAGCATTTTGAGAACGAGAAATAACTTTATCCACCACCCTCTTCTACCAATTGGCTAAGGTCTTGACTCTTTACTAAAACTTTATAAGCGCTACCCACCAAGCTAACTATGTAGCCTTACTTTCTTAGGGATTAAGGCAATTAAGGATGCATGTAGGCTTAGTTCAAAATCTCTAAACTCATGAACGCGTTTTTTCATAACTACAACATCCCCACAAACAATTACCCAACAACGTTAACACCACCTCCTCTTTGGAGAAAGGCCTCCCAACCACTCTATATCCTCTTCCCTAATTAAAACCGTATCAAGTGCCTCTATCAAAGGTCTTTGATGTTGGGATTTTGGGTAAAGATTCTCATAGAACTATAAAATCCCTTGTCTAACCTCCCTTTCAGGCTTCCTTTCTTCCCCACCAATCCACAATCTGCTAATATGGTTATTTCTTATTTATGCATTGGCCATACAATGAAAAACTTCATATCATGACCCCCCTTGTTGAGCCACAATTCTTTGATTTTTATCTTCAACTAATTTGTTCCATTAAGGCAAGTATTCCTAATTCCCCCTTCCTCTCCTCCCTCCTAGTAATCTCTTCTAAAGGAAGGTCTCCCCTTCCTTCATTTCAAGGTCCTTAAGGTCTTTCAACACTGAAGCCTTCCTAACACCTAAGATACCAAACTCCTCCTTGTTTTATTTCTTCAAGTTCACCTTAAGAAGTTTAAATTTCTTTGCTATTATAGTGCATTCACAATTCACCTCTGCCAGTACCAAGGATTGAGTGATAAGTCCAACAATAGAGTACCCTGCACCAAGCCTAACATCATACCAGCCATGTCACTCCCCCCTTGCCTCCTCAAAAACTCGGAATACTTCCCTGTTCCAACTGACCTCCGAGAGTCCCATATTGAGCTGTTAGAAACATCATCCCAGCTGATCTTTTCAATGGCCACAGCATCAACATATTTGTTCCGTTCCCTTGGAGTCTTACTTGACAAACCCACCTCCCAAATAATGTTCCTCGCTCCCTCCCTCCCGCCCCAGGAATTGGATCTTCATCAAATTGGAGATCCACTCTGTTGTGGCTTATTTCTGCATTAGACAAATCTGTGGGCTGTGGCAGTTGTTTAGCCACATAGCCATTGTTTTTTCCCAGTTGGGCTTTATAACTCCCAAGGCCTGAGTCCAACTCCTTCCTAACAAAAGGTCTACCCAGCTTAACCTCCTCCACATCAGGCCTAACCATGAGTTGGCCTAAGGCTTTAAACCTAACTCCTGAAGTTTGCAACTTGTTCTGGGTTTGCTACCATATGAGCCACTTTTGTAAATTCCATTGGGCTGACTAACCTACCTCTCAACTGAGGCCCGCCTTGGCAGTAAATCCCTTTGGGCTTAAATCTGTTGCTTTGGCCAAGTCCACTTCCTGTATTATATAACCCTCAAATGTAATACATCGGTCACGTGAGCTGCCGTTTGAGATTAAAAATTTAAATTTTGACATGTGGGCTCACCTCAACTTGTCAAGTGTCCCTCTTTGAGCAATCTCTTCATCTGTCACCTCCTCTACTCTTCCCCACCTACCACCACGCACACACATGTTCTCTTCACTTGCTGGCCGCCATTCTTCTCTCCTTTTGGTGACCCAGTACCCCTACACACCCTTTGAATATCTCTCTCTGAACACCATTCTGTGCAGCCTTTGTACCACAATGGACCTCTGAAACCGTCCTCAGGGTAGATTCGACCCAAATTGGCACTTAAACCCTTCATGACCCCCCCCCCCCCCCCCCCAAAAAAAAAACCACCACTACTACAGCAGAGAATGATGTTGGATCATCCGATGACTAGCCTCACAGTCTTGCCCACCGAAATGGTGTTGCTTCACCGTGCTTCATCTGTTTCAACAAAACCGTCACAACAATTGCCGATTGCCTTCAAGATAGTTTCATCCCAAAAATGAACTGACAAGGCTGTCAACTGTATCCAAACAAGGGAACGACCAGTTCCGATCTTGAAACATCCTCCCTGTGGTTCCCAGCAGTCTAAAAAACTGTTCCCCTTAAAAACTCCACTCCTTTTCATTTGGAACATGATTAGCTGCCTCTGTAGATGGAAAGGGTAACAGTGATAAAGCCCCATCAATCTCCATCATTCTCACTGCCCCAAGATATGGGAAATCAGGCTAAACGGCATTGTTTTGACCTCTTTTTTGTTGTTTTGTTATATACATATGAAACATTTTTTGTTTGTTTGATTTTATATTGCCTCTTTGTACCGCCTAGAGATGTTTCCTCAAACAAGAAAGAAAGAAAGTAAGTATTTTGAAAAGATGTGGATGAAGGGTGAACACTTACAAGAAGTTGAAGAAGAAAAAGAAAGTGAAAAATTGTTTGCTTATGATGATGGTGATGCTGATATCGATGCCATTGAAATTGGATATTAAGATGAAAATGAGATGAATTATAAAAATGAATAATTTTGGATTTTTTCTTGATGAACTATATTGGATGGATTATTTAATTTTAGTTTGAAATTTGTAGTAACTATAAATCTTGATTCTTGTATTGTAATTGTTTTTTTATAAGTGAGTTAAAATATAATTTTTATTATTTTATACACTATATAATATGATACAGTATATTTAAAAAATGAGACAACTATGCTTAGTACTACTTTGATTTTTAATTGTTGGATAAATAATAATAATTTATATATCTAATTTGTATGACAAGTAAATTGAAATGTTATTTATATAATTTTAAACATTAGATATATGTTTATGTTTATGTTTATAAATATATTTTTAAAAAATTTCACGTATCTACGATACACGATACGATATGCATTTTTTAAAAAACGATACACATTTTGACAACTATGTCGATATTACCTGTGTTGCAATACTTCAACTGATGTGTCTGCGGAGGCCAAAGTTGATAGGTCTTTGTAGTTTTGTACATCCCCCACCAATACCTATTCTATGCACAAGTATATTCATCTATGAAACACTCAAGGACGGAGGAGACCATTGCCAATTTGTACACTTGTTAATTGTATGAGCACGACACTTATACCCATGTGATTTTGAAATTGCATGTTGTTAAACTCATTTGTTAGAGAAACGTAATGAAGTTGTTTCTCTGGCCCTTCAAGCACCTCTTGCACGGAAGAGTATTTTTTGGAAATATTCACTTATGTTTCTCTAGGAATATGTTCCCCTACATAGCTATTTGATACATTTATAATAAATGACTCGGAACCTAGTATATTTTCCTTTCTTCTCTCCACATTAATATATTCTTACAAATTATAGACTCAATATTGTTATATGTATGAGTGAAATTTGTATGCATGTTTTAGGGAAGGAGCTGGTGATTGTAGTTCATGTGTAGCTGTCATGTTGGAGCTTGCTCGAGGAATTTCTCATTGGGCTCATGGATTTAAGAATGCAGTTATATTTTTGTTTAATACAGGGGAGGAGGAGGGCCTAAATGGTGCTCATAGCTTTATAACTCAGGTTTGGAGCATTTAAGATGCATCTACCAAATGTGGGTTAACTTTATATATTTGATCCCTAAATCTTTTTCTTGATCTTTATCTTTGATGGATGAAAAGGATTTACTTCACTAATGGATTATATTATATAAGTTGGTGCTTAAGTATGTGTTGTCTCTCTTTGTGTGTGCACGCATGTGTGCGTGTAGTTTTGGATTTGTGCTCATATGTTATTTTGTGGTGAATGCAAAGAATTGATTTCTGTACAAAACATCTAACATTCTGATAAGGTCAATTTCAGACAATGTGATCAACGACTGAGATCTTCGACCTGGGCAACTGAAAAAGAACAATGAGTCATCGGAGAAGGTCCAGTGAGGAGCCTCCCATGATAAAGTCAGTATCTTGGGGAGGAGTTGTATATACAAGTGTAAGGAAGAATTGGTGTACCTCTTTGAGTGAGGGTTTCTCCTTCTTATAGATGATAACCTTCCTTTCTGATAAGATATCTTTCCTGGAAAGCAGGGATTCGTATCAATCCCGAAATAATCAGTTTCCTCTTTGGACTCTACTTTTGTCCTCAGTACCATTAGGTATGAGACGTCAAGGTTGGGATGAACAAAATAGCTCTGAGATGAGGGCTTCAAACCCCACACCTCCGATCTGAGGTGATATGGGGTGCCACGTGTCAACATCCTGTCGGGGTGGTTGTGGGAGAGCTTATCTCTATTAGAGCTCTGATCTGGGTCAGATCAGCCTCTATACGCCCCTTGAGAGACTAGGTATCCCAAGAATTTTTCCTATATTACCCCAAAGATGCACTTGGTAGGGTTCAGTTTCATGGCGTACGTGTTCAGGATCCCAAATACTTGACAAAGATGTTTGACATGATCTTTCCGATCTATGCTTTTTTCGAGCATATCGTCTATATAAACCTCCATGGTAGTCTCGATCTGAGGCTGGAACATCTTGTTGACTAACCTCTGATAGGTTGCCCCCCAATGTTCTTGAAACCAAAGGGCATCACCTTATAGCAGTGGATCCCTCTTTCAGATATGAACGCGGCCTTCTTTGTATCTAGTTGTACCCTGAATATGCATCCATAAAGCTAAGAAGCTGATGTCCTGCCGCGACGTCTACCAGCTGATCTATTCTGGAAATTGGAAAACTATCTTTTCAGCACGCTTTTTTGAGGTTGGTATAATCCATGCATACCTTCCACTTTCCATTCTTTTTCTTTGCTAAAACCATGTTGGCTAGCCAGCCTGGGTAGTGCGCCTCCCTGATCATGTTGGCATCTAGAAGTTGTTCTACTTCCTCATTAATTATCTTGTATCGTTGTGGAGTGAACATTCTCTTCTTCTGACGTACTGGAGGGTGAACTGGATTGACCATAAGTTTGTGATTAATAGAAGTTGGGTCAATACCTTTCATATCTTTCACACTCCATGCGAAAATTGATAGGTTTTTCCTTAGGAAGGTGGTAATTTCCTTCGTCTCTTCCAGAGTAAGAGCTGAGCCCAAGTGGACAACTCGACTGGAGTCTTGGGGGTCTATCTGGATCTTCTGAACTTCTTCTTTGGGTTGGACTGAGCTTCTTGTTCCTCTTGGGCTGAGTGGTTCCTCCAATTTTGCTGGGCAGGGTTCTCCTTCCTCCAAATTTGATTTCGGAGCCTTGAGAACTCTGGACAGCTTCTGTAATTGCTATTTCTTACACTTTGGTTTTAAAGCAATTGTTTGGCATTCCCTGGAGGTCAGTTGGCATCCCCTGATGGTCACCACGCTATCATTAAGAACAAATTTTAGACACTGATGAAGTGTAGATGTCACCGCATTCAGATTGTGGATCTAGGGTCTCCTGAGGATCAAGTTATATGGGGAAACAACATCATTGACCATGAGCTCAGTGAGAATTGTTTTTCGATCTTGGGCTTCCCCAATCTTGACAAGAAGTTTAATAGTTCCTAGAGGGGAGCTGGTGTTGTTATTGAAGACCGCCATCACAGCAGTGGTGGAGTGAAGGTCCTTTGGGTCAATCTTCATTTTCTAGAAAGGATGAGTGAATAGTACATTGGCTGAACTTCTTGTGGCGATGAGTACTCTTCTGATCTTGAAGTTCGAAACTTTCAAGGATATCACGAGGGAGTCATTATGGGGAAGATGTACTCCTACCAAGTCCAGATCCGTAAACTGGAGTGTGGGAGCTAACCTGTGCCTCTTTTCAAGTGTATGGACATCAAAGATCAAAGGTTCTCCCCTGGCCTCACGGGCATGCCTTTTCCTAGCTCTGTTGGATATCCCCATCCTTTGGTCGTCATCGTGGAGGACGTATATAACATGGTGCTACGGTTCTGCTCTGCCTCTCTCCTCTGGAGCATCAGGTCGGATCCCCTGCTTCCTTTGAGGGTTTCTTTGCTGATCACCCTCATTCCTGTGCATACGATTTTCCTCTCTTTGGGGAAACTGGGTGAATTCCCGAAGTTTCCCCCTCCGGATTAGACCTTTGATTTCTTGCTTCAGAACTCGACATTCATTTGTGGTGTGACCATGGTCTTTGTGAAATTCGCGATATTTGGCTTGGTTCCTCTTCGCAGGGTCACCTTCTATCCTTTCCGGCCATTTTAGGTCCTCGCATGATTGTATTTGATGGAGAATATGTCTCAGAGGGGCATTTAGAGGTGTGTCTAAGTTACCCTTTTGTTGAGGGCGCTAGGCTGGTCTTTCCATTCATGTCTTTCTGGGCTCCGAATCCTCTTCCTCTCTTCCCTTACTACTTTTGAGGTTACTAGTTCCTCTTTCTTGGCCAAATCTCTGATTTCCCTCGAGGATGACCTCACATCTTCTAGGGTGATGTATTTCTGGGCTTTTAGAAGTAATTCGGACTTTGTGGTCGGAGGGGTTTTTGTGAGAGAGTCTTTGAACCTTCCAAGGAAGAGTTCGGAGGTTAAAGCTGCTATCGAGAACCTCTCTTTGCATCCCTCTACCAAGGTGAGCTTTTTGCTGAACCTCCCTATGAAGTCCCTCAAGGACTCCCCCTTGCTTTGTTTCATCGTGATCAGGAATTCTGGACGCCTTCTAAACCTTCTACTAGTAATAAACCGATTCAAAAGCTTACTACTTAGATTAGTAAAGCCTGTGATCGAGTTCGGAGGTAGGTGATAAAACCACTCCAGAGCTACACCTTTTAGGCTAGTCATGAATGACCTACACATTAAAGCGTCCATACCTCCTTGGAAAGCCATGGTGTGTTGGAAGTGGGAGAGATGGTCTATTGGATCTGTTCTTCCATCATAAAGTTCAAACTTTGGGAGGACGTACTTCCTTGGGGATGCCTTTGACATGATTGTCGGATGAACGGGGTCCTACGCATATCGAACACGTTGTAAAGTTGCTGCGCTGCATTTTGAGTGGCTCCAGACCTGGGAGGATTTCTGGACTCCGCTTCCTCTTCTCTGCTCTGATGAGATTGATGGTGACTCCTGGATGGTTGGGGAACCATGCCGTCCTGGTTTTGACCCCAGTTGTTATTTGCTGGGTTATTAATCTGCCGAGGTTGGTGATCCTGACCTTGTGGTGGGGGTTAAACTTGATCCAGTGGGCAGTGGCACTTGTTGGTTCTGAACCATGGGAGGCTGCTGGTTATCGCCTACCTGAGGTTGCTGGTTCTGAACCACAGGAGGTGGTTGTTTATAGCCTATCTGAGGTTGCTAGTTCTGAACCACAGGAGGCCGCTGGTTATGGCCTGCTTGAGGTTGCTAGTTCTGAACCACAGGAGGCTGCATTTGTGCCATACGATTCTGCTGGCTCTGTACCAGATTTGCTACAGCTTGATTCAACGCCTCAATTTGTTGGGCCATAGCGTTGATCCTTCGGTTAGCCGCACTCGAATGTGGTTGGCGGCCACGAGCACCCCCTTGGGCCAGACCTAGGGCCGAAGCTGGCTGATTCTGTTGTCTCGGTTGTCTCTGTCGTAAGTTACGAGCCATTGATGTTCCTGATTTTCTTAGGATAACTTTTCTGTTCCCACAGACGGCGCCAAACTGATGAGGTTAATTTCAGACAATGTGATCAACGGCTGAGATCTTCGACCTGGGCAACTGCAAGAGAACAATGAGTCACTGGAGAAGGTCCGGTGAGGAGCCTCTGATGATAAAGTCAGTATCTTGGGGAGGAGTTGTATATACAAGTGTAAGGAAGAATTGGTGTACCTCTTTGAGTTAGGGTTTCTCCTCCTTATAAAGGATAACCTTCCTTTCTGATAAGATCTCTTTCCTGGAAAGCAGGGATTCGTATCAATCCCGAAATAATCAGTTTCCTCTTTGGACTCATACTTTCGTCCTCAGTACCATCAGGTGTGAGACGTCAAGGTCAGAATGAACAAAATAGCTCTGAGATGAGGGCTTCAAACCCCACACCTCCGATCTGAGGTGATCTGGGGTGCCACGTGTCATCATCCTGTTGGGGTGGTATCACATTCCTTTATAATTTTGAAATTATAATGATGGCTTAAATTTCAAAATACTAAAAGTTTTCCTTTTTGACTAAATAATGATGGTCTATGGGTCTTATTATGAGTCAAGCTTTGTTATAGGAGTTTATTTGTAGTCCTAGGTTTTTTTTTTTTGGGTAAATTATACTGACCTCCCTTACTTTACCTGAAAATGTACAAATAAACTCCTCCAGTCAATTTTTTCCTTCAAAAGGACAAAATTGCCCCTTTCATGTTTTTTTCTTCATAGTTTTGAATTTTGACCAATTTCTTTTCATTTTCCAAATAAATATTGATAAAACCTTAAATTTATTGTTATATAAAATAAAAATAAGTTATTTACCTTAAATTTATTTTTATATAAAATAAAGAAAACTTTTAAAAAAGTTAGACAAATTCAGTCAAAATTGAAAAAAGGCAAAAATAAATAAATAAAAGGAGGAGTTTTGTCATTTTGAAGAAAAATTTTGACTAGAGGGGGGTATTTCTATATTGTTAGGTAAAGTAGGGGAGTGTAATTATTAGAAATCTCAGGGGAGGTCAATGTAATTTACCCTTCTTTTTATTGATCGGTTTATTTGGAGTCCTAGTTAGTCTAAAATATTCTTTGTTAGTCAAAAGTTTTTACGTTTTATATTTTTAAAGCCATAATCCCAGCAAAGTGGGGAAACTCAGCAACATATAAATACCTATGTAATCTCTTTATTTTGTTAAGAGTTGAAAATTATGAGAATTCGAGATTGTGTTTGTGTGATATGGCATTACCCTTGGGAGGGTGAAGCATAGGTTTCTTCTTCGCCTCCTCTTTCTTCTCTAATTCACTATTCCTGAGTTTTGTTCACAGCCATACTCCAGCCCCTTTTTCTGCTCCAAAACCTTGTCATACCAATTTATTTATTTTTTGATAAGTAAAAGGAAAATTGTCATACCAAGCTTTAATCATCCCCAACCCATGTCCCTACCCATTAGCCTTTAATTTAACACCAAAAATCCATAATACTCGCTGTCCCAAAGTTTCGAGTGCATTATTTTCTAAAATTCCTGCAACCGATCACCTTGAAAATCAAGCCGATTCTCTCTTTTAAAAGCCCAAACCCTACAAGCTTTCTTCAGTCTTTTAAAACTTTAACTCTGCAAGCTTTTCATAACCACAACCCACTACAAAACCAATTGTTAGCAGCTTTATTCAAGGTTTCCTAAAGTTACCCTCCATTAGTTATGTATCAAAGCTCATAAGAAAGATCTTCCCTGCGCTTGTCCTACATCACACATATACAGAGAGAGTCTTATTTATATTTTTCTAATTTCAAGTATATATTACTTATCAAAAAAATGTGTGGACTCGTTTGTTTGTGTATGTTTTTCTTATATCCCTTCTCATTACAACGAACTGCCCCCCCCCCCCCCCCCCCCCCCCCAAAAAAAAAAAAAAAAAAAAGGAAGAAAGGAAAAAAGAAGAGATCCTTGTGTTCAAGTTTCACATATTGTTAAATGATGATCAAGTCTGCTGGCCTTGCTCCAGAAACAAAAATAAATGATAGCTTAATTTTAGTACAGATTCTACAGAAAAAGCATATCTCTTTGAAGGGAGATCTAATGTTTTAGATGTGGAGGGAATGACCTCTAGTTTGGTGATGCAGCATCCATGGAGCAGTACTATTCGTATGGCTATTGACTTGGAGGCCATGGGTATTGGAGGAAAGTCTGGCATATTTCAGGTCTGATTTTGTGCATGACCACTTAGTTATTGTTTGTTTCTTCTTCTTTTTTATTTTTTTCTTTTCCCCTTCTCTCTCTCTCTCTCTCTCTCTCTCTCACTCTCCTCCCCTCACAGCCCCCTTCACATGAAATACTATTTTATGTTGCCCATCTGAACTTTCTGGTTGATTGTCCTCCGCTTGGATGGTACCGGATTGTTATATTTACTTGATTATGGATCACCGGCTGTCTGAAATCAATCAAACAGGCTAATTTCTATCATCTCAGTTTAACATATATGATTTATGAACTAAATGGTGCCAATAAAATAACTTCTTCCTTTTATGGGATGGATAATGGCTAAAGCAGCAACTTCTGAAATGATATAAAATCCTAACTGTGTCTTATCTGATTCTAAATGTTTCCCATTTGGTTTCACTGCCAAAATTTAAATCATTGTGTCAGTGTCTTATCTGATTCTGATGTGTTTCCCATTTGGTAACATTGTCAAAATTTAAACCAATGTGTCCTATTTTCTCATTGTGAACTTGATGTGGACAAATGATCATCAAACACATACTCCTTTGTCTCTCACCAGCTTGATTATCCCTCTAATGTCTTGAGCAATTTGTTTCTTTTGTCGTGTCTTTTGTTTTTAATTTTTTCAACTTTTCTTGATTTTTCATTTTTCATTTAACAGGCTGGTCCTCATCCATGGGCTATCGAGAACTTTGCCATGGTAGCAAAGTACCCATCTGGTCAAATCATTGCACAGGTCTGTAGTGTGTGCGCTTTTTTTATTATATAAATATAATTTTTTTTTGATAAGTAAAATCTCATTAATTAGTATTGAACAAATATGGGAGCTATCCCTTTTCAACTAACTATAGTGAATTTTCCTTTCAATTCAGGATCCAGACTTATATTCCAAGTGACTTACTGCAGGATCTTTTTGCTTCTGGAGCCATAAAATCTGCAACAGATTTCCAAGTGTACAAAGAGGTTGCAGGTCTTTCTGGGCTTGACTTTGCATACACAGATAACAGTGCTGTATATCACACCAAGGTTATTGTTTACATTCATCTGGATTATGAATATCTCATTTCTCTATTCTACAGGTGCTTATTGCTATTTATATTCTATTTTGGTCAAGTACCACCTCTTTTAGCCCTTACGTATCATGAAAAACAATTTGCAGCACCTTTATTTGATCTGAAGTACAAATAATTGTCATTGAAATTGTGCCCAGCTGTCACACCAATAATTTGACTCAATCAGAGATTTTTTCTTTGTTTAAATCTGACCCCTGGATGACACAATGGCCTGGCATATGTAGAAAAATAGATTTTCCAGATTTTTTGGTAGATGGCACAGACAGAAGCGTGGTTATATGGCATGCCATTCTTGATGCATCAGTAGGTGCCACACTCTGCAGTGATGTGCTGTAGCCCAAGGCAGCATTTTGTTAATGGATGTCTTCAGGGTAAGTAAATGCGTCGGAGAACTCTCGCTAGCCAGGCAGTTGTGTTAGAGTTACGTGTTGGCTTGCATCATAGAAGATTTGATGTTTGCATCATTTTGGATGACACAATGGCCTGACATATGTTGGAAAAGTAAATGCGTGGGCACACTGTGCAGTTATGTGCTGCAGTTACATGGCATTGCCACTCTTGAGTCTTGATGCATCAGTAGGTGGGCACACTGTGCAGTTATGTGCTGCAGTCCAAGACATAATTTTGTTAATAGATGTTTTGAGGGTAAGTAAATGCGTGGGAGAACTCTTACTGAGAATGGTGGCCAGGCAGTTGTGTCAGTATTACATGTTGGCTTGCATCATGGAAGATCTAGTGTTTGCTATGCAGTAAGAATGATGACTTGGTCCATAAATTATACCCATTTAGGATTTATTAGAATGTTCACATAATTATCTGTCATTATTGGTGTTACCGAGCTAAAAAAAAATAATCTGTTGTTATTGGTGTTAGAGTTAGTACATGTGTTCAAGTAAGGATTGTTTAGTAATTTTTCTATCATGATATATAAAGGGTGATCTCACCATTCAAGGGTGAGAAGTCTATCTCTTTCTCTAATCTTCTTTTTGCTCAACGACTCGCTCAACATGGTATTAGAGTAACAAAAAGTTAGGGTTTCTAGCTTTTTCTTCATCGTATTTCTTTCATCTTTCTTCATTATTTTTTATCTAAATCAGTGAAAGAGACCCAAATCTTCAACAAACAAAGTCCAGAAGAAGAAAAGGGGTAGAGTTTGCTGACGACTCATGTCATCATGACGCCATGCTGACGTCATCACCGACGAGTTGTCAGAAGCAAAAATGGTGCGGTTTGATTTGTTTCATTTGAAAAAAAAAGAGTTGTGGTTTTTTTTCTAGAATTTTTTGAGGCTATTTGGTATGACTTTCCAATTTCGAATCCTTTTCGGATCAATGAGGTTCGATTTTTCAATCTGTCGATTTGGGCCTTTTTAATGTGGTTTGTTGATTCTATCACCACTAGAGAGGTGCGACTAGACCTCTAGATGCTTCATGGGGGTTGTTTGATTGGTTTTGGGTTGATTTTTGGTGATTCTAGTACTTCGACTGTTGGTTTGTTGCGCTTGGCTGCTGTGTTTTGCATTTTTATTCACTTCAATGTGGTATTTCTAGTCGGGTAGTTGATTTATTGCTGCATATGCTCTTGTTGGGTGCTAATTTGTGGTATTTGATCCTTTGGTTGTTTTTGTGTTGATAAGTTGGTTGATGAATTATTAATTTTTGGTATGTGCTTGTTTTTTTGGTGATTGACATGGTTGAGTCTAGTACTGGAAAGTTGGGTTCTGTTTCATCCTTTGATGCGGCCAATATGCAAATACTACTACCGAGTTGAATGGTTCTAATTATTTTTTGTGGGCACAAGTGATGAAAGTAGACTTGGGTGCTTGGAGAAAGTTGAAGTATGTTATGTAAGATCCTCCACCCAAGGATAGTAAGGAGTATGAGGAGTGGAAGTCAAAAAAAGCTATGTTGTTATGTCTTGGTTGTGGAATAGTTGGAGCCATCCATGAATTCGAATGTTATGTTCCTGTCTACTGCCAAGGAGATTTGGGAAGCAATCTGTGAAATATATTCTATGGAGCAAAATATTTCTTGAGTTTATGATGTTTATCAAAGTTTATTTCTCCTTTAGTAGAAAAATGAATATTACAGTACCTTTAAGGGTTTATTAGATGAGTTGAATCGGTATCATCTATTGACCTAAGAAGCATGGATACGGACAAGGGACACAGACACGCAAACACCAGATTTTTCAAAAAAGTAGAACACAGACACGTTAGGGGCACGTTGAATAATATATATTGATTTTTATATATATGATTATCATATAATTTAGTTCTAATATTATTTTAATTACTTTCAAGACTACCTATTAAAAATTAATATTAATAACAAAGACTTATTTTATTACAGGTTTCATTAAGTTAATTTTCTAAAAATTAATAAAAAAAATTTGAACTAATTTAGTGAATAAAAGAAGTACACTGGTGAAATACAAAAATTGGGGAATTAAACAAATAATAAAGATGGTATTAAGCAAGAAAGAGATTTATTATTTTTTTTAATAATAAAAGTTAAAATAGTTAAATATAGGTTAATTTAATTTAACAAATTTAATAAATGTTATAAAAAAAGATTTAATAAAACCATTTCTTTATAAGGGACACGATTAAAATAATAAAGAGAAGGGGGGGTTCAACGCGTCAAAACAGGGATGGGGTGGGGGAACGATGTCATCAAAATAAGAGGAAGGGGAGATTGACATCATTAAAATAGAGGGGAGACCTTCATCAGAACTTCGGGAACGTGTGATCGAGATCACTCTAGGAGAGAGATGGAGATCGTAGAGAGGAGATCGAGATCGTTGAGAGGAGGAGAACCAGAAGAAGAAAAAGAAAAAGAAGAAGAAGATCGATATCAGAACTTTGGTACCTGAGTATTTGGCATCGGTTGTTGATCTCTCATGGAAGGCCACTGTCTCTCTTGTCATCTCTCTTTCTTTACCTTCTTAATTGGGATTTGAAGATTTTCCACTCCTTAATCAATATTTTTTAATACTCATCTTCGTCTTTTCTTCATCGTGTTTGGTGGTGATTGTCGTGTCGGGCACATGTCCTTTGCCGTGTTTGGCCATGTCGGGAACATGTCTGAAATTTTGAAAAATTTAAAAATTTGTACTCAATTTTAATGTGTTTGAGCGTGTCGGGAGCGTGTCCGTGTCCCAAATGTGTCAGTCACGGACATTCTATACTCCCAAACATGTCAGTACTTTTTACCCGTTGACTAATGATATTGAGCTTCTTGAAAAGCAGCTTGAGGAATTTTATGTATCTAAGTTTCTTTCTGACGACTCTTCAGTTTGTTAGAGCTCAAATTTTTGTTAGGGATGGTGGTATTCATTTGTTGAGTAATGTTTATGCTAGAGTGCTTTGAGTTACTACTAGATCCTCAGTTGGTATAGAGACTTCTAGTAAGGATAATTATGCTTTTGTGACTTCTACTGGACAATTGGGTTCCACTCGTGGTAAGGGTTCTACAGGTAGGAGTTTTGGAGGACGTGATGATAACTACAATTTTGGTAATCATTGTTTTCAGAGTTAGAATTCTAGTTTTGATGGTTTTAGTAGAGGTCATGGGTGAGATAGAATAGGTCGTGGTGGTAAAGGCCATAAATTCCATTAGTGTGCTCATTTTGGGGGTGAGAATCACATAGTAGATTATTGCTATGATCTTCGTGGAAAACCTTGGTCTAATTCATCTACTCAGGTTATGTACTCTTCAACTTCCCCTTTTGTTGCTCTATAGGAAGTCAGTACTCCTGCTACTGCTACTGATGCATCTTCCGGTGAGACTGTCACTCTTATTAGAGAGGAATATAATGCCTTAGTTCAACACAACATCTATCTTTATCTGATACAAACTTTGCACATTTCAGGTAACATAACATGTTTTCCTTCATCTTCTTCTATCCCATGGGTCATAGATTCAAGGGCTTCAACACATATGACTTGTAAGCATACTTTGTTTTCTTCTCTAAATTGTCAGTCTTCTAAATCACCAGTTGTTTTAGTTGATGGTCATTTATGTCATCTGACACAGTTCATCCTCCTTACTTTTTTTTTTTCCCTATCTTTAGTGCATTTCATTCCTAAATTTCTTTTTAATCTCGTCTGTGAGGAAACTTACCAAAGCTCTTAATTGTTCTGTAACCTTTTATCATTCATATTGTGTGTTTCAAAATCTCAGCTCGAAGAGGATGATTGGTGGTGGTAGTGAGCGGAATGTTCTTTATTATCTTGATTTCTTATCTACCCCTTCGAAGTCTACAACATTCCATGCCGGTGTCTCATTTCATTAGTGGCATTGTCGTCTTGGTCATCCATCACTACACTTTTTGCAATTTTTGTTTTCATATGTCAAGTCTATGTCTAGTCTAAAGTGTGAAGCTTACCTGTTAGGTAAGCATCATAGGGTGTCTTTTCCTTTGAGGCAAAATAACTCTCATCTATCCCTTTTGAGTTGGTTCATTCCGACATTTGGGGTCCGTCTAGGCATACGAGTAAGTTAAGGTTTCTCAACAAAATGGTGTGGCTAAGTGTAAATATCGACAACTTTTTGAGGTTGATAGAACTCTTATGATTCAGATGAATGTTTTTAGACATTTTTGGGAGGATTATGCCCTCTGTCCTTTGTGCTGGTATTCCTTATTTTATATTGTACCCTGATTGATGCTTATTCTCTTTACCTCCCTGCGTGTTTGGTTGTCTATTCTTTGTACATTTTCTTACTCCAGGTAATGATAAATTGACTCATCGGGCTATTAAATCCATCTTTGTAGGTTATTCTACGACTTATAAAGGACATAAATGTTAGAATCTTCATTCTTCTTGTTATGTTACTAGTGTTGATGTTACTTTTTTTTGAACTGCCTCTGGTGCCTCAGTAGATACTGATATTGAGTCCTTTATTTCATTACTAGTTCCTTGTGTCCCATCTAGTGTTTCTCTCATAATCATCCACTTCAATTGAGGTTCATTTTCGTCTGAGATTCCTTTTTTATGTCTTCCTATTGCTTTTCAAAAAGATACTCGTTCTTGTAATCAACATCCTATTAATAAGGTTCTTTCTTTCTCTCGCTCGTCGTCTCACTTTCATTCCTTTGCTAGTCTTTTGTCATCCATTTCTATTCCTCGTTCTCACGTTCATGCATTTGACTCTCCTGGGTGGAAGAGTGCTATGGACGAGATGTTAGCTTGATATAAAAATGTTCCATGGGAGTTAGTTGATTTGTCTCCGGGAAAAGATGTAGTGGCGTTTCGATAGGTATATGCAGTTAAGTATCATCTCGATAGTACTGTTGAGTAGTTAAAGGCTTGATTTGTTGCTAAGAGTTACACTTAAACTTTTGGTGTTGATTTTTTTTGAAACCTTCTCTCTTGTTGTTCACCTTCATCTATTTGTGTTTTACTATCTATTGCAGTTGTTAAAGGTTGGTCGCTTTATCAACTTGACATTAAAAATACCTTTCTTCATAGTGATCTTCAAGAAGAGGTGTATATGGAGCAACCTCGGGAATCACATAAGGTTTGTACATTGAAGAAGGCAATTTATGGACTCAAACAGTCTCTAAGAGCTTAGTTTGATAAATTTAGTTAGGTCGTTAGTGTGTTTGGTGCCTGATCATTCGGTGTTTGTGAGGTATAGGAAGGAAGGTACCATTATTCTTGCAATTTATGTTGATGATATAGTAATTACTGGTAATGATGCCGAGGGTATACAATTATTGAAACATCACTTAAACAAACATTTTTGTATGAAAGATTGGGGGCAACTACTTTTGTTTTTAGGTATTGAAGTTGCCAGGTCTAAAGAAGGGATAACATTGTGTCAGAGGAAGTATGTCTTTGATCTTCTTAATGATACTAGTATGCTGGGAGCTAAACCAATTGACACTCTCGTGGATCCTAATACCAAATTGGGCAAAGATGGAGATTTTTGATGATTCAGGGAGATATAGAAGACTTGTGGGTAAACTAATTTATTTGACTATCACAAGGCTATACATTACCTTTATTGTAGGATTAGTTAGTCAATATATGCAAAGTCCTAAACAGCAGCATTGGGAAGCTGTTTGTCACATCCATAGATATTTAAAGGGTGCTCCTGGTAAGGGATTAGTTATGAAGCCTTTGAATATTCTAGTGGTGATTAGTTTTTCATATGCATATTGGCCAAGTGATCATTTAAATAGATGGTCTATGTCAGGATTTTGCACTTTTGTGGGTGGAAATTCTATCACATGGAAGAGCAAGAAGCATAATGCGGTTGCTAAATCTAGTGCAGAGGCTGAATATACAGCAATGTGTCACGCCCTGTCAAAAGGGACAAAGGTTACGCCACATGGACGCCACGCAAGCGCCACACATGGGCGCCACGCTGACGCTTACAAGAAGCATCCACACTGCATGGCACGTCTACAAGGCTGGGCATCTAGAGAATTCCAGAGTGACCTAGGACATTCTCATGGAGTGCGGAATGCTCTAGAGTCTTCTTGTATATTAAAGTCATGTAGTTACAAGTAGAATATTCTAGAGACTTAGAGATAACCTTTGTATAAAGAATAGTCTTAGGAGTATTCTAGAATATTGACTATGTAAGGATTTTAGAATGATCCCTTAAGGAACATTCTAGACCCACTACTATAACCCTTAGATTAGATTAATCCTAGCCATTGATTGTAAGGCCAAAGGCCTATATAAAGGGGTGGCACTTCATTTGTCCACCAACCAAGCAAGTTGTATCTCTTACTTGAGCAATACAAGCTTTCTTCTCCCAAGCCTTCTTGTTCTCTGGTCATTCTCTTCTCTAGCCACAAGCTTAAGTGTGCTAGCTAGGTAGGCTAACTTAGCACTACAAGCCGAGTTGTGAGTAGCTGAGTGCAGCACAGGTGCTGAAAATATTAAGCCCGTGATAGTTGGTATCAGAGCCTAAATTGCAAGCAGTTCGCAATAGAAGGAGCGAGGGACATTATGTCAACTTCAGAGACAATTCACGAGGAGGAGCCAACCCAAGTCCAAGAGCGTGGTCGAGGTGTGCACCGGAACCCTACCCAAGGGAAGCAACGGACCAAGTCCAAGGACGCTTCTAAGGACATGATGGCTAGCTTGGAGTCACGGGTGGCTAACGTGGAGGCCTCCGCGTCACTATGGGATTCATGCTTGGAGGAAGCTGGGCAACATCTCGACGGCTTAGAGACAGAGTATGGAGAGCTTAACCAAGCTATGAAGGGATCCCTTAATGAGCTAGGCGGTTCCATCAGACGGGAGATCCGAGCCTTGCGAGACCAACTCATGGGTGAGGTCATCAACCTTCGTGGGTATGTTGACGAGGAGCTTAACACTATCCGTGCTCATGTGGAAGAGGTACGTTCTGATTGGGCACTATGCAAAAGGGCGGTCACCGTGGGCAACGTCGTTACTAGAGAGACACCCAAGGTGGATGTGCCCAAACCAAAGAGCTATGCTGGTTCAAGGAATGCTCGGGAGCTCGACAACTTCTTATGGGGCTTAGAGCAATATTTTGAGGTCGTTGGTATGACTGACGAGCCCGCCAAGGTACCCACGGCTACCCTCTACCTTACCGACACCGCGATGCTATGGTGGCGTAGAAGGCATGCCGACATCCAACGGGGTATGTGCACCATTGACACATGGGAGCACTTTAGGAGAGAAATCAAACGGCAATTCTACCCGGAGAATGCCGAGGAGGAAGCACGTGGCCGACTCCGCCGACTCAGACACGCGGGCACCATTGAGGAGTATGTGAAAGAGTTCACCACCCTTGTGCTCGAGATTCCAGATATGTCGGACAAAGATTCTCTCTTCTATTTCCTTGATGGCCTACAATCTTGGGCCAAAACTGAGTTAAGGCGACGTGGGGTGCAAGATCTCGCAACCGCCATTGCGGAAGCCGAGTCACTAATTGACTTTGTGGTCAAGAGAGATCCCTCTCCATTCAAGGATAGGAGGGATAACTCCGGCAAAGGTGGGGGAGATAGGGACAACTCCTTGCATCAAGAAGCTAACAAACATGCAGGACGCCACGAGTCACCTAGTGGTAAGGGCAAGTTTGACAGGGACAAGGGTGGCAAGAATCAACCGTCCTTGCCTAAAAAGCCTTGCTTCCTATGTGATGGTCCACATTGGACGAGAGATTGCCCCAAGAGAAAAGCCTTTAATGCTATGACAGCCGAGTACGAGGAGCAACAAGAGCAGCAAGGCCAAGAAGACACTTGCATTGGGTCACTGCAACTACTCGGAGCCGTGGAGGTCAAGGCCACACCACCCAAAGGCCAAGGCCTCATGTTCGTCGAAGCCAAGGTCAATGGGAAGATAACTCATGCCTTGTTAGATACTGGCACGTCGCATAACCTTATGTCCATAGGGGAAGCCAAGAGACTTGGTCTTAAGGCAACTAAGGAGGGCGGTTCATTAAAGGCCGTAAACTCCACCGCTAAGCCAATCCATGGTATTGCTCGAGGCACACGTACTAGCATTGGTGAGTGGGATGGACTTGTAGACTTCTCGGTCGTGCCTATGGACGACTATCCAACAGTTCTTGGTATGGAGTTCCTTGTCAACGCCAAGGCCATTACACTTCCATTCGCCAACTCTATGTGCATCATAGAAGGAGGAAAGGTATGCACGGTTCCAACAAAATGGTTGTCCAAGACCAAAGCCAAGACCATGTCAGCCATGCAACTCTTACTCCATGAAGGACCACAAACATCGGACCTCAAGAAAACAAAGAAGCGGACTAAAAGGAAGAAACGATCAAAAGAGGTCAAGCCAACTGGGAGCACGAAGGCGCACTCCAAGGGCCAGTCATCAACCCAAGGACGATTACGCCCCGAGGATGTCGCGAGCTTAGGTGGGGGAGAATGTCACGCCCTGCCAAAAGGGACAAAGGTTACGCCACATGGACGCCACGCAGGCGCCACACAGGCGACACGCTGACGCTTACAGGAAGCATCCACACTGCATGGCACGTCTACAAGGCTGGGCATCTAGAGAATTCCAGGGTGACCTAGGACATTCTCATGGAGTGCGGAATGCTCTAGAGTCTTCTTGTATATTAAAGTCATGTAGTTACAAGTAGAATATTCTAAAGACTTCGAGATAACCTTTGTATAAAGAATAGTCTTAGGAGTATTCTAGAATGTTGACTATGTAAGGATTCTAGAATGATCCCTTAAGGAACATTCTAGACCCACTACTATAACCCTTAGATTAGATTAATCCTAGCCATTGATTGTAAGGCCAAAGGCCTATATAAAGGGGTGGCACTTCATTTGTCCACCAACCAAGCAAGTTGTATCTCTTACTTGAGCAATACAAGCTTTCTTCTCCCAAGCCTTCTTGTTCTCTAGTCATTCTCTTCTCTAGTCACAAGCCTAAGTGTGCTAGCTAGGTAGGCTGACTTAGCACTACAAGTCGAGTTGTGAGTAGCTAAGTGCCGCACGGGTGCTTAAAATATTAAGCCCGTGACAAATGGCTCACTTAGCTTGTGAGATGATGTGGGTAAAATCACTTTTAGATGAGACAAGTTTTTTCTAGTGGGGAGCCATGACAATGTATTAGAAATCAAGCTGCCATATATATTACCACTATTACTATGTTTCGGGATATGGTGATGAGGAAAGAAATTGTTATATCATTTGTTAGATTGAGTGATCAATTAGGAGATATTTTTACAAAGGCTCTGAGTAAGGGATCATTTTTATAATCTTTATAACAAGCTGCTCAGGATAGATATATATGCGCTAGCTTGAGGGGGGAGTGTTAGAGTTAGTACATGTGTTCAAGTAAAGACTGTTTAGTAATTTTATTATTATTAATATATAAAGGGCTATCTCATCATTCAAGGGTGAGAAGTCTCTCTCTTTTCCTAATCTGAATGGTGAGATAGTCTCTCTCTTTTTCTAATCTGAATGGTGAGATAGTCTCTCTCTTTTCCTAATTTTCTTTTTGCTCTACGACTCACTCAACAATTGGCATAAAATTTAAGGGGCCATTGCTTGGTGCGATGGTAAAATGCTCTGGCTGTCAAGCGCGTGAGAGAGCAAGTTCGAGTATGAGAGCAACCACTTTGTGCAAAATAATGCCAAAGGTTAGTTTTTCTCTGGTCTATCCCTCCAAGCGCCTCACAGTGGTGGGACCAACACTGAACAATGGTCTTTATATTGGCATAACATTAACAGTTGTTTTGGCCAGATGTGAATGAATTACCTCTTTGGGATAATGTGGGTTCAACCACTCATCTGATATAGAAATTTGTAATACTTGGATGCAGGGAAAAAAAGAGAAACTGGATATAAAAGGAAAATATTTTTATTTTCATTTTTATTTTGAAGCTCAAAAGCAATTAAAGGAATCTGTTTTGCAATTGAAGCAGGACAACAATTTGATCAACTTGAAGTTTTTGATTACTTTATATAAACTTGGCAGCATACCATTTAATAACTTAGACAGTGTGGCCTCAATAAAACTTTGCTACTATATAAGCTCAGCTCTGTTTGGTGTTCCCCATAGTAATGGTAAAATACAATGCTATATTTCTTAAATAATAAATAAAGATAAAAAAGTAATTTTACAAGATTCAAATTATGCCACATCGTTCATAACTCCTGTGCACAAAATTCTCTGCAAAGGGGGAAACAAGTTAGTGGTAATAACAACCCATAAATTCTCTTGGCAAAATGGAAGGAAATTAATAGTAACAAAGAGATTGTGTGAGGTAAGTACATGTGCATAGCATATGCTACCCTTCTAGTTACTTTAATGTCAATTTGCTGATAATTTATAAACGTTTACCCAATGCAGAATGACAAATTAGAACTTTTGAAAGTGGGTTCCCTTCAGCATCTTGGAGAAAATATGCTTGCCTTTCTGCTTCAGGCTGGTGCAACTTCTCATCTTCCTAAAGGCGAGGCAGTGGAAGCAAATGGAAAAACTGGTTACGACACTGCTATATTTTTTGACATTTTGGTACTTTTATACATATCAAGACTCTACCACTGTTCTTGGCTTAAGCTTTTGTTTTTCTTGACCACTGTCATTTTCTAACACCAACGTAATGGCAATCTCAGGGGATATACATGATCGTATTCCATCAACGTTTTGCCAATATGCTCTATAATTCAGTAATATTGCAGTCACTCTTGATATGGACTACATCATTGCTAATGGGTGGTTCTTCGGCTGCGATATCATTGGTCTTATCATGTTTGACAGTTTTTCTTATGTGGATTTGCTCATTAAGTTTCTCTGCTCTTGTTGCCTTCGTTCTACCGCTCATATCGTCATCGCCAGTACCCTATGTTTCAAGCCCATGGTTGGTAGTTGGTTTATTTGCTGCACCTGCTCTTCTTGGGGCATTGACTGGCCAACATTTTGGTTATCTCATTCTTCAAAGATACTTGTTCAATGTAGTTTGGAAAAGAAAGGCAAATCTGTCTTCTGTTACTCAAGCTGATTTGGCCAAGTTAGATGCTGAAAGATGGCTCTTTAAAGCTGGTTTGATCCAGTGGCTTCTTCTCCTGATGATTGGAAACTATTATAAGATTAAATCTTCCTATTTGGCTCTTGTTTGGCTAGTCTCACCTGCATTTGCATGTAAGCTTACATTTACTACTAGTATATGACCCTGGGTAGTATGCTGAGGTGTCTGGGAAAAACATGGTATGAGGTGTCAAACACCCTAACTATAAGAAAAGAATTTAAAATGTGATAAGTGGGTAATGGGATTTGTCTGACCTGACAAATTTTGACATGCCCAACACTTCTTGCAAGGCTAAATTATATTATTCTTCTAACATAGCTGATATTCATTAGTAAGATGGGAGTCTTTGGTTTTAACTGATTCTATATTTTGGAATATTTAGATGGCTTGCTTGAAGCAACTTTATCCCCAGGCCGGTTACCAAAGCCACTCAAAACTCTAACCCTGCTGATGGGCTTATCGTTACCATTTTTAATTTCGGCTGGAATGTTTATTCGCTTGGCGGGCACAATTATTGGGATTGCAGTTCGATTTGAAAAGTAAGCTTATAATGTTGTCAATTTATGAAACCGCAACGACTCTTAACTACAACGAATTGTCTGTTATTGTATTCTTGTTTGTTTCTTTTGTAAGTTTTCAATGGTAGAACTTATGATAGAGCTTGGTAAATAGTAACCTTGAAAAAAGTGTATTGTGTTGAACAGGTACAACAGAAAAATCCTCATAAGTCAAGGTTTGGTTTGTTTTTCTTTTATTAGCAGTTGTACTACATTTAGACTTACTAGAGTCATTATTTGTTAGATCCAAGGAATTATTGTTAAGTGGGTGTCATTAATCTTTATCAAGGACTTAAGACTAATTAACCCTAGTTTTGTAGAGTTTGGGGGGGGAACTTAGGTTTTAATTTTTGTAGCCTTTCCCTTTTTTTTTTGGTAATTATGGGTTCATCTCCTTCGAACACCTTCAATATATGTACACATAACCTTTATTGATAAATAAAAAAAAAAATTATGTGCAATAAGTTAAACTGCTACATAGGCACTTGCAGACTACATATATAATATATTTACACACAAATTAACTAACATATGAATATGTTTTACAAATTAATAATTCTTTATTTTTTTGATAATTTTTCTATATAATTATGATTATAAATCATGTTAGTTTCTTGAAAGGTTTTTCACTAGTCATAGGTGTAATATGAGAACTTTTGTTCGAGTAGATTTACAATTGTCATTCCTATAGAAATTCCAACAAAAAAAATGGTTAATTACACTTTAGTACCCTTCCCAATTTCAAATAAGGCCCTTGATTATCAATTGTAACAATTCAGTCTCTCAATTTTTAATTTCATTTCAATTGAGACTAATTGCAAACAACCGTCCTAAATTAATTACATTTTAGTACCTTGTAATTTCTTATGGGTTTCAAAATAATATCCCTTAATTGTATACGAATTTCAAATAAGGCCCTATAATTTTATATTGATTTCAAATGAGATCCTATAATTTTAATGCGTAAACGATTGCCATTAAGAATTTGAGATGTCCGTTAATAGCTGTTTGCACATGGCTTCAATTGAAATGAAATTAAAAATTGAGGGACTAAATTGTTACAATTGATAATTAAGGGACTCATTTGAAATTAGGACAAAACTTCAGGGTACTAAAATATAACTAACCCAAAAAAAAAAAAATCATCTCAAACAAATTGAAGTTGAGGCAATTATCATATTTAAAGCAAGCTTTTATAAATGGAGATTTTAGTGGGCTTTAGTCCAATGTCCTCCCTTCAACACAACATCCATTCAACTATGTTCATAATCTTATGTTTTATCCTTTAAATAACATCAAATCAACTATGTCATGCAAAGCCTCACTGTGAAATTTCATGGTCAAAAACAAAATCTATGTTATTACTCATACTTCATACCTTAGAAATTATCCATTAGAACTTTAACCATATACATTTTGTACGTGTTGGAATGCCATATCATAGTGGCATAGCCCGTGTATGGCTAGACTTTTTAGTATTCATGCTCATTTATGGGCCTGCTTTATGCATCCTAATGGTTTAACAATGTGATGAGCATTTTGTACATTCAAAAAATCCATATATAATACCCGTCTTAGTCATGGTTCATTATTACTGCATGCTCTGATTCGAAACTACGTTTTTTTTATATTTTATATTGTTGATCTCTTAGATAATAGAGTGTAAATAGTAACCTTGCCTTGTATTTGTGTGCAGGAACCCTGGTAGCACACCCGAGTGGTTGGGAAATGCAATGCTTGCTATATATATTGCCGTTATCATATGTCTGACGTTGGTGTATCTCCTTTCATATGTTCACATTTCAGGTTTTTGTTTATCCCAATTATCTCTTTGGTTGCACGTGATAGTGATATATTGTCAATGAACATGTATGTTGCTAACTTGCAATTAGGTGGATGGATTGAAATCGCGGTCGTGTTATATGACATGGTCGCGGTCGCGATGTAACGGTATCGGGAGTATTCGGTCATTCATAATGGGAATCGGAAATCGCAGTTATGATTTTTTTCAAACACTAACAAGTTTCTTAAAAGTCATTGATACACATATCTTGACTACAATTTATCACATTTTAATATTTTTTACTATTATTTTTTAATTTTTTAACACCTAAAAAAATATTTTTCTTATAAATAACACTTAAGAAGATATTTTATTATTTTATATGGGTTTTCTGTAGTTAAGTTAATAAGAAGTATCACTTAATTTGAATAGGATTTACAACAAGTAATATAAATAATAACGAAAAATAATTCTAAGCATGAAAATCAATTTAGTGTGATTAGTTTTGGAATAACTTTTTTTAAAAACAAATTGAAGCCAAGAGGCTTTTTCGAGGTCATATTGACCCGAATGTTTTGATAACCCATTTCAATTTTTTTGGATTATTTTGTTTAGTATCTCTCTTATATATAAATCTTATAAAAATAGAAATCATAAGAATGATGAAAAAAAAATTAAAATTTTAAAATTAGAAAAAAAAAAAAACTCAAAACAATTGTAACCTATAACGGTTAATATGTAATGGCCATAATGGTCCTGAATCGGCCCGTAATAGCTAATATGTAACGATATCGGCCGATACGGCCATGAATTTTTGTCACACCGATATATCAGCCTGTAACGATATCGGAGGATCAAAAAACCGATCCGTAATGTAACGGTCATTATTTAAAACCATGGGGGTTTCAATTTTGATTCAGAATTTAGAATTCAGACCCAGACCGAGGCAATGCTTTTGTCTTCAGGTTCTTTTCTAATATAATGGATGAACACTGTGTATGAGAGAGGGAGAGGGAGAGGGAGAGGGAGAAGGAGAAAAGAGGGGGGGGGGGGGGGCTCAAGATCTAGATGAGTATGGATCCAGAACTATTTTGTTTTGCCTAGGGCTTCCTAGTTACATTATAAGTTTAAGTAGGAAACTGATGTTTTGCAGCTGCTTTTCAATGGTCGGTTAGATTTGAAGTATATTGACAGATGGTAAATGATGATGCATATAGAACAACCATAGAAGGATACATTTGGAATTTGGGAATAGGATTTGGATCCAAAGCATATTCAAATCATATATTCAACCTAGGTGCCCAACCTATTACAAGGATTCAAATCTACAAAACATGGACAGTTCTGATCAAAACTCAGGTTACCCCAGGTATTTCATACCCTAATGCTCATATAGTTGCCCCACCAAACTTCATATTCTGCTTTGGGATGAGTTAGATGATTTGGGATGTAAGTACCTGTCGACTCTTGTGGTGTTGGGGATAGCTTAGGATGAATAATATTTTCAAGAAATGAGCTGTTTCACGCATAAACATGTAATATTGAACCAATATTTTGTATTCATAAAATGAGAGAAAACTGACTTAGATGGTTTGGCCATGTTCAACAAAGGCCTGTAAATAGGAAGTGTGACATGATCCACATTGAGGGTAAAGTTAAGGAAAAGAGGAGATCGAATTAACTTGGATTGAGGTAGTAAGGATATGATAGCATGTGCTTTAACTGAGGGATGACTTCAAGTAGAGCAAAATAGTGAAACATGATTCATGTAAGTACCCCAACTAGTTGAGATAAGGCTTGGTTGAGTATTGATCCACTGTTTGGTTGATGGGTCATCTCTTGGCCTCAAAATCACACCAAAGAATAATACATGCTGAATGAACTATTTAATTCTTGAACCATGACCCAAGTCTGTCATGATCATCCAAGATCAAGTGATAGAAGGTGAGAATCATCTGATCTTTCGATTATAACCACTGGTACATTTTGTTGTGCCCAATTAAATAGCTTGGATTTAGTATATGCACTGGTGGGCAGTAAACGGAATATAATAGGCATGGAGAAGTGAGTGAAAGGCTATTGGCATGGATGTGGGTGTTCAGATCATTTAGTGGCAAAATTGGATATATGCATTATGTTCAAACTTGGTTCTAGAATTGCAGCCACATTAATCTGCCAATGTTTCCTCAGTAACTATGCCTTTTCTTTTCTCCCCTTCAAGTAGGCTCCGGTTCTCATTCTTTCTCTATATTTTTAGGTGCACCATTACATCAAGTTTCTTGAGATTATGTGTTTACTTGGTTTTTATCATGAAACTTACTTTATTTGTGAAATTGGTATCTAGGTGCAAAATTGCCAATTATCCTTGCAACATGTATTCTGTTCAGTCTCTCATTTGCTGCAATATTATCTGGTATTGTTCCACCATTTACTGAAGACACTGCCAGAGCTGTAAATGTGAGTATCTTTTGGTCCTTATGTCAGTAGTGTCTATCAAAATGATTCTGTACCTAATGTTCATATTGAATACAGTTTTCAATTTGTCATTGGCTTGTGAAAATGTCCATATATGCATCAATTAAATCCTCACAGAATTAGCTAGTGAGGAATTTTAAGATGATCCAATTTGTATCACATTCAAGCTGTTTTGCATCCAAGAACATCTACCAGCTGAACTATTTGTTTGATTGAAGTTAGTTCGCATCTTTATTCTTTCATGTAAGGAGTCATAGATGATTTGCCACCTTTGAACTGAAGTCTCAGCTGTGTTATTTTTTTGAAATTATTAAATATGGTGATGTTTCCAACAACAACGACGACCAAAAAAAAGTAGGAGAAGAAAAGGAAACAAAGATGTTAAGTTCAATATGTCATTGCCATGCCTTGTTGAACGTCCACAGTAGCTTTCTGCAGCCCATCATTAAGCAATAGGGTGTTTTACTGCCACATGAAAGAATATATCCATCCTTCTGATCTTGCATTCTTTGTGTAGTGCATAATAAAGGAATCGTTGTTATGTCAGCCTGTCAAATTTATTGAGATTTGAGACAAAGAAATGGGGAAATTAGATGATTTGCGCATTCATATCCATGGCTGAATAACTAGTCAATGTTTCAGGCCATATAAATGATATTAGTTGAGCAATTCATGGTCAACTTCTTGGGCTCTCCCCAAATTTTACTGTTCATACTTAGTAGTATGTACTTCTAGTTTACTTATCTACTGGCATGAGTGATTCATTAGATTATATTCCGATTGTTCGCTTAGTTTATTACAAAATATAGTTTTCTTTTGACTGATTTTCCTTGTATAGATATCTCAAGTTTTGATTTCCTTTCTATGGGATTTCCTGATGCAAAGGCTAGCCCCTATTTCCTGTTTAATTGAGTCACATAACTGAGAAGTTTATGGTGACTGCATTTTTAATAAAAGTATATACAGGCTAGACTTGTTATCTATAACTGTAGTCAAATTACGTTTTATTTTGATTTAGCTACAAACAAAAAAAAGTCCGGCCTATGATCTTTGGAGGTGGGCATGAGTGTTAGTTTCCAACAAGAGATGAGGTTATGCAGGTCAATCTGCAGAATCTGCACATAGGAATGTGACTATGTCTGAACTTTGTGGATTTTCATTTTTTCAAAATAAAAATTTCTCTTTGATTTTTTTTTTTTTGTGTATACTAGGAACATTAGATAATAAAAATTGGAGAAAGTAATATTTATCAAAAAGCATTGGAGAAAGAAAGTAATCACTTGAGAATCTATTGTGTAAGAAAAAGGCATAATTTAGTTCTGCACTTTTTTCAAGTAAACAAAGGGAATTCATTTCTAAATATCTCAACAGGTTCAGATCTTGGTGTTGTGTCCATAAGTCTCAAACACACCAATCATTGCGAATAAAAGTGTCCTACATCTTATAGGGTTTAACTCAACCTATTATAGTCAATTTGTTGGATTTCCTGCAAAGTTCACTGATTTTCTTTGGTACTTCAATTCCCATTTTATCTTTGTGAGATCATGATATACATTGCTGAGCCCATTCTCTAATAATTTAAGATTTTAAAGTAGTTGGTTGTTAACGTGATACTAAAGTACGCAAAGGTCTTGAGTTTGAGATCGAGTTCAAATTTCACTCCCAACCAGATAATAATTCATGCACCTGTTGGCCTACTCGTGGTAGGGAGTTTGGCCACACGTTAGGGGCATCTTAGCGGATAGAATAATTAAATTACACCCTCTCTAACTTATCAAAAAAATTACACCCTCTCTAACAACTTAATCTTTTAGAGTAGTTGGTGGTTAAACATAGTATCAAAACAGGCAAAGGTCCTCCACTCAAACCTTTTCGCCAACCACCCTAATAATCATAATTGATACACATGTTGGCCCCCATGTAGTGGAAAATTTGGTCACACATGAAGGGGCATGTTAGAGGATTAAATATTTAAGTTAAACTCTCTCTAACAACTTAAATTTTTTAGGAAATCGGTCTTCTAACAAAGTATCATAGCCTTGCTTCTAGGAGATCTTGGGTTCTAAATCTCTCTATCCATCATTCTATTTGTAGGTACATTGTGCATTCTGTTACTCTATTATGTTTGCCGCTCCATGTGGGAGACAAGGCCGAACATGAGTAAGGGTGTGAGAAATTGATATACATTGTTGGAGCACATGAGGGAGGGTGTGAGAGCTTGAAATACATTGTTGAGCACATTCTCTAATAGCTCAAGCTTTTATAGTAGTTAGTTGCTAACAATCTTCAAACCATTTTAAATCATGAGTGTAATTTGTTAATTATTGTTTATTCATTTGTTGCATGGGATTTCCTTAACAAACATGAGCATCTGATTAAATAGATTATCAAAATTAATAGAAATTATAAATATTTAATGGTTCTCAGGTTGTGCATGTCGTGGATACAACAGAGTATGGTGAAAACCAAGAACCGAGCTCATATATTTCTCTATTTTCAACAACACCTGGAAAGTTGACGAAGGAGGTTGAACATATAGGAGAAGGATTTATTTGTGGTAGAGAGAAGGTTTTTGATTTCGTAACTTTTTCAGTTCAGTATGGTTGCTGGACCCAGAATGATGCTGGAAGTGGGTGGAGCAAATCAGATATTCCCGCACTTCATGTTGAGAGTGATAGAAAGGGTACTGACAGAATTACACGAGTTTCAATTGACACTAAAGTTTCCACACGTTGGTCTCTTGCAATCAATACGGAGGAGATAGAAGACTTCAAGTTCAAAGGTATTAGAACTCTACTGAAGCTGCATCCTTTTCTTTTTCTTTGTCAATTCTTATTTTTCATTTTATTTTGGGTTAATTACTAAAACACCAGCTGTGATTTGGGTGCAAACTTGCTGTACATCTATATAGACACCCGTAATAGTTTCCTATAAATAATTGGCGTCTCTCTCAAGTTTAACACAACTTAAAGTCTTAAACAGCCCCTGCTATTTGGGATATATTGCTCAGTCTGCTCAGTGAATTTTTTTTACTATGCTCAGGCAATCAATACAATCCCACTATGTCAGGATCCTCCACTTGATTGCATTTTAAGAGATCAGTTCTGCTGAATTCATTCTATTAATTCTTTTGAGTTCTTTAGATAGTAGGATTTAATGAATATCTTGACCCAAAAAATCAAATCAATTGGCTAAAACTCACACAATCAAGCTCATCTTTTGAACTTTAAATTAACAAAGCAGGACCCAACATATGGTGGGTGTTAATCCTTATTAATGATATTTGTGTGGCAAAATCTGAAGTGGTCAGATAATCATAATATTGAGGATTCATTGGAAGGGTCTCAGGTACTTTTACATAACGCTTGTAGTCCTTCTTGTGAAACATTCTCGTGGGTCTTTAAGTAATTAATCCTATAGAAACTTGTTGGATGGTTGAGGGAACTAATGAATATTTATGATTAAGATATCTAGCTACTTTCGGGTATTGATGCCAGTGTTATTAAACCCAGCCTGGCCCAGCTGCCCAGTGGGTCAACCCGGTGAACTAGAGGCCAAACCGGTCCGGTTTTGTTATTGGACCACTTAAGAATCTGAACCGGTAAAAATTGGTTATCCCGACCGATTTTATGGTTGACCCCCCAGTGAACCGATTAGATTGTAAATAATTACAAAAAAAATGACTTAATAACCAAAATTTTAAGTGCTTTATACTCATGAATGATATTAAAATACCTTTAAAGTATATTTAATATATTCATTAGGTGTTTTTATTTTTTATTATCATGCTTATGTAATATTTAACTTTTATTTTAACAATAAATTTGATACTTTATTTATAATTTAGTTATTGAAATAAGAAATGACAATAAAGGAATTCATATAATATTAGATTTTTTTGTTCGATATTAATTTATAAGGTATGATAATACACAATAATATGTTATTTAACATATTACATTCATATTTTATTATTTATCTATTTTGATTTACTCTAGAATATACTTTTTTTTTGTCAATAAAAGAAGATATATATGGCGCCCGAGGGGGGCACACCAATGAACAAAAGAATGGGGAAAGGCAGCAAAATCACAACCTTTATTCACCCAGAAAATCAATGAAGCTTTCTAAATAAATACAATTGTCCTCTTTAAGCCAAAAACATAAATGATGCAAAAAATTGTCTTTAATCTTCCACATAGATGATTCATTCCCTTCAAAAATGCGGTTGTTGCACTCCCTCCAAACACACCACAAAAGACAGAGAGGGGCCATCCTCCATGCTGGTTTTACATCTTTCCGCATTCTATTGTACATCCAGCTGATCAGGGTATCATGAACTGTAGCTGGCGTCACCCAACAAACCCCAAAAAGGGAAAGAACCATATTCCAAACATCCCTAACCACCAAGAATCAAAATTTCGTTTCACAGTGTTGTTTCGGTCACCCAAAAAAGGAAACATTTCAGAAACGTTTTGGAAATATAGTGGAAGCAATGAAAAAAATTAAAATATGTAGAAACACTTTGAAAATATAAAGTAAAATATACGAATGTGCGAAGATAAATAGTATAATTAATTGTAAATGTTTTAGGGAACATGTCCATCCACACAAGAAGATATTACGGTGAAATTGAAAAAAAAAAACGTAAATGCAAATTAGTTATTAATACCAAATAACTCTTTATTAATTAAAAACTAGTATAAAAAAATTAGAGCTAATTTTTAATATAATATGAATTTATTATATATTTATTATAAAATATGTAAAGTTATTATAATTAAATATAATACCATAATATAATAGATATATACTATGTAATATCCAAAAATTAGACAATTTGACACAAGTTAGATATAAAATAATAAGTAAAACAAGTAGTGATTTAAACCTATTATAATTAGCAACTAAGTATAAAACAAATAACAATTTAAACCTATTATAATTCGTAACTAAGTATTAAATTAATTGTTTATCTACACTTTATTTTTCCTACTACTTTCTATTAATTTAGGAAAAATAATAGAAATATCTTCATTTTGAGTCTAAATCCTTGAAAAACAAATGGATATTATATTTTACTAACTTCTATAATTATTATTTACACAAAAGAAATGTTTCCTCTGATTTAGTATGTTTCCACTAGTTTCAGAATATTTCCATGGAAACAGTTTTGTTTCGATGGAAACATGTGAATTTTGGTATTCCACTAGTGTTTCGTTTCGGTTTCTTGAAAAACGGAAACATTTCGGTCGTTTCGATGGAAAAGAAACAAAATTTTGATCCTTGCTAGCCACCCCACAATGCAAAAGAAGATGATTCATTGTTTCTTCTTTGGCCTTGCACATACAACACCTACTCGGCATTTGGTAACCCCTCCTGTGAAGATTCTCTGTCATCAAGATAGCACCCCATGCTGCTGACCAACAAAAGAATGTACCTTTCTTGAGAAAACTTTCCTGCTAGAATATACTTTAAAATATATGTTTAATCTTTTAAAATATTTTTTTAATATTTTAATAATATGACCGGTCCAATCGGTTGACCCATTGGTTGAACCGGTGACCCATTGACCTAGTCTCTTTAATGAGTCAGGGTCCATGCCGAGTTTAATAACTATGATTGATCCTCTATATAATTTATGGTTTGGATAGTCCAACATGTTCCCCAGTTGAATGAGTTGTCAATTTATGTTGTTGTTGATTGTCCACCATGTCCTCTTGATTAGGAGGAGGTCATGAGTTCAAGTCTCACTCCTTATATTTGGGGGATGTGAGCATTATTTTCACTCAATCATAAGCTAGGTTGGCTTGTCTGTTCAAGACCTATATTTAAGAGGCTCCTGGTTTGGGTTGTTTTGGTTTGTACTTTTGAATTATGTTGTTGTTAGGTGTTATGTAATATTGTAATTGTACTATTGAGTTGATTGATTGAAATATTGTAATACCCATCGCTTCTATAAAAAAAAAAAGGAGTGCTTGCAAAAAACTTGAAGGTTCTCTTACATTTTATCCTAATTGTTGAACCTTTATGCATTCAGTTTTTTAATGCAAAATATATGTGAGGAAAAATCTTGTAATTTTTATGTTGGTAATTCGTTTTTAAAATTTGTTATTCTTTAAACTAGTAGTTGAGTAGTAGTTGAGTGGCGCAAATATCGCTAGTCTTAAGATAAAGACTCAAGAAGCCTCGGAAGTATGAATAAGTCTAAAGAAGTGTGCAATACAAGATGATATTGTCATGCATCTCATGCACTACAGTTTAGACACATAACTTTAGGGTTGTGTTAGTTTAGAATTAAGGTTAAAGCTTATAATGATCTTATGTGAAGTTTGGTTTTGACCATAGGCTACATTTTACTAATGGAAATTGACAAAATATAATTTTAAACTTATTTTAATTATTTATATGACAAACTGGAAAAACAGTAAATGGTCCGTTCGGACGCATGGAGCCATCGTTCGAACGGTGGCATTGATTATAAGTCATAAAATTTTTCCGTAACTTAACCATCCGAACGATGGAAGAGTTCCATCCAAACAATTGACTGTTCGAACAATTAAGGATTTACCATCCGAAAGCGTTTCAGTATTTGGATGCCTTCTGATTGGTTGCGTGAACCTTTTTCCGAATTGGATTAGGTTTGTGTTATTTGTATTATAATAGGACCTTACTATGTTTCATGTAAGGAACCTTAACCTCTTGAAGCATCGAAGAACAATTGAGTGATTTTTTAGCTTCACTATTTACATATAGTCAATTCTTGTTTTCAAGGTCAAGAAGTACCTTGTTTTGAAGTCTATATACCCGTGTGTCAGTCAGTATACTAGAATGCATATAACGGGCTAGGCACATACATCTATTGCACAGGAAGTTGCACACTACTAGATGTGGTGGATTTGTGGATCATGGGTGTTGCTGTGACTGTAAAAGGCTAATCAAGGAGTCAGACTGGCTATGAGAAGAGGATTCTACAAGAAGACTAGCAGTAATCCCCTATTTAAATATGGTCAGTTCTTGTTTTCAAGGTCAGGAAGTACCTTGTTTTGAAGTCTATATACCCGTGTGTCGGTCAGTACACTAGGAGGCATATAACAGGCTAGGCATACATCTATTGCACAAGAAGTTGCACACTACTGGATGTGGTGGATTTGTAGATCATGGGTGTTGCTGTGGCTGTAGAAGGCTAATCAAGGAGTTAGACTGGCTATGAGAAGAGGATTCTACAAGAAGACTAGCGGTAATCCACAAGGCCATGGCAGGTTAGTTACTTAGGGATTTGTTTTTGTAGACTTGTGTTGTTTTCTTTGTTGATTAGTGGATTTTTTTTACAGCTGGCGGATTTTTTTCCTCAAGAGGGTTTCCACGTAAAATCTGTGTCTTTTTTTTTATATCTGTTTCTGTTTGTTTATTGTTGTGGTTGACTTCGTATATGCATGAATTCATAATTTTAGTAATCTAACAAGAGAATTTCTTCGATAGTAATTGAATCTAGGGTATTAAATAAGTTATTTTATCTACATTTTAATTAGATTTAGTGTTTAATTAATTAAAATCTGATATAAATTCTTCCACTCTTGGTCGATAATTATATCACAAGTTTTTATATCAGCCGAAATTATCAATATATTTCACAATATGTTTGATCCAAATGCAAAGGGTGTTAAAGAAATAATAACATTGGTTGGGTATCATTGTAAGACTTCTTTAATTGTGTGTTTGATGGAAGATCAGTTTAGTTTAATGTCAGTTATGTCTCACTTAAACATTGGCTTTTTAAATTTATCTTTATTCTGGAAAACTTCAACTAGATGCTATACTGCTCATATATACTTCATAACTAGAAGGAAAGTTAACGTAAAAATAGGCCTTTGAAGTGCAACCTACAGCTAGTTGCATTATCTACCAATATGTATATTTATTTTTTTAAAGGTAAGTAGCCCTTGGGGTGCAAGTTGAACCTGGCCTTACCTACCAATATTCCATAAGTTCCCTAGAATGAATGGCTAATTCTAAATTTTATATTCAAAATTACTACAAGCTTCGAATTTTTTATCACCACAATTGCTGTTTTTTTTTTTTCCAGAAATCTTTATGTAAATAAAATATCTAGTTCTAGTATCATTGATAATCTAAAACACTCACTACAGTCAACCTTCTTATAATTAATTGTCACGGGAGATTGAAAATTAATTAATTATTAAGTTTTCTCATACCTCATTAACCAATAAGTGTTTTTTACATGTAAAATATTTTTAGTACAAAAAATAAGACCTAATATAAAAAATTTCAAGGACATTTTTATTTTTTTTATAAAAAATACATATAATACTCAACTTAAGGCATAAAAATTTCATAATATCCATTTTCAAGTAAAGAAGTTGTGTTTCCTGATATCATAATTTTTCGGACTTATAATACTTTGACTTCAATTATGTTGAAGTAATAAATATAATTATCTAAACATGACATCAATGGGATATATATAAGTTCATATATGACTATTTTATCTCTCTAATAATTAATATTATAAAGAATTTAAAAAAAAAAATTTTTTTTAGGTAATATAATTATTAATTATCCACCATAGAAGTTTCTTAAAAAGTTATTAATTATTAGAGATTATCAACTTATTGAATATTAATTATAAGAGGGTCGATTGTACTATATATTTGTGGAAAAAGAATTATAACATCTTGATTATTATGTTCATCAAGATCAAGAGACCGCTTTAGAGACCATCTCTGATGAACATACATAACATCTCAAGGATAATTTAAGTACCCAATAATTGTTGTCAAAGACGAGCACCCGTTCACCTAGATTTTTAGTCTTAGTGCCTTTACATGTTTCAAGACAGGCATCTTCAAAAAGGTGACACCTAGAAGTGATTAGGCCATAGCCTTTTTAATTGTATTGTATTTTACTTGTAGGGCCAGTGAGTTCACAAAAATTTCTTTTATATAAGAATTGGATTGATAACAAAACTTTGAATATTCATTGGGAAGAAAATACAGAAGCTTAAAATGGTGACATCACTTAAATACGTCATATGTCATCTTTAGATTAGACTTTTTAGTGTGACCCAATAACTACATAACTATAAGTTGGCACCTTGCTTCACTTGGGTAAGCACTTTTTTGTTGCCTCGCTTTTTGGGCAACTCGGGACCTTAGCGCCTTAAGGACACTTTCTACCTTAACTACACTACCCAATTATTCCTCTTATCTCCAGTCAAGTAACTGATTTGAAATAAAAGTAATTGACAACCTTCTTCTATAAAACGGAGTCTGTACTTTCATAAATTGCCTAGTACTTGCCACAGCAAAATCTCTACAACTTTCAATAAAGAGGAATTCAATTTATATTGCTTAAAGAAATTTAATCACATAACCATTACCATTATGCATGGCATTAATAATGGAGTTGCCAAAACTCATTTTCAGTTACGAATATTTGAGCTTAAAAGGATGTGTTGGTCTTTTCTCCCCTTTGAAGCACAGAAAACTTAAATCTATAATGATGTTACTTTTTTCTTAATAAATGAATCCTTTTAAAGAAAATGGGCAAAACTTATGAACAAAGGGAAAGTACAGGAGTCCAAAAGAAACTGTGAAATAAAAGAAAAATCTGAAGCGTACTCTTTATTGGCAATGACTCCAAGAGAGCTGAAAGAAAAGCTTGTCTAATTTCCTGACCTAGATAGCCAAGACCAATTTTACCAGCAAGTTCTTGAGCTGAATGAAGTTTGGAATTCTCAAGTCTTCACTTACTATACTCCTCTTTCAACATGCGTGGAAGAGGCAGAGCAATACAAAAGCTCTGCTGTTGAATATTCTTTCACAATGTTCCTTAAGGGCCCTACTCTCACAATCTCATTAAACCATAACTATTGCAACCCTGCATGAAAAATACTTATAGTTGATTAAATACAAGAAATTTGCATTAGGGCACTTATAGCTGAAATCAACTCCATGTTCATGTCAGATAAGTTTTAGTTTGCTAGTTTCACTCATGCAGTAGTTGATGAGCTTGTCATGAACTGTTCTGGTAACTTGAGCACCAAACAGTTTAGTGTACTATATTGTCAAAGTTGAGCACATCCTCTTCTGAATTTCTGTTAGAGCTCCGCAACACAAGTATGAACTTGGATATATCTTTGGGTTTTGGGCATGGATATGGATATTATATACACTGTTCTTATAAATTATTTTGTGTCATTATATTTGTAATTATAATTGGGATAAGGCTTTGTTCAGTTGAGTATATTTGTACTTGAGATGGTGTTGCCCTAATATCTTCATCTGTGGTTCTGCATCTTTTTTGTAGTTGGTTACACAAATTCTACTGTATCAAATTAGCTTGGTATGACTGCTCAGTATACCTGACATTACCTTCTTTCCTAACTCTTTCTCAATTTTCTTCTGGAATCCAGAAAATTCTGAAGAGTTAGTTCCATTTGGTGAAAAGAGCAGCGTGGATGGATGGCACATTATTCAGTTTTCAGGAGGGAGGAATGCCCCAACAAGGTTTGATCTGACCCTTTTCTGGGTCAAAAATTTTACCCGGCTGACACACAAGGACAATGACGAGAGAGAGGGTGGGCATCTCCTAAAATTGAGAACAGATTTGGACAGACTGACACCTAAATATGAACAAATTCTTATGAAGCTTCCTCCTTGGTGTTCTTTATTTGGGAAGTCCACCTCTCCCCTCACCTTAGCTTTCTTAAGTAGTCTGCCAGTCAATTTCTAGGAATCTAAACTTTCATGCCGCCGTTGGAAACATGGGAGTGGGTGAGAACACACAGACAAGAAGAAGAAGAACAAATGATCCTCTCTTTTTTTTTTTCAGTTGGTAAAACTTTAATTTGTTATAGAGCTGCCAGGCCTTTCAATTTCTTGTACCATATGTAAGCACATTGACATTGAGATCCTTCAATTTCTTTGACCATGTATAAGCAGATAAAATGGGCTGATGTACTAATAAGAAGTGTAATTTATTTGTATTATCTCGTTGGCTTTAAGTGTATGGGGAAAAAGGCTCAAAACCATCCATGTGGTAGTTAGAAAGAGGATATATATCTGCTTCTTGATAATTTAGTTCTTACATATCTCATTTAATTGCAAAAAGTTGGTAGCAGTGAAATGTTTTATTGGTGATATTACTGTTTCCTTTTCTTTTGTTTTTTTCCTGGGTAAGCGGAATTTTATTTCACCAGGTAACTACTAGAGAGAGATCTCACAAGGAATGTAGGATCTCGAATGCCATCCAAGTTCAAGATGACCAGGCTCGAGCACATCTGAAGTGAGAGTTAAGACAGTTACTGGATGAGCAAAAAGAGACCCAGTTGTCACCCTTTTCTGAATGCACCCTGTAGCTGCATCAACCTAAACTTGTCTGATCACCAGTATTGGTAGAAATGGTACTGACTTGTTAATGTAGAATTTGGTTTCCCTGTGCAACTCCAACTCAAAACTTGCTAGGTTTTGGTGGGGTCAAAAGAAGGGAATGAAGAAATTGGGTTAATTTCTAGATTTGCATATATTCAACACGACTTTGCTTGCCAACCAAGGCTGGATACTACTTTCCAATCCTGATGCATTCTGGTCTGAGATTCCCTCGTTCAGTTTTAGGCATGGTCCAGTATCTTGGAAGTCTGTGAGCTGTTAGAATAAGGTCTCTGTTGGAATGTTTATAATGGAGCTGAATCGACTCAGCGTTTATTCCAGCAATGTAGTTGGGTTACCGGAGTTTGGATGGCTGCTCATTTTCCTGCGATCATTAGTAGTTGGCATGCTCAAAGATTTGATGGTTGGATCTATAATCTTTTCACATTCTTGTGGATAGATTACGAGGAATTGCATTAGATCAGACTGCTTTTGTGTGCTGGGCAATTTGGAAGGAAAGAAACACATTTTTAAAGGTACTAAAGTTTTGCCTAACTGTCCTGAGATTAGTTTTCAACTGTCTAGATACGAGGTAACTCGAGCCTAATTTGGCTGGGTTGGACTAGAGATACCTAAATCATTAAAAAAAAAAAAATTGCCTACCTGAGTTATTCAGAGCTTTAGGAACCTTCTCACACTCTCGGATGGCTTCTAGTTCTTCTGATCCTAATAGGGGAGACGATGATAATCATGCAAATGGTTCAGTTGCCTGGTTTTTTGCAGGGGAAAGATTAGCAACTCTTAGGTTATGTTTAGTACGCATCATGAAATAAAAATGATATGAAATGGAATAAAGATTACTCATTTAAGTTAAATGAATGCTTTGAATAATTTTTAATAGAATGTCAATTCTATGTCATAGGCATTTTCAACCATATAAAATAAGAATAAGGAATGAAAAAGTTAGAATGAGCATTTCTAGAATGCTAATTCTACCATATCAAACATGACGTTAGCATTGCAATTAGAGATTCTAAAGGCATGCCAACTGATGGTGAAGGCATAACTCTCACTTTTTCTAATGTTGTAGTGAGTCTAACTGTCATTAGAGATTCTAACAACATGCTAACTAATGGTAAAGTCTAACTCCTAGTGTTATTACTTGCTCATTTTAGGATCCAAGTTCCTAGAGAGGCAAGGAGAGGGCACGTTGTAAGAATATAATACCATCGATGCTAACAATTGATTAAGTTTTTTAAAAAAAGTAATATTAGAGATCTCTAATTTATACTCCCAATTGTATTCCAATGTCATGTGTTAGTGTCATCATACGAAGACTTTAAAAATTACATCACGTGGGACCTAAAAGTATCACATAATATGACATCACATTAGAAATAAAATTAAGGATACATAAGATATATATATATATATATATATATAATCTCCTGGTATATATTTGATGTCTACTGGATTATATATACCCAATTTTCTTTTAAGAATCCATAAGTTTTCAATCATTTTTATTATAAAATAATAATAATAAAAAAGAAGTAAACAAGACATTCCTAGTAATAGGTGCTTCATATTTCCATTTGAAAATTACATATTTATATTGGAAAGTAAGGAAATATAATTCGGAGAGGTCAATGTAATTATTATTAATAGTAAAATAATAAATTTGTCATTTTCATTAATGTCTCCCGACAATTAAAAGATGAGTTCAGTGTAATATAAAAAATTATAATAAGAATTCTTATAATTATCAAGATATCACGAGTCATGAAAATGAAATTTGTTCTACTTCCTTGGTACAAATATCTTTTCCATTGTGAAGGTGCTAAGAATTTGAAGCGACACAAGTGCAATATGGTGCTGATGTGGCATTTTAAATTGAATATTTTTTTCAAAAGATTTATAACAAAACATCTTCACTTTAATGGAAATATAATTTTTTTCATTTCGAAGAGTAAATATTGAAAAGTGATCCATTAAAATTGAAGTAATTACATTAACCTCTTTTTTAGTTTTTTAGTATCTAATAATTACAAATAGTATCTCTTAAATCTTGTGAAATTACACTATTTTTCCTGTCAAATTTGTCTCCCAAACAACGTTAACGATAGTAAAAAAATTACCAAACAATCTATTGAATAAAATATCTTATAGAAACTCAAAAGTCAAAATCTCTTACAATCTAGTGAGAAAGAGAGGCGTTATTTCTCTTCTATTGCTCTCTTTCTACATTCAATTTTTAGGAACTAAACCTCCTATCTCCAAGCTCTAGCACTCATGTATTGTTTCAGCCGCCACCACCACTGGCCGTGGAGGCTGATTCTATTACAGTTGTCGATCTTCAAAGGCATACAAAATAGTCACTTTTGCTAGGGGTTGTTGTCAAAAACTGCCATCACACTGGCGATGTTATCAGTTGTAGCAAAGTCACCACTTTCAAAAAATTCAGTTGTCGTTGCCACCGCTATTGTTCATCGTCAAGAGATGAAGATAATGTCAATGTGCCATCTCGAAAATGAACCAAAATAGGTTGTGGGTCTTCTTGTATATGAAAAAAATTAGAAGAATAATCTTTCTTATATGTGTGCATATATATGGTTTTGAAATTTTAGTAAAGATAATAAAATAAAAATAAAAAAACTCAATTTTTTATCTAGACTTAAATCATCAAACTTCATAAGTCAAATAACGGTGGTTATATGGAGGAAAAATACGATATTCACACAGAAAATGGAAATGAGATAGTGTAATTTCATAATACATAGAACATAATTATCAAAATTAGACTGAATTGGCCGGTTCAACCGATTGAATCGGAAAATGTATATTAATTCGGTTCAATTCGATTAATATACCATTTTTGTTAAAGAATGAAAATAACCTAGTTGAACTGACGGATTTTTTAAAAAATCAAGTGAACCAATCGATTTAAAAAAAAAATTGGTTAAATCATCTTTTGTCTTATTATTACTTAAATTTTTTTTTTCACAAAATTTTTTATATTTGATGATTAAATGATGAAATTTGATTTAAAATAAGATATTGTTGTATGTATTTTTGTTTTATATACAAATATATAAAACTTATATATTAAAATAATTTTAATGATTGTACTTATATTTTATTATTTATCACTAGATAATAAATTTTTTTAATTTTATATATTTTTAATATATTAATTATAAAATTAGTTGAACCAGTGAATTATAAACCGTCCTTTTACCGGTTCATTATCCGGTCTAATTCTGATAATGATGATATAAAGTATTATATGCAATTGTCAAATAAGAGATGGTAGGTTTCTATTGAAATTTTTTACTTTAAAATTCATTTACCTCTAAATTTTGAAAAATGCATGACTAGTTTGTAAAATGAAAACAAAAAGTGACTGAATTCTAATTATCCTAATCGAATTTCCCCAAAATCTTGTCAGACAGGGGGGGGGGGGTGAGAGATCTCGCAAGAAATGCGGACTATACCGTTGGGAATCTCAGTGTCACCAACTACCACCATTACCTCCCTTAACAGTCTCTCTCTCAATGTCGACAAGCTACCGTTTCCTTCTAGGGTTCCTCGCTCCACCGATGAACCCTCTCTCCCCTTTCTTTCTCGTCTCCGCAAATCAGGTACCCCTCTCTCTCTAAATGTTCATACATGTATGTATATATAGTTTCGGACTTTATCATTTACCGCTTATTCCCAGAATTATATACCTCGTGGCTTCTAAAACATATCTTCTATGAAGTATGTGTGGGTTTCTAGGGTTCAATTACGTTACCTTGTTTTACCTTTTTTATTTTGATCAAAGTTTGATTTTATTTCATGGACTTCAAAAAAAATGGTAGCTTCTTGTTGCCATCGATTTCAATTGGACGGCCGGAAGTTCCGATTGACTTTGCCTGGATTGCTGAATGTTTTCGGGTTTTCCAACATTTGACAACCCTAATTTTTGGGCTAAAGTATTTCGACCATATTATCGAACTACCGACTAATAATGTTTATTCTAATATCAAATTTTTGAACTGTTTTTCCCCCAAATTTCTTGCTGCAAATCTGGATTACGGCCAAATTTGAAGCTGTGAGAGAACTGTCTGAATATGAGTTTGAACCGTAAAGTCCAATTAAATTATTGGAGTTTCTAAGCTTTCACTTATGCACTATTTGTGTTATGAAAGATCTAATTGAATGATTCTTTTCTTGGGTTGTAGAGCTATGGAGAGCCAGTCAAGTGGCCAAAATTTGAGTTGTGAAAATGTGGATTATGGCCAAAATTTAAGCTGTGAGAGGCGACTGTCTGAATATCTGAGTTCGACTATCTAGTTGCTAAATTTTGAAACTGTAATTGTTATAGGCATGAATTTAGACAACCTTGAAGTCCGATTAAATTATTGGAGTTTCTAAGCTTTCACATAATTATGGACTATTAGTGCTATGAAAGATCTAATTGAATGATTCTTTTTTGGGTTGTAGAGTTTTGCAGAGCCAGTCAGGTGGCTGAACTATTCCCCAATGTGTCGCCAGAGATTGTTGTTCGAGAGGCCAGGTTAGAGGACTGTTGGGAAGTGGCTGGCACTCATTGTAGCTCCTTCTTCCCTGAATATTCGTTCCCTTTAGATTTTATGTTGAGGACTGACAGGCTGGTGGCCATGCTAATGGGATTCTCAGTACCTAATGGTTGTCGGAGAACTTGTTTAATTGCTGTCATTGGTAGCTCAGTTGATGGTTCCTCCTTTGGAAGCGAAGATTTCAAAATTGGAGGCTTTGATGGAAACTTTAATCTGAATAAGGGGTATGTAGCTGGGATATTAACTGTGGATACGGTGGCTAATTTTCTTCCTAGAAAAGGGCCGCATCGTCAGAGAAGGTGAGTTTGGTTTTTACTGTAATTTGATAGTAGTTCTACTGAAAGTTAGACTTTTGTGAGGTTTAGCTTAAAAAAATATTAATAATTAAACTTATATGAAACATTTTCTATGCAGCAAGGACACAGTGCTTAACATAAACCATACCAACTATGAACTACCAGAACATTTTGGACTTTATTCTACATCATAGATAGTATTGCAACAAAGATGCATGGATACCTAAGCATACTACGTGTGAGAGGCAAAAAGCTCGCGGTAGAAGTACTTATAAGACATCAATCAAAATAAACAAAAAAACTCAATTTTCTATTTTTTTGGTAAGTAAATTAATTTTCTAGTTATATCGAGTACTCATCACCCATCTAAATGAACTGTTTATAAAAACTGTCCAATAATCAACATTCTCTTTTCAAATCCACAAGTTAGATGTTCAATTCTTACTTTATCACTTTACTAAGTGATTATTGTAGAAACATATTCTTTTAAAGATACATGTTATTTGTATTTTATATTTTACATATATATATATATATATATATATATACACACATGTATCTTTGATAAATATATTTGGTAGGTGATATGATGCTAATGTCCTTGTAAATACAATGTTGTGTCCTTTTGCATTACATTTGAATGCTAAGCCACGTGGCAAAATGCAATTAATTTTCTTCATACAAAAAGGGGTTTGAGTTATTCTGACCATAATCTGTATCTCCATGCAATATATTCTATATTGTAAGATATCACACGATAAAATGCTAATATGAAACCTGCTGTTGATGTCTATCTCGGTGGTGAGTGACATGAGAGATATTGAGCTCAAAATTCTCATCTAGATTTAATTCTGTGGTTCTATGTCAATTGGTATAGCAACGTTTCACATTTGCTTAAGATTGTAGCCACATCTAGCATCATCATTCATTCCACAACTACTGTCACCCTTCCAACAATTTCAGTGAGATGTCACTATCAGCACCACTTATTGCTTTCAGCATCCCATATTCACTATCACAACCATCTTTTACCTCATTTGGCAATTTGTCACCGGCAATTATTCAGTGCTACCATCATCCAGAGTCATAATGAATTCTGACAACAGTCACCACCATTGCCATTTCCACCAGCATGATTATCTGCTCCACGCCTGCGATGGTTAGCACCACCATCTGATGCAGGACCAGAAAGAGAAAGAGAGGAGGGAGAAAGAAGAGAAAACAAGAGAGAAATCCAATATTCCAAAAATTGAAACTCCAGCACATCCAGCTTGTATTTATAAGCAGGCCAAGAATACCAAAATAGTAACGACCAAAATAAATAATATTAATCATGAAATCAAGAAAATATAAAATATCTATAATTAAATCCTTAATCCTAATTTTCAATCGCACATCTATCATCTAATGCCTTTTCATTCCCCATCACCACCAAGTCCACTAGTATGTACCACTCCACAACCACCGTCATTTTATCACCATCGGCACCACCATATTTTGTCCTCTACAAGAGCTCGAAATTGCTTCTCCTTTTATTTATTTATTTTGATCGATAAGTACAAAGTTGCTTCTCATATTGAAAATTCATGTAAGCTCACTCCAATTTGGTAAGAGGGGTTGAAACTCATGCTCCCAATTGTAGCATCAAACTGAACTCCAGTTTCAAAAAGAAGTGGAATTCTAATGATTTACCTAAATAGCTGAAGTTTATTCTGTAGATCTCCAATCTCATCTTTCCAATTCATTAAGTAGGAAATGCAAGGGCCAGTGCCAATTTTCTGATCCACATGCACCCCAGGAGTCAGTTTGCAGGTTAATTTTTTGAATAACTTGTGGGTCATTAATAACTTTTTCCTTAAAAATCACCTCGTAATAGTTAATTTTACTGCCTTTTCACAAGATACAGTCACTGCATCAGAAGCACGTGTCTGTAAGAACCTTTCTTCTTTTGGAGGTGTCTAGATATCCCGTGAAATTAGAGAGGTGCTTGAGTGCCCTATAAGTATAGCGCGAAGGACCTAAAAGAAAACTATCAAGCACTGCATAACAATAGCAATATATCACAATTTTGCTCCTGTCATGCCATCTGTGCCGTACAATCCTGTGAGCATGCCAAACCCAAGCCTATTGCTCATGTAAGGCACAGCACGTGCACAGTGCACTCTAATAGTCACTTAAAATGCACATGCCCCACATTCCTTGTTGCTAGCTTTTAGCCATAGGGCATGTACAGGCGCTGGTCCCATGGCCCTCTTTTAGCACTGTCCATGGTGTAAGGATGCGACCGTGGAGATCTAGACACCTAGGTGGGATGTCCAAGAAACTCATCCAATGTCTAGTATGGATTGGCACCGGACTGGCCAGAGGAAAAATCATCTCTGCTCAATTGTCGTAGTGTCGAAGGCCCCCTTACCCTTAGTGCCCAAGGTCCTTGAGATCAAGAAGGTGTTGGCCATCGCACAAACTACCACCATGACACTTTGGCATGGCTGCCTTGCAAAACTTGAGAGATTGACATTTTTTAGTTGCATGATATTTTCTCAAAACTAAGATAGAGAAATATTGACTAACCATATGAAGTGTAGCTGTAAGCAAGATTGTAAATTGCATAAAATGTCATTTAAATGAATTTTTCCATAAATCAGTCTTTAGTAGGCTTTAACATGTGTAGCTAAAAACCTATCCCAAAAAAAAATGTGTAGCTAAAGATGGATTAACGGAAAAATTCTTCTTCTTCTTTTTCTTTTGATCTGTAGATTTATGGAAAATTTTATTCAAATGATGGATTTGTGTAATGTGTAACTTCTCTATTTATTGAAGGAATAGATATACATCAGAGAAGTTGCATTCATATTTTGCTGCATTAGCAGCTATATGTGACAAGGAAACCGACACCAATGCCTTTCTGACAATATCTAAAGGACAGGGACTACGACAGAGCCTTAATTCCTCAAGAGTCGTCCGATATGTCATATTTGCCAACGTGGCAAAAACTGCTACTTTAGGGGTGGCCCTGTTGCACATACTGATTGGATAACGGCCGCTTGTTGGTGTTGCCTGGGCACTGGCTTATTGAGTTAGGGCAGTCATTGCTTCCCCGTTCCCACCCATCAGCCAAAGGAGGAGAAACAAAAAGAGGCTTGTTTCATATCAATTCAGTCCACTTCAACAAAGCCTTCATAGGTCCTCTATCTGGGCCAAGCTTGTAGTGTATTAAGGTTTCAAAGCTAATTTTAGATATCATAACCAGTGCTTTAAAAAGTTTTATCAAGGGTCTCCTTGAAGTAAGGCATATCTAAAACAACTTGATACTTCAAAAGAAAAGTAATGTTTTCTATAAGCGTGCATGCCAACAATGATGTTTAACCAATAATAATGATGACCGAAGGTTCAAAAATATTAGAAATTTATCTTTTTTTAACCAATAATAATATTTACTTATATTTTTTAATGAAAAAAATTAAGTCTGAAAAAGCTTATGCCTCAATGCGTAGAGGCTTACGCTTCACCTTAATAAGGGTCAAGTGAGGCCTTACGCTTTCACCTTTTAAAACGTTGATCATAACTGCTTTATCTGATTCCTGTTCGACCTAAAACCTAGTCATACACTTGGATATGCACAAGAGTTCCAAACAGTGGATGATTCTATAATTTTTTCTTATTTATATCCATATTAATATTCTCATAGCTGTTTATATGTGCAGTACAGGATATGTTAATCAATTGTTGTAATTTTTAATTAAGTTGTTCAATCTTTTCCTTGTTCTTCCAACGAAAGATCTCTTTCTCACAATTGAAGTATGTATGTTATCATTACAGGACTCGAATTGCATACATATCAAATGTTGCAGTTCGTGAGAGATTTCGACGGAAAGGAATAGCCAAAAGGCTCGTAGCAAAAGCAGAGGCTCAAGCCAGAAGCTGGGGCTGCCGCACCATTGCATTGCACTGTGACCTAAACAACCCTGGGGCCATAAAGTTGTACAAAGGCCAGGGTTTTAAATGTATCAAGGTACCAGATGGGGCAAACTGGCCCCAACCCAAGACCTCTCCAGATATCCAATTAATGATGAAGCTCCTGAACACCCTAACCACATGTTAGATTCTTTAGGAACATATTGATGTTCAAAAAGGAAAGAAAGAGAAAATTTGCACCAGAAGAGAAAAATATTTGGTATGTTTCTACTGATGTGGATGCGATATTCTCACTGCTTCTATGCAATTATTCATATCTAATTGATGAGAATTTATTGCAATTCATCAATCAATGAACCAAAAACTGCAACATTGTTGCAATATTCAATATGCATATATATATTTTTCATTAATCACCTCGTTTTCTTTTTACCCATTTCTTGTATGTCGTGGTGTTAGGATAATGTTTTAAAGTAGTATTCCACTCAATGCCGAAGAACCATGTCGTGGTGTTCGGATCATGTTTCAGATGCTGGTGTTTGATAAATCATCACAGGAAGAACCATGACAGGGCCTTACTGACCAAAGCAGTGTAACATATTGGTACGATCTTGAAGGGCAAGGCATGAGACTAGGATTGAGGGATCCCTGAAAAAAAAAAAAAAAATCCAACAAAGCAAAAATAGTCACAAGAAATGCAAAAGGGAGGTGTTAATAAATGAAATGGTTGGACCATCCTTGAAGCTTCCACCCAGTAATGAATATGGCAGTTTCTTTCATCATAACTCTATCATACATAAGTGACCATTGGTTTATTACTACGAACTACTTGCTCAACAGTTACCGGTACTCTAATACATTTTAGGAACCACTATTTGATTTGTTTTCCGTGAACACAAAATTTTATGATTTTAATGATTCAAATTCTCATAACATTTGCCCCCACTATTTTCAAAAAAAAAACTTATGAGCAAAGATCTTTTTTATACACAACTCTAGGGTCGGCTCTATACGATTGGAAGCCTAAAGCGATAAAGTGACAACTCTAAATGAGGCTCCTTTTTAATATTAATATAATTTTTTTCTTTGTTTCCTATGTATATTATATTTACTTTTGCTATATAAAATTTAATTGTTTTCCAATAAAAGAGAAGTATATATTGAATGAAACTCTAATAATAGAGTTTATATATATACTTGTTTTATCTAAATAGTAATAGTAAAATATTAGAGTAAAATATGATTAAAACTCTACTAAATAGAATTAAGCTTTTTGTGGGCCTTTTTGTAGAGTTAGATTTTTATTAACATTAGACTTTTACTTTGATTATACTATAAATTTATAAAATTTGGGGCCTTTTGTAGGGTTAGACTTTTACAAATTTTAAACTTCTAATTTGATTATATTATGATACATAAAATTTGAGGCATTCTCCTTAAGTGAGGTGTAAAGCGATTGTTTTGTTGACTTTATAATTGAACCGGTCCTGCACAACTCTATTTGCTCTTTATCATTTTTTAACTCAAAATTTGAAATAAAAGAAATTTTGCAATCATTCTTCAATTAATATACTATTGCTAATAACACTAACTTTTGATCATTTCTTTTCCCCAAGGTCCACAAAAGAAAACTATACTCATTGTCACTAACATTTCCTGTGTTGAAAATCTCTTAAAATTCAAACATTATAATGTCACATCATCGAGACTTTTTAAATAAACCTCCAAAATATCCTATTCAAATCATTTTCCTTTTAATCATCAAACTGTTGAACTAAGGTTTTCCGTATTTTCCTAATTTCTTAAAACTACAAGTAGCTTTCGTTTTTTCCATCAAACAATATTTTAATATTATAAGCTTAGAATTTATGAGTAATTTATTACAATTGTGAGAATATCATTGTCATTTAATACCTAATCTCTAGTTAAAATTTGGCATGTGCTATTTTCCTTTTGGTTTCGTTAGCTTTCAAAATTTTAGCAAAATATAGTCTAAGAGAATCCTTAAACCACTATGTAATAATAGAGCTAATAATTACATCGGCTAGGAGTCAAGAACTGCGGCAGCACATAAGCACTCAGTCTCTCTCTCCCCTATGAAGGCCCTTTTAAGGAAGGACAAAGCCGTGAGCCTACGGGCAAAGCGGACAATACCTCGCATAGGAGCCTACGGTGTGCGGACGAAAGGTGCAACATTAGTTGGTGCCGTCTGTAGGAACGACAGGCCACGTGCCTGCCGTCTCCTGTGTTCCGCAGTTGTCGACTAGGGGGCACTGATGCAACCATAAATCCCACATCAGCTAGAAGTCGAGAACTGTGACAACACATAAGCACCCAGTCTCTCTCTCCCCTACGAGGGCCCTTTTAAGGAAAGACAAAGTCGTGAGCCTACGGCAAAGCGGATAATACCTCATACGGGAGCCTACAGTGTACGAACGAAAGGTGCAGCATCAGTTGGCACTGTCTGTGGGAACGACAGGCCACGTGCCTGCCGTCTCCTGTGCTCCGTAATCCTCGACTGGGGGGCACTGATGCAACCATAAATCCCACATCGGCTAAGATTCGAGAACTGCGGCAGCACATAAGCACCCAGTCTCTCTCTCCCCTGCGAGGGATTTTTTAAGGAAGGACAAAACCGTGAGCCTATGGGCAAAGTGGATAATACCTCTTATGGAGTTTACAGTGTGTGGACAAAATGTGCAGAATCAGCTGGCGCCGTCTATTGGAACGACAGGCCACGTGTATGCCGTCTTCTATGCTCCACAGTCCTCGACTAAGGGGCATTGATGCAACCATAAATCCCACATCGGCTAAGATTCGAGAACTACGGCAACACATAAGCACCCAGTCTCTCTCTCTCTCTCTCTTTCTCTCTCTCTCTCTCCTGCGAGGGCTTTTTTAAGGAAGGACAAAGCCGTGAGCCTATGGGCAAAGTGGATAATGCATTGCACGGGAGCCTATAGTGTGCGGACGAAATGTGCAACATCAGCTGGCGCCGTCTGTGGGAACGATAGGCCACGTGTTTGCCGTCTCCTGTGTTCCGCAGTCCTCGACTGGGGGGGCACTGATGCAACCATAAATCCCACAGTCCCACATCGACTAGAAGTCGAGAACTGTAGCAGCACATAAGCACCCAGTCTCTCTCTCCTCTGCGAGGGGCCTTTTAAGGAAAGACAAAGCCGTGAGCCTACGGGCAAAGTGGACAATACCTCGCACAGGAGCCTATGGTGTGCGGACGAAATGTGCAGCATCAATTGGAGCCGTCTGTGGGAACGACAGGCCACATGCCTGCCGTCTCCTGTGCTCCGCAATCCTCGACTAGGGGGCACTGATGCGACCATAAATCCCACATCGGTTAGGAGTCAAGAATTGCGGTAGCACATAAACACCCAGTCTCTCTCTCTCTCTCTCTCTCTCTCCCTTATGAGGGCCCTTTTAAGGAAGGACAAAGCCGTAAGCCTACGGGCAAAGTGAACAGTACCTCGCACGGGAGCCTGCGGTGTGCGGACGAAATGTGTAGCATCAACTGACGCTGTCTGTGGGAACGATAGGCCACGTGTCTGCTGTCTCCTGTGCTCCGCAGTACTCGACTGGGGGGCGCTAATGCAACCATAAATCCCACAATCCCACATCGACTAGAAGTCGAGAACTGCGGTAGCACATAAGCACCCAGTCTCTCTCTCCCCTGTGAGGGCCTTTTTAAGGAAGGACAAAGCTATAAGACTACGGGTAAAGCGGACAATACCTCGCACGGGAGCCTACGGTGTGCGAACGAAATGTGCAGTCTCTCTCTCTCTCTCTCTCTCTCTCTCTCTCTCTCTCTCTCTCTCTCTCTCTCTCCCTTATGAGGGCCCTTTTAAGGAAGGACAAAGCCGTAAGCCTACAGGCAAAGCGGACAGTACCTCGCACGGGAGCCTGCGGTGTGCGGACGAAATGTGTAGCATCAACTGGCGCTGTCTGTGGGAACGATAGGCCACGTGTCTGCTGTCTCCTGTGCTCCACAGTACTCGACTGGGGGGCGCTAATGCAACCATAAATCCCACAATCCCACATCGGCTAGAAGTCGAGAACTGCGGTAGCACATAAGCACCCAGTCTCTCTCTCCCCTGCGAGGGCCTTTTTAAGGAAGGACAAAGCTATGAGACTACGGGCAAAGCGGACAATACCTCGCACGGGAGCCTACGGTGTGCGGACGAAATGTGCAGCATTAGTTGGCGCCGTCTGTGGGAATGATAGGCCACGTGCCTGCAGTCTTCTGTGCTCCGTAGTCCTCGACTGGGGGGCACTGATGCGATCATAAATCCCACATCGGTTAGGAGTCGAGAACTGCGGCATCACATAAGCACCTAGTCTCTCTCTCCCTTGTGAGGGCCGTTTTAAGGAAGGACAAAGCCATGAGCCTACAGGCAAAGCGGACACCTCGCACAGGAGCCTACGGTGTGCGGACGAAATGTGCAGCATCAGCTAGCGCTGTCTGTGGGAACGACAGGTCACGTGCCTGCCGTTTCCTGTGCCCTGTAGTCCTCGACTAGGGGGCACTGATGCAACCATAAGATACGACCATAAATCCCACATGGGCTAAGAGTCGAGAATTGCGGCAGCACATAAGCCCCCAGTCTCTCTCTCCCCTGTGAGGGCCCTTTTAAGGAAGTACAAAGTCGTGAGCCTACGAGTAAAGCAGATAATACCTTGCACAGGAGCTTACGGTGTGTGGACGAAAGGTGCAGCATCATGGCAGTTGTTGAGAAGCTGTACAACAGCTTGGTTATCGTTATGTCGCCATACTAGTACTGTATGTGATCTATTCATTGGAAGAAATTTTTTTTAGAAGAAGTGAAGAACAACATGATAGCAGAATTATTTAAAAAAAATTAATATTTAGTGTTATTATAAATATGTTTCTTTTCAAACAATCAAATTCATTTTTTAATAAATTAAAAACAGTGAAGAAATGGTGTCATATATGATTGCAAAAGTTGGGTGCTGATCATCTTGACTATTGCGTAAGATCATATTTTTCTTGAAAATCTACGTAGCTTTTACAAGTTGTCTTTATGCGGGGCCCTTCTTTGTGTTTTGCTGTTAGAAATGAGCTGTCAAGCCAACAATACAACTCATATTTGGAGATATGTCCCATTTGTATGGATTCATTATAATGATACATGTGACATATTGTGTTCATTTAGATAAGTTTTAGAAAAAATATAATTTAAGTTATTTAGTATTTGAATTATTTTTTGGAAAAATTTGTTTTAAGTCAAGTGTGAAAGTATAAAGTACGATTAATAAATTGAACTAAACACTTAGCAAATTAAAAAAACCCATTTTGAACTTAAAAAAGTCATTAAGTGCGGTCAACAAGTAAAACTAAACATAACCGATCATCTAATCACAAAGATGCAGTGAAGAATTTTTTGTAATAGTGACGATAAGAATGGTAATAGGACGGGGTGTCTTTCTCTCATTCCGATCTCATTTATATTTTCAGTCTTGTCAAGTGATTTACTCTAACTCCTCCACCCTAAACCTCAATTTTTTTAAGATAAGTTAAAAAAAAAAATTAATAGATAAATTAAAATTTTATTATAAAAATAACCAACACAAAAAAAGTATAAATTTAATATAAAAAAGCTTAAAACTCATTTTATATAGTGGAATTAATTAATAAAAATAGTATATATTAAGAATAAAAAAAATAAATATATAAATTAAATAGAGTGATGATTATCGATTCTACCCAAATTTGAACAAATTTATTCCAATTTTATTTATAAACATCTCATATCTATTCCTTAAAGAGAGGTTGGGTATAAATATGCCGGCAAATACATAAATAAATAAAGTGTTAAAAAAAAATTACGAAGACAAGTTTGAGATACGCAAAGATGAAACTGCCCGAATTATTCTGATGTTTGATTTATAAATAAAGTCATAAACAGATAATTAGTTGCTTTACGGCCTGGCCAACTCTAATATGGTCACTCTTTCCCATTCCATAAGAGGAGGCTGAAGATACATCCTAACTCCTGATTTTTTTTTTTTTTTTTATAATTATATAGCCTTCCCTCCCTAAAGCTGAATTAGTGTGTCTGTTACCCATGAGATGAATCTAACATGTTTTGAGTATGTATATATTGATTGGGCCCTCAACTTTGATCATAGACATCCCATGTCATCCAAGACAGAAATAATTGAGTCACAAAATCATTTTTCATTTAGAATCCAATCTTAATTCTCAATAAAATCAGCATAAAAAAAATAAAAAGCAAAAAGTTAGGGTTTGAGTTCCATAAAGGGTTGTTAAATAAGATTCCTTCAGATTCATCAAGAATTGAATTATAAAAAAAAAAAATTGAATAAAATCAAAAAACCAAACACCAATAATAATAATATACACAAACTGTTCTTGGTCGAAAAAGAAAAAAGAAAAAATCAATTCTATGAAATTAATACACCAGAAGCCTAAGCCTAAGATTGATGCATCAATTCACGTAAAAACTATTCCACTATATGATACATGTCCACATATGAAAACAGTCACATACATAGTCTTCATTAAGAATTCACATATCACATGATTAAAGAACTGTTAACTATCGTTACCATAGAAACCACTCTAATATGGGTCACATGACAGACAAATCCATTAGCAAAGCCAGGGCAATCACTCTCTCCAAAATTTTTAGAAAGTGATTTTTACCCTAATTTTATATAGAAATTTTTTGAAAAATTACAAGTTCCCCCTTAAAAATTTTATATTTTCACAAACGACCCTCAAAAATGTTGTTTTTCTGTACCTTCCCCCTCAATCAATGATTTAGATAAGCCACCCAAACAAGCCCACCTCAAATTTCACAAAGGATACATTAATTTTACATTCCTTTAACAAAAGTGTGAATTGAATACATGACCTATTTTTTATAAAAAAAAATCTTGTGTTACTAGTTAGACTAATCTCAATTAAAATTTTTATATTGAGCAATTTTGAACTCAACACAACACAATTGAGATGAACTAATGTTATATTTGGTATGCATAAATGGAATATACATTTTATGAAATTGAATAAGAAATAAAATGAAAATGACAAAAAATGAAACAAGTATTCATGTTATAAACAATACTTATGTCACATCACATGTCATAAACAATATATATATATATATGTTCGATATGTATTGAAAAAAATTAAAGTGGGGCGGTCTCACGGTGGTGAGACTCCCACTCATATGTAAGTATTCATGTGGGAGCTATGAGCGATACCAGTCCCACATAATGCTCACAACCGAGTGGAAGTATCGATGAGACTGTCATATTGAAATTTTTTCTCCATCTTATCAATGAGAAGAACTATAATTACTTAGATAAGCATCAACTAAAATGGACACAATTATTAAATATAGAGAATAAAACTAACTGTCATAGTTATGATACACTGAGTTTATCAAAACATTCAATTATATTTAAGAAAAAAATAATTGCTCTGGAAACTCAATTGAAAATATAATAATTAAAAAACAATGAACTGAATTTTGGGGTTAAACTATGAAAATAAGTGTGAGGAAAATTGTAGTCATGTGTATGTAAAATTTTCCTCCAAGTTCAGAAGTCTTGAATAAATTTATAATTGTTAAGCTACAGTTTAATAAGAGAAGAACTATAACTTTTTAGATAAGTGTCAACTGAAGCCTGTGCAACTATAATTCTCAAATAATTGGGTAAATTACTCTGTTTTATAATATAATTGGGTAAGCCCTATAATTCTCATATCAGATCAATTTGACCATACAATATTGTCTCACGTCCATATATAATGTCCTCTCACACACACACATAAATATCTTAAACTGAATAATACATCTTGAAAAAAAAATGTGAAACATATAAAAAAAACTTTTAGACTTGAAGTATCAAGTCAAAAGCAATTAGACGGACACATATAATCAAATCTAATTATTATTTGCAAAGAAAATGTCTTCAATAGATGGTCTGTCTGGCATCTCGCTTATTCAATTTCCTTGTTATTTGTGTCGAGAGAGATCACATACCTTGGTTGGTGATCACAAAAAAGACTGCTTCAAAATTCGCCTTCACGATTCAAACAACTGTATAGAAAAAATATAACATAAAGAATTTTAATAATGTGTTTTGGGGAAAAACCAAACAAGAAACCAAAATATAATTAGCAACTGCTGCCCATTTCGTAATCAAATGGATTAATTGGAGTGTAGGACAGAGTACCCGACTGTTGGCTGCTCCAATGGTGTTAATAAAATCAGAAATATCCAGCCTGAGCATTAGCGAGTGCCTCCATTTATTCTTTTAAAATCGATATCGATGTAGGGGATGCGAGAAATCTTAGACCAATCTTCTCCCTTCTCTCTTTCGCAACGTGGTTTTAGCAATGGACATTTCCTTATGGACAGTCTAGAGAGCGAGGTAGGCAGGCCCTCTGGCAAAGACTGGAGGTTGGGGCAGTCACCGATGGTTAAATTTTGAAGAGAGGTGAGGTGTTGAAGAGCCTTGAGGTTCGCGAGTTTCTTGGAACCCAAGATTAAAAGATCAAGCAAGCTGGAGGGCAGACCCTCCTCTGGAAATGATTCAAGTTCTGGACATCTAGATATCGACAAATCCCGAAGAGAGGGCAATTGAAGATGCATTCCTTCCGTCAGCTACTTTAGGTTCGTGCAATTTTTTATCCAAATCCGGGTCAAATTGGGAGCGGGCAATCCTCCTCTGGGAAATGATACCATATTAGGGCAGTCATAGATATGTAGTGATGCCAGATTTTGAATTTCTTTTGGAACTGAAAGTGATTCAAAATTTGTGCAGCACTCGATTCTGAGAGATTGAAGCTTTGGGAAGCCTAACGGCAGGGCTTTGAGAGAATCACAACTATGGCTTATTCTCAAATCTTCAAGGGATGTGTAGCACTGCTGCATCTCCACAGAGAGGGGGAACTCCAATTTCCTACAAGAAATAATGTCAAGTTTCTTTAATGCAGTTGGCAACCCCGTGTTTGGAATGCCTAACATACACCATTCCTCCCAATTTTCCATGTCCTCAAACCTTAGAATCTCAAGAGACTGAAACGGTTTGATTGCATTACCGTAGAACTCCTCACCCACCCGTGTTATTCCATTCATATTCTTAACGGTGAGGTCTTTCAGTGAGGGAAGCTGCCCAAGTGGTGGCAAGAACAGGCAATACTTGCAATTGCGAAGGCACAAGGAAACAAGACTTGATAAGGAATTTTGTTGCCCTAACCAATCAGGAAATTTCGTCCCAACATAGTTATCGATAGAGAGATTCTTCAGACTTGCATGAGGCTGTAGCTTGTCAAGTACATCTCTTTCATTTTGCTTATCCTTAGTCATGCCACTCCATGTCAACTCCAAGTCTGCAAGGTGCTTCTTATCTTTCAATTTGCCATCTAATGCATCTGCGCCATTAGTTACATTTTCCAATCTTTGAATTGAGAGTTCCCCACGAAGATGACAAAGTTTCCCCAACTCATTAATTCTTCTCCCAGTATCCTTGCCAACTATAAAAGTAGATAAATGTTGGAGACCTCCTATTCTGCCCATGTGCACTGGCATTTTTATTAAACTAGTTCCTCTAGTATAAAGATGACGCAGGTTACCTAGTTTCCACATATCCACTGGCAACTTAATGAGAAACCAACAACTTGATAAATTTAATGTTTGTAAATTCCACAATGTTGTTATTGAATCAGGTAACTCTTGGATTTCCGTGTGAGAGAGATCCAAATAGCGTAAATGTGTCAGATTTTCAATTGAATCAGGCAATTTAGAAATCCGATACCAAGATAAAGAGAGCACCCGCAAACATCTTAGGCTTGAAAACATGTTATTGCCTAAGCGACGCTCTAAATAAGTGTCAAGCTCATATTGAATAAAAGGCCGAATAAAAGTCCGTAAATACTTCGCTTCGTATTTGAGTTTTTTAACCACATCAAAAGTGCAGGCGAAATCTGAGAAGTGCCTAACTCTTTCAGAGACATTACATGACTTGTCATTCTCTAACCTAAAACAAAACTCACCAGATACCAGTTGAGCCAAATCATGGACGAGGTCGTGGATTACAAAACAGGATTTGTCTGCACTTGATCGTTGGAAAAAAGACCTTGATAACAGTTCACAAAAGTAGTAGTCACCTTCTTGTTCCATTTCTTTGTTACCTTCGGGTTGCTTCGGTACAAAACCCAGAGCTGTCCACAACAAGACTAACTTCTCCTTTTCAAATTCATAATCTTTAGGAAATATCGAACAATAAGCAAAGCATCGCTTTAAATTCGAAGGGAGATAATGGTAGCTCAGTCTTAGTACCGGAAGAACATTACTCTTATCCTGTGGCAAATCCCATATGCTGCTGTTCAATATATTCTCCCATTCCTCAATATCCAATTTAGAGCGGAGAAGACCCCCAAGTGTTTTGGCAGCTAAAGGCAACCCTTTACACTTTTTAGCAATTTCTTTACCGATGGATTCAAGGTTTGGATGTGCATTGGGATCTCCATTGTCAAATGCATGTTTTGCAAGTAAAGACCAGCAGTCTTCATCAGATAGCTGCTCCAGACGATGAGTAGGTACAGTTCGCATAATCAATGCAACGCTTTCATTGCGCGTGGTCACAATAATCTTGCTTCCCTGCGCCCCATCGCTAAAGGGTCTCCTTAACATGTCCCAATCATCATAATTGTCATTCCATACATCGTCAAGAACAATTAGAAACCTCTTTCCTCTTAGTTTCTCCTTCAGCTCGATTTGAAGTTGATTGAGATCACTGACATCAGAAGCTGACCGATCGACTGCCGCAAGAATTGTTTTTGTCACCCTCAAAACATCAAATTCTTCCGAAACACAAACCCATACTTTTGTCTGGAAATGTTCATCCACCCTGGGATCATTGTATGCAAGTTGAGCAAGGGTTGTCTTGCCGATCCCACCCATTCCAACAATAGGGATCACCCGGATCTCATTGCTGCCTACATCATCACACAGCAACAAGTTAACTATCTTCTCTCTATCATCATCCCTACCGTACACCGCAGATTCATCAACCAAAGAGGTTGTTGGCAACCTTTTAAACCGCTTCCTTTGGACAGTTTTTTGGCCAAGAACATCTATTCGATTTGCAAAGTGTTCTAATTTCTCAATGATCTGATTTATTTCATCAACAGAGTGTCTAGTTCCTCTGTGCCTTCTGAACCCTCTCCTCGATGCCATAGTTTTAACAGTTTTAACGAGCTGCATGGACTGAACCTTTAATTTCAATACAAAGTTCCGTACCTGATTTGTGCCGCTTTGAGAGTCATTAGCTTCAAACTTGGATCGCATAGCTTCCGTAGCAATCTCATCCAGGAAGTCATCTGCTTGGTAGACAGTGTGTTTAAGCTCGTCGAGCCAGCCTTTCACTGCTAGATTCGTGAACTCCTTTTCCTCCGCATCCTCGAGCACAACATCAATCGTAAGCAAAGCAAGTTCCAGCTTCTTTAGGAGTTTGTCGTCATGTTTTCGTGCTCGAAAGAAGTTGACAACCTCTAGAGAAGCCAACCGATCAATGAGCACTTTAATGGTAGCAGAAAGAAATGCCTCTCCCACGAATGCACCGGCCATGTTCTCTTCTTTGCAGAGTAGAGAGCGGAGAGTGGGAAAAAATGAAGGAAAGAAGAGAAAGCAAGTAGAAGAAATAGATCAGAAGATTGGTTTGTGTTGTATGAGACCCTGCAACCTCTCCAGATCTAAAGGGGCCTGTTGCTAGAATAAATGCTCACCAACCAAGCCGGCATCTTTGACGCTTAGGTCTTACGCATTCTTTTTGTCAAAATAATAATAAAATATTTTGGGCCCGCCCCAAATTTTATGTTTGTATCAACTTGAGAGTTGTGTATATTAATGAGTTGTTACTTTTACTTATTAGCTTGATGAATATTTTAATTTTTACTATATAACATCGACTTAGAAAATTTAACCAGTCTTGCTTATCTCCTCCTATCAATGGCAATTTTGTGCATTTATTTTCTTGTTTGCTTTGCCAAATTTAAAATAAATGTTGTTTTATTGTCATAGCAATAGAAATGTTGGAGAGAGAGGAAGAATTAGTGGAAAATATTTTTTTTTAGGAACATAAATATGACAGTATTAATTATTGAAGAGAGAGAAATTTAGATAATAATATTAAACATTCTTAATTTATATTTTTAATATAGCGTGTCAAAAAAATAATAATTTTAAAAATCACATCTAAAGAAACCTAAAGTTACTCTTTCCTAACAAATCATTTGCGGATATAAAACTGATAAAAGGAAAGACTACCAGAAGAGCATGGATGCTTCCTTGGGGTGATGGCTTCTAGAAACTGGTTGATAAAAAAGTTGAGAAATAAAACAAAGCTACCAGAAGAGCAAAAACTGGTCAAGAAAAGACTTTGGAGGAAGAAGAAACAGAGGAGGAGCCCAGGAAGGACATAATTGGAGAAAATCAAGTTTGTTTTGGGAAGATCGGTGTGACAAGCTGTTGATTTTTTTCTTTTCATTTTTATTTTTATAACAATGATTATTTCTTACAAATGGTAGGACATTAAGGTCTCATTTGCTTAATGCTGATAATGCAAATTTGAGTTAAATGCCTCAATTTTTTAATAAAATTTTAAATCTCCAAATCACACCAACAGAGAATTATTAATGATGTAGACATGTTATTTTATGACTGACTAATGATTTTCTATCATCTAGAAAAATGTTAAGGTCAATTGTCACTAACAAAAATTCACGATCTGATCGGCAGGTGCATTGCGTGTGAGATTAGCGCGTGTAATACACGTGCTAATTAGATCGCGACTAATGACACTCACGATTGATCATAGAATTTCTTTTTAATCTATTAGATAAAATTACACTGACATTCTCTCATGTTTCTGACAATTACACTGATCTCCTTTCAAATTTATAAAATTATACTGATTTCTCCTATGTTTTCTAACAAACTACAATCACCTTCCTCCAGTCAAATTTTTCATTCAAAATGATGAAACTGCCGCTCTATGTTTTTTTTTTTTTGCATTTTTCCATTTTGGCCTAATTTTTTTTAATCTTCAAATAAATATTGATTAAACTTTTAAACTTATTTTCATATAAAATGAAAATAAGTTATTTACTTTAATTAAATTTATTTTTATATAAAATAAAAAATTTCTTTAAATTTTTTTTAAAAAAATTGGTCAAAATTGAAAATGCAAAAAATAAATAAATAAACATAAAGAAGCAGTTTCATCATTTTGAAAGAAAAATTTGATTGGAAGAGGGTGATTGTAATTTGTCAAAAAAAAGTAAGAGAGGTTAATGTACTTTCAAAAATCTAATAAGAGATCAATTTAATCATCAAAAATCTTATAAGATACCAGTGTAATTTACCCTAATCTATTCTACTTTTCAATGCTAATCTATATTATTGTCTTGACAGTTGACACTAATTCAATCAATAAAAAAGCAAAAATAGTCACAAGAAATGCAAAAAGAAATGTCTCACTCCAATAGCCTAAGGTTTGTTGCCACCAAATTTGTGTTCTTGAGAAATGCTAGCATCAATTACGAGTATATAAATTCGTGATTTGATTGTCATGTATAACGCGCACCAATATCACATATGACTACACGTGCGTATAATGTACATACTAATCAGATTGTGAATAATGATTACTCGTGACTAACGTTAGTATCCCTATTATAGTCTTTGCTACAAATAGAAATAAAACTTCAGGGTGAGATAGGTTACACGAGCTATGAAGCAATTGACATGTTATTGAGCATGATTTTATTTAATGCCACTGTGAATGTTTTTTAAGTCCCAGAGATTGCTCAAAGAGATTAATTCTGTTGTTATCACCGTTGTTCAAGGAAGAAGTATACTCTTTTGAGAATCAACTGGGCTAGCTCCTTAAAGCGATAAAGTAATAATTTTAAATTAGACTATATTTTAATATTAATATAATTTTTTACTTTATTTTCTATTTATATATATATATTATATTTACTCTTTTAAATATAAAATTTAATTATTTTTCAACAAGAGAGAGTTATATTGATTAAAACTTTAATAATAGAGTTTTTACATCATTTTTTAATCTAAATAAATACAAATAAAATATTAGAATACAATACGAATAAACTTCTATTAATCTTTTTTTTTTTTTTGACAAGGTGGCAATTCTAGGAGAAATTTTTGGGTGCTCTGAGGGCACCACGCTGGCAATCCCAAGTGTTGCTTTACACCACTAAAAACCTGCCACGTGTTAACAATGTATTTAACCAAAAGACAAAATCTTTGTTTCTCTGTCCAACTTTTTCTCTTTCAATGTTATTTGGCTTCTTTTAGGCATTTCAATGTTGTGTGGTTTCTCCTTTTTGTGATGCCTGCTCCTTGATTTGCATATAGGAGTTCGGATGTAAGCTGGGCTTACTGCTATTGATATTGTTAAATTGATTTGCATTTGCAGATAAGCCCATGAGATTCTGTTATGGATGTAAGTTAGGCTGGTTGGAGATTTGATAAATCTGGATCTAATAACATTGGAAGGAAATAAAAATGTTATATGTTAATTCAAGCATGGGAAAATACCCTTGACCCAAATGAATTAATTTTTATTTTTGTTAAAATCTGCATCTGAGCACAAAAAACATGGATCAATTTATCAAGTCTTTGTAGCTTTATTAATTGCCTTGTTACAGTTTGCGTGTGGATTATGCCTTTGCTTTGTGGTTTCTCAAAGGGAAAGGAAGGGCTTTCAACAACAGAGAGTGATGAATTCCTGGATTCCCCTCCTCGTCAACAAATTTCAAATAAATTCTTACCTCCATTTAGAAAGAGGAGGCAGACGAAAGAGAGAATTTTAAAAATATTTATAAAAATAAAATAAATTGTTTCATATAAATTCAATCTAAAAATAACTATTAATTACAGTATTATAATTAAACATTCTTGTAAAAAAATAAATTTTATATAATAAATAAATTAATATTTATGGAATAATACATGGTTGAGAGAGTTCGAGAGTGGACAGGCTCAATAAGCTTCTCAAGGCTACAATAAGGGTATTATTATAGGTCGTAAAAGTTTGCAAAAAGTAACTTCCGAAGGAGAGTTTTTACCAATAATTAAATCAGATGGGAGGTCAGTGTAATTTCTCATACGTTAAAAAATTCTTATGTATTTCACCCAATTTATTTATATTACTTTATTTCTAGATTTGAAAAAAAAAAAGTAAAAGTAATTTACAAAATCAGTGTACATTACTATATAATATACACTGATTTTGTAAATTACTATATAATATGGTTATACATTTTTTATTTTTTTAGAGTGCAGTTGGAGTGTTTTAATATTGAAGTTGATTTTCACCAAGACACTTTTTAAAAAAAAATTAAATATAATAATTTACTTTTATTTGCATTTTTTTGATTAACAAATCAGTGTATATAATATTTCATGAGTTGAATACAATATATACGAATAAAACTCTATTAATAGAAGTAATTTTTTTTTTTCATGGACTCTTTATGAAGCTTTTTTTTTTGTAAAATTAGATTTTTATTAATCTTATATTTCTAATTTGATTATACTATAAATAAATAAAATTTTAAATTTTTTGTAAGGTTAGATTTTATTAATTTTAGACTTTTAATTTGATTATATTATAATTATATAAAATATGGTATCTTCTTTTCAAACGAGACTTAAAGTAATTATTTTATTGGATTTATAATAAAATTGGGCTGGTTCAAAATGACGATGTTGCGGTGAGGTGGCGCATGATTTGGCAGTTGATGATGTCCAATCCTTTAAAGGTGGCAATGCATCCGATCATTAATTATGACAATACCTTCCGCTACATAATTTATTAGAATTGGATCAAACAGTTTACTAGTTCGATTAATTTTATAATTAATATATTAAAATATATATATAAATATATTAAAAATTAAAAAAATAATAAAAATATATATATATATATTTTATTATCTAGTAATAAATAACAAAATTTAAGCATTGAAATTATCTTAATGTATAAATTTTATATATTTGTATATATAACAAAAATACATACAATAATATCTTATTTTATACTAAATTTCATTATTTAATCATCAAATATAAAAAGTCTTGTGAGAAAAAAAAGTTATAAGTAATAAAAAGACAAAAGGTGGTTCAATTGGGTTTTTAAAAAAATCGGTTGGTTCACTCGGTTTTTTTTCAAAATCGGTCCATTCAATCGATTTTTTCCGATTCTTTAACAAAAATGGTATATTAATCAAACCGAACTGGTTTACCGATTCTGATAACTATGCTCTGCTATTTAATTTATATTTTGATGTCACTGACCCCTATGTGGGAAGAATATCGACACTTATTGTTTCCTATCTTTTTTTGAAATCGTCAACATATCTTACAATTCACAACTCAAAAATATATGATATCAGTTTGCAATATAACTCCTGGTTTGACAACTATCTCAATAATAGCAAAAAATGGCCTCAAAGTAGCAGATATATTACATGTTCTTTTGACATTAGTAAGTCACACTTAATTTGGCTTTTGCTTCATGGAATGATGCTACATATTACATGGTGATCCCAATTTAAGAATCATTGAAGTAGATGATCTACCATTTGCCATGCAACAGTATTTCAATCAAAGTGGCACCATTGTTGAATCTACATTTTGTTAGGGAATAGTTATATTTCACTATTCAGTCAAAAAATGTCTTTCAGAAAGTTTGTTATTACCGATGTACAAAATAAAATATATGATTTATTACTAGATATCATATGAATTCAGTTCAATGGTTTATGCAATCTTATTTGACCAACATGACTAATGACAAACAGACCAAGAAAAAATACAAAATAAAGCCAAACAGATGAAATGTTAAGAGAGATTTTACTTATAAAAAAAAGTGTTAAGAAATTTTTAAATCAGAAAAAAAAAAAGTAATGTTAGGTTTCACTAACTGACCTTATTGACCTTTGTGAATATATCATCAACACTACACCTGAAAACCCTCCACTTCAACAGCATTGCTTTCAGCCAGTCCTTATCCAACATTTCTGGAATATGGAGTTGATGCGTTCAATGTTTCCATCTGATATGAAACCAAGAATGACTACGAAATCATTATTACAGAAGATCACTGATGAATGAACAATTGCACTGGGTAACAACGAGAAAGGGAGAGGGAGAGAACTGCAAATAAAGATTATATGCAATAATCATAACACTAAAATACTAAAGCAGTGAAAGGCCTCTTTAAACTGTGAGAACACGCCAAATTTCTATGAAAAATGAGTTTACCAATCCGTTATTGCCAGATTGCTTTTAAGCTACAAAAAAAATGCTGTCAAATGACTCAGATTATTAACACAACACAAGTCATTGTTGCATCAGCAAAGTAATTTCATTATCTTAGTCACAATTCCCAAGACACAATTATCTATGCTATTTATTAATATATTCCTGGTGAAGTTGTAGAAGATAACTTAAATTTTCTTTACAATTCAATATAAAGTGAGCACAACACATCCCGATGACATGATTAATAATTAATTTTTATCTTATTTTCATTATACATGTAACTCTGTTGTTCCACAATATATATATATATATATATATATATATAATAGATATTATGTATAACTCCCACAAATCCAGGTCTTTTATCCAGATCAGTTTCAAACACTCAATTAGAATATTAATATCGCACGAAATTTTATATTTTATCCGATCAAACTATATCTTATCAAATCCCACCTTCTTATCCAGTCGTTCAAACAAAGCCTAACTCTTTGGAGGTAGAGTCTTTCACACACTTTTGCGCAAGTTGGACATTCTTAACATTCATGTTCCAACTTGAGGGGGTGTTAAAATGAGCATGATCAGCAGAATTTTCACAAATCATATTTCCTTTTTTTGGTTTTCTTTTATGCTTTTATTTTGTTTATTTTTTTGTAATATGTTGGTTTAGTTTAAAATTTTATTTATTGTGTTTGCTACACTTTAGGACCAAAAAATCATCTTTGGAATTATATATAACAACATTGTATAGCCTTGAATAATTAATGAAAAGAGAATAAACCATTATTTTTACGATATCAAAACACACCAAATGTCTTGTGTTCAAACTTCACCATCATCTTAATAATATGAATTGATGTACGTGTTGACTTAGTCCGATAACACGTGAAAAAACATGTTAAGAGAATATAATATCTAAAATTTACACCCTCTCTAACCGCTTAAGCTCTTGGATGAGTTGGTAGTTTTTCAAATAGTTTTATATTATTGCTTAGTATAATGTAAGTATGATCTAACTCATCGGTTAAAATGAATGCAGTGAGACCTGGTTGGTGTAACAATTTTGATTACCTGAACAATGTTTTTCTAATAGCAACTTTGAAATACTTGACCAACTTAGAATGCAAAAAATGCAGTTGTTTCCAAAGTAATTCTTTTGAGATCCATATTCCATATAATCAAGATATACATAAACTTGAAACCATTCATGTACTCATAAATCACAAACCAAAGGAAAATTCTATGCAAGAAATTTAGTCATAATAACAAAAAAAGAAAATAGAAATCATTTTCCATTTAGTCTAATCTTAATTCTCAATAAAATCAGCATATAAAAAAAAAAACAAAAAGTTAAGGTTTCAGTTCCGTAAAGGGTTGTTAAATAAGATAAATAAAACAACACCTTTGGCTACTAGAAGGGTGAGAATCCATTTCAGGTAATACCGGACCATCCATGGTATGGCTACACATCTCACTCCACCACTGAGCATTGACCTCATTAAGCTCGCTGAAGCATTCTCCCAACCTTGACATACATTTAATTGTTAGGGCACCGTTCAAAGCAACTTCATGGAAGTCCCAAGTCAGTGATCTTGGCAACTGGTGTTGTACAACTTCCACGACACCGGAGTAGGACGACGTGGAAGCACAACATATCTGTCAGAAAACCAAAAATCATTAACATATAACATTAATCGTTCGTAAAGCACGCTGCAGTCTCTTACGGAGTCTGTCATCATGTTTTCGTGCTCTAAAGAAGTTGACAACCTGTTGGACTCAAATCAAATTAATATTGATCCAATAAAAATAATCTCACTGTTCATACTATTTTCCAATAAGAGAAAAGAGGTTCAATTATTTGGATATAGTAATCATCATGCTAAAGACAAAACAATTAGAATTCTCTTTAAACAAATAAAAATATGTTGACTGCAAAAAACCTTGACTTTATTTTGAGCAGAACAATCTCACGGATCTGGCCTGCGGCATCACTTCTTTCTTGCGGCTTGTGGCATGCAGCACACACCCTTGGCACTCTCTACCACATGGCTACACACCTATATATATAAATTATGTAAAGCCTAATCCTAATACAATTAGGATTTCTAAGTCTAATTGAATTAAAATACCACTCCCACTAGGACAAGGACTCCTAGTCTCATTAGGATTAAAATAAATCAAATCCTACTACTACCATAACTCAACTTTAAAAATCCTACTAAAAATATAACTTGGTTTAATTGGCTCACATTGCCTCCCTTAAACCAAGGTCTTCAAGCTTCACCATGCCAAGTAATCTCTTTAACTTCAAAAAGGAATTTGTTTTGAGCGGCTTTGTAAAAATATCTGCAACTTGTTCTTCAGAAGGACAAAACTCAAGCTGGATCTCCTTGTTATTTACCAAGTCACGAATGAAGTGAAACTTGATATCAATGTGCTTGCTTCTCCCATGAAAAACTGGATTCTTCGTCAATGCAATGGCTGACTTGCTATCACAAAATATTGTTGTCGGTCCATCCTGCTTGTGTTGTAGAATACCAAGCATCCGCCGTAACCAAACTGCTTGAGTAGCAGTATTCCCTGCTGCAATGTACTCTGCTTCTGCTGTTGAAAGAGCAACAACTTGCTGCTTTTTAGAAGACCAAGAAAATACACTAGAACCAAGATGGAAGACATATCCTGAAGTACTCTTTCGCATCTCAGTATCACCTGCCCAATCACTATCTGTATATCCAACAAGTTCCAAACTGTTAAAAGATGAGTAAAAAATACCATCACTTTGTGTACCTCTAATGTATCGCAAAATCCGTTTAGCAGCTTGCAAATGAGATTGATGTGGAGTCTCCATAAATCTGCTAATCAATCCAACACTAAACACAATATCTGGCCTAGTAAAAGTCAAATATCTCAATCTACCCACCAACCTTTTAAAGTAGGTTGGATTCACAAGATCACCTGTACCATCTCTTACCAACTTCAACCTCTCCTCAACTGGAGTCAAAATTGGATTGGATTTGTCCATCCTAAACCTCTTCAAAATATCGCTAGCATACTTTTTCTGTGAAATAAAAATTCCACCATCTGTTTGAACAACTTCAATGCCAAGAAAATAAGACATTAGTCCCATATCTGTCATCTCAAAATGAGCTATCATAGCCTCCCTGAATTCTGAAATCAACTTTGGATTATTGCCAGTAAATATTAAATCATCAACATATAAGCACACAATAAGAATATCACCATGTGAATTAGACTTGACATATAAAGTATGCTCATAAGGACATCTCTCAAAACCATGCTCACCAAAATAAGAATCAATGCGTGTATACCACGCTCTTGGCGCTTGCTTCAATCCATACAAAGCCTTATTCAATCTAAGAACTTTGTTTTCATGCCCTTTTATCACATAGCCAGCAGGTTGCTCAACATAAACCTCTTCTTCAAGTACACCATTTAAGAAAGCAGATTTAACATCCATTTGAAAAATTCTCCAATTATTTTGAGCGGCAAGAGAAACAAACATACGAACTGTATCAAGTCTAGCAACAGGAGCAAACACTTCAAAATAATCAATACCTGGCTTTTGTTTGTAACCCTTAGCTACCAATCTCGCTTTAAAGCGATCTACCTCACCATTGGGCTTATACTTTGTCTTGTACACCCACTTCACACCAATTGGTTTCTTACCACTAGGAAAAGTAGTAAGTTTCCATGTGTTGTTCTTCTCAATTGCATGGATCTCATCATCCATGGCTTTAATCCAATGATCATCATGAGAGGCTTCTTCAAAAGTCACTGGATCACAATCTGCAAATAAAGCAAAATTCACTAAATCTTCATTAGTTGGCTCATTATCACTACCAACAACATAATCCTGCAAGCGAGCAGGCAAGTGGCGTTGGCGTTGAGGACGCCTAGAAGACTCTGCATGAGGTGATGACACATCTGAAGATGGAGGATCACTAATCTGAGGCTCATTCTGTACTTCAATCTGTGAATCTGCATTATTAAAAATTAAATGTGGTTGAATTTGATCATTCTGAGACCAATCCCAAACTCCTTGCTCATCAAAAGTCACATCACGACTAATAACCACCTTCTCTGTTATTGGATTATACAACTTGTAAGCTTTTGACAATTGACTATAGCCAATAAAAATACATTTTTCACCTCTATCATCAAGTTTCTTTCTGAGATGATCTGGCACATGAGCATATGCAATGCATCCAAACACCCTTAGGTGTTTAATAACAGGCTTCTGTCCACTCCAAGCTTCCTGCGGGGTTTTGTTAGAAACACTTCTAGTAGGGCACATATTCAAAACATAAATAGCACAAGCAACCGCTTCAGCCCAAAATTCTTTAAGCAAATTTTTAAATTTCATCATGCATCTAACCATATCCATAACAGTTCTATTCTTTCTTTCCGCCACTCCGTTTTGCTGTGGAGTATATCTAGCAGTCAACTGATGCCTAATACCATGTGTCTCCAAAAAATCATCACAAACAAGATATTCTGTACCCCTGTCAGTTCTCAAACTTTTAATTTGAAATCCACTTCGCTTTTCAACATAAGCCTTGAATTTTTTAAAAGTATCACAAGCATCAGATTTATGTTGCAAAAAATAAACCCATGCTTTTCTGCTAAAATCATCAATAAAAGTAATAAAGTACCTACTGCCACCATTAGAAGGTACCTCCACTGAGCACAAATCTGAGTGTATTAACTCCAAAGGCCTCTTGGCTCTCCATAAATTTCCTGTAGGAAAAGCATCTCTATGTTTCTTTCCCATTACACAAGTTTCACAAACTCTATTTGGGATATCAATAACAGGCAAACCAGAAACCCAATGTTTTCTAGCAAGAAAATTAAGACTGCGAAAATTTACATGCCCAAACCGCATATGCCATAACCAACTATCATCATCAATCATAGAACTAAAGCAAGGTAAATTCTCGCATTTAATACTCAATGAAAATAAACGATTTTGAGTCATATTTACCTTTGCTATTAGCCCCAAACGGTCATCATTAATTGTGCAAACTCCATGGTGGATTCGCATATCATAACCTCTTTCTGAAAGTTGCCCCATACTCAACAAATTTTGTTTCAAACCTGATACATAAAACACATCTGAAATATACTTGTGAGACCCATTCTTCAATCTGATTGCTATTCTGCCTTTACCCATCACAAGTATCTTTGAATTATTTCCAAACTTTACCTCTGATCGAACAGACTCATCCAAATCAGAAAACATGTCTTTCTCACCACACATGTGATTACTACAGCCAGTGTCTAAATACCACTTAGCACCATCATCATTATCCACAACATTACAAGCCAACAACACGGTTTCTACTTCATTATTACCACCAGGATTATTTTCAGCAACATTAGCTTGATGATCTCTATTATTTGGCCTTCTAGATCTGCACTCAGACTTTTTATGCCCAAACTTCCCACAATTAAAACATTGAATATTGGATTTATGAGATTGTGGATTAGAATTGTTACCATCTCCTCTTCCTTGGACTGGTCTGTGCTGCCAATTATTATTTTGCCACTGATTGTTGTTCTGCCACTGGTTGCCTCTGCCTCTTCCTCCACCAAATCTGTTTTGCCCATTATTGCCTCTGCCTCCTCTATTGTTGTGATTCTGCCCTCTATTCTGGTAGCCTTGAAAACGTTGATTAAATCCTCCATTATTCTGAGACTCGCCTTTTTCATTCTTCAAATTTAATTGAGCTTGCAAAGCTTCCTCCACAGAATTTTTTGATCTTTCATTCAAGCGTTGTTCATGAACTCTCAACGAACCTTGTAATTCATCCACTGTCATGGACTCCAAGTTAGCCGACTCTTCAATAGCTGTCACTTTATATTCAAACCGCAGTGTCAAGCTTCGAAGAATTTTTTCAACAATTTAACGGTCTGTTATTTGTTCACCATTAGTCCTCATCTCATTAACAAGTGCCGTGGTCCGCGAAAAATACTCAGAAATAGTTTCTGATTTTTCCATCTGCAACAACTCAAAATCTCTATGCAATTTTTGTAATCTAGCCTTTTTCACCTTATCAACACCAACATATATTTTTGTAAGAATATCCCATGCTTGTTTCGCAGACTGAACATGAGAAATTTTACTAAGAACAGAAATATCTAAAGCTTGATGAATACAATTTAAAGTTTTGAAGTGTACTTGCCTTGTTGCCTCATCTGCATCTGCTGCAAGCTCTTCCTTAATGAATTTCATCGTCAAACCACTTGAACCAAAAAAAGTCATCATCGTATTCTCCCAAATATAAAAAGGAGATTTTCCATCAAATTTATATACCGTACAAATAATTGAAGTCATCTTCACGAATCGAAAAAAAATAACCAAGCTCTGATACCAATTGTTGGACTCAAATCAAATTAATATTGATCCAATAAAAATAATCTCACTGTTCATACTATTTTCCAATAAGAGAAAAGAGGTTCAATTATTTGGATATAGTAATCATCATGCTAAAGACAAAACAATTAGAATTCTCTTTAAACAAATAAAAATATGTTGACTGTAAAAAACCTTGACTTTATTTTGAGCAGAACAATCTCACGGATCTGGCCTGCGGCATCACTTCTTTCTTGCGGCTTGTGGCATGCAGCACACACCCTTGGCACTCTCTACCACATGGCTACACACCTATATATATGAATTATGTAAAGCCTAATCCTAATACAATTAGGGTTTCTAAGTCTAATTGAATTAAAATACCACTCCCACTAGGACAAGGACTCCTAGTCTCATTAGGATTAAAATAAATCAAATCCTACTACTACCATAACTCAACTTTAAAAATCCTACTAAAAATATAACTTGGTTTAATTGGCTCACACAACCTAAGCCAATCGATCAAAAAGCACTTGAAGGGTAGCAGAAAGAAATGCCACTCCACCAAGGCACCAGCCATGTTATCTTCTTTACAAAGTATAGAGTAGAGAGTAGAAGAAAATGAAGGAAAGAAAGAGAAAGCAAGTAGCAGAAGTAGAGTAGAGCAAAAGATTGGTTTGTGTTGTATGAGCCGGTGGTGATGACACTTAGAAATTTTTTACCAAACACACATGATGGGTTTGATTTAATTTATTAATGCAGATTTTTACTTATTTAACATGTACTTTCTAAAATCTCAAATGTAATTTTAAAATTAATTTTATTTTAAAAAAATTACATTGTAAAGATTTGAGCTTAAAATCTCATCTTAACCAACAAAAATTTGAAATTACCCAAATTATTTTAAAATTGTATATTTCAAATTCACATCTTAAAAATATCGTTGAAAATTTAACATTAAAATTGTATCTTGAAAATACAACTTTGAAAATTATATAAATTTAATAAATAAATTAAAAATCGCATGCCAAGTTAAATAATAAAAAAACTGATTTAGAAATAAATTCGACACTTGCTTTCCTGGCTTTCACTAGGAAAGTGAGTCAATGGAACCCACACAGCTTGTAAGCTAATTCAAAGGTAGCAAGTAGAATTACAATAAAGCCCCTGTATCCAGCTGACGAAAATACCAGTCAATAATTAACATATTTTACACTAACGCACAATAGCATTACTACATCCCTAAGGCGTGTGCAGATCGAACTAACTCCCTACATGGGAGTGTTTAGCTATTTTAGAAAATAAGGTTAAAAAATCATGCTTCAACCATATTTTCTGTCAAGCTACTAAAATAAAGAATGCCAAAGTTAATTGAATATTTTAATGTAGTAATTTTTAAAAAATTTGTTTATATAAATTGATTAAAAGTATTTTTTTAATGTAATTTAAAAGTAAGTAGAAGACATTTGATTGTGCATTTTTTATATTTTCTATTAATTAATTATTTTAAAATATTTTGTTAAGTTTTAAATAAGTTAAATAGATTCTAAATTTAAATTGAAAATTTTCATTAAAAAAATGACCGTTAAAAAATGATCTATGAAAATAGCCATTAAAAGTGATTGTTAAAATGTAACCGTTGAAAAAAAAAACTGTTAAAAAGTAATTGCTAAAAAGAAAAACTCAAAATATATTTTTTATTTATTAAAAGTACTTAAAAGAGTGTTACAAAAGGAACCTTTATTTAAAATATATTGTCTAAATTAAAATTTTTAATTTAATGTTTACTTAAAGAACGAGATCATTTGTTTGTTTGTTTGTACTGAGGTACTATATTGGTGTGATGGTAGCTTGATATAGTATTCCTAACCTGATCTTTCTCGTTCGATCACACGATCCATTTCCTGTATGTCGAAGGTGATGAAGAGGACTTAGCACTCACCATTTGTGGATGAGTGGGAGCTGTTGTGTAATAGCCCGACTCGAGTTAGTCAGTACCTGGCCCGGGTTGGACCGGGCCATGATATGTAATCCTGAACTGTACGCCAATTTACTACGTAAATAAAACCCGACATACAATTTAATGATATATTCAGTAAATAGCGCATGAGTGTGAGTGACGGGCAGTCTTGAGTACCCTAGGTGCCATCGCACCGGAAGCCAGCTTTTACGGGAAAATGAATACGTAAACGTATATGTGCATATGTATTTAAATGAGTATATATATATATGTATATATCCAAATCAATGATATTATATGTATATATATATATATTGTAATGTAATTAAAAGAAGGGAAAATGAAAAATAAAAAGCAAAGAATAGAAATAAGAACAAATGAGAAGGAAGTAGAAACTAATAGAAGCTGAGAGAAGAATTGAGAAACTTGGAGAAAGAAACAATGGGCTGCATGCAGCCATGTGCAGGTGTGCGTGTGTGGTGTTCTCCATATATGAAAAAAATGATGATGAATAAAGAAAGCCAATAGGTGGCAATGCCACCGACCTTAAGGTCGGTTAAGGAGGGGAATAAAAGGGGAGAGAAAGTGAGTGACGCATAAAGGAAGAAAATAGAAAAAGGAAGAAGGAGAAACAGGAAGAAAAATGAGGTAAAAACATAAGAACCCATATTTTCTCTCTCTAGAATATATGCATATGTACAAGTTGTTTTAGGTTTTCTTAAGCATAAATGATGTTTAGGATATATAAACTTGAATAAGGCATGAAAAATGAACTTTAAAACACATCAGGAACACCAGTCGTACATCAAACCACCGTGAATGGACCTCCAAAGAACAGGTCTGAAATCATGTGAACCACGACCTATTTGGATTATTGGAACCTCAACTAGACTCCTAAAGTATTTTAAAAACACTAGACTACGACCTTGAACCTCAAAGAAAACACAGGAAATTAAAGTTGCAGGTTCGAGTTTTGAAACCCAACCTCACTAACTTACACCAAAACCAAGATATGAGAAAGGGGACTTGAACCCTATGATGAGGAGACCAAAATAGAAGAAACCCCAAGAGATTTGGATAAAAAATGAGCATGAACGATCGAATTACAGGTCTTAGTATCAAGACTTGAACCGAGCACCTGAGCTCAGTTGAGCTCTAATATGAATGCCAAAATGATCCTTGATGTGTTAGGAACAAGTTAGAATAAAAACAGTAGGATTTGATCAAGCCAAAACGCACGAAATTGAAGGTATTGAACTCGGAGATTAGGCAACAGTGCCTTGGTCGAGTGAGGAAGAAGATGATGAGTCAACTCGCTAATTCGATTTGAATCAAGCGTGTTGACTCGGACACGTGTTATAAAGGGGGACGGCCACCGCATAAGTGGAACGATGTCGTTTGGGTTTAAGGTTTTTAAGTTTTTAAGAATAAGGATTTGGGCTGTTTGGTCACGAGGTTTAGGCCCAAATTAAATAACCTATGCGCGAATAGAATACCCTATTTTGATTTTGAGGCCCTGTCTGTCGTTTGGTTTTAAGAATAAGAGAAAAATAAAAAAGGGTTGCGCGCCCCTGTGACTCGAACCAGTGACCTATATGGGAGGGTGACACGTGCTAACCACCGTGTCACCCAATTCTCACCCGTCTGATTATGCACCAAATATATATATATATATATATATATATAATAGTGAAATAATTTAAGTTAATTAATTAAATTAAATATAGGTAAACGACCCAATGTCCAAATTAAACATATGAATAGTATTTTCTTTATGTAAGGAACATTCTAAAGCCAATGATGGAGTCCGTTTTGCGAGTCGAGGTCCCGGAAAATAAAAAACACGTAAAAATACAAAATGACCGTTTTGCCCTTTTTTAGTACCGAAGTCCAAATTGAAATCAGTAAAAGCCTAAACCAACTTTCTTCGACATTCCGGACTCAATGATAGAGTCCGTTTTACCAAATAAGATACTTAAAAATTATTAATGTATAAAATTGACAAATTCTAGGAATTAATACGCCTAAGACTTAAAGAGGCTACCAAGAAAAGGTAACTAGAATAGAAAGAGATTTAAATGATAATTAAATCGAGTGATATTATGGAATATAACCAGACTTTGAAATGTGATTATAGGAACCTTCAACTAAAGGAAGGATTTTTGAGTAAAAGCCCTTGGATTTCAAGTGAGTCTTTTCATACCATATTGAGGTAGAGATTTCATTATAGATATAAATATTGAACTCTTTTATGATGTATTGACATATGATATCATTTTCTCTTATAGCCTTTGTTTAACAGCTATATTGTATACTTTTTAAATGATCTATTGACAATGATATTGCCTTCTTTGACTTAAGAAAATATGTTCGTAAGATACTCAAACGTTATATGGTTTTCTTACAAACATTTGAACTGTTTTAACTGAATACCAAATAAGGAACTTTGATTTGAGTAATTGAATTGCTATTGATGATTATTGATTTGGATATGATTTTGATGCTTTGGATAGAACACTCTTTTATGATTGGTCATTATTGAATAGGTTGTGTCTTATCGAACCCTACCCACGGGGTATATTGGTGGTGAGCCGGTGTGATACGGCATATCGAACTAGTCTATCGATCTCAGTCAGCGAGGTTCTAATTTGCTGGCCATAGAAGTGAAATATATGAATTTGAATATAAATATTGAATATAAACCATGATTGAATATGATTTATCGAACTATGACTTTGAGTTATCGAATTATGATTTATCGAATTATGTTATTGAATTATGATTCATCAAACTATGTTATTGGACTATGATCTATTGAATTATGTTATTGAACTATGATTTATCGAACTACATTATTGAACTATGTTATTGAATTATGATTTTGATTTATCGAACTATGTTATTGAACTATGATTTTGATTTATCGAACTATGTTATTGAATATCGATTTACGATTATCATTGAATTGAGATTATTGAAGGTGAATTTGATACCATTATCTTATTTGTTATAATTTAAGATAACATATGATATATGATCACTGACATTTCAGTATTGAATTATATAGTAATTTTGAAACCCTTGGTATGTTAGGGAATACTCACGAGCTGTCGAGCTCATATGGATTTTTATCCAATATATTTCAGGTAACGATATCGGCAAAGAAATAGCAAGTTCAGCCAGATAGCCGAAAGCTTATAAATTATGAACCATTTTTATATTAGGATTTTGTTAGACATGATATAGTTACTTTTAGAAATTTTGGATTGTATTTCAAATATGACGTCAGCAAACTTTGAAAATTTGCATCACGTACTTGTGTAGTAATTATGAAATATATATGGATGACTGATGTTGAATTGTGTATTGACGCTTCCGCAATAGAAAAATAGTTTTATTCCGCTACATTTGATTAAATGGAAAAGAGGAAAGCATTGTGATCATTGAAAAAGGCCTCGGTGGCCGATCACGAACCCCTAATCCATATGGGCCGAATTTCGGGTCGTGACATGTTGGATATTAGGTCGGGTTAGACCCGAACCCACAGCTATTAGGGCATCCACAAAGTTTGAATGAGAGTTGTGATAAGATTAAAACTCTTATCATTATCTAGTTGGTTTTAGATTTGAACCAACACAACTATTTATCCTGCATTATAAGTGTGGAAAGAGTTTTTAGTTATCATGAAACTCTCCTAGCTCCCAAGTTCTCTCTGAGATTCTTTTGAGGCTACCATCTACGCCTCTAGATTTGATTGTAGAAAGACATAAAAGACTCGTATTGCAGCCGTTCTATTGACGAGAGAGTTCCATCCGTAGGGATCCAGTTGTCATCAAAAAGCCGTAACACAAGCAAAGATCTTCCGTTTTCGCGAACCCAATTGAAGAGGTTCCGTCACTGAAGATGTTCATAAGCTTGTATAAAGTCGTGTCATGAGGTTAATGTTATATACAATAGGTATTTTAGTTATATAAAAAAATTTTAATTGACGTACAAAGGAAGAATGTGTATATTATTAGTATAATAGAGGAAACATCACTGTAATTTCAGAAAATACACAAAAAAAAAAAAAAAAAAATTTAATAGTCTGATAACTCAGAAAAGGTCTGCACCATAATTGGTATTGGAAATTATACCAATAGTAGCTCGGTATTGGGAATTAATGACTTTTTCAACATCCGAATGTAGCCGCACAAGCCAAACAGAGAGTGTAGGGGGTGCTGGTTCCTTCATTATTTAAGCAAAAGTTCTTGTGGCTCGAGCCAACTTTGATAATTTAAATGCTGACGTATAAAAATGTATTAAATTGTCAAAATGACTCAAGAAAAATACGAATTATTAGTCAATGCAATGATAAAATGCTTGAGTTGTCAAGCGTGAGAATACATGTTCTAGTCTACTTTATGCAAATAATGTAAAAAAATTGGCATGTCCCTGATCTTCCCCTCTCTGTACTCATTGGACGGCCAACACTGGGGATTGGCTGCTAATGGACTTGGAAAAATATCTGATTGGAATATTTGAACATTTTAAACATTCCACACATTGGAAATATGGTCTGGTTAAGTTGTATAAGTAGATACATTTAGGATGGACATATTATATAATATTGGTGCAATCGAACTAATAGTCTGGGTTTAGAAAAATCGATCACCAAAATTTATCATGTATAAAATGAAATTCTGTGATTATCAAGAATCGAGTCCAAGACAATGAAAATAATTTATATATTTAATGTATAAAATATAAGTAATTCATTTGTGCTAGTATTTAGAGGTTATTTGCTGAATATGGATTACCACAACTTCGTTATTTTGAATTCAAGTTATGATACAAATATACAATGACATCTATAGGATGATGACACTGATTTATTTACAAATGAACACATCCCCTCCACCAAAAAGATAAGTAAATAAATAAATTGGTATTCTTAAATTCTCTCTGGTGGATAGTTAAATACTTTTTACATCAAATTCATCCTTGATAAAATTCACAACTATGAGATAACATGTTCCCAATTTTGCAAGGAATTTGGGATGTTTTTCCAACCAGCAACTGTAATTCTCACATGCTCCAGGAGAGTTTCTTTCACTCCAGAACAACTTTTTGACATTAGCAAATGAAGGAGCTTCCTTTGAAGTTTTGACAACAACTGTAAAACTTGGTCAGGGGACTGAGCCTTTCTTTTCCAGACACGAGAGTTTCTTTCACTCCAAAACAACTTTTTGACATTAGCAAATGAAGGTGCTTCCTTTGAAGTTTTGACCGATTGTTAGAATATTCTAGAATACACATAGACTCAGATGGAGTAGGTCCTTTGACAACAGCAGCGAGAGAAGAAATAGCAGACCCTACTTTGGATGAGTGACCAGATCGGGCCCTAAGCCAGTTGCCACAAGACTGACAATCTGGATTTTTGTGGCAGTCATCTTGATAGTGTCCAGGTCCTTGTTTCTAACAGAAGCGACATACTCTAGTAGGGCAGGTGAGAAGAACATAGCCAGAGAGATGACAATACTTGCAAACTTTCTGAGTAGATGAACTGCTCTTGTGTGGAGGAGGTCGAAAGGCAGCCAGTGCAGTATCTGTGGAGGAGGGCTTGAGGAGACCAAGACGGGTTTCTTCTGAGAGCAGTTCAGAGATGGCCTGCTCGAGAGTGGGAAGAGGATTGCGGTGAAGCAATGACGCTCGAATCGGCTCAAAATGGTGGTTGAGAGCCATAAGAAAATGAATCAAGCGTTGTTGATCACGATAGGTAGCAAATTGCTCAGCATCGAAAGTGCAGCGCCATGTGGGTTCTGATGGTGTCAATTGATCCCAAAGGGCATACATTTGGGACAAGAAATCATTAATAGATTGGCCGGATTCCTGTCGTGTACGATGAAGAGAGCTAAAAAGTTGATATTGGTGAGCAAGACCAACAGTGGTGTAATGAGCTGCTAAGAAATCCCAGACTGATTTGGCAGATGAAAAATGACCAAATTGGAGGTTGATGGAAGAGACAGTGGTATTGCGGAACCACGTGATGATCTGATGATTTTTGTTGTCCCAGTCTTCAAGGCATTCAAGAAATTTGTCAGCCGCCTCTTCCTTGCCTTGCTCAGGTTCAGTGATATTGCCAGTGATATAGCGCCACAACTTGCATCCTCGAAGAAAACTAGACATGGCTTGTGCCCAAGGAATGTAGTTTGAACCATCCAAAGTAACAGTGATGGGCTGGGAGGCATCTGAGCGATCCATAGCTATGAAAAAGAGGGTAAAAGGTCACAATAGAGGACTGTACGAACCAAATTGATCAAAACAGAGCCCAAAAATGAATTCAGAAATCCCAAATTGATGACGTGGCAGCTGATGTGGCAAGATGATAGGGCAGATGATGTGGCAACTGACGTGGCGGGTAGTGGACCCGTGCGATGATATGGCTGATGACGTGGCAGCTGATGTGGCAGGTAGTGGACTCGGGTGATGACGTGGCAGCTAACGTGGTAAATGATGTGACGGGTAGTGGACCCAGGTGATGACATGGCAGTTAAGGTGGCAAGATGACGGGGCAGATGACGGGGCAACTGACGTGGCGGGTAGTGGACCCGTGCGATGATGTGGCTGATGACGTGGCAGCTAATGTGGCAGGTAGTGGGCCCAGGTGATGACGTGGCAGCTGACGTGGCTGGTAGTGGACCCCTGTGTGATGATGTGGCTGATGACGTGGCAGGTAGTGGACCCAGGTGATAATGTGTCAATTGACGTGGCTGATGACATGGCGGGTAGTGGACCCAAGTGCTGACGTGGCAGGTAGTGGTCCCCCTAGTAGTGATGGAAGAGAGGAGTAGTGGTGGAATGGCGGCAATTGGAGGAGGAGCACTGCTCACAATGAAGACGACATGGCTCTGATAACACCGATAAAATTCTTTTCGAAAGTCCAATTGCTGGGGACTCTGTTAATGGAGCAGAGAGCTAGAGTGGATTTCCAAATATGAGAGGAGAATAAATCCTTACAGCTCTCAGTAGAGTTGTTGCACAATAGACAAGAATCATTTGGACTTAAAGCTCCACTCAGGGAGTTGGAAGACCAAACAATGTCAAACCAATCCACTATTGGGGTGGCACCTCTTATTTTCTCCCAAGCAGATTTAGAACTGAATTCACCAGAGGATTTCAGATTCCATTGAGCATAATCTGATCTTGAAGGGCAAGGCATGAGACTAGGATTGAGGGATCCCTGAAAAAAAAAAAAAATCCAACAAAGCAAAAATAGTCACAAGAAATGCAAAAGGGAGATGTCAATAAATGAAATGGTTGGACCATCCTTGAAGCTTCCACCCAGTAATGAATATGGCAGTTTCTTTCATGATAACTCTATCATACATAAGTGACCATTGGTTTATTACTACGAACTACTTGCTTAACAGTTACCGGTACTCTAATACATTTTAGGAACCACTATTTGATTTGTTTTCCGTAATACAAAATTTTATGATTTTAATGATTTAAATTCTCATAACATTTGCCCCCACTATTTTAAAAAAAAAAAAAACTAATGAGCAAAGATCTTTTTTTATGCACATACGATTGGAAGCCTAAAGCGATAAAGTGACAACTCTAGATGAGGCTCTTTTTTAATATTAATGTAATTTTTTTTTTGTTTCCTATGTATATTATATTTACTTTTGCTATATAAAATTTAATTGTTTTCCAATAAAAGAGAAGTATATATTGAATGACACTCTAATAATAAAGTTTTTATATATACTTGTTTTATCTAAATAGTAATAGTAAAATATTAGAGTAAAATATGATTAAAACTCTACTAAATAGAATTAAGTTTTTTGTGGGCCTTTTTGTAAAGTTAGATTTTTATTAACATTAGACTTTTAATTTGATCAAGACACTGACTTAGCCAGGCTGCCTTTGCAAACAGGAAATGATGTGATAATATCTTTCTAATTTTTTTTAAAAAAAATAGTATGATTCAGATAAATATGTAGCATGGTCCTAACAACCTAATTTTTTTTAAAGCAATAGAAATAAATAAATTTCCCTGAGTATGTAAGTATTGACTGGGCTCTCAGCTTTGATCATTGACATCTCATGTCATCCAGGAGAGAAATAATTGAGTCACAATATCATTTTCCATTTAGAATCTAATCTTAATTCTCAATAAATCAGCATACAAAAAGTAAATATTTTCATTAAAAAAATCTTAATACATAAGAGAAAACAGAAAAAAAAAAAATTAAAATAAGAGAAAACAGAAAAAAAAAAAAAATTATAACCATATATAATGTCTCAGAGGTGAGAACCGTTGAAAAAGGTCACCCAAAAATTTATCACATTAGTTAAATATAAAACATGGATCAATAAAGTTTACTAACATCACTTCTAAGCAAAGATATAAAACATTTTTTTTAATAACAATGAGAATTTTTTTTTGCTTGTTTCTCATGATTTTGGAATTGATATTATCCTTTATCAAAGTAAGAATAATAAACCAATCTTGGATACATGCATTGACTATCCAACCTTGAACAAATGTACGTGATAAATCATGAAAAATACACTACAAAAATTCGAACTAATATCAAATACTTAACTTAATACGCCAAGTAGTTAACGTCGATCCTAACAATTTGGAGTAGGTAGTGTAAGACAAAGTTGTCACTTGTTAGAATCATTATAAGAAAATTTTTGAATGGGATTGATACATTTACGTGATAGTGTGCTCTTTTAATGATATTTTGTTATGTGTGAAATGATTCCTCTTTTTTTTAATGAGATATAATACATATTGTAAAATGACATTAAAAAAGTTAAAATATTAAACTTATTGAAAAATAACATAATGTTACTGTAAATTCGAGTGTATATAAGACATGATTTAACTCTTGAATGATTTTGAGATTGAGATTTTATTTATCTTAACGGCTTTATCTCATATTTCAAGATCATCTAAAGATTAAAATATCATCTTTTATATAAACTCAAAGTTATATTATCATTTATTTAAAAAATGTTTTTTGTACATGTCCCAGCTGGCTTACCACATGTAATTTCAGGACACAGAATCTTGGGTGTCATCTCTCCAACAATGTGGCAGTTGTTGAGAAGCTGTACAACAGCCTGGTTATCGTTATGTCGCCATACTAGTACCGTACACAATCTACTCGTTGGAAGAAGTTTTTTTCAGAAGAAGTGAAGAACAACATGATAGCAGAATAATTAAAATTTTCTGAATATTTAGTATTATTATAACTGATGCTACAATTTCTGGCTCGTCAAGAACTTGTCCATCGCTATGAATAAACCTGAAAAGAGATAATATCAAAAATGCCACCGGGAAAGGTTCCGGTGGTAACCTCTCCGATGGTTAAATTAGGTTTTGCTTTTTTGACCCAAGGCTTGACTTCTGTAATTCTAATAATAAAAAAATATCGATCATTTCACATACCTCTTTTGTTGTATTTATAGGATGGCGGAGTATTAAATTTGTCTGACAAGCGGTGGATGTCATTTCATCTTGACTTTCCAACTCATGGCTCCCTTTACACGTGTAGCTGTAGGAACGGCCCCCAAACCTGTGTCTTCTCTTTGCAGGGTTAGGGCTCACCGCCTGTCAGGCTATAGTAATATCATCATAATATTCATGTCATTCCTTTTTGTCGCTAACTGTACCATCATTCCGAGGTCGGTATACCGAGGTTTACATCGGTATACTCTTTTGCCTTCGAATCTGAATAGAGCTAATTTAGACACGTGTTGGACCTTGATTAGGTAGAACACTTTCTGGCGTATCAGTTACTCCCCCCTGAAGCCTTAGTTCTGTAAATATGTACAGAACTCTAGCTTAGGGTTTTCCGAAGGATGACGTGTATAGCCGTTAACACGTTATCTCACATTTCGAGGGGTCTCAGCCGTCATGGCATAATTACCACGCGTTTTGTGGCTTTGGTAATCGGAGTCATTAATAATGCAGCTGTCATTTTTAATTGATTTTTCTTGAGCATTTTAACGAATGTCTTTTCCATTTTGTGTGAAATATTTAATGAAAAATCTTTTTATAAATAGTGGGAGTGACTGTTTGGGATGCGTTCATATTTTCAAATAATCTCGAACAGTTTCATGGTTTCTGAAAGGCTAGTGCAATTTTCAGCAACTCGTGTGATTTTCTCCATTCTAGACAGCTTTCTTCTTTCTTGACTGGTAATTTCTATTCTCCTTCTTCTTCTTTTTCTTTTTATTCTGTTCTTCTCGATTCTGTCTTGCGATCATATCTGATCCAAACATAAAGGAGATTAGAATTGAGTCTGAGGCCATCGGTGAGGATGGCCCTTCTTCATCTTCTACTACTTCGTCTTCTCCCTCTTCTAACGACGCTCTAGATTCCAGTGATATAAAGGTTAATGTATCCATTAGAGATGAGGGAGCGAGTGCCATGACGAAGGGGATGTTAAAAGCTATTATGAAACAATTTAAATTTTCAAAAAATGTAACCTGTAGGGTCCCAAAACCTGCGGATTGCCCCTCCGATATAAAAAGAGGGGAGATCTACGCTTATCTTGAATGGTTCGAGATGGGTGTTCATTTCCCTTTCCACCCCCTTCTTATAGAATTTTTTACCTGGTATAATATATGTCCTGCCGAACTCAATGTAAACAGCTGGAGGTAGCTTTTAGCCTTTATAGTCTTAGGTCATTTAAATGAGGTCCATGTAGATTTGGACCTTATTCGTAGTCAGATGGAAATGAAACATCTGAGTGCAAAGGAGCTATATTATACTTGCTTCGATCAGAGGTTTAGACCTCTGACATCGGTACCCTCTTTCAACAAAACGTGGAAGAAATGGTACTTCTTCGTTGGAGGAGGTTGGGAGCGAGAAGATTATGAAGGCCATATGAGTCTTTTTCCTCGGCACTCCGGCCCAAAGGGTGAGTATTCAGAAGTTATGATTTCAATCTTTTGCCTATTGTTAATTGTTTTAACTAATGATTTGTTTGATATGTTGTTTTGTAGATAGAAGAAAGTGGAAAAGAGCTGAGTTCACGCCTGAAATCGAAGAACGATATCGGCGCCTTTAAAGACCAACTCTCCGACCACATTACCAAGTTCTCTTACCTCGGAACCTGATGGATGCTGGTTTAACCAAAGAGGAGGCTGCAGCGATTAAGAAGAACATTCTGTCTGCTTGTGCCCCTCTTCCCGTCAAGATGAAGGCTGCGGGTCCTTCTGTTGCCCCCGCAGCCCCGCCGGCGAAAAAGAAGAGGAGGATTATATCTCGGGCTAACCGGGAAGCTTCCCGCCCTGCTGGTTCGACTTCTGAAGAGGTATCCAGACCTACTGAAGATCCGCATACCGACGCCCGGCTGCCTACCAAGCCTCTGGGACTGAGGATGTCACAGTTCCTACCGAGGTTCCTCAGCCTACCGAGACAGTAGAGGCAAGGCAATTTACCCCTTCACAACAGCCGGATGTGCAAGAGGGTACCAACGTGGTTCCGATGCATCCGTCTGAGGCCTCTTCGGGAACAGAGGCAATGAAGTTGGCTCTAAAAGCGGCTCTCCCACCTGGGTTTCCCGGTCAAAGCACAAGGCAAATTCTAGGCGACCTCATGTTGGGTTATACTAGGGTAAAAATCGTTTATATACTTTATCTTTGTTTTAGCTTTATCTTTTGTTTATTATATTTTTCTTTATTATTCTGTTTGCAGGGACTTCGAGCAGCGGGCATCCTGATGGATCGTGATGATCAAATACAGAAGATCAGCGGCCTCGAAGAAGAACTGAAGATAGCTTGTTCCGAGCTATTAACAACTCAATCAGAGCTGAAGGCCACTAAAGCGGTACTCTCGGCTACCCAGTTAGACGTACGAAGTGCTCAAACGGTGCTGAAGACTGCCCATTCCGAGCTCGAGGTATTCCGAGCTAAGTTCAAAGCTTCCGAGGCCAAATGTGAAGAACTTAACAAGGAACTTGTAATGGCGAAGCAGGGAACAAAATCTTTGATAATTCAAAGGACTAAACTGAACAAGAGTTTAACTAAATTACAAAGTAAAATTAAGGAAGTAAAGGCATCCGAGGTAAAGAAGATTGAGGAAGTCAAGGTGGCCACGAAGAAGGCCACTAAAGCAAGTATGATGGATATCCTAAAGTCCATGAGGAAGGAACTTTCGGATTCTGGTTACTATCTCTGCTTAAAAAGGATTCAAAAGTTGTACCCAGATCTGGATATCTCCAAATTGGATGAAGTGGAAGTAAATGAATCTCGACCGACTTCCCTAGAAGACGAAGTGCTTGAAGGCATGGTACCTCTGTCCTCAGTGCCTCCGACAAAACCGAGTTAGATGTATTTTTTTTTTTTACCTACTTTTTGTAATTTTCAGCCTGTTGGGGTTTTCTGGAAAAAAAATGGGAAACAAGAGTACATTTTTAATGTTTTGAACTTTCACGTTATGAATGCCTTTGTTATCTTTGCCGAAGTGGAGTATATTAACAAGTAATCAAATAATTCCGGATCAGATTGCAATATAGATGGCTAATAAGACATTCATATAAAAAATGTGTTTTTAATACAAGTATTTAGATCTAACCCGGATTCGTGATTCTGATAAGTTGTCCAGTGATTCATAATTTGCTCAAGTCTGGAGATTTAACTTATGAAAACTGAGACCATTCCTACGGCATTCTTGCTTGTAGGGGTCTTTTGAGGTGGACCAGGTCGGTAGACCTATGCAATAAATTGGGGCCATACTTACAGCAACTGTGCTTGTAGGGGCTTTGTGAATTTGAACCAGGTCGGTATACCCGTACCTTAAATTGGGGCCATACCTATAGCACTTATGCTAGTAGGGGCTTTATGAATTTGAATCAGGTCAGTAGACCCGTACCCTAAATTGGGGCCATACCTACAGCACTTGTGCTAGTAAGGGCTTTGAGAATTAGATTGGATCTGAGGATCAGTTTACATTTGGGAAGAAGTTTTATTGATAGTATTTTCTTAAGTGCTCAATATTCCATGGTCTGGGAATCGGCTTTCCCACCATATCTTCTAACCAATAAGTCATAGGCCTAATAATTTTCACAAACCTGTAAGGTCCTTCCCAGTTTGGAGATAGCTTTCCCATTGTAGGTTCCTTGGTATTAGGAAAGATCCTTCGCAGAACCAAGTCACCTAATTGGAACGTTTTAAGTTTTACTTTCTGATTAAAACCTTTGGCCATCCTTCAACGACATTCTTCCATTCTGACTGCAGCCTGTTCTCTTTTTCCTTCTAGTAAGTCGAGGTTTTCGGTTAAATGAAGATGATTAGCTTCCTGATCGAAGGCCTCCGTTCTCAACGTCGGCATGCCGATTTCTACAGGAATGACCGCCTCAGAACCATAGGTCAATGAGAATGGCGTTTCCTGGGTTGCAGTTCTCTTTGTAGTTCGGTAAGCCCAGAGTACACCAGGGAGCTCTTCTATCCATTTTCCTTTTGCTTCTTCTAACCTCTTTTTGATGGCATTCAAGATTGTTCGGTTAGTAACCTCAGCCTGTCCATTCGCCTGTGGATGTCCTAGTGAGGAAAAGTGGTGGCTAATATGTAGATCGTCACAAAACGTTCTAAATATTTTTCCTGTAAACTGGGTGCCGTTGTCTGAAATGATAATTCGAGGCACTCCAAATCTACAAACGATGTTTTTCCATGTAAAATTCTTTACATCTACCTCTGTAATGTGGGTCAACGGTTCTGCCTCTACCTATTTGAAAAAATAATCAATAGCGATCAGCAAATATTTCCTGTTTTGAGGGGCTTTTGGCAAAGGTCCTACAATATCCATCCCTCATTGTTCAAAAGGCCAAGGACTTGAAATGGGAATAAGATCATGCTGTGGTTGATGTTGATATGAAGCGAAACGTTGACATTTATCACACTTCTTCACATATTCTTTGGCTTGGTTTAGCATACCAGGCCAATAATAACCGTGAGTTAGAGCTCGATGCGAGATGGTCCTGCCACCATTATGATTGCCACATATCCTTTCATGGATTTCAGCTAATACATATTCGGATTCGTTTGGAGATAAACACCTCAGTAGGGGCTGGGTGTAAGATCTACGGTAGAGTTGCCCATTTAAAATTAGATATCGAGCTGATCTAATTCGTAGTTTTCGAGTTTGATTTATGTCGTCAAGAAGTTGCCCTTCCTTTAAGTAGCTGAAGATAGGAGACCTCCAATCCTTACAATGTTCCGAAATACAAATGGCGTGGACCTCATCAATACTCGGGTCATCTCGGGAGGATATAGACACTTCTAAATCCTCAATGGTACCGAGGTGAGAGGCCATATTTGCTAAGGCGTCAGCTCGGGTGTTCTACCTTCTTTCTATTTTGTGAATGCTGAATTTGATAAATGATTTTTTTAGAGAGCTTATCAGTTCAGCATATTTGATCATTTTTTCATCTTTGGCTGTGAATTCACCCAAAACCTGGCCCACCACTAACTGTGAGTCAGAGAAAGCTTCAAGGTCACTAACCTCATATTCTAAGGCTAGTTTCATGCCAAGAATTAACGCTTCATACTCGGCTTCGTTATTAGAAGCTTTGAAGCTCAAGGTAATCGTTTTCTCTGCGGTAATACCACCTAGAGATCGAAGGACGATACCGACTCCGAAACCTTTATCAGTTGAAGACCCATCCACATAGAGTTGCTATGCTGCCATAGTTAGGTTGGTATTTAGTTTCTCTTGTAGAGCTGGGGTGAACTCGACAATAAAATCCGTCAAAGCCTGAGCTTTAATGGCAGTCCGAGGTATGTATGCTATGTCGAATTCTCCCAGTTCTATTAACCATTTCACAAGACGACCCGAGGTATCTGGTTTGTGTAATATGGCTTTTAAAGGGTATGAGGTTGGGATTATGATTGAATGAGCTTGAAAATAAGGCCTGAGTTTTCTAACAGATATTATTAGTGCAAAGGCCAACTTCTCCACCTCGGGATATCTTTTTTCTGATCCAAGAAGCGCTTTACTCACATAAAATATAGGCTTTTGAATTCCCTGCTCTTCTCGAATTAGCGCAGAACTTACAGCATTCTTTGACATTGCAAGATATAAGAAGAACTTTTCTCCTTTCTTGGGTTTGGATAATAGTTCTGGCGACGCCATATACTGCTTAAGTTCTGTGAAAGCTTTGTCGCATTCAGAGGTCCATTCTAAGACCTTATTCCCACTTAAAGTTTTGAAGAACGGAAGACAGCGATCCGTGGACCTAGAAATGAAGCGATTTAATGCCGCAATCCTGCCATTCAGTGTCTGTATATCTTTTCATGACTTCGGTGGCTCTAGTTCTTCTAAAGCCTTAATTTGGGATGGGTCGGCCTCGATGCCTCTGTGTGAAATAAGAAAACCGAGAAATTTTCCACGACTCACCCCAAATGTACATTTTGATGGGTTCAACTTCATCTTGTGCTTTTTCAAGATATTAAAAGTTTTCTCCAAATGTCCAATGTGCTCCTCCTTTTGCTGGCTTTTAACCAACATATCATTAATGTAAACCTCCATCATGTCGCCAATCAGCGGTTCAAACATTTTATTGACCAAGCATTGATACGTGGCTCCAGCATTTTTCAGTCCGAAAGGCATCACCCTGTAATAATACAAACCTCGTTCGGAGATGAAGGATGTTTTTTCTTGGTCCGGAGGATACATTTGAATTTGGTTATATCCGGAGTATGCATCCATGAAGCTCATTAATTTGTAACCGGCAGTTGCGTCGACTAATTGATCAATTCGTGGGATAGGGAAGCTATCCTTTGGACAGGCTTTATTAAGATCGGTGTAATCGACACAGACTCGCCATTTACCATTCTTCTTTTTAACAAGGACGGTGTTGGTGAGCCATTCGGGGTAAAAAAACCTCCCTGATTAAATTGGCAACGAGCAACCGTTGCACTTCATCATTGATTATCCGGTGCCTCTCTAGGGCGAATGTTCCATCTCTTTTGCCGTACCGGGTGGCAGCTTGGATCTGTTGTTAGTTTATGGCAGATGCAAGAGGGATCAATACCCTCCATGTCTTTAGTTTCCCAAGCGAATATTGATAAGTGGGCTTTCAGAAATTCTATCATCACTTCTTGTTCTGATGGAGATAAATCGGCACCGATCTGCAAATAATGTTCTTCTTCGTCGGAACCCACCGATATTTTCAATGGCTCTTGGGCTGGTACGGCCATGTTTTCTACACCTCGTGGGCTCAATGGTTCATCAATTTTGGAAAGGCATTCCATATCGATACTTTGGTGAACAATGTCGGGAAAGAGGAGCCTCCGAGGTTTCTGTAATTGCTATTGCTGGGTTTTGCCTTTTAAGGCAACGACGTGGCACTCCCGAGATGATGACTGAGAGCCCTAAATAGTGCAAACATGATCGTTATTTACATATTTGAGGCATTGATGAAGGGTGGAAGCGACTGCCCCCATTTGATGGAGCCATGGTCTTCCCATGATTATGTTGTATGGAGATCGGGACTCCACGATTACATATTCAGCTATCAGGGTTTTTTGTGCTTCGCCGACTCCTATGGTCGTTGGGAAGTCAATACTGCCCATGGGAGAACTCAAATGTCCATCAAACCCAGCCATCATTGCCGTGGTGCCTTTGAGGTCAGAAATGTTAAGCTTCATCTTTTGGAAAGGCTCATAAAATAAAATATTAGCCGAACTGCCCGTATCCACTAATACTTTGGAGATGTCAAAATTTGCGACTCTGAGAGTGATGACAAGCGCATCAGTGTGTGGACAGTGTATGCCTGCCAGGTCCAACTCTGAGAACTGGATTTGTGGTGAGGGCTTTAACCGCTTTTCAAGAGTCATGATTTGGATAGGGATTGGTGCTACCTTAGCTTCTCGAGCATAGTGTTTCCTTGCTCGATTGGATATGCCAAAGATGGAATTGGTAGCATGGAGGACGAGGATAATATGATTATTCGGTTGGGGTGGTTGGTTTTGGCTTGTCCCAAGAGTGGACCCCTGATCTTGTCGTTATGGCTGAGGCCTAGAATCCTGCCGAGGTTGTTGGGGTTTTTGATTTTGAATATTTTGTCCACCATCTCGTTGAACGAACTCCTTCAAACGACCCCTCCGAATCAATCGATCAATTTCCTGTTGAAGATGCCTGCAAAATTCTGTAGTATGTCCGTGATCTCGGTGGAACTCACAGTACTTACTACGATCTCGGGTGTCTGGATCACTGAACAATGGTTCCGGACACTTTAAATTCTCATATGCCTAGACCTGGTGATAGATCTGGGTAATGGACGCATTTAAGGGAGGTAGTGGCACATTCAGAGGTGCGTATGTTTTGAATCGTCCAGAGTGGGCTGGCTTTGACCTCGGGATGTAGTTCTTTTATCCGGACTCCTCGGTCTTTTGTTGGTATTGCCAGCATTCTGTGTTTGGGACTTGTCCTCTGTTTGAGCTTGTTCCTTGGCAAGACGAAGGGATGTCCTGGTATCTTCCAAATTAATATGTTTTCTCGCCCGTTCCATAAGTGACGCCATGTCTACAGGGGGATTCTTTGTCAAGGAGTCATGAAAATGCCCTGGCCAAAGCCTTGCGTGTAAAGGGGCCACCAAAAAGGTTGCACCGCAGTCTGTAATCTCGGTTAGCTCGAAATTAAATCAAGCGGTATAATCCCTGAGTGATTCTCTCTTCCATTGTTTGATTGACAAAAGAAATTCTGGCCCCTTTCTGAGTCTCCTGCTAGTTAAAAAGCGGTCGAGGAAACGCCTACTAAGCTCATAAAAATTGGGAACTAAGTTAGGAGGGAGGTTGTGGAACCATCGAAGGGCTGCCCCTTTAAGACTGGTGACGAATGTTTGGCACAGAAATGCGTCAGTGGCACCATAAAGGGCCATTGTATGTTGATAATTGGACAGATGATCGCCAGGATCGTCTAACCCCTAATAAGGTGTGAGTTTTGGAACAATAAATTTTCGAGGACGTTCCTCGGTCAAAATGGCTGTCGTAAAAGGAGTAGTGAACCTACCCAGAAGCCTTGCTATCTCATCCTGTCGAGAAGGTTGATTTCCTTCTCGAGCATGGGCTGCCTGTCCCATGGAATCCGCAACTTCTTCCGATCTCATCGGTACTCTGGACGGGACAGAATGCTGAAATCCTGGCATACCGACCTCAAGTCCAGTAGGTTGAGGATTGTTCTAACTAGGAATAACATGTTCTGATTGTCTTTAAAGGGAAGCCGATGCCGGCTGTAGCGGTGGTCCGGATTGTACCATATTAACTCCTGAATTTGCCGAGCTAACAACCCGGCCCCTGCTGTAATTAAGGGTAGTAGGATGAACATTTGGCATTCCTCCTGGAATGTCATCTCGAACAAGAGCCACGTCCGGTGGATAAAACGGACGAGCACTAGGACCACCTTCTTCATATCGCCGTCCCCCAAGGGTATGCAAAATGAGATTGCCACTTTTAGGAAGTCCTGGAGGAGGAAGAACCGATGGATTTTGAGTTAAAGAAGCCAGGACTTGGGATATGGCCAATAGTTGCACCTGAGTCTGATCAGATTGTTTCTGCATCTGATCTCGAATTTGATCAAGCTGTTGTTGTACAGGATCGAAAGTTGCAACTTCCTCATCCTGAGCCAACGGTCGGTTTGATATTGGTGTCGAACGACGGTTGGAAGCCATGACTACCAAAAAATGAAGAAAATGATATCAAGAGGAATGATTGAGTTCCCATAGACGGCGCTAAGCTGATGCTATAATTTCTGGCTCGTCAAGAACTTGTCCGTCGCTATAAATAAACCTGAAAAGAGATAATATCAAAAATGCCACCGGGAAAGGTTCCGGTGGTAACCTCTCCGATGGTTAAATTAGGTTTTGCTTTTTTGACCCAAGGCTTGACTTTTGTAATTCTAATAATAAAAAAATATCGATCATTTCACATACCTCTTTTGTTGTATTTATAGGATGGCAGAGTATTAAATTTTTCTGACAAGCGGTGGATGTCATTTCATCTTAACTTTCCAACTCATGGCTCCCTTTACACGTGTAGCTGTAGGAACGGCCCCCAAACCTGTGTCTTCTCTTTGCAGGGCTAGGGCTCACCGCCTGTCAAGCTATAGTAATATCATCATAATACTCACGTCATTCCTTTTTGTCGCTAACTGTATCATCGTTCCGAGGTCGGTATACCGAAGTTTACATCGGTATACTCTTTTGCCTTAAAATCTGAATAAAGCTAATTTAGATACGTGTTGGACCTTGATTAGGTAGAACACTTTCTAGCATATCAATAACTATGCTTTTTTTCAAACAATCAAATTCATATTTTAATAAATTAAAAACAGTGAAGAAATGGTGTCATATATGATTGCAAAAGTTGGGTGCTGATCATCTTGACTATTGCGTAAGATCATATTTTTCTTGAAAATCTACGTAGCTTTTACAAGTTGTCTTTATGCGGGGCCCTTCTTTGTGTTTTGCTGTTAGAAATGAGCTGTCAAGCCAACAATACAACTCATATTTGGAGATATGTCCCATTTGTATGGATTCATTATAATGATACATGTGACATATTGTGTTCATTTAGATAAGTTTTAGAAAAAATATAATTTAAGTTATTTAGTATTTGAATTATTTTTTGGAAAAATTTGTTTTAAGTCAAGTGTGAAAGTATAAAGTACGATTAATAAATTAAAAACAGTGAAGAAATGGTGTCATATATGATTGCAAAAGTTGGGTGCTGATCATCTTGACTATTGCGTAAGATCATATTTTTCTTGAAAATCTACGTAGCTTTTACAAGTTGTCTTTATGCGGGGCCCTTCTTTGTGTTTTGCTGTTAGAAATGAGCTGTCAAGCCAACAATACAACTCATATTTGGAGATATGTCCCATTTGTATGGATTCATTATAATGATACATGTGACATTTTGTGTTCATTTTAATAAGTTTTAGAAAAAAAATATAATTTAAGTTAAGTAACGATAAAAAAAATATTGTTTAAATTAAGTTATTTAGTATTTGAATTATTTTTTGAAAAAATCTATTTTGAGTTAAGTGTGAAAGTATTAAGTACGATCAATAAATTGAACTAAACACTTAACAAATTAGAAAAATTTATTTTGAACTTAAAAAAGTCATTAAGTACGGTCAACAAGTAGAACTAAACACAGCCGATCATCTAATCACAAAGATGCAATGAAGAATTTTTTGTAATAGTGACGATAAGAAAGGTAACAGGGCGGGATATCTTTCTTTCATTCCGATCTCATTTATATTTTTAGTCTTGTCAAGTGATTTACTCTAACTCCTTCACCCTAAACCTCAATTCTTTTAAGATAAGTTAAAAAAAAAATTTCATAGATAAATTAAAATTTTATTATAAAAATAACCAACACAAAAAAAATATAAATTTAATATAAAAAAGCTTAAAACTCATTTTATATAGCATAATTAATTAATAAAAATTGTATATATTAAGAATAAAAAAAAATATATAAATGAAATAGAGTGATGATTCTCGATTCTATCCAAATTTAAACAAATTTATTCTAACTTTATTTATAAACATCTCATATTTATTCTTTAAAGAGAGGGTGGGTATAAATATGCCGGCAAAAACATAAATAAATAAAGTGTTAAAAAAAAATTACTGATCAAAATAATAAGAAGACAAGTTTGAGATACGCATAGATGAAATGTATTATGTAGTACAAATGGACACACGACTTTTTGGTTTTTGGTCAGTCATAAACTGCCTGAATTATTCTGATGTTTGATTTCTAAAAAAAGTCATAAACAGATAATTAGAGGAGGCTGAAGACACATCCTAACTCGTGATTATTATTTTTTAATTATATAGCCTTCCCTCCTTATAAGAGCCAATCATGTAACGTTTTTAATTTTTGTAAATTATTCATTATTTTAGATATTGCATTTAGACCAACGAGTGATTGATATATCAATTAAGTAAATTAGTCATATACTAATATGCCAATCACTGTTCATTGATCCGAATATAATACACTTAAATACGTCAATTCATCGTCATGATGTGCAAAAGATGCGTTCCAAAAGGCGGTTTCAAAATAAATGCTAGCACAATATTGAGTCACAAAATCATTTTTCATTTAGAATCCAATCTTAATTCTCAATAAAATCAGCATAAAAAAAATAAAAAATCAATTCTATGAAATTAATACACCAGAAGCCTAAGATTGATGCATCAATTCACGTAAAAACTATTCCACTGTATGATACATGTCCACATATGAAAACAGTCACATACATAGTCTTTTAAGAATTCACGTATCACATGATTAAAGAACTTGTAATATAATTATTTTTTGAAAATATATTTTGAATAATATTATATTTTTTAAATTTATGTTTCGAATAACGTGTTAAAAATATTAACTGCTATTATATTTTTTTTAATTACATAAATTAAAATATTATCAATAATAATATAAAAATTAAATTAGTGTTATTTCATTTAAAATATAAATTTAAAAAAAATGACATAACACCATTAATATATAACTTTGCAAATAAGAAAAATCTTAAAATTAATAAAAAGGACAGATGGAATGATGACATCGAGTCAAATGGATTAAATAATTTTTCATAAAATTGGCCCTCATTTCGAGCTATTTTGATATTCTTGATTATGAATGGTTTAAATTTTAATTGCAGTGAGATTTATTAAATTTTGATAATCAAGATATTCCAATGATTTAGGGAAGCTACTTGGGTGTGGAGTAGTGTCAGTAAGCTATATCCAGCAAAAAATTAGGAATTGAGACAATTACTTAACACGTAATTGGTTTCATTTATTAATTAAATATATTGTAAAAACATACTAATAATATTACCAACCTAAGACTCCTCTTTATTCATAAATAAAATAAGAAATATGAGGGAAAAAAAGGTTTCTTTTGTTTTTTTTTGTTCTTAAATAAAATTTAATTTATTTTTTTTTTAAAAAAAAGAATTAACATAATTGCTCTGGAAAAAAGATAATGTACACTGAGTTTATCAAAACATTAAATTATATTTAAGAAAAAAATAATTGCTCTGGAAACTCAATTAAAAATATAATAATTAAAAAAAAATGAACTTAATTTTGGGGTTAAACTATGAAAAGAAGTGTGTGTATGTAAAATTTTCCTCCAAGTTCATGTTGATAATTCAAATCAAAAGTCTTAAATAAATTTATAATTATTAAGCTACAGTTTAATAAGAGAAGAACTATAACTTTTTAGATAAGTGTCAACCGAAGCCTGTGCAACTATAATTGGGTAAATCAGTCTGTTTTATAATATAATTGGGTAAGCCCTATAATTCTCATATCAGATCAATTTCACCATACAATATTTATTTTCAAATTGCAGTCACATAATATATAATTCTTACACTCACCACAAATTAACTTCACTACATTTTATTTCCATTTCAAGAAAGTATTATAACCATATATAATGTCTCACGTCCACATAAATATCTTAAACTGAATAATAGATAGATCTTAAAAAAATAAAAAAAGTGAAACATATTAAAAAAAAAAACTTTTATACTTGAAAATTAAATAAAAAAGAAAGCTGGGCACAGTATCAAGTGAAAAGCAATTAGACGGACACATATAATGTCTTCAACAGAAGAGATGGTCTGTCTGGCATCTCGCTTACTCAATTTCCTTGCTACTTGTGTGGACCACAGAGATCAGAAACCTTGGTGATCACAAAAAATACTGCTTCAAAATTGGCCTTGACGATTCATTCAAACAACTGTATAGAAAAAATATAACATGAAGAAATTTAATAATGTGTTTTGGGGAAAAACCAAACAAGAAACCAAAATATAATTAGCAACTGCTGCCCATTTCGTAATCAAATGGATTAATTGGAGTGTAGGATAGAGTACCCGACTGTTGGCTGCTCCAATGGTGTTAATAAAATCAGAAATATCTAGTCTGAGCATTAGCGAGTCGCTCCATATATTTTTTCACCATGGTTATAGATGTAGGGGATGCGAGAAATCTTAGACCAATCTTCTCCGTTCTCTCTTTCGCAACGTTGTTTTAGCAATGGACAGTTCCATATCTCCAGTATAGAGAGCGAGGTAGGCAGGCCCTCTGGCAAAGACTCGAGGTTGCGGCACTCTGAGATAAACAATTCTCGAAGAGAGTTGAGGTGTTGAAGAGCCTTGTGGTTCAGTGATTTCAGATTTGGAAGACTAGCGATGGAGAGAGTGGTAAGACTGGAGGGAAGCAGCAGCATATCGTCGGGAAACTCCATCCGGCGGTTCGTGAGTTTCTTGCAATTCCAGATTGTAAGATGACGCAAGCTGGAGGGCAGACCCTCCTCTGGAAATGACTCAAGTTCTGGAACTGAAAGTGATTCAAAATTTGTGCACCCCCAGATTGTAAGAGATCGAAGCTTAGGGAAGCCTAACGACAGGGCTTTGAGAGAATCACAACTATCACTTATTGTCAAATCTTCAAGGGATGTGTAGCACTGCTGCATCTCCACAGAGAGCGGGAACTCCAATTTCCTACAACCATAAATCCCAAGTTTCTTTAATGCAGTTGGCAACCCCGTGTTTGGAAATGACTCGAGACTTGGACAACCAGATATCTCCAATATTTCAAGATTTTTTAGTCCGCACAGTGATGGAAATTCCTGCAACATTAAGATGCCCGAAATCTCTAATACTCTGAGTGAAGAGAGATGCTGTTGCAGTAGCCCAACTTGATTGGACAAAATAGTCATTCCACCATCAGGAAGTGAACATAAGAGCTTAGGACATTCAATTATATAGAGCTCTAAAAGACAAGAGAACTCTCCAATGCCTAATATACACCATTCCTCCCAGTTTTCCATGTCCTGAAACCTTAGAATCTCAAGAGACTGAAACGATTTGATTAAACTTGCATTACCGTAGAACTCCTCACCCACCCGTGTTATTCCATTCATTTTCTTAACGGTGAGGTCTTTCAGTGATGGTAGCTGCCCAAGTGGTGGCAAGGACAGGCAATACTTGCAATTGCGAAGACACAAAGAAACAAGACTTGAGAAGGAATGTTGTCCTACCCAATCAGGAAATTTTGTCCCACCATTGTTATGGATAGTGAGATTCTTCAGACTTGAATGAGGCTGTAGCTTGTCAAGTACATCTCTTTCATTTTGCGTATCATTAGTCATGCCACTCCATGTCAACTCCAATTTTGCAAGGTGCTTCTTATCTTTCAACTTGGCATCTAATGCATCTGCGCCATTAGTTACATTTTGCAATCCTTGAATTGAGAGTTCCCCACAAAGATGACAAAGTTTCCCCAACTCATTAATTCTTCTCCCAGGATCCTCACCAACTAAAAAAGTAGATAAATGTTGGATACCTACTATTCTGCTTATGTGCATTGGCATTTCTTTTAAATCAGTTCCTCTAGTATAAAGATGACGCAGGTTAACTAGTTTCCACATATCTACTGGCAACTTAATGAGACGCCAACAACTTGATAAATTTAATGTTTGTAAATTCCACAATGTTGTTATTGAATCAGGTAACACTTGGATTGCCGTGTAAGAGAGATCCAAATAGCGTAAATGTGTCAGATTTCCAATTGAATCAGGCAATTCAGAAATATCATAACAAGATAAAGAGAGCACCCGCAAACATCTCAGGCTTGACAACATATTATGGAGTACCTTAATGTCTAAGCAACCCGCTCTACCAAAATAATGTGAAGTCTTAATTAGAATAAAAGTCCGTAAATACTTCGCTTTGTCCTTGAGTTTTTCAACCGTATCAGAAGTGCCGTTGAAATATGAGAAGTGCCTAACTTTTTCAGAGACATTACATGGCTTGTCATCCTCTAACTTAAAACAAAACTCACCAGATATCAATTGAGCCAAATCATGGACAAGGTCGTGGATTACAAAATAGGATTTGTTTGCACTTGATCGTTGGAAAAAAGACCTTGATAACAGTTCACAAAAGTAGTAGTCACCTTCTTGTTCCATTTCTTTGTTACCTTTGGGTTGCTTCGGTACAAAACCCAGAGCCATCCACAACAACACTAACTCCTCCTTTTCAAATTCATAATCTTTAGGAAATGTCGAGCAAAAAGCAAAGCATCTCTTTAAATTCGAAGGGAGATAATGGTAGCTCAGTCTTAGTACCGGAAGAACATTATTGTTATCCTGTGGCAAATCCCATATGCTGCTATTCAATATATTCTCCCATTCCTCAATATCCAATTTAGAGCGGAGAAGACCCCCAAGTGTTTTGGCAGCTAAAGGCAACCCTTTACACTTTTTAGCAATTTCTTTACCGATGGATTCAAGTTTTGGACGTGCACTGGGACCTCCATTTACAAATGCATGTTTTGCAAGTAAAGACCAGCAATTTAAATCAGATAGCAGCTCCAGAGGATGAGTAGGTACAGTTTGCATAATCAATGCAACGCTTTCATTGCGCGTGGTCACAATAATCTTGCTTCCCTGTGCTCCATCGCTAAAGGGTCTCCTTAGCTTGTCCCAATCATCATAATTGTTATTCCATACATCGTCAAGAACAATTAGAAACTTCTTTCCTCTTAGTTTCTCCTTCAGCTTGATTTGAAGTAGATTGAGATCACGGACATCAGAAGCTGACGGATAGACTGCCGCAAGAATTGTTTTTGTTACCCCCAAAACATCAAATTCTTCCGAAACACAAACCCATGCTTTTGTATGGAAATGTTCATCCACCCTGCGATCATTGTATGCAAGTTGAGCAAGGGTTGTCTTGCCGATCCCACCCATTCCAACAATAGGGATCACCCGGATCTCATTGCTGGCTACATCATCACACAGCAACGAGTTAACTATCTTCTCTCTATCATCATCCCTACCGTACACAGCAGATTCATCAACCAAAGAGGTTGTTGGCAACCTTTTTAACGGCTTCCTTTGGACAATTTTTAGGCTGAGAACATCTTTTTGTTTTGCAAAATATTCTAATTTCTCAATGATCTGATTTATTTCATCATCAAAGTCCCGTACCTGATTTGTACCGCTTTGAGAGTCGTTAGCTTCAAACTTGGATCGCATAGCTTCCGTAGCAATCTCATCCAGGAGGTCATCTGCTTGGTAGACAGCATCTTTAAGCTCGTCGAGCCAGCGTTTCACCGCTAGATTCGTGAACTCCTTTTCCTCCGCATCCTCGAGCACAACATCAATCGTAAGCAAAGCAAGCTCCAGCTTCTTTAGGAATTTGTCGTCATTTTTTCGTGCTAGAAAGAAGTTGACAACCTCTCGAGAAGCCAACCGATCAAAGAGCACTTGAAGGGTAGCAGAAAGAAATGCCCCTCCCACCAATGCACCGGCCATGTTCTCTTCTTTGCAAAGTAGAGAGCAGAAAGTGGAAGAAAATGAAGGACAGTTACAATAAAGTCCCCGTATCAATGCCGTTGGATTTTATTTAAATCCGGAAATACACATTTAATCTTATAATCTGGTATAATGGTTATTACACAAAGAAATGAAGGGTAAAAATGAAAAAAAGAGAAAAAGGGGCCTGTTGCTAGATTAAATGCTCACCAACCAAGCGGGCATCTTGGACCTTTAGAGCAACTCTGAGATGGAGAGTTGCATCAAGGTGGTAAATGCCCAACTGTCGGCAACTGCTGAAATATCACTCCAAGTTCAAAAATTTTTACTTCAACGGAGGTGGCATCAAGGGTTGAAAAATGGCAGCCATGGTCTTGAGGTGGCAAGTTTCCAACTTCTGGAAAGAGAAAGGGAGAGGTTGCATAAAGCCATTCTACCATTTTCAGATTCTACTGTTCTGGCAACGGCTCTATTCAACCAACAAAATTCTATAAAATTTTCAGAGATTTTGAAACAGAAAACTTACCAAAGGTCAAGAATTCGTTTGCCGTGAAAATTGGTTGCCCGTGAAAATCGCTGTAAGTTTCTCTGCTCATGATTTTTCTTCACTTTGTGGTTGGTGATGGTGATGGCAGATCGGAAAAAGGAAGCACAGAGGGAGAGAAAGGGGATGGAGGCGCAGTGAGGAAGGGGAAGGAAGAGGAGGCACAGAGGGAAAGAAGTCCCTGTTTGGTCGTTCCTCTGTTTGGCTGTTCCCTCATCTCCCTATTTGCTTCCTTTGTTTGGCCTGTATATATATTATAAAAGGAAGCACAGAGGGAGTCCATGAAGTTCTGATTTTTCCTTTGTTTGCCTATATATATATATATATATATATATAAAAGTGATTTTAATTTAAAATAAATGTTTTACATTAGTGAATTGTTTTAAAATTTAAATTGAATGTTTAAATTAATTTAATTTTTGTAATTTAAATTGAATGTTTTAATTTTAGCTTATTTATTTATTTATATATTTTTTTTAATTTAGGGTGAATTTATTTATTTAGCTAATTTTTATAATTGAAGAATTTTTTTCTATTTTAGTTAATTGTTATTTAGAATTTAAATTAATTTATTTTTGTAATTTAAATTGAACATTTTAATTTTAGCTTATTTATTTATATATTTGAAATATGAAATTTTAATTTCAACGGACAAAATTTGAAATTTAAAATTTGAATTCGAAATTCAAAATTTTGACTATAAAAATATATCCGTTAATTTGCAATCGTTATGAAAACTATACCGGTTCAAATATAACTGTTAAGTTTAATTATATTTTTTAATAAAAAATATTAAAATGGCACCCCGTTTTAGCACCCGTCATTGGAGCAGATTTATAATTTAGGGGTACCAAAATACTGTTTAAGGTTGCAAATGAATGAAATGGCACCCCAAAATGCAAACTCACTTTGGAGTTGCTCTTAGGTCTTATGCTTTCTTTTTGTCAAAATAATAAAAAAATATTTTGGGCCCGCCCCAAATTGGAGATAAGTATGCTACTGTGGCCACCGATCTTATTTTTTTATTTTATATTTTATATTTTATATTTGTCAAAATAATAAAAAAATATTTTGGGCCCGCTCCAAATTTTATGTTTGTATCAACTTGAGAGTTGTGTATATTAATGAGTTGTTACTTTTACTTATTAGCTAAATGAATATTTTAATTTTTATTATATAACATCGACTTTGAAAATTTAACCAGTCTTGCTTATCTCCTCCTATCAATGGCAATTTTATGCATTTATTTTCTTGTTTGCTTTGCCAAATTTAAAATAAATGTGGTTTTATTGTCATAGCAATAGAAATGTTGGAGAGAGAGAGAGAGAGAGAGAATTAGTGGGAAATATTTTTTTTTAGGAACATAAATATGACAGAGTATCAATTATTGAAGAGAGAGAAATTTAGACAGTAATATTAGAGATTCTTAATTGAGAAATAAAACAAGGCTACCAGAAGAGCAAACTGGTCAAGAAAAGACTTTGGAGGAAGAAGAAACAGAGGAGGAGCCCAGGAAGGACATAATTGGAGAAAATCAAGTTTGTTTTGGGAAGATCGGTGTGACATGCTGTTGATTTTTTTCGTTTCATTTTTATTTTTATAACAATGATTATTTCTTACAAATGGTAGGATATTAAGGTCTCATTTGCTTAATGCAATAATGCAAATTTGAGTTAAATGTCTCAATTTTTTGATAAAGTTTTGCATCTCCAAATCACACGAACAACGAATTATTAATGATGTAGACATGTTATTTTATGACCGACTAATGATTTTCTATCATCTAGAAAAATGCTAAGGTCAATTGTCACTAACAAAAATTCAAGATCTGATCAGCAAGTGGATTGCGTGTGAGATTAGCGGGTATAATACACGTGCCAATTAAATCGCGAATGATGACACTCACGATTAATCATAGAATTTCTTTTTAATCTATTAGATAAAATTACACTGACATTCCCTCATATTTCTGACAATTACACTGACCTCTCCTCAAATTTATGAAATTATACTAATTTCTCCTATGTTTTCTAACAAACTACAATAACCTTCCTCCAGTCAAATTTTTCATTCCTATGTTTTCTGACAAACTACAATAACCTTTCTCTAGTCAAATTTTTCATTCAAAATAATGAAACTGCCGTTCTATGTTTTTTTTTTTTTTTTGCATTTTTCCATTTTGGCCTAATTTTTTTTATTTTTTTAATCTTCAATTAAATATTGATTAAACTCTTAAATTTATTTTCATATAAAATGAAAATAAGTTATTTACTTTAATTAAATTTATTTTTATATAAAATATAAAATTTCTTTAAAAAACTGGTCAAAATTAAAAATGCAAATAAAAAAAAAAAAAAAAAAACATAAAGAAGCAGTTTCATTATTTTGAAAGAAAAATTTGATTGGAAAAAGGTGATTGTAATTTGTCAAAAAAAAGTAAGAGATGTTAATGTAATTTAAAAAATTTAATAAGAGATCAGTATAATCATCAAAAATCTTACAAGATGTGAATGTAATTTAGATAAAATAGGCATTAAAAGTGGCCGTTAAAAAGAAATTAATTTTATAGTTGAAGTTCTTCTTATAATAGCCAGTACTTGAAGTTCTCAGTACCGGTGCAAAGCTTTCCAACATATATATCCCTACATGTATACACACATACAGTATTTAAATTTATATATACAACCCAACTAAACAACGACATATTACATTTATTTGAAACTGAATCTTGCTTTGTCATTAGAAAATTCGGGTGGGTCAAGTCAGACTTGAAACTTATCCAGACTCAGCCTCGTTCTTGGATGAATCGGTTTAGACTCAAGACTTGTCTGACTTAGTCTAATTCTGGAATAATCAACCCAAACTCATTTTGAGTGGCTTTAAATCTAATGAATCTGTTCAGACTTGGAGACTTGTCCAAACTCAGTCCAGTTCATAAATAATAAACTAGAACTCATTCAGAGTCCGACTTCAAATCCGACCAAATTCAAGATCATTTATATCGATTTGAGCCGGACCCGAAAAGAGAAATAGTAACCTGTTATTTCTTCTCTTCCTTAGTTAGAGAAAACAGATCCATTGTAAATCTGTGAATTACATATCGACTGAACTCAGCCACTAAGCATCACAAGACTCAAATATGTGAAGTAAAAAGAAAAGATTAAGAAGTGCAGTATAATTGGAATATATAAAAATAAAAAAACAAGTTTGGGAGCAAAAGAAAGGAAAGTAAAAGAGGCTAGTTAATATAGAAGAAAGAAGAAACCTGTAGAAAGTGTGGAGCAAGAATCTGATTGGGTTCGGCCATTGTTGACAAAGCTACTCAAAGCTTCCATCTTTTGGTTCTGCAACAATCTTACGGCGACGGGGCCATGGCGGCTAGGTCTTAACTTGTTTGTAATTAATCAACGGCCCGGATCATTTACTTTTGAGTTTGGCGGTAAAGATTCAATGGGGCCCCATACATCGAGACTAGCTCCTCATCCTGAATAAGAAAGGATCCTTGTATTTCCTAATTCAGGGCGCCTATAGTAGTTTTGAAATAAGGCTATTATCCACTTTTGATCTAAATTTTTTTTATTAATGAGAGTATAAATGTATGTGGTAACAAGAATTTTGTTCTTTAAGTAATCATTAAATTAAAAAATTTAATTTAGACAATATATTTTAAATAAAGGTTCCTTTTGTAACACTATTTTAAGTACTTTTAATAAATAAAAAATACATTTTTCAAATCTATTTTTTTGTTTAAAAATAAAAGATAAAAAATAAAAAAACATTTTGATAATCATTTCTTAAAAAACTAAAATAAACGAAATACTATTTCTATTTTTTTTTTATTAATGTTTCCGTAGAATAAACATTAAACAGAAGAAATCATGACTTTGTAGATTTTATGATAATGTTTAATACATAATCTGTATACAGAATATTTAGGAGGCAACATGCATCGTTTATCTTAGCTGTCCACCTGTTAGACTTCATCAAGTTTCAAGGTATTCGGTAATTGTCATGAATTCACTCGAATTTTTAATAACTCATTTGAGATCCGAGATAATTCAAAAACTGGACAATGTGTGGATTTTTCACTATTGCCACGAGATCCGGGGCGGAGCTCCTGGGAAACATTTTTTGACCTTTTTTTATTTTTGGACTCATTTTTTTCTTATGTTGTAACTCACTTATATAAGGGTATTATCTTTTAGGATTTTGATGGAGAGAGAGGAGAACCGTCGTTGGAGAATAAGGAGTTTCAGATTTTGAGAGTTTTTGTTCTTTGTAATCCATTTCATACATAGTGAACTGATCATCGTTACGTAGGCATCTTGCCAAACCACGTAAATCTTGTGTCTTCTCTATTCGTTTTGTTTTGTTTTTGCTCGTTTGAGATCGATTTATTATTTGTTTGATTACTTTCGCACAACACAAGATGCTCTAATTTATATCTTCTTTCTCCTTTTTCTTTTTTTAATTACAAATCAACTTCTAAATTAGTTTTTCCCCCTTTTAAAACAATGGAATTTCTAATGAGCTAATTCGAACAAATGAGTTATGCCGAAGATGTTCATAAGCTTGTCTAGAGTCATGTCATGAGGTCAATGTTACATACAATAGGTATTTTAGTTATATAAAAAAATTTTAATTGACGTACAAAGAAAGAATGTGTATATTATTAGTATAATAGAGGAAACATCACTGTAATTTCAGAAAATACACAAAAAAAAAATTTAATAGTCTGATAACTCAGAAAAGGTCTGCACCATAATTGGTATTGGAAACTATACCAATAGTAGCTCGGTATCGGGAATTAATGATTTTTTCAACACCCGAATGTAGCCACACAACTCAAAGAGAGAGTGTAGGGGGTGCTGGCTCCTTCATTATTTAAGCAAAAGTTCCAGCGGCTCAAGCCAACTTTGATAATTTAAATGCTGATGTGTAAAAATGTATTAAATTGTTAAAATGGTTCAAGAAAAATACGAATTATTAGTCAATGCAATGATAAAATGCTTGAGCTGTCAAGCGTGAGAATACATATTCTAGTCTACTTTATGCAAATAATGTAAAAAAATTGGGCATGTCCCTGATCTTCCCCTCTCTGTACTCATTGGACAGCCAACACTGGGGATTGGCTGCTAATGGACTTGGAAAAATCTCTGATTGGAGTATTTGAACATTTTAAGCATTCCACACTTTGGAAATATGATCTGGTTATGTTGTACACGTAGATACATTTAGGATGGACATATTATATAATATTGGTGCAATCGAACTAAAAGTCTGGGTTTAGAAAAATCTATCATCAATATTTATCATGTATAAAATAAAATTATGTGGTTATCAAGAATCGAATCCAAGACAATGAAAATAATTTATATATTTAATGTATAAAATATGAGTATTTCGTTTGTGCTAGTATTTAGAGGTTATTTGCTGAATATGGATTACCACAACTTCGTTATTCTGAATTCAAGTTATGATACAAATATACAATGATCTCTATAGGATGATGACACTGATTTATTTACAAATGAACACATCCCCTCCACCAAAAAGATAAGTAAATAAATAAATTGGTATTCTTAAATTCTTTCTCTGGTGGATAGTTAAATACTTTTTACATCAAATTCATCCTTGATAAAATTCACAACTATGAGATAAAATGTTCCCAAATTTGGAAGGAATTTGGGATCTTTTTCCAACCAGCAACTGTAATTCTCACATGCTCCAGGATCTGCTGTAAAACTTGGTGAGGGGACTGAGCCTTTCTTTTCCAGACATTAGATTTTCTTTCAATCCAGAACATGGAGCTAGACAGTGGTAGCAAGAGCTAACTTTTTGACATTAGCAAATGAAGGAGCTTCCTTCGAAGTTTTGACAGATAAAATTCTTGTCTAAAGTCCAACTGCTGGGGACTCTGTTAATGGAGCAGAGAGCTAGAGTGGATTTCCAAATATGAGAGGAGAATAAATCCTTATGGCTCTCAGTAGAGTTGTTGCATAACAGGCAAGAATCATTTGGACTTAAAGCCCCACCCACTGAAGGAGTTGGAAGACCAAACAATGTCAAACCAATCCACTATTGGGGTGGCACCTCTTATTTTCTCCCAAGCAGATTTAGAACTGAATTCACCAGAGGATTTCAGATTCCATTGAGCATAATCTGATCTTGAAGGGCAAGGAATGAGACTAGGATTGAGGGATCCCTGAAAAAAAATATATCCAACAAAGCAAAAATAGTCACAAGAAATGCAAAAGGGAGACGTCAATAAATGAAATGGTTGGACCATCCTTGAAGCTTCCACCCAGTAATGAATATGGCAGTTTCTTTCATGATAACTCTATCATACATAAGTGACCATTGGTTTATTACTACGAACTACTTGCTTAACAGTTACCGGTACTCTAATACATTTTAGGAACCACTATTTGATTTGTTTTCCGTAACACAAGATTTTATGATTTAAATGATTTAAATTCTCATAACATTTGCCCCCACTATTTTTTTTTTAAAAAAAACTAATGAGCAAAGATCTTTTTTTATGCACATACGATTGGAAGCCTAAAGCGATAAAGTGACAACTCTAAATGAGGCTTTTTTTTAATATTAATGAATTTTTTTTTTTTTGTTTCCTATGTATATTATATTTACTTTTGCTATATAAAATTTAATTGTTTTCCAATAAAAGAGAAGTATATATTGAAAGACACTCTAATAATAGAGTTTTTATATATACTTGTTTTATCTAAATAGTAATAGTAAAATATTAGAGTAAAATATGATTAAAACTCTACTAAATAGAATTAAGCTTTTTGTGGGCCTTTTTGTAGAGTTAGATTTTTATTAACATTAGACTTTTAATTTGATCAGGACACTGACTTAGCCAGGCTGCCTTTGCAAACAGGAAATGATGTGATAATATCTTTCTAATTTTTTTTAAAAAAAATAGTATGATTCAGATAAATATGTAGCATGGTCCTAACAACCTAATTTCCTTTGTATTTATTCCATACGAAGTATTAAACATCGCTTTATACATCTAACAACATATACTCACACACACTAGTACTGACCTGTGCTATGCATGGGTGTTACAAATTGTTTGTGATATAATAAATATTTTTACAATTAAGATAAAACATTCTTAAATTGAATTGGATTTCAATTTTAAAATTGATAATTTTTCTAATTAAAAAAAAAAATAACACAATTCTAATAAATCAAGACTCTCATATAATGAAAATAAACAATATAAAACTAACATTTGGGAAACTAATTTACAATGATTTAAAGATATTTAAAAATTCAATTATAATATAAAAATTAATAAATTCAAGAAACCGAAAACTTGAAATTCCATAACTAATAATTCAAAAAGAAGCTCTTATATCACTCATCAATTGATAATGATACAGCCTAACCAAAATGAGAAGACAAGGAAAAAAAGAACATAAATTCCATATTTTTTGAAACTATTCTACCATATGATCCTACGTATCAGTTAAAAAGAATGCAAAAACATGGGAGATTCTACAATGTTTTTCTAATAGCAACTTTGAAGGACTTGAAAACTGCACTTATTTCTGAAGTACTTCTTTTGAGGTCCATATTTCATATAATCAAGATATACATAAACTTGAAACCATTCATGTACTCATAAATCACAAACCAATGCTAAATTCTTTGCAAGAAATTTAATCACAATTACAAAAAATGAAAATGATAAAAAATAAACAAATTTAAAGTGTTTAAAGCAATAGAAATAAATAAATTTCCCTGAGTATGTAAGTATTGACTGGCCCTCAGCTTTGATCATTGACATCTCATGTCATCCAGGAAAGAAATAATTGAGTCACAATAACATTTTCCATTTAGAATCTAATCTTAATTCTCAATAAATCAGCATACAAAAAGTAAATATTTTCATTAAAAAAATCTTAATACATAAGAGAAAACAGAAAAAAAAATTAAAATAAGAGAAAACAGAAAAAAAAAAAATTATAACCATATATAATGTCTCAGAGGTGAGAACCGTTGAAAAAGGTCACCCAAAAATTTATCACAATAGTTAAATATAAAACATGGATCAATAAAGTTTACTAACATCACTTCTAAGCAAAGAAATAAAACATTTTTTTTAATAACAATGAGAATTTTTTTTTGCTTGTTTCTCATGATTTTGGAATTGATATTATCCTTTATCAAAGTAAGAATAATAAACCAATTTCGGATACATGCATTGACTATCCAACCTTGAACAAATGTATGTGATAAATCATGAAAAATACACTACAAAAATTCGAACTAATATCAAATACTTAACTTAATACGCCAAGCAGTTAACGTCGATACTAACAATTTGGAGTAGGTAGTGTAAGACAAAGATGTCACTTGTTAGAATCATTATAAGAAAATTTTTGAATGGGATTGATACATTTACGTGATAGTGTGCTCTTTTAATGATATTTTGTTACGTGTGATATGATTCCTCTTTCTTAATGAGATATAATACATATTGCAAAATGACATTAAAAAAAGTTAAAATATTAAACTTATTGAAAAATAACATAATGTTACTGTAAATTCGAGTGTATATAAGACATGATATTTTAACTCTTAAATGATTTTGAGATTGAGATTTTATTTATCTCAACGGTTTTATCTCAGATTTCAAGATCATCTAAAGATTAAAATATCATCTTTCATATAAATTCGAAATTATATTATCATTTATTTAAAAAATGTTTTTTTACGTGTCCCAACTGGCTTACCACATGTAATTTCATGACACAGAATCTTGGGTGTCATCTCTCCAACAATGTGGCAGTTGTTGAGAAGCTGTACAACAACCTGGTTATTTTATGTCGTCATACTAGTACAGTACGCGATCTACTCGTTAGAAGAAATTTTTTTCAAAAGAAGTGAAGAACAACATGATAGCAGAATTATTAAAATTTTCTGAATATTTAGTATTATTATAATATGTTTTTTTTTTCAAACAATCAAATTCATATTTTAATAAATTAAAAACAGTGGAGAAATGGTGTTATATATGATTGCAAAAGTTGAGTGCTCATCATCTTGACTATTGCGTAAGATCATATTTTTCTTGAAAATCTACGTAGCTTTTACAAGTTGTCTTTATGCGGGGCCCTTCTTTGTGTTTTGCTGTTGGAAATGAGCTGTCAAGCCAAAAATACAACTCATATTTGAAGATATGTCCAATATGTATGGGTTCATTATAATGATACATGTGACATATTGTGTTCGTTTAGATAAGTTTTAAAAAAAATATAATTTAAGTTAAATAGCAATAAAAAAATTATTATTTAAATTAAATTATTTATTATTTAAATTATTTTTTGAAAAAATCTGTTTTGAGTTAAGTGTGAAAGTATTAAGTACGATCAATAAATTGAACTAAACACTTAACAAATTAGAAAAATTCATTTTGAACTTAAAAAAATCATTAAGTGTGGTCAACAAGTAGAACTAAACATAGCCGATCATCTAATCACAAAGATCCAATCTTATTTATATTTTCAGTCTTGTCAAGTGATTTACTCTAACTCCTCCACCCTAAACCTCAATTTTTTTTAAGATAAGTTAAAAAAAAAAATAGATAAATTAAAATTTTATTATAAAAATAACCAACACAAAAAATAGTATAAATTTAATATAAAAAAGCTTAAAACTCATTTTATATAGCATAATTAATTAATAAAAATAGTATATATTAAGAATAAATAAAATAAATAAATGTATAAATAAAATAGAGTGATGATTCTGATTCTATCCAAATTTAAACAAATTTATTCCAACTTTATTTATAAACATCTCATCTCTATTCCTTAAAGAGAGGGTGGGTATAAATATGCCTGGCAAAAACATAAATAAATAAAGTGTTAAAATAAAATTACTGATCAAAATAATAAGAAGACAAGTTTGAGATACGCATAGATGAAATGTATTATGTAGTACAAATGGACACCTGCTTAAAGAAAGGCCAAACGACTTTTTGGTTTTTGATCAGTCATAAACTGCCCGAATTATTCTGATGTTTGATTTATAAATAAAGTCATAAACAGATAATTAGTTGCTTTACTGCCTGGCCAACTCTAATATGGTCACTCTTTCCCATTCCATAAGAGGAGGCTGAAGACACATCCTAACTCGTGATTATTATTTTTTAATTATATAGCCTTCCCTCCCAATCATGTAACATTTTTAATTTTTGTAAATTATTCATTATTTTAGATATTGCATTTAGACCAACAAGTGATTGATATATCTAATTAAGTAAATTGGTCATATGCTAGTATGCCAATCACTGATCATTGATCCGAATATAATACACTTAAATACATCGACTCATCATCATGATGTGCAAAAAATGCATTCCAAAAGGCGGTTTCAAAATAAATGCTAGCACAAAATTATGGCTTCCACTTAAGAAACTAAGCAACAGATGTAAAATTATAAATATGTTTTAGAAGTGATGTTAATTCTTTGCTTAAAAAATCTTGAAAAAAAAAATGATGTATAATAAATACAAAAAGCCTCGAGAAAGATATAAAACAAACTTTAAAGTTGAAAAGGTCATTTAGTGTGTCTGTTACCCATGAAATGAATCTAATATGTTTGAGTATGTAAATATTAATTGGGCCTCAGCTTTGATCATAGACATCTCATGTTATCCAGGATAAAAATAATTGAGTCACAAAATCATTTTTCATTTAGAATCTAATCTTAATTCTCAATAAAATCAGCATAAAAAAAAATAAAAAGCAAAAAGGTTCGAGTTCCGTAAAGGGTTGTTAAATAAGATTCCTTCAGGTTCATACACCAATAATAATATACTCAATAGCATACGGCAATAAACACTACTAAATGCAAAAAAAAAAAAAAAAAGAAGAAATAAATCGCAAACCTTTAGCTGCAATAGGAGATTCAATTGGGTGGAAATGATCCTTTAAAAATTTGAAGAAGCCTGACAAAAATTTTGTCATCAATTGGTTGATAATTGATGATACAGATAAAATTAACAATGAGATTGTATTTAAAAAATGCTGAAACACATAACAGACCAGAGAGTTGGGTTTCTTTGCTACTTGTGTGGAGAGAGATCATAAACCTTGGTTATGACTGATGACAAAAAAACCTGCTTCAAAATTGGCCTTGACGATTCAAACAACTGTATAGAAAAAATATAACATGAAGAATTTTAAAATGTGTTTTGGGGAAAAAGCAAACAAGAAACCAAAAAAACAATTAGCGAGTGTTGCCCATTTGGTAATCAAATGGATTAATTGGAGTGTAGGACAGAGTACCCGAGTGTTGGCTGCTCCAATGGTGTGTTAATAAAATCAGAAATATCCAGTCTGAGCATTAGCGAGTCACTCCATTTATTATAACATAATCGATTTCGATGTAGGGGATGCGAGAAATCTTAGACCAATCTTCTCCTTTCTCTCTTTCGCAACGTGATTTTAGCAATGGACAATCCCATATTACCAGTCTAGAGAGCGAGGTAGGCAGGCCCTCTGGCAAAGACTGGAGGTTGGGGCAGTCTCTGATATACAATCTTTGAAGAGAGGTGAGGTGTTGAAGAGCCTTGAGGTTCGCGAGTTTCTTGGAATTCGAGATTGAAAGATGAAGCAAGCTGGAGGGCAGACCCTCCTCTGGAAATGATTCAAGTTCTGGACATTCACCTATCGACAAATCCTGAAGAGAGGGCAATTGAAGATGCATTCCTTCCGTCAGCGACTTTAGTCCGCACATAGAGAGTCCTGAAATCTCCAATACTCTGAGACGAGAGAAATGCTGTTGGAGTAGCCCAACTTGATTGGACAAAAAAGTCATTTGACCATCAGGAAGTGAACATAAGAGCTTAGGACATCCAATTATATGAAGCTCTGAAAGACAAGAGAACTCTCCAATGCCTAATATACACCATTCCTCCCAGTTTTCCATGTCCCGAAACCTTAGAATCTCAAGAGATTGAAACGGTTTGATTAAACTTGCATTACCGTAGAACTCTGCACCCACCTGTTTTATTCCTTTCATGCACTCAATGGTGAGGTCTTTCAGTGACGGAAGCTGCCCAAGTGGTGGCAAGAACGGGCAATACTTGCAATAGCGAAGGCACAAGGAAACAAGACTTGAGAAGGAATGTTGTCCAAACCAATCAGGAAATTTCGTCCCACCATAGTTATGGATAGTGAGATTCTTCAGACTTGCATGAGGCTGTAGCTTGTCAAGTATATCTCTTTCATTTTGCGTATCATTAGTCATGCCACTCCATGTCAACTCCAAGTCTGTAACGTGTTTCTTATCTTTCAATTTGGCATCTAATGCGTCTGCGCCATTAGTTACATTTTGCAATCCTTGAATTGAGAGTTCCCCACGAAGATGACAAAGTTTCCCCAACTCATTAATTCTTCTCCCAGTATCCTTGCCAACTATAAAAGTAGATAAATGTTGGAGACCTCCTATTCTGCCCATGTGCATTGGCATTTCTATTAAACGAGTTCCACTAGTATAAAGATGACGCAGGTTAACTAGTTTCCACATATCCACTGGCAACTTAATGGGATTCCAACAACTTGATAAATTTAATGTTTGTAAATTCCACAATGTTGTTATTGAATCAGGTAACTCTTGAATTTCCGAGTGAGAGAGATCCAAATAGCGTAAATGTGTCATATTTCCAATTGAATCAGGCAATTTAGAAATCCGATACCAAGATAAAGAGAGCACCCGCAAACATCTTAGGCTTGACAACATATTATGGAGTACCTTATTGTCTAAGCACACTCTATAAGGGAGACGCGCAAATCGTATAAAAGTTCGTAAATACTTCCCTTCGTCCTTGAATTTTTCAACCATATCAGATATGTTGTCGAAATACGAGAAGTGCCTGACTTTTTCAGAGACATTACGTGGCTCGTCATTCTCTAACCAAAAACAAAACTCACCAGATATCAATTGAGCCAAATCATGAACAAGGTCGTGGATTACAAAACAGGATTCGTTTGCACTTGATCGTTGGAAAAAAGACCTTGATAACAATTCACAAAAGTAGTTGTCACCTTCTTGTTCCATTTCTTTGTTACCTTTGGGTTGCTTTGGTACAAAACCCAGAGCTATCCACAACAAGACTAACTTCTCCTTTTCAAATTCATAATCTTTAGGAAATATCGAACAATAAGCAAAGCATCTCTTTAAATTTGAAGGGAGATAATGGTAGCTCAGTCTTAGTACCGGAAGAACATTATTGTTATCCTGTGGCAAATCCCATATGCTGCTATTCAATATATTCTCCCATTCCTCAGTATCCGATTTAGAGCGGAGAAGACCCCCAAGTGTTTTGGCAGCTAAAGGCAACCCTTTACACTTTTTAGCAATTTCTTTACCGATGGATTCAAGTTTTGGACGTGCACTGGGACCTCCATTTACAAATGCATGTTTTGCAAGTAAAGACCAGCAATTTAAATCAGATAGCAGCTCCAGAGGATGAGTAGGTACAGTTTGCATAATCAATGCAACGCTTTCATTGCGCGTGGTCACAATAATCTTGCTTCCCTGTGCTCCATCGCTAAAGGGTCTCCTTAACATGTCCCAATCATCATATTTGTCAGTCCATACATCGTCAAGAACAATTAGAAACTTCTTTCCTCTTAGTTCCTCCTTCAGCTTGATTTGAAGTAGATTGAGATCACTGACATCAGAAGCTGACAGACCGACTGCCGCAAGAATTGTTTCTGTTACCCTAAAAACATCAAATTCTTCCGAAACACAAACCCATGCTTTTGTATGGAAATGTTCATCCACCCTGCGATCATTGTATGCAAGTTGAGCAAGGGTTGTCTTGCCGATCCCACCCAGTCCAACAATAGGGATCACTCGGATCTCATTGCTGGCTACATTATCACACAGCAACAAGTTAACTATCGTCTCTCTATCATCATCCCTACCGTACACCGCAGATTCATCAACCAAAGAGGTTGTTGGCAACCTTTTTAACGGCTTCCTTTGGACAGTTTTTAGGCCAAGAACATCTTTTTGATTCGCAAAGTGTTCTAATTTCTCAATGATCTGATTTATTTCATCAACAGAGTGTGTAGTTCCTCTGTGCCTTCTGACCTCTCTCCTCGATGCCATAGTTTTAACGAGTTGCATGGACTGAGCCTTTAATTTCAATACAAAGTTCCGTACCTGATTTGTGCCGCTTTGAGAGTCATTAGCTTCAAACTTGGATCGCATAGCTTCCGTAGCAATCTCATCCAGGAAGTCATCTGCTTTGTAGAAAGCATCTTGAAGCTCGTCGAGCCAGCGTTTCACCGCTAGATTCGTGAACTCCTTTTCCTCCGCATCCTCGAGCACAACATCAATCGTAAGCAAAGCAAGCTCCAGCTTCTTTAGGAGTTTGTCGTCATGTTTTCGTGCTAGAAAGAAGTTGACAACCTCTCGAGAAGCCAACCGATCAAAGAGCACTTGAAGGGTAGCAGAAAGAAATGCCCCTCCCACCAATGCAACGGCCATGTTCTCTTCTTTGCAAAGTAGAGAGCAGAGAGTGGAAGAAAATGAAGGAAAGAAAGAGAAAGCAAGTAGCAGAAGTAGATCAGAAGATTGGTTTGTGTTGCATGAGCCTCTGCAATCTCTCCAGATCTAAATGGAGTCAATGTAGTGAGTCAATGGAGTTAATGGAACCCACACAGCTTGTAAGCTTTTTCAAAAGTAGAAGGACAATTACAATAAAGTCCCAGTATCAAGCCGTTGATGTAAACACAATGCGCTTGATAGTAATTATTGTAAAAATCAATTTAGAAATATTTATAATGTGTTATATTCATTTATGATGTTTATATTAGATCAGTTTCACTAGCTTGCTTGGATTAGTTTCAAACCAACAATGCCGTTGGATTTTTATTTAAATCCGGCAATACACATATTTAATACTATAAGCTGGTATAATGGTTATTACACCAAAAAATGAAGGGTAAAAATGAAAAAAAGAGAAAAAGGAGCCTGCTGCTAGAATAAATGCTCACCTACGAATAGGGGTGTCAATTTTTAACACGATACGAAGTTAACGGGTTTAGGTTTAGTATAAATGAGTTTGGGTCATAAACGAGTTGATAAGTATAACATGATTAATAAACAGGTCGGGTTTGGGTTTTACTAGTGTCAACCCGTTTAACACAACTTAACACGTTTAATTATAAAATATACTATGAGTTAAGATAATTCATCTCACATCAAATATTTACCAAGGTTTTGAGGTTTTTTATTTATAAAAGAGGTTTCTACTTTGATTTGGTTCATATCCAAAATTACTGAAATTAAAAATTATCTATACATATTAAAAGATAAGTAAATTTTTTTATTTAAAAAATAAAAAAAAATTAAAATAAACAGGTTAAGTGGGTCGACACGTATAACCTGTTTAATAAATGGGTTGGGTTTGGGTTTTGAAACTTGACACGATTAGTTAATAGTATCGGGTTAGGGTTCACACATTTTTGAATATGTATATCTTGACACAACCCGAACACGACACGATAATACGAATTGACACCCCTACCTACCTACGAAGCCGGCATCTTTGACTAAAAGTTATATTTGAATAGAAGGAGCATCTTTGATGCTTAGAATAAAAGCTCACCTACTTCATTTTTTTTTCAAATTGTATTAGAATATACGAATGTTCTAAGACTTATAATTTTACAATAAAAAAATATTTTGAGCCGCCCCAAATTGGAAATAGGTATGCTACTGTGGCCACCGATCTTATTTTTTTATTTTTTATTATATATTTATTTCTTTTGCTTGAATTTTATGTTTGTACCAACTTTAGAGCTGTGTATATTAATGAGTTGTTAATTTTAGTTGCTAGCTAGATGAATGTTTTAATTTTTACTATTTAACATTAACTTAGAAAATTTAACCAGTCCTTCTTATCTCCTATCAATGACAGTTTTATGCATTTATTTTCTTAGTTTAACCAATCTTTCTTAGTATTTTTTTTTTTTTTTTGGTAATGCATGGTATACAGCGGGTGTCTACAGATTTTGTTACATTTGCGTGTGGGTATAGTATTCCAAGAATTATTAATAAAAGAAATCGAACTTATGAATTTGAAATCATATCTTTTACATGTCATCGATGACGAATCCCATATAATTTATTATTATTATTTATTATGAATAATTTCTATCATAAATAATATTTTATGTTATACATGACATCGATGACGAATCTCTTATAAAATATATGTGATTGTTATTTATTATGAATAATTTTTATTATGAATAATATTTTATGTTTTACATGTCATCAATAACGAATCCCTTATAAAATATATGTGATTGTTATTTATTATGAAAAATTTTTATTATGAATAATATTTTATGTTTTACATGTCATCGATGACAAATCCCTTATAAAATATATGTGATGAAAGTGACAAGACACAAAACTTTATTATTTGGTTATTTATGATAAGTGAATACAATGGAATAATAACGTTTTATGTCTATTCATTTGGGACCGACTCAAGTATTAGTTAAACAAAACAATGACTTTAGGTCCTACTTATAAAGAATGTTTCAAATTTTAATTCCATCTAAATTAGAAGTGCAATGGCAATAGAAGTCTAATTACAAAAATAAACTCAAATTAATCCAAATTAGAAAAGTAAAGCCAATGAAATTCTACCTAACAAAAAATGTCCAAAATTTTATGTATTTATTATAATTCAAACTAGAAGTTCAACATTAATAAAAAAAAATTTATGTCTTGCAAAAAAAATCTCATTTATATTTATCGCTTTAGACCTCAAACAATATTAAGCTGACTCTGTATTCATCCCACCTAATAATCCATCATCTCGCAAGGAACATGATCCACACCCACATATAATGTCCATGGATGGTGAATCCCACATTTTGTGAGAGAATGGATTCAAAGTAGGATGTATGTGGTCAGATACAAAACATTACTCCCTATGAACTCTCACCCTCAATTTTTTTAGCAAGTTTTTGATAAAAATCATGCAATTTTAATTTACGTTTTACTTTTTCAAATTTATATTATTTTAAAAAGCATTTATATAGCTGTTTATTTTGAGAAATACACTTTCAAATATTATGTATTCTTTTTTGTGAAATATGTTTGGATTTAATCTTATATTTCCTTTTCCTTAATCTCGGTAAGTTGAAAAAAAAAAAAACAAGAAATAACTTCAAAACTACGTGAGCTTGAAAATTTTAATTTAAAAGTTTATGATTAAGGTCAAAAACTCCTTTTTAAGGCGCAATATCTATCTTTTAATTATTAATATTTCATAACATTTACTTTAAAAAGGAAAGTTTCTTTTCAATATTTTATTTTAATAAGTTAAATACAATACCGTCTGAATATACATAAATTCAATATTTCTAATATTAGTTGAATCTTTAAATGTTTTGGTAATATTAAATAAGATGTGGTTTGAATTGGAAATCTCTTGAAAATTCTTTATGCATTTAATTATTGAAGAGAGAGAAATTTAGACAGAGTAATATTAGAGATTCTTAGTTTAAATTCTTAATATGACATGTCAAAGAAAAAAAAAAATTTCTATCATCTAGAAAAATGCTAAGGTCAATTGTGACTAACAAAAATTCACAATCTGATCGGTAGGTGCATTGCGTGTGAGATTAGCGCGTGTAATACACGTGTCAATTAGATCGTGAATGAAGATACTCACGATTGATCATAGAATTTCTTTTTAATCTATTAGATAATATTACACTGACATTTCCTCATGTTTCTGACAATTACACTAACCCCCTTTCAAATTTATGAAATTATATTGATTTCTCCTATGTTTTCTGACAAACTACAATCACCTTCCTCCAGTCAAATTTTTTATTCAAAATGATGAAACTGTTGCTCTATGTTTTTTTTTTTTTTTTTTTTTGCATTTTTTCATTTTGGCCTAATTTTTTTTTAATCTTCAAATAAATATAGATTAAACTCTTAAATTTATTTTTATATAAAATGAAAATAAGTTATTTACTTTAATTAAATTTATTTTTATATAAAATAAAAAATTTCTTTAAAAAGTTTTTAAAAATTGGTCAAAACATAAAGAAGCAGTTTCATCATTTTGAAAGAAAAATTTTATTGGAAGAGGGTGATTGTAATTTGTCAAAAAAAAGTAAGAGAGATTAATGTAATTTCAAAAATCTAATAAGAGATCAGTATAATCATCAAAAATCTTATAAGATGCCAGTGTAATTTACCCTAATCTATTCTACTTTTCAATGCTAATATATATTATTGTCTTGACAGTTGATACTAATTCAATTAATAAAAAAGCAAAAATAGTCACAAGAAATGCAAAAAGAAATGTCTCACTCCAATAGCCTAAGGTCTGTTGCCACCAAATTTGTGTTCTTGAGAAATGCTAGCATCAATTATGAGTGTATAAATTCGTAATTTGATTGTCATGTATAACACGCACCAATATCACATACGACTACACGTGTGTATAATGTACATACTAATCAGGTCGTGAGTAAGGATTACTCGTGACTAACGTTAACATCCCTATTATAGTCTTTGCTACAAATAGACATAAAACTTTAGGGTGAGATAGGTTACACAAGCTATGAAACAGTTGACATGTTATTGAGCATGATTTTATTTAATGCCACTGTGAATGTTTATCAAGTCTCAGAGATTGCTCAATGAGATTAATTCTGTTGTTATCACCATTGTTCAAGGAAGAAGTATACTCTTCTGAGAATCAACTGGGCTAGCTCAATGGTCATCATATTCTCTTTACGGATCGACTTTATATAATTAGAGACTTAAAGCAATAAAGTAATAATTTTAAATTAGACTATATTTTAATATTAATGTAATTTTTTACTTTATTTTCTATATATATTATATTTACTCTTTTAAATATAAGATTTAATTATTTTTCAACAAGAGAGAGTTATATTGATTAAAACTTTAATAATAGAGTTTTTACATAATTTTTTAATCTAAATAAATAAAAATAAAATATTAGAATACAATACGAATAAACTTCTATTAATTTTTTTTTGACACGCTGGCAATTCCAGGAGAAATTTTTGGGTGTTATGAGGGCACCACGCTGGCAATCCCAGGTGTTGCTTTACACCACTAAAAATCTGTCACGTGTTAACAATGTATTTAACTAGAAGACACAATCTTTGTTTCTCTCTCCAAGTTTTTATCTTTCAATGTTATTTGGCTTCTTTTAGGCATTTCAATAAAAGCTCACCTACTTCATTTTTTTCAAATTGTATTAGAATATATGAATTTTCTATGACTTATAATTTTACAATAAAAAAATATTTTGGGCCCGCCCCAAATTGGAGATAGTTATGCTACTGTGGCCACCGATCTTATTTTTTTATTTTTATTTTTTATATTTTATTTATTTCTCTTGTTGAATTTTATATTTGTACCAACTTTAGAGCTGTGTATATCAATGAGTTGTTACTTTTACTTGCGAGTTAGATGAATGTTTTAGTTTTTACTATTTAACATTAACTTAGAAAATTTAACCAATCTTTCTTATCTCCTATCAATGACAGTTTTATGCATTTATTTTCTTGTTTGCTTTGCCAAAATTATTGGATGGAAGATCAATATTAAATGTGGCTTTATTGTCATAGCAATGGAAGTGTTGGAGCGAGAGAGAGAGAGAGATAATTAGTGGAATTTTTTTTTTTTTCAGGAACATAAATGATATACCACTATGTGACACACCAACCACTGCATGACACGTGCAACCGCAAGATCGGTTCACGACTCATAATAGAGCTCAGGCTCGGCCATATAACTTGTGCTCGGTCGCTTAGTCAAGTTCGGCCTCATAATCTGTGTTCGGCCATTCAGCTCGTGCTCGGCCTTTCAGAGCAGACCTACAGAGGCCGAGCACGTATCTCTAAAGAAGATCTACTTATCTGCAAAGCTTACAGGTCCGAACACAGACCTTCGGTGTAACACACTGCTATTCAAAGCTCATCACCGCCTTAATATATGCCGAGCAGAGAATAAGGAAACAGTCTTTTACAAGGAAACCACCACTCATGGTTATCTCTATTTGATGCAATATTCTACAAGGTAACTACTATCTCCGATGCTCAAATCCCTACTTTCATGGCTCCAAATCCTAATCAACTTAGGAGAGCCATTGCCTATAAAATCAACCCTAAAGGTACGCTTTATTTTTTCATGCTCATTATTTGGCTTTGATTACAAGTCTTTCAATTCAATTTATTGACTTAAGCATCGGAGCGGCTACCGCCGGAGCCAACCCGGTGGTCCTCTGATCTTCTGTTTCGAGTGTTTCGCAGGGAGCCGAGCTTGGATCTCACGTGGGCCAAAAAGTGCAGCATCAGTTTGGCGCCGTCTGTGGGAACGCTTGGGCCACGTGCCTCGTTCTCGTGCTCCACCAGTCCCGACTGGAGGGAGTAGCTGTTGTGCCACTTTGAGTCCCACATCGAATAAGAGTCGGATACTGGCGTCGCTTATAAGCCCCAGTCGTCCTCTTCCTTGCATCAGGCCTTTTCCGCCCAGGAAGAACAAAGCCGTGAGGGCTCTTAAGCCCAAAGCGGACAATATGGTGCACGCGGAGCCTACTATGTGACAGGACGAAAAAGTGCAGCATCAGTTTGGCGCCGTCTGTGGGAACTTCGACAATCACCAAGTGCTCTACTCAATCTAAGCTCATCTTTCGTCTATCAGAGGGATTATGGCTCCCAACTTGCGACCCAGGAATAACACTCAAAACCCTCATCCTCAACCAACTGCTGGACGAGGAAGAGGGCGAGTGAATAACCCTGCACAGGAAGAACTAATCGAAACTAGGCGGCAGAACCAGTTGCTACGGGAACAGCTTTTGACCATGACCAGGACCCTGGCAATGTTCACCCAGAATCATGAAACCAATCCTCAAAATCCACCCGTTGTCACTCAACAGCAGCAGCCTCCTGCGGCCGCCGGTGTTCATATAGACCCCCAGCCGTCGTCGGCAGCCGGTCGAGGGATTCCCGCCTTTGTCCCAGAGGTCCATTATCGAAGTACTACCCGACCCCCCGTCCCGGGGGCCCCGGGAGTAAACTACGTTCCACAAGGATCACCTCCTCGAGTAGTTCCTGTACCACCAGTACCAGAGAATCAGAATAACCCCCCGGTAGCGGGCCAAGATCAGCCTACCCATATAGGCCCTGAGGCCGTGAGACCTGCCTCGCAGCAACCCGTTTTACCAAGAGGGTCAGTAAGAGCCGAGGAAGTTGCTGAATCAATAGACCGTACTGCTATCATAAGGGGTGCCCAGTATCCAGAACAGGACGAGCTGGCCAAATTGCTCGGAAGGTCGGCCACCCCGTTCACCAATGCTGTCATGGCCGAGGAAAGACCCAAGAAATTTATCGTCCCCAAATTCACCCCTTATGATGGGACCGGGGACCCGGGGGACCACCTCTCCCACTACCAGCACACCATGGCTTTGCACGGCGCTTCTGATGCCTTCTTATGCAGAACGTTCGTAACCAGCCTCAATGGTACCGCCCTAAAGTGGTTCCACCACCTCCCGCCGAACTCAGTATCTGGCTTTTATGAGCTCGGCAGAAGGTTCTTGGACAGATTCATGACTAGCAGGAGGCTAAGAAAGGGTCCGGAATTCCTTCTGAACATAAAGCAAACGAGGGAAGAATCGCTGAGGGGGTATATAGCACGTTTTAACGCCGAGCTCACTGAGGTAACAGATTGCAGCCCCGGTTTCCTAGTGGCTGCTCTAGCCGCTGGACTTGCTCAAGGAGGGTTTAGAGACTCCCTGACCAAAAGTCCCCCAGCGGACATGGCAGCACTCATGGACCGTGCAAGGAAGTACATCAACCTGGAGGAGGCCAGGGACACCTCTAGAAAGGTCAAAGAACAAGCTCAGAAAGACGATCACAAGAAAGATAGTCAAAAGAAGGACACCAGCTCGGCCAGGAAGAGAGTCAGGAGCCCAGAAAAAAGGGGGGCCCCCAGAACCTCCTTCAATTCTGGACTAAGGGAATTCAACCACTTCACTCCTCTAAACGCCTCTCCGTACAACATATTGAAGCAAGTAAGATCTCGAGAAAATATGAGATGGCCGGAGCCTTTGAAAGGAGACCCCAGCTATCGAGATCAGACCAAATATTGTGACTTTCACAAAGACCGAGGGCACACAACCAATACCTGCAAAGCTCTCAAGCATGAGATTGAGCAGCTAATAAGGAGAGGAAGGCTGCAGGAGTTCGTCAAGCAGGACGGAGGACAGAACCCCCGTGACGAACGACCCCAGCAGAGAAAAACCGACCAGAGGCAGGAGCAGAAAGGAGGCAGGAACGAACCCCCACAGAACAATCAGGTGATCTATGTCTTACACGCAGATTCCCCTGCAACAGGCACCTCTAACAGGTCAAGAAAACGATATGCTCGGGAGGCCAGGTCTGCTCCCAACATCATGCAGGTCGCTAACTTGGAGAAAAGGTTAAAGCCCTTGCCGGAAATCCAATTTACGGATCACGACCTTAGGGGAGTTCATTGTCCTCACAGCGACGCCCTGGTTATCTCCCTTAAGGTCGCCAACTTCGATATCCGGAGAGTTCTCGTCGACACTGGCTGTTCGACCAATGTACTGTTCTACGACCCTTTCAAGCATATGAAGCTCGATCCCAATACCCTTAAGCCCACGAGCATAATCATGACAGGCTTTGATGGAAACACTAACACTCCACTAGGAAGGGTCGATCTGGCCACCACTGCGGGTGAAGGGGACGGACAGAAGACCACGATAGCCGAGTACATGGTCATAAAAGCCAAATCTCCCTACAACGTCATAGTTGGAAGGCCCTGGCTACATGAGATGGGAGCGGTCACCTCAACCCTCCACCAATGCTTAAAATACATTCACAATCAGACAGTCTACTCCATCAGAGGATGCCAACCGACCTCCCGAGAGTGCCACGCCCTCGCACTCAAAGCTAAGGCCCCCAAATAGCAATTACTGCACGCCCGTGTGTGCAAGGATGCAATCTACCCTTGCTGTCACGAGGCAGAAGACTGTCCCTCCAAAATTGAAGAACCATTGAGCCCCAGAGGAAGGGATAGCAGAGCCAAGCCTATAGGGGAGCCTATTAAAGTCTTGGTCAGCTCAGAGGATCAGGGACGTTACCTACAGATAGGTCCCGACCTGACACATACCGAGCAGGATGAGCTGGTCAAGTTTTTGAAGAAAAACCTCTCCGTATTTGCCTGGGAGACAAGCGACATGGAAGGGATAGATCCCGACCTGATCACGCACAGACTAATGGTGGATCCAGACCATCCACCAGTGAGACAAAAGAGAAGGCCTCTCGCTCCAGAACGGCATCAGGTCATCAACGACGAGGTTCAAAGGTTGCTCAACGCCAACATGATACGAGAGGTATCTTATCCTGATTGGTTGGCCAACACTGTTCTGGTCAAGAAGAAGAATGGTAAATGGAGAGTCTGTGTCGACTACACAGATCTCAACAAAGCATGCCCAAAGGATAGCTTCCCTCTTCCACGAATAGATCAGTTAGTCAATGCAACTGCAGGGCACGAGCTCATGAGCTTCATGGATGCTTATTCTGGGTACAATCAAATACAGATGCATCCTCCCGATCAAGAGAAGACTTCATTCATCACCGAACGAGGTCTCTATTGCTACAAAGTGATGCCGTTCGGACTAAAGAATGCTGGAGCTACCTACCAACGTCTTGTTAATAAGATGTTCGGCTCCTTGATCGGCAGCACTATGGAAGTTTATATCGACGATATGCTGGTCAAAAGCCTAAGGAAGAGCAGTCATCTCCAACACCTAGCACAAACCTTCGACATCCTCAGACAATATAAAATGAAGCTCAATCCCTCAAAGTGCACCTTTGGTGTAACAAAAGGGAAGTTCCTTGGGTACATAGTCTCTCAAAGAGGTATAGAAGCAGACCCGACTCAGATCGGGGCTCTGATCGGACTGAAATCCCCAAAGGCCCGAAAGGACATTCAAGCTCTGAACGGCCGGATAGCAGCTCTCAGCAGATTCATCTCCAAATCCACGGATCGGTGTCTACCCTTCTTCAAGGCTCTGAAAGGTAACAAATCTTTGCAATGGACTGACGAGTGTGAAAAATCCTTTCAGGAACTCAAAAGATACTTGGCTTCGCCCGAGCTCTTATCAAAACCAATCCAAGGAGAAAGGCTGCTTCTCTATCTCGCAGTCTCTGAGAACGCTGTCAGTTCGGTACTAGTTAGGCAAGACAGGAGCGTGCAGAGGCCCATCTTCTATGTCAGCAAGGCATTACTAGACACAGAAAAGAGGTACCCCGAAATTGAGAAGCTAGCCCTTGCTCTCATAGTTTCTGCACGGAAGCTGAGACCATACTTCCAAGCACATCCCATAGAAATTCCGACTGCCTACCCACTGAAAGCAGTCCTAAGAAAACCAGAAGTATCAGGACGGTTGGTCAAGTGGTCAGTGGAACTGGGGGAGTTCGATTTGTCCTACATTCCACGAGTCTCAATTAAAGGGCAAGCCTTGGCAGACTTCGTCGCAGAATTCACTCCCGCGCTGCTAGGCAAAGCTCAAGTCTCAGACGAGGTGGGGACTTGGAAGTTGTATGCTGATGGATCATCCACTGACCGAGGTGCCGGAGCAGGGCTAGTACTACACTCTCCTGATGGACTTACAACCGAAAGGGCAATTAGCTTGGGGTTCAGAGCCTCCAACAACGAAGCGGAATATGAGGCCCTTATCTTAGGAATGAAGCTAGCTCAGGAGTGCGAGGTACAGAGCCTCGAGGTATTTTCCGACTCCCAACTGGTGGTTAGCCAGGTTCAAGGAGAATATGCCATCAAGGATGAAAGAATGCTCCGATATTCGGAACTAGTCAACTTGCTAAAACATTCCTTCCGAGCATTCTCAATCCAAAAAATAGAAAGAGGACAGAACAGCCGAGCCGATGCCTTAGCAAACATGGCATCTCACATGAAAACGGGGGTGGAGTCAACGATAAAGTTCTCTCACCAGCCAAGGCCTAGCACCGAGGAGATCCAGGTCGCCCAAGTCACGGAGCAGCCTCAGAACTGGATGACTCCTATACTCCAATACCTGGAGGAGGGACTCCTCCCAGAGGACAGGAATAAGGCAAAAAGAATCCGCATCAGAGCAGCTCGGTATCTTGTCCTTAACGGAAAACTCTACCGAAGGTCTTACACTCAGCCATTGTTAAAATGCCTAGCACCTGAAGAGTCTCAATATGTCTTGGCAGAAATCCATGAAGGAATCTGTGGAAATCACAATGGGGGGAGAACCATAGCCCACCGAGCTCTAACCCAAGGCTACTACTGGCCTGGGATGCTGAAGGAAGCAAAGGAATATACTCGAAAGTGTGACAAATGCCAGAGGTTCGCTCCTTATCAGCATCAGCCGCAACATGAGCTCATCCCCATTACTAGCCCATGGCCCTTTGCACAGTGGGGGATGGACATCATAGGACCATTACCTAAAGCCAAGCCGAACAGGAGATACCTATTGGTGGCTGTTGACTACTTTTCAAAATGGGCCGAAGCAGAGCCACTGACTCGCATCACTGAAAAAGAGATAAAGAGTTTTACTTGGAAAAATATAGTCTGCAGGTTCGGCATACCTCATGTGATCGTCTCAGATAATGGCACGCAGTTCACTGGGAAAATATTCAAGAAATTCTGCCAGGACCTAAACATCAAACAGCACTTCTCCTCCCCTGGTCATCCTCAGGCCAACGGGCAGGCCGAGGTCACCAACCGAACTATCCTCGACGCTCTCAAGAAAAGATTAGAGGAAGCTAAAGGGAGATGGGTTGAGGAACTCCCTGGGGCACTCTGGGCCTACCGGACAACCAGGAGAACTCCAACATCGGAAACTCCCTTCTCCCTAGCCTACGGAACTGAGGCAGTAATCCCTGTTGAGGTCGGCATGCCGACCTTAAGGGCTGAGGCTTTCAACAAAGAGACCAATGACCAACAACTAGCAGAAAATTTGGATTTGCTCGAAGAAAGAAGAGAGCAGGCCGTAATCAGAATGGAAGCATATCAGCGCAGGATGGTTAACCGCTCAAAAATTGGCCTCAAACCTACCAATTTCCAAGTTGGGGACCTCGTCCTAAGAAGGGTTTTCCAGAACACCAAGGACCCCACCATGGGGAAGCTATCACCGAACTGGGAGGGTCCCTACAGAATTATCAAAACGGTTAGACCGACCACTTATTGGTTGGAAAGCATGGATGGGAAACCTGTTCCCAGGCCTTGGAACATGGAACATTTGCGAAAATATTATCAATAAAGTACTTTCTTTTTATTTCAACATCTTTTGTGAAACATCTCAATGTACAGACCTCTCAGGTCTGGTCCATCTCAAATGCACAGACTATAAGTCTGGTCCATCTTAATGCACAGGCTCAGGTCTGGTCCATCTCAATGTACAGACCTCTCAGGTCTGGTCCATCTCAAATGCACAGACTATAAGTCTGGTCCATCTTAATACACAGGCTCAGGTCTGGTCCATCTCAAATGCACAGACTATAAGTCTGGTCCATCTTAATGCACAGGCTCAGGTCTGGTCCATCTCAATGTACAGACCTCTCAGGTCTGGTCCATCTCAAATGCACAGACTATAAGTCTGGTCCATCTTAATGCACAGGCTCAGGTCTGGTCCATCTCAATGTACAGACCTCTCAGGTCTGGTCCATCTCAAATGCACAGACTATAAGTCTGGTCCATCTTAATGCACAGGCTCAGGTCTGGTCTATCTCAAATGCACAGACTATAAGTCTGGTCCATCTTAATGCACAGGCTCAGGTCTGGTCCATCTCAATGTACGGACCTCTCAGGTCTGGTCCATCTCAAATGCACAGACTATAAGTCTGGTCCATCTTAAATGCACAGACTATAAGTCTGGTCCATCTTAATGCACAGGCTCAGGTCTGGTCCATCTCAAATGTACAGACCTTTCAGGTCTGGTCCATCTCAAATGCACAGACTATAAGTCTGGTCCATCTCAATGTACATACATCTCAGGTCTGGTCCATCTTAAAAAACAAAATCCCTAAGTCTGATCTATCTTGACATATGAGGATGATGTTCTATTGCAAGAACACGAAACTAGGTGCCGGCAGTTATAAACAGGCGAGGATAACTCTAAGGGCTCAGTCACACTGACCATCAAAAAAAAAAAATCCTTACAAATACAAGTCGCTCAGTTCGGCAATCAAGCTCAGGTTCCTGCTCTAAAAGATCTGAGTAATTATCTTGTACCGGTTTCTACGACTGACAATCAGAGATCAGATTGATTAGTTATTATTCAAGTCATCTTTCTTAAAATCCATGATTCAAAAACCCCTCCAATGTCAAGAGTTCGGCACAAGTTGGTTATTACTACACATTACTTCAGGATTGCCATAAGTGAGTTCTGGAGACAACCCATGGTCGGTAAAAACGATACTCTGGGTTCAGAGCAGGTTTACTTGTGTCATAATACAAGCCTCAAAGGCCGAAGTCCGTTCATACAAAACAAAGCATTGATACATATTTTGAACAGAACTCAAGGATCACCAACAATCAAAGAAAGATAGAGACAAAAATTGAAGAGAAGATGTTTTCATTAATATTTGAGCTCGGTTACAAAAAGGTGAAACAGGACTACAAAAGTTTTCCCTAAACTAAGGGGCTTGCAGATCCATCGTCCTGATCACCATCCTCGTCCTCGTCATCGTCGTCAATCCCAGACAGGTCAATATCCGGGTACTTGGCAAGAAGCTTGGACTTGAAGTTGTCGTAACCGAGCTGCGCAATAGTATCACCCATCTTCTGAAGCTCGGTCTTCAACCTGGCCTCGGTCTCAACCTTGGCCTCATCAACCTTCTGAACAAGTGAAGACTGAAGAGCACTGTTCTCCTCCTTCAGTTTGGACAGGTCCTGAAGAAGGGAGTCTCGTTCAGATCGCAAAGAATCCCTCTCAAGTTTAATAGAATCCCTTTCGGATTCCATAATTGAGAAGCAATTCCTCGCCTCCTTCAGCTCGTCCTCGGCTGTGGTGGCTTGAGATTGAGCCGTACCGAGCTGAAGCCGGGCTTCATCCAGCTCCTCCTCCAACCTCTCCACAGCCTGGAGATCCACCGTGGCCTCCATTAAAGCAGCCAAGCTATGGAGGGTCTGCAAAAATAAGAAGACGTATCAGTAAAGAGGAAAAGGAAGAAGAGCACAAAAGCAGAAAGGTCGGTCGTTACCTTCAGATGAGCCCTCATGGCACCGGCCACAGTCTTCTCAGTACCCTTCCTGGTGCTGCAGGAAGGGATGTCAGTACAAGGGGCCTCAGCCCAGAAATCTTCAATGGCCTGATGGACGGCCTTGTATCCATCAGGCATGTCGGTACCCACCTTCGCCTTACCCCTCTGTTGAGATTTTTGGGCCGAAGAGGGGACAGGCCGAAGAACCGCCGTACCCCTCTGAGGGGCAGAAGAGGGTTCCCCGATCACCACCCCCTTTTGAGGGGCAGAGGAGGGCTCCCTGATCACAACTCCCCTCAGAGGAGGTCGGGAAGAGGGAGAAGCAGAGGAGACCGCCCCCTTCTTGGGAGGCACAGACGGGGAAGGGTCGGTCGTCCTCGTCTTCTTCGAAGAAGACGCAGTAGGAGGGGGCTGGCTAGCCACCCTCTTCTTCTTTGACGACCCCCATTTGCCAGCGAGGGATTTGAGGACGTCGTCAACAACACCCTTATCCTTGGGAGGCATTGTAGGGCCTGAATGAAGGATGGCTCGGTAATCCCGGTTTGAAGTCTGGAGGAGTCTCTTGTACTGATCCTTCAAAACAGGGGTAAATTGCGGCCTCTTCTTGACGCTCTTGGCTACATGAAAGAGTTTTGAACAAAGGTCAGTCAGATACACAAAGGACAGGCACAAAGCGAAATTACAGAAGAAAAGGGTGTCTCACCCATAAACCCTGTGCTCCGGGGGAACGTGGAGAACTGGTCCTCAGGGTCGGTCACCTCCCATTTTCCGCCAACAAAAAAGAACCGATCCTTCCAAAATTTATTGGAGGACGGCACGAAAGTCAAAGGCCGGAAGCCCTTGTCAAACGACATGTAGTAGAGGCCCTCCGCCTTCCTATATTTAAGATCCATTTTACTACGGATCAAGTCTAAGGAGACCTCAACACCATTCAGGCGACCTAGGGCCATAAACCCTAACAGGTGCCTCCAACTGTTCAAAAGCAGATCGGCCGGGCAGAGATTGAACCAACAGAAAAAATCCCTAAGCAGTCTAGGGAAAGGAAGGCGTAACCCCATCTCAAACCAAGCGGTATAAACACAAATTTCCCCATCCTGAACTTCCCAAGGGTAGTCGAAGTCATCAGGGGCCCTAAGGGTGACATTTGGAGGAATCTCATACTTCTCCCTAATAACCTCCAACCAAGAGGACGTTACAGCACTCTCTACCTGGGAAGACCGACCTGAGACCTCACCCTCTCTATCCCTAGACTCCGAGAAGGCATCGACTATTCTAACTGAGGGACTAGAGTGAGTCTCCTCCGATTCAGTCCCCGAGGAAGTGCTACCCCTAATTAGGGTTTGTGACAAGGAAGGAGCTTCCGGAAGGCTCCCCGACCCATTACCAACATCAGAAGATGCCGAAGAAGTCGACATTTCAAAATAACCAAAAGGAGAAGAAGAGAAAATGAAAAGATGAACGAAAACACTAAAACCGAACCTGAATCAAAGTAAGGGACTTCGGATGGATGGGATTCTTCACAAGGTAGCTTGCTGGTTCGACAATGACGGATGTATATCTCACTTTGCAAAATCGAAGATGGTAAAAAGAGTCGTACAAGGCTCTTTCCCCCTTTTATATACATTCGGAGAGTAATGGCTACCCAGGCGAACCGCCACGACAGTATCGCAGCAATAATGATTTGAGAAACCCAAAAACCGGCTGCGCAATAAATGATGTACCAACGGACGTCTAGGAAAACGAGACGACAGAACGCGTGACTTTTCGGGCACTCTTAAGACCTTAGTTATCCCCCGAGCTCCAACTAAGGCTTGGGGGGGGAGTAACTGATATACCACTATGTGACACACCAACCACTGCATGACACGTGCAACCGCAAGATCGGTTCACGACTCATAATAGAGCTCAGGCTCGGCCATATAACTTGTGCTCGGTCGCTTAGTCAAGTTCGGCCTCATAATCTGTGTTCGGCCATTCAGCTCGTGCTCGGCCTTTCAGAGCAGACCTACAGAGGCCGAGCACGTATCTCTAAAGAAGATCTACTTATCTGCAAAGCTTACATGTCCGAACACAGACCTTCGGTGTAACACACTGCTATTCAAAGCTCATCACCGCCTTAATATATGCCGAGCAGAGAATAAGGAAACAGTCTTTTACAAGGAAACCACCACTCATGGTTATCTCTATTTGATGCAATATTCTACAAGGTAACTACTATCTCCGATGCTCAAATCCCTACTTTCATGGCTCCAAATCCTAATCAACTTAGGAGAGCCATTGCCTATAAAATCAACCCTAAAGGTACGCTTTATTTTTTCATGCTCATTATTTGGCTTTGATTACAAGTCTTTCAATTCAATTTATTGACTTAAGCATCGGAGCGGCTACCGCCGGAGCCAACCCGGTGGTCCTCTGATCTTCTGTTTCGAGTGTTTCGCAGGGAGCCGAGCTTGGATCTCACGTGGGCCAAAAAGTGCAGCATCAATAAATATGACAGAGTACTAATTATTGAAGATAGAGAAATTTAGACTGAATAATATTAGAGATTCTTAATTTATATTCTTAATATGATGTGTCAAAAAAATAATAATTTTAAAAATCACATCTGAAAAACCTAAAGTTACTCTTTCCTAACAAATCATTTGCGGATACAAACTGATCAAGTAAAGACTTCCAGAAGAGCATGGATGCTTCCTTGGGGTGATGGCTTCTAGAAACTGGTTGATAAAAAAATTGAGAAATAAAACAAAGCTACCAGAAGAGCAAACTGGTCAAGAAAAGACTTTGGAGGAAGAAGAAACAGAGAAGGAGCCCAGGATGGACATAATTGGAGAAAACCAAGTCTGTTTTGGGAAGATCGGTGTGACAAGCTGTTGATTTTTTTCTTTTCATTTTTATTTTTATAACAATGATTATTTCTTACAAATGGTAGGATATTAAGGTCTCATTTGCTTAATGCAATAATGCAAATTTGAGTTAAATGTCTCAATTTTTTGATAAAATTTTGCATCTCCAAATCACACGAACAGCGAATTATTAATGATGTAGACATGTTATTTTATGACCGACTAATGATTTTTTATTACTAGAAAAATACTAAGGCCAATTGTGACTAACGAAAATTCACGATCTGATCAACGCGTGTATTGCGTGTGAGATTAGCGCGTGTAATACACGTGACAATTAGATCACGAATGATCATAGAATTTCTTTTTAATCTATTAGATAAAATTATACTGACATTCCCTCACATTTCTGACAATTACGCTAACCTCCCTTCAAATTTATGAAATTATACTGATTTCTCCTGTGTTTTTTGACAAACTACAATCACCTTCCTCCAGTCAAATTTTTCATTCAAAATGATGAAACTACCACTCTATGTTTTTTTTTTGCATTTTTCCATTTTGGCCTTGTTTTTTTTTTTTTTTAATCTTCAAATAAATATTGATTAAACTCTTAAATTTATTTTCATATAAAATGAAAATAAGTTATTTACTTTAATTAAATTTATTTTTATATAAAATAAAAAATTTCTTTAAAAAATTGGTCAAAATTGAAAATGCAAAAAAAAAAAAAAACATAAAGAAGCAATTTCATCATTTTGAAAGAAAAATTTGATTGGAAGAATGTGATTGTAATTTGTCAAAAAAAAGTAAGAGATGTTAATGTAATTTCAAAAATCTAATAAGAGATCAGTATAATCATCAAAAATCTTATAAGATGTCAGTGTAATTTAGATAAAATAGGCATTAAAAGTGGCCGTTAAAAAGAGATTAATTTTATAGTTGAAGTTGTTCTTATAATAGCCAGTAGTTGAAGTTCTCAGTACCGGTGCAAAGCTTTCCAACATATATATCCCTACATATATACACACATACAGTATTTAAATTTATATATACAACCCAACTAAACAATGACATATTACATTTATTTGAATATGAATCTTGCTTTGTCATTAGAAAATTCGGGTGGGTCAAGTCAGACTTGAAACTTATCCAGACTCAGCCTAGTTCTTGGATAATTAATCCGAACTCATTAAACCTGATGAATCGGTTTAGACTCGAGACTTGTCTGACTTAGTCTAATTCTGGAATAATCAACCCAAACTCATTTTGAGTGACTTTAAATCTAATGAATCAGTTCAGACTTGGAGACTTGTCCAAACTCAGTCCAGTTCATAAATAATAAACTAGAACTCATTCAGAGTCCGACTTCAAATCCGACCAAATTCAAGATCATTTATATCGATTTGAGCCCGACCCGAAAAGAGAAATAGTAACCTTTTATTTCTTCTCTTCCTTAGTAAGAGAAAACAGATCCATTGTAAATCTGTGAATTACATATCCACTAAACTCAGCCACTAAGCATCACAAGACTCAAATATGTGAAGTAACAAGAAAAGATTAAGAAGTGAAGTATAATTGGAATATATAAAAATAAAAAACAAGTTTGGGAGCAAAAGAAAGGAAAGTAAAAGAGGCTTGTTAATATAGAAGAAAGAAGAAACCTGTAAAAAGTTGGTACCTTGCTGATTGGGTTCGGCCATTGTTGACAAAGCTGCTCAAAGCTTCCATCTTTTGGTTCTGCAACAATCTTACGGCGACGGGGCCATGGCGGCTAGGTCTTAACTTGTTTGTAATAAATCAACGGCCCGGATCATTTACTTTTGAGTTTGGCGGTAAAGATTCAATGGGGCCTCATCCATCGAAACTAGCTCCTCATCCAGAACAAGAAAGGATCCTTGTATTTCCTAATTCAGGGCGCCTATAGTAGTTTTAAAATAAGGCTATTATCCACTTTTGATCTAATTTTTTTTTTATTAATGAGAGTATAAATGTATCTGGTAACAAGAATTTCGTGTACAAAATTACTCTTTAAATAATCCTTAAATTAAAAAATCTAATTTAGACAATATATTTTAAATAAAGTTTCCTTTTGTAACACTTTTTTAAGTACTTTTAATAAATAAAAATTATATTTTTCAAATTTATTTTTTTGTTTAAAAATAAAACATAAAAAATAAAAATAAAAAACATTTTGATAATCATTTCTTAAAAAACTAAAATAAACCAAATACTATTTCTAATTTTTTATATTAATGTTTATGTAAAATAAACATTAAACAAAACAAATCATAACTTAGTGGATTTTATGGTAATGTTTAATACACAATCAGTATACAAATCTTTAGGGGGTAATATGCATTGTTTATCTTAGTTGTCCACTTGTTAAATTTCGCCAAGCTTCAAGGTGTTTGGTAATTGTCATAAATTTACTTGAATTCTTAACAATCTGTTTGCGATTTGAGACAACTCAAAAAATAGACAATGTGTGGATTTTTCACTATTGCCACGGGATCCGGGGCGGAGCTCCTAAGAAACATTTTTTGACCTGCTTTTGTTTTTATACCCATTTTCCTCTTATGTTGTACCTCACTTATATAAGGGTATTATCATTTAAGATTTTGATGGAGAAAGAGGAGAGCCGTCGTTGAGGAATAAAGGGTTTTGAATTTTGGAGGTTTTTGTTCCTTGTAATTTCTTTGATACATAATAAACTGATGATCGTTATGTAAGTATCTTGCCGAACCACGTAAATCTTATGTCTTTTATGTTCATTTTATTTTGTTTTTGCTCGTTTGAGATTGGTTTATTGTTTGTTTGATTACTTTCGCACAACACAAGGTGCTCTAATTTATATCTTCTTTCTCCTATTTCTTTTTTTCTTCTTTAATTACAAATCAACTTCTAAATTAGTTTTTCCCCCTCTTAAAACAATGGAATTTTCAATGAGCTAATTCAAACAAATGAGTTATGCAAAAGATGTTCATAAGCTTGTACAGAGTCGTGTCATGAGGTCAATGTTATACACAATAAGTATTTTAGTTATATAAAAAAAAAATTTAATTGACGTACAAAGGAAGAATGTGTATATTATCAGTCTAATAGAGGGAACATCACTATAATTTTAGAAAATACACACAAAAAAAATATTTAATAGTCTGATAACTCAGAAAAGGTCTACACCATAATTGGTATTGAAAACTGTTGGATATTGGGTCGGGTTGGACCCGAGCCCATAGCCATTGGGGCATCCACAAAGTTTGAATAAGAGTTATGATAAGATTAAAACTCTTATCATTATCTAGTTGGTTTTGGATTTGAACCAAAACAACTATTTATCCTACGATATAGTTGTGGGATAAGTGGGGAAAAAGATTTTGGTTATCGTGAAACTCTCCTGGCTCCTAAGTTCTCTCTGAGATTCTTCTGAGGTTACTGTCTACGCCTCTGGACTTGGATTGTGGAAAGACATAGAAGACTCGTATTGTAGCCATTCTATTGACGAGAGAGTTCCATTCGTGGGGATCCAGTGGTCATCAGAAAGTCGTAACACAAGCTAAAGATCTTCCGCTTCCGCGAACTCGTTTGAAAGAGGTAACCGGGTTCACATCCGTTTTTACATATATTTCCTTCATTGGTATCAGAGCCTTTTTGCTTGTGTTCGCTAATTTGATGATATTATGCATGAATATATGATTAGTATTATTTAAATCATACATAACTTGAATCAAAAGGTTTATCTACTTGACTGTTTTTTAAACAGTAATTATTATAATACCTTTTGAACGATCCGCTACGGTTGATATGTTCTTAATATCCCCAGAACGTAGTCCTTAAAATCTCATGACGATCCACCATTGGATCAATGAGAGATCTGAGTTTAAAGTTCTGATTTTTTAAGAAAACACATGAACTTTTTAGGTTTTAATAGACTGTTATTTGAACGGTAATTATTTGAATACCTTTTGAACGATCCGCCACGATGGATATGTTCTAAATATTTCCAATAGGTAGCCCTTAAAATTTCATGACGATCCACCGTTGGGTTAGTGAAAAATCTAAGTTTAAAGTTCTAAATTTTTAAGAAAATACAACTTTAATATGATTTTTTGAGTTTTAATACGATCTATAAAACCTTAATTATTATGCATGAAATTTATATCGAATTGTTCCTTGTCGCGATAGATTTCTAACGATATATAGAACATAATTTTTCGTCAAAAAATGAATGAGATATAAGGTCCCAAAGTATGACAGCAAGTCATGGCCAAAATTTATTTTTGGAGAAGATGAATTGCAAAGAAATGCGACCCCCACTCTCGGCGGGGTGCGTGGGAGCGCATGCATCATCTTTCGAGGCCTATTTTTTGACACCTCCGGAGAGTGAGCTTCACTCACTGAATTTGTGACCCCGTGATATATTTTTTGTAATTTGTTAGCTTTTGAAAATTAGTTTAAATTAATTTTTATTACAAAAAATGTCCAAAAATCTATTTAAATATTTTAAAAAAAAATTCCAAGAGCTATATTTGAGATTAAAATTACAATCAGTATTTAGTATACTGTTGGGGGTCAAAATTATTTTTTGGAGAATTTTTTACCTATTTTTGATATTTTTGGGGCTTTTAAAAATATATATATATATATATTTTTATCCCAAAAATTGGTAAAAAAATTCCAGAAAATTTATTTTAAATGTGAAAAATTCTTGGAAAGGCTCTGAAAATTAGGAACAATTGTATTATGTGTGGATTATATTTTTTGGGTCATATTGGATTATTTATGCATTAATTATCATGTGGGTAATTACTTTTTATATTTTTATTTATTTGATATTAATCCCCATTAATTGTGAGACCCAAATACCCACTCTCATTGTGGTGAGTTGTGGTAAAGTCATCCAACAAAACTCATTATATTGTTATGTATGTTGTGTTTGGATGTACTTAATAGAATTAATATTCTAGTACACATGTTATGTGATGTTTGGAATTTACAAAGATAATTTTGAGATATGTGAGTTTTCGGCGCGGCATCCCAATTTATTTAATTATTACTAGTAGATTGATGTAGTAGGTTGATTCAAGCTATGTAATCATTTTTTTTGGAGAAATAATGTATTAATTTTTGCGAAGCTTTGTAAGGGGATGTGTTTTCGCAGCAGACTCATATATCCAGAAATTATCTTTGGCATGTTGTACTAGAATGCCAATTAGACTCAATTGGAGTCCATTTTATATTGGCAATTATTATTATTGTGTGGATGAATTAAATTAGTTTTAATTCAAATTTATTTTGCTCGAAATCAGCTAAAAAATATACTTCTATTTTACATAAATGAGATATGATTATGAGCCTAGCGAAATTTTCTATCTTATAGAGTAAATATAGAATAATATTTTTAATTAAATTTTTGGTAGCAAAATAATAAAATATAAAATGTATGCTAAATGTCACCTTGCGCAAATTGAATGTAGATGGCCTCTAAGAATGTGATTGCTGACCTAACAAAGGGTGAAAAGCTTGATGGTACCAACTATGACATATGGCATAGGAAAATTCAATACCTGCTAAATGAGTAAGAGGCTCTAGAGACCTTGACTAATGTCATGACCCCACCTGAGGAGGGCAATAGTGCCCAACACCGTCGAAACATGGAAGTCTACCAAGACTGGATAAAGAAAAATTGATGCGTGCGCTTTACTATGTTAAGCAGCATGCATAATGATCTTATTGGGGAGTTTGAAAGTTCTCCCACAGCCTATGATATGTGGAATAGGCTGAAAATTTCTTTTGGAGGAACTACTGCCACAAGGCTACGTGCCTTGACCCTTAAATTTGAGAGATACAAGATGGATTCCAAGCACACTATGTTTGAGCACTTAAGGGTGATGCCAGCCATGATCCGTGATCTTAAGGCTGTTGGAAATGATCTTACTGATGAGCAACAGATCTTAGCAGTTATTCGCTCCCTACTAGAAACATGGAACCAAATGAAGCAAATTCTGACCCATAATGAGAATATCAAAAATTTTGTTGATATATCGCGTCATTTGGAGTTAGAGGCATAGCGTCAAGAGGCGAATCGCTCTACTGTCCTTGTCGCCCAAGGTGGCTATGATAAGGCCCGTGGGCCTAATCAAAAGAGGCGAGGAGGTAAGAAAAAGCAGGGCAGAGCAAATAACTTGGCTCCAAAGGCAGGCAGAGTAGCCAAGCGCCAAAGAGGCAAGCGTGGCGACAAAAGAAATTTGGCCAAAGTGAAGTGCTATAACTATCAAAAGCTGAGACACTTTGCTCGTGATTGCACTGAGCCAAAGAAGGTATCCACTAACCAGTACTCTTCTTTTTCACTTGTTTGTTCGCATGTATTAGTTGCTTATTCATCTCCTTTGTGGATATTGGATACAAGAGCAACCAAACATGTCGCACAGGAAAGAGTAGGTTTCGTGGAGTACCATCGGATACCAGTAGGTAGCCAAAGCATTTTTATGGTAAACAGTGCGAGTGCAGAAGTTCTTGAAGTTGGTGCTTATCAGCTCAGATTGCACTTAGGGCGTACACTGATTCTTCATGATGTGTTTTATACACCTAGTGTCCGATTTAATCTAGTTTCTATTTCAGCACTAGTTGAACTTGGTTTTTCTTTCAGCATTGATGGTAGACAAATGGTTATGTTTTTGGATGGTGATTGTTTTGGACATGGTTTTCTTTAAAATAATCTTTATCAGTTGGATGTATTAGATTATAATTCTTTATCTGTATGTTTGGCATGTGATGATTATATAGATGATTCTGTTAAATGGCATGCTAGACTTGGCCATATTGGACAAGAAAGGATAGCTAGATTAGCTAGAGAAGGCCTATTGGGGTCTCTTGCTAAAGTAAGTCTACCTACATATGAGTCTTGTTTGGCTGGAAAGAGTTGCCATAAGCCTTTTGGAAAGGCTACAAGGGCTACTCATCCTCTAAAATTAGTCCATTCACACATTTGTGGACTAATGAATGTGAAGGCATGCAGTGGTGCCTCTTATTTCCTTACTTTTATAAATGACTTTACGCGATATGGTTATGTTTATTTGATTTCTCACCGATATGAAGCATTGGATTGCTTCAGATGCTTTCTAGCTGAGGTTGAGAATCAAATCGAGCGAAGACTTAAGGTCTTTCGCACTGACCGTGGACGCGAGTATCTATCAGATCATTTCAAGGAACTATGTGAGGAAAAGGGAATACGCAGGCAATGGACGATTTCTGGAATGCCGCAACAAAATGGTGTTGCTGAGCTACGAAATCGTACATTATTAGACATGGTTAGATCAATGATGGTGCAAGCTAACCTCCCGATCAGCTTTTGGGGGGATGCTTTATTGACTGCTGCCTACATTCTTAATCGTGTGCCTTCCAAGTCAGTTCCAAAAACCCTTATCAGCTTTGGCATAGGCGGAAGCTAGATTTGGGGCATTTACGACCATGGGGGTCGGCAGGTTATGTTTACAACGCTTTTCATCGGTATAGGAAGCTGGGCCCGAGAGCTAATAAGAATATTTTTATTCGTTACTCTGAAAGCTCGAAAGGCTATGTGATGCTTCGTAAGCAACCTGATAGAGGAATGACTACGTTTGAGTCCCGCGATGTGGATTTTATTGAGAATGATTTTTTGAGCATTGGTGAAGCCAAAACGAACCTTGAACTCTATGAAGTAGTAGATTTTGAAGATAACCTGACTCCTCTTGGCGATGGTGGGGAATTGGTTTCTCATCCTGAAATCGCCAATGAGGATAGGAGTAATCTTCAATCTAGTGGGAGTTTTGAGTTAGATTCTCAAGAGAGTCAACTTCGTAAGAGTAAGCGTGGTGTTATCCCTCGTCGTCGTTTTGAGATTGAGGGGATGCACTTATGGCTATTTCACTAGATTCAGATGAGCCTGCTTCTTTCAGTGAAGTGCTATCTTCACATGCTTGTAATGAATGGATGATTGCTATGGAGGAAGAGATGAGTTCTATGGATAAGAATCATGTTTGGGATTTAATTGATCTTCCTGCTAGGCACAAGGCCATTGGAAACAAGTGGGTCTTGAAGATAAAGCGCAAGGCAAATGGATCAATTGACAGGTATAAGGCGCGTCTTGTGGCGAAAGGTTATACCCAAAAAGAGGGTATAGACTATGAAGAGACATTCTCCCCAGTGGTGAGGTTTGCCTCTATTCGCCTTATCCTAGCAATTGTTGCGCATATGGATTTAGAACTTTTCCAAAATGGACGTTAAGACTGCATTTCTCAATGGAGAACTGGAAGAAGAGATCTATATGACTAAACCATAGGGTTTTGAAGTCAAAGGACAAGAGCGCAGAGTCTGCCGTCTCAAACGTTCTATTTTTGGTCTCAAACAATCTTCCAGACAGTGGTATGTGAGGTTTCATAAAACCATTATATTTCATGGTTTTAAAATGATAGAAGAAGACTATTGTGTATATGTAAAACGGTCCAAAGAAAGTTTCATTATCCTTACATTGTATGTTGACGACATTTTACTTGCTGGGAATAACTTAAAGGAGATAGTCGTCACTAAAGAGTGGTTGTCCTCTACTTTTGATATGAAAGACATGGGCGAAGCACATAATATTTTAGGAGTGAAGATCCTAAGAGATCAATCAAAGAGGCTACTTAGCCTATCTCAAGAGACCTACATTAAGAGAGTCCTTGAGCGTTTCCATATGAATCACTCCAAGCCCATAAACACTCCTATAGAGAAAGGATGCGACTTACATCTTGGTCAATGCCCTAAGATAGTTGAAAAGAAGAACCAGATGTCTAAAGTGGCTTATGCGAATGCAATTGGTAGTCTGATGTATGATATATTGTGTACTCGACTAGACATTAGCTTCGCAGTTGGATTGGTCAGTTGATTCTAGAGTAATCTGGAAAGCGGTAAAAAGGATTTTTCGATATCTTCAGGGTACCACTGATCTTATGTTGTGTTACAAAAGTGGGGATTTGAGATTGAAAAGATACAGCGATGCAGACTGGGCTGGCGACCTGGATGAGCGCAAGTCCACTTCAGGATATGCATTCCTTCTTGGTGAAGGAACTGTTTCTTGGTGCAACAAGAAACAGAATTGTGTAGCGTTATCCACGATGGAGTCTGAATATGTAGCTTGTTCATTAGCAGTACAGGAGGCAGTTTGGTTGAGAAAATTCTTACAGCGCCTTGACATAGCGCCATGTGGGCAGGATGCTGTGGTCATTTATTGTGATAGTATGGCAGCTTTAGCATATGCAAAGGATCCTAAGTATCATGGGAGGACCAAACACATTGATATACGTTTTCACTACATTCGAGATATGGTTGCGCAAGGGGAGGTGGTCTTAAGGCATATATCTATAGTCAATATGGTTGCAGACCCATTGACCAAACCCATCCCTAGAAATGTTTTTACAACACATGTCAGGAGTTTGGGTTTAGTTAGGATATGATGTATTGGACACCATTTTGGCATTGTCTTATATATATGATGTTTGATTCATATTGTGGTTTTATTCATATTGAGATGAATATTGTGCAAGCATACATTTCTAAAAGATATCAACAAGTTTTAATTGGCTCTCTCGCACGAGCAATCGCCTTGGCGCTGGATTAGCGAGCAAGATGAGACATTGAATTCTTGGCTTGTGGGAGAATTCATTTTATCATATATGTCGCCTTAACTGAGTTAAGATGAGATTTTCTTTTAAAAAATCGAGCATGAAGGTTAACCACACACCTCATGTAGCTTGAAGTAAGCTGAATGTGAACTTTCAGACGAGCACTTGGACAGCGACTGGGTTGGAGTGTTCGGGTTAGACGCTAAGATAGTGACGAGGGGCACTGAGATAGCGACGGGCACTAGATAGTGACTAGACTAAGATTCATACGATGTTTATTATTATTTTTATGATATTGAGATTGACAAGCCCAATTGAGTGGGAGCACCGTCGTAGCATACATTACATACTGTATGTGTTGTTATTGTGACCTTTAATAAAGAGAGTGACTGAATGTATCCCTGCTTCGCCATTGTGTGAGCTCTGTGAACCATTTTGAGTTCCACTGTGCCCTTTGTGACCTAAGACTACGTTATGAAAAGAAAGCTTGATGTTACTACTTTAGCATGTTGCTAAAGGATCATGATTGATGCAGTCCGGCGGGGCATGTCTAGGAAAGCAGTTGAGTTCGATTGGATTAACGTGAGTAGTTAGGGGAAGACAATTCTGTAATACACTATTGTGTTGTGACTCATTGCCCGGGCAATCGTGTCAATTTTTGTGTCTATCGATATGATCATGAGTACAATACAGATTAGATGGTCCATGCATCGCGCTGAGATTAGTTCTTGCGAGGGATAACGGATGTTGAATCCAGTGTAACAGAATAGTCTGGGGCATAGACGAGATCTTTTGTTTGTTTGTAGTGAGGTACTATGTTGCTGTGATGGTAGCTTGATATAGTACTCCTACCCCAATCTTTCTCGTCTGGTCGCACGATCCATTTCCTGTATGTCGAAAGTGATATAGAGGACTTAGCACTCACCCTTTGTGGATGAGTGGGAGCTGTTGGATATTGGGTTGGGTTGGGCCCGAGCCCATAGCCATTGGGGCATCCACAAAGTTTGAATAAGAGTTATGATAAGATTAAAACTCTTATCATTATCTAGTTGGTTTTGGATTTGAACCAAAACAACTATTTATCCTACGATATAGTTGTGGGATAAGTGGGGAAAAAGATTTTGGTTATCGTGAAACTCTCCTGGCTCCCAAGTTCTCTCTGAGATTCTTCTGAGGTTACCGTCTACGCCTCTGGACTTGGATTGTGGAAAGACATAGAAGACTCGTATTGTAGCCATTCTATTGACGAGAGAGTTCCATCTGTGGGGATCCAGTGGTCATCAGAAAGTCGTAACACAAGCTAAAGATCTTCCGCTTCCGCGAACCCGATTGAAAGAGGTAACCGGATTCACACCCATTTTTACATATATTTCCTTCAGAAACCAATAGTAGCTCAGTATTGGGAATTAATGACTTTTTCAACACCCGAATGTAGCCGCACAAGCCAAAGAGAGAGTGTCTTGTTCCTTTATTATTTAAGCAAAAGTTCCTACGGCTCGAGCCAACTTTGATAATTTAAATGCTGACATATAAAAATGTATTAAATTGTCAAAATGACTCAAGAAAAATACGAATTACTAGTCAGTGCAATGATAAAATGCTTGAGTTATCAAGCATGAGAATACATGTTCTAGTCTACTTTCTGCAAATAATGTAAAAAAATTGGGCATGTCCCTGATCTTCTCCTCTCTGTATTCATTGGACAGCCAACACTGGGGATTGGCCACTAATGGACTAGGAAAAATCTTTGATTTGAGTATTTGAACATTTTAAGCATTCCACGCTTAAAAAATATGGTCTAGTTAAGTTGTATAGATAGATACATTTAGGATAGACATATTATATAATATTGATGCAATCGAACTAATAGTCTGGGTTTAGAAAAATCGATCATTATCAAAATTGAATCCAAGACAATGAAAATAATTTATATATTTAATGTATAAAATATGAGTAATTCATTTGTGCTAGTATTTAGAGGTTATTTGCTGAATATGAATTACCAAAACTTCGTTATTTTGAAGTCAAGTTATGAAACAAATATACAATGACATCTATAGGATGATGACACTGATTTATTTACAAATGAACACATCCCCTCCACCAAAAAGATAAGTAAATAAATAAATTGGTATTCTTAAATTCTTTCTCTGGTGGATAGTTAAATACTTTTTACATCAAATTCATCCTGGATAAAATTCACAACTATGAGATAAAATGTTCCAACCAGCAACTGTAATTCTCACATGCTCCAGGATCTGCTGTAAAACTTGGTCAGGGGACTAAGCCTTTCTTTTCCAGACACTTGATTTTCTTTCACTCCAGAACATGTAGCTAGATAGCGGTAGCAAGAGCTAACTTTTTGACATTAGCAAATGAAGGAGCTTCCTTCGAAGTTTTGATAGAAAAAATTCTTTTAGTCCAACTGCTGGGGATTCTGTTAATGGAGCAGAAAGCTAGAGTGGATTTCCAAATATGAGAGGAGAATAAATCCTTATGGCTCTCAGTAGAGTTGTTGCATAACAGGCAAGAATCATACGGAGTTAAAGCCCCACCCACTGAAGGAGTTGGAAGACCAAACAATGTCAAACCAATCCACTATTGGGGTGGCACTTCTTATTTTCTCCCAAGCAGATTTAGAACTGAATTCACCAGAGGATTTCAGATTCCATTGAGCATAATCTGATCTTGAAGGGCAAGGCATTAGACTAGGATTGAGGGATCCCTGAAAAACAATATATCCAACAAAGCAAAAATAGTCACAAGAAATGCAGAAGGGAGATGTCAATAAATGAAATGGTTGGACCATCCTTGAAGCTTCCACCCAGTAATGAATATGGCAGTTTCTTTCATGATAACTCTATAAACCTCCAAAATATACTATTCAAATCATTTTCCTTTTAATCATCAAACTGTTGAACTAAGGTTTTCCCTGTTTTCCTAATTTCTTAAAACTATAAGTAGCTTTCGTTTTTTCCATCGAACAATATTTTAATATTATAAGCTCAGAATTTATGAGTAATTTATTACAATTGTGAGAATATCAATGTCATTTAATACCTAGTCTCTAGTTAAAATTTGGCATGTGCTATTTTCCTTTTGGTTCCTTTAGCTTTCAAAATTTTAGCAAAATATAGTCTAAGAGAATCCTTAAACCACTATGTAATAATAGAGCTAATAAATGTCATAATTCCTTAATAGTGGTTATAGCCAAAATTTTATGTACAATCCAACTCATAATTTATTTATAATTCAAATTATGTTTTCAGATATTTTTTTCAAATACAAATAGTATAGTTTTTAATATATTTTTAGTTATTTTTACCCGACATTCCCGTGTATGTGTATTAGTGGGTCTGGACACTATTAATTTTCTCATATGTAATTGAGATCCCTAATATTTTCCTCGTATATGTGACTATTGAGAAGATGCTAAAATGGTTACCATTTTCTCACATCCAAAATGGATAGGAAACCCATGCCAACTAGGACTTAAATGAGTTTAGTTAAGCAGAGCCGATTCCATACGAAATATTAAACATCGCTTTATACATCTAACAACATATACTCATCACACACTAGTATTCACTCATGCTATGCATGGGTGTTATGAAATTGTTTGTGAAATAATAAATAATTTTACAATTAAGATAAAATGTTCTTAAATTGAATTGGATTTCAATTTTAAAATTGATAATTCTTCTAATTAAAAAATAACACAATTCTAATAAATCAAGACTCTCATATAATGAAAATAAACAATATAAAACTAACATTTGGAAAACTAATTTACAATGATTTAAATATATTTAAAAATTCAATTAGAATATAAAAATTAATAAATTCAAGAAACCGAAAACTTGAAATTCCATAACAAATAATTCTAAAAGGAGCTCTTATATCACTCATCAATTGATAATGATACAGCCTAACCAAAATGGGAAGACAAGGAAAAAACGAACATAAATTCCATATTTTTTGAAACTATTCTACTATATGATCCTACTTATCAGTTAAAAAGAATGCAAAAACATGGGAAATTCTACAAGTTTTTCTAATAGCAACTTTGAAGGACTTGACCAACTTAGATAGCAAAAACTGCACTTATTTCTAAAGTACTTCTTTTGAGGTCCATATTCCATTTAATCAAGACAAATGACAAAAAATGAAAATGAAAGAAAAATAAACAAAGTGTTTAAAGCAATAAAAATAAATAAATCTTCCTGAGTATATAAGTAGTGACTGGGCCCTCAACTTTGATCATTGACATCTCATGTCATTCAGGACAGAAATAATTGAGTCACAGTATCATTTCCCATTTAGAATCTAATCTTAATTCTCAATAATTCAGCATAAAAAAGTAAATATTTTCTTTAAAACAATCTTAATACATATGTCCTCTCACACACACGTCTCACGTCCACATATGAGAAAACGGAAAAAAAAAATTAAAATAAGAGAAAACAAAAAACAAAAAACAAAAAACAAAAAATTATAACCATATATAATGTCTCACGTCCACATACACATAAATATCTTAAACTGAATAATAGATCTTTAAAAAAAATGTGAAACATATTAAAAAACTTTTAGACTTGAAAATTAAATAAAAAAGAAAGCTGGGCGCAGTATCAAGTAAAAAGCAATTAGACGGACACATATAATCAAATCCAATCATTATTTGCAAGGCTTGCAAAGAAAATGTCTTCAACATATGGTTTGCCTGGCATCTCGCTTACTCAATTTCCTTGCTACTTGTGTGGACAGAGATCAGAAACCTTGGATATCACAAAAAAAAAGGCTTCAAAATTGGCCTTGACGATTCAAACAACTGTATAGAAAAAAAATAACATGAAGAAATTTAAAATGTGTTTTGGTGAAAAAGCAAACAAAAAATAATTAGCAAGTGCTGCCCATTTGGTAATCAAATGGATTAATTGGAGTGTAGGACAGAGTGTACCCGAGTGTTGGCTGCTCCAATGGTGTTAATAAAATCAGAAATATCCAGTCTGAGCATTAGCGAGTGGCTTCACGTATTTATTTCACCATCGATACGGATGAAGGGGATGCGAGAAATCTTAGACCAATCTTCTCCGTTCTCTCTTTCGCAACGTGGTTTTAGCAATGGACATTTCCTTATTTCCAGTCTAGAGAGTGAGGTAGGCAGGCCCTCTGGCAAAGACTGGAGGTTGGGGCAGTCAAAGATAGTTAATGTTTGAAGAGAGGTGAGGTGTTGAAGAGCCTTGTGGTTCAGTGATTTCAGATTTGGAAAACTGATTTTGAGAGTGGTAAGACTGGAGGGAAGCAGCAGCATATCGTCGGGAAACTCCATCCTGCGGTTCGTGAATTTCTGGCAATTGCAGATTGAAAGATGAAGCAAGCTGGAGGGCAGACCCCCCTCTGGAAATGATTCAAGTTCTGGACATTCAGATATCAACAAAAAGCCAAGAGAGGGCAATTGAAGATGCATTCCTTCCGGCAGCGACTTTAGGTTCATGCAATTTTCGATACAAATACGGGTCAAATTGGGAGCGGGCAATCCGCCTCTGGGAAATGATACCATATTAGGGCAGGCAGAGATCTCTAGCCATGCCAGATTTTGAATTTCTTTTGGAATCGAAAGTGATTCAAAATTTGCGCACCCCTCGATTGAAAGATATCCAAGCTTTGGGAAGCCTAACGACAGGGCTTTGAGAGAATCACAACTATCTCTTATTGTCAAATCTTCAAGGGATGTGTAGCATTGCTGCATCTCCACAGAGAGGGGGAACTCCAATTTCCTACAACCATTAATTTCAAGTTTCTTTAATGCAGTTGGCAACCCCGGGTTTGGAAATGACTCGAGACTTTGACATTGAGATATCTCCAATTTTTCAAGATTTTTTAGTCCGCACAGTGATGGAAATTCCTGCAACACAGAGATTCCTGAAATCTTCAATACTCTGAGAGGAGAGAGATGCTGTTGCAGTAGCCCAACTTGATTGGACAAAAAAGTCATTCGACCATCAGGAAGTGAACATAAGAGCTTAGGACATTTAATTATATGAAGCTCTAAAAGAGAAGAGAACTCTCTAATGCCTAATATACACCATTCCTTCCAGTTTTCCATGCACTGAAACCTTAGAATCTCAAGAGACTGAAATGGTTTGATTAAACTTGCATTACCGTAGAACTCCTCACCCACCCGTGTTATTCCATACATGTTCACAATGCTGAGGTCTTTCAGTGAGGGTAGCTGCCCAAGTGGTGGCAAGTACAGGCAATTCACGCAAGTGCTAAGGCACAAGGAAACAAGACTTGAGAAGGAATGTTGTCCTAACCAATCAGGAAATTTCATCCCACCATAGTTACAGATAGTGAGATTCTTCAGACTTGCATGAGGTTGTACCTTGTCAAGTACATCTCTTTCATTTTGCGTATCATTAGTCATGCCACTCCATGTCAACTTCAAGTCTGCAAGGTGCCCCTTATCTTTCAATTTGGCATCTAATGCAACTGCGCCATTAGTTACATTTTGCAATCCTTGAATTGAGAGTTCCCCACGAAGATGACAAAGTTTCCCCAACTCATTAATTCTTCTCCCAGTATCCTTGCCAACTATAAAAGTAGATAAATGTTGGAGACCTCCTATTCTGCCCATGTGCATTGGCATTTCTATTAAACCAGTTCTTCTAATATAAAGATGACGCAGGTTAACTAGTTTCCACATATCCACTGGCAGCTTATTGAGATGCCAATTATCTGATAAATTTAATGTTTGTAAATTCCACAATGCTGTTATTGAATCAGGTAACACTTGAATATACGTGTGAGAGAGATCCAAATAGCGTAAATGTGTCAGATTTTCAATTGAATCAGGCAATTCAGAAATCCAATACCGAGATAAAGAGAGCACCCGCAAATATCTTAGGCTTGAAAACATATTATGGAGTACCTCATTGTCTAAGTTACACATTGTATGAAAATAACGCGAACGCTTATATTGAATAAAAGTCTGTAAATACTTCGCTTCGTCCTTGAGTTTTTCAACCATATCAGAAGTGCTGATGAAGTATGAGAAGTGCCTGACTTTTTCAGAGACATTACATAGCTTGTCATTCTCTAACCTAAAACAAAACTCACCAGATACCAGTTGAGCAAAATCATGGACAAGGTCGTGGATTACAAAACATGATTCGTCTGCACTTGATCGTTGGAAAAAAGACCTTGATAACAGTTCACAAAAGTAGTAGTCACCTTCTTGTTCCATTTCTTTGTTACCTTTGGGTTGCTTCGGTACAAAACCCAGAGCCATCCACAACAAGACTAACTCCTCCTTTTCAAATTCATAGTCTTTAGGAGATATCGAACAATATGCAAAGCATCGCTTTAAATTTGAAGGGAGATAATGGTAGCTCAGTCTTAGTACCGGAAGAACATTATTGTTATCCTGTGGCAAATCCCATATGGTGCTGTTCAATATATTCTCCCATTCCTCAATATCCAATTTAGAGCGGAGAAGACCCCCAAGTGTTTTGGCAGCTAAAGGCAACCCTTTACACTTTTTAGCAATTTCTTTACCGATGGATTCAAGTTTTGGATGTGCACTGGGATCTCTATTTACAAATGCATGTTTTGCAAGTAAAGACCAGCAATTTAAATCAGATAGCAGCTCCAGCTCCAGAGGATGAGTAGGTATAGTTTGCATAATTGATGCAACTCTTTTATTGCGCGTGGTCACAATAATCTTGCTTCCATGTGCTCCATCGCTAAAGGGTCTCCTTAACTTGTCCCAATTTTCATAATTGTCATTCCATACATCGTCAAGAACAATTAGAAACTTCTTTCCTCTTAGTTTCTCCTTCAGCTCGATTTGAAGTAGATTGAGATCACTGACATCGGAAGCTGCCCGATCGACTGCCGCAAGAATTGTTTTTGTTACCCTAAAAACATCAAATTCTTCCGAACTACAAACCCATACTTTTGGATGGAAATGTTCATTCACCCTGCAATCATTGTATGCAAGTTGAGCAAGGGTTGTCTTGCCGATCCCACCCATTCCAACAATAGGGATCACCCGGATCTCATTGCTGGCTACATCATCACACAGCAACAAGTTAACTATCTTCTCTCTATCATCATCCCTACCGTACACAGCAGATTCATCAACCAAAGAGGTTGTTGGCAACCTTTTTAACGGCTTCCTTTGGACAATTTTCAGGCCGAGAACATCTTTTTGTTTTGCAAAATATTCTAATTTCTCAATGATCTGATTTATTTCATCATCAAAGTCCCGTACCTGATTTGTGCCGCTTTGAGAGTCATTAGCTTCAAACTTGGATCGCATAGCTTCCGTAGCAATCTCATCCAGGAAGTCATCTGCTTGGTAGACAGCATCTTTAAGCTCGTCGAGCCAGTCTTTCACCCCTTGATTCGTGAACTCCTTTTCCTCCGCATCCTCGAGCACAACATTAATTGTAAGCAAAGCAAGCTTCAGCTTCTTTAGGAGTTTGTCGTCATGTTTTCCTGCTCGAAAGAAGTTGACAACCTCTCGAGAAGCCAACCGATCAAAGAGCACTTGAAGGGTAGCAGAAAGAAATGCCCCTCCCACCAATGCAACGGCCATGTTCTCTTCTTCGCAAAGTAGAGAGCAAAGAGTGGAAGAAAATGAAGGAAAGAAAGAGAAAGCAAGTAGCAGTAGCTGGTGAACTCAATACGCTCTGATATTTGTTAGATTTTTGAAGTGTTTGAAGTTATCAGTAGTTGGAATTGAACTTACTATCATTTGTGTGTGAATAATGATTACTTACACTACTTGAATAAGATCTTGCTAATATATTTAATTATTTGTTAAATTAAATTAATTTCAAATATAAATGTAATAAATATTAATATACAAAATAATATTTTATACTTATATAATAATATAAAATATATTAATTTGAACTATATAAAATAAATATTTAATTGAAATAAATTTGTATTTATTTAATGAAATATATTGTTAATCTAGAGCAAGATTTCAATATAATATAGTAAGTTTATTATTTATTTAACAATATATAATTTAATTATAGTAAAAATCAATTTAGAAATATTTATAATGTATTATATTCATTTATGATGTTTCTATTAGATCAGTTTCACTGGCTTGCTTGGATTAGTTTCAAACCAACAATGCCGTTGGATTTTTATTTAAATCCGGCAATACACATATTTAATACTATAAGCTGGTATAATGGTTATTACACCAAAAAATGAAGGGTAAAAATGAAAAAAAGAGAAAAAGGAGCCTGCTGCTAGAATAAATGCTCACCTACGAATAGGGGTGTCAATTTTTAACACGACTCGAACACGATACGAAGTTAACGGGTTTGGGTTTAGCATAAATGGGTTTGGGTCATAAACGGGTTGACAAGTATAACACGATTAATAAACAAGTCGGGTTTGGGTTTTACTAGTGTCAACCTGTTTAACACGACTTAACACGTTTAATTATAAAATATATTATGAGTTAAGGTAATTCATCTCACATCAAATATTTACCAAGGTTTTGAGGTTTTTTATTTATAAAAGAGGTTTTTACTTTGATTTGGTCCATATCCAAAATTAATGAACTTAAAAATTATCTATACATATTAAAAGATAAGTAAATTTTTTTATTTAAAAAATAAAAAAAAATTAAAATAAACGGATTAAGTGGGTCGACACGTATAACTTGTTTAATAAATGGGTTGGGTTTGGGTTTTAAAACTTGACACGATTAGTTAATAGTGTCGGGTTAGGGTTCATACATTTTTGAATATGTATGTCTTGACATAACCCGAATACGACACGTTAATACGAATTGACACCCCTACCTACCTACGAAGCCGGCATCTTTGACTAAAAGTTATATTTGAATAGAAGGAGCATCTTTGATGCTTAGAATAAAAGCTCACCTACTTCATTTTTTTTTCAAATTGTATTAGAATATATGAATGTTCTAAGACTTATAATTTTACAATAAAAAAATATTTTGAGCCGCCCCAAATTGGAAATAGGTATGCTACTGTGGCCACCGATCTTATTTTTTTATTTTTTATTTTTTATTTATTTCTCTTGCTTGAATTTTATGTTTGTACCAACTTTAGAGCTGTGTATATTAATGAGTTGTTAATTTTAGTTGCTAGCTAGATGAATGTTTTAATTTTTACTATTTAACATTAACTTAGAAAATTTAACCAGTCTTTCTTATCTCCTATCAATGACAGTTTTATGCATTTATTTTCTTAGTTTAACCAATCTTTCTTAGTATTTTTTTTTTTTTTTTTTTTTTTTGTAATGCATGGTATGCAGTGGGTGTTTACAAATTTTGTTACATTTGCGCGTGGGTATAGTATTCCAAGAATTATTAATAAAAGAAATCGAACTTATGAATTTGAAATCATATCTTTTACATGTCATCGATGACGAATCCCATATAATTTATTATGAATAATTTCTATTATAAGTAATATTTTATGTTATACATGACATCGATGACGAATCTCTTATAAAATATATGTGATTGTTATTTATTATGAATAATATTTTATGTTTTACATGTCATCAATAACGAATCCCTTATAAAATATATGTGATTGTTATTTATTATGAAAATTTTTTATTATGAATAATATTTTATGTTTTACATGTCATCGATGATGAATCCCTTATAAAATATATGTGATGAAAGTGACAAGACACAAAACTTTATTATTTGGTTATTTATGATAAGTGAATACAATGGAATAATAATGTTTTATGTCTATTCATTCGGACCGACTCAAGTATTAGTTAAACAAAACAATGACTTTAGGTCCTACTTATAAAGAATGTTTCAAATTTTAATTCCATCTAAATTAGAAGTGCAATGGCAATAGAAGTCTAATTACAAAAATAAACTCAAATTAATCCAAATTAGAAAAGTAAAGCCAATGAAATTCTACCTAACAAAAAATGTCCAAAATTTTATGTATTTATTATAATTCAAACTAGAAGTTCAACATTAATAAAAAAAAATTTATGTCTTGCAAAAAAAATCTCATTTATATTTATCGCTTTAGACCTCAAACAATATTAAGCTGACTCTGTAATCATCCCACCTAATAATCCATCATCTCGCAAGGAACATGATCCACACCCACATATAATGTCCATGGACGGTGAATCCCACATTTTGTGAGAGAATGGATTCAAAGTAGGATGTATGTGGTCAGATACAAAACATTACTCCCTATGAAGTCTCTCACCCTCAATTTTTTTAGCAAGTTTTTGATAAAAATCATGCAATTTTAATTTATGTTTTACTTTTTCAAATTTATATTATTTTAAAAAGCATTTATATAGCTGTTTATTTTGAGAAATACACTTTCAAATATTATGTATCCTCTTTCGTGAAATATGTTTGAATTTAATCTTATATTTCCTTTTCCTTAATCTCGGTAAGTTAAAAAAAAAAACAAGAAATAACTTCAAAACTACGTGAGCTTGAAAATTTTAATTTAAAAGTTTATGATTAAGGTCAAAAACTCCTTTTTATGGCTCAATATCTATCTTTTAATTATTAATATTTCATAACATTTACTTTAAAAAGGAAAGTTTCTTTTCAATATTTTATTTTAATAAGTTAAATACAATACCGTCTGAATATACATAAATTCAATATTTCTAAGATTAGTTGAATCTTTAAATGTTTTGGTAATATTAAATAAGATGTGGTTTGAATTGGAAATCTCTTGAAAATTCTTTCTGCATTTAATGATTGAAGAGAGAGAAATTTAGACAGTAATATTAGAGATTCTTAGTTTATATTCTTAATATGACATGTCAAAAAAAAATAAAAAATTCTATCATCTAGAAAAATGCTAAGGTCAATTGTGACTAACAAAAATTCACAATCTGATCGGCGGGTGCATTGCGTGTGAGATTAGCGCGTGTAATATACGTGCCAATTAGATTGCGAATGATGACACTTACGATTGATCATAGAATTTCTTTTTAATGTATTAGATAATATTACACTGACATTCCCTCATGTTTCTGACAATTACACTAACCCCACTTCAAATTTATGAAATTTTATTGATTTCTCCTATGTTTTCTAACAAACTACAATCACTTTCCTCCAGTCAAATTTTTTATTCAAAATGATGGAACTGTTGCTCTCTGTTTTTTTTTTTTTTATGCATTTTTCCATTTTGGCCTAATTTTTTTTAATCTTCAAATAAATATTGATTAAACTCTTAAATTTATTTTTATATAAAATGAAAATAAGTTATTTACTTTAATTAAATTTATTTTTATATAAAATAAAAAAATTCTTTAAAAAGTTTTTAAAAATTGGTCAAAACATAAAGAAGTAGTTTCATCATTTTGAAAGAAAAATTTGATTGGAAGAGGGTGATTGTAATTTGTCAAAAAAAAAAAAGTAAAAGAGGTTAATGTAATTTCAAAAATCTAATAAGAGATTAGTATAATCATCAAAAATCTTATAAAATGCCAGTGTAATTTACCCTAATCTATTCTACTTTTCAATGCTAATATATATTATTGTCTTGACAGTTGATACTAATTCAATCAATAAAAAAGCAAAAATAGTCACAAGAAATGCAAAAAGAAATGTCTCACTCCAATAGCCTAAGGTCTGTTGCCACCAAATTTGTGTTCTTGAGAAATGCTAGCATCAATTACGAGTGTATAAATTCGTAATTTGATTGTCATGTATAACACGCACCAATATCACATACGACTACACGTGCGTATAATGTACATCCTAATCAGGTCGTGAGTAATGAATACTCGTGACTAACGTTAGCATCCCTATTATAGTCTTTACTACAAATAGACATAAAACTTTAGGGTGAGATAGGTTACACAAGCTATGAAGCAGTTGACATGTTATTGAGCATGATTTTATTTAATGCCATTGTGAATGTTTATTAAGTCTCAGAGATTGCTCAAAGAGATTAATTCTGTTGTTATCACCGTTGTTCAAGGAAGAAGTATACTCTTTTGAGAATCAACTGGGCTAGCTCAATGGTCATCATATTCTCTTTACAGATCGACTTTATATAATTAAAGACTTAAAGCAATAAAGTAATAATTTTAAATTAGACTATATTTTAATATTAATATAATTTTTTACTTTATTTTCTATATATATTATATTTACTCTTTTAAATATAAAATTTAATTATTTTTCAACAAGAGAGAGTTATATTGATTAAAACTTTAATAATAGAGTTTTTACATAATTTTTTAATCTAAATAAATAAAAATAAAATATTAGAATACAATACGAATAAACTTTTATTAATTTTTTTTTGACACGCTGGCAATTCCAGGAGAAATTTTTGGGTGCTCTGAGGGCACCACGCTGCCAATCCCAGGTGTTGCTTTACACCACTAAAAATCTTCCACATGTTAACAATATATTTAACTGGAAGACAAAATCTTTGTTTCTCTCTCCAAGTTTTTCTCTTTCAATGTTATTTGGCTTCTTTTAGGCATTTCGATGTTGTGTGGTTTCTCCTTTTTGTGATGCCTGCTCCTTGATTTGCATATAGGAGTTCGGATGTAAGCTGGGCTCACTGCTATTGATATTGTTAAATTGATTTGCATTTGCAGTTAAGCCCATGAGATTCTGTTATGGATGTAAGTTAGGCTGGTCAGAGATATGATAAATCTGGATCTAATAACATTGGAAGGAAATAAAAATGTTCTATATTAATTCAAGCATGAGAAAATACCGTTGACCCAAACGAATTAATTTTTATTTTAGTTAAAGTCTGAATCTGACCAAAAAAACATGGATCAATTTATGAAGTCTTTGTAGCTTTATTAATTACCTTGTTACAGTTTGCGTGTGGATTATGCCTTTGCTTTGTGGTTTCTCAAAGGGAAAGGAAGGGCTTTCAACAACAGAGAGTGATGAATTCCTGGATTCCCCTCCTCGTCAACAAATTTCAAATAAATTCTTACCTCCATTTAGAAAGAGGAGGCAGAGGAAAGAGAGAATTTTAAAAATATTTATAAAAATAAAATAAAATTTTTCATATAAATTCAATCTAAAAATAACTATTAATTACAGTATTATAATTAAACATTCTTGTAAAAAAATAAAATTTATATAATAAATAAATTAATATTTATGGAATAATACATGGTTGAGAGAGTTTGAGAGTGGACAGGCTCAATAAGCTTATCAAGGCTACAATAAGGCTATTATTAGAGGTAGTAAAAGTTTGCAAAAGTAACTTCTGAAGGAGAGTTTTTACCGATAATTAAATCAGATGGGAGGTCAGTGTAATTTCTCATACGTTAAAAAATTCTTATGTATTTCACCCAATTTATTTATATTACTTTATTTCTAGATTTGAAAAAAAAAAAAGTAAAAGTAATTTACAAAATCAGTGTACATTACTATATAATATACACTGATTTTGTAAATTACTATATAATATGGTTATACATTTTTTTTTTTTTTAGAGTGCAGTTGGAGTGTTTTAATATTGAAGTTGATTTTCACCAAGACACTTTTTTAAAAAAAATTAAATATAATAATTTACTTTTATTTGCATTTTTTGATTAACAAATCAGTGTATATAATATTTCATGAGTTGAATACAATATATACGAATAAAACTCTATTAATAGAATTAAGTGTTTTTTTTTCATGGACTCTTTATGAAGCTTTTTTTTTTTTTTTTTTATAAAATTAGATTTTTATTAATCTTATATTTCTAATTTAATTATACTATAAATACATAAAATTTTAAGATTTTTGTAGAGTTAGATTTTTAATAATTTTAGACTTTTAATTTGCAATATAACTCCTGGTTTGACAACTATCTCAATAATAGCAAAAAATGGCCTCAAAGTAGCAGATATATTACATGTTCCTTTGACATTAGTAAGTCACACTTAATTTGGCTTTTGCTTCATGGAATGATGCTACATATCACATGGTGATCCCAATTTAAGAATCATTGAAGTAGATGATCTACCATTTGCCATGCAACAGTATTTCAATCAAAGTGACACTGTTGTTGAATCTACATTTTGTTAGGGAACAGTTATATTTCACTACTCAGTCAAAAAGTGTCTTTCAGAAAGTGTGTTATTACCGATGTACAAAATAAAATATATGATTAGATATCATATGAATTCAGTTCAATGGTTTATGCAATCTTATTTGACCAACATGACTAATGACAAACAGACCAAGAAAAAATACAAAACAAAGCCAAACAGATGAAATGTTAAGAGAAATTTTACTTATAAAAAAAATGTTAAGAAGTTTTTAAATCAGAAAAAAAAAAAAAAAAAGTAATGTTAGGTTTCACTAACTGACCTTAACGACCTTTGTGAATATGTCATCAACACTACACCTGAAACCCTCCACTTCAGCAGCATTGCCTTCAGCTAGTCCTAATCCAACATTTCTGAAATATGGAGTTGATGCGTTCAATGTTTCCATCTGATATGAAACCAAGAATGACTATGAAATCATTATTACAGAAGATCACTGATGAATGAACAATTGCACTGGGTAACAACAAGAAAGGGAGAGGGAGAGAACTGCAAATAAAGATTATATGCAATAATCATAACACTAAAATACGAAAGCAGTGAAAGGCCTCTTTAAACTGTGAGAACACGCAAAATTTCTATGAAAAATGAGTTTATAAAAATTCCCAGGGAACACAACAGAATTTATTGTTGTTTCTCACACCAAAAATGATCCTAAAAAAAAACAAAAAAAACTTACTTCATTGGTCTATAATTACATCTGACCACCCAGAGAGTCTTGAGTCACTTGCTCTGTGGATTGTGGAAATGAAGGAACTTGTGAGCAAAGGTTTTTTCACCTTTAGCAAGGTTGTCATATAGTTTCCATTTAAATGAAAACTGAAAAGATTAGCATTGTTAAGATTTAAGAAAAATGCCAAAAAGTTTAATGTCAAGCGTAAAAAAATATCTGCATCCAAGTACACATTTGGGTTTCTTTAACTGCTTGGTGTATTTGACACAAAAAGTGGTCAAAATGTCAAATAGGTATTAATTTTGTAACACATTGCTGGTTAAGAAAGTCTAAAAAATTTTATTAGTGAAATGAGACAATGTGACTGTATATAAGCACATGTTTGTTGTTAGTTTCGTAAATAAGAGTGAACTAGAAATTAAGCTAGGCCCTTAAAAGCTAATATAAAGTCTGATAAAACCTTTAAGCCAACCACCAATCCATCTTTACCAATCCGTTATTGCCAGATTGCTTTTAAGCTACAAAAAAAAATGCTGTCAGATGACTCAGATTATTAACACAACACAAGTCATTGTTGCATCAGCAAAGTAATTTCATTATCTTAGTCACGATTCCCTAGACAAACAATTATCTATGCTATTTATTAATATATTGAGTTAAATCCTCAACTAACATAAAAAAAAAAAAAAAAAAACTTATTTTCCATTCTAGCGTTGTTTTGAACTTAATTACCAAACTAGTGTTGTTTGGAAAATGTCTTTTGAAAAGACGTTTTCGGTGTGAAAATATTTTTTGTATAGACGATTTCATAATTTTTGAAAACGGAATTTACATGAAAAACGTCTTTCCAAAAAACGCTTTGGAAAGCGTCTTTTCAAAAGACGCTTTGGAAAGCTTCTTTTCAAAAGACGTTTTTGAAAACGTCTTTTGAAAAGACACGTTTAAAAGTGTTTTGTGAAAATAAAGTGGACTGAAAAAAAGGTTTGGAAAACGTCTTTCCAAAAGAGGCTTTCAAAAACGTCTTTTCAAAAGACGTTTTTGAAAGCCTCTTTTGGAAAGACGTTTTCCAAAGCATTTTTTTTTTTTTTTTTACTTTTGCCATTGTTCAGCTTCAGCTTCTGCTATTGTTGGAATATATGGAAACCACTTTATAGAATAATCCATATGTATAGAATAGATCAATCAATACAAAATTCATCAATATGAAAATGCTCACACTACTAAAGAATCAAATGCCGTTGATGAAGGAATTGCAATTCCAATATCACTATTTTGCCCTGGTAACCACTGTCCAGCAGAAACATTTAAAGGAAAGGCATATGAAGACTTAAAAATTAAGTGCCAGTTCAAAATTGACTTGACATTAGATTAGTTATGAGAATTCAGAATCTGATACTTGAGAGGGAGAGAGGACATTAGATCTAATGAAACATACATTTCATTGAATAAAAGAAGCATCTATACAGCTCATTTGACTACTACAAGTGCATGTAGATGAAAATAATTACATACAAATTCAATCACAAATACAAGCAAACTGAGATGGCTTGCAATGATGGTGACTGGGCTTGAGAGCTTGAAGCAAACTGAGACAGGGCAGAGACAACACTTGAAACCTGCTGATGATCAAACAGTTGCTGCTGCGATGCTGCTGCTGTTGATTAGTGAATGAGTGCTGGTGCTGCAATTGTTGCTGAAGAAGATGAGGCTGATGCTGAACCTGGACCTGGGACTCTTGAACACTTTGAATAAAAGCAGGTTGAGGCTGAGACTGCTGCAACATTTGGGCTGCCACTAGACCAGCAGGCCTGTTGGGGACACTTTGTGGTTGCTGGAATTGCAGAAGGAATGGAGATGCCTGTTTGGAAGGATCAACAACCCTTATATCCTGAAGGGCAGCAGCAGCTATAGCTTGGTAGATGTCACCCTGCATACCAAGCACAGAGGCATCAAGCTTTGGCTGCATCCAGGGAGTGACCCCAATTCCCTGAAAGTTGAGAGATTGAATTCCACGGTTTCCATTTTCTCCACGAAGCCACATGAGTGGAGAACTCATACCCAGATCATCATCCCTGATCCCTAAGTGCGACAAAGAATAAAGATTAAAATACAAAATTTGAATTCATAAATTCAATCCTAAATGCAAACTTGCAATCCACAAGACAGTGTGTAAATTAAAAATTTGAGATTATTTTTTGATAGTTTTCTATTTTAAAATAAGGATCAGGATAGGATGTAATAAGATATACTGCATTTTCCATCCCTGTACAAACCATCTGTGTTGTGACTCATACAAGAAATAATTCCATTGTCAGGAAAATTCCGCAAAATAGATGCCTCTAATGGTTGATGATATTTTCTAGCAAGTTTTACTCTTCCACCATGACCTGCCCCAAGTGTTTCGAGAATGTTCTGGACATCAACTTTTACCCCATCAATATTAGCCGAAGTAGGCTAACTTGGTTTCATAGTGTTCCATTTCAGTAACACCAGGTCTAACACCACCCCAATACCCAGTTATCGCATGCCACACATAAACGTACCTACACATTCAGGGAGGAAAATGTGATGATATGAGTGCCTGATTGAAAGTCTAACACTTTATGCAACTTAAAAAAATAGAGAAAAAAAAAAAAACTTCAAGGCATGCTGGTCTTAAATTTGGTAACAATATGGCACAGTCCCATTGCTGGATCCTCTACCCTGTGTCCTATTTGATATGAGTTAGCCTATTTGCAAAACTGAAAGATCATATTCAGAAAAACAGAAAGATCACTCGACTGATTTCACTATAACACACATGCCTGATGCCTTCCCTCCCTCCCTCACTATATTTTCAATCCCTTCTATCAGACATTTCTCTAGTGGACAATCTTACATTGATCTCTCCCTGTCTCTGTCTCTCTCTGTTTTTGTGGAAAGTAGGATTTCTATTGGAGCACCAAACTGGGCATTGATAGAGCTCTGGTGTATGCCAGAGGTAACATCAAAAGCTTCTTAGCCTTCCCAACATAATATGTTTGAGTCTCATTGCTAAGAAATATTCAAGATATGTAATGGGATCAGTAATGGCACATTGACATTGATGTGAAATCCTTTTATACATTCAAGATATGGATTGAAAAGTATTACATACCTGTCCTCCATCCAAGAAACACTATACAAGTCCCCTAAACAGGTATCATATTCGGGGGGAACATTAGGATCATCATCAGGACAATAAGTTCCATAACTGCTCTCAACTGCATTAGCTGCAGTAGTTACATATATATTTAAGTCTTCGGAAAGAAGGCCAGCAAACATACTCCCAGATTCACAGGATTCAAGGTAGAATACCTAACATTTTATAAAAAGAAAAAAAAAAAAAAGGGATCCATTACCAAGTAATTGAGCTCTCAAAGAAGTTATATAGAATATACTTTGTATGTAATAACAGTACAAACTACAAAGACTAGCTTACTATGCTTTTGTAGGTATTAGCTTTATGCTTTATCTTCAACACATCAACGAGATCTTTAGCATAAACATATTCATCAGAAGGCATCCCTGATAAAACATCACACCATGGACACTAGATCTTTTGCTTTCGTGACTAAGAAACAATTAATGCATATTTAAAAGTAATAAAAACAAATGTTAAAATAATGCATATTTTTATTCATATTCTGTACAAGATGAAAATTAGTTTGAAGTTCCTGTCAAATTGTGCAATATTGTGAGATTGTTGTTACTACTACAATTTTAAGGCAATTGTTGACTACTAACCTATCACTCCAGGACCTCCATGATCACTGAAAAAAATGAAAATATGGTCTTCTGGAGCGCTATCCAAAACCTTGCCACTACCTCCTGTAATAGCAGTTTTGTTTGCAAGCATAACATTGAAAAAGTTACTGACATTAGTATCATTTCCTGTATAATCCTACAAAAAAGAAAATTTAGCACATAGGAATGTGAGTATAATTTTTAGAGTATAATAGAAATCTGAGATTTAAGATTGAAATAGAAAAAGGACCTTTGGTACTCCATCATAAACATCATCACCCTGTGGTCTATTGATAATGACACCAGGCCTGGGGTTATATATACTAAATGCAATATCGTCGTACATGAAAACAATGATGTTATCATCTTTCAGTCCGCCTTTCCTCAGGATTTGGTAGGCATGGCATACATCAGCTTAAAAGAAACTCAAAATTTTGATCATCACAAATCTAACAGTTCATTATAAAACAGTTGAAAACAGAATAAAAAAATTAGGCTAAATGTCACCTGATGCCTATAATTCTCGTAACCACGTGAAGCTACAATCAGAACTGCCCATCTAGTTCCTTTAGGGTTATTGCTGCTTCCACTTCGCCCACCACGAAGAAATTCTGTTACCTATAAATAAATCAAAAGAGTTTTTTCAAGGGAGGATTCTTACCCACAATCTCCTTGCCATTGACATATGGACCCAACTTACTTCACTGTATTTGTAATGACATCAAATGGGTCTGAGCCAGCAGCCACAAAAACCAAATGACTCCCTTCAAATCCTTCCACAAAAAGTTAAAAGGGAAGATTTTTAGTTGTAATTGAACCTCAGAAAGAATAAACTAAAAGCATGCATCAGTTGCTCTAATTTATCATAGAACAATAGACTTTTGAAGGAGAAAAAATGAACTACCTCATAAATTTAAGTCCCACATCCAGGTTGTCTCCTTTGACGAACTGGCCTTCTACGTGGGCATTCAAGTTGTTGCTCAACTTGTGTGACTTGAGAAGGACCACCTACTTCAAATTGACGATGAGTACGTGTACCTCGTGGTATGGCATCAAGATGAAATCCCCAATCCATATCTTCACCCATACCACCTACGTCATCTCCATCGTCGTGAGCCACTGTCAACCCCTCAATGCCCATGTCATCACCCATCCCACCTATCTCAATTGCTTCTGTGTCCATAGGTGTGCCAATTGCATAATCATCATGGATGGACATTCTAGTGGAGGAGGATGGAGTTGCTACTGATGATGAAGGGGCAGCCGGAGTGGAAAAGTCCCTACGATGACGTCTCTGATATACATTAACAATGGCATGAGGTCGCCCATGAGGCACTGAGGCCGACTGCGACGGGACTGAATCACATGGGATTTCCTCGGAGCCAATACGCTGATGCGCCTGAATTCCTTCTAAGGCAGAATAACTAAGTGCCTTGATATCAGCAAAGGCTTGGTGTGATTCAACTCGATCGCCATAACCCTCGTCAGCCTTCATATGTATTTTGGTAAGGGTACTTGACTGCAAGTAATATTAACAATTAAAAGTATGTGTTGAATATAAGAATGTAATATAATTAAACATAACACATCAAACAAACTTATACCAGCATCTCCATAATACTACCAATGGGTTGAAATCCAACCAATGGCCTAATATCCGGTGGCCCAACCAAGCGACGAGTAATTCGTAGATACCACACCATATAGGGATCCATATACCCAAGTGGGTGATCCAGCGGCTCGGCAGATACAATATGATCACGACGATGACTTCATAGATCAATATATGGCTGATGCACAACGTCCCACTGATATAGTGCCCTCCCTCGTCGATCAGTAGCGTGAAGCTCGACACTTGTATCGCGTGGCAATAGTATCTCCTGGCGAAGTCCGAACTGACGCATGACCCGATCTGGGAAATGCCACTCAACAACCTCAAAACAAATGAGTGGTGATACAGTCAGCCATATATCCTCCCCAACAAGGCAATATGTAGGTAATGTCGCGATGACATCATCTGTATAGGGCTGTCATGCCATCTATAAACCAAGAAAAAAATTATTCAAGGTTAAGTAAACGATAGAATGGGTCAACTTAATTTTTACATGTAATAATAATCATTTATAAGCATATAATAATAAGCATTTATAAACATGTAACAAACCTGGTGATCTTGCATTTGGTCAAGCTGGTCCCTATAATAGCGAAGTACATGGGTCGGTGTCTGCCTAACAGATAATGTGGCTCGCCACTTATGCCCTAAAGGCAATGACTCCTCCTCATTCTCCCGAGGGAGCTGTCTATCAGGTCTGATGTGTGTCAGCCTCTCCCATGCCCATAACTGTTAAAATAGATTTAAAATGTGTTAGTAACAATCTAATATAATAGACAATTATAATAGATTTAAAATGTAATTTACTACCTGCAATAAAATAAGTGGGCCACCTATCTCAGATGCAGTAGGCCTAGTAGCTCGACACATCTCACGATAAAGGCATGCGAGGATGGCACTCCCCCAACGAAAGCTCCCTACATTTTCTAAATCCCTAAGCAAATTAAGATACATCAATTTTACTTTATTCCCTGACTTATCTGAGAATAAAGAACCTCCAATAAGCATTAAGATGTAAGCCCTAGCATGTTGACGTATAATATCGTCGTCAGTAGGCTCGGGTAACTCTCTAAAATGATTAACAAGCCATCTAAGCTTCAGTCGTGATCCATCAAGATCAGACTGAGCTGGTGTAATCCCCAGCAACTCAAGGCAAAGTTGCTGACACATGGGCACCGCAGAGGCAACATCATGTCCTGTGACAGGTGCCCCATCTATTGGCAAACCTAACAATATTGCCACATCTTGCAACGCGATGGTACATTCTCCTATATGTAGATGGAATGTGTGGGTTTCCACACGCCATCTCTCAATAAGTGCTTAATTAGAGCCCAGTCAAGTTGGATAAATCCAACTCGATAGGCTCCATAATATCCAGCCTCGAGTAAGTATCTCTTTATGCGCTCGTCTAGTTGGCGAGGTCGTCGCAGTAAGTTGTCGCTCCTACGACAATGAAACACTTCGAGATCCTGCCATTAAAATGCACAAGTAAATACAAGTTTTATAAGTGAGATAAAAAGCATGGATTTCAGTCAATTTTTATATAATTTTAAGTAATCAGATAAGACATTCAAACCTGCCCCTCCCATATTGGACTAGATCTATGTGTAGATTGCATGTAAAGTACAGATCCATCTATTGGCCCAGGATCTACAACCTCCCTATGAACGGTCTCCATCTGTTATTAATAAATTATAAATGACAAATGAGATAAAAAGTTAGCAACTTAAAAACCTTGATTTAACATGTCATCAATTACACTTGTAAAAAAGTAAGCATACATGAAAAGAAGAAATAATTAAGTTGTAGCATTGGACGATCTATTATTGGATTCAAAACAGCAAATGAAGTGGCATAACAACAAGTATAATGGCACTTTGTTTAGGCTGACCAGGTGGTTTGAATAGCAACCTATTCTTTATGTGCCGATGTAAACAAAACTGTTGGGCTTTTAAACAGATGAAAAGAATTTGACTGCTTCACATAATCAACTGCTACAAAAAAAAAAAAAAAATCTGATTTTCATGTTTACACTAGACCAAAGTTGATTTTCTGTTCTACCTCTATAAAGTCCCTTTAAACAGAACTTGGGAATTGATCCCTCATTCCATGTATATTAAAAGAACAAACAACCACAAAAAAAAATATATATATATATATATATTCAAATGAACAGTAATATGTAATCCAGTAGCTAAAAATGAACAGTAACTTTGAAAGTTACTGTTCACCTGGAGCAAAATTTAAATAGTTATCACTAAGCAAGCATTACAGTCTTGAATGATCCAACAATTTTTTAAGCAAAGGTTTAAACAAATCTTAAATAAGAAGAACATGAAGTAAAGAAAGGAAAGAAATCAGCAAGAAGCTGCTTCACATAATTAGAAGATTCAATATAGATATTTTGAGATAAATAGTCTAAGTTCATGATCAGAAGAAACCAAAACATATCCAATAATTAGGCTGTAAATTACTTCAATCAGATTGGTACCATTTGATGTACTGTAAGATAGCAACACAATTTGATGCATTTAATATATTTTTAAAAAAATCCAGATGGCTAAATATAGCAATTTGCTTGCATATTATAACAAATACCAATTAAGATCAGCTATGGCAGAGGCATTTATTTGTATGATACAAAAACTTATTTACCAAACTTCCCAAGCTTAATTTAATGGTTTGATTTAACAATGGTGTGGTAAATCTCAGGGTTGCAATTGATGTATTCTAAGATAGCAACACAATTTGATCAATCTAATATATTTAAAAAATAATCCAGATGGCTGCACATTTTATTAGTAAATCCAAATGGCTAAATATAGCAATTTGCTTGCAGATCATAACAAATATTTTGATGTCTTTAAGCACATCAGTCATGCAATAGGAGGCATAAGTAGCAGATATCAAGAATAATCTAATATAAAAATATATTGGACCCAAAATTTAAAATTATAATAACAACCACCACCAATGCAAATCAAAGTAACTGATTTTCATGTTTACACTAGACCAAAGCTGATTTTCTGTTCTACCTCTATAAAGTCCCTTTAAACAGAACCTGGGAATTGATCCCTCATTCCATGTATATTAAAAGAACAAACAACCACAAAAAAAAAAAAAATCAAATGAACAGTAATATGTAATCCAGTAGCTAAAAATGAACAGTAACTTTGAAAGCTACTGTTCACCTAGAGCAAAAATTAAAACCAGTAGCTAAAACCGGATGTACTTCAACTCAAGCTGTTGGATATCCCTTCACCCACTACTCAGGAAATTAGTATTGCCCAACCTCATATAGCAACTGTCAATAGATAATCATTCCTCTTTTGAGCTTTCCAGCTGTTGGGTTTCCAATGCAATTATAATTTTTGTTTTCTGCATGTATGTGTGTGCATTATATATATAACACGAGAAATGAAAAATGAACATCCGATGGTGAATTAACAGTTTCTCTTCCATAAATAAAATGAGGAAAGGCAAAAAGCATGTAAAAGAGGAAGTCATTTTGCAAAAGTGAATACTCTTTAATGTTACAAGAGCCCTGTTGCTTTCCTTTGCAAGAATTGTAAGGCAAACCAGTAAGAAAAAGCATTGAGGAACAAATTGAACAAAGTGGAACAGAGCTCCGCATGTCTTCCTTTTTTCTCATATACCTCTTGATCAATGGTGCAACACAGTTGTCACTTTATCAAATAAAGGGTCATTAGGAAAAATGAATATCCACAGTCAATCAACAATTCAACATTAAGCAGTATGATCAAATTTGGCCCAAGCATCTTGGATTTACATATCCAAGTGAACTGTTCAGAGACCTTGGTTTTGTAAGCTACCCAATAGGCATATGCATTATTAAGAATAAAAAGCAGTTTTACCATGTTAATGTGCTTTGTTCAAGCTATTTAGTTACTTGAGACTGTTAACATTAGAAAATTTTCTATAAAGAGTATATAAATTCTCCTATTTTCATATTTGGAATCAATCTGCAGAAGCTTGTGAAAGCATAGTTGTTAAAAAAAGCACAATTACAATAGATAGTCTGCTAGCATGCACTACTATTACTGATTAAGCTACAAATTCCCATCCTATTTCAACCTCTACTTCATCTTTACTAAAACTTATAACCTATAGAGAAACAACCTGAAACGATTCCATGGATGACTTTCTTTGTACATGAACATATCATCTCAGTTTAGAACAACAGACATAGCCATATGAAAGTAGGCATTTTGCAACACTTTTTCCTTTCCTTTAGACATGATAGTATCAAGCTTTTTCACCATTTGATTTATTATGTTTGCTTTGCAATTATGAGTGTTATGCTAGTAGTTAAATGTACATAGCTGAACAAGGAATGAACTTCTCTAGGGGTCAAGTCTTCACTTTCATAAATATATTGAGAGAAGTTGAAGAGTTTTATTAACCAAAGCAGGAATGAATATTTTAAAATGGAATAAAGCAAAGTTACAGATAATCAGCTACTAAAAAAAAAAAAAAAAACATTTCGAATGAACAGTAAAATCACAAACCAGTAGCTAAAAGTGAACAGTAACATTGAAAGTTACTGTTCACCTAGAGCTGTAAACTCCTGCTTTCAATTTTTTTCTTTTCTATATTTAATTTTGTTTTCTTTTCTATGATGGATTAGTGTGACAATGAAAGCAAAATGTTATTCATTTTGGTTAGGAATGAAAGGAATGTGCAAACACATCAATTCTTCTACTTTGAAATTAAAAGGAAGGTGTTAGGTGTATACTGGCAAAATTGCCAAACCAAATAGTGCCCCTCTAACTCAAACTCTGCTTCTTAAACCAGCTACTAAGGTATGTATGTCTAAGTCTAATATATCCCTATTTTCCTTTCTTTCCCTTTTCCTTTTCTTTTCTTCTTAATCAAAAGAACACTGGTCCATCACTCTAGTGGCAGATAAAATGGTATTAAGGGCCCCCAAGGACTTGAACAGCACAATTTTTCAATCAGCTGCTAAAAAAACATATGTACACCTTTGTTTTCACAAGGAATCCCACATAATCAGTTGGTAAAAAAAATAAAAAATTTTGGATGAACAGTAAAATCACAAACCAGTAGCTAAAAATGAACAGTTACATTGAAAGTTACTGTTCACCTAGAGCAAACTTTAACTTCAGAAAAAATGCTGCGCCTAACCCTTTGATTCAGATTGATGTTTCTCTTAATCTATAGATCCAAATGTAATGAAATCTGTGCCAAAATGTTCCTTATTAAGTCTAGTTTCATATCATTTTGAATCACTCAAAAAGTCCATGTAAAACTGAAATTATGATGAAAACACTACCCATAGGTCAAATTTTTGCACACTCGAAGCAAAATCAATATAAAGTCCATGATATATAAAAAGAAAGCTAGTACAAGAGATGATGAAATTATGAAATGACATAATTCAAATGATAAGAAATTCCCATAACTAGTACAAAAACATACATAATTTCTACCATATCATTAACAAAAAAAAAAAAGATAACAAAGACAAAAAATCGGCTAGTCTTCTACTTGAGTAGCTGAGTTAGTTCCCCGTGGGTTGCTGATTTCTAGCTGGACAAGATCTCTTATCATGTCCCCTAACCTTACAATACCCACATCGTTTTGGCGTACGACCTTCCCCTATGTCCATCTCATTTCGAATTCGTGTCGATTGTGGACGACCCTTCAATCTTTTTATAGTAAGATCAGGACACAAAGTTGGACCAATGGGCTCGTCCCAATAATCCTCATGGTGAAGAGGATGAAACTCAGGTGCATATATAGCCATGTGTTGTGTCAACTTATAACATTCATTAATATAATTCTATCCATCAACAGAAGCCTTTGCAAATACAGCCAAGGCGTGAGAACATGGCATTTTGTAGATGACCCATTTTCCACATGAACATGCACCATCACGTGTCAATACTGCATGTGAGTGACCTCTCCTTGTTATAACTGATGCCTCGCCAGAGCACATGTTGAAGTCTGTGATCACGTGTCCACCAATCTTTGATTGGTAACGCACAATCTTTGTAACGACAAAAGGGGTATATATGCAACCTTCAGATATAGCTTGTTGCCCAAAACCTCTTCTGGCACAAAAATACTTCACCAAACGATAAAAAATCAGTTGTACACATGCAGATATTGGCAAATTCCTTGCACCTTTCAGCACACCATTAAAAACCTCAGAGATATTAGTGGTCAAATGTCCATATCTTCGACCTCCATCATGTGCAACTGTCCATTGTTCTGCAGGTATTTCATTCAACCAATCGTATGCCTTTTGGTTGAGGCTTTTAATTTCTTGCATGATAGAATTGTATTTGCATATCTGATGTGCACTTCTAGCTGCCCAAACAAGCGTCTTTAGATGGGCATCTTTGAACTTGTTATTAAAATTGCTACGAACATGCCTCAAGCAAAATCTATGATATGCTAATGGCTGTTGCCATCCAGAATTTGCATCTTTCACTGCCGCAAGTATACCTTTATGCCGATCAGATATCAAACAAATCTCTTCCCTCCTCCCCATAACATGCAACCTTAACAAATATAGGAACCATCGCCAACTGTTGTAACTCTCCTCTTCAACGATTGCAAATGCGAGAGGAAATATTTGATTGTTAGCATCAGTCCTCATTGCAATTAACAACTTTCCCTTGTATTTTCCATACAAATGTGTGGCATCAATACTGAAAACTGGTCGACAATGCAAAAATCCTTGAATTGATGCATTAAGTGCCCAAAACAATCTACCGAAAACCACCACGTCCGAGTTGCTACTGCTACGATGCAACCATTTAACAATTGTGCCTGGATTATACTTCACAAGTGCTCCTATAAACTTTGGCAACAATCTGTAGGATGTCTCCCAATCCCCAAATATCATGGAAATTGCTTTCTGCTTTGCAATCCAAGCTTTCCTGTAGGAGATCGTGTAACCGTACTTTTCTCTCATTTGCTAGACAATTAGATCTATCTTTAAAGCCGGATCAACCCTCACTACACCTTATATTTCAGTTGCAATTGACTTAGAATCTAACTGCACATGATCTCTGTTCATAGCACGATTTAAACAAGTGTGTGACCCCTCATATTTTGTGATTTGAAATTGGCCAGTCTTCCTATTTTTTATAGCACGCAATCTCCATTTACACATTTCATGAACTTCACATCTCACAGCCTAAAAATCCTTTCTGCTTTCAATCACCTCATACTGATTATGACATCTAATTGAAAATTCTTTCACAGCTTGCATTAATTTTTCTTTGTCATTAAATTCAAGACCTTTGCCCAACTCGTTTGTTGTTGGATCCCAAATGTAAGGACGGTGCAAATGGGATGAACTGCTCCCACCAACATCATCAGTAAAATTGACATTTGAAAAAAATGGAGAATCGGCCTCATGCAAACGAATGCAATGCTCATCGACTTCATCCATTCCATCCTCATCACCCGATTGTAACATATCATCAACTTCTTCTTCTGATGATGATGCATTGGGGAGATTACTTCTATCCATGGAATTGTTGCAAATGTCTCACCCTGAACAATGTTCACAATAGTTGCAATATTAGGAAACTGAGACTCCACATGTTCTGTATGACATGTCTCAGCCACCAACATAGGACTGAAACTTTGATGTATCATGGGGACAACTTCACCAATTTGGAAATCACTATCTTGTGTGAGCAGTCGAGTAAAAGGACCGTGCTCAATCTCCACCGGTTGAGATACACCACAAGGATGCTGCACATCCTCTGTCTCCATATACAAGTCGATGCTATATAACGTGGAATTGCTTAGAATAACTTCAATCATTGAATCCACTGTCTCATCATCAACGACTTCTAATGGAATGTATTTGTTATGCTCGAATGGAAATCAACAAGTCATCTTCAAGTGGACTTGTGTGATATCCAACTTCATTATACTATACATCTTCACCAAAAGTTCATTATAACTTGTTCCTTTCCTCAACATAATGCTTCGTCAGGCCGAGTATCATACCACATACTACCTTCTTCCCCGTAACAAATATTTCCTCCCCAATAACATAATATAGGTATTGATGTTCCAGCCATTGTTAACCTTCAAAAAATAAATACAAGCCATCAAAATTTAAAAATAATCTTTTGAATAATAAAACCCTTGTACGAATTATGCACCTTCATTTCTACCAAAGGCCTTGCAATCTGGATCTCCAAATTACAAAAAATCAAGTCCCCCTACCTAGATGGAAATTTCAATTTGGTTCTTTTATCAAATTTTTTTGAATCACCATATCCTCATAGATTGGTAGTTTCTAGGTTTTAGTTAGTGTTGGAGAGCACACTAAATAGTACTGATCTTAACAATTTCATCTTCACACTTTGTCATGAAAAACTAGCTACCCTCCACTGTACACAAATATTTATGTATTTTTAATATGTATCTACAATAGATAAATTTTAACCATGAAACCACACAATTTTAATATCACATTGATTCTATTAAAGTAAATATCAGCTTAATGCATGAAATATGTATTATAGGCTTATTGGTATGGCTTGATGGTTATTTTTCCAATTTCAAGTCATGCTTGTTCACAAAGATGATCTGATTGAGAATGAGGTGTTACACTCATTCATCTACAGAGTTGGTAAATAACCAGAGGTTTATCTCAGATGATTAGACAGCAGTATTGCCATCAAATTAGAGCCAAATAAACCTCCAATGAAAATTTTTGTCTATTATAAAAACAGTAGCATCAATACAAGGATTTAACAGTCTAAATCACCATTTGAAATGTTGAGGATTGAAGATAAATGACTAAAAATTAACAAATGAATCACTGCATCTAGGAAGAAGAGACTTTGTTAAAAAAAATGGTAAATATGTACTCCAATTAGCTTTTGGTCTCAGTAAGAACTACCAAAAAAAGGTATTAGTAGAGCACAAATTTAATACAAAAAGTTCACTTCAACTAGTAGAGAAGTCCTGCACCCACATTAGGATCTGCTTTTAGTACCTCAAATTTAATAAACAGAGTTGGAAAAAAAAAAACATCGTTTCAAAGCAAGGGAAAAATAAGTTTTCGAAATTTGTAAAATTCAACAAATTTCGAATTTCAAACTTCCATTTTTTTCCCCAAAAATGATATGAAATTGCAACGATTATTATTCTCTTACCAGAAAAACACAAAGCCGCAGCAGGAAACTACAAAGGCAATAAAACAATTACATATTACATGAGCAAATAGCAACAAGCCATTAGAATGACAAGATTCATTTAAAAACAACTTATTGTGATGTACACCAAAAACAGTACTTTATTCTGATATGAATCATAGGATCAACTAAGGTCAATAACTTATCCTAATGAAATAATAACTGGCTATTTTAGTTAGTTTATTCAAAATCATTAACTAGTTCATTTTCATCATGGAATTGATTGATTGTTTTCCATTCCAATAAAAGACATTTATCTTTATAGCAAACGCTATAATATCCATTATTTTAATAAAATCAAATATAACATTTAAATATAAAATAAACGTTTTTTATTTATCTAATTATCTAAAAACATAAAAAAAAAAAATTCACATGATGATATATCATATTCTTTTTTCTTTTTCTAGTAATATTTTAGAATATTTTATGCGATTTCGCATATCTTTTACATATCTATATCTGTACAAGGAGACCATGAGTTTCAAAAAGATGTAGGATTGTTCCTAAGATAAAACATGACCACTCGTTGAATGAAACTTGGACGTGCAATCAGTAAAGATAATAGAAAGAGCATTAAGAAAAGCCCTAATTTTTTAACACAACTCATTCCTTAAAATCCCTAATTTCTAACTTAGAGATAGAAAAACAAAACATATTTTTTTTTTTTACCTCAGATCTGATGAGATCACTGCACTGAGAGAGACAAGTGATGAGAGAGAGCAATGGTCGGTAATGTCAACAGCGATGGGATCCGGTCAGAGAGACACCTGCTTCACTTTGTGCGCTTGAGGGTCGTGTGCTTGAAGGTGACGAGAATGACGACTGAGGAGAGAAAATGAGGTGAAACAGAGAGAAGAAGATTAACGGAGAAGAAGAGATGAGACCAAAGAGAGAGGCACAACAACAGACAACAGAGAGACGATCTGATCTGTTTTCCGACAATCGTGAGGGAGAGAGAGACAGAGTGCCGTTAGGGGAGAGCCGTGAGGGACAGACTGCCGTGCAACAAGCAGTCTCAAGATTTGGCTTTTCGCGTTGAGAGGGAGTGTTTTGCGAGGGACAGTTTGAGAGGGACTGTTTGAGAGCTAGGGTTCTGAGAGCGACGGTCTTGAGAGGGAGTGTCTACCGCTCGGGTTCTTTTTTTATGTTTTTACACACTGTTTGTAACCTTTTGGAAAAAAAAAAAAAAAAAAATTTGTTTTGAAATCGTCTTTTCAAAAGACGTTTTCACAATTCACCTTATTTTGGTATATAAGTTACTGTAACCGTAGTTTGGAAATTAAGATTCAAAATAACAGTATTTTGGAAAAAAATTCTTAATATATTCCTGGTGAAGTTGTAGAAGATAACTTAAATTTTCTTTCACAATACAATATAAAGTGAGCACAGCACATCCCGATGACATGATTAATAATTAATTTTTATCTTTTTTTCATTATACATGTAACTCTGTTGTTCCACAATATATATATATATAATAGATATTATGTGTAACCCCACAAATTCAGGTCTTTTATTCAGATCAGTTTCAAACACTCAATTGGAATATTAATATCACACGAAATTTTATATTTTATCCGATCAAACTATATCCTATCGAATCCCGCCTTCTTATCCAGTCGTTCAAACAAAGCCTAACTCTTTGGAGGTAGAGTCTTTCACACACTTTTGCGCAAGTTGGGCATTCTTAACATTCATGTTCCAACTTGAGGGGGTGTTAAAATGAGCATGATCAGCAGAATTTTCACAAATCATATTTCCTTTTTTTGGTTTTCTTTTATGCTTTTATTTTGTTTATTTTTTTGTAATATGTTGGTTTAGTTTAAAACTTTATTTATTGTGTTTGCTACACTTTAGGACCAAAAAATCATCCTTGGAATTATATATAACAACATTGTATAGCCTTGAATAATTAATGAAAAGAGAATAAACCATTATTTTCACGGTATCAAAACAAACCAAATGTCTTGTGTTCAAACTTTACCATCATCTTAATAATATGAATTGATGTACATGTTGACTTAGTCCGATAACACGTGAAAAAACAAGTTAAGAGAATATAATATCTAAAATTTACACCCTCTCTAACCGCTTAAGCTCTTGGATGAGTTGGTGGTTTTTCAAATAGTTTTATATTATTGCTTAGTATAATGTAAGTATGATCTAACTCATCGGTTAAAATGAATGCAGTGAGACCTGGTTGGTGTAACAATTTTGATTACCTGAACAATGTTTTTCTAATAGCAACTTTGAAATACTTGACCAACTTAGAATGCAAAAAATGCAGTTGTTTCCAAAGTACTTCTTTTGAGATCCATATTCCATATAATCAAGATATACATAAACTTGAAACCATTCATGTACTCATAAATCACAAACCAAAGGAAAATTCTCTGCAAGAAATTTAGTCATAATAACAAAAAAAGAAAATAGAAATCATTTTCCATTTAGTCTAATCTTAGTTCTCAATAAAATCAGCATATAAAAAAAAAAAACAAAAAGTTAAGGTTTCAGTTCCGTAAAGGGTTGTTAAATAAGATAAATAAAACAACACCTTTGGCCACTAGAAGGGTGAGAATCCATTTCAGGTAATACCGGACCATCCATGGTATGGCTACACATCTCACTCCACCACTGAGCATTGACCTCATTAAGCTCGCTGAAGCATTCTCCCAACCTTGACATACATTTAATTGTTAGGGCACCGTTCAAAGCAACTTCATGGAAGACCCCAGTCAGTGATCTTGGCAACTGGTGTTGTACAACTTCCACGACACCGGAGTAGGACGACGTGGAAGCACAACATATCTGTCAGAAAACCAAAAATCATTAACATATAACATTAATCGTTCGTAAAGCACGCTGCAGCCTCTTAAGGAGTCTGTCATCATGTTTTCGTGCTCTAAAGAAGTTGACAACCTAAGCCAATCGATCAAAAAGCACTTGAAGGGTAGCAGAAAGAAATGCCACTCCACCAAGGCACCGGCCATGTTATCTTCTTTACAAAGTATAGAGTAGAGAGTAGAAGAAAATGAAGGAAAGAAAGAGAAAGCAAGTAGCAGAAGTAGAGTAGAGCAAAAGATTGGTTTGTGTTGTAAGAGCCGGTGGTGATGACACTTAGAAATTTTTTACCAAACACACATGATGGGTTTGATTTAATTTATTAATGCAGATTTTTACTTATTTAACATGTACTTTCTAAAATCTCAAATGTAATTTTAAAATTAATTTTATTTTAAAAAAATTATATCTTAAAGATTCGAGTTTAAAATCTCATCTTAACCAACAAAAATTTGAAATTACCCAAATTATTTTAAAATCGTATATTTCAAATTCACATCTTAAAAATATCGTTAAAAATTTAACATTAAAATCGTATCTTAAAAATACAACTTTGAAAATTATATAAATTTAATAAATAAATTAAAAATCGCATGCCAAGTGAAATAATAAAAAAACTGATTTAGAAATAAATTCGACACTTGCTTTCCTGGCTTTCACTAGGAAAGTGAGTTAATGGAACCCACACAGCTTGTAAGCTAATTCAAAGGTAGCAAGTAGAATTACAATAAAGCCCCTGTATCCAGCTGATGAAAATACCAGTCAATAATTAACATATTTTACACTAACGCACAATAGCATTACTACATCCCTATGGCGTGTGCATATCGAACTAACTCCCTACATGGGAGTGTTTAGCTATTTTAGAAAATAAGGTTAAAAATCATGCTTCAACCATATTTTCTGTCAAGCTACTAAAATAAAGAATGCCAAAGTTAATTGAATATTTTAATGTAGTAATTTTTAAAAAATTTGTTTATATAAATTGATTAAAAGTATTTTTTTAATGTAATTTAAAAGTAAGTAGAAGACATTTGATTGTGCATTTTTTATATTTTCTATTAATTAATTATTTTAAAATATTTTGTTAAGTTTTAAATAAGTTAAATAGATTCTAAATTTAAATTGAAAATTTTCATTAAAAAAATGACCGTTAAAAAATGATCTATGAAAATAGCCATTAAAAGTGATTGTTAAAATGTAACCGTTGAAAAAAAAAACTGTTAAAAAGTAATTGCTAAAAAGAAAAACTCAAAATATATTTTTTATTTATTAAAAGTACTTAAAAGAGTGTTACAAAAGGAACCTTTATTTAAAATATATTGTCCAAATTAAAAATTTTAATTTAATGTTTACTTAAAGAACGAGATCATTTGTTTGTTTGTTTGTACTGAGGTACTATATTGGTGTGATGGTAGCTTGATATAGTACTCCTAACCTGATCTTTCTCGTTCTATCACACGATCCATTTCCTGTATGTCGAAGGTGATGAAGAGGACTTAGCACTCACCCTTTGTGGATGAGTGGGAGCTGTTGTGTAATACCCCGACTCGAGTTAGTCAGTACCTGGCCCGGGTTGGACCGGACCATGATATGTAATCCTGAACTGTACGCCAATTTACTACGTAAATAAAACCCGACATACAATTTAATGATATATTCAGTAAATAGCGCATGAGTGTGAGTGACGGGCAATCTTGAGTACCCCAGGTGCCATCGCACCAGAAGCCAGCTTTTACGAGAAAATGAATACGTAAACGTATATGTGCATATGTATTTAAATGAGTATATATATATATATGTATATATCCAAATCAATGATATTATATATATATATATTGTAATGTAATTAAAAGAAGGGAAAATGAAAAATAAAAAGCAAAGAATAGAAATAAGAACAAATGAGAAGGAAGTAGAAACTAATAGAAGCTGAGAGAAGAATTGAGAAACTTGGAGAAAGAAACAATGGGCTGCATGCAGCCATGTGCAGGTGTGCGTGTGTGGTGTTCTCCATATATGAAAAAAATGATGATGAATAAAGAAAGCCAATAGGTGGCAATGCCACCGACCTTAAGGTCGGTTAAGGAGGGGAATAAAAGGGGAAAGAAAGTGAGTGACGCATAAAGGAAGAAAATAGAAAAAGGAAGAAGGAGAAACAGGAAGAAAAAGAGGTAAAAACATAAGAACCCATATTTTCTCTTTCTAGAATATATGCATATGTACAAGTTGTTTTAGGTTTTCTTAAGCATAAATGATGTTTAGGATATATAAACTTGAATAAGGCATGAAAAATGAACTTTAAAACACATCAGGAACACCAGTCGTACATCAAACCACCGTGAATGGACCTCCAAAGAACAGGTCTGAAATCATGTGAACCACGACCTATTTGGATTATTGGAACCTCAACTAGACTCCTAAAGTATTTTAAAAACACTAGACTACGACCTTGAACCTCAAAGAAAACACAGGAAATTAAAGTTGCAGGTTCGGGTTTTGAAACCCAACCTCACTAACTTACACCAAAACCAAAATATGAGAAAGGGGACTTGAACCCTATGATGAGGAGACCAAAATAGAAGAAACCCCAAGAGATTTGGATAAAAAGTGAGCATGAACGATCGAATTACAGGTCTTAGTATCAAGACTTGAACCGAGCACCTGAGCTCAGTTGAGCTCTAATATGAATGCCAAAATGATCCTTGATGTGTTAGGAACAAGTTAGAATAAAAACAGTAGGATTTGATCAAGCCAAAACGCACAAAATTGAAGGTATTGAACTCGGAGATTAGGGCAACAGTGCCTTGGTCGAGTGAGGAAGAAGATGATGAGTCAACTCGCTAATTCGATTTGAATCAAGCGTGTTGACTCGGACACGTGTTATAAAGGGGGATGGCCACCGCATAAGTGGAACGATGTCGTTTGGGTTTAAGGTTTTTAAGTTTTTAAGAATAAGGATTTGGGCTGTTTGGTCACGAGGTTTAGGCCCAAATTAAATAACCTATGCGCGAATAGAATACCCTATTTTGATTTTGAGGCCCTGTCTGTCGTTTGGTTTTAAGAATAAGAGAAAAATAAAAAAGAGTTGCGCGCCCCTGTGACTCGAACCAGTGACCTATATGGGAGGGTGACACGTGCTAACCACCGTGTCACCCAATTCTCACCCGTCTGATTATGCACCAAATATATATATATATATAATAGTGAAATAATTTAAGTTAATTAATTAAATTAAATATAGGTAAACGACCCAATGTCCAAATTAAACATATGAATAGTATTTTCTTTATGTAAGGAACATTCTAAAGCCAATGATGGAGTCCGTTTTGCGAGTCGAGGTCCCGAAAAATAAAAAACACGTAAAAATACAAAATGACCGTTTTGCCCTTTTTTAGTACCGAAGTCCAAATTGAAATCAGTAAAAGCCTAAACCAACTTTCTTCGACATTCCGGACTCAATGATAGAGTCAGTTTTACCAAATAAGATACTTAAAAATTATTAATGTATGAAATTGACAAATTCTAGGAATTAATACGCCTAAGACTTAAAGAGGCTACCAAGAAAAGGTAACTAGAATAGAAAGAGATTTAAATGATAATTAAATCGAGTGATATTATGGAATATAACCAGACTTTGAAATGTGATTATAGGAACCTTCAACTAAAGGAAGGATTTTTGAGTAAAAGCCCTTGGATTTCAAGTGAGTCTTTCCATACCATATTGAGGTAGAGATTTTATTATAGATATAAATATTAAACTCTTTTATGATGTATTGACATATGATATCATTTTCTCTTATAGCCTTTGTTTAACAGCTATATTGTATACGTTTTAAATGATCTATTGACAATGATATTGCCTTCTTTGACTTAAGAAAATATGTTCGTAAGATACTCAAACGTTATATGGTTTTCTTACAAACATTTGAACTGTTTTAACTGAATACCAAATAAGGAACTTTGATTTGAGTAATTGAATTGCTATTGATGATTATTGATTTGGATATGATTTTGATGCTTTGGATAGAACACTCTTTTATGATTGGTCATTATTGAATAGGTTGTGACTTATCGAACCCTACCCACGGGGTATATTGGTGGTGAGCCAGTGTGATACGGCATATCGAACTAGTCTATCGATCTCAGTCAGCGAGATTCTAATTTGCTGGCCATAGAAGTGAAATATATGAATTTGAATATAAATATTGAATATAAACCATGATTGAATATGATTTATCGAACTATCACTTTGAGTTATCGAATTATGATTTATCGAATTATGTTATTGAATTATGATTCATCAAACTATGTTATTGGACTATGATCTATTGAATTATGTTATTGAACTATGATTTATCGAACTACATTATTGAACTATGTTATTGAATTATGATTTTGATTTATCGAACTATGTTAGTGAACTATGATTTTGATTTATCGAACTATGTTATTGAATATCGATTTACGATTATCATTGAATTGAGATTATTGAAGGTGAATTTGATACCATTATCTTATTTGTTATAATTTAAGATAACATATGATATATGATCACTGACATTTCAGTATTGAATTATATAGTAATTTTGAAACCCTTGGTATGTTAGGGAATACTCACGAGCTGTCGAGCTCATATGGATTTTTATCCAATATATTTCAGGTAACGATATCGGCAAGGAAATAGCAAGTTCAGCCAGGATAGCCGAAAGCTTATAAATTATGAACCATTTTTATATTAGGATTTTGTTAGACATGATATAGTTACTTTTAGAAATTTTGGATTGTATTTCAAATATGACGTCAGCAAACTTTGAAAATTTACATCACGTACTTGTGTAGTAATTATGAAATATATATGGATGACTGATGTTGAATTGTGTATTGACGTTTCTGCAATAGAAAAAGAGTTTTATTCCGCTACATTTGATTAAATGGAAAAGAGGAAAGCATTGTAATCATTGAAAAAGGCCTCGGTGGCCGATCACGAACCCCTAATCCACATGGGCCGAATTTCGGGTCGTGACATGTTGGATATTAGGTCGGGTTAGACCCGAACCCACAGCTATTGGAGCATCCACAAAGTTTGAATGAGAGTTGTGATAAGATTAAAACTCTTATCATTATCTAGTTGGTTTTAGATTTGAACCAACACAACTATTTATCCTGCATTATAAGTGTGGAAAGAGTTTTTAGTTATCATGAAACTCTCCTAGCTCCCAAGTTCTCTCTGAGATTCTTTTGAGGCTACCATCTACGCCTCTAGATTTGATTGTAGAAAGACATAAAAGACTCGTATTGCAGCCGCTCTATTGACGGGAGAGTTCCATCCGTAGGGATCCAGTTGTCATCAAAAAGCCGTAACACAAGCAAAGATCTTCCATTTTTGCGAACCCGATTGAAAGAGGTTCCGTCACTGAAGATGTTCATAAGCTTGTATAAAGTCGTGTCATGAGGTTAATGTTATATACAATAGGTATTTTAGTTATATAAAAAAATTTTAATTGACGTACAAAGGAAGAATGTGTATATTATTAGTATAATAGAGGAAACATCACTGTAATTTCAGAAAATACACAAAAAAAAAAAAAATTTAATAGTCTGATAACTCAGAAAAGGTCTGCACCATAATTGGTATTGGAAATTATACCAATAGTAGCTCGGTATCGAGAATTAATGACTTTTTCAACATCCGAATGTAGCCACACAAGCCAAACAGAGAGTGTAGGGGGTGCTGGTTCCTTCATTAATTAAGCAAAAGTTCTTGTGGCTCGAGCCAACTTTGATAATTTAAATGCTGACGTATAAAAATGTATTAAATTGTCAAAATGACTCAAGAAAAATACAAATTATTAGTCAATGCAATGATAAAATGCTTGAGTTGTCAAGCGTGAGAATACATGTTCTAGTCTACTTTATGCAAATAATGTAAAAAAATTGGCATGTCCCTGATCTTCCCCTCTCTGTACTCATTGGACGGCCAACACTGGGGATTGGCTGCTAATGGACTTGGAAAAATATCTGATTGGAATATTTGAACATTTTAAACATTCCACACATTGGAAATATGGTCTGGTTAAGTTGTATAAGTAGATACATTTAGGATGGACATATTATATAATATTGGTGCAATCGAACTAATAGTCTGGGTTTAGAAAAATCGATCACCAAAATTTATCATGTATAAAATGAAATTCTGTGATTATCAAGAATCGAGTCCAAGACAATGAAAATAATTTATATATTTAATGTATAAAATATAAGTAATTCATTTGTGCTAGTATTTAGAGGTTATTTGCTGAATATGGATTACCACAACTTCGTTATTTTGAATTCAAGTTATGATACAAATATACAATGACATCTATAGGATGATGACACTGATTTATTTACAAATGAACACATCCCCTCCACCAAAAAGATAAGTAAATAAATAAATTGGTATTCTTAAATTCTCTCTGGTGGATAGTTAAATACTTTTTACATCAAATTCATCCTTGATAAAATTCACAACTATGAGATAACATGTTCCCAATTTTGCAAGGAATTTGGGATGTTTTTCCAACCAGCAACTGTAATTCTCACATGCTCCAAGAGAGTTTCTTTCACTCCAGAACAACTTTTTGACATTAGCAAATGAAGGAGCTTCCTTTGAAGTTTTGACAACAACTGTAAAACTTGGTCAGGGGACTGAGCCTTTCTTTTCCAGACACGAGAGTTTCTTTCACTCCAGAACAACTTTTTGACATTAGCAAATGAAGGAGCTTCCTTTGAAGTTTTGACCGATTGTTAGAATATTCTAGAATACACATAGACTCAGATGGAGTAGGTCCTTTGACAACAGCAGCGAGAGAAGAAATAGCAGACCCTACTTTGGATGAGTGACCAGATCGGGCCCTAGGCCAGTTGCCACAAGACTGACAATCTGGATTTTTGTGGCAGTCATCTTGATAGTGTCCAGGTCCTTGTTTCTAACAGAAGCAACATACTCTAGTAGGGCAGGTGAGAAGAACATAGCCAGAGAGATGACAATACTTGCAAACTTTCTGAGTAGATGAACTGCTCTTGTGTGGAGGAGGTCGAAAGGCAGCCAGTGCAGTATCTGTGGAGGAGGGCTTGAGGAGACCAAGACGGGTTTCTTCTGAGAGCAGTTCAGAGATGGCTTGCTCGAGAGTGGGAAGAGGATTGCGGTGAAGCAATGACACTCGAATCGGCTCAAAATGGTGGTTGAGAGCCATAAGAAAATGAATCAAGCGTTGTTGATCACGGTAGGTAGCAAATTGCTCAGCATCGAAAGTGCAGCGCCATGTGGGTTCTGATGGTGTCAATTGATCCCAAAGGGCATACATTTGGGACAGGAAATCATTAATAGATTGGCCGGATTCCTGTCGTGTACGATGAAGAGAGCTAAGAAGTTGATATTGGTGAGCAAGACCAACAGTGGTGTAATGAGCTGCTAAGAAATCCCAGACTAATTTGGCAGATGAAAAACGACCAAATTGGAGGTTGATGGAAGAGACAGTGGTATTGCAGAACCACGTGATGATCTGATGATTTTTGTTGTCCCAGTCTTCAAGGCATTCAAGAAATTTGTCAGCCGCCTCTTCCTTGCCTTGCTCAGGTTCAGTGATATTGCCAGTGATATAGCGCCACAACTTGCATCCTCGAAGAAAACTAGACATGGCTTGTGCCCAAGGAATGTAGTTTGAACCATCCAAAGTAACAGTGATGGGCTGGGAGGCATCTGAGCGATCCATAGCTATGAAAAAGAGGGTAAAAGGTCACAATAGAGGACTGTACGAACCAAATTGATCAAAACAGAGCCCAAAAATGAATTCAGAAATCCCAAATTGATGACGTGGCAGCTGATGTGGCAGGATGACAGGGCAGATGATGGGGCAACTGACGTGGCGGGTAGTGGACTCGTGCGATGATGTGGCTGATGACGTGGCAGCTGATGTGGCAGGTAGTGGACTCGGGTGATGACGTGGCAGCTAACGTGGTAAATGATGTGACGGGTAGTGGACCCAGGTGATGACATGGCAGTTGACGTGGCAAGATGACGGGGCAGATGACGTGGCAACTGACGTGGCGGGTAGTGGACCCGTGCGATGATGTGGCTGATGACGTGGCAGCTAATGTGGCAGGTAGTGGGCCCAGGTGATGACGTGGCATCGGACGTGGCTGGTAGTGGACCCCGTGTGATGATGTGGCTGATGACGTGGCAGGTAGTGGACCCAGGTGATAATGTGTCAGTTGATGTGGCTGATGACATGGCAGGTAGTGGACCCAAGTGCTGACGTGGCAGGTAGTGGTCCCCCTAGTAGTGATGGAAGAGAGGAGTAGTGGTGGAATGGCGGCAATTGGAGGAGGAGCACTGCTCACAATGAAGACGACATGGCTCTGATAACACCGATAAAATTCTTTTCTAAAGTCCAATTGCTGCGGACTCTGTTAATGGAGCAGAGAGCTAGAGTGGATTTCCAAATATGAGAGGAGAATAAATCCTTACAGCTCTCAGTAGAGTTGTTGCACAATAGACAAGAATCATTTGGACTTAAAGCTCCACTCAGGGAGTTGGAAGACCAAACAATGTCAAACCAATCCACTATTGGGGTGGCACCTCTTATTTTCTCCCAAGCAGATTTAGAACTGAATTCACCAGAGGATTTCAGATTCCAGTGAGCATAATCTGATCTTGAAGGGCAAGGCATGAGACTAGGATTGAGGGATCCCTGAAAAAAAAAAAAAAAATCCAACAAAGCAAAAATAGTCACAAGAAATGCAAAACGGAGATGTCAATAAATGAAATGGTTGGACCATCCTTGAAGCTTCCACCCAGTAATGAATATGGCAGTTTCTTTCATGATAACTCTATCATACATAAGTGACCATTGGTTTATTACTACAAACTACTTGCTTAACAGTTACCGGTACTCTAATACATTTTAGGAACCACTATTTGATTTGTTTTCCGTAATGCAAAATTTTATGATTTTAATGATTTAAATTCTCATAACATTTGCCCCCACTATCTTTTAAAAAAAAAAAACTAATGAGCAAAGATCTTTTTTTATGCACATACGATTGGAAGCCTAAAGCGATAAAGTGACAACTCTAGATGAGGCTCTTTTTTAATATTAATGTAATTTTTTTTTGTTTCCTATGTATATTATATTTATTTTTGCTATATAAAATTTAATTGTTTTCCAATAAAAGAGAAGTATATATTGAATGACACTCTAATAATAAAGTTTTTATATATACTTGTTTTATCTAAATAGTAATAGTAAAATATTAGAGTAAAATATGATTAAAACTCTACTAAATAGAATTAAGTTTTTTGTGGGCCTTTTTGTAAAGTTAGATTTTTATTAACATTAGACTTTTAATTTGATCAAGACACTGACTTAGCCAGGCTGCCTTTGCAAACAGGAAATGATGTGATAATATCTTTCTAATTTTTTTTAAAAAAAATAGTATGATTCAGATAAATATGTAGCATGGTCCTAACAACCTAATTTCCTTTGTATTTATTCCATACGAAGTATTAAACATCGCTTTATACATCTAACAACATATACTCACACACACTAGTATTGACTCGTGCTATGCATGAGTGTTACGAAATTGTTTGTGATATAATAAATAATTTTACAATTAAGATAAAACATTCTTAAATTGAATTGGATTTCAATTTTAAAATTGATAATTTTTCTAATTAAAAAATAACACAATTCTAATAAATCAAGACTCTCATATAATGAAAATAAACAATATAAAACTAACATTTGGGAAACTAATTTTCAATGATTTAAAGATATTTAAAAATTCAATTAGAATATAAAAATTAATAAATTCAAGAAACCGAAAACTTGAAATTCCATAACTAATAATTCAAAAAGGAGCTCTTATATCACTCATCAATTGATAATGATACAGCCTAACCAAAATGAGAAGACAAGGAAAAAAAGAACATAAATTCCATATTTTTTGAAACTATTCTACTATATGATCCTACGTATCAGTTAAAAAGAACGCAAAAACATGGGAGATTCTACAATGTTTTTCTAATAGCAACTTTGAAGGACTTGAAAACTGCACTTATTTCTAAAGTACTTCTTTTGAGGTCCATATTTCATATAATCAAGATATACATAAACTTGAAACCATTCATGTACTCATAAATCACAAACCAATGCTAAATTCTTTGCAAGAAATTTAATCACAATTACAAAAAATGAAAATGATAAAAAAATAAACAAATTTAAAGTGTTTAAAGCAATAGAAATAAATAAATTTCCCTAAGTATGTAAGTATTGACTGGGCTCTCAGCTTTGATCATTGACATCTCATGTCATCCAGGAGAGAAATAATTGAGTCACAATATCATTTTCCATTTAGAATCTAATCTTAATTCTCAATAAATCAGCATACAAAAAGTAAATATTTTCATTAAAAAAATCTTAATACATAAGAGAAAACAGAAAAAAAAATTAAAATAAGAGAAAACAGAAAAAAAAAAAAATTATAACTATATATAATGTCTCAGAGGTGAGAACCGTTGAAAAAGGTCACCCAAAAATTTATCACATTAGTTAAATATAAAACATGGATCAATAAAGTTTACTAACATCACTTCTAAGCAAAGATATAAAACATTTTTTTTAATAACAATGAGAATTTTTTTTTGCTTGTTTCTCATGATTTTGGAATTGATATTATCCTTTATCAAAGTAAGAATAATAAACCAATTTCGGATACATGCATTGACTATCCAACCTTGAACAAATGTACGTGATAAATCATGAAAAATACACTACAAAAATTCGAACTAATATCAAATACTTAACTTAATACGCCAAGTAGTTAACGTCGATCCTAACAATTTGGAGTAGGTAGTGTAAGACAAAGTTGTCACTTGTTAGAATCATTATAAGAAAATTTTTGAATGGGATTGATACATTTACGTGATAGTGTGCTCTTTTAATGATATTTTCTTATGTGTGAAATGATTCCTCTTTTTTTTAATGAGATATAATACATATTGTAAAATGACATTAAAAAAGTTAAAATATTAAACTTATTGAAAAATAACATAATGTTACCGTAAATTCGAGTGTATATAAGACATGATTTAACTCTTGAATGATTTTGAGATTGAGATTTTATTTATCTTAACGGCTTTATCTCATATTTCAAGATCATCTAAAGATTAAAATATCATCTTTTATATAAACTCAAAGTTATATTATCATTTATTTAAAAAATGTTTTTTGTACATGTCCCAGCTGGCTTACCACATGTAATTTCAGGACACAGAATCTTGGGTGTCATCTCTCCAACAATGTGGCAGTTGTTGAGAAGCTGTACAACAGCCTAGTTATCATTACGTCGCCATACTAGTACCGTACACAATCTACTCATTGGAAGAAGTTTTTTTCAGAAGAAGTGAAGAACAACATGATAGCAGAATAATTAAAATTTTCTGAATATTTAGTATTATTATAACTGATGCTACAATTTCTGGCTCGTCAAGAACTTGTCCATCGCTATGAATAAACCTGAAAATAGATAATATCAAAAATGCCACCAGGAAAGGTTCTGGTGGTAACCTCTCTGATGGTTAAATTAGGTTTTGCTTTTTTGACCCAAGGCTTGACTTCTGTAATTCTAATAATAAAAAAATATTGATCATTTCACATACCTCTTTTGTTGTATTTATAGGATGGCGGAGTATTAAATTTGTCTGACAAGCGGTGGATGTCATTTCATCTTGACTTTCCAACTCATGGCTCCCTTTACACGTGTAGCTGTAGGAACGGCCCCCAAACCTGTGTCTTCTCTTTGCAGGGTTAGGGCTCACCGCCTGTCAGGCTATAATAATATCATCATAATATTCACGTCATTCCTTTTTGTTGCTAACTGTACCATCGTTCCGAGGTCGGTATACCGAGGTTTACATCAGTATTCTCTTTTGCCTTAGAACCTGAATAGAGCTAATTTAGACACGTGTTGGACCTTGATTAGGTAGAACACTTTCTGGCGTATAAGTTACTCCCCCCTGAAGCCTTAGTTCTGTAAATATGTACAGAACTCTGGCTTAGGGTTTTCCGAAGGATGACGTGTATAGCCGTTAACACGTTATCTCACATTTCGAGGGGTCTCAGCCGTCATGGCATAATTACCACGCGTTTTGTGGCTTTGGTAATCGGAGTCATTAATAATGCAGCTGTCATTTTTAATTGATTTTTCTCGAGCATTTTAACGAATGTCTTTTCCATTTTGTGTGAAATATTTAATGAAAAATCTTTTTATAAATAGTGGGAGTGACTGTTTAGGATGCGTTCATATTTTCAAATAATCTCGAACAGTTCATGGTTTCTGAAAGGCTAGTGCAATTTTCAGCAACTCGTGTGATTTTCTCCATTCTAGACAGCTTTCTTCTTTCTTGACTGGTAATTTCTATTCTCCTTCTTCTTCTTTTTCTTTTTATTCTGTTCTTCTCGATTCTGTCTTGCAATCGTGTCTGATCCAAACATAAAGGAGATTAGAATTGAGTCTGAGGCCATCGGTGAGGATGGCCCTTCTTCATCTTCTACTATTTCGTCTTCTCCCTCTTCTAACGACGCTCTAGATTCCAGTGATATAAAGGTTAATGTATCCATTAGAGAGAAGGGAGCGAGTGCCATGACGAAGGGGATGTTAAAAGCTATTATGAAACAATTTAAATTTTCAAAAAATGTAACCTGTAGGGTCCCAAAACCTGCGAATTGCCCCTCCGATATAAAAAGATGGGAGATCTGCGCTTATCTTGAATGGTTCGAGATGGGTGTTCATTTCCCTTTCCACCCCCTTCTTATAGAATTTTTTACCTGGTATAATATATGTCCTACCGAACTCAATGTAAACAGCTAGAGGTAGCTTTTAGCCTTTATAGTCTTAGGTCATTTAAATGAGGTCCATGTAGATTTGGACCTTATTCGTAGTCAGATGGAAATGAAACATCTGAGTGCAAAGAAGCTATATTATACTTGCTTCGATCAGAGGTTTAGACCTCTGACATCGGTACCCTCTTTCAACAAAACGTAGAAGAAATGGTACTTCTTCGTTGGAGGAGGTTGGGAGCGAGAAGATTATGAAGGCCATATGAGTCTTTTTCCTCGGCACTCCGGCCCAAAGGGTGAGTATTCAGAAGTTATGATTTCAATCTTTTGCCTATTGTTAATTGTTTTAACTAATGATTTGTTTGATATGTTGTTTTGTAGATAGAAGAAAGTGGAAAAGAGCTGAGTTCACGCCTGAAATCGAAGAACGACATCGGCGCCTTTAAAGACCAACTCTCCGACCACATTACCAAGTTCTCTTACCTCGGAACCTGATGGATGCTGGTTTAACCAAAGAGGAGGCTGCAGCGATTAAGAAGAACATTCTGTCTGCTTGCGCCCCTCTTCCCGTCAAGATGAAGGCTGCGGGTCCTTCTGTTGCCCCCGCAGCCCCGCCGGCGAAAAAGAAGAGGAGGATTATATCTCGGGCTAACCGGGAAGCTTCCCGCCCTGCTGGTTCGACTCCTGAAGAGGTATCCAGACCTACTGAAGATCCGCATACCGACGCCCGGCTGCCTACCAAGCCTCTGGGACTGAGGATGTCACAGTTCCTACCGAGGTTCCTCAGCCTACCGAGACAGTAGAGGCAAGGCAATTTACCCCTTCACAACAGCCGGATGTGCAAGAGGGTACCAACATGGTTCCGATGCATCCGTCTGAGGCCTCTTTGGGAACAGAGGCAATGAAGTTGGCTCTGAAAGCGGCTCTCCCACCTGGGCTTCCCGGTCAAAGCACAAGGCAAATTCTAGGCGACCTCATGTTGGGTTATACCAGGGTAAAAATCGTTTATACACTTTATCTTTGTTTTAGCTTTATCTTTTGTTTATTATATTTTTCTTTATTATTCTGTTTGCAGGGACTTCGAGCAGCGGGCATCCTGATGGATCGTGATGATCAAATACAGAAGATCAGCGGCCTCGAAGAAGAACTAAAGATAGCTTGTTCCGAGCTATTAACAACTCAATCAGAGCTGAAGGCCACTAAAGCGGTACTCCCAGCTACCCAGTTAGACGTACGAAGTGCTCAAACGGCACTGAAGACTACCCATTCCGAGCTCGAGGTATTCCGAGCTAAGTTCAAAGCTTCCGAGGCCAAATGTGAAGAACTCAACAAGGAACTTGTAATGGCGAAGCAGGGAACAAAATCTTTGATAATTCAAAGGACTAAACTGAACAAGAGTTTAACTGAATTACAAAGTAAAATTAAGGAAGCAGAGGCATCCGAGGTAAAGAAGATTGAGGAAGTCAAGGTGGCCACGAAGGAGGCCACTAAAGCAAGTATGATGGATATCCTAAAGTCCATGGGGAAGGAACTTTCGGATTCTGGTTACTATCTCTGCTTAAAAAGGATTCAAAAGTTGTACCCAGATCTGGATATCTCCAAATTGGATGAAGTGGAAGTAAATGAATCTCGACCGACTTCCCCAGAAGACGAAGTGCTTGAAGGCGTGGTACCTCTGTCCTCAGTGCCTCCGACAAAACCGAGTTAGATTTTTTTTTTTTTTTTTACCTACTTTTTGTAATTTTCAGCCTGTTGGGGTTTTCTGGAAAAAAAATGGGAAACAAGAGTACATTTTTAATGTTTTGAACTTTCACGTTATGAATGCCTTTGTTATCTTTGCCGAAGTGGAGTATATTAACAAGTAATCAAATAATTCCGGATCAGATTGCAATATAGATGGCTAATAAGACATTCATATAAAAAATGTGTTTTTAATACAGGTATTTAGATCTAACCCGGATTCGTGATTCTGATAAGTTGTCCAGTGATTCATAATTTGCTCAAGTCTGGAGATTTAACTTATGAAAACTGAGACCATTCCTACGGCATTCTTATTTGTAGGGGTCTTTTGAGGTGGACCAGGTCGGTAGACCTATGCAATAAATTGGGGCCATACCTACAGCAACTGTGCTTGTAGGGGCTTTGTGAATTTGAACCAGGTCGGTATACCCGTACCTTAAATTGGGGCCATACCTATAGCACTTATGCTAGTAGGGGCTTTATGAATTTGAATCAGGTCAGTAGACCCGTACCCTAAATTGGGGCCATACCTACAGCACTTGTGCTAGTAAGGGCTTTGAGAATTAGATTGGATCTGAGGATCAGTTTACATTTGGGAAGAAGTTTTATTGATAGTATTTTCTTAGGTGCTCAATATTCCATGGTCTGGGAATCGGCTTTCCCACCATATCTTCTAACCAATAAGTCATAGGCCTAATAATTTTCACAACCCTGTAAGGTCCTTCCCAGTTTGGAGATAGCTTTCCCATTGTAGGTTCCTTGGTATTAGGAAAGATCCTTCGCAGAACCAAGTCACCTAATTGGAACGTTTTAAGTTTTACTTTCTGATTAAAACCTTTGGCCATCCTTCAACGACATTCTTCCATTCTGACTGCAGCCTATTCTCTTTTTCCTTCTAGTAAGTCGAGGTTTTCGGTTAAATGAAGATGATTAGCTTCCTGATCGAAGGCCTCCGTTCTCAACGTCGGCATGCCGATTTCTACAGGAATGACCGCCTCAGAACCATAGGTCAATGAGAATGGCGTTTCCTAGGTTGCAGTTCTCTTTGTAGTTCGGTAAGCCCAGAGTACACCAGGGAGCTCTTCTATCCATTTTCCTTTTGCTTCTTCTAACCTCTTTTTGATGGCATTCAAGATTGTTCGGTTAGTAACCTCAGCCTGTCCATTCGCCTGTGGATGTCCTGGTGAGGAAAAGTGGTGGCTAATATGTAGATCGTCACAAAACTTTCTAAATATTTTTCCTGTAAACTGGGTGCCGTTGTTTGAAATGATAATTCGAGGCACTCCAAATCTACAAACGATGTTTTTCCATGTAAAATTCTTTACATCTACCTCTGTAATGTGGGTCAACGGTTCTGCCTCTACCTATTTGAAAAAATAATCAATAGCGATCAGCAAATATTTCCTGTTTTGAGGGGCTTTTGGCAAAGGTCCTACAATATCCATCCCTCATTGTTCAAAAGACCAAGGACTTGAAATGGGAATAAGATCATGCTGTGGTTGATGTTGATATGAAGCGAAACGTTGACATTTATCACACTTCTTCACATATTCTTTGGCTTGGTTTAGCATACCAGGCCAATAATAACCGTGAGTTAGAGCTCGATGCGAGATGGTCCTGCCACCATTATGATTGCCACATATCCTTTCATGGATTTCAGCTAATACATATTCGGATTCGTTTGGAGATAAACACCTCAGTAGAGGCTGGGTGTAAGATCTACGGTAGAGTTGCCCATTTAAAATTAGATATCGAGCTGATCTAATTCGTAGTTTTCGAGCTTGATTTATGTCGTCAAGGAGTTGCCCTTCCTTTAAGTAGCTGAAGATAGGAGACCTCCAATCCTCACAATGTTCCGAAATACAAATGGCGTGGACCTCATCAATACTCGGGTCATCTCGGGAGGATATAGACACTTCTAAATCCTCAATGGTACCGAGGTGAGAGGCCATATTTGCTAAGGCGTCCGCTCGGGTGTTCTGCCTTCTTTCTATTTTGTGAATGCTGAATTTGATAAATGATTTTTTTAGAGAGCTTATCAGTTCAGCATATTTGATCATTTTTTCGTCTTTGGTTGTGAATTCACCCAAAACCTGGCCCACCACTAACTGTGAGTCAGAGAAAGCTTCAAGGTCACTAACCTCATATTCTAAGGCTACTTTCATGCCAAGAATTAACGCTTCATATTCGGCTTCGTTATTAGAAGCTTTGAAGCTCAAGGTAATCGCTTTCTCTGCGGTAATACCACCTAGAGATCGAAGGACGATACCGACTCCGAAACCTTTATCAGTTGAAGACCCATCCACATAGAGTTGCTATGCTGCCATAGTTGGGTTGGTATTTAGTTTCTCTTATAGAGCTGGGGTGAACTCGGCAATAAAATCCGTCAAAGCCTGAGCTTTAATGGCAGTCCGAGGTATGTATGCTATGTCGAATTCTCCCAGTTCTATTAACCATTTCACAAGATGACCCGAGGTATCTGGTTTGTGTAATATGGCTTTTAAAGGGTATGAGGTTGGGATTATGATTGAATGAGCTTGAAAATAAGGCCTGAGTTTTCTAACAGATATTATTAGTGCAAAGGCCAACTTCTCCCCCTCGGGATATCTTTTTTCTGATCCAAGAAGCGCTTTACTCACATAAAATATAGGCTTTTGAATTCCCTGCTCTTCTCGAATTAGCGCAGAACTTACAGCATTCTCTGACATTGCAAGATATAAGAAGAACTTTTCTCCTTTCCTGGGTTTGGATAATAGTTCTGGCGACGCCATATACTGCTTAAGTTCTGTGAAAGCTTTGTCGCATTCAGAGGTCCATTCTAAGACCTTATTCCCACTTAAAGCTTTGAAGAACGGAAGACAGCGATCCGTGGACCTAGAAATGAAGCGATTTAATGCCGTAATCCTGCCATTCAGTGTCTGTATATCTTTTCATGACTTCGGTGGCTCTAGTTCTTCTAAAGCCTTAATTTGGGATGGGTCGGCCTCGATGCCTCTGTGTGAAATAAGAAAACCGAGAAATTTTCCACTGCTCACCCCAAATGTACATTTTGATAGGTTCAACTTCATCTTGTGCTTTTTCAAGATATTAAAAGTTTTGTCCAAATGTCCAATGTGCTCCTCCTTTTACTGGCTTTTAACCAACATATCATTAATGTAAACCTCCATCATGTCGCCAATCAGCGGTTCAAACATTTTATTGACCAAGCATTGATACGTGGCTCCAGCATTTTTCAGTCCGAAAGGCATCACCCTGTAATAATACAAACCTCGTTCGGATATGAAGGATGTTTTTTCTTGGTCCGGAGGATACATTTGAATTTGGTTATATCCGGAGTATGCATCCATGAAGCTCATTAATTTGTAACCGGCAGTTGCGTCGACTAATTGATCAATTCGTGGGATAGGGAAGCTATCCTTTGGACAGGCTTTATTAAGATCGGTGTAATCGACATAGACTCGCCATTTACCATTCTTCTTTTTAACAAGGACGGTGTTGGCGAGCCATTCGGGGTAAAAAAACCTCCCTGATTAAATTGGCAACGAGCAGCCGTTGCACTTCATCATTGATTATCCGGTGCCTCTCTAGGGTGAATGTTCCATCTCTTTTGCCGTACCGGGTGGCAGCTTGGATCTGTTGTTAGTTTATGGCAGATGCAGGAGGGATCAATACCCTCCATGTCTTTAGTTTCCCAAACGAATATTGATAAGTGGGCTTTCAGAAATTCTATCATCACTTCTTGTTCTGATGGAGATAAATCGGCACCGATCTGCAAATAATGTTCTTCTTCGTCGGAACCCACCGATATTTTCAATGGCTCTTGGGCTGGTACGGCCATGTTTTCTACACCTCGTGGGCTCAATGGTTCATCAATTTTGGAAGGGCATTCCATATCGATACTTTGGTGAACAATGTCGGGAGAGAGGAGCCTCCGAGGTTTCTGTAATTGCTATTGCTGGGTTTTGCCTTTTAAGGCGACGACGTGGCACTCCCGAGATGATGACTGAGAGCCCTAAATAGTGCAAACATGATCGTTATTTACATATTTGAGGCATTGATGAAGGGTGGAAGCAACTGCCCCCATTTGATGGAGCCATGGTCTTCCCATGATTATGTTGTATGGAGATCGGGACTCCACGATTACATATTCAGCTATCAGGGTTTTTTGTGCTTCGCCGACTCCTATGGTCGTTGGGAAGTCAATACTGCCCATGGGAGAACTCAAATGTCCATCAAACCCAGCCATCATTGCCGTGGTGCCTTTGAGGTCAGAAATGTTAAGCTTCATCTTTTGGAAAGGCTCATAAAATAAAATATTAGCCGAACTGCCCGTATCCACTAATACTTTGGAGATGTCAAAATTTGCGACTCTGAGAGTGATGACAAGCGCATCAGTGTGTAGACAGTGTATGCCCGCTAGGTCCAACTCTGAGAACTGGATTTGTGGTGAGGGCTTTAACCGCTTTTCAAGAGTCATGATTTGGATAGGGATTGGTGCTACCTTAGCTTCTCGAGCATAGTGTTTCCTTGCTCAATTGGATATGCCAAAGATGGAATTGGTAGCATGGAGGACGAGGATAATATGATTATTCGGTTGGGGTGGTTGGTTTTGGCTTGTCCCAGGAGTGGACCCCTGATCTTGTCGTTATGGCTGAGGCCTAGAATCCTGCCGAGGTTGTTGGGGTTTCTGATTTTGAATATTTTGTCCACCATCTCGTTGAACGAACTCCTTCAAACGACCCCTCCGAATCAATCGATCAATTTCCTGTTGAAGATGCCTACAAAATTCTGTAGTATGTCCGTGATCTCGGTGGAACTCACAGTACTTACTACGATCTCGGGTGTCTGGATCACTGAACAATGGTTCCGAAAACTTTAAATTTTCATATGCCTAGACCTGGTGATAGATCTGGGTAATGGACGCATTTAAGGGGGGTAGTGGCACATTCAGAGGTGCGTATGTTTTGAATCGTCCAGAAGTGGGCTGGCTTTGACCTCGGGATGTAGTTCTTTTATCCGAACTCCTCGGTCTTTTGTTGGTATTGCCAGCATTCTGTGTTTGGGACTTGTCCTCTGTTTGAGCTTGTTCCTTGGCAAGACAAAGGGATGTCCTGGTATCTTCCAAATTAATATGTTTTCTCGCCCGTTCCATAAGTGACGCCATGTCTACAGGGGGATTCTTTGTCAAGGAGTCATGAAAATGCCCTGGCCAAAGCCTTGCGTGTAAAGGGGCCACCAAAAAGGCTGCACCGCAGTCTGTAATCTCGGTTAGCTTGAAATTAAATCAAGCGATATAATTCCTGAGTGATTCTCCCTTCCGTTGTTTGATTGACAAAAGAAATTCTGGCCCCTTTCTGAGTCTCCTGCTAGTTAAAAAACGGTCGAGGAAACGCCTACTAAGCTCATAAAAATTGGGAACTAAGTTAGGAGGGAGGTTGTGGAACCATCGAAGGGCTGCCCCTTTAAGACTGGTGACGAATGTTTGGCACAGAAATGCATCAGTGGCACCATGAAGGGCCATTGTATGTTGATAATTGGACAGATGATCGCCAGGATCGTCTAACCTCTCATAAGGTGTGAGTTTTGGAACAATAAATTTTCGAGGACGTTCCTCGGTCAAAATGGCTGTCGTAAAAGGAGTAGTGAACCTACCCAGAAGCCTTGCTATCTCATCCTGTCGAGAAGGTTGATTTCCTTCTCGAGCATGGGCTGCCTGTCCCATGGAATCCGCAACTTCTTCCGATCTCATCGGTACTCTGAACGGGACAGAATGCTGAAATCCTGGCATACCGACCTTAAGTCCAGTAGGTTGAGGATTGTTCTAACTAGGAATAACATGTTCTGATTGTCTTTGAAGGGAAGCCGATGCCGGTTGTAGCGGTGGTCCGGATTGTACCAGATTAACTCCTGAATTTGCCGAGCTAACAACCCGGCCCCTGCTGTAATTAAGGGTAGTAGGATGAACATTTGGCATTCCTCCTGGAATGTCATCTCGAATAGGAGCCACGTCCGGTGGATAAAACGGACGAGCACTAGGACCACCTTCTTCATATCGCCGTCCCCCAAGGGTATGCAAAATGAGATTGCCACTTTCAGGAAGTCCTGGAGGAGGAAGAACCGATGGATTTTGAGTTAAAGAAGCCAGGACTTGGGATATGGCCAATAGTTACACCTGAGTCTGATCAAATTGTTTCTGCATCTGATCTCGAATTTGATCAAGCTGTTGTTGTACATGATCGAAAGTTGCAACCTCCTCATCCTGAGCCAACGGTCGGTTTGATATTGGTGTCGAACGACGGTTGGAGGCCATGACTACCAAAAAATGAAGAAAATGATATCAAGAGGAATGATTGAGTTCCCACAGACGGCGCCAAGCTGATGTTTTAATTTCTGGCTCATCAAGAACTTGTCCGTCGCTATGAATAAACCTGAAAAGAGATAATATCAAAAATGCCACCGGGAAAGGTTCCGGTGGTAACCTCTCTGATAGTTAAATTAGGTTTTGCTTTTTTGACCCAAGGCTTGACTTTTGTAATTCTAATAATAAAAAAATATCGATCATTTCACATACCTCTTTTGTTGTATTTATAGGATAGCGGAGTATTAAATTTGTCTGACAAGCAGTGGATGTCATTTCATCTTGACTTTTCAACTCATGACTCCCTTTACACGTGTAGCTGTAGGAACGGCCCCCAAACCTGTGTCTTCTCTTTGCAGGGTTAGGGCTCACCGTCTGTCAGGCTATAGTAATATCATCATAATACTCACGTCATTCCTTTTTGTCGCTAACTGTACCATCGTTCCGAGGTCGATATACCGAGATTTACATCGGTATACTCTTTTGCCTTAGAATCTGAATAGAGCTAATTTAGACACGTGTTGGACCTTGATTAGGTAGAACACTTTCTAGCGTATCAATAACTATGCTTTTTTTCAAACAATCAAATTCATATTTTAATAAATTAAAAACAGTGAAGAAATGGTGTCATATATGATTGCAAAAGTTGGGTGCTCATCATCTTGACTATTGCGTAAGATCATATTTTTCTTGAAAATCTACGTAGCTTTTACAAGTTGTCTTTATGCGGGGCCCTTCTTTGTGTTTTGCTGTTAGAAATGAGCTGTCAAGCCAACAATACAACTCATATTTGGAGATATGTCCCATTTGTATGGATTCATTATAATGATACATGTGACATACTGTGTTCATTTTAATAAGTTTTAGAAAAAAAATATAATTTAAGTTAAGTAACGATAAAAAAAATATTGTTTAAATTAAGTTATTTAGTATTTGAATTATTTTTTGAAAAAATCTATTTTGAGTTAAGTGTGAAAGTATTAAGTACGATCAATAAATTGAACTAAACACTTAACAAATTAGAAAAATCTATTTTGAACTTAAAAAAGTCATTAAGTACGGTCAACAAGTAGAACTAAACACAGCCGATCATCTAATCACAAAGATGCAATGAAGAATTTTTTGTAATAGTGACGATAAGAAAGGTAACAGGGCGGGATATCTTTCTTTCATTCCGATCTCATTTATATTTTTAGTCTTGTCAAGTGATTTACTCTAACTCCTTCACCCTAAACCTCAATTCTTTTAAGATAAGTTAAAAAAAAAATTTCATAGATAAATTAAAATTTTATAATAAAAATAACCAACACAAAAAAAGTATAAATTTAATATAAAAAAGCTTAAAACTCATTTTATATAGCATAATTAATTAATAAAAATTGTATATATTAAGAATAAAAAAAAATATATAAATGAAATAGAGTGATGATTCTCGATTCTATCCAAATTTAAACAAATTTATTCTAACTTTATTTATAAACATCTCATATTTATTCTTTAAAGAGAGGGTGGGTATAAATATGCCGGCAAAAACATAAATAAATAAAGTGTTAAAAAAAAATTAATGATCAAAATAATAAGAAGACAAGTTTGAGATACGCATAGATGAAATGTATTATGTAGTACAAATGGACACACGACTTTTTGGTTTTTGGTCAGTCATAAACTGCCTGAATTATTCTGATGTTTGATTTCTAAAAAAAGTCATAAACAGATAATTAGAGGGGGCTGAAGACACATCCTAACTCGTGATTATTATTTTTTAATTATATAGCCTTCCCTCCTTATAAGAGCCAATCATGTAACGTTTTTAATTTGTGTAAATTATTCATTATTTTAGATATTGCATTTAGACCAACGAGTGATTGATATATCAATTAAGTAAATTGGTCATATACTAATATGCCAATCACTGCTCATTGATCCGAATATAATACACTTAAATACGTCAATTCATCGTCATGATGTGCAAAAGATGCGTTGCAAAAGGTGGTTTCAAAATAAATGCTAGCACAATATTGAGTCACAAAATCATTTTTCATTTAGAATCCAATCTTAATTCTCAATAAAATCAGCATAAAAAAAATAAAAAATCAATTCTATGAAATTAATACACCAGAAGCCTAAGATTGATGCATCAATTCACGTAAAAACTATTCCACTGTATGATACATGTCCACATATGAAAACAGTCACATACATAGTCTTCATTAAGAATTCACATATCACATGATTAAAGAACTTGTAATATAATTATTTTTTGAAAATATATTTTGAATAATATTATATTTTTTAAATTTATATTTCGAATAACGTGTTAAAAATATTAACAGCTATTATATTTTTTTTAATTACATAAATTAAAATATTATCAATAATAATATAAAAATTAAATTAGTGTTATTTCATTTAAAATATAAATTTAAAAAAAATGACATAACGCCATTAATATATAACTTTGCAAATAAGAAAAATCTTAAAATTAATAAAAAGGACAGATGGAATGATGACATCGAGTCAATTGGATTAAATAATTTTTCATAAAATTGGCCCTCATTTCGAGCTATTTTGATATTCTTGATTATGAATGATTTAAATTTTAATTGCAGTGAGATTTATTAAATTTTGATAATCAAGATATTCGAATGATTTAGGGAAGCTACTTGGGTGTGGAGTAGTGTCAGTAAGCTATATCCAGCAAAAAAATTAGGAATTGAGACAATTACTTAACACGTAATTGGTTTCATTTATTAATTAAATATATTGTAAAAACATACTAATAATATTACCAACCTAAGACTCCTCTTTATTCATAAATAAAATAAGAAATATGAGGGAAAAAAAGGTTTCTTTTGTTTTTTTTTTTGTTCTTAAATAAAATTTAATTTATTTTTTTTAAAAAAAAGAATTAACATAATTGCTCTGGAAAAAAGATAATGTACACTGAGTTTATCAAAACATTAAATTATATTTAAGAAAAAAATAATTGCTCTGGAAACTCAATTAAAAATATAATAATTAAAAAAAAAAATGAACTTAATTTTGGGGTTAAACTATGAAAAGAAGTGTGTGTATGTAAAATTTTCCTCCAAGTTCATGTTGATAATTCAAATCAAAAGTCTTAAATAAATTTATAATTATTAAGCTACAGTTTAATAAGAGAAGAACTATAACTTTTTAGATAAGTGTCAACCGAAGCCTGTGCAACTATAATTGGGTAAATCAGTCTGTTTTATAATATAATTGGGTAAGCCCTATAATTCTCATATCAGATCAATTTCACCATACAATATTTATTTTCAAATTGCAGTCACATAATATATAATTCTTACACTCACCACAAATTAACTTCACTACATTTTATTTCCATTTCAAGAAAGTATTATAACCATATATAATGTCTCACGTCCACATAAATATCTTAAACTGAATAATAGATAGATCTTAAAAAAATAAAAAAAGTGAAACATATTAAAAAAAAAAACTTTTATACTTGAAAATTAAATAAAAAAGAAAGCTGGGCACAGTATCAAGTGAAAAGCAATTAGACGGACACATATAATGTCTTCAACAGAAGAGATGGTCTGTCTGGCATCTCGCTTACTCAATTTCCTTGCTACTTGTGTGGACCACAGAGATCAGAAACCTTGGTGATCACAAAAAATACTGCTTCAAAATTGGCCTTGACGATTCATTCAAACAACTGTATAGAAAAAATATAACATGAAGAAATTTAATAATGTGTTTTGGGGAAAAACCAAACAAGAAACCAAAATATAATTAGCAACTGCTGCCCATTTCGTAATCAAATGGATTAATTGGAGTGTAGGATAGAGTACCCGACTGTTGGCTGCTCCAATGGTGTTAATAAAATCAGAAATATCTAGTCTGAGCATTAGCGAGTCGCTCCATATATTTTTTCACCATGGTTATAGATGTAGGGGATGCGAGAAATCTTAGACCAATCTTCTCCGTTCTCTCTTTCGCAACGTTGTTTTAGCAATGGACAGTTCCATATCTCCAGTATAGAGAGCGAGGTAGGCAGGCCCTCTGGCAAAGACTCGAGGTTGCGGCACTCTGAGATAAACAATTCGCGAAGAGAGGTGAGGTGTTGAAGAGCCTTGTGGTTCAGTGATTTCAGATTTGGAAGACTAGCGATGGAGAGAGTGGTAAGACTGGAGGGAAGCAGCAGCATATCGTCGGGAAACTCCATCCGGCGGTTCGTGAGTTTCTTGCAATTCCAGATTGTAAGATGACGCAAGCTGGAGGGCAAACCCTCCTCTGGAAATGACTCAAGTTCTGGAACTGAAAGTGATTCAAAATTTGTGCACCCCCAGATTCTAAGAGATCGAAGCTTAGGGAAGCCTAACGACAGGGCTTTGAGAGAATCACAACTATCACTTATTGTCAAATCTTCAAGGGATGTGTAGCACTGCTGCATCTCCACAGAGAGCGGGAACTCCAATTTCCTACAACCATAAATTCCAAGTTTCTTTAATGCAGTTGGCAACCCCGTGTTTGGAAATGACTCGAGACTTGGACAACCAGATATCTCCAATATTTCAAGATTTTTTAGTCCGCACAGTGATGGAAATTCCTGCAACATTAAGATGCCCGAAATCTCTAATACTCTGAGAGAAGAGAGATGCTGTTGCAGTAGCCCAACTTGATTGGACAAAATAGTCATTCCACCATCAGGAAGTGAACATAAGAGCTTAGGACATTCAATTATATAAAGCTCTAAAAGACAAGAGAACTCTCCAATTCCTAATATACACCATTCCTCCCAGTTTTCCATGTCCTGAAACCTTAGAATCTCAAGAGACTGAAACGATTTGATTAAACTTGCATTACCGTAGAACTCCTCACCCACCCGTGTTATTCCATTCATTTTCTTAACGGTGAGGTCTTTCAGTGATGGTAGCTGCCCAAGTGGTGGCAAGGACAGGCAATACTTGCAATTGCGAAGACACAAAGAAACAAGACTTGAGAAGGAATGTTGTCCTACCCAATCAGGAAATTTCGTCCCACCATTGTTATGGATAGTGAGATTCTTCAGACTTGAATGAGGCTGTAGCTTGTCAAGTACATCTCTTTCATTTTGCGTATCATTAGTCATGCCACTCCATGTCAACTCCAATTTTGCAAGGTGCTTCTTATCTTTCAATTTGGCATCTAATGCATCTGCGCCATTAGTTACATTTTGCAATCCTTGAATTGAGAGTTCCCCACAAAGATGACAAAGTTTCCCCAACTCATTAATTCTTCTCCCAGGATCCTCACCAACTAAAAAAGTAGATAAATGTTGGATACCTACTATTCTGCTTATGTGCATTGGCATTTCTTTTAAATCAGTTCCTCTAGTATAAAGATGACGCAGGTTAACTAGTTTCCACATATCCACTGGCAACTTAATGAGACGCCAACAACTTGATAAATTTAATGTTTGTAAATTCCACAATGTTGTTATTGAATCAGGTAACACTTGGATTGCCGTGTAAGAGAGATCCAAATAGCGTAAATGTGTCAGATTTCCAATTGAATCAGGCAATTCAGAAATATCATAACAAGATAAAGAGAGCACCCGCAAACATCTCAGGCTTGACAACATATTATGGAGTACCTTAATGTCTAAGCAACCCGCTCTACCAAAATAATGTGAAGTCTTAATTAGAATAAAAGTCCGTAAATACTTCGCTTTGTCCTTGAGTTTTTCAACCATATCAGAAGTGCCGTTGAAATATGAGAAATGCCTAACTTTTTCAGAGACATTACATGGCTTGTCATCCTCTAACTTAAAACAAAACTCACCAGATATCAATTGAGCCAAATCATGGACAAGGTCGTGGATTACAAAATAAGATTTGTTTGCACTTGATCGTTGGAAAAAAGACCTTGATAACAGTTCACAAAAGTAGTAGTCACCTTCTTGTTCCATTTCTTTGTTACCTTTGGGTTGCTTCGGTACAAAACCCAGAGCCATCCACAACAAGACTAACTCCTCCTTTTCAAATTCATAATCTTTAGGAAATGTCGAGCAAAAAGCAAAGCATCTCTTTAAATTCGAAGGGAGATAATGGTAGCTCAGTCTTAGTACCGGAAGAACATTATTGTTATCCTGTGGCAAATCCCATATGCTGCTATTCAATATATTCTCCCATTCCTCAATATCCAATTTAGAGCGGAGAAGACCCCCAAGTGTTTTGGCAGCTAAAGGCAACCCTTTACACTTTTTAGCAATTTCTTTACCGATGGATTCAAGTTTTGGACGTGCACTGGGACCTCCATTTACAAATGCATGTTTTGCAAGTAAAGACCAGCAATTTAAATCAGATAGCAGCTCCAGAGGATGAGTAGGTACAGTTTGCATAATCAATGCAACGCTTTCATTGCGCGTGGTCACAATAATCTTGCTTCCCTGTGCTCCATCGCTAAAGGGTCTCCTTAACTTGTCCCAATCATCATAATTGTTATTCCATACATCGTCAAGAACAATTAGAAACTTCTTTCCTCTTAGTTTCTCCTTCAGCTTGATTTGAAGTAGATTGAGATCACGGACATCAGAAGCTGACGGATAGACTGCAGCAAGAATTGTTTTTGTTACCCCCAAAACATCAAATTCTTCCGAAACACAAACCCATGCTTTTGTATGGAAATGTTCATCCACCCTGCGATCATTGTATGCAAGTTGAGCAAGGGTTGTCTTGCCGATCCCACCCATTCCAACAATAGGGATCACCCGGATCTCATTGCTGGCTACATCATCACACAGCAACGAGTTAACTATCTTCTCTCTATCATCATCCCTACCGTACACAGCAGATTCATCAACCAAAGAGCTTGTTGGCAACCTTTTTAACGGCTTCCTTTGGACAATTTTTAGGCTGAGAACATCTTTTTGTTTTGCAAAATATTCTAATTTCTCAATGATCTGATTTATTTCATCATCAAAGTCCCGTACCTGATTTGTACCGCTTTGAGAGTCGTTAGCTTCAAACTTGGATCGCATAGCTTCCGTAGCAATCTCATCCAGGAGGTCATCTGCTTGGTAGACAGCATCTTTAAGCTCGTCGAGCCAGCGTTTCACCGCTAGATTCGTGAACTCCTTTTCCTCCGCATCCTCGAGCACAACATCAATCGTAAGCAAAGCAAGCTCCAGCTTCTTTAGGAGTTTGTCGTCATGTTTTCGTGCTAGAAAGAAGTTGACAACCTCTCGAGAAGCCAACCGATCAAAGAGGACTTGAAGGGTAGCAGAAAGAAATGCCCCTCCCACCAATGCACCGGCCATGTTCTCTTCTTTGCAAAGTAGAGAGCAGAGAGTGGAAGAAAATGAAGGACAGTTACAATAAAGTCCCCGTATCAATGCCGTTGGATTTTATTTAAATCCGGAAATACACATATTTAATCTTATAATCTGGTATAATGGTTATTACACAAAGAAATGAAGGGTAAAAATGAAAAAAAGAGAAAAAGGGGCCTGTTGCTAGAATAAATGCTCACCAACCAAGCGGGCATCTTTGACCTTTAGAGCAACTCCGAGATGGAGAGTTGCATCAAGGTGGCAAATGCCCAACTGTCGACAACCGTTGAAATATCACTCCAAGTTCAAAAATTTTCACTCCAATGGAGGTGGCATCAAGGGTTGAAAAATGGCAGTCATGGTCTTGAGGTGGCAAGTTTCCAACTTTTGGAGAGAGAAAGGGAGAGGTTGCATAAAGCCGTTCTGCCATTTTCAGATTCTACTGTTCTGGCAACGGCTCTATTCAACCAACAAAATTCTATAAAATTTTCAGAGATTTCGAAACAGAAAACTTACCAAAGGTCAAGAATTCGTTTGCCATGAAAATTGGTTGCCCGTGAAAATCACTGTAAGTTTCTCTGCTCATGATTTTTCTTCACTTTGTGGTTGGTGATGGTGATGGCAGATCGGAAAAAGGAAGCACAGAGGGAGAGAAAGGGGAAGGAGGCGCAGTGAGGAAGGGGAAGGAAGAGGAGGCACAGAGGGAAAGAAGTCCCTGTTTGGCCGTTCCTCTGTTTGGCCGTTCCCTTATCTCCCTGTTTGCTTCCTTTGTTTGGCCTGTATATATATTATAAAAGGAAGCACAGAGGGAGTCCATGAAGTTCTGATTTTTCCTTTGTTTGCCTATATATATATATATATATATATATATATATATATATATATATATATATATATAAAAGGTGATTTTAATTTAAAATAAATGTTTTACATTAGTGAATTGTTTTAAAATTTAAATTGAATGTTTAAATTAATTTAATTTTTGTAATTTAAATTGAATGTTTTAATTTTAGCTTATTTATTTATTTATATATATTTTTTACTTTAGGGTGAATTTATTTATTTAGCTAATTTTTATAATTGAAGAATTTTTTTCTATTTTAGTTAATTGTTATTTAGAATTTAAATTAATTTATTTTTGTAATTTAAATTGAACGTTTTAATTTTAGCTTATTTATTTATATATTTGAAATATGAAATTTTAATTTCAACGGACAAAATTTGAAATTTAAAATTTGAATTCGAAATTCAAAATTTTGACCATAAAAATATATCCGTTAATTTGCGATCGTTATGAAAACTATACCGGTTCAAATATAACTGTTAAGTTTAATTATATTTTTTAATAAAAAATATTAAAATATTAAAATGGCACCCCGTTTTAGCACCCGTCATTGGAGCAGATTTATAATTTAGGGATACCAAAATACTGTTTAAGGTTGCAAATGAATGAAATGGCACCCCAAAATGCAAACTCCCTTTGGAGTTGCTCTTAGGTCTTATGCTTTCTTTTTGTCAAAATAATAAAAAAATATTTTGGGCCCGCCCCAAATTGGAGATAAGTATGCTACTGTGGCCACCGATCTTATTTTTTTATTTTTTATTTTTTATTTTATATTTTATATTTTATATTTGTCAAAATAATAAAAAAATATTTTGGGCCCGGCCCAAATTTTATGTTTGTATCAACTTGAGAGTTGTGTATATTAATGAGTTGTTACTTTTACTTATTAGCTAAATGAATATTTTAATTTTTACTTTTACTTAGAAAATTTAACCAGTCTTGCTTATCTCCTCCTATCAATGGCAATTTTATGCATTTATTTTCTTGTTTGCTTTGCCAAATTTAAAATAAATGTGGTTTTATTGTCATAGCAATAGAAATGTTGGAGAGAGAGAGAGAGAGAGAATTAGTGGGAAATATTTTTTTTTAGGAACATAAATATGACAGAGTATCAATTATTGAAGAGAGAGAAATTTAGACAGTAATATTAGAGATTCTTAATTTATATTCTTAATATAACGTGTCAAAAAAATAATAATTTTAAAAATCACATCCGAAAAAACCTTAAGTTACTCTTTCCTAACAAATCATTTGCGGATACAAACTGATCGAGGAAATACTACCAGAAGAGCATGGATGCTTCCTTGGGGTGATGGCTTCTAGAAACTGGTTGATAAAAAAATTGAGAAATAAAACAAAGCTACCAGAAGAGCAAACTGGTCAAGAAAAGACTTTGGAGGAAGAAGAAACAGAGGAGGAGCCCAGGAAGGACATAATTGGAGAAAATCAAGTTTGTTTTGGGAAGATCGGTGTGACATGCTGTTGATTTTTTTCGTTTCATTTTTATTTTTATAACAATGATTATTTCTTACAAATGGTAGGATATTAAGGTCTCATTTGCTTAATGCAATAATGCAAATTTGAGTTAAATGTCTCAATTTTTTGATAAAATTTTGCATCTCCAAATCACACGAACAACGAATTATTAATGATGTAGACATGTTATTTTATGACCGACTAATGATTTTCTATCATCTAGAAAAATGCTAAGGTCAATTGTCACTAACGAAAATTCAAGATCTGATCAGCAAGTGCATTGCGTGTGAGATTAGCGAGTATAATACACGTGCCAATTAGATCGCGAATGATGACACTCACGATTGATCATAGAATTTCTTTTTAATCTATTAGATAAAATTACACTGACATTCCCTCATATTTCTGACAATTACACTAACCTCTCCTCAAATTTATGAAATTATACTAATTTCTCCTATGTTTTCTAACAAGCTACAATAACCTTCCTCCAGTCAAATTTTTCATTCCTATGTTTTCTGACAAACTACAATAACCTTCCTCTAGTCAAATTTTTCATTCAAAATGATGAAACTGCCGCTCTATGTTTTTTTTTTTTTTTGCATTTTTCCATTTTGGCCTAATTTTTTTTATTTTTTTAATCTTCAATTAAATATTGATTAAACTCTTAAATTTATTTTCATATAAAATGAAAATAAGTTATTTACTTTAATTAAATTTATTTTTATATAAAATATAAAATTTCTTTAAAAAATTGGTCAAAATTAAAAATGCAAAAAAAAAAAAAAAAAACATAAAGAAGCACTTTCATCATTTTGAAAGAAAAATTTGATTGGAAAAAGGTGATTGTAATTTGTCAAAAAAAAATAAGAGATGTTAATGTAATTTAAAAAATTTAATAAGAGATCAGTATAATCATCAAAAATCTTATAAGATGTCAATCTAATTTAGATAAAATAGGCATTAAAAGTGGCCGTTAAAAAGAAATTAATTTTATAGTTGAAGTTCTTCTTATAATAGCCAGTAGTTGAAGTTCTCAGTACCGGTGCAAAGCTTTCCAACATATATATCCCTACATATATACACACATACAGTATTTAAATTTATATATACAACCCAACTAAACAACGACATATTACATTTATTTGAAACTGAATCTTGCTTTGTCATTAGAAAATTCGGGTGGGTCAAGTCAGACTTGAAACTTATCCAGACTCAGCCTAGTTCTTGGATAATTAATCCGAACTCATTAAACCTGATGAATCGGTTTAGACTCGAGACTTGTCTGACTTAGTCTAATTCTGGAATAATCAACCCAAACTCATTTTGAGTGGCTTTAAATCTAATGAATCTGTTCAGACTTGGAGACTTGTCCAAACTCAGTCCAGTTCATAAATAATAAACTAGAACTCATGCAGAGTCCGACTTCAAATCCGACCAAATTCAAGATCATTTATATCGATTTGAGCCGGACCCGAAAAGAGAAATAGTAACCTGTTATTTCTTCTCTTCCTTAGTTAGAGAAAACAGATCCATTGTAAATCTGTGAATTACATATCGACTGAACTCAGCCACTAAGCATCACAAGACTCAAATATGTGAAGTAAAAAGAAAAGATTAAGAAGTGCAGTATAATTGGAATATATAAAAATAAAAAAACAAGTTTGGGAGCAAAAGAAAGGAAAGTAAAAGAGGCTAGTTAATATAGAAGAAAGAAGAAACCTGTAGAAAGTGTGGAGCAAGAATCTGATTGGGTTCGGCCATTGTTGACAAAGCTACTCAAAGCTTCCATCTTTTGGTTCTGCAACAATCTTACGGCGACGGGGCCATGGCGGCTAGGTCTTAACTTGTTTGTAATAAATCAACGGCCCGGATCATTTACTTGTGAGTTTGGCGGTAAAGATTCAATGGGGCCCCATCCATCGAGACTAGCTCCTCATCCTGAATAAGAAAGGATCCTTGTATTTCCTAATTCAGGGCGCCTATAGTAGTTTTGAAATAAGGCTATTATCCACTTTTGATCTAAATTTTTTTTATTAATGAGAGTATAAATGTATGTGGTAACAAGAATTTCGTTCTTTAAGTAATCATTAAATTAAAAAATTTAATTTAGACAATATATTTTAAATAAAGGTTCCTTTTGTAACACTATTTTAAGTACTTTTAGTAAATAAAAAATACATTTTTCAAATCTATTTTTTTGTTTAAAAATAAAAGATAAAAAATAAAAAAACATTTTGATAATCATTTCTTAGAAAACTAAAATAAACGAAATACTATTTCTATTTTTTTTTTATTAATGTTTCCGTAGAATAAACATTAAACAGAAGAAATCATGACTTTGTAGATTTTATGATAATGTTTAATACATAATCTGTATATAGAATATTTAGGAGGCAACATGCATCGTTTATCTTAGCTGTCCACCTGTTAGACTTCATCAAGTTTCAAGGTATTCGGTAATTGTCATGAATTCACTCGAATTTTTAATAACTCGTTTGAGATCCGAGATAATTCAAAAACTGGACAATGTGTGGATTTTTCACTATTGCCACGAGATCCGGGGCGGAGCTCCTGGGAAACATTTTTTGACCTTTTTTTATTTTTGGACTCATTTTTTTCTTATGTTGTAACTCACTTATATAAGGGTATTATCTTTTAGGATTTTGATGGAGAGAGAGGAGAACCGTCGTTGGAGAATAAGGAGTTTCAGATTTTGGGAGTTTTTGTTCTTTGTAATCCATTTGATACATAGTGAACTGATCATCGTTACGTAGGCATCTTGCCAAACCACGTAAATCTTGTGTCTTCTCTATTCGTTTTGTTTTGTTTTTGCTCGTTTGAGATCGATTTATTATTTGTTTGATTACTTTCACACAACACAAGATGCTCTAACTTATATCTTCTTTCTCCTTTTTCTTTTTTTAATTACAAATCAACTTCTAAATTAGTTTTTCCCCCTTTTAAAACAATGGAATTTCTAATGAGCTAATTCGAACAAATGAGTTATGCCGAAGATGTTCATAAGCTTGTCTAGAGTCATGTCATGAGGTCAATGTTATATACAATAGGTATTTTAGTTATATAAAAAAATTTTAATTGACGTACAAAGAAAGAATGTGTATATTATTAGTATAATAGAGGAAACATCACTGTAATTTCAGAAAATACACAAAAAAAAATTTAATAGTCTGATAACTCAGAAAAGGTCTGCACCATAATTGGTATTGGAAACTAAACCAATAGTAGCTCAGTATCGAGAATTAATGATTTTTTCAACACCCGAATGTAGCCACACAACTCAAAGAGAGAGTGTAGGGGGTGCTGGTTCCTTCATTATTTAAGCAAAAGTTCCAGCGGCTCAAGCCAACTTTGATAATTTAAATGCTGATGTGTAAAAATGTATTAAATTGTTAAAATGGTTCAAGAAAAATACGAATTATTAGTCAATGCAATGATAAAATGCTTGAGCTGTCAAGCATGAGAATACATATTCTAGTCTACTTTATGCAAATAATGTAAAAAAATTGGGCATGTCCCTGATCTTCCCCTCTCTGTACTCATTGGACAGCCAACACTGGGGATTGGCTGCTAATGGACTTGGAAAAATCTCTGATTGGAGTATTTGAACATTTTAAGCATTCCACACTTTGGAAATATGATCTGGTTATGTTGTACACGTAGATACATTTAGGATGGACATATTATATAATATTGGTGCAATCGAACTAAAAGTCTGGGTTTAGAAAAATCTATCATCAATATTTATCATGTATAAAATAAAATTATGTGGTTATCAAGAATCGAATCCAAGACAATGAAAATAATTTATATATTTAATGTATAAAATATGAGTATTTCGTTTGTGCTAGTATTTAGAGGTTATTTGCTGAATATGGATTACCACAACTTCGTTATTCTGAATTCAAGTTATGATACAAATATACAATGATCTCTGTAGGATGATGACACTGATTTATTTACAAATGAACACATCCCCTCCACCAAAAAGATAAGTAAATAAATAAATTGGTATTCTTAAATTCTTTCTCTGGTGGATAGTTAAATACTTTTTACATCAAATTCATCCTTGATAAAATTCACAACTATGAGATAAAATGTTCCCAAATTTGGAAGGAATTTGGGATCTTTTTCCAACCAGCAACTGTAATTCTCACATGCTTCAGGATCTGCTGTAAAACTTGGTGAGGGGACTGAGCCTTTCTTTTCCAGACATTAGATTTTCTTTCAATCCAGAACATGGAGCTAGACAGTGGTAGCAAGAGCTAACTTTTTGACATTAGCAAATGAAGGAGCTTCCTTCGAAGTTTTGACAGATAAAATTCTTGTCTAAAGTCCAACTGCTGGGGACTCTGTTAATGGAGCAGAGAGCTAGAGTGGATTTCCAAATATGAGAGGAGAATAAATCCTTATGGCTCTCAGTAGAGTTGTTGCATAACAGGCAAGAATCATTTGGACTTAAAGCCCTACCCACTGAAGGAGTTGGAAGACCAAACAATGTCAAACCAATCCACTATTGGGGTGGCACCTCTTATTTTCTCCCAAGCAGATTTAGAACTGAATTCACCAGAGGATTTCAGATTCCATTGAGCATAATCTGATCTTGAAGGGCAAGGAATGAGACTAGGATTGAGGGATCCCTGAAAAAAAATATATCCAACAAAGCAAAAATAGTCACAAGAAATGCAAAAGGGAGACGTCAATAAATGAAATGGTTGGACCATCCTTGAAGCTTCCACCCAGTAATGAATATGGCAGTTTCTTTCATGATATTTCTATCATACATAAGTGACCATTAGTAATAATAGAGCTAATAGTTACTCTCAAAATCAAATTTTAAAATGACTTCCGTAGACCCTAATTAGGATTTTAAAGATTAAATTAATACAACTTAAATTCTGTATTTTATTATGAAGGTTCTAACTCTTTTAAGGGGTTTATGTTAAAAATCCAATAAATAATTAACAATCAAAGCGTTGACGAGTTTGACTTTTAAATTTATTAGAAGAATGAATGCATTTCCAAAATCATAGATTCAACTTAAATGTATTTTGATTTAGATATTTATAAATGTCATAATTCCTCAATAGTGGTTATAGCGAAAATTTTTTGTACAATACAACTCATAATTTATTTATAATTCAAATTATGTTTTCAGATATTTTTTTCAAATACAAATAGTATAGTTTTTAATATATTTTTAGTTATTTTTATCCGACATTCCCGTGTATGTATTAATTTTCTCATATGTTATTGAGATCCCTAATATTTTCCTCGTATATGTAACTATTAAGAAGATGCTAAAATGGTTACCATTTTCTCTCATCCAAAATGGATAGGAAACCCGTGCCAACTAGGACTTAAATGAGTCAAGTTGAGCAGAACCGACTCCATACGAAGTATTATACATCGCTTTATACATCTAACAACATATACTCACACACACTAGTATTGACTCGTGCTATGCATGGGTGTTATGAAATTGTTTGTGATATCATAAATAATTTTACAATTAAGATAAAACATTCTTAAATTGAATTGGATTTCAATTTTAAAATTGATAATTTTCCTAATTAAAAAATAACACAATTCTAATAAATCAAGACTCTCATATAATGAAAATAAACAATATACAACTAACATTTAGGAAACTAATTTACAATGATTTAAAGATGTTTAAAAATTCAATTAGAATATAAAAATTAATAATTGAGTCACAATATCATTTCCCATTTAGAATCTAATCTTAATTCTCAATAATTCAGCATAAAAAAGTAAATATTTTCTTTAAAACAATCTTAATACATATGTCCTCTCACACACACGTCTCACGACCACATATGTCTCACGTCCACATATGTCCATATATAATGTCTCACGTCCACATATGAGAAAACAGAAAAAAAAAAATTAAAATGAGAGAAAACAGAAAACAAAAAATTATAACCATATATAATGTCTCACGTCCACATATGTCCTCTCACACACACATAAATATTTTAAACTGAATAATAGATCTTAAAAAAAAAATGTGAAACATATAAAAAACTTTTAGACTTGAAAATTAAATAAAAAAGAAAGTTGGGCACAGTATCAAGTAAAAAGCAATTAGAGGGACACATATAATCAAATCCAATCATTATTTGCAAAGCAAATGTCTTCAACAGATGGTCTGTCTGGCATCTCGCTTACTCAATTTCCTTGCTACTTGTGTGGACAGAGATTAGAAACCTTGGTGATCACAAAAAAACCTGCTTCAAAATTGGCCTTGACGATTCAAACAACTGTATAGAAAAAATATAACATGAAGAAATTTAAAATGTGTTTTGGGGAAAAACCAAACAAGAAACCAAAAAATAATTAGCAAGTGCTGCCCATTTCGTAATCAAATGGATTCATTGGAGTGTAGGACAGAGTACCCGACTGTTGGCTGCTCCAATGGTGTTAATAAAATCAGAAATATCCAGTCTGAGCATTAGCGAGTCGCTCCATTTATTATTTCATCATCGATTTCGATGTAGGGGATGCAAGAAATCTTAGACCAATCTTCTCCGTTCTCTCTTTCGCAACGTGGTTTTAGCAATGGACAATCCCATATTTCCAGTCTAGAGAGCGAGGTAGGCAGGCCCTCTGGCAAAGACTGGAGGCTGGGGCAGTCTGAGATACACAATTCTTGAAGAGAGGTGAGGTGTTGAAGAGCCTTGTGGTTCAGTGATTTCAGATTTGGAAAACTGATGTCGAGACAGGTCAGACTGGAGGGAAGCAGCAGCATATCGTCGGGAAACTCCATCCGGCGGTTCGTGAGCTTATCGCAATTCCTGATTAAAAGACGAAGCAAGCTGGAGGGCAGACCCTCCTCTGGAAATGATTCAAGTTCTGGACATTCATGTATGTACAAATCCCGAAGAGAGGGCAATTGAAGATGCATTCCTTCCGGCAGCGACTTTAGGTTCATGCAATTGGCGATCCAAATCGAGGTCAAATTGGGAGCGGGCAATCCGCCTCTGGGAAATGATACCATATTAGGGCAGTCAAAGATCTCTAGCCATGCCAGATTTTGAATTTCTTTTGGAACTGAAAGTGATTCAAAATTTGTGCACCCCCGGATTATAAGAGATTGAAGCTTGGGGAAGCCTAACGACAGGGCTTTGAGAGAATCACAACTATCTCTTAGTGTCAAATCTTCAAGGGATGTGTAGCACTGCTGCATCTCCACAGAGAGGGGGAACTCCAATTTCCTACAACCATTAATCTCAAGTTTCTTTAATGCAGTTGGCAACCCCGTGTTTGGAATGCCTAATATACACCATTCCTCCCAGTTTTGCATGTACTTGAAACTTAGAATCTCAAGAGACTGAAACGGTTTGATTAAACTTGCATTACCGTAGAACTCTGCACCCACCCGTATTATTCCTTCCATGCACTCAACGGTGAGCTCTTTCAATGAGGGTAGCTGCCCAAGTGGTGGCAAGAACAGGCAATACTTGCAATTGCGAAGGCACAAGGAAACAAGACTTGATAAGGAATGTTGTTGCACTAACCAATCAGGAAATATGGTCCCACCATAGTTATCGATAGTGAGATTCTTCAGACTTGCATGAGGCTGTAGCTTGTCAAGTACATCTCTTTCATTTTGCGAATCATCAGTCATGCCGCTCCATGTCAACTTCAAGTCTGCAAGGTGCTTCTTATCTTTCAATTTGGCATCTAATGCATCCGCGCCATTAGTTACATTTTGCAATTCTTGAATTGAGAGTTCTCCACGAAGATGACAAAGTTTCCCCAACTCATTAATTCTTCTCCCAGTATCCTTGCCAACTATAAAAGTAGATAAATGTTGGAGACCTCCTATTCTGCCCATGTGCATTGGCATTTCTATTAAAACAGCACCTCTAGTATAAAGATGACGCAGGTTAACTAGTTTCCACATATCCACTGGCAACTTAATGGGATGGTAACAGGTTGATAAATTTAATGTTTGTAAATTCCACAAGGTTGTTATTGAATCAGGTAACACTTGGATTTTCGTGAAAGAGATATCCAAATAGCGTAAATGTGTCAGATTTCCAATTGAATCAGGTAATTCAGAAATCTCTTTCCAAGATAAAGAGAGCACCCGCAAACATCTTAGGCTTGAAAACATATTATGGAGTAACTTATTGTCAAAGCGACACACTAAATTAGGCAAACAAATAAACGTCCGTAAATACTTCGCTTCATCCTTGAGTTTTTCAACCATATCAAATTTTGTGCCAAAAATTGAGAAGTGCCTGACTTTTTCAGAGACATTACATGGCTTGTCATCCTCTAACCTCAAACAAAACTCACCAGATATCAGTTGAGCCAAATCATGGACAAGGTCGTGGATTACAAAATAGAATTTGTTTGCACTTGATCGTTGGAAAAAAGACCTTGACAACAGTTCACAAAAGTAGTTGTCACCTTCTTGTTCCATTTCTTTGTTACCTTCGGGGTGCTTCGGAACAAAACCCAGAGCTACCCACAACAAGACTAACTTCTCCTTTTTAAATTCATAATCTTTAGGAAATATCGAACAATAAGCAAAGCATCGCTTTAAATTTGAAGGGAGATCATGGTAGCTCAGTCTTAGTACCGGAAGAACATTATACTTATCCTGTGGCAAATCCCATATGGTGCTGTTCAATATATTCTCCCATTCCTCAATATCCAATTTAGAGCGGAGAAGACCCCCAAGTGTTTTGGCAGCTAAAGGCAACCCTGTACACTTTTTAGCAATTTCTTTACCGATGGATTCAAGGTTTGGATGTGCACTGGGATCTCCATTTTCAAATGCATGTTTTGCAAGTAAAGACCAGCAGTCTTCATCAGATAACAGCTCCAGACGATGAGTAGGTACAGTTCGCATAATCAATGCAACGCTTTCATTGCGCGTGGTCACAATAATCTTGCTTCCCTGCGCCCCATCTTGAAAAGGACTACTTAACTTCTTCCAGTTCTCGTAATTGTCATTCCATACATCGTCAAGAACAATTAGAAACTTCTTTCCACTTAGTTTCTCCCTCAGCTTGACTTGAAGTAGATTTAGGTCATCAACCTCAGGAACAGTAGAAGCAACTGTTGCAAGAATTGTTTTTGTTACCCTAAAAACATCAAATTCTTCCGAAACACAAACCCATGCTTTTGTATGGAAATGTTCATCCACCCTGGGATCATTGTATGCATATTGAGCAAGGGTGGTCTTGCCGATCCCACCCATTCCAACAATAGGGATCACACGGATCTGATTGCTGGCTACATCATCACACAGCAACGAGTTAATTATCTTTTCTATATCATCATTCCTACCGTACATAGCAGATTCATCAACCAAAGAGGTTGTTGGCAACCTTTTTAACGGCTTCCTTTGGACAATTTTTAGGCCGAGAACATCTTTTTGATTTGCAAAATATTCTAATTTCTCAATGATCTGATTTATTTCATCATCAAAGTCTCGTACCTGATTTGTGCCGCTTTGAGAGTCATTAGCTTCAAACTTGGATCGCATACCTTCCGTAGCAATCTCATCCAGGAAGTCATCTGCTTGGTAGACAGCATCTTTAAGCTCGTCGAGCCAGTCTTTCACCGCTTGATCCGTGATCTCCTTTTCCTCCGCATCATTGAGCACAACATTAATCGTTCGTAAAGCACGCTGCAGCCTCTTTAGGAGTCTGTCGTCATGTTTTCGTGCTCGAAAGAAGTTGACAACCTCTCGAGAAGCCAACCGATCAAAGAGCACTTGAAGGGTAGCAGAAAGAAATGCCCCTCCCACCAATGCAACGGCCATGTTCTCTTCTTTGCAAAGTAGAGAGCAGAGAGTGGAAGAAAATGAAGGAAAGAAAGAGAAAGCAAGTTAGCAGAAGTAGATCAGAACATTGGTTTGTGTTGTATGAGCCTCTGCAATCTCTCCAGATCTAAATGGAGTCAATGGAGTCAATAGAACCCACACAGCTTGTAAGCTTTTTCAAATGTAACATCATTTCAGCCCAAGTGTGTGGACTTGTATATAATGTATACAAATTATATATAAATTATATATCATTATATATTTTTTAACCATCATTATTATTAAAATTAATTTTGATTACTCACCTCATATCCTCCCTAACATGACCGATCACTCTCATTCCTGACATAATCCTCGTATTGTGTTTTTTTTTTTATTTAAAAATGAAAATAAGATTTACCCCACCTATTATTATGAATAATATTTTAAAATTCAGGCCAATTATGGATCAAAAAAAATATTGAATCATAAGTCATTGGTTAATTCAATGATTTAATTGAATTTAAATTTTGATGTCATAATTATATAATTAATAATAAATTAATATGAAAAAAGTAAGCATTTTTTTTTACTTTTTTAATATAATAATAATTGTAAAATAAATAAATTTTTATATTAGTAATTTATAAACGATAAGCTAAAATAAGAGAGTTGAAACTTACTGATGTAACAGAGATGGGTATCGATGACAGTCCTAGTTGGTCTCGATTTGAGTACCATCCTCAACACTCACAAGAAGTTATAATAAGACTTCCATTGATAGATCTCAATCCATGTGAGTAAAAGTACAAAATGGCCCACAATCCGGGCAAATTATTTTATAGGCCTAGCCCGGCCAAATTATTTTATGGGCCTGGCGTTAGCCAAAGTATCTCCAAATTGGGTTGAGGTACGGCCCGGCCGATCTGAATCTCAGCCTACACAAGCCGAAACATTTAACAAGTTGAAATCTGACCTTTTAAAGCATAAAATAATTATTTGTTAATTTTCAATTCAAAGAATTATAATTATTTATTATTACTTGATTTACTTTCCATTAGAAAATTAATGTCTATTTAATTTTCTTATATTTTACTTCATATTTTTATTATTTTCTTTTCAATTCATATTTCACACTATTATCATACATGTAAATATTAAAAAATATTTACTCTTCTTCTATATATATATATATATATATATATATATCAAATGTTTGTCTCCATGTTTTCTATTCAAACTATAAAATCAATTGTCAATTACATAACAAGAAAAATCATTTATCAATTCTAATTTATATAATTTTTTAAATTTACTGTACATTAATATTTTATTTGTTAATTATTTATTGATTCAATGATGTGTATATTTATTGTCACCGATCTTATTTTTTTATTTTTTATTTTATATTTATTTCTCTTGCTTGAATTTTATATTTGTACCAATTGAGAGCTGTGTATATTAATGAGTTGTTACTTATTAGCTATATGAATGTTTTAGTTTTTACTATTTAACATTAACTTAGAAAATTTAACCAGTCTTGCTTATATCCAATCAATGGCAGTTTTATGCATTTATTTTCTTGTTTGCTTTGCCAAATTTATTGGATGGAAGATCAATATTAAATGTGGTTTTATTGTCATAGAAATGGAAGTGTTGGAGAGAGAGAGAGAGAGAGAGAGAGAGAGAGAGAGAGAGAGAGAATTAGTGGGAAATTTTTTATTTTTTTTAAGGAACATAAATATGACATGTTGCATTAATTATTGAAGACAGGGAAATTTAAAAAGAGTAATATTAGAGATTCTTAGTTTATATTTTTAATTGTATTCTTAATATTATGTGTCAAAAAAAATAATGATTTTAATTGTATTCTAACAAATCATTTGGAGATACAAACTGGTCAGGGAAAGACTTAACAAAAGAGCAAGGATGCTTCCTTGGGGGTGATGGCTTCTAGAAACTCGTTGATAAAAAAATTGGGAAATAAAGCAAAGCTACCAGAAGAGCAAACTGGTCAAACAATGATTACTTGTTACAAATGGTAGGATATTAAGGTCTCATTTGCTTAATGCAATAACGCAAATTTGAATTAAATGTCTCAATTTTTTGATAAAATTTTGCATCTTCAAATCACATGAGCAACGAATTATTAATGATATAGACATGTTATTTTATGACCGACTAATGATTTTTTATCATCTAGAAAAATGTTAAGGTCAATTATGATTAACAAAAATTCACGATCTGATCGGCGCGTGCATTGTATGTGAGATTAGCTCGTGTAATACACGTGCCAATTAGATTGCGAATGATGACACTCACGATTGATCATAAAATTTCTTTTTAATCTATTAGATAAAATTACACTGACATTCCCTCAGGTTTCGAACAATTACACTAACCTCTCTTCAAATTTATGAAATTATACTGATTTCTCCTATGTTTTCTGACAAACTATAATCACCTTCCTCCAGTCAAATTTTTCATTCAAAATGATGAAACTGTTGCTCTATGTTTTTTTTTTTTTTTTTTTTTTTGCATTTTTCCATTTTGACCTAATTTTTTTTTTAATCTTCAAATAAATATTGATTAAACTCTTAAACTTATTTTCATATAAAATGAAAAAAGTTATTGACCTTAATTAAATTTATTTTTATATAAAATAAAAAAACTTCTTTTAAAAATTTTTAAAAAATTGGTCAAAATTTAAAATGCAAAAAAAAAACATAAAGAAGCAGTTTCATCATTTTGAAAGAAAAATTTGATTGGAAGAGGGTGATTGTAATTTGTCAAAAAAAAGTAAGAGAGGTTAATATAATTTCAAAAATCTAATAAAAGATCAGTGTAATCATCAAAAATCTTATAAGATGCCAGTGTGATTTACCCTAATCTATTCTACTTTTCAATGCTAATATATATTATTGTCTTGACGGTTGACACTAATTCAATCAATAAAAAAGCAAAAATAGTCACAAGAAATGCAAAAAGAAATGTCTCACTCCAATAGCCTAAGGTCTGTTGCCACCAAATTTGTATTCTTGAGAAATGCTAGCATCAATTACGAGTGTATAAATTCGTGATTTGAGTGTCATATGTAACACGCACCAATATCACATACGACTATGCGTGCGTATAATGCACATACTAATTAAATCGTGAGTAATGATTACTCGTGACTAACGTTAGCATCCCTATTATAGTCTTTGCTACAAATAGAGATAAAACTTCAGGGTGTGATAGGTTACAGAAGCTATGAAGCAGTTGACATGTTATTGAGCATGATTTTATTTAATGCCACTGTGAATGTTTTTTAAGTCCCAAAGATTGCTCAATGAGATTAATTCTGTTGTTATCACCTTTGATCAAGGAAGAAGTATACTCTTTTGAGAATCAACTGGGCTAGCTCCTTAAAGCGATAAAGTAATAATTTTAAATTAGACTATATTTTAATATTAATATAATTTTTTACTTTATTTTCTATTTATATATATATATATTATGTTTACTCTTTTAAATATAAAATTTAATTATTTTTCAACAAGAGAGTTATATGGATTAAAACTTTAATAATAGAGTTTTTACATAATTTTTTGATCTAAATAAATACAAATAAAATATTAGAATACAATACGAATAAACTTTTACTAATTTTTTTTGACATGCTGGCAATTCCAGGAGAAATTTTTGGGTGCTCTGAGGGCACCACGCTGGCAATCCCAGGTGTTGCTTTACACCACTAAACATCTACCACGTGTTAACAATGTATTTAACTAGAAGACAAAATCTTTGTTTCTCTCTCCAAGTTTTTCTGTTTCAATGTTATTTGGCTTCTTTTAGGCATTTCAATGTTGTGTGGTTTCTTCTTTTTGCGATGCTTGCTCCTTGATTTGCATATAGGAGTTCAGATGTAAGCTGGGCTTACTGCTATTGATATTGTTAAATTGATTTGCATTTGCGTTTGCATTTGCAGTTAAGCCCATGAGATTCTGTTTTGGATGTAGGTTAGGCTGGTTGGAGATTTGATAAATCTGGATCTAATAACATTGGAAGGAAATAAAAATGTTCTATGTTAATTCAAGCATGAGAAAATACCCTTGACCCATCTGAATTAATTTTTATTTTCGTTAAAATCTGCATCTGAGCACAAAAAACATGGATCAATTTATCAAGTCTTTGTAGCTTTATTAATTGCCTTGTTACAGTTTGCGTGTGGATTATGCCTTTGCTTTGTGGTTTCTCAAAGGGAAAGGAAGGGCTTTCAACAACAGAGAGTGATGAATTCCTGGATTCCCCTCCTCGTCAACAAATTTCAAATAAATTCTTACCTCCATTTAGAAAGAGGAGGCAGAGGAAAGAGAGAATTTTAAAAATATTTATAAAAATAAAATAAATTGTTTCATATAAATTCAATCTAAAAATAACTATTAATTACAGTATTATAATTAAACATTATTGTAAAAAAATAAATTTTATATAATAAATAAATAAATATTTATGGAATAATACATGGTTGAGAGAGTTTGAGAGTGGACAGGCTCAATAAGCTTCTCAAGGCTACAATAAGGGTATTATTATAGGTAGTAAAACCTTGCAAAAAGTAACTTCCAAAGGAGAATTTGTACCGATAATTAAATTTCAGTGTAATTTCTTATACGTTAAAAAATTCTTATGTATTTCACCCAATTTATTTATATTACTTTATTTCTAGCTTTGAAAAAAAAAAAGTAAAAGTAATTTACAAAATCAGTGTACATTACTATATAATATACACTGATTTCGTAAATTAATATATAATATGGTTATACATTTTTTATTTTTTTAGAGTGCAGTTGGAGTGTTTTAATATTGAAGTTGATTTTCAGCAAGACACTTTTTTTAAAAAAATTTAATATAATAATTTACTTTTATTTGCATTTTTTTTATTAACAAATCAGTGTATATAATATTTCATGAGTTGAATACAATATATACGAATAAAACTCTATTAATAGAATTAAGTGTTTTTTTTTCATAGACTCTTTATGAAGCTTTTTTTTTTTTTTTTGTAAAATTAGATTTTTATTAATCTTATATTTCTAATTTGATTATACTATAAATACATAAAATTTTAAATTTTTTGTAGAGTTAGATTTTTATTAATTTTAGACTTTTAATTTGATTGTATTATAATTATATAAAATATGGTATATTCTTTTCAAACGAGGCTTAAAGTAATTATTTTATTGAATTTATAATAAAATTGGGCTGGTTCAAAACATCGATGTTGCGGTGAGGTGGCGCATGATCTGGAGAGAAAACAATCGAGCAACTTCAAATCGTTGAGAAATAGAGTTGAGGAGGGCGCTGATCTTGAATTCGCCCAACGGAAACAATTATCTCTAGTACCACTATTGAAATCATAAAGGCTTTGTGGGCCCTTTTCTTTTGCTGCATCTTGGTGGCAGCCATTCCATTATTTCTTTTTCTTTTAAAGACAATGAGTTGTGGATTTGGTATTTGATGATGTGCAATCCTTTAAAGGTGGCAATGCATCCGATCATTAATTATGATAATACCTTCTGCTACATAATTTATTAGAATTGGATCAAACAGTTTACTAGTTCGATTAATTTTATAACTAATATATTAAATATATATTAAAATATATTAAAATTAAGAAAATAATAATAAAATATATATTTTATTATCTCGTGATAAATAACAAAATTTAAGCATTGAAATTATCTTAATGTATAAATTTTATATATTTGTATATAAAACAAAAATACATGCAACAATATCTTATTTTACACCAAATTTCATCATTTAATCATCAAATATAAAAAGTTTTGTAAGAAAAGAAAAGTTATAAGTAATAAAAAGACAAAAGGTGGTTCAATTGAATTTTAAAAAAAATCTGTTAGTTCACTCGGTTTTTTAAAAAAATTGGTCCATTCAATCGATCTTTTCCAATTCTTTAACAAAAATGGTATATTAATCGAACCGAATTGGTTTACCGATTCTAATAACTATACTCTGCTATTTAATTTATATTTTGATGTCACTGACCCCTGTGTGGGAAGAATATCGACACCTATTGTTTCCTATCTATTTTTTAAATCGCCAGCATATCTTACAATTCACAACTCAAAAATATATGATATCTGTTTGCAATATAACTCCTGGTTTGACAACTATCTCAATAATAGCAAAAAATGGCCTCAAAGTAGCAGATATATTACATGTTCCTTTGACATTAGTAAGTCACACTTAATTTGGCTTTTGCTTCATGGAATGATGCTACATATTACATGGTGATCCCAATTTAAGAATCATTGAAGTAGATGATCTACCATTTGCCAAGCAACAGTGTTTCAATCAAAGTGGCACCGTTGTTGAATCTACATTTTGTTAGAGAACAGTTATATTTCACTATTCAGTCAAAAAGTGTCTTTCAGAAAGTTTGTTATTACCGATGTACAAAATAAAATATATGATTTATTACTAGATATCATATGAATTCAGTTCAATGGTTTATGCAATCTTATTTGACCAACATGACTAATGACAAACAGACCAAGAAAAAATACAAAAATAAAGCCAAACAGATGAAATGTTAAGAAATTTTTAAATCAGAAAAAAAAAGTAATGTTAAGTTTCACTAACTGACCTTATCGACCTTTGTGAATAGATCATGAACACTACACCTGAAACCCTCCACTTCAGCAGCATTACCTTCAGCCAGTCCTAATCCAACATTTCTGAAATATGGAGTTGATGCGTTCAATGTTTCCATCTGATATGAAACCAAGAATGACTATGAAATCATTAATACAGAAAATCACTGATGAATGAACAATTGCACTGGGTAACAACGAGAAAGGGAGAGGGAGAAAACTGCAAATAATGATTATATGCAATAATCATAACACTAAAATACGAAAGCAGTGAAAGGCCTCTTTAAACTGTGAGAACACGCCAAATTTCTATGAAAAATGAGTTTACCAATCCGTTATTGCCAGATTGCTTTTAAGCTACAAAAAAAATGCTGTCAGATGACTCAGATTATTAACACAACACAAGTCATTGTTGCATCAGCAAAGTAATTTCATTAACTTAGTCATGATTCCCAAGACAAACAATTGTCTATGCTATTTATTAATAAATTCCTGGTGTAAGTTGTAGAAGATAACTTAAATTTTCTTCACAATACAATATAAAGTGAGCACAGCACATCCCGATGACATGACTAATAATTAATTTTTATCTTATTTTCATTATACATGTAACTCTGTTGTTTCACAATATATATAATATATATTATGCGTAACCCTACAAATTCAGGTCTTTATTCGGATCAATTTCAAACACTCAATTGGAATATTAATATCGCACGAAATTCTATACCTTATCCGATCAAACTATATCTTATCCCATCCCGCCTTCTTATTTAGTCGTTCAAACAAAGCCTAAACTCTTAAGAGGTAGAGTCTTTCACACACTTTTGCGCAAATTGAGCGTTCTTAACATTCATGTTCCAACTTGAGGGGGTGTTAAAATGAACATGATCAACAGAATTTTCACAAATCATATTTCCTTTATTTGGTTTTCTTTTATGCTTTTATTTTGTTTATTTTTTTGTAATATGTTGGTTTAGATACTAACGGCTATAAGAGAGTATCCAAAACACTCTTTAAGAATTCTTATGAAACTCTGTTATAAATATCTTAATACTCTAGAACATGAGTATCTATAACATTCCCACCTTTTTAGAAATTCTTCTTATAAATATCTTAATGCTCCATAATATTCTAGAATATTCTTACTAAGACTGAAGCTTCGAGAATATTATACATAAGACATGTCATGTGATTTAGATGTTCCTTATTTGCATGTGATAACCTTCCTCCGTGACATCTCTATATGCACAAATACAGGCATATGATTGTTAGATTTTACCAAAATTTGTTACATTTTTCTTACATGTATTAATCTTCAAGGCTTGTTTGGGTTCCTTAATTCTCAATCAGTTTAGTTTTGAAATACCTATAGCTTTTGCTAGTCCATTATAATGCAAATTCTACCAAAATAGAATTGACCAAGAATAAATTAGCTCTAATAATTAATAAATTTTTAAAAAATCAACGAGTTTTATGATGTATAATAATTAATTCTATTACTTAATAATTAATTTTTTTTAAGAAAATTATAATATTAATTATTAGAGAAATAAAATAATTATATATATATATATATTCCATTTGTGATGTTTCTCTATAATTACATTTACTAATTCAACATAATTAAAATTAAAACTATTACAAGTGCAAAACTATTGTAATACCAAGAAACGCAAATTCTTTACTTGAAAAAGAGATTAAGAGATTTTTTATGCTTTAGGCTGAGCATTATATCTATATATATATATATTATGAAAAATCAAAATCTCATTTTAAAAAATTACATATAAAGTTTTATTTTTATACTGAAAATTGTTTACATGCTTTTTGGTTAATAAAAGTATTAAAAAACTTAATAATTAATAAATTTTTAATCTTTCATATCTATTAATTATAAGAGGTTCACTCTTACCTATTTACTGAAAATACAACTCTCTCTCTCTCTCTCTCTCTCTCTCCAACTGCACAATTACCATCCAAGCTTCACCACTAACCATGGCAGTCCCTGTCATGCTTTCACCTAGAAAACCAACACCAAACTAATAAACTGGTTTCTCTGAGGCAAAGATGGACCCGAACCCTCTCAATTGGTCAATGTGTGATGCCCTGGTACTGTGTTGAATATGCGTGGAGGCGATTCTGTTATCTGGAATTTTTATCTTACCAACCCTTGGTGCACAAAATGTGTGTGTGTGTGTGTGTGTGTGTGAGAGAGAGAGAGAGAGAGCCTGGTTATCTGGAATTCTGATTACACTTCAGGAAGAAAATCTTAGCAACACCAGTTTATCAGAAGGCTCACATGGGACAACAAAACCATAATTGCAATACATAATTCCAGAAAAAAAATGATGATTTTTGCCACATTATTAGAGATGAAATTCATATTTTCATGTCATTCATATTTTTGTAGTCCTATAGCCAGATATCAGAAAACAAGAGTTTCGACACCTGAAGCTCCTAATTACACACAGATTGATTGTAGATCAGCCATACCAAAAATAAGGTTTCTCTTTTAAGACAAAAATGCACAGGGAAGTTCAGCGCAGCAAGTCAAAAAGGATTCCAGCTTACGATACATGGACAAACTTATCCAATGCAGATGTATCTAAGGCCGGGAAGTCATTGACAGCAGCAAGCACTGCAAGTCCGAGTTTCACAGCATCTTCTTTGCTTGGTGCCTACAGTGTTATAGTTTGAGTCAGTTTTCAGTACTTTCAACAATTCTAATAGTTCATGCAGCAGTCGAGAGGGTTTTGTCTACCTCGATGTTTAGGGGCAGAACAGGGTCATGAAGGGAGAGTCGGAGGAGGAACCACCCACCATAGCCAGAAGCTCTGACCTGTTTTACAAACAAATTTAAAAAACACTGAGATGTTCCATTGGGAGCAACACCTACTAATAACACTATTACAAGTGCAACAAGCACAACAGACAATACTGCCAGAATAACAAGATAAAAATAAATAAATAATAAAAAATGAACAAACAAACGAGTTCCATTGTCTAAACAGCTAATTTGGTAGTAATCAGCTGGGCCACAGAGCCCATCTAATGATATATCTGGCAAGTGTAAGTATTGGCAAGTATTCAACAACGATAAAATATAAATGAATAATAAAGAAATTCCTCGACAGCTGGACAGTAAGCCTTTGTCATGAGCTGGCTTGTGTAACCTCCTGCTCAGATGAGAAACGGGAATGCCAGGATGCTCAAATGATATCCAAACAGTATTCAAACAGAACAATCCACCTGGATTATTAATCATCCACAAGTAGCCTCTATATTGACTTTTCTAGTGCAAAGTTTGCAAGTTAACAAATTCATTCTGTTTTTGAGTATCCATGCTCAACTGCCATCATCTATTTGAAAAGAGAACTCCCTTCCCTCCTCTGGCTCATGAAGTAATCAAGCAATAGATAGATGGTGGCTGCAGAAAAGCCTAATGGTATACAAAAGATGTATATAAGAGCCAAGATCATAAATTTGAGTCGGGAGGTTTGATGCCAATATAAATCCTGCAATATCTATGGCTGCAATGTAGTGTGCATGCACAGAAAAGACAAATCCTAGAATGTGAGGGCCAAAAGATGGTGTCAATGGTGTCAATTTATAAATACAGGACTTACTCCTTCATAGTTAACAGGGGCTTTTTGAAGCTTTGGGTCTGAATCTGTAACGTTCTCCATGTGCTTTAGCACAGCCTCCCCATATTCCTGGAAAGATCTGAAAGCACCACCAATATATTAATTAATGCACAACTTCCAAGGCTAGCTCAGCCAATAATTTCCACATATAGTAGCATACCCTCCTTTAAGATCTGCATGATTCTGATCAATCTTTAGTCTCAGCTCCACTGCAACGGCAGGTTCCTCTAGACCCTCTACCAAATCAGTCAAAACTTTGCTGCCGCCACCTTTTCCTGAAGATCTGGCAGATGCAAGTTTATTTAAGAGCTTGACCTGCAAGTAACGCCAAATGCAGAGAGAGGTTGGGGGATTAAAAAAAGCATTTCAAATAAAGAAGAATAAATTTCTACGCATCACAAAAACCAAAGAATATAAGGATTTGTGTTGCTTTCTCTGTTAAACAATGAATTGTAAATCTAGCATGTTAAATAAACATCACAACTATAACAACAATTGAAGCCTACCATGAGGTATGCACCATCATCAAGCCAGTGATTCTCCTTGAGAGCTCCATGGCCACTGGTTTCAATAGCCAAATGGGACTCCTCGCCAACAGAATTCTGTCAACAACATTCAGTTTAGATAAATAAAAAATTTATTGCAGGAGGAAAGCGATAATACATTTTGTATTTCTGCCTAAAGACACAAAGCTAGGAGAGATAACAGTGTATAAGGTGAGAAAGATGCATGACCACCTACAACACAAACTCAATGACCCAAGTTTAACCCAAAGAATCAAATCATGCGATGCCATATCACAACCATATGTTATTGTTGGACCTTATAACCCTTAATTCGCATCACCCCTTGATCAGTATGCTCCTTTTTTATCTACTTGCAATTCATCCTTCTCCTTTGTTCCTCTCATTGCTCCCTTCATTTCACTTATACTAGCAGTGACCTGTCAGATTACCTTCAATTAAGGTCCCAATGACCCTAGGTCATGGCTTCGAATTTTTAAGCGTGACAAAAACTTTTGAGGACCAGTGTGGAGAAAGATTCTGCACATTTTTTTTTTTTTTGGCACAATAGAGCTCTTGAAATGAGCCTATCAAATGGTAGGCCAGGATCCTTGATATAAGGATGCAATGTGTTGTATTGAATGCCTAACTTCAGTCATTGTATTCTCCCTCACCACTGCAAAGCAAATGCTACTTATATGGAATTAGGAAAATGGGTATTTTGAATAAAATATTTCATGTTATGGGGTTTATGGGAGGAAAATATTCTGGTGGGCATTTTGGACTAAAGAATGTGATTTTAGGATTGTTTTGGCATCTTTTTATCATCACCTATTCTAGAACTCTTAACAACAAACCATCATTCATTTTCTTGTACTTTTAGCTCATATCATTCTTTCCTATGAAGTATTTTCTTTCCTTTCTTAAGAGATTTCCTCCTCCCTTTGTACTTTCCCATTTTATATGAAACAATTTTTTGGTATAATAATAAGGGGACCAAGTTATTTTTAGCTTCTGGAAGTGGTGACTGCAAACATTTGTACATGGAATAAGGCGCTTACAATTTGTACAAGGAATAAGATGCTTTGATGGTTATGGTCTAAGCATTAAGATTCAAAATCTTCCAAACCATGATTGCTTCTTGACTTATTCATCAAAAAAAAAAAAAAATGACTGCTTCTTGACTTGCAAAAATGCATGAGAAGTTCCGAAACTCATGATTTAGTTTCACCAAGATAAGTGAATATCAAACATTACCAAACGTATAGCTTCATCAATGACATTTTTATAGCCTCTTTTGAACCGATGGTGCTTCCCTCCTGTAAGAAATTGGAAGTTATGAGCACATTCATCATGAGAAAGGAAATCAAGTGAATCCATTTTTCCTCTTACCAAGTCTCTTTTCAATAAACGTTGTCAAACCATCTGAAGTCACACTGTCTGTGACAATAGTTGTTCCTGGATGCTAGTAAGACAAAAACAAAATCAAAACAAATAACAAATATAATTCAGACCAAGTTCAATGTCTTTAATTTTCCCTTTTTTCCCACTATTGGGAAGGGGATGTTAGCGGGATAACAAATTCACATTATAAAGCTACAGTTTTAAAAGACAGCTGAACAAGAAAAACTTACTTCCTCAAGAACAATAGCGGCCATTAAAGCAATCAAACGATTCCGGTTGAACTCACGACCGGTGGAATCCACAGCAGCGGATCTGCAAGAAACGCTTAGTCAGGAAAATCCAAAATTAGCATGTTAGATTAACACATGGAATGTAAAAACCATCACCTATCAACATCCGTGTCAAAGATGATCCCCAAATCAGCCTTGTTATCAAGGACTGCCTGGGTGATAGCTTTCATTGCTGCCTTGTCCTCTGGGTTTGGAATATGATTTGGAAATAAACCTGATGCCAAAGTAGATTTATCATCAAGAAATAGCAATACCAAAACCCTTCTCAAAATTCAGGTTTAAACATTTACCATCTGGCTCCAAGAACTGACTGCCAGAAGTAATAGCCCCCAGAGGCTCAAGCACCTTTGCCTGATAACCATTTAAAATAAAACAAGTGATTTTAATTTGGGGGATTAATAAAAAACGAATCTAGTTCATCTAACAGATGACATGAATTCAAACTTCTCCAAGCAGATATGGATAGATCCAACTTGAATCCCAATGAACTTAAATGCAAAGTTCATGTATCACAAACATGCATCCATGTTGGATTTTTCACAAAATGAAAATTATTCATTTTATTTTTCTTTTTGTTATACACGAGTTCATAAGTAATATACCCCCTTTATGCATATTACATAGAATTTGAAATAAACTCATTGCAAGCCTCGAGGCATTCAAGTGAGCTCATCTATTATTTTCCCTAACCCCCAGCTTAATATTAAGCATTTTAGAATTTCAGTAAATGACCAAACTGATATTTCATCATGGTGGCTGCGGTGATATCTCCATATAACAGTTCCAGCCAGTGCGTCAAAATGTGATGCAAAAACAAATTTGCTTATTGAAATTTCACGAGATATTCAAACTTGAGCTGCATCCCTAAAGTATTTTTTCTCTCACATTACAAGAGTTGTGGGAAGCAATGGCGATTAATTCATCCCATGGGAGGGACATACAAACTAAGGGGGCATGTTTTCCCAGAATCCCAATATATCAGGATGGATACAAATTCGACCTGCCATATTGATGCAGCTTAGTCTTCTAAAATTAATTTAGTTTCCCTTTTTATAATTTAGACTTTGTTTAAGTTATGATAATTTTAGTTAATTATTTTGGTGTTATGACCTTATCCCCAAAAGAGGGGGGGGAGTGGTCGCTTAGGATGCACATGCCACTTTACTTGAGTGAGATGGCACTTTGTACTAATTGGAGCTTGACATGTAAGCAAGGACATATGGGTTAGCAGCCTAGTATATCTCACCCTAACTGTGGCCGCTGCCTTTCTTCCGCTATGCATGAACTTCCATAATCTTCTATTTGGTCACATTTATTTATGAATGTAGGTTGGTTGATCCTAGTTTTTCAGCCCCTGTAGTCATTAGAGCCTACCCCTTGTTCCCCAATCCCTATTGCTTATGTGTATTGACTTCAACTTAGTGTATTGACTTCAACTTAGTTTCACAATTTCAGTTGTGATTACAGGGCTGTTTAGTTTTGACAATACTTGTGGTTTATAAATATCCCTCCAAATTTGAATGCGAGGACAGGAGTTGGGTAACAAAGGAAGGGGAACGTCCCTATGGTGCGGGTTTATGGAAACCAGGAAGAAAGGGAACAGAGGAGTTTTTCAAGTGTACCAGGTATAAGGTAGGGAATGGGGAGCAGGCTAGATTTTGTAGGGAAATTTGGTGCGATAATGTAGCATTGGAGTTTAAATTTCCTCACTTATTCTAGATTACCTCAGAGTGGGAAACTCTAGCAGCTGATTTTGCTTCTTATAATGAGAATGGAACTGTCTGGACGCCTCACTTTAAAAGAATTTTCGGGATAGGCAGTTGGAGGAAGTAGTGAGCTTGATGGAGCTTCTCAATTGTCATAAAACAATGGTAGACTAGGGAGATGATTTTCTTTGGAGAGTGAGAAGGGGGGACAAGTTTTCAGTTAGATCATTCTACATCGAACTGATTCAGAGAGGAGCTAGAGAGTTTTCGTGGAAGGCAATTTGGTGCACTAAAGCTCCCACGAAGGTAGCTTTTCCGCTTGGGTTGTGGCATAAGGGGCCATATTGACGATGGATAGTCTCCAATAGAGGGGATTTCGGTTGTCAAATACTAGCTACATATGTCAAGAATAGGAAGAAATTGTTAATCACGTGTTTCTTCATTGTTTGACTGCGAGGGAGTTACGGTGCCTGCTCTTCTCTCTTTTTGGATGTACTTAGATGATGCTATTCTTCTTAAAGAGTTGGCTAGAATCCCATTTAAATAGTATTATCTGTTAAACCACCAACTCATCTAAAAGTTTAAACTGTTAAAGAGGGTGTAACTTTAATATTTTATCCTCTAAGACACCCCTCATGTGTGGCAAACTAAGCCAAACGTGTGTACAATTCATATTATTAGAATGACGGTGAGGTTTGAACACGAACTTTTGCCTGCTCTGATACCATGTTGAATCACCAACTCATCTAAAAGCTTAAGCTGTTAGAAAATGGTCCAACTATGTATATCAAACTAACACCTTCCCTCACGTGTAACCCCATCTTACACGTGGAGACTTGACACACTGATGTAAAAAAGTGCATAATTGAGTGAGTGACTGCAAATTTTGCACCGAAAGGGGGTAGGGAGATTTGAACCCAAGACCTCTTAGAACCAGAGCTTTGATACCAAGTTAGATCACTAATTACTCAAAAAGCTTAAGTTGTTAGAGAATGGGCCAACTATGTATATCAAGCTAACATTATCAAGAAAGTTTCGGAAATCGCACCTCTTAGTCTTTTTTGGTGCTTATGACGCGAAAGAAATAATAGAATTTTTTAAGGTGAAAATTTTCCTTTTTTTAGGTTAAAGGATAGTTTTTTGAAATTTTAATGATTTTTGGGTTATATAAGTTGGAATGTATATGGAACTTGGAGAAGGAAAAATGAGAGAATATTTTTCGAAATAGGAGGAGGGTGGAATAATCGTAATCCCTACACCTCTCTAAGTTTATATTATTGAGCATATCAAATATTACATGAATGCTATTATTAAAAATATTCCTAATATCCTAACAATAGAATATTATCCAACTTGAATTATTCTTTTGTAGAGTTTTTGATGGGTTTAAGGCTATAATTTGTAGCCTCCCCTTTCTTTTATAATTAAGTTTGCCCTCCAAAGGCAGTCTTTTTATATATTTAAAGATAACGTATCAAAAAAATACTTGTGGTTTATTAAACATTATATAATAAAGTTTATCAGCAAATATCTTGGCTTAATTTGACATTTTTCCTCTGCTACTGTTTTGATTTGATGTGTGTTAAATTGTTTGGTAAGTTCAATTTGCCTCAATTGAAGTTCTCCGTTATCTTTGGCTATTTAACTAATCTGGAGCTGCATTAAACATAGACTAGAAGGACCAGGCGAGAGGCCATTGCTTGGTGCAATGGTAAAATGCTCTGCCTGTCAAGGGCGAGAATGTGGGTTTGAGTCAAAAAGCAGTCGTTTTATGCAAAATAATACTAAAGGTTAGGTCTGTCTTCATTTTACCCCTCCCAATACCCTAAATTATAATGGCCTTTTCGCGATCATTCTAGACACAATATTATGCCCATTACCTTTCACCTGCCCCCAAAAAGAAGATGCTACATGAATTTTTCAATCATTGTATATAAATAGGGCTGTTAGATGGAGTATTATACTGAATTAATACCATGCTCAGGTTACATAAAGTTGGTATTGTTATCATATAAAATCAATAGATTAATTTGTAAATGTAAAAAAAATCGATATTAATTTTCCATAATTGTATATTATTTATCTTCACAAAAGTAGGCACAGGCTCAACTATTAACCTTTAGGGCTACATTTGGACCACTAGATCTAGACCTGAGCCTGAGGTACTTTTGGGGTGGGGATTTGAATAAGACTTCTGAAAGTTTATGCCTTTTGATATGAATTGAACTTAGCCTTAATTGGTTATGCTCAACTTGATCCTACACCCCCTTTCTTTTCTTGTATGGTGATTAAGAGTTGGATTGCTAGAGATATGTTTCACTACTTCGCTTTCAAACAATTTTTAAGAACATGCATTTACAACCATAACATAAAGGATTGAACATTCAGCGAATATGCAATAATACAATTATTCAATGAACGCAAAGCCATACATTTCATTAGATAATACTTTAGCACGTGTAATGGCTTAGAATCAAATCTCATGCATAAACGTATATTTCCAATGCAATGATAAAGTAAATTCAACAATGCAAGCATATATCAATTCATGAAAAGCACAAGCATTGACACACAAGATATATAGTGGTTAGGCCAACGTGACTACATCCACTTCCAGCTCTCGATCAGAATGTCACTATCAAGGGTTTTCCAAAGTTCACCCAGAACCTTTACAACCTCAGTTTACTCTATGCTAACTTAGAACCTATGTTGTTTTGTGAACTCTTGGCTAACCAACAACTAATGAAGGCGTTATCAACACTTGGTTAACCTTCAACCAACCTAGTGATCCAACACTAGGATTTCAAGGTCTAGATTTTCTAAAAGATGTGAAAGTCAATTTTGGCTCACTTAAAATGAATTTTATTCTCCCCTCTTCTCTTGGAAGATGATGGAATGGTGTGTGTGTGTGTGTGTGTGCACGCGCGTGCATGTGCGAGGTAGTGTTTTAAAAACACAAATGTAAATGTCAAAAATATTTTTGTGGAGCTTTGGAGACAAATGATTTTCCTTTATTGAGTTCCTTCTCCAAGCTCCTTGTGTGTGTGTGTGTGTGTGTTCTCTTGTTTTTACCTTCTCAAGATGTGTAACTATGTAAATGAGAGTGATTTTTGTCAAATGTGGCTTCTAAGAAATGTCTCTAACTTCTCTCACACTATAGCACACTTACACACCATTAGTCTTTTTGTTTGGAAGACAATATTTATATATAGCCAAGCCTTCCAACAGTTAATTAGCAGCTATGTTTTTTGAATTCCCAACTGTGTAGGTAAACCAATTTGTCTGTTGTTCTTGCTTGGTCAACCAAGTCGTGTCCTGGGAATTCAATGAGAATGTCTTTGGTCAACCAATTCTATGCTTCGTTGAATAATGTGGCTCAAGTTTGGCCATTGGACAATATTGGTTGACCAGTCCTCTATGTTGGTTGACCAATGCTGTTCAAGTTTGGCCACTGGACTTTATTGGTTGACCAAGTCCCTGCGTTGGCCAACAAAGTGAACTGGGTCTATTTATTGAACTATTTTGTTGACCAATCACGGTGTTGATTGAGCTATACTAACGTGAATGATTATCTTAGCCTATTCTAGGGCTTCTTGGTCCCTCTACAATGACTGAAGATTTTCCACAAATTTGATGGAAAAAAATGACCTATGTATTTGACTACAAAAACCCCATTCTGCCTACAGTAAGGGAAAAAAAATTAATTCAAAATCATATAATTAGAACTTACAGCAAAAAATCCTCCTGCTCCATTTCCCGCATCAACAACTATGTGAAACCCCTCCAGTGGCTTCTCTGAGATTCAAAACACAAGGATAATAAGCATGTCGAATTTTGACCATTTAGGAGGGCAACCAAATGTAAATAAATAGATAATACAATTACTGGTAAAGGAGAGAAGAGGGAGCATAATGATTATAACATCAGCTTATTAAAATTAGAAGACCTATTTATAGGATGGGAAGCACAACACTATGAAATCCTGTTCAAATATATCCCTACTTCTATATAACAAGAAGATAAGACACTAATCTCCAAACTTTCATTTTGTGATTTTCAAAAATCCAGAACTATGAATCATTTGAAGGAATATTACCTATATTTCCTGCCGCTTTGCGGACAGCCACTACAAGATTAGATGTATAAACAGTCATGTAGTCAACTCTTTTTACAGATGAAGAAGCTTTTGTTTCTGCCTCCTTCAAACCTTCAACTGTAAAGTTATTGTATATATTTGCAGCACGCACCAAGATGTCTTTAATGTCAGCTTTCCCAAGCCCTCCAGAGTTTGTGAAGAATTTAAAGCCATTCCTGTTGTAAGGAAGATGACTTGCTGTTAACAGACATAAGTTAGAATGTTTAGTTAAGTGAAATGATCCTGTGTGAAAATAGTTCAGCATGCATTGACTTTCGAGTATAAAATTAAGATTACACAGAGAGTGGCAAAGCAATCTAATGCCATCCATTTGAAAATAAGATTAACGACAAATTAGATAGAAGAACATAAACAGTTCTTCCAAACCATCTGACAGGATGTTTAAGCATGAGTACTTCTGAAAAGTTCTATTCAAATTGACTAACTTCATAAGATCCAAATGAAGGAATTTTTCATGTAGTTACCTGTTATCATAATGGATCCATCAACCGGACATAAAAAGTTATCATCTTCTGTGAGTGTGCTATTAAACATTGCTGGTGTTGATGCTAATCTACAAAAGCAGAACCAAATCCATCAGCATGGCATGCTTATAATCAGTCACAAGGAGAACAACATATACCCTATGTCAGGATGCTTTAACACATAGTATGTGTGTATATATAGTTGGAAGTGAGCTCAAAAGAAGTGTCGAGTAGAGTACAGTGTTAGATCACCAATTGCTCCAAAAGCTTAAGCTGTCAAAGAATGGACCAACAATGTATATCAAGCTCTCAACACTCCCCCTCACGTGTAACCCCGAACTCGCACATAAAGAGACACAAACCACACACAAATGGGAAACAGAACAAAGTGCAACTTTGTACAAACAAGCTAAACATGAAATAAATGCAAATAGAGAAACTTGAATCCAAGACCTCTCTTAATCAAGGCTCTGATACCATATTAAATCACCAATTACTCTAAAACCTTAAACTGTCATAGAATGGGCCAATAATGTATACCAAGCTCTCAACACAAAGCATCAGGTTTGTGGAGTGAAAATTTCCAGGGGTCAAGGGTATAGCTGGCAGTGTCCTAGTTCATGGGAGAAGACAGTAGTTCAAAGCGAGGTTTTAAGTAACGGTAGTGGCTGCCATAATGGTAACGGTTACGGTGACACAAGTGTGGGGTGTAATGACATGGCTACAAAGTGTGAAATTTTTTTTTCGTTCGCACAACTCCCTAAAATTATATCGATGTGCATGTTTTAATCACAAAATTTCATATATTTAGGTTTTTTGTATTTTTTATTAAATTTCATAAAATTAATAAAGATGATTTTATATGGAAAAAGAACTTTGTATTGAGTTTTAAGTCAAAAACAATAAAAGTGCACTAATTGTTATATTTTTCTATTTTTATGCATACAAATGCACTTAAACATTAAAATAATTTAAATATATAAAAAGTTGACCACTAAACCCAAAAAAAAACGTTACAGATAAATCAAAATACAAAAAAAAAATACAAAAATCAAAAAGAAAAATCATAAAATAAAATAAAAAATCATTCCTTGGAGTTTTCTTTTTCTTTTTTACAAGTAATAGCAATTGTATTCAATCACATGAGCCACAAGAGAGGCTCAACCCATGTGCACATGAAGTTCAACTTAACTCAACAAAGCATTACCCAACGATTTGGAGTCAGCTACATAAATCTTATCTCGTCATTGTGCAATCTTTAAGATCATCCCCTCAATTAAACCACACATTATCGTATCTTCCTTTTTTACCATCTCAATCCCAATTAATTTTGGTCTCCCTCTTCCCCTAGCATGTCACTCAATGTGAAACATGTCTCTCTCTCTCTCTCTCTCTCTCTCTCTCTCTCTCTCTCTCTCTCTCTCTCTCTCTCTCTCTTATCAATAAACTTTTAACATCTAGGCCTACTAAGGAACCCGTTTTATCTTGCTTTAGTTTATGTTTAGATCTTTGTAATACGTTGTTACTATTGTGTTCTAGTATCTTTGACTTGTTTTATTTAATGACGTGTTAGTCATGTAAGTCAAGTAAAGGTGTGTGTTAGTCATACGAGTTAGTTAAGCAAAGGTATTAGTAGGGGTGTCAATTTTTGATATGACACGACATGACAACATAAAACAAACGTGGTACGAAGTTAATGAGTTTGGGTCGAGCATAAATAAGTTTGTCAAAAACAGGTTGATACATTTAACACGATTAATAAACAAGTTAGGGTCGGCGTTTAGTCATGTCAATCCATTCAACACGGCTTAACATTTTCAATTATAAAAAAAAAAAAAAAAAGACCATGAATTAATATAATTCGTCCCACATTGAAAACTTAACAAAGTTTGGAGCCTTTTTCACTTGTAAAAGAGGCTTTCATTTTGTTTTGTCCACACTTATAAAAAGACAAGTAACTTTTTCATCTAATGAATTAAAAATTTAAATAAAAAAGTTAATCGTGTTGACGTGTGAGTTATTTAATAAATGAGTCGTGTTGGGGTTTTGAAACTTGACACGATTAGTTATTTGGGATAGTGTCGAGTTAGGTTGACATATATTTTCGAATATGTAAATTTTGACACAACCCAAATACGACATGCTAACATGAATTGTAGTGTCTTTTTATCAATTAGGTCGACCCTAGAGGTTGTATCATAAATATAACCCAAATTTGATTATAACAACAGTCGTCTAAGTTTCTCTCTAAAGAATTAAAAGATCTCAGTTCTCTTGGGTGTCTTTGAACCCTAGAAGCACTTTTCTCTCAATTGCCCCTTAAAATTATTATGTTCTTGCTCATTTTTATTCACTTCTTTGCTGTTTTTATATACTTTCTACTCCAAATACAGTATCCGAGCAAACTTCAGTCCATCTTTCATAGTTGCTCATGGTAGAGGAGGTCAGAGCAAGAGAACAGCAAACCCAAGCTGCAAAGATGTTGGAGTTAATATGCACAATTGGGAAGTTGTCGCGAAGTGGTCAAACCCTGCTGTGGTGAGAATGTACAGCTATCTGAATGGAAGTACCAGAGGGCAATCACAACCACCTGAGCATACCAGAAGGTAGCCTTAAGGATGACCAAGATGCCGATCCTGAGGAAGACTTCAATCCCTTTCATGGACAAGTGCCTAGAAAGGAACCTGAGCAGGGTGGTGTAGTGTAGGAGAGACTAGTGCAAACACTTGATTTAAAAAGTAGAGGAGTCAAAAGTAGAAGAAGTTGATTTTTCTAAAATGATGCATGGTGAAGATAGCTTCGGTTCAAATTCACGACCATTTTATGATGAATACCTGGATGACAATGATCTGTATGAGTTACACTCTTCCCTCTTTAATAATCAAATTCTAGAAGATGGGGAATGCTCGTCTACTGTTCAATGGAAGTCCTAAGAATAATTATTTAGGCATTGATGCTCAGCCAATAATTGTTGATTGGGAAACCCCACAAGTGTCCAATGAATGTACTGAGAGCGTAGATTCAACTATTATCGATTCTCCTCCAGTGTGATGAATGTTCAGGTAAAATTGATACTGCTTCAGTTGATATAATATTGGATCACAGAGAGTTTTGTTTGTCTGATGGTGCTAACATAAAGTTTGATCATATCGGGGAGGATTTTATTGAACACAAAGCACTTCATTGGGACAATGGGGTTGTTGAACATATCTTCTAAAGAGAGCTACATGGTGTTAGGTTTTTAAAATTTGTTCAGAAACATATTGCTTTTTCAGCCAACCAATGAGGGACAAATCATGAGTCAAATTTTGGAGTGTGAGTGCAAGATTTATCATAAGTTTGATATAGGAGCATCCAAAAAGCTTAATGAAGTGTTCGGGCCTACTCATTTTATCTTGGTTTAGTTTGTATTTAGTACTTTGTTATAAGTTGTTAATATCATGTTTTAGTATGTTTATCTTATTTTATTTATATGTTTATGTGTTAAACATGTAACTCACTTGAGTAAAGTCATGTGAGTCACATAAGTAGGGTATTAGTATTTTTTATCAATTTATATCACTACTGGTACAACCCAATCTGATTGTAAAAGCAGTCATCTCATTTTATCTCTAAAAAATTAAAAGATATCAGCTGTCTTGGGTGTCTTTAAACCCTAGATGCAATTATCTCTTAGTTCCCGTAAAATTATTGTATTCTTGCTCATCTCTACATTCTTATTTACTGTTTTTTACATTTTTTATACTTTCTGCTCCATTAACTTCATAAAGAAGACTTGCAAAAATGGAATAGACATGAGTTGGTAATCTAGAGGTTAGAAAAGCTAGATTCTAAGGGATATCAGGGATTTAGATTCAAAAGAGGGGGATAGGGGTTTGATAAGAAGGGCAAGGGACACATGGACTAAAAAAAAAACTTGGTAGATGAAGAGATGGTGTGGGGAGCTATTTTGACGGTGGACAATCTTAAACAAAGAGGCTTCTGTCTTCCTAATAGATGTTGCATTTGTAAAGAGAATGAAGAGACAATAGATCATCTTTTTGTTCATTGTAAGGTGACATGAGATGCTTGGAGTTTGTTGCTAGCTCTTTTTGGATGTAGTTGGGCAGTGCCAGCTACAATTCGGGAGGTTTTTTTGGGACGGAGGTGCCGCCGTATTAGAAAGTAGTTAAAAGGCGCATGGAAATAGCTCCATTATGTCTTACTTGGTGTTTGTGGAGGGAAAGAAATTGTAGAACATTTGAAGGAGTTGAAGGAGCTCCGTGGAACTTTAAAGACACTTTTTTGCATTATGGTTTTTTTGGTGTAGAGAGGAACTCCATATGTATTTAGACACTTATATTGATTTTTGAGGGGATTTAAGGCTTTAATTTTTGTAGCCAATCCCTTTTTTTGTATCTATGGTTTGCCCTTCTCAGGCACCTTATTTATTATAGAAAAAAAAAAGAAATGCAAAGGTGCTTAAAAAATGAGGGAGGTTTGACTGAAAGTGTTATACAAATGCAGAGGCCTTCCATAGAGTGGCAAATATTTATAGATGAGATAGCCACATGAGGAAGCTTAATGTATGTGGTGAGGAAAGGATCAAGGATGGCAAGGTTATGGAAGGAATAAAGGAATTTTAGGAAAGTGTGGAGGAAAGGCATGCCAAATTGGATTGATCACCAGTTGCTCCAAAAGCTTAAGCTGTTAGAGAATGGGCCAACAATGTATATCAAGCTCTCAACACTCCCCCTCACATGCGATCCTGAACTTGCACGTAAAGAGACAAAGAAACCACAAACAAATGCAAAAGAGAAGAGAGTGCAAATGCAAACGGGAAATACATGCAAATAGAGAGACTTGAATCCAAGACCTTTCATAACCAAGGCTCTGATACCATGTTAGATCACCAGTTGGTCCAAAATAAGCTGTTAGAGAATGGACCAACAATGTATATGAAGCTCTAGACAGGATTGTGTGGTATTCCATAGCACAATGTTGAGGATAAAGAATGACTAAAAAGGCCATTTATTATTTTTTCGAAAAGAAACTAAAAAGGCCATTTATAAAGGAAGGATTGAGAATATTGTACTGGATCTAAGAAAGGTGTATTTGAGGTCAAGTCTTTTTACAAGTTTTGAAGGGGGGGGGAGATAGGCGTTCCTATGGAAAACTATATGTGGAGGTTAAAAGCACCTTTAAAGGTGGCATTTTTTGGATAGAGCGTGACTTAGGAAAAGATATTAACTATAGAAAATTTGCACAGAGGATGCCAAATCATTGTGAATTGGTGCTGCCGATGCAAAAAAAAAAAAATTTTAAAAAAATAAGAAGAAATAAATAATCATTTGTTGATTTGTTGCTTGGTAACTAACTAGGGATGTCCATGTTCTTTTGTTTGGTCTTTTTGGAGTGCATTCGGAGAGGAAGCTCGATCAATAAAAGGGCAAGGAAAGTGTGGCGATTGACTCTGCTAGGCATATAGTAGATTGTTTGAAGAAATAGAGTCTCCCATTTGGAATGTTAAGGTTGTGGTATCGGTCACCCTATATTTTTGGATATCAAGGGGCTCTACCTTGTCCATAGAGAAATCCATCTCCTTTTTTAATACAATGAGAGTAAAGTTGTATAGATTTGGCTGTAAATGGGTACATCCCCTGGTGCATTCTACTTATAAAAATTTTTGTTACTTAGAAATATGCTCAAATGTTGCAATGAGACTGTTGATAAGCTATTTTGAATGAGGGAAGTTCAAGAGGGCCTAAATAAATTTTTTATTGCCTTATTCTTAAAAAATCTGGAGCGGTGGACATTAGGGACTTTACACCTATTATCGATTTGGGTAGTGTTTATTTGCTTTTGACCAAAATTGGCTCCAAGACTAAAAATAGTGATGGATTATGTGATCTCGAAATCTCAAAATACTTTTATAGATGGGAGGGAAAATTTAAATGCAGTGTTGGTGGTTAACAAGAGTTTAAATTCAAGGCAGAAGGTGAAGAGATACAGGTTATTTGGAAGTAAGATACGAAAAGAAAGCTTATGAGAATGTAAATCGGGATTTCTTTCCGTATGTGTTGGAGAGGATGAGCTATCGGGAAGGATGGAGAAAATGGATCATGTTGTACATCTCAATGGTTAAATTCCTAGCGACGGTAACGGCCCTCCAATGTGGTTTTTTTTCCCATTACAAGGATTGAGGCAAGGAATCCCCTCTGCATTATTGTTTATTTTGACAGTGGAAGCTTTGGGTGAAATATTAAAAAAAATAAAAAAGGCTTGATGGGGTTTTCAGGTGGGTCGGAAGGGAGGGCCGTCTATTGCTATATCCCATCTTTTATATGCTGATAATAAAATCATCCTTTGTGGGGTGGAGGTCCAGCCACTAAGATACTTATATTGTGCGCTATTAGGATTTAAGGCAATGTTAGGTTTGAAAGTGAACCTGGGTAAGGAGCAGTTAATCCCTGTTTGAGAAGTGAATGTTATTGACTCTATGGCTTCTATTTTGAGGTGCAAAGTGGGTCTCTTCCTCTGTCATATCCACATTTTTCGTTGTGTTCCTCCTTCAAAATTAAAGTAGTTTGAGATTTATTTACAAAGAGATTTGAGAGAAGACTAAGAGTTCGTTTGGCGAGCCAAGGACTGACATGGTTTAAATGGTAAGCATGCCTGTTTGGCAGTCCGTTTGGCGGTGCATGCCTGCGAAATAAAAAGCCACAATCCACATTTTCAAACAACTAGTATTTGTAGATCCTCAAGATAGTGTCCATGAGCCACAATTCCATTGGAAAAATTTGTGAGACTTTTGCTTTAATTACAGATATACCAGCGGGTAAATGGCATATCAGTCATGTCCTGGCCTGTTTTCAAGAAATTCCATATATGTTCTATATAAAAATATATAAAGTATTTGTAATTATATGGAGAAGATAGTAAAAATATTAATTATTTATATTATATTAATATTTTTTTTATACAATTAATATTTATGTAAGGTATTTGTAATTATGTATTTATTTAATTTAGTTGCTATATATATCATTTATTTATTAAATAAATTTTTAAATTATTTTATATAACATGTGGCAAAACACTCTCAAAAAACACTCTAATAGAAAATGAAGGGAAAATAGGATATTGCACAATCAATAATCACTTTTGAACAATTTTACCGAACACCCAATAATCACTTCTGCCATCATAACCACTTCTAAAATATACACATCCAAACACCAAATTGATTCTCCTGGAATCAATTCTCCATCAGTTTAAGCTCCCCCAAACCGCCACTAACAGGACTGAACAAGCAGTATTTGTTGAAGGGAATCAGATTATTAGAGATTCCTCCCAGATTCAGACTGAAGTTCGGGTATTAGAAGATTCAAAAGTGTTCAATTGGGCATTGTAAGGGAAATGGTTGTGGAGATTTTCCTATGAATGGGATAATTTTAAAGGAGAGTTGAGTTCAAAAAATATGAGGATGTGGTCTACAGCGGCAGTGAACTCTCCTTGCGAAGTTAGTCCATGAAAAGGCATTAAGAAGGGTGGGAAGAATTTTTCAAGTATGTTCACTTCATAGTAGGGAGAGTAATGAGGTGAGGTTTTGGCATGATAAAGGCTGTTGGGATTCCAGACCTCTATGAGATTACTTTAGATAACGGCACATGATAATTGTGAACAAACCAAAAATGAAGTGATTTGGGATGTCAGATCTTGAAGGTAGTGCATGCAAGGATCAAAATTTTGTTTCGTAGTGTTGTTTCGGTCACGTAGAAAACGGAAACATTTCGGAAACGTTTTGGAAACATAGTGGAAACGATGAAAAAAATTAAAATGTATAGAAACATTTGGAAACATAAAGTAAAATACATGAATGTGTGAAGATAAATATTATAATTAATTGGACATGTTTTAGGGTACATGTCCATCTACACAAGAAGATACTAGGGTGAAATTAAAAAAAAATAACGTAAATATAAATTAGTCATTAGTACCAACTAACTCTTTACTTATTAGAAACTAGTATAAAATATTTAGAGCTAATTTGTTTATGTAATATGAATTTATTATATATTTTATATAAAATATATAAAATTATTATAAACTATAAAATAATAAATATATATTGTGTAATATCCACGAATTAGACAATTTGACACAAGTTACATATAATATAATAAGTAAAAATATAGTAATTTAAACCTATTATAATTAGTAACTAAGTATTAAAATAAATTATTTATCTACATTTTATTTTCACTACTTTTACTTGTCATCGTCTACTGTTTTTGAGAAAAAATAAAAATATCTTCTTATAATTTTGGGTTTTAATATTTTAATCTCCTCCATTTAAAAAACAAATGGATATTATTTTTTACCAACTTCTAAAAGTATTGCTGGTACCAAAGAAATGTTTCCACTAGTTTCGGTATGTTTTTACAGAAACAACTTTGTCTCCTTGGAAACATGTGAGTTTCAGTATTCCACTAGTATTTCGTTTCGGTTAACTAGGAAACGGAAACGTTTCAGCTGTTTCGATAGAGACGAAACGAAATTTTGATTATTGAGTGCATGATTGGGAGAAAGAGGTAATAGTGGAGTTGCTAGAAACTTTATATGAAGTAGACGGCTTGAGAGGAGAGGTGATAAAGCGAGAAAGGTAGCTTCTTATGAAGCATGGACACTCTATTTTGGCTCAAGTGTCTGAATTGGACATGAACACACGAGAAAAAACTGTCCAAATTCGAACACGTTAGGGACAAGTTAAGGCCATGTTAGGACACACTTTGGACACGTGCCTTTTTTTTCTCCTCTTCTTCTCTGCTTTTTTATTGGTTATATATATATATATATATATATATATATATATGTTCTATGTCATAGTTATTAAATTTATTTTGGAACTTAAATAATGGAGGTTGATGATTAAATGAAGAAGTTCTTGACTTTTATTTAATTGATTTGCTATTTCGATATCTCAATAATAATTTTGTGATTTGTGTGTTTTTATGCCAATTTTGATTGAAATAATATTAGGTTTTTATTATATAGTCATATAAAAATATATATTCAACGGGTCCCTGACGTATCCGTGGCCTACTTTTTTGAGATATGTCGTATCCGCATGTCTGTATCATTTAGTATCCACACTTCTTAGGGAGCTTCAAATTCAAGGAGGCTTTAAGTTAACTCATTACAAATTGTTAACTAAAGTTATAGACAGCCCATTTTCCTTGGAAAGGTATACGGGAGGTTCAAAGTCCCTTCCAAGGGGTATGTCAAGTGAATATTTCCCAAATAAATGTGACATTTTAGCTGCAGAGATGAAATAGTTAGTAGAAGGAAGATGACGACATTAAATGCCACCCCACTTTGTTTGGTACAGTACATTTGGGGAGAGAAGAATTGATGTCCATTCAAAGGAGTAAAGGAACCAATTCATGTTTTTTTGAGCATTCTATTTAGTTGGGTGACATGAAGAGTGATTCCCTCTCTTAAAATTTCTAGAAATATTAAAAAAAAATTGGATTATTTTGTTTCTTTATAAAGGTATATAGGTTCTGTGCTATATTGCTCCATGTACACAGGGATGAAATGGATAGCGGGAGGAGGAAGAAGACATGAAACGCCACCCCACTTAAGAATTGGTGTCCACTCAAAGGAGTGAAGGAACCAAATCATGTTTTTTGAGCATTCTAGACAGGGAGTGTGATCCCTTCTCTTTAAAATTTTCTAGAAATATTGGAAAATATTCTTTTGTTTCTTTATGCAGATACATGTAAGTTATTTGGTATAATGCTGCATGTACACACTTTGGCACTCACAATGTATCCTATTACTTATATCACAGACACATTTCTGTGAGTATGCAAACTCCAATTCACAATTACTTGGACAAAAGCAATATTGTCCACGACAGATATTGACCCATTCAATAAACCAACTCAGCCATTCAACTGCCATAGCATCACAAATACATTAATATTAAAATCAAATCATTCCCAAAAAAAGAAAGCGTTGAAAATTACTGATCATATTTTTGTTTATGCACATGAATTTATAACTGTATTAAATTATTACTACACAACATGTTTCCACAAGTACACAACTTCAATGACCCAAGTGGCTTACACTCGACAACATAAAATAGGTAGTGAGTATTCTTAACAAGCCTGAATTCATTTCTCATCAACCACATTTTAACATTTAAAGAGAATACTAGATTTGACAAGGTGGAGTTATCGAAATGCCTGGTCCAGGTAACACAAATCATGCAAGAGGCATCCGTCTCTAATGCCTCAGAAGGTTAAAATGCAGAACACGTCAGAACTCAAGTCATGCATAACATGTTCTCTCATAAGGCACCGTGCACATTGCAATCCAATCAATATATATATATATGTCAAATCAAATCAACACGTAGACCAGAGTGGTTGATGTGCTGAACTACTAGCTAGTGGTGGGCCAACAAACATGACTTGAACAGATCCTCAACCACAAAGCATACCAAATAATCCAACACTATTAATAGTAGATATCATCACTCACCCATATTGAATAACATCCAGACCAGCACCAGCAATTCCTCGAGAAACAGCATCCTGAAAGTTGATTCATATAACTCCCAATAATTTAGAAAAGTTCAGTAAATTATAAATATTTCCAAATTCAAGTAACAGAAATAAGTTTCTTCCAAAAGAATGATTCTGACTTTTGAATTCTTTTTTCCAATATCTTTGGAAGGTCAGCTACTAAATATTTATTTTGGAGAAGAATAAAAGAATCACCAATAAAAAAATAAAGAAAATGAATTAAATTAAGATCTATAAGCATCGAAGTCACCAGTCCAAACAAAACAAGCAGGCTTGGTAGATATTGTGCCAAATTATTTTCACAAGGTTCTTTGTAGAAGTAGTTTGGGCAAGTGTTCATTCATAAAACTTAAAAACATAGAACAATCTTAATTAAATTGAATATTTACCTCTAAATTTGCAGAATATAAATTGCATTAAAGTATGTTTTCATTCATTAACATGCATGTGATCTATAGAGGGTCCACATTACTCATATGAAACACCGATATAATACACGTAAAAATTCAATAACCTTGCTTCTAACACCTGCCTCAATTGCTTGACCAGCTGTTTATAATCATTGCAAGTCCAAGTGTGGAGTCTCAATTAAGTAAATCTGGATAAAATAGGAGAGCATCCTGCAACTTGATGAGCACTCCACAAAAGGATTAAAGCAGCAAGATTTGGATCATGAACCTCTGGCAAGCATCATTGTCATTCAATAGACTTTGTTACTGCATAGGATGTTTGACGTAGTGTTCTAAGCGCTGCAGCTGAGATGAGATGTGGTCCTTCAAGTGGTGGCTTTCTGAGATGCACATGTTAAAGAAGTGATTTTGATGAGATGGCTTTTCAAAAAGTCGTTTCGCGCATAAGTAGTTTAAACCAAGGGAATTTATAGTCGGCAGTGGCAGCAGACTCAATGACCAGCTTTTGAAGACAAATATTGACTTGGAGAAGAGGCAGCAGGTAGGAGCTCCAAATTGGTGGTGAAAATGCTGAAATGGTGATTTTTTTTTTTTTGGTCAGAGAAATGTTGATTTCAAAGGAAAGAACAAGGACTAGTTTTTACCCTGCAGGAAATTAGTGTTCAAAGTAGAACTCTCTGCTTGCTCATGCAGCCATGCTAGGTAAGTAAGTTTGATTCCTTCACAGGTTCCTCGAGTGATATCGCAAGGAGTTGGTCAAGGTTTAAGCTCTACCTGATGATCACCTGCTATTTCCCATTTCATAAAGGTAAAGACAACTTGGGTGCTTCAAAGATGGGGTTTGAAAAAAAATAAGGGCACTCAACTAATGTCGGACATGTGGTCCTTTGGGGCCAGATCTACCCGAGTCGTTAGATCAAGTACTGGGTTGGGTGAAGATGGTTGGAGGCCCAATGCCTTTTGGAACCCTTCACATGGCAAGGACCTAAAGGGATGTATACAGTTTCATCAGACAGTTCAAAGCCTAGTCCTGTACAACTAATTGAAACAACCAGGCAACATAAATTTCACAAAATCATAAATAATCTGTAGCTTTCCTGAGACCCTCCTGCACAAACCCCTTTGCCTTCTCATCCTTGACGTTTTCAACTCGGAGAGGCAATTGATTCAGGCGAATACCTGAATTTAAGCATTGATTGATATCAGAAAATAAAAGTGGAATCACCTATTACTTCTCTTCAGGCAAACCGGTTCTCACTTTCCATTCCTTGTTGAGCTGTCAACAGCTTCCATAACAATTAAATGACATTTTGCAAAGAGAATCAGGGAGGGGAAGGAGAGGAAACCCTGTTCCAGATAGTTACAGCCTTCAACAGCAGCAGTAACCAAGGGCTCAAGGTTTTCAAAAGTAATGTGAAATCAACAGATCATTCAATGAAGAAGAGTGGAAGAGTATGCCCACTTAGTCATGTGCAAATCTAGAATAGGCCCCCAAAAAAAAAAGCAAGGGAAAATTTATGGATTTTGCACTTGAATAAATATGTCTTATTAGAATATTACCAGTTTGGTCATCCTCGTAAGGTAGTAGCCATAAGGAGCATGCAAGAATAACATAAGACAGCTCCTTTAAAGTGCCAGAGAGGACTTTGTTTGTCCCACATGCATGAGTCTCTTTTAGGTCTCATGTGTCCCTTGTTGTGGTGAAATCTAAAGAAAAAGTAATAAACTTGGGTTGTTCCACTTAAATTAAAGTACCATCGCTTTTCTGTTTAAAAAAAAAAAACGCCAGTGTCTCCAACCCATTTTGAGTCGACACGAGACCATTCCCTACAAATGCATTAAATCATCCATAAATGACATGCATCAGGTAAGCCAGAGGAGAGTTGAATTCAAATGCCTGAGCCATCACCTCAGCTACAATAGAGGGTTTTGTTTAGGTACCTTCTCTTTAAAATCATTCTTTCAAGTGTCTGTTAGTTTGAGCCAAAGGCATTCAAGAATGAAAGGTATCTTACTTATCACCAGGGAAGGAGAAAAGTTGGGGGCGGTTATCTCCTTTTCCTGGTTGTAGGCTCTAACAAGGTTCTTATGGTGGACAGCCATGTCAAAAAGTATTTGACCTTCTAATCAGCATAACATGTGAGCTATTCTAGTCATGGATTGGTGGATTATCCTTTGCTTCTACTGTTTTGTACATGCTGTTCAGTTATGTTGCTTCTCTCAGCTAGGTGTTGGTTTGGGTGTCCCCTTTACTGCAAAGAATTTTGTCCTCTCTTTTTTTTTTTTTTTGATAAGTAATTTGTAATTGTAGTCAAAGCACCCGAGGGGGGCGAACCCATATTTACAAAAGGATGATTCTACATAATAGGTCTTAAAGACCCCAAAAAATCTACTAAAGAGCCTACATTCACAATATGAGATCTTTTAGCCAAAAAAAAACAAAAGTAACCTCAAAAACCTATCCTTGAAAGCAAAGGAAGGGAATGCCTCCCCATCAACAGTCCTCCGGTTTTTGCTCCCTCTAAATGCACCAAATTTTGTCTTCTCTTGTAGAGTGGATATTAGCCCAAAGAGGAGATCTGGGAGATAATTTTTGGTATAGCATTCCAGTCTACTGGGAACAAAAGAAACCTCAAATTTTCAACAGTCAAGAGAGTAAAAGGAGACAGTGGGAGGGTCATTCTCTTCCTGTTACACAGTCTTCTGTTAATAATGGATTTTGTGGAGGACCCCGCTGTCATTGTGGCTGATGAAGTTGGTGAGAATTGTGAACATTTTATACATTGGTATTTTCAATTTCAGTAACCTGTACTGATCGATGATAGAAAAAATATAAGGATAGATTGTCTCACTTCCACTATATCATCTGATCATTCTATGTTGCCCAATCCATACTTTGTCATTTAACGGATTATGATGCAAATGTGATACTAATAAACCACTACATAGAAAAGGCACAATGTAGAGGCGAGATCCTCCCTCTCTTCACACACGCGCACTGCACTTTAAAGTTCAGAATTACAATAGGTATATAAATGTGGAAATCCCGAATGATTTAGGAAGGATTTGAAGGAGATAGTGATAGAAGATTGAGGCAGATATTTAGGCTAATTTCTTGAGTTGACCTTCTTTTATTTCCATTTTTGGTTCTCTGTGTATAGATTAAATAGTGACTCTAGCTTGTAAATCAGATACAATTGAATATAGAAAATCAGTCTTATTTTCTACATGGTATCAGAGCTAGGGTTTCAGAGGGTTACTCTGAAACCCTAGCAATCCATGGCTGCCCAAAATGGAGACAGTCATGAGTCGAGTCAGTCGACAATCCAAGAAATCAAGGAAGGAGAGCCGGAGCTTACCTCTTCCATAAGCTCGTCTGGTATGTTCGAGACGTCTCCAATCCATCTTGCCATAGAGAAATTCAATGGGAAGAACTATCGGGAGTGGGCGCAGACCATCAAACTCATCATCGACAGCAAAGGGAAGCTAGGCCTTCTTACTGGCAAAACACGTCAACCACCTACCACCGATGTCGCTGCCTCCCAGAAATGGCGCTCAAAAAATTCATTGATAACCTCATGTCTGATCAACTCCATGAAGCCAACCATCGGAAAAACATATATGTTTCTCCCGACGGCAAAGGACGTGTGAGATGCAGTGCGAGAGACATATTCCGACACTGAGGATGCCTCTCAAATTTTCGAACTGAAGAAGAAACTATGGCAGATGAAGCAAGAAGGTCGGGAAGTTACAGAGTATTACACCGAGATGGTGCGACTGTGGCAGGAACTCGATCTCAGTTGTGGCGAAGAATGGGAGTGCACGGGTGACAGTGTTCGTTTCAAGAAGAAGATGGAAGCCGAAAGGGTTTTCGAGTTTCTGGCAGGGCTAAATCGAGAGCTCGATGATGTGCGGGGAAGAATTCTGGGTCGACGACCACTGCCTTCCATCCGAGAAGTCTTCGCCGAGGTGCGACGGGAAGAACAGAGGAGGAAGGTGATGTTGAAGGAGCAAGCAGAGGTGAACGGAGAATCTGCCGCCGACGGATCTGCACTGGTGAGTCGCGGGATGATACCTCGCGAGATGCCGTTCACCACTGGTTTGAATTCAAAACAGAGACAAAGCTCTTCGCATGAAGTCTCAGCCCATATAACCCGTAGGCCTTCCAGTGGATCCGGCCCAAGACAAATTAAAAGGCCATTTTGTGACCATTGCAAAAAATTGGGTCATTCAAAAGAGACTTGTTGGGCCTTACATGGAAAGCCCGCTGATTGGAAGCCCAGACAGCCCAAATCACACGGGTACCAGGCCTTCACTGAACAGCAGACAGAAATAGATGCTCAATCGACTGTTATTGGGGGTTTTAACCCCGAACAACTTGAGAAGTTATATGATTTGTTTTCAACCTTTCAAGCCTCGGGTCGGTCTTCCAATTCACTGCCATCAGGTTCCTTAGCCCACAAAGGTACCTTTTTGACTGCCCTTAGTACCACTTTGCACCTCACTCCCTGAATTATTAACTCTGGTACATCCGACCATATGACTGGTGCTCATCATTTATTTTCTACATATACACCTTGTGCTGGTAACTTGAAAGTAAAAATTGCAGATGGTACTTTATCCCCAGTAGCTGGCAAGGGGAGTATCCGTATCTCTGAATTTATTACTTTAAAGTCTGTCCTTCATGTTCCTAATATTTCTTGCAATCTGTTGTCTGTTAGTCAACTAATCAAACAATCTCATTGCTCAGCCAATTTTTTGTCTTCCAATTGTGTTTTTCAGGACCTATCATCGGGGAAGCCGATTGGCAGTGCTAAGGAACATGAGGGGCTCTACTACTTTGATGACACTCGCATGAGTAAACAGTATCTTCCTTCTATTTGTAATTCAGCATCTAGTCCTAGGGATAGTGATCTTGTGCTATGGCACAGACGAATGGGCCATCCTAGCTTTCAATATTTAAAACATGTATTTCCGTCACTTTGTTTGAATAAGAGTCCCTTGGATTTTCAATGTGAAGTTTGTGAACTTGCAAAACATAACCGCACCTCTTTTTCTAAATCTCCTTATAAACCATCATTGCCTTTTACCCTGATCCATAGTGATCTTTGGGGGCCTTCACGGGTTCCCAATAGGACCCACAAAAAATAGTTTATTACATTTATTGATGATCATTCTCGTCTCTGTTGGGTATTTTTATTAAACGATAAATCTGAGGTTCATTCAGTGTTCATAAACTTCTACAATATGATTTACACCCAATTTCACACAAAAATCCAAATTCTTCGTCATGACAATGGCACTGAGTACTTCAACTCTTCTTTGAGTCCCTATTTTCAAGCCAAAGGTATTATTCACCAGAGTTCTTGCGTTCACACCCCCCAACAAAATGGGGTTGCTGAACGAAAAAACCGACATATACTTGAGGTAGCTCGTGCCCTATTGTTTACCTCTCACATGCCACATCGTTTTTGGGCTGATGCCGTTCTGACTGCCGCATTCCTCATCAATCGTATGCCTAGTCGAGTTCTCTCCTTTGTATCGCCTCTCCAAAAATTTCAGGAGACCTTCCCTGATTCTCGACTCAGTTCATGCCTCCCACTTCGTGTTTTCGGGTCTACCGTATTTGTCCATGTTCATGCCCCCCAACGTACTAAATTGGATCCCCGAGCTCTCAAATGTGTCTTCATTGGTTACTCTCCCACTCAGAAGGGTTACAAATGCTATGACCCTCGCTCCCAGAAGGTATATGTTAGTCTGGATGTCACCTTTTTTGAGAATACCCCCTACTACTCGCTTCAGGAGGAGTCCTTGAGAGAAGCTCAACCCTCACATACAGACTTTGATGTTGCGATCTTTGAATCTACCCCAGACATACCCTCTCATTCTTCGTCCAACACAGAAGAAATCTTGAACTCAGGGGGAGATGTGGGACAACAAATAGACAGGGAGATACTTGTCTACTCAAGGAGACCTAAATCAAAGTCTGATGAGACTCTCACATCCGATGCACCAACAGAGTCAGACCCGGTGATAGATCCAACTACTCATGTGCCAACATCCAATCCTGACCAGGTAACAAATCTTGATGACTTACCCATCGCTCTTAGAAAACAACCTCGTTCATGTAATTTCCATCCTATCTCAAAATTTGTATCTTACAATGCTCTTTCTGCCAAGTGTCGTGCTTTTACATCGAACCTTGACAGAATCCAAATTCCCAAGAATATTCAAGAAGCTTTGGAAATTCCAGAATGGAGAAAAGCAGTGATGGAAGAAATTAGGGCATTGGAAAAAAATGAAACTTGGGAGGTGATGTCTTTACCAAGAGGGAAGAAACCAGTGGGATGTAAGTGGGTATTCACGGTGAAGTACAAGGCAGATGGTACAATAGACCGATATAAAGCCCGCCTAGTTGAAAAGGGGTTCACTCAGACATATGGCATTGATTACACTGAGACATTTGCACCAGTAGCAAAGTTGAATACTATACGGGTTCTCTTGTCCCTGGCAGCAAATCTAGACTGGCCACTTCACCAATTTGACATCAAGAATGCCTTTCTGAATGGTGAGCTGGAGAAAGAAGTGTTCATGATGCTACCACCAGGATTTTACAAAGGGGAGGAAACCAGAGTATGTAAATTGAGGAAATCCTTGTATGGGCTTAAACAATCACCAAGGGCGTGGTTTGATAGATTTACAAAGGTGATAAAAAATCAAGGATATCAACAGGGACAGTCAGATCACACGATGTTCTTCAAACAAACCAATGATGGAAGAAAGACTATCCTGATTGTGTATGTTGATGACATCATTCTCACTGGAGACAACACAGGAGAATTGGAAAGATTGAAGAAGGTCTTAGCCACAGAGTTTGAGGTAAAAGACCTAGGTCAAATGCGGTATTTTTTGGGAATGGAAGTTGCCAGATCAAGGAAGGGAATTAGTGTCTCCCAGAGAAAGTATGTTCTTGACCTTTTGACTGAGACTGGTATGCTTGGTTGCAAGCCAAGCGATACTCCGATTGAGACAGGAAAAAAAATGGAAGATGTTGGAAAGCCTGTGGATAGGGAGAGATATCATAGACTAGTAGGTAAATTGATCTACCTATCTCACACTAGACCTGACATTGCTTTCGCTGTAAGTGTGGTCAGTCAGCATATGCATTCACCAAAGGAAGGTCACCTAGAAGCAGTATACAAAATTCTCAGATATTTGAAAGGCTCTCCAGGACGAGGTTTGTTCTTTAAGAAAGGAGACAGTAAAAAGATAGAAATCTATACAGATGCAGATTGGGCAGGATCAGCAGAAGACAGAAGGTCTACCACCGGCTATTGCACCTATGTTTGGGGAAATCTAGTAACATGGAGGAGTAAGAAGCAGAGTGTGGTAGCCAGAAGTAGTGCTGAAGCTGAATTCAGAGCTGTTGCACAAGGGATGTGTGAAGGGCTTTGGCTACGAAAGCTGTTGGAAGAACTACATATCACAGTAGAGATCCCTATCAAACTCTACTGTGACAACAAAGCTGCTATCAGTATTTCTCATAATCCCGTCCAGCACGACAGGACTAAACACATTGAAGTTGACAGGCATTTTATAAAGGAGAAAATTGAGAAAGGGATAGTCTGCATGACCTATATTCCTACAAGAGAACAATTAGCAGATATATTCACTAAAGGGTTACAGAGGTCCAGCTTTGAAGAGTTTATTTGCAAGTTGGATATGATCAACATCTATGAACCAACTTGAGGGGGAGTGTGGAAATCCCGAATGATTTAGGAAGGATTTGAAGGAGATAGTGATAGAAGATTGAGGCAGATATTTAGGCTAATTTCTTGAGTTGACCTTCTTTTATTTCCATTTTTGGTTCTCTGTGTATAGATTAAATAGTGACTCTAGCTTGTAAATCAAATACAATTGAATATAGAAAATCAGTCTTATTTTCTACAATAAACCAGGACAATAGCAAATCCTTCAATAAAAACACATTCTGATCAAAATCAAAAAGTTTGATTGGCATTACAACTGTTAAAGGAAAAATGGGATCAGTCATTTATGGATGAAATTTACACCACTCAGCAGTTAGATTTATCTCAAACTCATATTTACTAATAACTTAGGCATCAATACCTGTAGCTTTGGTGCAGATATTCTAGAATCATGGCCAATAGAAACTCTCAGACGTCTAGATGCATCAGGTTTCTTCTTGTCCAATAACCATGCAGAAAATGCAGCCGCTATTGCTTCTGTAACTGGTTCGGTGAGGTTAACAGGTTCTCCCTCGACGCCACCAACAGCAACACCTCGAATATCACTGTGTGGAGAACATTAGTCCATGGAAACCAATACGCATGCCCATATGTAAATGCATGTGCTTACACAAGTATATACATATATATGTATTTATGTGAGTATGCATGCAAGGATGTTTATATAGCACTTCAATCAATGCAAGTATACACATATGTATGTATTTATGTGTGTATGCATGCAAGTGTGCATATATAGCACTTCAATCAATGTGGTTGCTACTTGCTACATCAGACAAGTTCAGAAACCATAATCGTTTCCATCAGTTTTTAGCATGATCTTTCAGATTCCATTGTCAAAATTATTGCCTAACTAAATATAGAAATACATTACTTAATCTCTGAGTCTATGGGAAGCCAATCAAGCAGCATGTCCCTGTCTTGAATCATTGTCAACAATCAAGTGTTTTGTTCTAATTTTGCTTCCTTTTTATTTTTTTGGCTATATTTTTCTGCTGTGCATTCATTCTAACTCTGTGTTCTTGTGCCCTTTTTTGTAATCCAAAAGCTTTTGCATGCATTCAGGTTTCAGATACCAGTGTCAGTTAAACAATAATGGCAAAGGACTAAAAACTCAAAAGCCTCCGTAAGAGCAAGAATCCAGTGCAGGTTGTCCCGAAGTTGGCCCGGTATGTTTACAATAAAAAAGGAGATATCTAATTGTCCAGATTAATCCAGTGATGTAATTTACAATGCATGAATTATTCCTTCGACCAGCAAAACACCAAACAGCGCCACCAATGCTCCAGTAACTAAGGCAACAACATCATAACAAATCTTAAATTCATTTTCCCAAATGAGTCAGACTGTTGGGTTAGACACTTTTGAGACTCAGGTAAATTAAACACAGACCATCACTGCAGTGTGTTTGCCAAAGTAAAAACTATATGAAAACAAACAACCATCTGTTAGCTTGAGTATTATCTCCTGCACCTCCGAAGAGCAAGTCCCAGTTTGGGGGAGGGGGTGTGCATGTCTTACTTACAAAAATAAAAGCCACAAAAAAAAAAAAGCACATGGGTGTACTTATCAACAAAAAAAATGGAAAAATGGATGAAAACAAGAACCAGAGTAATGTTAAAAAATGATGCCAGACAGTAATGTACCAAGGAAACAAGAGAAAAATAAATTTAAAGACATGTGATAGCGGCATATTCTCTACCTTCCATTTTGAAGCTTAAGAAAATCAACTTTTTCAAGAGATGGTACAGCAGTAGTAGATGCAGCAGCTGCAATAAAAGTTCGCTTATAATTAAAAATTTGTAATTAATGAGATGACACCACATTAAAGTAGTCAAGCATATTTCTGATGACCAAGCTGACAATATAATCAAAAGTTCCGTTTGTAAAGAAAAAGTTGAAATGCATAATGACAAGAAGAAGATTAGGTGAAGTATTTTAAGTTTTCTGAAATGCTATGATTGCACTTAATATCAACCTGGATAGTGAGAGTCTAGAACAGACCGTTGCAGTAAACAGTTCCTCGGTTAACAAAATCAGTCTGATATTTTGACAAGGTGCGCAATTGCATGGCAGAGATGCCAGTCCATGCTAACTTCCCTCCTTGAAAGGGAAGCAAGTTGCGCATATTAGGGGCACAACAGTCCCTTCGGTATTGGGTGCTGTACTGTCTATTCTGTTGGCAGCACTGAGCTACCAAAACATTTTGGACAATCTTCCCTGACATTGCTGCATAAAAATTAGCAATTTTATCAGATTTCAGATTAGGAAGAACTTAATCAAAAGTTAGACTTATGTGATTAAATTTGCAAATCTATCTTGGTCTTCTATTCTTGATATTTTAGGCTACAAAGGCGGCAGAAGGACACAAAATGCAAATCTTAAGGAAAGTTTTTGTTCAAGACATAGCACTGCAGGTAAGCATTTTATGTATTAAAGGACTAAATTTTTTTAAATAATTAAGCTTCTTGATATGTTACAACTCTTCAATTTTCACCATTGATAATATAAAATTCTAATCGATGTTTTTATCAAGCTAGTTCAGTATTTTTCTTTCATTTAATGTATTTCCTTTTGCTTTTTTCATAAGTTAGGAAGACTTGTCCATAAAGAACAATGTATGTTGAACACTCCTCTGACCAGTAACAGCATTCTCCCAAACTCCGTATAACTCCACAATTCTTATTAACAAAGCACACTTTATAACTGAAGTTCCTAAACATCTTGAGGATGACTAATCTACAAACTCTGCACATATGCATAACAATGTAGACAAGTAACATATAATAGATATAGAGGGAGTGTTGACCATGCATGACCCACCCCCCCCCCCCTTTTTTTTTTCTGAGGCACCGTTTTGACCGAGTCACCTAGTGAATGATTGGTGCACAAGTCATAAAACAAGATCATTCTGAAAATTTGCAGATTGATAGCATAAATATCTGATGTATCATTTTGATCCAAGTCACCCAGGGAATGACCGGTGCAGAAGCCATCCATCAGCAAATAATCAAACAAGATCATGCTGAATGATTGCAGATTGATAGCACATGTATCCAATGTATCATATGTATGAGCTATAAGTCATGATTTTCATCACATCACATATTGTACCATAGGTAAAAGAAAGGCAAGCAACATAGGATGCAATGACCTTAAAACTAGTGTAAGCAATTATTGAATTTGAAGTGAAAGACAACATGTGTTACAAAACAAACAAACAAAAACCTTTAAAATGTGATCCACAACCCTTCACTCAATCACAAAACGTATTGTGCGTGTACATACATGGGTATTGTGTGTGCCTATGTCTATATATATATATATATATATATATATATATATATATATATATATATATATATATATATATATACATGAGTATGTATATATACATATTTTAATACTTATATATGTGTGTGTCTGCCTGTGTTTGTTTGTATACGTTTGAGTGCATATGTGCGTTTATTAATAACCATATACTGTTTGGCCTTTATGCAAATATTTAGTGATTGAGCATTTTTCTCTCTCTTGTCCCAACAAAATCTTACCTCCAGAGGCTGATAAGTTTACAGCTCCAAAATCTTGCTAAAAGATACCAAAAAATAAAAAGAAGGAAAAAACTGGTATGGAGTTGAATTTGGATCTCATAGCCGGTAATTCATAATTTATGGGGAATTTGTTACTCTCAAACCTGAATTAACCAACAACAATTTTTTGTATTTGACAGATGTGAACGATGTGTACTGAGACAAAAATAAATTATCAATTCAACACAAAAAATTATACTGTTTGGAGGAAAATAAGAAACAATATCAATGTTATAAGAAAAAAAATAAGAATATAAGAGGTAGCCATAGATGAAGAATAAATACAGATAGAAAATCAATCAAAATTCACCTGCCATTTGATGAACGAAAATCAAGCGAATTGCGATTTGTTCGGGAAGAAAGAGAGAGTAAGCTGACGGGTTGGTGGGGGCGGAGAAGGCCAGGAACTAGAACACTAGGCAGAGCAGGTAAAAGCCAAAAGTGAGGATGAGTTTTTTATAAGACGCATGCTGCGCACGTTCTAGCTGGGGTTCGGATCGCCTGCAGTAGCTTTTTTCAGGCCCTGTTTTTAATTTTTAGTTTTAGTTTTTATTTTTTTCTGTAAATCGGAACCAAAAATGTATTTGATTGCATTTTTTTTGCTTTTTCATTTTTTGAATATGTTTTTAAATTTAGATTAAAATTTGAAAAAAAAAACGATTGTCATTTCCAAAATTTTTTAAAATGTAAATCGGACATGGGAATAATGCTTGTGGCTCTCAACTTCAACGAGGTTAGAACATCGACTCCTATTAATTAAAAGAAAATTTAATATTTCTATTTATGAGTGTTAGTTTGTTACGGAACATGAAATCAGTAGGTTTTTTATTAAACATGAATATTTTTGTCATAAACTGAGTAATGTTTAGGTTTTAGTCATATTAATTCGTTTAATAGACTTAACATGTTTAATTAAAAATAAATAAATCATAAGTCAAAATAATACATCCTATATTGAAAGGGTACCAAAGTTTGAAAAACATTTTTACTTATCAAAGAGGTATTTACTTTAGGAGAAAAATTGCCCTTTACCCTCGCGTGTTTAACCATTTTTACTAGGATTATAATTCGGTCGGGTTGGACAGGGCTTAAACCTTGACCGGGCCCAATCCGTGATACAAGTCATTGAACCCGAGCCTGAGCCCGAGCCCGAAAATAACTCGAAGAGTAAACCCGAGCCCGATAAAAAATTGTGTAATATCGAATTTTTTTCAAGTGCCTAAACATTTGAATTTTTTCAGATTAGTTCGGATTTCGAGTTCGATTTCGAATTAGGGGTAAAAGGTCAAAATTTAAAAAAAATATTGTGAGGGGCCATTCCCCCCCCCCCCGAAAGCTACATGTGACTCCGCTACTGTATTCGAAGGGTATGTGTGTGGTCAATGTGCTCTTGCTTGATCAAAATGATCCTTATCTATCATAGCCATAGTTCTCCGTGGTTTTGGGTACGAAGTGAGGACAAGCCCAAAGTCTCCTTAAACACGAATGAGTTGGTCAAGCGAATTCGCATTTGGATAGTGATTCAAATATGATTTTCTGAAAAATATTTCTGAAATGTGTTTCAAAATTTTGTAATTGATTTTTTGAAAACTACAAAAATGCATTTGATTATGCTAATCAGAATTCAGTTTCTGAGTTAAAAACTATGAAAATGTGTTTCGATATAATAATATTTGAATTTAAGTTTATGAGAACAAAAACATTGAAGATATTCAGAATGTTCTTAAGATAATGATTATATATATATATATATGCCAATGTTTGTAAAATCTCGTGAGTAAGAAAATGCTTGATGAAAACAACTAACTAAAGCATTGAAGATGATTGAGTGTGGCAGAAGATTAGAAAGACATTCACGAGTAAATGGTCAGATGTTTTGTGACTTTTGTCAATTTGGACATTGTGTTGAATCAAATTCATAACATAGCGAACTATGTTAAAAAATAAAGATTGCATTTGAATAATAATTCAAATATAATTTTTTATAAAATATTTTTTAAATCATTTTTAGAATTTTGTAATTAATTTTTAAAAAATTGTAAAAATGTATTTGAATATAATTCAAAAAAAAAAATTTCTTTATATTTTTTTATACTAATATCAACATATGTTAATCATCGTGATGTTGAGAGGAGATAGAGAGATGGAGGGAAGAAGATTTTGAAAATTTTAAAAAATGTGAAAAATGAGAATTTTCAGAATCAGTTTTTGAAACACAACATTTGAAAATTTTATCCAAACACAAATTGAATTTTCGAAAACTATGAAACAGGTTTTCAAACAATAACCAAACGGGAATTCAAGAACAAATGCCATGCAAATAGGAAAGAATAAGATGTGTTTTTTTAATAAGAGAATTACTTTGGCTTCTCGAATTGAAGGCACAAAAAGGACAACTAAAGTACGAGACTTCAGGTCCTCAATATATTTGTCATTACAAAAACGCCTTACCATTATAATGCGAAACTCGTTTCCAGTCTCAATCAAATTCGAACTTCAATTGGTTTCTAAATCGATTTTTGTCGAATTCCATATTCAATATATAATGGTAAGAAATCGATTTCCAATTTCAATTAATTTCCAAACCCATTTTAACCGATTTCTCGATCTCTTTCTGTATTATACATAATATACAATGTTTGTATAATGCACACACATACACATTTTAACTCGTGTATATATAACACACACACATATAATGGAGACATGATAGAGCTCTCTCTCTCTCTCTCTCTCTCTCTCTATATATATATATATATATATCACCCTATTTAAACTCTAAAATTGAGGAAGAAGCTTGAATGGTGTTTTTTTTATAACAAATGAATTATTTTGATTTTTTTCCATTTTTAGTTTAGAGTGGCTTATATTTCGTTTTATTAACGACTTTAACCGGGTTAAGTGTAAACCTTTAAACCATATGGGGTTTTATAGACCTGTGCTGATATCTTTTTGTTAATTAATGAATTCTTTAATGGCCGGTGGGTTTTACTATCTCATGAGGGTTTTTCTCACCTTAAATCATTGTGCTTTTTTCGTACTTATTTATTTACATTGTTTGTCATGAATTCATTTAAATTTTTTATGGCTCTTTTGATCCACTTTTATTTTTGGATTTTTTTTTCTTATATTGTAATCTATTTATATAAGGGTATTTTCTTTTCGAGTTTTGAGATAAGAGATGAGAGTTGTCGTTGAGGAAACAGGAGTTTCAGATACTGAGAGTTTTTTGCTCTTGCAATATGTTTGATTCATAGTGAACTGATTATCATTGGGGAAAGAGGAGTTTAGAGTTTTTTGCTCTTGCAATATGTTTGATTCATAGTGAACTGATTATCAATGCCCGTAGACGTAGGCATCTTGTCAAATCATGAAAATCTTGTGTCTTCTCTATTTATTTTTATTTTATTTTTGTTAGTTTGAAATCGATTTATTATTTGTTTGATCGCACATCACATTATTTATTATATTTGGCTTGATACATGTATAAGTTAATAATCTTAGTAACTTAACAAAAGAGTTTCTCATATATTAACTCTAACATATAATATTAAATATGTTAAATCACCAATTCATCTACAAGTTTAAACTGGTAAAAAAGGTGTAACTTTATTATTATATTTTTTAACACATCTCCTTGTGTGTGGCTAGTATGAGCCTACACGTATATAATTCATATTATTTGGGTGGCGGTGAGATTTGAACACAGAACCTTTGACCTGCTCTGCTAGCATGTTAAATTACCAACTCATCTAAAAACTTAAACTAAAAAGACTTAAGCTGTTAGAGATGGTGTAACTTTATTATTATATTTTCTAACAAAATAAAATCATTTTATCTACATTTCTTATTAATTAAATTTAGAGAATAACTTATTAAAACTAATATAAAATTTTCATAGTTTTGATAGCTAATTTTATCAATTAGTTTTTATATTATTCATATCACATTCTCTTATACATTTAAGTATTATACTGACATTTCTTAAAATTTTATTTTCATAATAGTTTCATATTTTATTGAAAAACAATTATGATAAAAAGGAATATGTTGATGTTAACAAATAACATTTTAAAGTATAATTTATACTTACTCCTTTAAATTTTATATATTTGGTAACAGTTTTTCGTCAGTTCCATCACAATCACATCATCTTCTTAATCTTTTAAAATATTTATTTAGATGGAATTTTAATAAAAAAGCAATCTATTATTGGATAGATTTATAGAGATGTTAGTTATGTGGCTCGTATTAATTATTATAGATAATTATACTGACCTCCCATGTTATATCTAATAATTATAGAAATCTTTCTTGGAATTTCTAATATTACATTGATCTTTATTGTCAAAATTATCAAACAACAGACATTAACGAAAAGTATAAATTTACTATTTTACTCTTAAAAATAATTATACATACCTCTTTTATGATATTTGATACTTACAAGGACCTCACATGTAATATTCAAGGGTATTTTAGTCCTATAAATTTTTTTTGTTGAAATCCTAACATTGTTAATGATGAATTTTGTATGGAGTGGGAACAATATAACAGATGGAAGGTTAGTATAATTTTAAAAAATATATGGGAGGTCCTTGTAATTATTAAGAAAGTTAAGCCAAGTCAAAGCTTTTAATAAAGGGTTATTCGGTCAAAAATCCTAAAAAACATTGTTAGTTGGGAACAGTATAACAGATGAGAGGTCATTACAATTTTAAAAAATATATGAGAAGTCCTTGTAATTATCAAGAAAGTTGGAAAAAGTTAAAGCTTTTAATAAAGGGTTATTATTCGGTCAAACGTACAAAAAAACATTGTTAATTAGGCTCAAGTCCAAGCCTACTCTTTTTAACCTTAAAAGTCCCTTAATTATTTTGTTACTAAAATATCCTTACATTCATATTCAAACGAGGCTCGTGTAACTATAACCATGAATTGTGGGATATATTTCAAAAAAATTGTTCAAATTTTAAAATTCAATAATTTACAAATTATAATATTATTTTTAATAAAATTATATTTTTGAACTATAAAAATCGAAATCTATTAAAAAAATTCATACTGCATATGAAATTTTGAAGAAAAAAAGGGTGAAATTTCAATTCAAGAAGAGATAGAATTTCACAAAATAGTCAAATTTCACTATCTTTGCAGAGATAGTGAAATTCAATGTCCCATTGAGAGATTAAACCAAAAAAGAAGAAAAAATGGACTGCTAATACAATATTTCTAAAAGTAAAATTTTAGATTTAAAGTGGGATTCAATTTACACGTGAGATAGTAAAGCAAAAAAAATACAGTGAAATTTAAGTGTCTTTGTCACATAGACAATGAAATTTCATTGTGCCATTTGCCCGCTTCGCAATGTGATGTTCTAAATGACCTGGCAACCTAGATAGTAAACCTGTTTCACCTTAGGATGTGCCTCTAAAATCTTGGCCATCCTCAATGTGGTTGAATTTTGCTGTTATAGACGAATTTGCAATGTGTTCATGCCTCAAATGATCAAATATATGGCATTAGCATTGAGAGTGCCACTCAAAATATGATGCAAGTTACAATTTACTAAAATCAACTTATCAGGACCACTAATGCAACCAACAAGGCCATCATTGTGTCCCTTAATATATTTTGTCGTAGAGTGCAGAATAATGTTAGCCAAAAAAGTAAGGGCCTTCTAGTTGAGAAGTATTGTAAATATTCTATCTATGTAGTTGAGCGCCCCTTTTTTATGACAAAGCCTTGAAACCAACTTAATTTCAACACATCTAAGGAATGGATTGGTAGGACACTCAGTGAAGAAAATAGGAACTTTGTTCATATCTAGTTGCAAAATCTCAACCTCATCACTAGTTGCAATCTCAACTGGTGTGATGACGACTTTCGCTGCCAATGTCACACCGGTAGACACCTGATTGTTCGACCACAAAATCTCAACCACCTGAGCAATGCCAATATTTTGTAGTTCCTTCGAACTGCCTCTTTTGACTTATTGAGCCAATTGAAAGTTTTCTTATCATTTCAGCAGTCTCAAATCGCTTCAACACAACAAGAAGCAGTTCGTTGTATATCACCGCGTCTCCACCATCGACCTCTGTATTTAAAGACGGAGAGAAAAGAGAGATAGTGATTGAGCGACTGAAAGAGTCTATCATGTTGTTATTACAAGGATAAATGATATTAAGGGCATTATTATCATTTAGAAAAATATACAAATGGCATATCATTAATAAGAACCTTAATTAAAAAAAAAAATTCACATGGACTTTACACTAAAAAAAGACCAATCGTGGACTAAAGTTCTATTTTAATCTGTTTAAGGGACTTTTCATTAATAAACGCTTTAATTAAATGTATTACGATAAGTTACATAACATATTTTTATTGCATAAATGCTCAAGTCAGGAGTTATATAAATGTGTTGAAGTAGGCATCATGCTGCCTTGTTGGAGGATGGCTGTTTTTGAGCCTCAAAATTTTTTTCTTATTCCTTCTCTCACACCAATGCTGGCCTTGCTGTTACGTTGGGAAATAGATAAAGAGAACCTTTGCGAGATGATATTAAGGGGCCATCAGGAGCTTGGTTGTGTTGTATTCTATTCTCGTGTACTTTAAAAAAAAAGCTTTATATAAATCCTTTTAATAATGATAATCAAATGTCATATTCGAGTAATTCAAGGGGTTGGTCGAGTGGATCAAGGGACCCTCATAAGGGGTTTACTTCCCGAGCTCGCATGTTTTATTTTCATTGTCCGTATTTTTGGGGTCATGCACTAGCCAGGATTAGTAGATCGGACGTTATATAATACTGCGACAAGGTGGCTTATCTATGAAAAGGGGAATTAGTCAGGTTCTAACTGCTTTGATACCTCTTTTGTTTGGCAAAAAAAATAATCTGTGAGACAGTGGCCTGCTTAAGGAAAGGGGAATTAATCGGGTTCTAACTATTAGAATACATCTTTTGCTTGGCCAAAAAATAGTCATATTCAAATGATACACATGCTTATTTCCTACACAAATGCGTAAGTTTGATTTCTCTTATCCACGTCCTTGTATAAAAGAAAAGTCATATCCAAAAAGCATGTATATAAGCCATTTGGCTAATTTTGATGTAGTGGGGGCATGGGAACCCCAAATTCATTTGGTAACGTTGTTATCTACATTTTTTTTTCATCATCACTTTTTTAACGGGAGCCGTAGACATGTTTAATTTCTCATTTTTATTTTTCTACAAATGTTTATAAATTTTGGCTAAAACAGGAAAACAAAAAAAAATTATTTTCAAAATTTTTGAAAACGCTAACGAGATAAGCACGATCCATGAGATTAATGAATTTGGAACATAAACTCCCATCATCTACAAAATTTCTACATGATTTTTACTTCTTTTTTTTCAAATAATGTTGTACAAAAAGTGTTTTATATTTTCATTTTTATATTAAAAAACAAAAACTAATTTTTATTTTTAGTAAAGTTGCTAAAAGCAAGGAACCCTACTATAAACACTTTTTTTTTCTCTAAATTTTAATTTAGTTAAAATGGAATATTTAAAATTTTCATACAATCAATCCTCTTATAGTAAATATTTAATGAGTTAGTAATTTATAATTAATGAATTTAAGTAACTCATTTAGTTTTATTATAGATAATTAATAATTTAAATATCTAATAATTAATATTTTTTACAAAAACTTTAATAATATTAATTATTAGAGAAAAAATTAGTTATATATGTATTTATTTATTTAATTTATTAATTTTACATAATTAGAATCAAAGCTATAGTAAGTGAAAAAATTTATGACATGAACAATTGCAAAAAAAAAGGTAATATTCTTTAGTTTAAAAGAATATTATAAATCTTTTATATGTTAAACTAAACATTATATTTATTTAATTTTTTATAAAAATTGAAAACATGTCCAAATGTTGCATATAAAGTCCTTTTTTTATATCAAAAGTTACAATTAATAATTAATAATTTTTTTATTTTTCATGTTATTAATTATGAAATGTTGATTGTGTCTTCATACTTTGTTTTAATTGAGAGATTTGAAGAGAAAAAAAAAATTAAGATAGAGAGATAAATAAATATTTTGTTTAGATGTTTACATTAAAGAGAGAAAAAAAGTGAAGAGATTTGAAAAGAAACTTTTCAAAGTAAAGAGATTTGAAAGAAAAAAAAGATATTTTTAATGAATTTTTTAAAATATTAAATATACACTTAAATATTTGTATTAAAAATTAAATTTTTTTTATAATAAAATATATTTAATTATCAAATAATTCATACAACCTTTTAATTGGATACCTTCAAACCTTCCCCGTGCCAATACGACTCTTTCTTCGTGGAGAAGACTATAAATACACACGAAATCACGAACACCCATATTTCCCTTCTATCTGCCGCGGTGTCCTTCGGTTTCTTTGGTCACTTTAGGGTTAGGGTTTCGAATTTTCGTTCTACAACTGTGTGCTACAGTTGCAGGAAAAAGATGATAGAGGTGGTGCTGAACGACCGATTGGGAAAAAAGGTGAGGGTGAAGTGCAACGATGACGACACCATCGGCGACCTCAAGAAGCTCGTGGCAGCCCAGACTGGCACGCGAGCCGATAAGATACGGATCCAGAAGTGGTACAACATCTATAAGGATCACATCACCCTCAAGGACTACGAAATTCACGATGGCATGGGTCTCGAACTGTACTATAATTAGCTAGGTCTCTCTTCTCATGCTTATCTTAAACTGTTTTTAATTGCTTTTGTTTTTTCACTAGTTTTTGAAGTTGATTGCGTTTATCAGCAAGTATTTTTGAATTTTATTGCGATTTCATGCACGATTGTTGATTGTTGCGAACAAGGTTTCTTTATTTATTTTTCTCCAAATGTCCCCTTAATGTTACCCCATCTGTGTATGTGCAAGGACTCAACTCAAAGCATTACTGAACATTTGCAGTGTATGGTTAGTGATTCGAGCTTATGGTTCAGCTAGAACAGAGCAAGGCACTGACCACAAATCCATATGATTAAAGAAATATTTAAAAAAAGTCACAAGATAAATTGTTATTCTCTATTTTCAATTCTAAAATTCCTGAAGACTTTGCTTCAACTTCTGTGAGAATCAATGCAGCTTGAGTGGTGGAAAAAAAAATTGGGAGGGGCTAGAATTTTTTTGGGCAAGAAGGAAAATTTTAGGAGGGAATTTTTTTTTTCAAGTTGGGGTGGAGGATTTAAAATTTACATGAACTTTTTTTTTGCAAATTTTGAAAGGATATTTTTTTTCCTCTCAAAATTAGGGAAATTTACATGGGGCTTTAGAGTGTATGTAGCCCCAAGCCCTTGTCCAAAGGGGAGGTACAATGTTCAAGTGCTAGTTGGGACATGGGTGTGCATACTAGTAATTTAAAAAAAAAAACACTTATTTGAGAATCAATCATTGCGACTATACATTTTGTTGCTACAATGTTTTCATATCGCTATACAACTTGTTTGCTTCATGAGTTTAGTGTTTATGGACATCGGGAGGGATAAGTAGCTCCACATTGTTGAGCCTTTTATTTTATTCTACTAATAAATTAGCAACAGACTATTGTTTTTTTTTGATAAGTTGTTATTTATATTATTGTGATGGAACTTTCTTAGATTTGCATTTATATCTGGTTTTACATTTTTTTTTCTTAGCATGAATACATCTAAAAATTCAATTCAATTACAAGCAGAAGAAAACACATTTTGATACGACAAAACATTGGAGCCACTAGGTATCTGCCACTGACCAATTAATTGAACACTATTGCGTGTTTCTTTACTATGACAGTCCACCAAACAATTTGGAATTGAGATATTCCATCAACACGAATCCCTCTAACCCATCCATTTAATGTTTATACCAGCATTTGCCAACTTTAAATAGGGGAAATCTTGCAGAAAAATCTAGTACCGACTACATTTGGGTGAAGCAATCAAATTTTTATGATATCTGGGCTCATAAAACTGATTTTTGGAGCTATTATTTAGTTTTTAAAGCATATTTCTCATAATCTTCTGATCCAAAAATTTGGCCAGAAGGCGACCAACTCATTTTTATGAACAAGCCCAATCTAAACCCTTGGTGCAAACCTCAATAATTGATGAGAACTACTTTTATTAATAAACACAGTGTTATGCCTCAAAATAACACCAGGGTGTCAAGAACATCCACTCCGAAGCTTTATCCCTCCTTTTCTTTCTTATTTCTCTTTTCTCCTTAAAAAAGAAAAAAAAATAGTGTTTGGTTTGCTTCCTTGCACATTACAGTCTTAGACTATGTTGTCACTGCCTCAAAGTCCGGATAAGCAAATTGTGTTGTATCTCCTTCTCATGATAATTTTCCACTCAATTGATCTTGTTTCCTTTAATCTGTTGATCACTGAAATTTTGTTTAAGATTGTTTATATTTATTTTTTTAGTTTGAAATTCTGAGTGCCCATGGTTTGAAGTAGAGATTGGCATTAGTTGAGCAGCACCAACCCTTGTTGGTACCTTGCTCTGAAACTCAAATCAATCACATGGTATTGTTTATCTTATTGAATGGAGCCGCTTTTCAGTTTTATGGTTCTATGTTCTTCCTAAAAATCAACAAAGACTCTTTTTGTTCTTTTCTTAAAATCATATTTTTCAAAGCAATAGGTGTATCTTTCCAAATAGCTAGAGCCAATGACTCTTGTATGACCCTTAATATGAGGACATTGGAATAGGAGTTCCAATTGTTTGGTACTAGTTACCCATCAATTAATCTTACCTTTAATCGTGTTATTATATACAATTGATAAGCTTTGAAGTCTTTGAAACACCAAGACGATAGCTTAATCCCTTCCAAAATCCTCATATTCCTCTTCCTCCATAAGCACCATGTAAGACATAGGGGAGCCATACTCTTAAGTAATATCCTCATATCATTCCTAATCCGGCTACACCCCTCCAAAAAAAAAAACTTTCTAATCATGGCCGACATCACCCAACTACACTCAGACAAGGATAAAATCAAATTTTATGCATTGTTCACCGTCTTAGTATGGACAAGAAGTTGGTTTACTATCTCCTCATCCTCTTTACACATGCAGCACTGGCTTGAAAACTGAAAACCTTTTCTTCAAGGATTACTAACCATCAAAATAGCTCTTCAGGTCATCGATCAAGCAAAAAACACATCCTTATTTGGCAACTGAAACATCTAAATCAGCTTCCAAGGGAAAGACTTCTCATTTATACCCGCCACCTTCTTATAATAAGATTGAACAATGAACTTTTTGTTATTACTCATATTTCAAATCATCCCATCCTCCCTCCCTTCACTCAATCAAAATCTACTCAAAAAAGTTATAAGCTCCTCTACCTCCCCCGACTCCCAATCATAGTAGTTTATCCGAACGTAAGGACTCTATACCTACTCAAGTTTGACTTGTGATTGGTTTGATTAAAGGCTCTTTCGAGATTGTCTTGTAAGATAAGTAAGCCAAGCTTAAATATATTTTGAAACTCATTAATGTATTGTGCTTGGTTCGAACTCAGCTCGATAAGCTAATAAGTACTCTAATATTATATAAAAAATTCGAATTTGACTTGAAATCAACTCGATTCTCAAGTTTAGCTTGAGACATAAACAAGCCAAACTTGAACACAATTTGAAGCTTGTTAATTTTAGTAAGTCAAACTTGAGTAACTCATTACTTAGCTCGACTGGGCTCATTTACAGCTATGCTAAAAGATTGGGGAATCTTTGCTTTAAAGTTCTATCACAGCACCAAGGATCCACTCAAAATTTCACTCTTGACCCCTCTCCCATTCCTTTAAATCGAACAAATTGATATAATTCTTCTCTTCCCTTTCTGATGTCCTTCCACCCTAACATCCATAAGCCTCCATTAGCTCCTTCGAAAACCACCCCCACCCTCGCACCCATATTTTGTAGAAGCAACATTTTTTTTTTTTTGATAAGTAAAATTGTATATATGTTGGTGCCCAAGAAGGGCATCAAGGGCAAGAGCCCCAGAAGCTTACATTTGATTTAGAGAATCCAAAAAGACTACAAAAGAAGAGACATTTACGGGTAAAGCCTCTTTGGCCCAAAAAAATAATAAATGCAAAAAAACATCTTTAAAGAGAAGAGTAGCAAGCTCCAAGTCTTCAAAAACACGTTTGTTCCTTTCTGTCCAGATGCTCCACATGAGACAAATTGGAGCTATTCTCCAAACTTGCTTAATCTCCTTTGGAAGAGTGCACCCTTCCCAAACCAACAAAAGATCTTTGACTGTCCCTGACATTACCCATGAGAAACCAAAAAGGGCAAAAATAATATTCCAACAGCTCCATGAGATGTGACATTGGATGAGTAAATGGTCTACCCTTTCCTCCTCGCACTTGCAAAGGTAGCATCTGCTCGCCATGGAGAAGCCTCTTTTCCTTAGATTGTTTGCCGTTAAAATTGCCTTCCAAGAAGCCTCCCAAGCAAAGAATGAAGCTTTAGGGGGGACTTTAGCATGCCAAATGAGCTTCCACGGAAAGGGAGAGCTAACTGAAGCGAACATGCTTTTGTAGAAAGAACGGACAGAGAATGATTTCTTTTCCGGCCTCCAATCCCTCTTATCCTCCCTATCTTCACAAGCCCGGAAACCATTGAGGTAACGGAGGAAGGAGCCCACCTCTTCTAGCTCCCAATCGAAGAAGTCACACCTAAAGCAAGGAGTCCAGATGAGCTTGTTCCCAACTTTCTCCAAACACTCACTAGCCCAAGCCTCTTTATTGTTAGCCAGACTATATAAACTAGGAAACTTCACCCTCAACGACTCGTCCCCAGTCCAGGCATCATCCCAAAATTTCACCCTACCACCATTACCAAGGATATAGCGGCATCTTACCATGAAGGTCGGCCACCCATCTCTAATGTAACCCCAGGGGCCACATCCCCTTGACCCCTCAACTTTGCCTGAGCACCATCCTCCAGGATCACACCCATACTTAGCAACAATGATTTCCCGCCAAAGCTTCCCATTTCTTTCCCCAAATCTCCATAACCATTTCCCTAAGAGGGCTGTATTGAAGGAACCCAAATCTTTAACCCCTAAGCCCCCGTGAGACACCGGCTTCTGAATTTTGTCCCAAGCAACAAGGTGAATCTTTTTGCTCTCCCTTACATGACCCCATAAGAAGTCCCTCTGAATCTTCTCAAGCCTCCTACTCACAGTCTTGGGTAAAGGGAAGAGGGACATGAACTAGGTAGGGAGATTGGCCAGAGTGCTTTTGACAAGGGTGAGTTTGCAGCCCTTAGATAGAAGCTGAGCTTTCCAACCTGACAGTTTTATGAGTAATCTTCTAACTACAGGATCCCATGCCCCAACTGAACGCGGAGAAGCACCCAGCGGAAGGCTCAAATAAGTCGAAGGAAGACTGCCTACTCTGCAACCCAAAGTAGAAGCTAACACATCCAACTCAGGAATCACCCCCACCGGAGTAATATTGCTTTTGCCAAGGTTGACCCGCAAACCTGACACTGCTTCAAAACAAGTAAGAATGCACCGGACAAAGCGAAGCTGGCGGACTGAGTGATCACAGAAAATGAGGGTATCATCGGCAAATAAAAGATGGAAAATACCAACACCGCCACCTCTACTGTTTCCCACCTGAAAGCCTTTGATAAGACCAACCTCCTCCGCACGAAACAAAAAGCGACTCAAAACTTCCATAGCAATCACGAAGAGGTAAGGGGAAAGAGGGTCTCCCTGTCTCAATCCTCTAGAGGAACGGAAAAAACCCGCAGGAGAACCATTGACGAGGACCGAGATAGAAACTGTGGATATGCATGCATGAATCCACATCCTCCACTTGGCCCCAAAGCCCATTTTAGCCAGCATGCCCATCAGAAAACTCCAGCTAATATGATCAAAAGCCTTCTCAATATCCAACTTGCAAACGAGGCCCTTTCTCTTCTGTTTTCGCCTAGAATCAATGCATTCATTAGCGGTGAGAGCTGCATCCAAGATTTGCCATCCCTCCACAAAGGCATGCTGACTAGGAGAAATGATACTGCCCATAATCTTCTTCATCCTTAAAGATAGGACCTTAGCAATCAGTTTGTAAACACTGCTCACAAGGCTAATAGGCCGGAAATCCTTAATGTTTGTAGCACCTTCCTTCTTAGGAATGAGGGCAATAAAGGAGGCATTCAGACTGCGCTCAAAACCCCCTTCCCTATGGAAAGCCTCAAAAACCGCCATGATGTCTGCTTTCAAGACGCCCCAACATTTCTTGAAAAATGCCATAGTGAATCCATCAGGACCTGGGGCTTTATCCCCATTGCATGCCTCTAATGCTCTCTCCACTTCGTCTTCCGAGATCGGGATCTCCAACTTAGAGGAGTCATCCCCATTCAGACTATCCACACACAGGTCATCCACCCCAGGTCTCCAAAGAAGCGGCTCCGAGTACAGCCTAGAGAAGAAATCAACAATACCTTTTCTAATGGAATCTTTTTCCGTGAGAAGATGATTATCAACAGCAATGGAGGAGATGGTATTTTTTCTATAGTGAGAAGAAGCCATTCTGTGAAAGAATTTAGTGTTGCGGTCTCCCTCTCTAAGCCAAATGGCCCTAGACTTCTGCCTCCAAAGGATCTCCTCCATCTTGAGGATCTTCCCAATTTGATACTTCAAACCTTCTCTCTCAACCCTTTGGGCAGCGGAAATAGAACCCGACTGATCTTTCCTATCCAGCTCCAAAAGGGAATCCAGCAAGAACTGCTTCCTAACCTGGAGAGAGCCAAAACCTCATGATTCCACTTCTTCAGATCACCTTTAAGAAGCTTCAATTTTCTGGCGAGGCAATAACTTGGAGACCCTGACACAATATAAGAATCCCACCAATTCTTTACCAACTTCACAAAGCCATCAGATTCAAGCCACATGTTCTCGAATCTAAAAGGGCTCTTCCCTGCGCTAAAACCCCCACAGTACAGCATGATGGGGTGATGATCAGAACAAGGCCTCGGGAGACACTTTTGGGAGATGCCAGGAAATACATCCTCCCAATTGTGAGAAACCAAAAATCTGTCCAACCTAGACATGGCCGACTGATGATCTCCTCTGGACCAAGTGAACCTCCCTCCCTCCAAATTGAAATCCACCAGTCCTTGCGAATTAATGAATTCATTGAAGCCCCTCATAGCCGAAGTCAGCCTTTCGCCTCCCAATCTTTCATCCGGTTTACGAACAACATTAAAATCCCCCCTTATACACCAAGGGGCTTGCCAGGAGGCAAGCACCAACCGCAACTCATCCCAAAATAAGACCTTTGCGCCATTAACCATTGGCCCATAGATGCCGCAAAAACCCCACACTAAAGAGTTGGAAAGCAAGGTAAAATGCCTCCTGCCGTGCCTTGAGCATCCAAAGCAGCCCACTTCACCCATCGAGGACCCCAAATGGAACGAACAATGGTTCCCGAAATACACCCCATTTTAGTTTCTTGAAGACATATAACTGTAGGCCTCCATTCCTGTAGCAATCCTTTGATAACTGCTCTTTTGTCCGGGTCATTGAGATCCCTCACATTCCAGGATAAAATGTTTAACTTCATAGAAACTAATTCTGCTCAATACCCTCCGTAGAAACCTCCATCTCCTTGCTGCCCCCATAATTAATTGAGCATGACAGCTCTTTCAAAACTCGTCTCATGCGTTTAGCTGACTTGACCTCCTTGTTATTTTCGGTGGCAAGCCTAGGGCTGGTTCTTGACAGGGAATTACACAACACAATTTCTCTAAATAACTCCATCATACGGTCCTCGAAGCCTGTACACGTAACACCTAAGATTTTACTCACTTTTTCCATCTTTCGAAGCACCCAGTCATCCGTTAAGGTCTGTTGTTGATGTAGGGACACAGCTGATGGCTCTTCCACCTGAAACTGGGAGGAGGGATTGGGAAAATCTGCCGGCAATACAATTGCTAATGGTTGGTAATCTGCTGGGATCTCCGATATGTCCTGATTACACAAAGCCATTTCGCCCGTTTGATCCACTGACAAAGGGCTCATGCCCTGTATTAAATTCAGTTCAGCTTCTGCTACGAAAGAGCACTCTGCTTCCCATTCATTTTGGCTGGCTTCAATGCAGTAGCTGTGCTCTAGGTATTGGAGGAACTCTCTTTCATCCAGCATACTGCTATAATCTGAAGCCTGCCCCTCTGTGCTGACCTCCCCTTGTGATGCCGCGGCCTGCTTATCTTTTCTTTCCTTTTTACTTTGTTTCCGTGATGCAGAGTTCCTTAAATTCTCTGCACTTGTTACAGCCACTATCTCCTTTCCTGTAGCTAAATTCCTGTAGCCGTCTTCTATGGTAGCATTGACACATTGCTTCCCTGGAGCAGAATTCCTGTAAATCTCTTCCGTGGCTGCATCCTCACACGCAATTGCGGTTGAGTCCTGGCCAGGAGCAGGAACAGAAAGCATGTTAGACTGGGTAAGCATTCGTCAATTGTAGAAGCAACATACTTCCATAAAGCATGCTCCTCCATAAAAGTCTGAAGAGACCCAACCAACTTATCTACTTTGAGAGAGTCAACATCCTTGCTCTCTTCAATTGTAGTGACTTTGGTTTGAAACCTCTCAGGTAGAGATCTCAAGATCTTTTGGACAATTTTAGGTTCCTCTATTTTCTCTCTTAGGTTGAAAGATGAATTCACTAAATCACTTAGTTTAACATAAAATTTAGCAAACATTTTAGAATGATCCATCCTAAGTGTCTTGAAACTTTTTTTTGGGTAAGGAGTGTCTCAAACTTAGTAGTAAGCATTTAAAACTTGGACCTTTTGATAGCTGTTGTACCAACCTTCATGTGTGGTTTGCTAAATATCCCAAGCTTCCTTGGAAGTTTCGCATGCCATAATGCATCGAAACTCCTCAGTTGTAGCGACATTAATGATGACATTTAAACCCTTAGTGTTAAACCCACTTTCTCTAAGATCGTTATCATCCCAACTCGTAGTAGCTTATCACATATGCAGTCATAATATGTGACATATGACCAATAAAGCATAAAAATTTGAGACAAATAATTTTTACAAGTAAAACTCGGCAAATGAAATCCACTTTATGGAGCAAAACTTTAGGGTGCTGGCTCAGATGTGCACATAATCCACTATGAAGAAACTCGAAAGATTAGAGACTCAATATGAAACAATGACTCTATATCTCAAGTTTTGTTCTATGATTTGATTTTTTTCTACCTTGAAACCACAAGTGTTCTTCACGTACTCCACTGCTTCGAATTCATGAATGACTACTCTCAATCACAATTACGAATCCACGCAACCTTGGACTCCTCCAATCATACAATCTTGGCTCCTCAATGATCGGTACTGTTAAACACCTCAAGAAGATGGTATTATAGTTGCTGGGTTCTTGATCAGTGACTAATGATTTATGTGAGCATGTAATGCAATAAGAAAGTTTTTTTGGAAGAGTTTAGATATCAAATTTAGCTACTACCAAAAAGTTCTTTTTGTTTATGTACCAATAGCCTTAAAATTGTAGTTTGAATTAGATTTGGAAACTCCATTGCACGTACTCTTTGTTTGAACGAAAACTCGAACCAACTCGAATGAAAAGCCACTGGAGTGACTTCGTTCGAACCAAGGTGGACTTTGTTTGAACAAGAGGTCCAACGAACTTAAACAAAGAGCTCTCTGGAATCTTAATCAACCCCTTTTGTTTGAACTAATACTCAAATGAACTTGAACGAGTGCTTACGGGAAGTTCTTTTTTTGAACGAAAAATGCCAACGAGCCTCCACCAGTACCTCATTCGACCAAGTCAAGCTCGTTCAAACGAGCTTGGCTTTGCTTACACATTTTGGCCTATTTACAATTTTTTGACTCCAAAAATAAATTAAGACTGTATTTTGAAAAAAACCGAGTCAATTTCATCATTAATACCACCACACACATTACACACTTAAGACCAATTAGAAAATTTTTTAATGCATGATACGTATTATTAGTGTATGTGTGCACTAGACCATAGGCAATGTATCCAATTCTTTACTTTATGCTTACTGTTGGATATTGGGTTGGGTTGGACCCGAGCCTAGATATATTGAAGCATTCACATGATGTGCGTGGAGAGTTAAGATAAGAGTGATACTCATATCAAGATAAGTCACAAGTTGAATTTTGAATTCAATTATTAATCATGATATATCTTCATGTATGGTTAGGGGAGATTGGGGATTGATAGATTGTCAGATACAATATTATTTGTGAACTTTCCTGGCTCCCGGTTTATTGTTCTCTATGAGATTATCATCAACAGACCTTTAGATTTGGATTGTGGAACTACGTAATCGACTGTTGTAGCCGTGTTAGAGATGAGGAGATTTCTTTACGAAGTTTCATTTGTGACCCTGAAGTTTGTAACACAAGCTCCAGATTCCTTTCACTTTCGTAAATTTGGACTACAAAGATGTAACACGAATTTACACCCAATTATTATATTGTTTTTCTATCATTGGTATCCATGCCTTAATGCTTGTCGTTCACTTATATGATATCTAGATGCATGTTTAAATTCATGAGTATATTTGTAGCATACGAATTGTATTTAAAACTTGCACAATAGGTTTTCATAATTAGTATTTTTCAAATGAAGAGTTTTTGAATTTTTTTTAAACAATCTATTACAGTAGATGTGTTCATAATAGTCCTATTATTAAGCCCTTAAAGTTTCATGATGATCGATGGTCAGTTCTATGAGAAATCTTGAACCAAAGTTATATTTTTTCAAGAAAACTAGAAACTTTGGGTTTAAAAACTATTTGTAAAAACTCGTGTTTTGTGCAAGAAATTTATATGGTTGTGTTCCTTAGTTTCAAGAGCTTTCCATCGATATATGATACACATTTTTCCGATTAAAAATGAGTGAGATATGAGGTCTCAAAATTTTGATTATGATGGTGAGAAACACAGTAGCAGTGGTGCACGAGATGCGCTTTGGGCAGCGCGTGGTCAAGAACAAAGTGCAGAATTTTTTTATAAAAGTTTCTTGCAACCCCCACTCTTAGGGGGCGCGTGTAGTACTTGGGGGTGTTTCATGACATTTTTTTGACACCTTCGGAGAATGTGTCATTCTCATTGTATTTTGAGTCTATTAATATATTTTTGTAATTTTGCAATTTCTGGAAATTGTTAAAATAAATTTTTATTGTGTAAAAAATATTTAAAAAAACTTGTTTAAATAATTTTAAAAAATTTCTAGAAAGCTGGCTTTGTGATTAAAATAACAAATAGGTGTTAAGTACACTATTGGGCGCCCAATTTCTTTTTTGTAAATTTTCTACATATTTTTGATATTTTTAGTGCTTCAAAAATTAGTTTTTTATCCCAAAATTTGATTAAAAATTCCATGAAGTTTATTTTTAATGTGGAAAATTCTTGGAAAGGCTCTAGAATTTAGGAACAATTAAAGTATATTTGGATCATTATTTTTTGAGTAATATTTGGATCATTTTTGCTTTAATTATCATATGGATAATTAAAGACCCAAATACTCACTCTCATTGCAGTTAGTTGTGATAAAGCCATCTGTTTAGACCCATTACATTGTTATGCATGTGGGTGTACGTTGCAATTGGATTTGCTTAATAAAATTGATATTCTAGTACACTTGTTGTGTGATGTATGAAATTACATGGTTTATTTTGGAATATATGAGATATTGGCGTGACATTCCCATTTATTTTATTGTTTCTAGTAGATTGGTGTAGCATCATTCAACTATGTAATCCTTTTTTGGGAAAATGATGTATTAATTATTGGGAAGCCTTGTAAGAGCATGTGTTTTTGTTTCTAACTCGTATATCCTGCCATTACCTTGACACAATGTAATAGATTGTCAATTAGACTCCTGGAGATTACTCTTGGGAAAAAGAGTGTCTAAAATTTTTCCCTTAAATTTTGGACACGTTTTTCATTTTTTTCTTATGTTTTTTTTTTTTTGCGATTTTTCTCTCTCTCTCTTTCTTCTCTTCTCCTTAATTCTTTTTTTGATTATATATACATGTGTATGTTTTCTTTAAATTTGTTTTGGAACTCTTTGAAATGGTTGATTTGAAAGATAACTTGGCTCCTCTCATTGAGGGTGGGGAATTGGTTTCTCATCCTAAAATCACCAAAGAGGATAGGAGTAATTTTCAATCCAATGGGAGTTCTCAGTTGGATTCCCAAGAGAGTTAGGTCCGTAGGAGTATGCATGGAGTTGTTACTCGTTGTCGTTTTGAGATTGAAGGGGAAGCACTTATGACTATTCCATTGGATTTAGATGAGCCAACTTCTTTTGGTGAAGTGCTCTTTTCATTTGCTTGCAATGAATGGATGATTGCTATGCAGGAAGAGATAAGTTCTATGGACAAGAATCATGTTTGGGAGTGAGTTGACCTTCCAGTTGGGCGCAAGACACTTGGAAACAAGTGGGTCTTGAAGGTTGTCTAAAAAAATGCATATTGTATATCATTGGAAAGCTCTCGGAATAGGGATTACAACCATATAAATTTCTTGCACAAAAAACAAGTTTTTACAGATCTTTTTTAAGCCTAAAGTTTCAGGTTTTCTTAAAAAAAAAAAAAACCTTTGTTTCAAGAGTTCTCACAGATCTGACCATGGATCATCATAAAACTGTACGGGCTTATTAATAGGACTATTATGAACACACATGAATACATCTACTGTAATGGATTTTTAAAAAAAATTTCTAAAACCTTCTCATTCGAAAAAAAAAAACCCATTCAAAAAACATTTTGTGCAATTTTAAACACATCATGCATGCTATAAATATACCCACGGATTTAAACATGCATCTTGACATCATATAAGTGAACGACAAGCTCTGATACCAATGATAGGAAAACAATATAATAATCGGGTGTGAATCCAAGTTGCTTGTAGTTCAAATTCGCTAAAATGGAAGGAACCTGTAGCTTATGTTATGAGTTTTGTGGTCACAAATGAAACGTCATAGAGAGATCTACTCGTCCATAGCACTGCTACAAGAGTCGATTACGTAGTTTCACAATCCAAATTCAGAGGTATGTTGATGGTAACCTCAAAAAGAATCTTAGGGAGAAAAGTGAACTAGGAGCCAATAGAGTTTTTGGGTAATATTGTATCTCTCGTAACCACACATTCAGATATATCATGATTAGTAGTTGAATTCAAAATTCAACTTGTGACTTATCTTGATAAAAGTCTCACTCTTATCTTAACTCTCCACACATCATGTGGATGCTTTAGTATATGTGGGTTTGGGTTCAACCTGACCCAATATCCAACAATAAGCATAAAGTAAAGGATTGAATACATTGTCTAGGGTTTAGTGCACACATACACATCATGCATTAAAAAGTTTTTTAATTGGTCTTAGGTGTGTAAAGTGTGTTTGGTGGCATTGACGATGTAATTGACTCATTTTTTTTCAAAAATACAAGTGTTAATTTATTTTTGAGTCAAAACATTATAAATTGGCCAAAATGTGCAATAAAAGTCAAGCTTATTCAAACGTGCTCGGGCTTTGTTAGAATGAGGTATATCCAGTGGAGGCTCGTTTGATCTTGTTGGCATTTTTCGTTCAAACGAAAGAATTCCAGTGAGTAGCCGTTTGAGTTCGTTTGAGTGCTCGTTCGAACGAAAGGGATTGATTAAAATCCCAGAGAGCTCTTCATTTAAGTTCGCTGGACCTCTCATTCAAATGACATCACTCTTGTGGATTTTTGTTTGAGTTTTCATTCGGACAAAAGTACGTATCGTGTAGTTTTCAAATCCGATTCAAACTACGATTTTCTGCATCATAACCCTATTCTATAAAAGGCTATTGATACACAAGTGAAGGAATTTTTGGCAACAACTAAATTTGATATCTAAACTCTTCCAAAAAGCTTTCTTGATACATTACATACTCACATAGATCATTAGCCACTGATCAAGAACCCAACTACTACAATACCATCTTCTTGAGGCGTTTAACAATATAGATCGTTAATGAGTCAAGATCGTGCGATCGGAAGAGTCTGAAGTTGCATGGATTTATAATTGTGATTGAGAGTAGCCGTTCGTTAAAATGCAACCAAGTGGATCGCAACATCAGATTGCCCCCCTATAGTAGTTATTTGACTATCAATTGGTGACTTCATTACGCCTCCCTTCTCAACATCTTGAACTCCTACCATTACTCTCATACTCAACTGTGGCCGAGAGGAATCGCAACTTAAAGAGTCGACCTTCCACTATTGGCCTAAAGACGTTGCCTGGAACTAAGACAATGCTGACTCTTGAGAATCATTACCTGACACCATTGCTCCTTTTTGTTTAGCGTCTGGATGGCCCACCTTCACTCCCATACACTGCTGCGACTAAGAGGAATCACCCTACATGCCTAAAGATGAAGCGTAAACCTCCCTCCGCTTCTATTGTTGACAAACGAATGATTTCTTCGACTGAGTTACAGAATTGTTAGGAACATTCCTAAAGCTCTTCATACTCAGCTGAGCAGATACACCACCTCTTGACCCATTATTTAGACCCATTTGCATATCCTCTCAATCACGAGTTAACTTGGTTCGATTCTGACCATCAAACTTATAAACTATATGAATCCAAGGCTTGAAATCTATTTGATAAGTTAAGATACATACACGGCCCACCATGCTTTCTTAGCCCACCATCCTTTTTCAGTCCAAGCTGATGAAACCTTCTTATAACTTTTTTGGGCTTGACCCTACCGTCATCATGAAAATCCAGCCCATCGAAATCCTCTTATCAACTCTGTCAATAGAAGATTGCGGATACTTCAAGATTGTGTCCGTCAAATCCTACCTACCATATCAAATATCTTGATGCGCCACAGGTACATGTTCAAGAGTCGTCGTCTTCTCCATTGTGGAATATGGAACACCCCTCTGACTAGAGTATGGTTGGCACCCATCAAACATCAACAAAGGCTGAGATTCCTCCCAAGGAGAGAATATATCTTCAAGAACCCACCTTGATCGTTACCGATGTCAATGGCAAACCTCCAATGAGACTCACTTGGATTCGACCCACCAAAATGTACTTTTGTCGTGTCAATGTCAACTACCACAAAATCCCCACAAAGATCACCCAAAACTTTGAAGACTTCCATACTCGATAGATGAATAGGTAGACCCAAATGTGAACCCAAATCGTTTATGATTGTGTTAATACTTTGTGACATGCACCAGTTGGCAACCACCAGTCAAGAAACAGAGGGCTACCCTCGAACTTCCATTGCTTGGCATTCAAAATCCTTCCAGCCTCATCTTCTGAAAGAAACTCAAATAAAAAGGGTGCCATACATTTTCGAGACATGAACCCTGTTGCCGCCTTCCACTGATGATTCACCCATTTTTGCAATTTCTCCCTTTCAGTCACGGTAGAGCCCCATTCCCCAACACGTCCCTCCTAGGAAATTTACAATGGTTGTAAAATTTTCCTTTTATAATGATATGCTCGTAATTTATTCCGAAAAAAGCCTATATTGAGTTTGTAATTGTCGCAACTTACATCATTAGTCAATTCACATTGATGAAGACTTGTTCGTATCCCGACTCGTATTACAACTCTCACATCTAAAGACTACTTTCTATGATCAATCTGTTATTTCAGATCTTACACATGAAAGGTAAATCACATTTAGGCATCACACATTCATGTTAGAACTTCATTAGGATTACCAAGGATTTCACTTTTCTATATTTTAATTCGCCTCAAGTTTAGATATGAACTTTATCGTGGTTAATTTGACCTTAACTAAGAGTTAGTTTTGAGTATATGCTAAATTTTCTTTTGAAAATTTTCCAAACTTGTTTGATTACTTTAAAGGTTATTTTTCATAAAATCGCGTTGAAAAATTGAAGTACGATTCCAGAAGTCTTTTCTTCCAAATGGAAAGAGCTTTCTCATCCAAACGGAGAACAATGTTTCATCTGAACGCATGAAAAATTTTGGCGTTTTTCATAGGTGAGTTGAATCTGAACCCTAGATGGATTAGCAAGCCTATAAATACCTTATGTGTGAAAATTTCATCACGTAGATAGAGAGTTGAGAATTTTTTATGAGAGAGCCTGCTCTTATAACAGTCTTATTTGAGTACTTTGATGCTCTTATGAATCCTATAGCCTAAATTCATATTTAGATTAGGAGTTGATATAATCCCTAAGAAAGAGTCCCCAAGGTGATTGTGATGCATTTTGCATTCTAAGAGAAAGTCTTAGGTTGACTTTTTACCACACCATTGTTACATGTTGATCTATGGGAGGTCATATTGGTGGTAAAAGTGATTATTGTGAATAAGTCACTGGTGAAGATGCCATCAGACTGTACAGGACATTACTGGAAAGGACCGTAGACGAATTCACTAACGGTGGAAGACTACGATGGACTGTAGTAAGATTAGTATTCTGAGGTCTAGTGTTTTTTTTTGTACTGGATTGGATTCATAGGGATTTCTTGCAGGGGGTGGGATTTTTTTCAAGAGCGTTTTTCACGTAAGACTTGGTGTAGCTCTCTCTCTCTCTCTCTCTATATATATATATATATATTGTATTTGATATTATACTTGTTTGATATATTTTTTATTATTTAGTAGTTGGCCTATTTATTTGCGGAATCTGGTATTAAATTTATATCTAAGAACAATCGGTTTACCGTTAAGTTCAAGGATTCTCGTCTAGTTAACTTGGTTAATTAGAAAAATTAATTTGGGGCTAACTGCGTTACTTTGTAGGACAATTAGTTAATTAAAATTAATTTAGTTGATTAATTGAGACCCTAAATCGCCTCAGTCCCACCAAGCAACGCCGAAAGAATCCCACTCGACTACCACAAGAATCCAATTGCACTTTCGCCACTTCCGATGTACCCTCTTTTCTCCTTCCACAAATAATAGGGTTTTGTGGCCAATCTTCCTTCTTTGCAACATTCGCATGTGAACGAGAAGTAGTGGTATCCTTCTCTGTAGAGTCCCCTCACAACCACCTTAAGAGGGGTGCCTCCTCCGACGACTCACCCCCAAACAATTGTTCTGGAAAACAAACAGACTCAAAGATTGACACAGAACAAACCTCAACGTAAACAAAACATCCTTTGAAAGTCTGATTACGAACAGCCTTCCACCCTCGAGCTCCATCATCTCGATATCTAACAAACCCCATCAACCATCAATGCAACCTCAAGAATGTCGCAGATCCACATAAAATCTGCAAACTCCGACAAAACATAACGCATTGTATCAATTCCATACTCAAATAGCTGCCACTTCACCACTCCATCTACTTCCTGTCACTGGAGCTCGAACAATCTCCATTGATATGAACCTTAACCGTACTCCTACAGTGGTAGACTCCTAAAACCTCACTACCCCTTGATCATGCCGATCTCATCTGCCTGGTCTCCTTCCAGTAGTCTATACCAGTGAATAACAGTCTGCACCAAAAGCTGCCACAGGCATTATAACTTACCATCCTCCTAATGTTTAATTCCTAACTGTTATTATTAAATTCTTATATTATTAGATCTATGATAAATTTTCGTGCAAATCATGACATATACTAACATAAAATGCTTCGATCCGATCCAATGATTAATAAATTCCTCAAATTTTCAGATCTCTGACCACTAACTGAAGTTACTGAACTACTAGAATCAGACGCTGCATTCAAGTTGCATAGAATTCCTTGAATTCCTTTTGTTGAACAGAGAAACTAAAGTTCAAGACCTAATTAGGAAAGGAAATGTGGGTTAGTTGTGTTCTACCTTCTGGCTGACCCACAAGTAATGCTTTGGGGTGATACATCAAAATTTCCATACTTCAGATTTAGATGGTTTTTTATGGTGTAATGTATTATTCCCTAGTTTACAGGAAGAACATATCTGTATTAAATTGTGATAGTTATGTGAGGCTATATAATCACATTGGTTGGTCACGTCTTATGTAACTCATAATTCCCTAGTTCACAAGGAGTGTATGCAATGAAAGTATGAAACTGCAATTTATTTTCTTACATAGAATTATTTAGTTATTTTTCACCACATGCTAGTAGTCCTTGGGGAGAAATGGGGTTTTGAATTGCACTGGCAATTACTTATAGAAAAAAATTGCACTGATAATTATTGCTTTTAGGAAGCTGCCATTTGTTGGTTTAAATGGCATTCTTAAGCAAAACTTTGCTCCTCTTCGGTATTGTTCTGCTGTTGGCAGCAAGTGGTGATAATGTTAAATGGTACTCGTGGAGTGTCATCTTTATTCATAGGTATTCTCTGACACATGAGGCCACTTTTAGCTTTGGAGATCTCTTGATGCAATTCATGCTTATAATAAACATGATATGTATCGAGGGAAAACAGGAAGGCAGATGTGTGTGGCATTTGGATTCATTCTGACTGCTGTTTTGTCTAGAATTTGCATTTTTTGGGTAGGACCACAGGAAAAAAAAAAAAAAAGAACATCATCTGTAAAATTTGGATTTCAATTAGAGAGATTCATTATCAAGCTCTAGGAAAGTTTCTGAATTTGAACCTTACCATATGTGCATTTTTTCTCATCAGGTATGGCATAATATCATATGGCTTGGGCATCTTGAAAGAGGGAGGCAGATTCAAGGTTATGACGAAATAAGACTAGTGGAAAAAACACTAGTAATTTTCTTCTTTCTGTAATCTACATAATACTTTGTTACAGAAAAAGATACCCCCAATATATATGTTTGTGTGTATATGTGAAGGCTGATATTGACTTGATTATCTCTTTGTTGTATTTCATATTGCATGGTATGTAGAATGCTTGTTTGTTAGAACTGGAATTCTTGCTGTAAGAACATGTTCTCATGTATTCATTGTAAGTTTGGATGAGAATCACTGAATCAGTAAGGTTTACTTAATAAAAGCAATTGCTTTTATTTGTACTGCATTTCACAACTTTCTCTGACCGGTGCCAAAGAGGGAGATAAAGAGAAGCTCACGTTGTAATTTAATTTGAGGGTTGCTGGGGGAAAGAAATTTGGTTATGCTTTGAACGAAGTCGGATTTGACCCCAGATATTATATTGAACATTCTTCTGAGTCTCTAGACACATCGCTTGACAAGCTCTATAAACTGTGTCATGATCTGTTTATTATCTGTAATCTATCTTAGCAAAATCTCTTGCATTACTAGAGAGAAGGCGAGCGAGGAATTTTACTTCTTGTAGCTTTTCTCGAGTGGGAGAGATTTTCTTTCCCCAAAGGTGAGTGGTTAAAAGTAATAATGGTTATTAGTGGTACTAGTTTGTATATCTATTTATTTATTTTTTCGGAGGGGCGAGGAATCTTAGTGATGTTATGAGATGTTTGAGAGAACCTGACACATTAAAGTCTTTCACAGAATCTGCTTTTGTAGAAATCTTCAGCAAAATTGTGCCGTGAAGCGTAAGGAGTATGACTACATTAGAACCGTCTTATCTTGGATTTCATTTGCCCTTTTGCCAATGTTGATCACATTTGGGGATGATGGGGAGTTTTGTTACAATTATTGCATGGTGTGATGGATGCTGGGATTTGCATTTTAGGAGGCCAGATATTGGTTTATGAAATGTCTCCTTTGGATAAGAAACTTAGTTTCAAAGCAGTTGATATGCTATTTCTCTCTATGAAACGGACATCTTATCGGGGAATAAGAAATTGCAAGAGAGAATGGACTAGGGTGAGAAGCTCACCCCTCTCGGAAACGGGCAAATGACAAATTGCTTGGGTTACTGATTGAAGTGAGTGAACACTGATAGATCCAGGTGGGATTTGTTCTGTAGTCCAACAGAAATTGAACTGAGATTAACAGAACTTGTTGCAGTTCCAATTCTCACTTAGCCTTCAATTGGGATGAATTGGTCCTTAGTGTGATGAAGGGAATTTGAAATGCACCAACAGTTCTTTGTTGCAGATTCCAATTCTCTCGAACAGTCTATATGGAGGAATATGTTGTGTGAGAAATTTTGATTTGGAAATCCTTCTTGCACCTGGGCAGTTGAGCTGTTCTATCACTACCTCTGCAGTTAAGGTAAGTGCCATATTACTGAAATAGCACCCCAGATGGAATAATATGACATCCTCAATTGAGTGAGTGCCATACATTAGAATTAGGTAGTCGAAAGTTTGGCTTGTTTGGAGTCAATTCCTACCTATATTTTTTGGCCATTTTGGTTTCAGTCACTTGGGCAGGGTAGTAAATGCAGTCTCTCGGACTTTTATCCCAGCTGAATACCTTATGTATATGTTATGATAACCCTAAACCATAATCTGGACACAGAAGTATCTGCTCAGAGGGTTTCAAACTTTCAATAGATCTTTCTGAATCCCTTTAAGTGAATATAAATTATATTTTTTTTGTCCCAATTTAAATCTCATAAAAATATTTGTTAAACCGATTGGATATGGATTTTAGGATCTGATTCGGATATATATATATATATATATATGTATATTGACTCTTGTTTTTGGATAGATTAATCACACATTTTACTCTTAATCTCTCATATGGAGAGGTGGAGGAGATACCAATCAAGTTAGAGCTTCTCGGTTTAGAAAAAAAGCTTAGATAATAAAACAATATTACACTTCTCAAATTACTATTCCAAATAATGTGGAGTGGCATTAATTACATGTTTTTAATATACTATTAGTATTATTGTGTCACATTATTTGAGATAAAAAAAACTTGAAATACATATTTAGGAAGCGTAACATTTTTTTGGATGATATCCTAAAGATTTCTAGTTTTACCCTTCCACTAAATTTTTTTCTTAACCGATCTGATTCAAATTATTCCTGATTTCATTCGTATTTGACCAATGGTAACTCTTGCTCATTTAAGTTTTAGTTTTAGGTATATCACACACATACACACTTTGTCTTTTAAAGTGACTTAAATCCTCAACCTTTTATGTAGAGAAGTAGAAAAGATACCAAATAAGTTAGAGATTGCTAGTGTTATCATTTAGATTAAATGACGTCACTTCAATTATATATAAGGAATATTATATTGCAAACACAGATATATATATATATATATTAATGTATGTATGTGTGTGTGTGTGTATGTATTCACACACACTTTTGGTGGTTGTCTATCTTAGTAAACCTTATTTTAATAGTTAAAACACTTAGGATGCCAAATTAAAAGCACGATGTATTATTTGACAAAATTGGGTATGGTGTGGACTTTAATGGAGAGAACACAGCGCAACTAACCGACCCATTGCTCCATGTTCTAAGTTTCCGTTCTCATGCATTTCGTGGATTAAATATGAAGAAAATGGAAGACAGGTTTGAACTTTCGATAACGGAAAACCTGATTTCTAGGGTTGACTCTGACTGGTTTTTATGAACATTTCTCTGGAATTCTTGGATCTCGGGTTCCTTACTAATATAATATATGCAGCACAGCTTCAATTTTCAATCCAAGACATGGAACTCTTCCAATGAGTTCTCAGATTCAACGCCTTTGTCCTCCTCGTGCGCATCTTTTTTAATATTGTCTTGCTCATTTTAATCTATTTTTCTATGCCCTTCCCAATTAGTACGTTTCATAACAACAATCAAGTCTTGCTTTCTTGCCTGCTTCGGGCAACTTTCAATTTCTACTTTTTTGGCCAAGTTTTTAAAATAAATTTTCTGTTGATTTTGCTTTTCCAAAGCATACAAAAGTAAATTTATTGATATGCAACCTTGGTTAGCATTTTTCTTTTCTTTCAAAGCAATGACAAGATTGCTTCATTACAATTTAAGTCGCAAAAATAATTTCGTCATTAAGTTGATAAAGTTGTGTATATCTAATTATCTTCAATGAGTCAATGACAAGAGTCTTGTGCAATGACACCTGCCTCTTTTCATTTTGCATTTTGAAAAAAATCACAAACTCCCACTTCGTTTTTTCTTATTTGATTAAAAAGTTTGCAATTTCTTCTCAGGATACAAGTGAAATATTAATAAGTCGTGTATTTTATATCTATCAATTCAATATAAATTTTGATAAATAAAATAATGTCGGCCAATTCCATTTTTTTTAAATAGTATAATTAATCGTTATGGTTAATAATATTAAATTCTTACTAATTCTCCTTTTATTTGTGCAGAGACCCATTTTTTTTTTCTTTAATGGGATTTAACCATGGTAAAGGGGAGCCCATCTCCTATGCATTGGTCCACTCACCATATGGGAAATTTTAATGGAGAATTTGCATAATAACAAAAATTTGAACGAATGTCAAATTTTAAGTACGATTCGTTTAACACTTGAGATTGTTCTTTTAATTCGGATGAACATTTCTGCAAAGACTTGATGTCATTGGATCGCTGTTGATTTTGTTAACTTCTAAATCATAAATAGTAAAATAAAAACAAGTGAAACTAACATAGGTATCTAAATAATTTAGTTAAGAAAAAAATAGATGATTACATGATTGATCAAGATTTTAATTTTTTTAAGACTGAGGGAGTTAATGGTAATTTTAGAAGTAAAATATTAGGTGGCAGACAGTTTAGCGGGTGAAGCGGTTGGTTGAGGCATGGATACGTATATATCTTGACTTTTTCTTTGAATGGAGCAGGAGCAGAAACAACGGAGGGGACGGAGGAGAGGGAGGGCCCAACCATCAAAGCGGCGCAACCATTGTGCCGTAATGGGTTGACCAACGATGGCCCTCACGTGACCCCAGCTGTTCCCACAATAGGCTCAATAGCCTTTATATCAGTGGGTCCTACCCTCCACGCATGGGTGGTGTCTCTCTCTCTGTTCTTTCATGTATCATCGTCATCTTTTGCTGTCCGTCTTTTTGTACTCTTTTTTTATGTCCAAAACTCTCATTCTCAAAGCCACACGGACAAGCCCCACGCGCCTGCATATGTATATATATATATATACAGACACACGCATATACCCAATAGTCAAAGGTGGGGTTGCAATTTGGTTGCACTAATTTTAATTCCAACTCAAATTTTGACTGGTTTATATTAAATTCCGTCCTATATAAGGATTTGATCTTTATTTCATGGAAGACCTTTTGGCTACTATCAAAGAGAATTTTTAAACTTTGCAAAAGTTTTTCTCTATGTTCATGATTCATACATAGATCATATCCATTGCATAAGAATCTGAATTTCATCTTCTACATTATTTTTGGAGTACAAATTTGTAGAGTTCAAGTTTATGCAATCGATAGAATTCGAGATTGCATAGAGTTCACAATTGTGATTAGAGTTTGTCATCTGTGGAGTTCGAAGCAGCAGATACACTTGGAGAATACTTGAGGATTCAAGTTTGAGAAGATTCAAATTGTCAACAAGGCTTGAGGGATTAAGTCGATATTTGTATAGAATCTGTAATCATCAAACTTCTTCTAGTAGATTCACATTTAGGTTAGCGTCCCGAGGTTTTTCAAAGTAGATACAGTTTCTGTGGTGATCTCATTGACAACAAATTCGGTGCACAATCTCTATATTTTACTATGGCTTTATTTATTATTGCTATAGTTAATCATTGCATGCCATTGAATTTTATTGCACACACTAGAACTTTAATCCTCACATAATCAAAGTGATAACTTGATTCTCATTGAAGCAAGTTAAGATTACAGTTAACCAATATATTTTTAATTTGCTAATTAGACCTATTCACTCTCTTTAGGTCTAAGTCTTGACGTCTAGACATACATTGGGCCTTTTAAAGTGGTATCAGAGCAAAAATTTTAGGCAGTAGATTGATCTCATTTTTTTTTTCTAGATGGATAGTATACATGAAGGCAATGATGACAATGAAGAACAACAATTCTTAGCCTTCAAAGTCACCAAAAAAATAATAGATACTTCAATACTTCCTGCTGATAGTGAACAAAATGATGATGGTGATGAGACAGAAGATAGTGAGAATGAAGAATAAGAGAGAGAGAGATACAAATTGCTTCCAAGCAATTGTATTTAGAATCATTCAAGCTCAAGAAAGCAAATTTGAGTTTAGTTGCAAAACTCAAATTGAACGAAAAAGAGAAGAATACAATGCATGCTGACGATGCACTCTCAAGTTAGTTCAAGTCTCAAAGAGCAACTCTATATGAGAAGCTCAATATTGTGGAGCAAGAGCGAAATTCCTTAGTTGGGGAGGTTGAAAATCTAAAGAAGAGTCTAGGCTCTACTGATGTTGAAAATAAGAACCTGAAAGCAAAAGTTCAACACTTTGATCTCAAGTTAAAGAAAGCTAAGGAAATCAAAGTCACAATTGAGGACAGATCTAATAAATTGGGTAAAATGTTAAATATTTTCCAAGTCAAGAATGACAAGGTTGGTTTAGGTTATAACGCTTTCAAAGACCCTAAAAATCCTATTGTGACCAATCAAGAAGAACATGCTACTCTCAAGCCTGTGGTGTTTGTCCTTCCAAACCCCACTGATGCTCATTCTTGATACTCTCACCTAAATTCTCTTCATTCGAGCATCTAAACCCAAAAATCTCTCGGAATTTCAATCTTTGTACTCATCTAGAAGCTGAACATCTTCAAGGTGGTTGGTGTTAACCGACTAATGGTTCTAGCCACCAATGATAGCCGCGAGTTGGAGGTCTTTTAAACTCAACACTATTAAAGGAATCATGAAGGAAATACCATATGAATAGAAAGAAATGAATAAATATGATAGATAGGGAGACTTTTGAATGACCACACTGGCATTAACAACATCAAGAAACTTCAGATCTATTGTTTAAAAGTATTTAGAACTAAACAACTCATTGTTATAGTCCCATATCAGAAAAGGACCCTTATTCTTGGTTATCTCATTCTATAAAAAGTCCTTTAATGTCTTGTGTCTTAATTGTAGTGCATCATTACTATAACACATGTCAACAAAAAATAAGAGTTTGAACTTTAAAATGATAAAGTTAAAATTTTGTTTAACCCGCTGTGTATCGAGCAACCCGAGTAAACCCAAAACTAAGTTTGTGTTGAGCTCGGGTTGGTGTGTTCAAGTTATAGACAGGCTTAGAAACCTTGTCTTATAGTTCGGGTTGAGCCAAGGCAAGCTTCAAGCTCAGCCTAACCCGTTGGAACTGCATCCTTATTTAAACGTTATTTTTACTAATATGACATTTAAACGCATTAAGTGAGTCTTTTCATTCATTATATGTATATATATATATATATGTGTGTGTGTGTGTGTATGTGTGTGTGTTGCCCATAAATATATCTAAAAGGGAATTGAATCGAGTATTTGATTTTTTTTGCAGATTAATAAAGTATATTAAATTTAATTTAAACAATCGACAATATAAACAAAAATGAAGAGAGTGTGAAAAGGAACACCAATATTTTTATAAGATTCAAATAATCCTACATTCTTGACTCTAGTTTCTTACTTAAGTGATCTACTAATGAGTTACTTGCAAGTGGAGATCAAACCTTTATATAAGAAGAACACCTAACTATTTTTCCAACAAGTTTCCTTTGTCTCACTGTTAGGATGTCTGCTCTTACATCCAAGATATTTTGCTCTTATTTAATAAATTAGAATTATTATTATTGAGTTTCATATTATCGTACATGTGGATGTTATTATTTTATACCATGAGATGGTTACTCATTTAATTGTTATTGGAAATAGTTCATGTATATAAATGAGATTTATGTACAGGAAATATGAACTTATGATCAAGCAATTCTAGAATTATTCGCAGTCATTGATGAGACTGGACATCTTGTTTGTAAGACTGTAATACACTTGACTCCTATGTGACTGGTGGACTATGGGTTATAGTACTAATGTATTTGGAATATACTGAACTGTATCACTATAAGAAACACGTCATACAAAACTGTCATCTTTGATATAATTTTTATATTCACTATTCGCAGCAAGCTCTTAATCTTAAGAGAATAGTGGACTCAAGTTCTTAATGGTGGTGATTTTGAGTTACTAATGAGTAAGGTCTCTTAGATCAACACCTCAGTATCTTGAAAAATTATTGTTTAGACTTTGAGAACATATTCTCAAGATGGAATCTACACTCTAAATTAGAGAGAATGATATCAAAAATATATTAATTCAATTGATTAATCACTGAAATCCAGATCCGATTTTTTCAATAAATTGTTTATTAAGATGTTGACCAATTTATAGTGATTAATAATTAGTGAATTGAGTTGTAAAAATAATTAGGAATTGATTTGACGATGTATAAACTTAAATCCTAATTATTGATATCCAGGTTGAGGTGGCCCACTATATATGTTTAGTGATTATGAGTTTTTCTCTATTTCACCAAATTAGAGTGAAATTCTAATTATTTAGTAGAATTAATTAAGAGTTAATTAAAAAATAATTTACTAATTCGAGCTAATTTGGTGGGACCCTAGATCCCTCATTTTGTCTTAATTTTACAAACCCCTATAAATATGTGATTTAAAGGAGATAACCATATACAAAAAGCTAATATATTATTTTCCTGTAAGAGTGTAAAAGAGGAGTCCACTCTCCTCTCTGGTGTACGGTTTGCATAGAGAGAAAAGAAAAGAAAACATATAGGAGTAAGAGAAGGAAGATTGCATCAATCTCTTCAAGAAGGCTTATTCGGCAATCAAAATTATTAAGAACAAGGTAATCATAACCCTCTTTTAAAGATTGTATGATTCATGTAAAGAAAAATATTCGAATAAATTTTTGAAATCGCTTCTACTGTAGTTACGAACCCAACAACAAGAGTAACTAACCCTCACAAATTCACACATTCAATGAGATAAAGGTTTACAATAGATGATACTCCATTCTAGGGAAGATTTACAATGAAGCTCTCTTTCTTCTAATAACTAATCAATAAATGCACAGAACATTTAAGGGTCTAGGAATTTTGAGAGTGAGATTGAAATTCAAAGCTTTCTCAAATCAATGTAGTAAATGTAGCAATGAATGCTATTTGATCATCTATTGCATACACATTTCAAAAATATGGTCATTAGAAACAAAATCTAGCCGTTGTGAGCTTTCAAATTACTTTAAAATTTGATCGTTACAGAACCAACGCAAAAAATTCAGCCGGCTAATTCACTCATTCAGTCGACTATCAGTCAACTGATTTGTCATAGTTTATTAAATAGTTGACTGATTCAAACATTGAGTCAATTGATTTCCTCAAAAATGAAATTTCATGAACTTGTTTAATATTTAGTTGTCTTAAATTGAGTCGATTACTTTTTACACATTGGAATAGGCTTAGGCATCGATTGAATTCAGTCGATTGGCTCATATGTTAAGTCGACTGATTTTGACAGTTCTAAAATTTTGCGTATTTTATTACAATTTAAGTAACTTTAAATTCATTGATTTTTTAAAACATGTGATGGACCATTAGGTTATTTGAAAAATCATTTTCTCAATTAAACCCAATTAGCATTTTGATGAATCATATCCTAAATCATTCAAAAATCCAAAATAAAGTGAAAGAAAAAGCTTAACGTGAGCTCTTGAGACCTGAATGCTTCCACTTCACTTGTATTGTTCAAGATTGCTTGGCTTTTAGAGTGATTGAACTTTTGAGTTTTAGTCAATCTTCTCTTAAATTAAATAAACCTATTTGTATTAACATCTAGGATAATCCATCAGGGCGTTAATCAATGCCCTTAGTTTAAAACTTTTAAGGCTAACTATATAAAATTGTAAACTTTTACTAAACTCTTAGAACATTTTTAAGTGCTTATTAACAGAAAATCATTTGGGATCCAATTTAGAGCGTGCCGCACACGCGTCTTCCGCAAAGAGTGGGGCAAGATATTTTCTCATTTGATAATCTTTGTTTGGCTAATGCCAACCCGCAGAAGTCACTCCACTCCCCGATGTGCCGCGGGAAGAGAGAGAGAAAATTTAGTTCAAAGCGTTTGCCCCATTTGACCGACAAATTCTTAAACCTACCCTTAATTAATTATTATTATTTATTAATCCTTCGTTTTAAGCTAGTTAATTTTTTTTATTCCAATCCCAATTAATTAAAATCTCAAATTCGTTTGAGGTTGATAACATTGCTCTTACTATGTTAATAAATTTTTTTCCTAAGAATTCACATAAAATTCTAAATTCATTTCATTTTTCACGACAATAAAAATTACGTTTGAAATATATTTTCAAATAGTAACTTTATCAATCATCTCTTTATGCATTTAAAGAACAAATATCAAACACTCATTCGAGTTTGTTAGTTTGATATACATTGATGATTTATTTTTTAACAACTTAACACTTTTAAAATAATTAGGGATCTAACAAGGTCAATCCAATTTTGTTAAATCATCCAGATTTTGGAAAATCAACCCTTTTGAAATAACTCTTAGGTTTACTAAATGAAACCTGTGAATTCGGTACAAATCATCTGAGTCTTGTTAGAGTTGCCCATGGCCATGGTTGATGGATGGTTATTCTACAAATGCATAGAACCACCTTGACCCAAAGTTCACAGTTCAAAGTTCAATACCTCAATGCAAGTAAAGTGTAGGGGAATGGAAAACAAATCCTCAAATTTAGACTTAAAAATAGAAATTCAATTCCCAGAAGACAGTCCCCTGAATAATAGACTTTTTCAAATGCATAGTGGCAGCTGAGCTGTGGTTAAAACCTTTCTCTAATCTGTTGCTGGAACTACATTTCCTCAGAATTTAACCTTTCCCTCATCAATGCATAAAACCAAATGACTTCTAATTCTCTCTGCATGCTAAAAGAAGAAATGGATGACAATTCCAGAAATTAGACTGGTGGAGGAAAATACTGTTGGCTGGAACAAAAACAAAAAACACACCACCACAAAATAAGATCAACAGATATTTATCATGCAATTTGACATGAACAAACAATTCAGAAAACATTGCTTTAGAAGATAAATTGAGGGATAACAAGAAGAGTTGAGCGAAAATAAAAAACCCAAAATTGGTTGTTGCAGCCTTCTCCCACAAACCCCAAAAATAAAGGAAGAAAACAAAGGTTTTGATAGTTCAACTGTACAATTAACAAAAGTAACTTCTTCTCTACTGCCCTATGTTGTCACTGCCTGAATCCATTAGAATTGTTAGCCTTCTTGCTGTCTTCAAAAACTCACTGCAACAATAGCAACAAAAAGAAATGCTGTTAATATTCCATAAAACCAGTGGGCTCTAATTGAAAAAAAAGAAAAGAAAAAAAAAGGCTGTTAAATTATATTTTCAAAAAAAAAAAAAAGAGAGAAGAAAGATGCTGAATGTGTACCTGAAGGATTCATCTCCAGTGTGTTTAACGGCACCTGCTGCATCCCGGTAGAGCACATTGCTTAGCATCTCTGATCTTTCTATGCTGAACATGCTGGCTAGCTTGCCGTATAGCTCTTCGTATGACCCAAGGACTGACAAGTCAAGAGTCCGGCCCACATCCTCTGATTCCATGAACACCTTACAGTGACCAGTCTCCAACCCAAACTCCGATTTTTGGTGATCTTTGTACCAGGGATACCCTTCATCCGATGAGTTCTCTGGTGGACCATTCTGGAGAACTGCTGATCCTGAACCATCAGAGAAATTTGCTGTCTTCTCTGTATTCCCATCTGATGAATTGTTTCCAACTGTATCCCCAGAGCAGCTCTGAGAGATCTGCTGCTCAGTGAGAATGGGTTGACCAAATAGCAAGAACATAGGTGTCTTGATATCATTATTTTTCTTTGAATTTTGAGTAGCACTTCCAATTGTCAGCAAGCAAGATATATTCTCACTGTTTTCAGGATTGTCCACGAAGCTGCTGGTAGGAATTCTAGGTGGTGCAGCATGATCAAGCTGCTGAAACTCAACCGGAAACAGCCCCGACTGCAGTTTGCTGAAGTGGAGATCCGATGAAGATAGTCCAAATTGAGTATGCCTGGCTCCCTGTATGCCTGCAGGAATGCTGTCTGATATACAACACAAGGGGCTGCTGGGCCTGAGGGGGTTGCCAAAAAGTGATGGCATTGGAAATTGCCCAACAAGAGGGAAATCTGGAGGTTGCAGAAGCCGCAACTTCTTTCTTGGTGGTGAGAAGGGGGAGAGATGGATGGTGGGCATGTTTGACACCAATTCAACCAACCATGGGCTAACTCGCTTCACATTCTGAAGTAAATCTGGCTCATCCCACGCTACCTGCAAGATATAGTTTAGCCAAGAAGATGTCAGAACCATTCGAACAATTAAACAAACTAATTGTTGATTAGAAGAATCCATAGGCAGGACTATTTAAATGGCACACTCTAAGCAAGAAGCATGCCTTGTTTTGGAAGGCTTGCGGGGGCCGGAGAGTTTATCCATTGACGAAATTGGAACAATGTTCAGTGAGCGGAGTTTTCTTCGTATGAAAAAAAATCCTTATCTATTTCAAAGAACTTTTCCCTTCAAATGGGTTATAAACTACAGACCATTTGCAGCCAAAGCAACTTTGTCAGTTACGCAGTTTATGAGTCTAAGCATTGCATTCTATTCGAATAAGACTTATAAGAAATTTAGAAAGTTTTACTTCATCCTACATGCTATACTGGATTCAAGTATTTATACTCCAAGACATATTTATATGACGAAAAAAACGTAGAGAACCTTTCTGTTTTCACGTGTAATGTGTTTTTCGTGGATGCATCATTACATGCACACAAACACAACAAACACGCACGGACCACCTATATATATTCAATCTATACATAACAGGAACATTACATTAGTAGGTTATGCAGTGCTGCCAGTTTAAACTAACCATATGATAAAATGAGACAATTTGGTGCTTCTCATTCAACCCTTTGAAATAGATATTAAGTTCGGATCATCTTGTTTTAAAAGGAAGAGTATCTAAATGAGAATGATAAGAACTTCCATATTCAATTTCTTAAACATTTCTCCTATCCCCAAACACATATACATGTACATATATGTGCCTTTCAAAGTAGAAAAAACCAAGTACTAATATCACATGAAATCGAATAAACAAACCAAAAAGGAAAAAAACGAAAGAAGGAAAAGAAAGAAAGAAAGAAAAACAAGAATACAAGTTTCCCAGAGAAGCAGATGCTTCCTGTAGTAGTAGAAAATTAATAATAATTCAGTTAAAAAAGTTGTTGCAGCAAGAGGAACCAAATTTAAATTATTTAAAGGCAAAACACTAGATACCATAGCAGTTATCATCCAGGTTCAGGCAAATGAAATAAAAGACGGATCTAACAACTGACAATTTACAGAAAAATCATTAGCTAAAAATCATTACAAATGGTACCTGGAGAAGCCGCCATGGAGAATTAGGCCACCGGATGGGATCGTCAACGTGAACATTAGAGATGGTCCCCATGAACCAGCTTATCCGAGACGAATCCTCAGTCTCAAAAGCCATTTTGAACCTCATCCCAGAGCACCACTGTATTCGCATTGCAGTTCTCACAGATGAAGCCTTCACACAAAACTCAGGAGTGCTAGCACGTGGATGGTAAACAACCTCAAAAGGTTGTCCATTGGCCGCAAGAGTTGCAGCTTCAATAACAGATTCAGCTTTCACTTTTCCCTTTCCCTTCAAAACCCCATTACAATTTCCATTCCCTCCATTACCATTTCGCATAAATTGATTCTCATCGAAAGGATAATAACCCCCATAAGGAGGGGCAAAAGTCCCACCTAATGTGTTCCATCCAGAAGGTGATTCTGGTCCACCACCAATTCCCCTCTTCGCCCGCCGAATCCCAACACAAAGATCCCCATTTTCTGCTCTCAAGAACACAATAGAATCCCCAGCAACAAGCTTCTTCTGGTTCACAAAATTACTCCATCCAGTAGTTAAAAGATGACGTCGGGGAGTACCTCTGTAAATATGCCTAAATTTCCAAATCTCTCCATGAACATCCTTTGCGAGGATGGTTTGAACTGGGGGTTCTGCCGAATAATCCAACCGCGGAAATATGGTCTCCGCACAGTACCGAGGTACAGAGAAACCTCCACCATTATTTGCATCAGACTGTGTCAAGGTCTTCGCAAATGAAGCAGGTTTCTCTTGACTCTCAATTTTATCAATTCCTAAAAACCCATCATCATCATCAAAATCACAATCGTTGTTTCTCAGCGGAACCAACTTCATCTTGGCGTAAACCTCATCCGTCTCAGTATCGGCCATATATTTTATGGCAGATACTCTACAAAGTACGAGTGCAGGAATTCTCGGAAAATTCCCAAAATCAATATTCCCCTGGGCATGTTCCGCGTGACCCTGAGGGAAGTAAAACACCTTCGAGTTCAATGGAGGCATCTGTACCATCCCGCCAGCACAGGCGTGCCATAATTGCGAATCCAGGCACTTCTCTACTTCATTCATCGGTTTATTCACTGAATTCATGACCGTAATCATTGCAATCTAAGCCTTTGAAGCAAATAATTCCTTCTTTGGTTAATGATGAATGCTGTAACCATAACAAGACAACACAAATTTTAGTAATAAAGCACGCACTTGCAGTAAACAAAAATCCGCTTGGTTGCCGAGAAAATACATGAAGCCGTAAGAAATTTCATTTTAATTGTACGCAAATTAGAACAAAAATGAAACAGAAAAACGCAAAATTTTCACCTATCTTCCTTTCCTTTCCTCCATTTTCTCAGTAACCACACAAAAAATGAGGAATATTACCTCCGTAGGGAAGCTGAAGAGTAGGACGACTCCTCTTAGTGTGAAGCACCGACTCTTGTTTGTCTTTCGAGACCAAAAGCCGAAAATCCACAGTAATGCACAAACCAAATACACGACTTTATTACATTTAAGCTTTCATAGAGACGTACACGTAACCATCATAAACAGAAACTCCTTCCGTCCGATTGATCTCAAATCAATCACAATTTTTCTCTCTCTAGAAACTCCACTAGATCTCGGTAGCCAGAGTCCAAAACAACTGAATTAGAACCAAAAACGATTCTGTTTTTTCTACTTCGAAAAAACAAACTTACTGTTTTGAAAATCAAGTGTAGAGATAGAGATAAGAGGAGTTTATGATACGAGTGATTGGAAGTGTGAGATAGAGAAAGAGTGAGACCACACGCTGTTATGTAGACCAATATGGACACGGTGACACAGAGCTGAAGCTTCGTTGCCGACCAGACGGTGGCAGAGAGAGAGAGAGAGTTTAGAAAGAGATTCGACGCAAAAGTCCAAAGGAAGCAGAGCTTTTTCGATGGTATTATTGTTTTGCAAGATTCCAAACAGCAGAGAGTCAAAAGACTATTCAGGTGATCGATCCAATTCTCTCTCTCTTCCTCTATCTTTCCCTGTTGTTTCCTTCTTATCTTTAATTCTACTTCCTTCTTCAGATCTGAATCTCCCCCATTAACGGTGTCAAACCCACTCTCATGTGAAGCAGTTGAAAATCACACTCTCTATTAGGGCTTTTTCTTTTCTCTTTTTAGGAAATAGGGTTCAAATTTTGACTATGACTCTTGGAACTCGTATTTATAATTTTATATATCAAATGGCCATCCAAACCTAGTAAAATTATGACAAAATTACATGATATAAGTTAAGGAATTTTTTAACTATTCGAGAATGTGATCGAACAATAAAAATAATTTAAATATTAAATTTAAATAATTTCTGTGTCGATTCGAACTTTATAGAATAATTCTGATAGAAAAGATTTAATTTAATGTCTTTTTTTAAAAAAAATTTAAACTTACTCTGATTACATTAGGTAACTTATAATTTGTATAAAATTTTGTGAAATTTTATAAGAATATAAATCGAAGAATGGTAAAATATGATTTTTGTAATAGATTATAAATAATTAGGATAAAATTTTGTTAAGTTTTAATTAAAAATATCTTATTTAGGAAAATAGAGTTTGATAAATATCTTTTAGTAATATTAGAAAATGGTTAGCACAATGTATTAGTCTACTGTTACGACAAGAAAAATTAGACGTATGTAGTCTTATTATCGTAATTAGAGAAAGGGTTGTTTAACTCATGATATCTAAATCACAATAAAACAATTTTATGATTGTGTCAAGACCTGTCCTCCTTGTCAATGTTTGTATTTGTTTTTTAAATATATTAAATATTTGAATAAACTCATTCCGTAGAGAATTTAATTAGAAAAATCAAATAATAAATCAAGAAGGCCAACTATTATTTAATTATAAGTTTAAAATATATATTTTTTCATACAATAACATTTCAAAAAAATAATAATGATTTCTCTTAATTACTTCGTCTAATTAACTTGAAATTTGAGTTTAGTTGACATAAAATTTGATGTTATAAATAGATACATTAATGTTAAAATTGGATCGATTTTATGCAATAATATACAACAAGACTAATTCTAGCATCGTAATCTTTGTAAATCTTACAATAATTTCATTTAATATGCACACGAGATCAAAATACAATAATGAGACAAACTTTATTTTTAACGTCCAATAATAAATTATAAAAATCTTGACAAGTAATCAAATTTATTGGTATATAAAAATTTACAAATTAAACAAAAAAGTTTAAGAAAATAAATACTTAAAAAAAAAAAGCTTTATGTTACATAAAAAACAACTTTAAATTTTTTTTAATAAAATATTAAAGGTGTTAAAAAAATGAACTTAATAAGAACAAAGATATAAATTTTTAAAAACATATAACCATTCATAATAAAATAAAGTCCAAAAAATCTTTTGTACACGTGATATCCACGCGCCACAAAACCAAGTTGACGCGATCTCGAAAATTGCGACAGCAGCGTGGATTGTATTATTTCATTTTGGAATTTGGATTAGAAAATGCAGAGAATTTATTAAATATTATAATAATAAATCTAATTAGTGTTTATTAATTAAATATTAAACACAAAATTTCCTTCTTTTTTTTTTGCTTCAAGTACGTTACTCTTTCAAACTTCTTTTAAAGCGCATACTCAAAACTTCAGAATATGCTTTTAGTCTTGTACATCATCTTCATATATTTTTTGAAATAAATCCAACGGTTGGATTCAAAGTGTAATTCCATTAATTCTGTCTTAAATTTCAGTTTTATATATATATATATATATTATCGAGTGACGTGGCAGTTTCTTATTTGTTATTTATTACTTAAATAGTATTTTTTTTTTTTCCATTTAAACTTCAGCAGAGTAATCAGTGCCTGTTTGGGCCATAAATGTGTGTTTAAATGATGTTTTAATTAGTATGAAAAACCTCCATCCTCATGCATTTCATATTTTAATATATAATTTAAATGATGTTTTGATCATGTTTTAATTTAAACTATGTACTATATGTCAGAATTTCATATACATAAATATGAAATTATTTTCTATACTATTTTATCACCCGACTTTCATTTACCAAACATGTCTTAACCAGGGACAATAAATAAAAAAATTAGCATTTATGTCTCTGGGACAGTAAAAAAAAAAAGACTTATGCTACCATTAGTTATAGAAGTAGGATATCTATGACTTGATTAATCCGTGTAATATATATGACTACACATGTATTATACGGATCAATCAAGTTTCAGATTTTTTACCTCTGTAACTAACCAAAATGGTCTTCTTAAAAAAAGTAAAAAATTATACTGATCTCTCATGAAGTTTTTGAAATTATGCCAACCTGCTTTACCTAATAATATATAAATATCTTACTCCAGTCAATTTTTGTCTTCAAAATAATAAAGTTATTCCTTTCATATTTTTTTTTTAAATTAACCAATCTTTTTTTCATTTTCAAATAAATATTGATAAAAATATTAAATTTATTTTTATATAAAATAAAAATAAGTTATTTACCTTAAATTTATTTTTAAATAAAAAAAATCTTTAAAAAAAATTTAGAAAAAATTGAAAAAAAATATAAATAAAATAAATAGTTTTATCATTTCGAAAAAAAATTAATTGAAATGCAGTAACTATATATTGTCAAATAAAACAGGAGAAATTAATATAATTTCAAAAATCTCGAAAGAGATAAATATAATTTATCAACAAAAAAAAAAAAATTGTATTAAGCCGAAACTCACCAGTTAACTATAGTTAATGAACCATAGTTAGGGAGTGGTCTGATTAACCATGGTCAGATTATGACACTATAGTCACCGGTTGTTGGGATGTGTTCCCGATTTTTTTGTTTGGGTACCAGATTTGGAGGGCGCATTGGACGAATGTGGAAAAAACAGTAACCAACGAAATTACGAGTTTACCCTCCAAGGGATTTAGGCATTATTTAAATAAATTTTTTTATTAATTAATCTGTAATTTGAGACGTCACATTATATTAATCTAGTTTTTGAGAGATTAAAGCAAGATAATGATCTTTGATTTAGGAATCGTTTGGGTAATTTGACAGTGACATTTAGGTTAAGAACAAGCTAATTTGACAATTATATAAGACATATGAAAAGACTAAAATTTTCGGTTTTCGACAATTGATTATGACTTTAGTTGGTTAAGAATACTTTTATTTTTATTTTTATTTTTTAAAATGTTTTATTTTGAGACAATATATTGAGAAAAAAATTATGAATTAACAGATGACTTAATTAAAATTAAATATCCAACGAATTCTTGATTGATGTGGTAGTTTAGATTAGTTTATGAGATTTCTCAAAAGTTTAGCAAGAAAAACAACATTAATTTATTAAATAAATTAAAATGAAAGTTTTTTTTTTGAATTATAAACAATATTCATTTTATTTAATTAATTACACTACCTTTTCACAACAAACATATAAACTTGACGTAGTTAATGTGATAATAATTTTATAAATTTATCTGTATTTATTTATTAAATTTTTGTTAAAATTTCAAATTTATAAAGACTGAATTGTCATTTAAAAAAACCTTAATTGTTGATATCAGCAACCAAAAAAAAAAATTGATTAGTAAAGGTCCATCATTTTAAGAGAGAATATGTGATAAACTGTTAAAAATATACCATCAATAATTATCAGAACAATCAATACCAAAGTCATATCTGAGTAGTACAAGTATACATTTTTTACGCAATTAGTGTTAATTCGATTCTCTCTTTTTCTATTATTGTATCAAAAAAAAAAAATTAGAACAAGGAAGAAAAGTATATGGTGCAAACACGTGAAAAGCTCAATGATCTCGAATAGATCACGAAATTATTAAATGATTCGAGACAATTAGTTCTGAGTAATAAAGAACTGTCATCTTTGTTCAACATGTTTGGTTTTTTGGAGACAAAAAAGGAAAAAAATAACTTTTGAGATGTTTAATGAACTTTTGAGGCCATAACCACTTTGAATGATAGAAAACTTCACCAAACAGGGTTAATTACGTATTGACAAAGTTGTCGGCATTGTACCATGGAAAGGAAGAATGGGGGATAAGAATTCAATTCTTATTACTTGGATTTAATTCCTTTATATTTTTCTTCTATAAACTTAATTGTTCGATTTAGACTTGGCACCTATTAATAGCAATGACAGCAATTCAATTGTGTTTCCAATATCATGAAAGTAGTTTGTTTATTTTTTTAGCATGAAATTAAATAAAATCCTTTTTTTTTGGTGCTTCATATTTGAAATTTTGATTTTGAGAATTGTTAATTGAGGAATGGATTCAATAAAATTGATTTTGACAAAAACAATTTGTTATTTAAATGTTTAATAAAAATTTTGAATTGTTACACATTTTACAAAATGCAACCAAGCATCCACATTTTTCATAAAATTATGTTTTATGTATCAATATCACATTTTGTGGGTAGCGTCTTAGCAATTGATATGAGTTACATTTTTATTTTTATTTAAATACTCTTTGACTTTTAAATTAGTGTTATTAAACGCAGCCTAATCAAGTGGGTTAATTTGATAAATCGGAGGTTAGACCCGTCTGGTATTGTAAATAGACTAATTAAGGAAGTGAACCGTTAAAAATCAGCCAACCTAGCCGATTTTATGATTTACACAGTATTCCAGTCGGCTGGGTGGTAGTGAACCGGATGGGTTATAAATAATTAAAGAAAGTGACTAAATAACCAAACTTTGTTTATTCTTTCAAGGTAAGTTCATGCCCTTGTTTTGTCTTTTTTGCATAACATGTCCTAAAATTAGAATTTAGGGATTCGAAATTGAGAAGAATAAAACTAATTAAAAAAATATAATTGAAATAGCAATGACAATGTAGAAACTTCTATAATATTAGGACTTTTTTATTATTGATTTATTAGGTATGATAATAAAATAACAAGTTCTGTTAATATTTTTTTATTTATTTATTGTGTTATAATCTGAGATATACTTAAAAACATATGTTTTATTTTTAGCATATTTTTAAATTTTAATACTATGATTGGTTTAATCGAATTTCTGACCCATTAATCCAATTTCTTTATCAAGTCAATATCATTTTTATTTATGATTTTTTTTTGTAATCGAATATCCAAACTGAGTTTGAAACTATGATTCAAATATCATTTTTATTTATGATTTTTTCTTGTAATCTCTGTATTCCACACGCGATGACATGTGCCTTCCACATCCTTTGAAAATTATACCAATATATATATATATATAAAATGTGCATTCCACATTGTACATGGTCTTATATAAAATAATTTCTCTCTCTCACTCTAAACAAGGAAAATTAGTTTGTGAATTATAAGACATTCTGGAGGATATCCTAACTAATTCCAAACAAACAGAAAGTGACCTTTTAACCAGACATTTTGGCAACCAAAATGGAAATGAATAGATGGGACAGAAACAGTTGGAGATGGAAACAAAACATCGATGGGGACATCCGCATCTGGCCCCTCTTTCTGTAGCTCCCTCTCCAAACAGCTTTACAAATTGACCTAACAAATAAATGTTTAGCGTGACCCTTCATCAATGTAGGTGGGCAAGTCTCCTACCTTCATTTTCATTTGCCTAGTCTATAGCCTATATAGCCTACATTTCACACCCACCCTAAATGTGAGTCTCGTTTTAAACCAATAAATATTTAACATATTAGATAAAAATATGAATTATAAACTAATGTATTTAAACCAATAAATATTTAACATATTAGATTAAAATATGAATTATAAACTAATGTATTAAACGCTTGTTAACTCAAATATAATACGTTTAGGGACCGATAAATATGACTCCACGTGGACATGGGTTTTCTTAAAATAAGAGGTTCTGGATAATCACGATTATGAATCGGGCTTGTATTTTATTCTTTAGACAATTGTAATAGTTGTGACTATAGCTTATTAATTATGTTGATGCAACTTTTTCTAGAAAATAAAAATAAAAAGGGGAGAAGAATATGAAAGAAATCTATTTCAAAAGGGGGGCAAAATTCTCTTGCAGATTCAATTAGAAGAAAATCAGACTTCTAAAACTTTTACATGAAAGTTAATCAAAATACTCGAATGTATTTTTCATTCATAATATGTTTTTTAAATGCAAGAAGATAATAACTAACAACAATTCTATTATCTTAACAACTACTAACCATAACTTCATTGTCTTGATAACTACCTAAAAAACCTACTAACACCCTACCACTAACCCATTCATTAAATAACTTATTATTAATTAAATTTTTTTTTTTTTAAGGAAGCGATGTTATGTTACAATTCATACTAATCAACCCAACTCAATCAACTTACAAAAACATAACTCAACTCAAGAGTCTTTTTAATATAAGTATTAGACAAATAACTCAGTCTAATTTATAATTTAATAAAATAAATAATAAAAAATAAGACATAGAACCATGACGTCTTTTTTAAAGGTGGCATCACTAACTTAAAGATATTATATATATATATATATATGTATAAATCAAAAATAGGCATGCATGATATCCTTACATTTTCGGCGCGCATGTATTCATACACGTGAGACCCAAACATTAAAAAGGTTGTCATGTTCTTATCTTTGTTAATAAGGGCTAGTTTGGAGAGGGACCCAAACATTAATGACTACCATCGTCATTTTGAAAGGTACGAATTGCACCAATAATGCTATCCATTAGTTTGAGTTCGAAAAGAGATGGCATCATTGATCCATATTGGGACTGAAGTTTCTGTGTCTTTGGTACAATTTTCTTTATTGTTGTGTATCCTTCTTGAACCTTTCCTTTTGTTACATAAAATAAGTACTACTCATTTTCTTCCTTGGTAAATATAAAATAAATACTTTACTTAATAGACTTAAAAACCAATGAATGGAAATATATATATATATATATATATTCTATTTTTACCTTTTTTTATACTATTTTCATTTTAATTTAGTGATTTTTCTATGTCCTTTACTTGTAGTATGTGATTTCACTTGCTAAAGTTTGGCACTACCTCTTGTGTCGCTTTAAGTTCCACATCGAATAAGAGTGAGGCATTGGCGTCGCTTATAAGTCTCAGTCATCTCCTCTCTTGCACAAGGCATTTTTTTTTTCTGAAAGAACAAAATCGTGCGGGCCATAAGACCTACGGGCAACCCAAAACGGACAATATTGTACTAGAGAACCTACCATGTGCCAGGATAAAAAAGTGCAGCATCACTACCTAATCAAATTTATGGAAAAAATTAGAATGATTGTGTCATCAGGCCAATTGACATGTTAAATTTGATCCAAAATCGACTCATTTATTGGGTTATGAATTAACTTGGATAAATGAATCTAAACTTTATTCATCTAATTCACTTATTAAAGCTTTTATAACTTTAAATTTTATTTTAAAATATTATTTATTATGAAAATTATTTTATAGTAATCAACAAACATATAAATTGCAATATACTAATATCATAATAGTTCCATTAAGTCATAAAAATATTTAAATTAAAAAGTAAAGTTGAAATAAATAGTTAATATGAAAATAAATATTAACAAATATTTTTAAAAAATTATAATAATTATGTAAGTATGGTGACTCATTCTTGGGGGAGGCGCTTCTTTTCTAATTTCAATTTTATTTATATTCTTCGTTCCCGACCTCGTCTAGAGGTTCACTCTAATCCCGATTCTGTCTTGTCCTGAATCTCAATTTTTTTTTTTTTTCAAAATAAGTTAAAACGTTTTTTTTATAATCAAATTAAAATTTTATTACTAAAACAAAAAACAAAAATAAATAATATGAGTATGATATAAGAAAAGTTAAAAATAATTTTATATAATGTGATTTATTGATAAAAGTAAAATGTACATAGAAATAAATAAAAAATATTAAATATATAAAGGAAACATGGTAACCATCCCCGATTCTATCTCAAACCATTTTGACAGTAAATCCAAAGTCATTCTATTTTTGGCAAAAAAATAATTTTGATATATCATTTTTGAAAACTATTTTTAAAAGAAAATTGAAAATAACAATTTTTTAGAAACAACTATAATAATTTTTCTTTTCTTTTCTTTTTTATGTTTTCAAAAATTTTAAATTCATTAGCTTTCAAAGACAATAAATTGATTGAAAAATAAAAATAATTTAAAAATATAAGTATTTAAAAAATTCTCATTGTTTTCGTTCTAAAAAAAATAAAGAAAGATTGGAAAATAGGACTCAAACTATAATAAAAGTATTTTACCACTAATTAAATATTAAAAAAATCAAAACAATTTAAATAGATATGAATCATCCAAAGACTTCTAAACATTCTAAAAATTCGTACAAAATTAGATTAAAGCCAATTTAAGTGTTAATGAAGAAGCCCGTCTCGTCGGTCCACGCGTACATTATAGGCACGCCGGAGATGCTAACGTGCGCAACTGGGGTAGTGTATATAGGCACGCGCAAGCTTGACATTGACAGTAACCGGACAAATTTACAACCGTACCTCATTGGACATATTTTGTGTCCTTGCCGGCAAATTAATCTTCCACGTGTCACTCAGTGATGGGAATAATGACATCTTTGTCCCCACGTACTGTGGAAATCTCGTCGGTGATGTAACGGGATGTGACAGATTTGTGCCCACCTGGAACTGGGACCATTTCAGAATCTCTGTCTGTTACACGACATGCAATGTTTGTTTGTTTGTTTGTTTTTTTCACTTGCGATAATTACATTTTTTATTTAATATTTTATAATTAAAAAAAGTAATTTTTAAAGTGTAAATTAAATTATAATTTTTTATATATTTTTTAACAATTAGGCAGATATTTTATTTTTGATTATTATATTAATTTTTAAAAAAGAATTTAAAATTATAGTAACATATCTTACTATTATACTTGACAAGTTACAAATATTTTTTCAGTTAATTTTTTTCTTTAAACTAATAAAATTGTTTCTTTAAATTTTTTAATTTTATATTTTTTTAGTTTTGACCATTTTTTTTCATTTTCAAAGAAATATTAATTAAAATTTTAAATTTATTTTTATATCAAATAAAAATAATCTTTAAAAAGACTTGGAAAAAATGGTTAAAATTAAAAAAATACAAAAAATTAAAATGAAATGAAAGAAGCAGTTTTATCATTTGAAAAAAAATTACTAGAAATAGGTATTTGTAGTTTGTAAAAAAAATATATGAAAAGTCAGTGTAATTGTAAAAAATTTCAAAAAAGATCAGTTTAATTTACATTTTCTAATATTATACTGATTTTTTTTTTATCAAAATTGTCAAGAGAATATATTAATGAAAAACATGAGTTTACTGTCTCTCTTTAGGAATAATTACTCTGACCTTTCTTATGATATACCATAATTATATGAACCACTCATGTAATTTTTGTAAAAATAAAGGAGGTCAGCATTATATACGTAGAAGGGTATTTTAGTCATATAATTTGTTTTGGTTGAAATCCTAACGTTGTTAATGACTAACTTCATACGAAAGATAAAATTTATATATTATTAATATAATATACAAGAGATTAGTGTAATTTTAAAAAATATAAAAAAGATCTCTATAATTTTTATATAACTTAGGGAAGGTTTGTGTAATTATTTATTTAATTTTTTATTAATACTAGTTCTTTTTTTTTAATACTAATGATATTATACTTTTTAAATTTGTAACTTAAATTTTTATTTTAAATAATCATAATAATATAATAATATATCGATGCTATGTCATTTAAGATACATATTTAAAAAGTGATATTTTGTTTTATTACAATGACGAGAGAGGTTTACATATACATCTACATATTGCATATTGCGGTTAGTGCTATAATAAATTGAAAATTTAGAAGTTCTTGCAAAATATGCGTTTTGGAACAGTTGTGTTAGATTTGGATTAATTTCTTTTCTTAAAGTAAAATAACAAAAATGTGTTTGAGAAAGTATTTTTAAAAATAGCTCGCTTTTAAGAAACAATTAAAGTAGTAATTATAATTTTAAAATTTTAAATTTTTTAAAATTTTAAATTTATTAAAATAATAAAAATATATACATTTTAATATTTTCATCTTTTTAACATTCTCAATTGTAAAGGACGTGGGTGTGAAAAAGCATTCATAATATATATATATTTTTTATAATGAATCGATAAGGTGGTATCTTGAATTAGCTTATAAGCAGAAGACTTTTCTCGTGATAGTCAGTTTCATCTTTTAAACTTTAACTTTCAATGATTGGAGCAGAGGGAAGTCAAACTCGAAATGCTTGAATTTTATTCTCAACGTCTTTACTGCTCAACACACTAGCAGAAGGAAGTCGAATTTGAAACGCTTGAATTTTATTCTCAATGTCTTTACTGCTCAAAACACCAACAGAAGGTGACAAAATCTAGATCTCACAAGTATTCTCAGTGTATAAATCAAATAGGAAAAAAGCAGAGTGAAATAAGAGAAAAGCAGAGAAAAGCATAGTGAACAGGCAAAAGCAAAATATCCTATATTGAAAATTAGAAATGTCCCACACCCATGAACTGATTACATCATCCCTTTTTATATTCAAGCTGGAACTAACTTGTAACTAACTAGTTAAACAAACTAACCAACAGTAAAAACAAATCAATACAACAGAATATTGTATTCTAATAGTCCCTGATCTGTCGTGGAAATCAATAAAATTACCAAACTAAACTAGTAGTATAGTAGAGAAGTAAGGGTCGAACCCACAGAGACTGTTAATTGTTTAAAAACCAAAGTTGAGATTAATTTTAATTCACATTCACAAAGAGTGGTTGTTTGTTGATTCTTTCTTAAAATTAAATGGGCACTATAATTAAAGCAAATATTTAATTGAATTAATGAAGAATCAAATTAAAAGAAGATTCCTAAGGTGTTGAATCCACCACTAATCTTGTAACTAGCTTCAATTGTATTAATTCTTGGGCCATTAAATTTGGATGTAAAAGATGTATTTTGGCTACAAGCCTCAATACAATCATCAAGAAAATCACGCACCAAAACCCTAAGCACGAATCATCTTTGGTCAACACAAATTGTCTACGCTAATTCTAAGGTCATAGTCACAATTTGTTTTCCCTGAGTTATGACTCGTCCTACGGTTTTGATGTATGTACACATATTACTATTGTATAACCACATAAACAAAATCACAAAAATTGATTATGTGAAACTGAATAATACGATTATTGTCTTAATAAAATCCCAATGTTATATAATCAACATCCAAAACTAATTAACACAAAAATAAAATACAAAGAAGCAATATTACTTGACTAGGGTTTCATCTAAACCCTAGGAATGGGAGAACTTAGCCCATGATAGTGGAAGAGAACACCATAGCCATGGAGTTCTTCATCTTCTTCTTTAGAGTTGTCTCCTTCCTTCTTCTCCTCCTCTCAATCTCCAAAGACGGCCTCCCTCTTTTCCAAAACCCTAGGTTACAATATTATCTCCCTTTTTTCCAAAAATACCCTTACAAAATAAGAATTTAGGAAAATAACATAAAATCCCGTAATTAGACATTAGGAGCCCAAAAAGAGAGTCTAAAGTGCTCCAAAATAGAGCCTATAATGCTAAAATAGGCCCTGGTCCACCAACATATGGACCAAGCCTCTCTTCTAACCCAAAATCACTTGTTTTCCACTTCTTTTAGCACTTCAAAGCCAAATGTTTTCCTTTTTGCTCCAAATCCACCACTAAATCATTAACTTTGTCAAGCTTTCTCTGCAAAAAGATAAAACAAGAATTAACTAGCAAATGCATATAAATTGGAGAAATTAAAATAATAAAAGTGCAAGAATATCTAGGGTTAACAAAATAAATATGCACTTTTTAACTAGTTATCAGTCCCCCTCAAGATGGAGAATAAATGTTAATAATTTCCATCTTGGAGAGTAAGCTGTGAAACTGAGCAGCCGAGCGGTTTGGTGAAGATGTCACTTAGTTGATGTGTTGAAATAACATGCAGAAGTTTAATGAGATTCTTCATCATCTTTTCTCTAACAATGTGGCAATCTATTTCAATGTGCTTTGTCCTTTCATGGAAGACAGGATTTGCTGCAATATGGAGAGTAGCCTTGTTGTCGTCACAAAACAACAATGCAAGTTGAGGATGTTTGATGTGAAATTCTTTTAACAAAGCAAGTAGCCATGTTAGCTCACAAGTGGTTGAGGCCATAGCCTTATACTCGGCCTTAGCTGATGATTTGGATACAGTTTGCTCCTTTTTAGATTTCCAGGAAATCAATGAGTCACCAAGGAAAACACAAAAACCTATGACTGATTTTCTTGAGTACACACAACCTGCCCAATCTGAATCACAAAAGGCTTTGAGATGAAAATCTGATTTTGAAGAGAAGAACAAGCCTTGAGTAGGTGCACCTTTCAAATACCTTAAGACCTTGTGAGCTGCATCAAGATGTGGTTGCCGTGGTTTGTCCATGTATTGACTTCAGATTTGGATTGCATAAGTCAAATCTGGGCGTGTTATAGTTAGGTATATTAACCTCCCTATCAACCTGCGGTAGCTAGAAGGATCACTGATTAAAGCACCGTTAGAAAAAGATAATTTTGTGTTTTGTTCCATAGGAAATTGGACTGGCTTTGCTACTAACATACCTGAGTCTTGGAGGATGTCTAAAGCATATTTTCTTTGGCACAAACTTATGCCTTGTTCAGATCTGGCCACTTCTAGGCCTAAAAAATATTTAAGAATTCCCAAGTCCTTTATCTTAAACTTGTTGTTTAGAAATGACTTTAAATCAACAATGGAATTCAGATTATTGCTTGCTAGTATTATGTCATCTACATAAACTAGTAAGACAATAAATGAATCAGAAGAGGACTTGATAAAGAGAAAGTGATCAGATGCAGACTTTGTGAATCCACACTCAATTATGGCAGAAGATAGTTTAGAAAACCATTGTCGTGAAGCTTGTCGTAAGCCATAAAGAGACTTCGTAAGCTTGCAGACCCGAGTATTTCCTTTTGTTGCAAATCCTGGTGGAATTTCCATATAAACTTTTTCATTAAGGTCCTGATCTGTCGTGGAAATCAATCAAATTACCAAACTAAACTACTAGTATAGTAGAGAAGTAAGGGTCGAACCCACAGAGACTGTTGATTGTTTAAAAACCTAAGTTGAGATTAATTTTAATTCAAATTCACAAAGAGTGATTGTTTGTTGATTCTTTCCTAAAATTAAATGAGAACTATAATTAAAATAAATATTTAGCTGAATTAATGATGAATCAAATTAAAAGAGGATTCCTAGAGTGTTGAATCCACCACTAATCTTGTAACTAGCTTCAATTGTATCAATTCTTGAGCCATTAAATTTGGATGTAAAAGATATATTTTGGCTACAAGCCTCAATACAATCATCAAGAAAATCATGCACCAAAACCCTAAGCACGAATCATCTTTGCTCAACACAAATTGTCTACGCTAATTCTAATGTCATAGTCACAATTTGTTTTCCCTGAGTTATGACTCGTCCTACGGTTTTGATGTATGTACACATATAACTATTGTATAACCACATAAACAAAATCACAGAAATTGATTATGTGAAACTGAATAATACGATCAATGCCTTAATAAAATCCCAACGTTATACAATCAACATCCAAAACTAATTAACACAAAAATAAAATACAAAGAAGCAATATTACTTGACTAGGGTTTCATCTAAACCCTAGGAATGAGAGAACTTAGCCCATGATAGTGGAAGAGGAGACCACTATAGCCATGGAGTTCTTCATCTTCTTCTTTAGAGTTGTCTCCTTCTTTCTTCTCTTCCTCTCTAGATCTCTAAGACGGCCTCCTCCCTTTTCCAAAACACTAGTTTACAATAATATCCCCTCTTTTCCAAAAATGCCCCCCTCCCCCAAAAATAAGAATTTAGGAAAAAATAATAAAATCCCGTAATTAGACATTAGGGGCCCAAAAAGGGAGTCTAAAGTGCTCCAAAATAAAGCCTATAATGCTAAAATAGGCCCTGGTCCACCAACATATGGTCCAAGCCTCTCTTCTAACCCAAAATCACTTGTTTTCCACTTCTTTTAGCACTTCAAAGCCCAATATTTTTCTTTTTGCTACAAATCATCAACTTTGTCAAGCTTTCTCTGCAAAAAGATAAAACAAGAATTAACTAGCAAATGCATATAGATTGGAGAAATTAAAATAATAAAAATGCAAGAATATCTAGGGTTAGCACAATAAATATGCACTTTTTAACCAGTTATCAGGTCCCCATGTAGGAAAGCATTATTTACATCCAACTGATGTAAATGCCAATTCTTAGCAGCAGCCAACGCTAACAAACATCTCACTGTTGTTAACTTAGCAACGGGAGAAAAAGTCTCCTAAAAATCCAAGCCTTCCACTTGTGTATAACCCTTTGCGACCAAACGGGCTTTATACCTTTCAATACTTCCATCAGCTTTATATTTAATACGATATATCCACTTGCAACCTATAGGTTTCTTTCCTTTAGGCAAGGAAGTAAGAGTCCACGTTTTGTTTTGTTCAAGAGCTTGAATTTCAGCATGTATGGCTTCTTGCCATTCGAGTATTTTAATGGCTTGGTGGAAAGAGGTTGGCACAACATGAGATGATATTGACAAGGTGAAACATTTATGAGAATGTGAAAGTTTGTCATAAGAAACAAAATTAGAAAGAGGATAATAAGTACCTTGAGGATTTTTTGCCATGAAATCTGATTGTTGAGAGTGAAGAGCTTGGTTATTTTCTGTCAAAGCTAACTGACAGTGATAATCTTGCAAATAGCTTGGTTGTTTTCTTTGTCTTGTGGATTGTCTAAGAAAGGGAGGAGAAGGGGGAGGAGGAGGATTGTTTGAATCAAAAGTTGGTGATTCAAAGGATAGGGAATCTGTTGACAGCATGTTTTCATAAGGAGTAGATGTTGGCATCTCAGAAATGGAATTTGGTAAGACTAAAAAATGATCAATATCTGAAGAATTAGATTTAATGGAAGAAAATGGAAAAATTGATTCATGGAATACTACATCACGTTAAAGAAAGGTTGTATGAGAGTCACGATCATACAATTTGTACCCTTTTACAGCAAAAGGATACCCAATAAAAACACACTTTTTGGCTCTAGGATCAAATTTGGATCTATTTCTAGTGAGAGTAAAAGCAAAGCACAAACATCCAAAAACTTTTAAATGTTTGTATGATGGAGGACATGAATGAAGAACTTCATATGGTGATTTATTAAGTAGTAAAGGTGTAGGAGTTAAGTTGATTAAATGAGTTGCTGTTAAAATACAATCTCCCCAAAACTGTAAAGGTAATGAGGCTTGAAATCTAAGAGATCTAGCAACATTCAGCAAATGCTGATGTTTTCTTTCAACCACACCATTTTGCTATGGTTTTTCAACACAACTCCTTTGATGAATTACACCTTTAGCTAAGTAGAAATCAGTCATATTAAACTCAATCCCATTGTCTGTCCGAATATATTTGATTTTGGAATTGAACTGATTTTCAACAAGGCAAAAAAAAGATTGTAGGCATTGCCTTGTTTGTGATTTTTGTTTCATTAGGTAGACCCAAGTGCATTTGGAAAAATCATCCACAATTGTAAGAAAGTATTTAGAACCATCTAAATAAGCAACTAAAAATGGTCCCCATATGTCATAATGCACAAGATGAAAAAGACCTGAAGAATTATTATTGCTGGGTTCAAAAGGAAGACATTTTTGCTTTGCCAAAGGACAAACAATACATGGAAATGAATTGGGAATTTTAATGTCAGGTACAGACTTATTTAGAACTTGTAATCTAGACAAAGAAAGATGACCTAGCCTATAATGCCATAGATCAAATTGTTGAGTGGCTGTGAGAGCAATGGATGAACTAACCGAAGGTATTTGCATCAAGTGATATAAACCATCTTTTTCTTCACCCACTCCAATCGTTTTCCATGTAGACAGGTCCTGTACAAAGCACAAATTAGTGATGAAAATGAGGCAACAGTGAGTGTCTTTTGTCAATTTGCTTGCCGAAATGAGGTTGAATGAAAATGAGGGGACACAAAGAACATTACGTAAAACCAATTCTTTAGTTAGAGTTACGGTTCCTTTATGAGTGACTGAAACTAAATTATTATTTGGCAATCTAACAGATGAACAAATAGACGAAAGAATTGAAGAGAAATAACTAGTGGAACAGACCATATGGTCTGTGGCTCCAGTGTCAATAATTCAAGGAATCATTGGAGAATTGACAGAAGCAAGAGCCATATTCAAGATTAAGAGAAAAGATTGAAGAATTTTTACCTGATAAATTTTCAGAGTATTGAATGTTTGGTGTTGGAAGTATACCAAATGATGAACTAGGCAGAGGAGAAGCAGTTGACACTTGATTTGCTGAATGGATATAACTATCCTACATGGGCGCGGGCTATGTCCAAAGCACTTAGTGCGAAGAACAAGTTGGGATTTGTTAATGGAACAGTTATATTCATACTGATTGGAAAACATTTACTTTCTAAGGTGAAATTCTTACAACTGACCCTTAAAGTTGTTAGTCTTGGAGTGTATAGCAGATGATATTTTCTATACTTTTAAAATAATATGCTTAAAAGATATTATTATACATAAAAAAAATTATATTTTTTTTTTTGAAAAAAAATCGAAAATATTTTTTCCAAAATATGATAATGTAAAGCTAACTATGAGAAGCTACGGTTTGAAACCCTTACAAATGCACATGAAAACTAAAACAAAATAAATATAAAACAATTACATTCTTTGGCTATATTTTTTACATGACAATTATTATCTTTTAACATTTCAATTGACCCATAATTTATATTTTATTCTTCATTAATTTTTAATATATAGGCCCTTATATTTCTGGTTTTCTTTAATTTTTAAAATATTTAATTTATGTTTTAAATTATTTTCACTTTGTTCATGTAAACATTTTAAAATACATGTTTTATATACGAATAGTTTTATTGGCACCTTAACTTCAAATTATGATATAACAATCTTAATGTTATATCAAAGTCAGTCATCAGTGTAAACATTCATATGTTTTTTATATGTGCAATTACACACACACACATGTATATATGTATATATATATATATATATGTATGTATATATGTATAGACATTAGAGAATATGAGGAGGTCTTATATAGATCACAAAGGTTGACTAAACAAAGTAGGTGATATTTTCATCCACATTATATTGACCAATAACATGGCTAAGAAATTTTCTATCATGTCAATAATAGAAATATGGACCGTTATATTTTTATGGACAATATTTTCAAATCACAATCTTTGTGATATATTGGAGTATCTTACCTTTATTTTATATAGATATATGATACGTATAAACAAGCATGTGCCCACGCGTACGAAGGCGATGAGCGTCTTCCACCACAGCGTGTAGAAGAGAATTTGAATGGCTTTTGCCTTTTGGAGTGGCCAAAAGTCGGCCCCTCTGCCCATTGATTTGCATCCTAATGTCTTTGAAAATGAAATATATTTTCCACTCAGACTCGTTTTTTGTTTTATTGAAATTTTGAAATCTAGAGCACTACGAAATGCTTTTGAAAATTAGGCAAATTGACTTATTCCAGATAAAATTTTTGTTTTGTTCGGCTTATTAACTATGTTTAATGACTTTTTTTAATTTAAAATAAACTTTTCTAATACGAGATGATCAGTTTAACGAATGGATTGCACTTAATGAATTCGCTTAATTCAAACTGTGTTTTTTTCAATCGTATTTTATTCAAATCATATTTTTTCACCATCAGATTGAAATGAATACTTAAATGGATTTTTTCAAAAAAGTAATCCAATGAAATTTTTTTCAAAAAGATTAATGGAACTTTTTTAAAATGTAGTTCAAGACTTATTAACAGATCATCCAAACACTATAATATTGTTTAAACACTTATTAAATACATTCTAAACACTTATTAATTTAACTCAAACATCACGTTTTCACAACTATTTATTTAAATCGTTATTTATCTCAAATCATACTTTTTTTCAGTTCATCCGAACGAGCACGAAAAAATTTATCTTACTTATACACATTACTCTAATTTGAATCGCTGCACACACACAAATGATAAATTGAACCCCAAATCCTATATTCCTATTATCAAGTTCATATCATCTATAATAACTTTTTCGGTATCAGCTGTAAATCATTTTATTTTACGTAAGTTATTAACTTTTATTTAAAAAATGACTAATCAATTTCTATATATAATAACTTTTAAGCATGTTATTGCAAAAAAGTGTAGAGAGATTATTTTATCTAATAATGTAAATTTTTTTATTTAATTCTCTGCTTTCGAAATTTATTTTCAAAAAGTCAAGTTAAAAAGGACCAATTTTCAGAAATCACTGCACTCGAAAAAATTTAATTATTTTTGAAAAATATATTTTTAAAAAAACTAATAAAAATTATATTTGAAATGAACAAAGCCTAAATAATTGAAAAAATTCTTATATGAACTTGGTGCACAAATCTGACTTTAAGGAGACAAATATTTTTCCTTATTCAATTAATAAATTGTGATTGATTTGCATCATAAACTTAATTTATGGACAATTGATTAAAAATTAGTTAAATAATTGAGGGTTTAAAAATAAAAAAAAATGTTATGTTTTTCAAATTTATTTATCAAATTTTTATTTCAAATGATGTAATATTGATATGATAAAATTACATTAATTATTTAATTTTAAATTTAGTGAAATATAAATATCATAGTATTTGAGATATAATTTTAAAAAGTATTAAATTGCTCTAAATAATTTTCAAAAGGGCTTTATAAGGGTCTGGGCACGTGTTGGCTGTAGTAACAAAGATTCCAATAGTGGGAACACAACACAACATAGGCATTTAATTTTTGGGGTCCCAACTGGACCATAACACATCCCATTACCTTGCTTTGCTTCTTTTTATTTATATATATATATATATATATATATATATATATATATATAAAATATTAATTGCTTTCACGTGTCCACGCATGGGCGGAGGCAGCTGATGTGCCGCTCCGGTGGGCGCGGACGGCGGCCTCGCTGCTCTGTTTGTTGACTTATTACAACTCCATCTCTGGTCAACCAATATCTCATTTCACTGCTCTGGTGCCTTACTATAATTTATTATTATTATTATTATGACTCAGAACTGATTTTACATATCATAATTTTTAATTGTATGATCGAATTATAAATTAAAATTTTTTTTTATTGAGAATGTTAATTTGTATTATCGTATTTTATCAACAGATACATATTCATAAAATATGTCAATTCAAATTTAATATTATTAACTAATCATGTCAAACTCATTAATTAAAAAAGTTACACGTGTTGATAAATTAATCATTTATTTTAATTTTTTAAATAAAAAAATTACTTGTCTTTTAAATATATGGATAATTTTTAAGTTTAGTAACTTTGGATCTTTGAGAAATTAAAATAGAAATATCATTTATAAGTAAAAAAAAAAAGTCTCCAAATCCTGATTAAACTTTCGATGTGAGACAAATTATTAACTCATTTATGACCTAAACTTATTTATACTCAATCTAAACTTGTTAATTTTGTTTCGTGTCAAAGATTGACACCCTATCTTTCACAACTCTTTCTCATAAATTTTCACTTACGGAAATAGTACTTCAAAGAAAGCCCGTAAAGTATTTAATCAAAAACCTAATACTCGCAATCTTTGAAAACGTATTTCTTTCTAGCACTTCAACCAAGCTGCCCCTTGGGGGTAAGCCTTACAATAGTTATTGAATCACAAACCCTCAACTATCCAAAGCGATTATTGTTCGACTGGTATCTCTTACTTCTTAAAATTTTTGGCATATAAGATACTATGCATCTTGTTATTAATAATTTAGACTTAAATATTTGAATTATGTGGTTGAAGTCTATATTGGGTTATTGAGTTTGAGTTTGTGATCGTGTGAGGGGGAATGTGGAATCTCGCATCAATTGTGTGAGTTAACTTTATTTATATTGATTTTAGATACACTCAAATTAGAAAAAGATAAATTCAAAACAAAGCATTTGACTATAATTAATATAACCAATATTTCATTTTTAAAGGGGGGTGATATTTTTTTTAAAAGTCCACAACATTAAATATTAGGGGAGTAATGTTATTATAAACTTGAACTTATATTAAATAATATATTTGAAAAATTAGATAATTTAAAAATTAGAGATAAAGAAATAATCTAAATTATTCAATGTTTAAAATACCTTATTTAATCAGTAATATTACTTTTATTAGTAAGGATAAACTAAGTGTTATACATACCATTTGACAATATTCGTGAGAAATAGAATCTTAGATTTATCACTCACATTTTCACGCTTATTAGGCCAAATTTTATATCATAACCGAAGTCAACCTATAAAAAGTGTAATAAAGTTTTAAGATGATTGTCCGTTACTTTACACAATTTTTGTTTTTTTTAAACTTGAAACTAACTGTGTAAGAATATGATACTAAATACAGTACAGATAGGGTTGATTAATTATACTAATATCTTGATAAGAAAAATCAACTCGAATTTGATGTAAATAAAAAAAAATAAAAGAAGAAAGAAGTATTAAAAGGAAAATAAATAAAATGTATCAAGGAGATTAAAGTAATAAAAATAAAAGTGATAGTATACATAATGAATTTCAATCCACTAAATGAAAAATTGGAATATTATAGCATTTTCCAAAAATCAATAGGAAAAGTTTAATGACAGTATAGTTTCATTAATATTTTGGCTTTGATTTAGCTTTGCCTCCCAATTAAGCTGGTCACAAAGAGTATTATATTTAATATTTTTGCAAAACCATGTTGGGCTGGCTTAGATCAGTTTTTGGGCCCAGTATGGTCTATTTGCCCAGGGCACAATCTTGGCCAGGGGGTGTGACTTTAGGGCCACATTAACCAAGCCCTGATTCGGGGAATAAAAAAAAAATGGTAAATTATAGTGATCCCTTTAAAAATTTTTATAATTATACTAATTTTTTTTTATTTTTTTAAACAATTATAATTATCCTCTCCAGTCAATTTTTTTCCTTCAAAATAACGAAATTGCCATTTCATGTTTTTTTTTTTGGTATTTTTTTTTACCATTTTTTAAAGTTTTTCTTTTTATTTTATATAAAAATAAATATCAATTAAATAAGTTATTTTTATTTTATATAAAAATAAATTTAAGATTTTAGTCAATATTTATTTGAAAATGAAAAAAAAAAATTAAAACAATGTCAAAATTGAAAAAATGTTTTTAATAAAAAACATGGAAGGGCATTTTCGTCATTTTAAAAAAGTGATCTGATCAGAGGAAAGTAATCGTAATTTGTTAGAAAAAATAGAAGAAGTTAGTATAATTTTAAAAATAAAAAAGAACATCATTGTAATTTACTCAATATATATATATATATATATATATATATATATAGGGTGCAGCTAAATGTACTCTAATTAAAACCTCTTTGTACTCGTACACTTCTACTTATATAACATAAATGGGGGTGTATGAATACAAATAAGGAGTGCATTTAATCTCACCACACACACACACACACACACACATATATATATATATAAATAAATAAAACACTCTAGGATGTGTACGAATTAGCCAGTCTTAAGACTCTTTTAGTCTAAGGGCCGAGTAAGAAAAATGAAAAGACTATTAAAGGAAATAATTTTTTTTCCTTATTTGGTTATTATGGAAAAATGAAAGAAGTAAGGAAAGTTGTTAAATTTTTACGTGTCATTTCCTTTTTCAATATTTTGTTTCACTGGGGCACAGTGGCAACATTTAATCTGTCCAATGTAGTAGTGCAGACTCGAGTTTTATAAATTAGTCTTTGTAAAACATGTATAAGACTGTCTATCATCTATTCTCTCATACTCGGTCGAGTGAAATCTTGTGCATTGGGTACAACCATTTACTTCCTTTTTTTATATTTCCTGGATTCCAAATTATTTTTGAACTTTTTTTAGTTTCTAACTTTATTTAAGTTAGTGACAAAAACATAAGAGAAATTGTTTTTCCTTTACTCTTCTTTTCCTTTTCCTCGCTAGATTTGCAAAATAAATGGATTCTAAATCACAACACTGAAGCCCATTTTTTTGCTAAAAGGCCCTAAAACCAGGCCTAATCAATAGTTGAAGCATGAAAGTTTATTGGGCCCAATGTAACCATGGAACTTTTGAGAATGTTTGATACACACTAATTTCACAAGCTTACAATTTATTTCTCAAAACCATATGGGAGATTTCGTTAAGAATGTGAGTTATGATTATCACAAATTTATATCTTAATATTCACATAATTTCAAGGGCTTTGTTCTGATTTTTTTTTTTAGAATAATATTTAGGTCCAAACTAAGTAGGAGGAACCTACTCCTATTCATATATATTAATCAGAATTGACTATGTATACAATGCACATGTGCTTTTTTAATTTTATTTTTTAGTAAAAATTAATTAGTCACATGATATTCATGTAGGTGTATACCTGACAAATTAAGGTTGTGACATGTTTCTGACTAAGAGAAGGTTCCTCTTAACAGGTTTGGAGTCCTTTTTTGAGAATATGGTGTGGACTAAGTAAGATGAATTGGGCCTAAGTTGCCTAACCATCAGAGTTAGCTCAGCTAGTAACGCCTTGAGAATAAAGGATTATGTTTCCGAGAAATTTTTACTTTCAGTAATGTGAAAAGCGTGCCTTATCTTACTCGATATGTACCATTTCATCATTTTGACCATTTTGAGATTTCAATGTTTTGTTAAGCCAAATGACTTTCATTTGCATGTTTAAGTTGTGTTTAAATCTATATTAATAGATCATGTTTCCATGTGTTATAGCCTCAAATTTCAGAAAATAACATTTTAAATTCAAAGACCAAAAAACATTTTATTTTGCAATATATTAATATTTTGGGGGGGGGGGGGGGGGGGGGGGGGGGGGGGGGATCAATAGACACAATGCAAAAAATGGCAAACTGTCTGAATTTTCAAAAGGGGATAAAAAAAAAAAAACCATCTATAATTTATAATCCTAGGCCCAATTAGAATTAATCATTCAGATTCAGCCCTGTTAAAATTAAGCCCAGAGACATCTGGCCCATTATATGTATTATTGATCTGGGTCACATGATTGAGATTACAAAGTTCCATTATTAGACAGGTAATTCATTTCTCTTTATCTGCTTGTCCTCATTAGTTTAAATTAACCTCCTTTTCATTTTGTGAGGAAAAATATTTCCATAGATACAAAAATTTCTCTCAACTTTGTATGTTGATAATTCATTTCAAAACTTTTCTGATTATGTAATTATTAGGTTAATTGAGTCTTTTTACAGTAGTATTATACCAGGAAAGAATGCGACAATAATGCGTGACAAAATGAAAGGATTTGAGTAGATTTGAGCGGGTTGTAAATGGGTTGAGTTAACTCAAATTCAAGTCATTAACTCATATTTGACTCTCTTTTATTTTTTATTTTTATTTTATAAAATAAATGTCTATTTTTTATATATATCAAATAGTTCTCTCATATTACAAACAAATATAAAAAATTGAAAGAAATTCAAATTATTTTAAAGAAAATTTCTGAATAATTTTTTGTCCATACTAATCAACGTTGGCGATCAACTGTTAATTGTAAAAGTAGACCAACAATCACCTTACAATAATATATATATATATATATATATACACACACACACACATACATACATACATGTGTGTGTCTTTACATTAGCTTGGTAATTAATTGATTGCATAGGAAGAAAGTGCCTGCTTTCATTTATTCATTGGAGCAGGTTGATTTTCTTTATATATATATATATATATATAGAGAGAGAAAGAGAGAGAGAGAGAGAGAGAGAGAGATCCATCCTTTCAATACAAATTAATGATGCAACAGCGATGTTGATATTTTGATATTTTTAGAATTGAGTACAAATTAGAAAGACGAGACCTTATAAATGTGTTAATTGGACATATAAATTCATGTATGTGTGATGCAAGATGTTTGAAACGAAGAGCCAAAATAGTGATTTGACTGTTGGGAAGATAGATGTTTTTGTTTGATTGTTCGAATGCAGCATTGCTTTAAATAACAATATAAGCAAACAGAATATTGACCGTTCCAACACCAACTTATTTATCTGTTTGAATGTGAATTGTGTTACACATGGACTATAACTAGTCGGTGGTTATCTAATTAGATTAGATTAGTTTTTGATTATCTATATATTGTCTTGTTCTTATTCATTATACACACATGCACACATAAGGCACAATAGAGACTTCACCTTTCTAATCCTAGAAATTTCTTGAGAGATTCATTGTTCTCTCCAAAACTTAATTTTCTTTTCATGAACTATGATTGATTATTATAGTCACCTTTACAGAGGTATCTGTTAGTTTTTTGCTAATTGCTTGGAGCATTTAGTAGGTACACCGTACACCTAGATTACTGCAAAAGGTCCTACGGTTACTTAGTGAATGGATTTGTGGATTGTGGTCAAGAAGCATGGATTGCTGTAGAGAACAGGCAAAGGCTAATGAAGCTGGCAGGTAAGCAGGACTAATGCATCAAGAATATCAGAGGAACAAAGAGCAGTAACACATGAAAAAAGACAAGTAGAAGAAGCATAACATGAATTCAATCCCATTACTCATTTCAGAATTTCCTATTAACAAATGAACTGCAAAAAAGAATTCCCAGAGGAAGGGAGAAAGGGAAACCACCAAAAAAAAAAAAAAAAGGAACAAAATAACACTGATCCAACCACCTACAAACCTTAAGGACCTACGCAACACTAAAGCTGAACCCTAACCCTAAACCATCCATTTATCTACTACCCCTTTTCAGTACTACAATCTCATTTCACCTTTTTTTTCTACTAGCTAAAATATGTTCTATTCCAACTATGCCCCCATTACATCTCTGTACAAATAACAAATGAACAAAGAAATGAAAAACCAGTAACAGTAACACCACCAGAGTAAAAGAGGAGAGCAATGCAGGGAAGAGATGATTCCAACTAGGAAACCTGTTCTCAGCATTCCCTCCATCACATGTAATCCAGTGAACGGTTGCTACTCGGAATCAATTCTGGCGCGACTGCTGGAGTGGTTGTTGCAGTTGCAGTTGCAGTTGCAGTAGTAGTCAGAGTCCCATCCATGGAAGTTTTTTCACCCACCTTGGTTCTCATTTCAATGACCTTCTTGTGGGAATTGGAGTGCAAGGAAGGAACAAAAGTAGGACTCGCTGCAGGCCGATATTCGGGGAAGAGTCGACCTGACTTGTAGCGAACACCACATGCATTGCAGAGAGTTTTTGGCCCCATTGGGCCTGCCCTCCATTGCGGTGTCTTAGTTATCTCACAATGCATGCATTTCCTCACAGCTTGCGAGGGTGGGTTTTGATTCATCTCCAAGGGAGCCAATGGAAGCAACAATTTTATCTTCTTTTTCTTTTTATGTTCTCCTGCTGGTGGTTTTAATATGTTCTTCATGGGATAAGACTCTGCGAAATTCTCAGATTCCGAGGAAACAACCGGAGCAAGGATTGGCTGGGGAGTCTCAGTAACAGAAGAGGTAGGGGAAATAAGTTCAATAGCCGTGCGTGGATTAAAGGTTGCAGGGCGAGGACGCTTGCTGCGAGCACGTTGGGGACCACGTTGAGTTGGGCTGAGTGGCATAGTCTTCCCCCCTGAGCAGGAGCTGCTGCTGCTGCTGCTGCTCTCAAGGACAGAAACAGGACTGGAGGTTTGGAACTGATTGTGAGATGAGTCCTTGTTGATATAAGAGTTCTCTTTGTCAATGGCCATGCCTCCACCGGAGAAGGAATCCTCAACGAAGTTTGAAAGCCATTCTAGCTGTACGATGTCTTCGTACTGAGAAAATAGGAGACAAACGAAGGAAAATCAGATGAGAAGTGGGAGTACTTATTCCACATTCACCAAAAAACCAACAAAGTAAGAATAATCAACTAAACAACTAAAGCACAATCTGACTTTGAGAGAATGATAGAAGAGCGATCACAGAATTGGCAAATCTAATAGGAAATAATTGACATTTTCACCAAAAAATTTCTGTTAATGCATACACATGTTCCATATATAGTGATCAAATTTTTAATACCGATTTAATCATCCCTTTTTTGGGGGGGTAGAATTAATTGATCCGTTCAGTTGTTCCAGACTGTTTGATTAGTGCACAAGTTGCAAAACTGGAAGGAGTAACTCATTCATTATGGTACATGTTGATATATCTACTCCAGATTTAAAGTTCCCAACCTACTAGTGGGTAACCTACCGAACCCTCGAACTCTTTTTATTATTAATCAATGACATCAATTAAGCACCTTCACAATTTCTTGCAGCTGGTAATTAAAATGTGCAATATGTACCAGAAAATAGTTGGGTGATTTCACTGCCAAACTGAAAGATGAAAATTGCCATACAGCTATGCTACTCATAACTGAATGGACCCCCCCCCCCCCCCCCCCCCGGAGCACCACCCACACACTAGGACAGCAGAGAAGCCCATCCAGTGTGGAAACCGCCGCACCAGAGCAAGTATAACAATAACATTCCCGCAATGTTGTTAATGGTTAGATGACTTGCACACTTTGGTTTATTTGGTTAAGAGGTGTAGTGGTGGCTTGCAGAACCACACCAACTCAGCAACCATTCCCACCCTGGCGGAACCTCCAATTGACAAGAATACCCTCACAGTGCAGAATATGAATTTTGAAGGAATACATACCATGTCAATATTACCACACTAATATTTATTAAGTGGTCCACCAAATAGCCAAAGACACCCCCTTTTTTGGAGGATTTGAATTTTGAACAAGAATATATTCATAATCCAATCATCCATAAGTCATAATAAAGGAATCAAGTTTGTGGATACAGCCAATAAAAGCATAAATATGGGCCTTCCATCAATAATGCACATACCATGTAAAGATAAATAGATATTTATACTGGTTTTAAAAAATGATGTCATAATCTATACATATGACATCATTATACTGCAAATACAACAGAGAGAAATTAGCAAAAGAGGAAAAGAAGCAAATAACAAAATGGAAATATAATAATCGACAAATTCAGGATTCAATAAATGACACGTATAGAATAACTCACCGGAACGGAGAGGTCGGCGGAGAGGTCGGAAGCACTATTGCCGTTGTTGCAGGGGAAAATTGGGTCCGACCCCGGCAAGGGTTCCGAATGGTTTGACCAAATGCTCGGAAAATCATTGCCGTTGCCGGAACCGAAGCCAACTTCGTTGTCGGCAGGAAACTCAATTAAGTCGTCAATTTGATCAAAGAAGCTGCCACAGTCTACCTCGTCCATGAAATTAGGCCCCATCATTTCCTTTAACTTTCCTGAGAAAAGAACACCGACAAAATACAAAGGAAAGTGAGAAAATTTTGAGTGTGCTATGTAGATTGAGCAGGCGGTGGGCGGGGCCACCTTGTCCTCAAGCTAGCGACAATGTGTCAATGATTTTCGCCAGCACACAGGCCGTGTGGCGCATGATAGCAAAAGTTAAAATTCACTAGTATTTTCACATTTTCTTATTCCAAACTGAGATGTTGAGCATCTCTATTAAGTGAAAAGAAAAATTTGAAAGAATTTTCTTCAAAGATTAAATTGAGAAAATAGGCACATGTTAGATCATGCTGGTCAAGAAAAATTACAATGTTTTACTGGAATTTTTTCTCCAGAAGGGAAAATATTTATAACCTCGGTTTGGTTGCAGAGGAAAAGAATAAGAAAAGAAGAAAATTTACGGAGCAAACCTTGAAGCGATTGGAATGCAGAGAGCTTCAGTGATATTAAATTACTCACAACTCAAGTCTTCACTTACTACAGTATCTGCCAGAAGAAAATAACAAAAAATTAGAAGAAAAAAAGAAAGAAATACTGAACAGGGAACAGGAAAATACAAACTTCTCAATGTTATGTTTGGCTACTAAGAAAATGTCGGAAAAGAAAAAATTACAACTTTGTAACATCGAATTTTAAATATACAGAAAAACTTTAATTCAAGAATTTGTCTTATTTGAATTGAGTTGTTTTAAAACTATACGAGGGAAACAGAAAAAAAAATTTCAAAAATCTCCATTTTAAGTTTTCTTCTCTGTTTTCTGAGCAACGAAAAAAGGGAAAATAGTTACTAGTCTGGGAAAGAAAATGCAGAAAAGCTCCTCAAAATTCTAGAAACCGCAGATAAATTTTTTGTCTTTGGTCATGGAAAAAAAGTGGTTAAACCTTCAATTGCAAGAGGCGAAATAGAAAAAGAAAAAACTTTGGACAGAAATTCCAACGGAAATCGACAAATGCAGAGCCGAACCTTTGCTTAAACCCTAATTCCCGCCCAAAGTTCCTATCAGAAGCTCAAAATTCTGGGCGAAAACTTCGAGACAACCAGTCCACGGAAAACAAAACGACAAAAACAAATTCCTAAAATCCTATGTTAAACCCTAGGCCTCCATTGTGTACTACTGCTATGATATATAGAGAGAGAAAACCAGAAGAGAGAGAGACTGAGGAGGGAGTTTGTGTTTGGAAGGACAGAGAGAGGAGAGGAAGAAACCCTAAAAAGGGTGAGATACGGTTCGGAGTGACGGTGGGTGAGCCTCCTCCTTCATTGCTAGCTGTCTTTTACTCTCTCTTCCCTGTCGTGATGTTTAAGTCTTCTTCAATACCACCCCCTTCCCACTCCCCCCTTTTCTCTCTCTAAAACCCTTCCTTTCTCTCTCCTCTGATTACTTAGTGCACCCACGGGTCCACACCTCACCCCACCGATTTCAAAATCTATTCACATATACACTGTATATATACACATATATATGTATATACGTATTTTTCTATGTTCACGGATTTTCAGACAAAAAAAAAAAGGAAAATGGCGTGATTATACACTGTATATACACGTATATATGAATATATATATATATATTATATGTTCACGGATTTTCAGACAAGAAAAAGGAAAATGGAGAGGGGATTCGCTTACTTTGCCCTTTATTTCTTAACTCACTACCAGTCTCTTTTTCTTGGGTTTTGTTTTCTGAAAACTGTAGAGTTTATAGAGGGGGGAGAGAGAGAGTTTAGAGAGAGAAAGAGGAATACGTGGGGGCGTGTATGAACCGCTTTTGAGTATGTAACCGCCGTTGTTTCCGACACAGTTTCTCACTTTTTTAACGCGAAAAGTTCATTTAGGTGTCGCGGGTCTTTGACTTGTCTTCTCGACGAATGTTAAACACTGTTAAATCAAATTTTGACACTAGTATTTTTGAAGTTTTCAATCCAAAGATAGCCGCGCGTTGCTGACACTGTTTGGTAATTGCCCTGTGAAAAATTAGAGGATAAAAACAACCGGAGATCGCGTAAAATTAATTAATGACGGCTGGACTTGCGTGAAAGTTCCTTTGGTTTTTTTTTTCTTTCTATTTCACGAGTTATCTTAAAATTCGGGAGGCTAAAATTATATTCACGTTATTTCTGTTATTGATAATATATAATTTTTTTTACAAAATCAATCATAAGCTATTAATATTTTAAATAATTTAGATATTCTTATATATTACACATTTTTATTTTTTTTAGAAATTATAAAAAAGATTTATGTAATTATTAAATATCATAAAAAAATATAATTATTTTTAAAAATAAAATAATAAACTCATGTCTTTTATTAATGTTCCTATTTCAATAAATTTGATAGAAATATTAATGTAATTTCAAATAATACGAGATAAGTATTTATAATGGTCAGATATTATAAAAAAAAATTAAAATTATTCATTTTTAATTGATATATGTAATTTCAAATAGCACGGGATACAACAAGACCCACAACCAGAACCGATTTTATGTAGATGGGCATTTTTGTCACTTCACCTCACGCGAAAGCTGCCATTTGATTATATTTTCAAAACTGATCTTTAATTTGTAAATAGAAAAAATAAGAATAATACAAATAAGAAAAACATATTTGGTAAGTCATTTTTAAATTTTATTTTTTTATTTTATTTTTATTTTAAAAAAACACAATTAAAGAATAATACACATAATGGTCAAAATTCTTAAATAGAGAAAAAAAGAGGTAATTTAATTTTTTTAAAAAAAATCATTATCTTTGTCTTGTTTTAATGTTTCGACGATAATAGAGAAAAAAAATTATTATCTCTTCGAATTGTGTTACACTTTTTAAATTTGTATTTCAAATCATATAACACATCATTAATTACATTATTTAATATAGTATCAATAATATAATGACACGTTAATACCACATCATTTTAATAAAAATTTAAGATATAAATTTGAAAAATATGACATACATTTAAAGGTGTGTGTGTATATATATATATATATATATATATATATGACATTTTAAAACATTCATTAAATTAAGTTTCTTTTTTTTTTTTTTTTGTAAAAGCTTCCAAATTTTTGATAGATTGTGGAAATGATGTTAATGATTCCATATCTTTTCCCTGAAGGAGGGATTTTGTTATTGCTCCACTTCAATTTTTCCTTTTCTCTTTAAATTTAACTCTAAGGTAAGTCTTATATTTTCAAAATTTTAAATTATTTGAAAACAAAACAACTCAAAAACATATATATATATATATATATATTCAAGATTCACGTAATTTTCAGCATAAAAAACACAATAAATAAAAAGATATATAAATGACAGTCTGTCTGATTATATTTTAAAAAAAATCTATTTTTTAAAGGAAAAAAAAAACACAAAACTAGTTTGAGTAGACATTTCTTGAAAGTGATTTTTGAAAAAAATAAAATAAAATGGTCCCTTTTTAAGAAATACTATTGTTTTTTTGTGTTTTCAGAAATCTGAATACACTAAATGACTTGAAAATACATATATTATTAAAAAAAAATTATCATTTTCACTCTCAAAAACCCAAAAAAAAAAAAAAAAAACCAATGGAAATGAAAACTTATCAAAATAAACAATTCAAAATTTTCACCAATGATATGAAATTTTTGCTCATTCTCTGAGTTTGAATAGTGATTCAGATATAATTTTTTGAAAAATATTTCTAAAAATTTTGTAATTAATTTTTAAAAAACTGAGAAAATGTAGTTGGATTTAATAATCTAAATTATAAAAAAAATTTAAAAAATAAAATTAATAACTTGTCAAACACGTATCACATGTTTTAAAATTAAAAAACTGTATTTGAAAATGTAAAAAAAAAAGTACTAAAATATTACTGTTTCTATAACACAATTCATTATAAAAATAAAAAATAATATTTTTATTTTTTAAAATTTTAAAACAAAATAAAAATGCTAAAAATGGATATAATTCTAAAGAGGATCCAAGATTTTCAAATATTTTGAAGAAATAAATTCTTGTCCAATTAAAAATATAATAAGCATGGGATTGTTCACACAAATAAAATGTATTTGTTGCCAAATATATATAATTGAATGAAGAAAGGGAAATGTTATATGAGGAAGGAGATCACAATGAACACTTCCATTGAATTGTGATAACAAATGAAAATAGAAAACATAAATTAATGAAAGCTAATAAGAATTGATTGCAAAATATTCTTATGATAGCCCTTTCATATTTTATGATGGAAAATAGAAAAGATAGAAGAAAGCTACTTTATATACTACATTGAATTATGATAACAAAATAAAACTAATAATTAAATTGACAACAATTTAATGACAATGTGTCATGATACATGGTTTTTTCATTATGTATCATTTTTAAATAATTAAAAATTTTAAAATATATTTTTACAATGTATTTCTCTTTTTTATTAAATATGGTAAATTTTGTTACCGAAATGCTAGATAAGAAAAATAATTAAATTCATTCCAATCCGAAAAATAGCTAAATAGGTTTTAAGATCTAGTTACCATTGCACAAATTAATTAAGCACGTTAATATAAATTCAAAGGTAATGTTTGGATGACGGGGTAAGAGAGTTGGATACAATAAATATTATCATATATTATGTTTGGAGTTTCTATTGAATTCCACTTGGGTGGGATATAACTTATCTCAATGATGTGGTGGTATTAGAGTTATCATATCCCACTAAAATAAAAATATAACACCACATCATCAAAAAAATTACAATGTTACAATTTAGAGAGACAAAGGCGTTGAAAAATCAAGTTAAAAAAAATCATATTTTATTTCTGTTTTTCATTGTTCAAATTTTTTTTATATGTTCCAAATCTTTTAATGTATTTTTTTTTATCAATATATGAACTATTTATATATATATATATATATATATATTATAAAACAATATATATGCATGTAATCGTTAATTTTGATGATTCCTAACAGCACAGACCATAATTTTTTTGAGCAACCTTAAAAATGAGAAACTATTATATTTTGAATTATATTTGCATGATCACATTCTAAAATATTATGATTATAATTATTAGATTTTACAATTAATTTATGAATTTTAGATAGAAAAAAATTTAATTGACTTTCATAAAAATAATTTTTGAAAACCAAACTTTATATCTGATAGATATTCAAACATAGGAATGAGATATAACAATATATCTAGACCTTTTATTTGAATCAGTTCTAAACATTAGATGAGATATTTAATATCTCACATAATTTTATATCGTATTCAATCTAAACTATATTTTATTCAATCATATATTCTTATCTAATCTTCCAAAGAAGACCTGAGAAGCTTATGAATTCGAAATACGGACAAATCCGTTTAACATTTTCTTTTTCTTAAACCCTATCAAGGGTGGAAATTGTGTGTACTAAGCATGTCCATTTCAATATTGAATGATCATGTTCCTTTCAATATAAGATAATGGTTATTCTATTGAAGTTTCTAAAAACTATTATTTCGGTTGGTTAATGAAAGAGTATGGAAAGTACATTTGTATATGCGAATGTGACTTTTATTTATTAGCTGTTTTTAAAATTAAAGTTCATTATAACAACTATTTTAATATGCAAACCTCATTTTCATCTGATAAATAAAAGTTTGATTAATATATAACAACAATTGAGATTGAGCTATCTTGGGCTGAAGGGTCAATTGTCCTCCTCAATTTTATTTATTTTGTAATTTGAAAAATCTTTCTATGCTTTTCAAAAAAAATTCAATATACATTTTATATTTATATGTTTTTGTTTTGTTTCTACCAAATTTAATAATTTTCATACTTTATCATTATTTTGATTTCATTTGACCCACCTAAATGGAATTTTTGGAGAATTTTTTTAATAATTTTTCTTTAACTATACTTTTTCTTTTTATAATCAATCAATCAATCAACTTAGCCGAATAGTATAGTATAGAAATGACAATTTGTCTTGTTTTGTTGGGGACCTGTTCTGCACTTAATGAGGTGAGTATAGGATATTCATAAAACAGGGTAAGGACAAGTCGGATGGAGCTTTGAAAACTCCGTCTAGTTCAGGGTAAGTTCGAGAGATGGTCACATTGCCCCGACTCTGTTCTGTTTATATATTAATTTTTTTTATTATCCTTATATATACTATGTTTACTAATAAATCACATTATAAAAATTAATTTTAAGGTTTTTCACATCATACTAATATTATTTTTATTATATTGATTATTTTGCTAATAAAATTTTAATTTATCTACTAAAATAAAAGTTTTAACTTACTTAAGAAAAAAATAATCAAGATTCGGAGTGGGGCGGGGATAGGGGGGAATATAAACGTGGTCGAGTAAGGGACATCCCGTCCCATTACCATTCATAATATAGTACAATTGCTATATTAAGTATCAATAAAAGAACATATAATTTAATAGTGATAAGTTTTTTCAAATATAAGTTATGAACAGACAAATCAATCTAACCTATGATTATGTAAAAATAATACTCATATTCTTTTAACGAAAAAAGTAAGACTTGAACTCATAATCTATTCTTAATGAAAATGACATGATAGCTAAAAAGATTATTTTTGGTAAGCTGAGTATATTGACTAAGCATGAATCTAACTATTTAAATCATGACATGTGTATATGTTTTATTTTTAAGTGACCAAAAAATTACATTTACTAATATGACTTAAAATAATTGAGCGAATTAATTAATGAACCAGTTCATCTAAAAATTTGTCGGTGATTCTTTAACTAGAGTTTTAATATAGTTTTAAACCCTTTGTATTAATGAAGGATAGTGCAATTAGCCAGGCTTGGCATCAGCCGAGATAGCAACATATAATATGGAGAAAGTGCAAAGAATAGGAGAGGTGTACGAAAGTCTAAAATGGACCTCAAATCAATCGCAATTCAATTAAAAATGATAGTGATTAACCACCATCCGATCTGCTTAACTGGGTCCCACACGTTTCTTATACCATTCAAATTTCCATCAATGTGTCCAGCCATGGTATTTGCATGCCATAAAATCTCGCTGTCGAAATTAGATATAGCTGATGGTTTTTATTCATGGGCCCCACTCAATTCAATTGATTTCCAGCGATCATTTTGCCATTTATCTCTCGCTTTGTCTTCACTTTTTTCCTTCTAATAATTATTATTAATTAAAAACATTTATTAATTCATAAGTATTCATAATAAATAATAAGTAATTTTATTATTTAAATAATTTTAACATTATACACGTATTAACCTGAATATGTATTTTTCTTTTGTTCTTTTTATTTTTATGAAAATTTTTTATATTATTTTTAAAAAATATTATATTATACTCATACGTATTTTGTAATGTATATGTATTTGTATGTTGCACGTGTGTATATATATATATATATATGTATTTGGTAAAATAGCATTCTATACCAACAGGTAAGAAGTGGGTAGTGGCTATGGGCCAGACAGTAAGCCTTTTACTAATTCACCCCTGGATCACCAAACTTCAACTAAGCCATTATCTCCAGTGCGCCACAATAGAATTCAAAGAACGGTGAAAAGGTTAGTTAAAGTGACTGCAAAACAGAAGATTGTCTTATATTGGGTCTCACAGAAATGATGGACCTCATTCCCATTACCCTTATTTGACTTGAGGTCTACTCTTTGCATCAATCCCTTCCAAAATACTCTCTCTCTCTCTCTCTCTCTCTCTCTCTCTCTCTCTCTCTCTCTATATATATATATATATATATTTGTGTTTGTGTGTGTATAGGTACTCACACTTCACTCATTCTAGTAGAAAATCAATATTGAAAGGGGGGTTGGGTTTCATGTACCCGTTCTTCTTTTTTTTAAACTAACTTGGGTTGCACTCTTTGAATCACTTCCATCTAAAAGACTTGTTTTCCTAAAAAAAGAAAGAAAGAAAGGAAAAAGAGATAGAATTCTTCAAAACTTAATTTAATTAGGTAAAACCTAACTTCTTCTGCATTTTTCCTCCCCTAAAGGATTAGGCTTGATCCACTAGGAATGAGTCCATGCTCCATAGTGGCTGCCATGATGAAATAATTAGTTCATCTACCAATAATGGAAATATTTTGTTACAACTTTTTATTTGCTTCATCTCACTTCTAATGAAATAAATTCATACATCATAAATGTTGCAAGATTTTATTTGTTTGATCCAAAACCCTTTTCCCATCTACTCTCCTATCCACCTTTTCAAAATATTTTTGGTTATGATATTTTGTAGAGTCTAGAAAGAGAAAAAGACCAACGAGAAAGTCTCATTGGGTGATACTATGACTATTAAATACTCGAATTTAAACTGTATATCACCGTGAGACATTTCATGAATTTTTTTCTCCCAAGAGAGAGAGAGAGAGAGGTGGATAATAGACAATTTTATATGTCATCTGTAGAGATTAATTCTTATATAATATTCCAACCATCACTACGGTAGGCATAATACATCTTATCATTACTTTAAAACCATAAAACTAATTAAATTTATAAGTGAGATATGTCGGGTAATTGTCGTGAATTCACTTAAATTCTTAATAACTCATTTGAAACTCGAAAAATGGAAGAAGAAAAAAATTGCCCTAGTTTTGTTTTTGGGCAATTTCAGTAGCCTTTTCGTCTAAATAGAGAATTGGTTCCCGTCGTCCAAACAAAAACAGCTTCCCGGTTCGGACGTGTATGAGATTTGAGCATCAGTTTGTTTTGAATTTAACAATTTCGTTAACCTCCTGTATAAAAGTGTTATTGTTTTAGAGTTAAATGATTATATGAGAGGAGTCCCACTTTGTAAATTGTCATTGGGTGTAAATGAGATTTTGAATTTGTGCGTATTTCATTTTTATAATCTTTAATATATATTGGATTGATCATCGCTATTCGTAAAAATATATATCTTGTTGACCGTGTATATGTATGTTTTTAATAAATGATTTTTTTTTAATTTTTTTATTTGATATTAATTCATTATTTGATTTGGTTACTTCTACAAAACAAGATTAATAAATATTTTTATAATTATAACACACAACTAGGTGATGCCATTTCATTACTTCCCTTGAAAGATAAGAAAGAAAGTTGTTAATGGGTTATTAGTCTTGAGCATATAGCCTCATATTAGTTAGTATGTACAAAATACAGGTATATATATATATATGTGTGTGTGTGTGTGTGAATGCAATGTGTCATAGCTTGTAATCTTATATAATATGTCTTCAAAAAGTGATGATAATATATTTTCTAATATCTTGTGTCGATATATCTATATATATATATATATGTAGATGTACTAATTCTATGCAATTAATTGTTTTGGCTTATGTAGCTTACTTTTTATATACATGTAAACAAATTACAGAAAGAAAAAAAAAAAGGTTTTAGATGGGTACACATACTAGGAGTTGCACCGACAAACCAAGACATCCTTAAGTGCATACACATATACAATTCCATATATATTTGAATAAGGTGCAATGTCATGTGCTGTTGCTCTGAATTTCTACACATGCCCACATTGACACCTCCATGTCATGCATAAGCCAAAATATAGTAGTATTAAGTGTGTGTGTGTGTGTGTATAAATATATGTATTGTACCAAAAAAATTATAAATATATGTATATGTCTGTATATAGACAATATATTGACTTATTTGAGTGCTAAAAAAGGGTGCTAAAATCATACTTAATACTTGTTTGGATGAATTAAAAAAAAAAAGTGTGATTTGAATTAAGTAATAATTTAAATAAGTGGTTATAAAATAATAATTTTATATTATTAAATGATTGGATGAATATATTTAATAAATACTTAAATGATACTATAATATTTGAATATATTGTTAATAAGTATCATTAGACTATTTTTGAAAAAAAAAATCACGAAACTATATTTTTAAAAAATCATTTTTAAAGTTAAATATAAATTTATTGAGAACACTCCACCTGTCTAACCAAACAACAAACAAATCTAAAAAATTATTTTAAATTTTAAAAAATCATTAATACGGACAATAAACGGAATCAAATGAGACTTTATTTTGTTTGATATCAAATTTTAAAATCCCTTGAATTAGTTATACACTCAAGCTCATATAATATTTGATCATATAGTTGGTCCTTCACTGTCTTCTCTCTGACTCTGTGTGCTCCATTACTGCACGTGACAAACACGCTCCTATAAAAACATGTTTATTATCATTTATAAACGAGGTTGATGAAGGAAAAGACAGCGTAACCTTCGTTAAAATAATTTCATGACGAAATTACCCCTTGACAATGCAGTTGGCAAAATGATTTGGTATGGCTATTGTGGTAAATAAAGTTGCGTGTTGTGCTGACGTGGCATCATCGAGCTCACGTTGTACGGGTCCACATCGCACGTTACAGAGTCGGGAAAGACTCGTCCTCACGTTATGCCACGTGGCATCCAGCGACAGGATTGATCAGCAGTGGAGCCCACACGTCGAGAATCAACTGCGTGATTGCCAGACTGGGGGCGTCCGTGCTCCAGAGCATCGCAGGACACAGTCACGTGACTTCTCTTCGGGATTCGAACCTTTTTTTTTCTTTTTCTTGACTGTTACTTTGTTTACTTGGAGTTATGAACTCTCGCCACGTGGCGTTTGCTGACTTCGGTGAGACGAAAGTGCCCATAAAGATGTGTCATTTTACCTTCCTAGTCATCGTAAAGAAATTGGGTATATCATTGAGGGTCGGTGGCCCAGGACCGCGATAGCTGGTAGCAACGGTTCACGATCTGAGACCGTATTGTGGGCCATGGTCGCATATGGAGGGTAGTCCGAAACCCAAACATCAGGCTGCCAATCAAGGAACTATTAGCGGATGATTGGGTTGTTTTTTCAAAGAGCAATCCTATTCAGTTGGAAACTTCAATTCAAATTATAAATTCATTAGACCCAACATTAAATAATTAATTACAGATTTATAGATTTTATATTATATAATTGATTTATGACTTCGACTAATAATTATTAATTAATAATTTTATTTAATTTTAAAATAATGATGAGTTACGAGTCTTTATATTAATCAATTGCTTAGATTGATATAATTCGAATCATATTAATCATTCATATCTTACGCTCGTGCCCATAGGATGATTTGAAAAACCATAATCTTATGTTATTCAATCACATGAAATTTTAATTTTTGGCAATATGTGAAATCATCAATTGCTAGATTGATGGCATTTGTTGTTGGGTATGATTGATTCAAGTGGTAGGATGGGGTTTGGCAATATGTGACGGCATGTTTGATTGGTTGCACGTTATTTCTCTTTCTATACAACGACGGGAAAAAAAAATTAAATTTAGGTCAATTATACAATAAATGAGCATCCGTATTGTTTGAATAAGATTTCAATTCTTCTATGTCATTTTTCAAAGATGTTGATCTTTATTTAAAAATGTTAAATAATTTATAAAATAAATTTTTTAATAAAAAAATATAATAGTTTTTATTTATCTAAAATATTTAAAAAATAAAATTTCACATCATAGAATGTTATTATTTTTTTGGATTAAAAAATTATTTCATATATATATTTTTTTAAAATTTATCTTGAAGGTTATTTTAGTCTAATTAAAAATATGTTTTAACGGTGTTAATATGAAAATTAATAATTTGACTTTTTTGTATTTAAAATTTATCGTTTGGATCTTTTAGATAGAAAAAATTTATTATGAACTTTTGAATTGAAAATTTTATTTTAAGAACTTTTTAATATCTTTTCCTTAAATTCTTATTAATAAATTATAAATAAATTTTTAAAAAGGAGGGGAGGCGTTAGCTCTATGATACTCAATCAATTGGTTAGAGTTGAACCTATAAATGATTCCTCCAAGTTTAATTCCCAGAGACAGTAAGCTTGAAATAGTTTTTTTAAAAAATAACTGTTGAATTTTTGAAAGGAAGCATTTATTTGCACTTTTCTTATTTCAAGAAATTCCATTTTTTGGTTTTTTTTTCCATTAAAAATAAATTAAATAAATGTTTATTGTTGAAAATGAATATAATGATTTTTTTGCATTTGTTTTTTTTTATAATATTCAAATGAATAATATGGGCTCTTTTGATTATATTTTTTTTAGAAAATAAAAAAAATGAATACATTGTTATGAAATACGTTTGATGGGACATTTTCAAAATATTTTTTTTATTTTTTTAAATGGCCTTTATAAGGAAACTAGTAAAATTGATTTATTTTTTATTTTTTTAAAATAATAATTTCATTAAAAACTAAGAAGACCAGAAAAACCAACATTTTATTAAAATTCTATTTTTTTAAAATAAAGACAATTAAAATAAAAATCTTCAATGCTCACCATAACCAAGGTTAAAATTGCAACATGTTTATTTAAATTTCATTTTAATATTTTATTTAGTTCAAAGGTTGAATGGTCGAGGTCATGTTGGTGAGGCATGTCCCTTTATTGGCTGTAAGTCACGTGCATACGTGATCATGTACCTGCCATCTGTGGAAGTCTTAATAGTGAAATGGGTCCCACCATAGCCAATCCAAGCATTTATAATTGAAGTCTACTGTGTTACTCTATCTCGCGAAACATCAAAGCATCATGTTCCCGATGAATGCCGCGTGTCCTATAAACCCAAGCCTCAGATTTTTAGTGGCGTATAATAATGCTAAAATTACCGGGAATAAATCTCGCGTGTCGGTGCCGACACTCATCCCCACCGACAGAATTACCGGGTGCACCAGGTGACAATCCCTGACACACCCAGTCTTAACCGGCAAGTGAAGGTCACCGGAACGGAATGCTATGCTCGAGTATTGTGCCGCGTCGGTGGCGTTAATTTTTGACTCTCGCGAACTACGTATATGCAACGGTTTTCCGTTACCCCATGCATTTTCGACCGTTGACACATATATACGTATATCTATACAAGATAATATTACTCTTAATTTAAAGTTATACAAGACATGATATTTTAATTTTTAAATAATTTAAAATATAGTAATTATTATATATAAAATATTTAATAACTAAATTATTTAATTATTAAAATACTTTACTTCATATGAATTTAAAATTATAATAATATTACTCTACATATATATGCATATATATATATATATATTAATTTATTCACAATATTTTGCAACATAATGCCATGCATCTGTGTCAGGAACTCATTTTAGTTTTACATGTGATTATTAATTTTATCGTTGAAATTACTTAATCAAAATTAATGATTTTATATTGCATGAATATGATGGAAGAGTACGAAAAATTCATTTTTTCGTGAATATGTATGTGTGTGTATATATATATATATATATATATCTGCATATAATAACGAACTTCGTTATAAATGTTACGGGGAGTGAAAATATTCCATCCTTATATATATATATATATATATATACGTGTCTTGTGTATATATATACATGTAACAATGTGCATCGTTGTTATAGGAAAGTAATTTCTCTTTGCATAAATATATACGCGTTGTATGTATATATACATATGTAATAGTGAGCGTCGTTATAGGTGCCGGGAACAGGGAATTGAAAGTGAAGGTCACATGTGAGATTTTGTCAGAAAATTGAAAATTTTTTTGTCAGAAAATTGAAAATTTTTTTGCCAGAAAATAGATTGAAAATTTTTTTGCCAGAAAATAGATTGAAAACAAAAGATTTGAATGTGGGCACGGGCCACATGGGGGCCTCAATCAGCTGACACTACGTGAAGACAACGTTTGGAATTTTAAATTTTGGGAGGTTGTTGAATGACCATTTTGTCCTTGAGATGTTGTGTTTTTTGGGATTATAGTTTGGAAATTTTGTGGGGTTGTTTTAGGGTGATTATTTTGGGCATTAATCAATTCATTTCATTGATGTTTTCTTGCCACATCAGGAGGCCTACACCTCAAGCCCAAAATAAGGTTGGGCCTCGTCCTAGTTCACCCGCTGTTAACTTTGGTCCTGTAAACCCGTTGACATCAGGCTCTGAGGTCCAATGGGCCAGACTAGCCACGTTTTAATCTTGTAGAACTCATTTAACATTTGACAATTATTTCCATTTCAAGCAAGTCCAAAACAGTGCTCCAATTGAACAAGGCCCAACCCAAGCATTCAAACATCGTATGTTCCAAAATATCTCTCAAGATGTATGCGACTCCTCGATCTCCTTCACTTCTCCGTCGGCGACTGAGATTCGTTCTTCTTCACTCTCCGTGTGGGACTGACACTCGCTCTCCTTCACCCTCCGTCGTTCGTCTCAGTCATCGAACTCCGATCACGGGAGAGCCTTAACTTCGTCCGTTGTTTTCTTCGATCATTGGAGAGGAGACCAAAAGCAACAGAGGAGAACACAAGCAACAATCGGTGAGTATTGATTCTGGTTTTAGTATGAAATTTATTCTATTGTATTTCTTTTTCCATAATTCTATTGTCTTCCGCCCTATTTTGTATGATTTCTAACCATTGAAATTAGTTTTTTATATACTCTGTATTCTTGTTGATAGAATGAGCATATATTGAACTGATAGATTTTTTTTTTTCTATCAATTCAGCCATGTTTTAATAGATCGTAATATTGTTTGGCTCTTTCTATCAATTCAGCCATGTTTTAATAGATCATAATAATTGATCTGTTCACGTCTATTGTTTGGCTCTTTCTTACCGGAAGTGGTCTTGCTGTTGTTTTGATATGGCTTTGTCATGAAGTTGCTAGAGTTTGTTTCCCTTCAAATTAGAGTGATATATACTATTTACAAATGTTATTGAACTTATTTACTGATTAAAAAAAAAAAAAAACTATTGAACTTCTTTAGAATGGCTACCAATTATTTTAAAGTAATTCAACCAAGAGATACTCATTAAAAAAAAACCACAATTATGCTCTAAAAACTAACTTTATAATTTTTTTTAAAAACGTATGAAGAGAAAATAAGAAAAATAATAACAAAAAATCCATAGGTTTGAAAACTGAGGTATATATGGCTGCAGTGGTCTGGTATGTGGGCAGTCTCTTAGCCTTAAAATCAATAGACAGTAGTCACAACTTCAACAGAGTTCCTGAAGCAACGTAACAAAAAATTGATTACACTCCAACTTGAAACAATAGCAAATTAAAATTGAATGCATTACTCAGTATCAAAACAATACATATTATAACCTTTAAAGCATAACTTTAACTAAAATGCTAACGTAGGAATCATCCACATGAGAGAGAGGAAGAGGGATAGATAGACATGGAGATAGAAATGATTAAGCTAATGTAGACAATCCACAAACATGTCAACCAATAAGATTACAATTTATAAACAATTATCAGAAAAGAAGTTAAAAAGCCACATGCAAAAATTTAAATTGAAAAAAAGGAAGACTGGCAATTGAGTAGTAGTACAGTGAACTGAACTTCTAATTTGAAGCTAGCAGGAGATGAATCAAGGATGACAAGTAGAGAGAGGTACGAGAGAGTGAGGAGCTTCCCGCTTTTTGTAGCTACAAGAGTTTTAATTCCATGTTCTTACATTTTGTCAAGTGTTGGCGTACTCTTTTTTTTAACTAGTCTTACCCTGCAGCTCTTCTTTTAACTAGAAGAGCTGTCGCTGTCCCTTGCCTGCTCAAGCATTTGATGCATTTTGGTAACACTAAGAAGAGAAGATGGTCCTATGGAAATCTAAGCAGTTGAGACCAACCCATTGGTTTCGAGAGAATTAGTTTGATATGTGCTTTATCTGCATTGCGTTGTTTGCATTTTTAATGAACTTACATATTTTCTTTCCATTTTTCACAGTTTTTTCCTTCTTATTTTCATAATTGCATTCATGTAACCCTATCCCCGTTTAAGAGTTGTTTTCATAATTGCATTGTGCTGTTTGTATTTTTAAGGACCAAAACCTCTTATAAAAGTTCCCCTCATGTCCACATACAAAAGTGACTCAAGACAGTCAAGTGTTCAACCATAACTGTAAATCAATGAGGTAAGAATAGTTGTTCTGATAAACCTTTGGGGTTTCAAATATCACTAATTTCATTTGGCTTTATTGTTGGTTGTTATCTACTCATTTGCAATAAATATCTGATACTTTCTCAGTCTTTTGAGGCTCTTCACATCTTTTGCAATTTTAATACAGTGAATATTGCATATAATGTTAACTGGCAGTTTCTACTTATCTCAAAAAGAAAGAAAGAAAGAAAGAAAGAAAGAAAGATTTTAATTGGCAGTTTCCTTCCTCTCACACTCTCCCCCTTTGTTGCTTGGTATTGTCTTGATTTCAGAAATTATCCTCTTACTAATTGATTTAACTCTTAGATTTTGTTCCATATCAGATGGAAACAATGGATGCAGCAATTCCAGAAGTCAGACTAGTGGGACTAGGAAATGCTGAAGGTAATGCTGCTGAAGTGAAGGATGTCGGGCATTATGTTGATGAAATGTTCGTAAAGGTTGATAAGGTCAGATCTATTGGCAAACTCGAAATTAGCATTGCTTCTAATGATCTTATCTTAGCTAAGTTCTCACTTCTCACCAATTTTGTTCTAAATGTTTTTTATCTTTCTCTTCATGTGTTTGTCATTAATCATAAACATATAATTTTTTTTTTCTTACCGATCTTAAAATTATGTTAGTTAATAATTTTATGCTGTCGTTAATATATTTTAAAACTATAACTATTTTTTTTTTGAACGACTTGTTGAATGAAGTTATGATAAATAATTGTTCCAGGATCAATAGAATCTTTGGTAGGGACAATGAATTAACTGAATTGTGGTTTTGGCAGTAAGATCAAGTAGGACAGAACTATAATAACTCTGTAGCCTGTCCTAATGAATTCAAAGCATAACATTGAATTAAACCCACATGGGTTGCAATTTGGCTAAGGTGATCACTTAGGAACCAAAAATCTCAGTTATGTCTCTTTCTGGGCTTATCTGACCACATACTTTTCAGGCGATTTTGTGCATCTGTGGGGATTTGTCTCAACTTAATATGGATTGGAGACTCTTGTATAACCAAAAAAGGGGGTAATAATATTGATCAGATATGCTTGAATGATAAATTTTCAAGGCAGAGTCATAAAGTACAGGAATTAAGAATCTAAAGAAGTTGAATCTACTTTGCATTCTATGCTTTCATTGCGTTGCTATATTTGAGCCCTAAACATTCTCTCTCTCTCTCTCTCTCTCTCTATACATATATATATATATATATTTACCAGTTCTCTGAGATTTCAATGAAAGAGTGCCTAGACTGAGAAATTAGATTAGGAAGAGAGAGAGAATGTCCTGATAAGTGATGTACAAATCCAAGATGCTAATTTCCAGCCAATTGAATTTACTTTTTATTTTTATTTTTATTTTATCTTTTGGTTTTAAAGAAGGCGCAGGGCCTAAGAAAGCATTCAAACACAGGTCAAGCAACCCCAGTACAATTATACCTTAGTAGAAGTACAAGGCTGTTGGGAATGAAGTATATTATTAGATAAGCCCTGATGGGAGATCATAAATATCAGTAGCTTTTTGTTTTGCTTATTGTTTGATCTCTTTGTGGATGTGTCTTCCCATGAAATCCTACGCTCCTTTGATAAAAGCTCCCTATAAGCTTCAGTGACACTTCTATTGGGGTTGATACTGTAAGGCCCTTTGGACATTACCTCTAGGCTCCAACTATTTGGGAGAATCCGATCCGTCAATACTCTCCTCATTCATACTCTTACCTTGATAAATCACTCAAAATCTCAACAACCAGGATTGTGCATGTCACCACGTCCTATTTCAAGATTGAAGCTTACAATAAAATGGCCCTACCAGTTGTTAACTGCCCTATTGCTTCTGTAATTGGGTGCACCCCTTGGTGCGTTCTAATGAAAGTTTACTTATCAAAGAGAAAAAAAACTGCCCCACTGCTCCAGCTAGGCCAGGGTACCCCATTGCACTATTTTTTTTTTTGTTGAACTTAACACAATAGCTGCATTTTGCTGCATGTGTTCCAAAAATCGGAACACTCCTGTTATTGAACTCTAAGGTGATCTAAAAAGCTTCTTTTCATATCTTTCCTTAGCTGGTGGTGATGTAATCATTCCAGTTTTAGAGTGTGGTTATGCTTTCAACTCCAGGGGTTACTGTTTGCTAACAACTGTGAGGTCTTGTTATTTTGTTTCTTACTGATATCTTGAGTCATTTTCTGTCGATTATACTGCCACTTCCTTTTGGTTTATGAGCAACATAACCACCACATCCAGAAACTTTAACCACTTCTGCCATTACCATCCTCCCACCAGTTTTGATGACTTCCGATACCCTATTAAGACATTTTGCACCCTGTTACTACCCAGTCACCACATTCACCAAAATGTCAATGTACTGCCTCTGTCACCACCACTGCCTATGCCAATGTAAGTATCATTCAATCCACTATAAATTAGAACAATATGGCCATTATGCTCCTACCACTGCTTTGGACAATGCTTTACCTGCCACTGGGTCCACCATCCCAGCAACCCTCACCACTACTGCCACCACCTTACTGTGCAACCCATCATCATCATCATATGCCACCACCACTAAGTTGCCACCCTTTTCTTTTAATACAAAACTAGAAATACTACTTATTATATAATCAAGATTGGAAAACATTATTATTAATATTCTGTCTCGGTCGTCAGTACAGCTGCAGTGGCTTCATTATCTCTGGCAAGTTGGCAACCCATAATACCACCATTACCCTACCTCCTCTTGTGACTGTCATGACTACAACCATCACCACTACATTAGCCACCTCCTTGTTACTTTCGGCATTCACATACTACCATGGCATAGCCACTGTCCTTCACCACCTTTGGCCAGATCCAGAAAAAAATGGAGTTATAATGACTCATCCAAACAGCTTACCTTTAATGTCCTGAAGTTTTAAATTTAAGATTTCTTATTGCTTAAATTAGCAAAGCAAGGCCAGTTTTTAAATTTTATCTGAAGGGGCCAACTTCGTACTCCTTAAACCAACTTTTTCTATTTTTTCTGATATTGATACTGCATACATGTCTTACTTCCGTAATGATTCTAACAAGCGATTCATATAGATTAAAATTCTGCCCACTAGCCCATCTGGTATGGCCTACAGTAGTTGAAAGAATGATTTATGTTAGATCAACACTACATCCTTGTGATCTTTGACAATGATAGTGTATTCCTAGAACAATATTCTTTTAGCCTCAGGTTATTTTTCTTAATCTGATTATGCCTTCCCCTTTTTTTTTTTGATAAGTAAATATGCCTTCCTCTTTGACATACATTAAATGATAAGTATTGCATTTTATTTTCAGCTTGAGCAAAGATTGAATGAGGTTGAACAGTTCTACTTGACTACAAGTAAAAAGAATTTAAACACTTCTAAAGGTAGCTCGATTGTGAAGGACAAAGATAAGGAGAAACATATTGCTAGCCTTAAGAAACGTCAGACCAGTGCATCAAAAAGAGAAGCAGCTGCGGTAAAGAGAATGCAAGACCTAATGCGCCAATTTGGCACAATATTACGCCAGGCAATCACCACTGCTTTGCAAGTATTTTTGTATGTAATATTGGTTATTGAGTTGTATCTATGTAGAAAAAGCCATTATCTAATGCTGCTTCTGCCAATACATGATACTAGGTTGGGCCGTTTTGTTCTCAAGTTAAATCTATCAAAAAACAAAAAAATCTAATGCTGGATAGACGGGATATAAAACTTATAAAACCAAGTGTTCGTTTGGTAAAACTTTTTTGAAGTCGTTTTAATAAGTAGAAAAGTAACTTTTTCAAATTTGCCTTTTTGCTTAAGAACAAAAGGTAAAAAAAAATTGCATTTGATAGTCATCTCTAAAAAGTAAAATAAATCAAACACTACTAATTTTTGCTCATTTAAACAAAAAGGCGAAAAAGTAGTGTTACCAAAGGAACGCTAACCTTTGGTAGCATTTACACTAGGTTACTGCCCCTTGACTCCAATCTGCATTCTTACATTTGATAGGTTGAGCTTTTACTTTTGCACCAAGCAATGACCTACATTGACTTGTATCTTTCTATTAGAAAATGGTTATTAAGTTATAGTATAGCTTTTCAGATGTATTACCTTGATGTTAATTTTGGAATACATTTTCCAACCTTAGGTTATTTTTCTTAATTTGAATCTTTTCATTTGAAATCTTTAGGTGGCCTGAACTTTTGTTATGATTCTAAGACACCATTGAGTAAAAATAAATTATCAAATGTTGGGATTTTAGAAAGACATTTATGCCTTTCTTGCTTCCATCTATGGACAATTTAGTTACTTGCAAGTATCTGCTAATAGAATTACTGTGTAATCTATGATCTACTTCTTGCGTCAATGTCTCTAACTTCAAATAACTGAATAGTCATGTGCGTTACAAACAACATAATCATATGATAATTAACTTTGATATTTTGTATACACGTTTACTATATTTAACACTTGATTCATAAAATGAAAGTTTAAGCATTATTAGTGAATAATTTTCATATAAAATAGTTAAGCACATTCACAAAACCTTAAATACATTATGAGGAAAAAAAGAGAAGAAAATCCTATTCTTTTTTTATAAGTAAACGAATATGATATACCAAAGGCCCAAGGGGGGCGGAACCCATATATACAAGGGAGGGCTTAGAGATTAAAGCCCTAGAGTCCCCAAAAAATCTACTAACGTATCTACATTCACAAAAAAGGCTTCTTTGTCCCAAAAGAAAAAGGTGCCTAACAAACTATTTTTAAGACAAAAAAGGGGGGTCTCGCAACCCTCAAAGATTCTTTTGTTGCACTCCTTCCAAATGCACCAAAATAAACAAGCTGGAACCATTCTCCACACTTTCCTTTGCTCCTTATATAACCCTTTCATGTTCCAACAGTGGAGCGCCTCTTTAACCGAAGTTGGCATTGCCCATTGGCATCCAAAATCCTATTCTTGGTGCTTATATATGACAAATTAGACTTAAATTCTGTTAACAGAAGGATATGGGTGTTAAGGTGGGAAATCACGTAGCTTAGCTTACACAGCAAAATGTTCGCACAAATCGGTGGAAAATCTTTTGACGTCGTCCATGATTTGGAGTCGACAGGCGAGCTTTTTCAAATAGTGGAAAGGGGGCCAGGGGTGGTCAGAAGGATATGGGTGTTAAGGTGGGAGCTCAAATGGATCTGCAACACCCTGGATGCTCTTTCAATAGGAAATAGCAAAGTTGTACTTCCAATTAGTGTGCATGGGAGAAGCAGAAGCATCTTCCTGGGGAAAGGCTTCAATCGGAGAGGGAGTTTCATACGGCTTGAGGGTTGCTCTCAAAGGGGGGTTCGACTCTTATTTCTGCCGGAAGACGATTCGGGAAGGGGATGGTCACAATACGTCAAGCTTTCAGGTCTTTAGGATTATCCAAACCCAGACCTGCCTCTATCCCCAAAGGAACATACCTGGAGGTTTGTCGCATCAAAGAGTGGTTGGAGGATCCTGTATTAGTGGAAGCGAAGCCAGTTAACGTCCTCGTAGACTTTGAGGTTCACTTGGGTTCTTGCGAAAGCCGTCTCAATCACCTTCACAGATGCTTAATTGGCAGAGTTGGCGATCTGAACACTCCAGTCCCTAACACGTCAAAAATCAAAAACTAGGCTCTAAAAAATTGGGGAATTCAAACAGGGCTGAAGGTGCTGGATTTAAACGGAGCTTGGTTTTTGTTCGAGCTGCCGTCGGTGGAGGAAGCCAATCGGATTCTCAAACGGAGGAATTGGTTCTTCGAAGGTTTATCTGTGACTCTGCGCCCATGGTCCCCGACAGGTTGTTGCTCGGGATTGGAAGAGGAAGGCTTAATATGGCTAAGGTTTATGGGATTACCAGCATTTCTGTGGAGCTCGGAGGTCTTCCGTGTCATGGGGGACTACTGTAGCCAGTTTGTAACTCTGGACGAGGACACAGCTGAACGTCGCCACTTGCGATGGGCAAGGCTGTTGGTCAGAAGCCGACTGGAGAAAATCCCTGCTTCTCTTAGCATCAAGTGTGGAAGGTGGTCTTTCTCTCTTCCGATCTGGTCGGAAGCAGGCCCGGTGTGCTTGGAGTCTGATCTATGCAGGCCGGAAGTGGCAGTGGCGAACGGAGAAGATGGTAAGGGAGCGTTGGGCACTCTCGCGACTAGAGCGCGTACGCCATCTCAAGCCAGTCCTGACATCAGCCGTCAACGACAGTCTGGCCCGGACATCAGACGTCACCGACAATCCGGCCCTGACATCCGACGCCATCGACAGTCCGTATCGGTAGGTGGCGTCAATCCGACCCTGACATCAGACGCCATCAGACCCTCTCCTCGCGCAGATGATTCAAATTTCAAATTCAATCCTCGAAGAAAGGAGAGATGGACGCCTGCAGACAGGAACTTTCTAGAAGAATGGAGAAAAAGGGGCAACGTGGGCTGTGGGTACTCTCCCAGTGGCAGTTTTGGGCCAACTGGTATGGGCCAACATCAAAAGGAGGCAGCTGGGTATGGGCCAACTCCACTTGTGGCCCAAAGGACAAGTTCTCTTAAGAAACGAATTGGGAAGGCCCAATACCTGAGGTGGCCCAACTCGGGGCGCACTGAGCTCGTGCACGCCGTGAAGGCCTCTTCAGGGACAGTCTGGACCGGGCCAATTCCAATCCCTTTTGTGGCCCAAAGGGGAGGTGATGATAAGAGATGGAGACAGGCGGCCCATGGAATAAGAAAACGAATTGAGAGGGCCCAATACCTGAGGCGGCCCAACTCGGGGCGCATTGAGCTCGTGCACGCCGTGAAGGCCTCTTCAGGGATAGTCTGGACCGGGCCAATTCCAATCCCTTTTGTGGCCCAAAGGGGAGTTGATGATAAGAGATGGAGACAGGCGGCCCATGGAACAAGAAGGTCCAGTTGGGGCGCAACAAAGCAGTGCAGTCCCAGGCGTTCGTTGCAAGGTTGGTTAAAGGCAAAGAAAAAGTGCAGGTTGATGCGCACACTGGAGTAGGATGCAGGGGACAAGCAACGGAGTGGGAAAAGGAAGAGGAAAGGAAAAAGAAGCAGGTAGCACATGCAGATACCAGTTCAGAGTGGCCAGATTCTGACCATACTAGCATGATGGATGAGCGGGATTTGCTTAATTATCCGGAGAGTTGCTATTGTAAAGATCTCCTTCAGAACTATTGGGCTACAGCTTGACCCTTTGAAGCAGAGGTTGAATCAATTACGGCCCAGGATTTGCAACTTGTGCCAGAAGATCAGGGAGGTGAAGTGATGCTGCGGCAATCTATGCCAGATGACCAGGGGGTTGAAGTGCTGGTACGCAGCCAGGAAAAACCTGAGAATTTGGAGGACTACCATCCACTAGCAATGGTTTTGCCGGGCGGCTGTTCGAACGGCTCCACTCAAATTCAGGAGGCGCTTTCAGATGACCAACTCTATCGCCAACAGAAGATGTCAGAGGGTTGGGTGCTTTGAAAATTGGGAAAGGTAAGTAAACTACTAGGCATCCCCTGCGCAGGATTTGAGGACAAACTGATGGAACTATTCCAAGAAATAATGTCGCGCAATTCTCTGTCAAGACTTGGCCCAAGTAGTACTGCTATGAAAGATAAGGAGGAAAAATCAGCGAAATGAATGAAAAGGGTAATGAAGAAGCTTTCCTGCTCAGTTAACTATGGGGGCAGCAAATCGGTGGAAGCCTTAGTGGAAGGCAGTGAGAGGCTCTAACTATTCTTGTCCTATGAATTTCAAAATGTTATTCTGGAATGTGAGGGGATTAAATGATCCCGATAAGCGCACAATCGTCAAAGGCTTGTTGCAAGAATGGAAGCCTGCTATCATTTGTCTTCAGGAAACCAAGTTGGAAAGTATTTCGAGGAGAATTGTCTGCTCCATTTGGGGCTCTAGATGGGTCAAATGGGCTGCATTGAATACTTAGGGCATTGCTGAAGGTATTCTCGTGGCATGGGACTCCCGATTGGTCAATTGTTTTGATCATAGAGTGGGGGAGTTCTCCATCTCGTGCAAATTTAACCTGCTCTCCAACTCTTTGGTGTGGGGCTTTTGTGGGATTTACGGGCCGGTTGTGGAAGGTGTTAAAAGCTCATTCTGGAATGAGTTATAGGCGTCGTTTTCCCTCTGGCAAGTCCCTTGGTGCCTTGGGGGGGGGGGACTTTAATGTTGTGCGGACCCCAGATGAGGGGATAGGGAGTGGTCGGCTGACCTCGGCTATGAGAAATTTCAACGCATTCATTAATTCTTAAAGCCTGGTAGATCTGCTTCTGGAGGGGGGGCGTTTCACATGGTTCAGAGGAGGTCATTAATCTGCTATGTCTCACTTGGATAGATTTTTGGTGTCAAACAATTGGAAGGAAGCTTTCCCTGGTATTTCCCAAAAGTGTCTTCCGAGGTCTTGTTCTGACACCATCCGATCATGCTGTGCTGTGGGGGTTTTAGTGCAAGAAAAAGCCCTTCATATTTGAAAACATGTGGCTAGAACAGGAAGACTTTGTGGATCTGGTGAGAAACTGGTGGGATTCTTATGTTGTGACTGGGTCTCCAAGCTTTTGCATTGCCAAAAAGCTGAAACTCCTCAAAGAAGATCTTAGAAAGTGGAATCGTGAGGTCTTTGGCAATTCAGGAGAGGAAGCAGTCTTTGCTGAATAATCTGATGGAGCTGGATAAGGAAGATCAGCGGGGCTCTCTAACTGATGAGAAACGGGTTGAGAGAGATGGCCTAAAGGGCCAAATTGGGCAGATACTCAAGATGGAGGAAATCTCTTGGAGGCAGAAATCTCGTGCTATTTGGCTTAAGAAGGGCGACCGTAACACCAAATTCTTTCACAGAATGGCCTCTTCTCACTACAGGAAGAATAGAATCTCCTCTATTGTAATCAACGATCAAGTTCTCACCGAGGAGGAACCCATCAGACGGGGAATTGTTGACTTTTTTCTAGCCTTTATACTGAGCCGTGCAATTGGAGACCCGGGGTGGATGACATTCTCTTGAGAAGATTGAATGGTGATGAAGTCTCTAATCTAAAGACCCCTTTCTCGGAAGATGAAGTAGTGAGAGCTTTAGAGGTGTGTAATGGGGATAAAGCTTCAGGTCCATATGGGTTCTCTATGGCCTTCTTTAAAAAATGCTGGGATGTGGTGAAAGCCAATGTGATGGCGGTTTTTGGGTCTTTTCGTAGGGAGGGGGGCTTTGAGCGAAGCCTCAATGCTTCTTTCATCGCCCTCGTCCCTACAAAGGAGGGAGCTAATAGCATCAAGTACTTTCGCCCTATCAGCCTAGTGAGCAGTGTTTATAAGCTAATTGCAAAGGTCCTTTCTATCAGACTGAAGAAGGTTATGGGCAATATCATTTCTCCTAGCCAAAATGCTTTTGTAGAGGGTCGTCAAATCCTGGATGCGGCTCTCTTTGCGAATGAATGCATCGATACCAGGATTAAACAGAAAAGGAAGGGGCTTGTGTGCAACTTGGATATTGAAAAGGCCTTTGACCATGTTAATTGGAGTTTCTTACTGGATATGTTGGCTAAGATGGGCTTTGCGAGCAAGTGGAGGCAGTGGATTCAGTTGTGCATATCCTCAGTTTCCTTTTTTAGTTCTTGTCAATGGCTCCCCTGCGGGCTTCTTCCGTACCTTTAGAGGCTTGAGACAGGGGGATCCCCTATCCCCCTTTCTCTTCGTGATAGCCATGGAGGCCCTGAGCCGCTTCATGCTTCGTGCCGAGGAAGCTGGTCTCATCAAAGGTTTCCAGGTGGGGAACAGAGGGGGCGAAGGCGTTGCCATTTCACACTTATTGTTTGCCGATGACACCATCATCTTCTGTGACCCTTCTGTGCAGCAGCCTCGCTTTGTTTGCTATATTTTAGTGTGTTTTGAAGCTGTTTCAGGTTTGAGGATTAATCTTGCCAAAAGCAGCATTACCCCAGTAGGGTCGGTCTACGAGATGGACATGTTAGCTAGCACTTTGGGATGTAGTGTGGGTTGCCTTCCCCTGGTTTACTTGGGCCTTCTGTTGGGCGCTCCTTTGAGATCCATTGGGGTGTGGGATCCAGTGGTTGAAAGATTCCTCAGCAAATTGTTAGGATGGAAAGGCTAACTCCTTTCTAAGGGAGACAGGCTAACCTTGCTCAAAAGTACCTTGGCCAACCTTCCCACCTACTTCATGTCTCTTTTCTCTATGCCAAAGAAGGTTAGTAGAAGATTGGAGAAGATTCAAAGGGACTTCTTATGGGGCCACAAAGGAGATTGTAAAAAGATTCATTTAGTTGCTTGGGAAAACATCACGAAGCCAACGTCCCACGAGGGCTTAGGGGTGAAAGATTTGAAGATCTTCAACCTAGCCCTTTTAGGTAAATGGTTATGGAAATTCGGCAAAAGTGACAATGCGCTTTGGAAGGAGATCATTGTTTCCAAGTATGGGTGTTGTGACGGGAGTTGGTGCTCGGGCAATGCAGAAGGTCCAAAGGCATGTGGTTTTTGGGGCTACATTAGAGGTGGTTGGAGGCTATTCATGATGATGTTCAAAAGAGCAACACTCTAAGAAAGGTTCCTTGTTATCATAAGAGAGAGAGAGAGAGAGAGAGAGAGAGAGAGAGAGAGAACATGATGATGGGGGAGCTAATAGGAATTGATTGTACTTCTATAGTGCTATTTTGGCAACAAGTTATCATTATTCATGGAGTACGGGAACCTACTATAGAAGTGATGTATATAGCCATCTACTTCGAAAGCTAATGAATCTACTATTTAGTGTAGTTAAGGTGAAAGGCACCCTTAAGTTGCTAAAATCCTAAATTACCTACGATAAAAGGCATTAGGTTGAGTGAGGTAAAGGATTGAGTCATTGACTTATGAAAATAACCAATAAATATACAAGATATTAAAACTTTATTTATTTTAAGTTACAAGGCCACTTATTTGAGGATATTTAAGTTAAACAACTTTTATTTAAGTAGGTGCTTCCCTCACTGCCTATTGCCTTGGCTGAGGCACTCACCTAAGTGACGCCTCAATGAACTCACCTCACCTCACCTGGTGTTCTCCAAAGTGCTCTATCCGATCCTCACCTTACCAGGCGAGTGCCCAACTGCTTTTGACTACGCTAGTACTATTTTAATTTTTAGTTTGTGAATTATCTGCTTCCTATTCTAGAAGAAATTGAGCTATATTTGCCTCATTCAAAAGATTCACCTATTGATTAAACTATCCGCTGATAGTGTTCAATCCTTTCTGTCGAGTGGTTGGTGTAGATTAAATTGTTAGACATAATGATTGATATACCTTCTGTTAGAAAAAAAAGATTTATTTATATTTGATAACGCTACTCTAAGAAGCACGGATACGGACACGAGACACGGACACGACACGACACGACAAGGACACGCAGACACGTTATTTCTCAAAAAAGTAGAACACACACGTTAGAGACACGTTGAATGTATATAAATTTTTTATATTTTTATATGACCATATAATAAAAACATGATATTATTTTAATTAAAATTGACATACAAATACACAAATTTAAAAAATATATTTAAGATATTAAAATAACAAAGTCATCAAATAAAAAATAAAGAACTTCTTCATTTTATCATCAACCTTCATGATTCAAGTGTTCGGACACGTGTCCGGAAAGTGTCCGAGAGTGTCGGTGTCCGACACGGACACGTGAGTCAAAATAGAGTGTCCGTGCTTCATAGACGCTGCTGATTCTGAAAAATCAAGTAGAGTATTTTCTCGGAGAGGAGTATCGTGCCTGCTTTATCTTCCAATGATCTTAAACTGCAACTCATCTTGCCTTTAAATTGACTGTATGCCATGAGGCCTTATCAGTTAGACGCTTTAAGATTGAAAAGGTGGTATGTTTCATTTCTCATTGATTCAAATGAATTTTCTTTGTCTCCTTGCTTTTACTTGTCAGATCACTCAGCACAAGTGGGCGGGGCCCTTTATGGAACCTGTGGATGTTGTGGGTCTTGGTTTGCATGACTACTATGAGGTAGAACTTTTCACTTCTTTCTCAGTTTTCTGATTATATATCTAAACGGTCATCAATCAACAAACTTTTTGTACTCTCTCTTAGAGTACATTTTATATGCCTAAAAAATATTGCTTATTTCTTATTAAAAAGAGAAGGGTGTGGTACTTATTGGACATGTTGTTGAGTTGTTTTATCTTATATGGAATACTGAAGGTAGAAAAGAAATACAGCTAGAACAAATATAAGTGTGCTGATTTTGTACAAACTGGCCTCACAGGATTTTGCATCGATTCTTTTGTGACAGCCTTTTTTGATTTCCCAGTCAATTTTTGTCTTAAGCTTTTTCAGTGTTTGTCATCCACTAATTTGTTGTAGACAGTATAGGTTATTGAGAAGCCCATGGACTTTAGTACAATAAAAAACAAAATGGAGGCCAAGGATGGCACTGGATACAAGAACGTGCGGGAGATATATGCAGATGTGAGGTTGATATTTAAGAATGCAATGAAATATAATAATGAAAGGCATGATGTCCATGTAATGGCCAAAACTTTGTTGGCAAAATTTGATGAGAAGTGGCTCCAACTTCTGCCGAAAGTTGATGAAGAGGTAAAAAATTTCTATTCAAGGACTTAATAGCTTTATCCTCTTACTTCTCTAACTTTTGTAGCTGGTCCCTTTTTTTTATTTTTTTGTATATTTGGGTTTGCCCTTCTCGGGCATCCTTTTAATATAGTCATACTTTACCGATCAAATAATAATAATAATCTTATACTTCTCTGGGTGTTCAGTAGTGTGGCTCCTTTTGCCAAGGAGACGTAAATCCTCTGGTTTTATTATTTTGGGATCATTGGTTAACTTGCCATACTACTATATACTTGCAGGAAAAAAGGCGAAAAGAGGAGGAAGCAGAGGCACAAATAGATATGCAACTTGCTCAGGAGTTTGCTCATGCCAAAATGGCTAGGGATTTAAGTAATGAGGTAGACAAAAATTTCAGAGCCTTCTTAAGAAGGAAAATCGTACTAGATGAAACATTCTACTAGCGTCATATATAGTTCTTTCTATTGGCATACTTAAGTGAAGTCAAAACAGTCGGGGATGTGTGCTTTGAACAAATTATCTTCATTCTTTTTCAGCTAGATGAGGTTGATATGTATTTGGAAGAACTCAGGGAATTGGTGCTTCAAAAGTGCAGGTTTGTGTTAATTGTATAGTTTCCAATCTTTAGTTGTATTGGTTTAGAAGTTAATTATTAAAAAAAAAGTGTTCGTTCAGATGTCAAATTTTTTTAACTGTATTGCGTTGATATGTTTGGTATTTTGATTTGATTTATGTCTATATTTGATTAAATTGTTTTTTTTCCCTTTCATGTTGGGTTCTTGCCTTCTTGGACACCTTAGAAGCACGAACACTTTTACGAAAGTGCTATCTCCTTGTCAGATATGTGTTTGATACTGATGCTTTGCGGATAAGCCTAAACACATGTGCAACACCTTGTAAATGTGCCCATAGTTCAATAATAAATTTCATTATTCTGGATACTCTGCCACCATACTCAGACACTCCCCAAAACGACTAGTGCATCATAAACACATCTTAATAACAGTTATGTCCGACACTTTAGGATACAAGAAGTACACATTCTAAGTTGTTCAATATTTCTTTTCTTTTCTTTTTTAAGAAAAACTTTATTGTATGCATGGCTCTCATAAGTGAAGCATGTAATAGTCACCTATCAAAAAAGAAAAGCAAAGAAGAAGCATGCAATAGTCTTTCTTTTTTAGAAAAATTTGGGGCGAAAATAAATTATGTTAAAGACAAAAGTAAGAGAGTTCTATAAGGTATACTACAATAATATTTATGAAATTTATCCAGCTTAATCTTCCTCATTATTCATTTTAATATAAGAATTTGTAAAATTAATCGAAGTTTTATTTTTGTCTAATATAATAGATGCATATAAATAAAAAAAATTATATTTATATATTGTCATATTCTTCTTTTATAGGATTTTCCATGTCAGTATATTTCGTATTGTATAATGTCTGTGTTGGTGCTATTTAGTTGGGCATTTGAGCAATTCCAAACATATTTTAGTTACGCTAATGGATGGGATATGGACAGATTTCCCTGTTCATTTAATTGGAAGCATTTCTACTCTTACCAAAAGATTTTTCCAAAAGTGAAATCCCAAATGATATGGCAGTCTCTGTTTTGCTGCACATCAAATCATTTTTTATCAGTATATTAATGGCTCCCGAGGGGGTGAACCCATAAATATGAAAAAAGGGGAAAGTTTATGAAAATTAAAGGCTGAAAGTATCTAGATACCAGGGATTTGCTTCCCTAATCCAAAAGAAATACAAGCACAAAAGTTGTCTTTAAAAATCTGAGGGTGTAGCTCCAACCCTTGAAAAGTTTTTCGATTTCTCTCCCTCCATAAACACCAAGTAATGCAAAGAGATGCTATTTTCCAAGCAATCCTCAATTCCTTATGAACCCAGTAGCCTCTCCAACTCAAAAGACCTCCGTAATTGTAGTAGGCATCCCGAAAAGGGGCTGCACATCAAATCCTAAAACTATATACATCCAATACAATCTTGCGACATCATTTGATAAACTTACTTTTGGTCAAATGATTTGGTAAGGATATAAGTTTCCTTTAATAGCCTTTCAATTGGTTAAATTTAACTTGTCCTCAATGTCATAAGTGCCAATAGCTTTCACCATGTTGAGTGAGCATACCTACTCATATATGCATTGCTATTGCATTTTGTGCTTAGAAAATTATATATGCACTTTCAAATTTGATGACAGTGTAGTCTTCTTTTTATGTTTGAAGATTTATATATGTGCTATGCTAGGCATACCCAAACGCATGCGTTGCAATTGCATTCTGATGCAATTATTATTGTGAGAATAGTATAATCATCCTTTAATACAGAGTTACTGCTTTGATCTTATTATTATTATTATTTTTTTTGGCTTGAAGATTGTGTACATATTTGTTCAGTGAACTTGAGCTATGGAAACAGAGTCTTGACTTGAGTGCCCAATGCCAGGTTTGATTTAGGTTTTGAAAGCCAAACTGACTACATGTTACAAAGCCTATGTACACACGCATTAGTTTTTAGGTTGCATTGGCTCAGTATTGTTGTTTTGTTTTGGGCTTCCCCTTAGAAATTTTTGAGGCACTCTTTTTTGTTTTGGTAATTTCATTTCCTCCTCCACTTAGTTGAAACTTCATTTCAGTGGGTCCTCTTTGAGGGTTCTAGGTTAATGTGGCATTGGAGGCCTCACGATGGATCATTAGGGCCATTATGCTCATTACTAAGCTTGTTGAAGAGATGAAATATAACCAAGGTATATCTTTTTGATCAGAGGTTGAATCGATCATCAGAAGAAGAATTAGGCCAAAAATTAGGATACATTCTTGGAAAATAAACTCCCATCAAAGAGAAGCAAATGAAAGGCTTTTGTAAAAATTGTCGTAAAATCAAGAATGAATTTTTTATTCTGTACATGCCAGATCATGAATTAGTAACTGCATCCAATTTCCAAAAAAATCCCAATTGTTTCGAACTTTCTATTTTTGGAATGGAATATTTATGGAATCTCCATGAATAGGATCAAGCCTTATTCCATGGTATTTATGTGAGGTTCCTCTTTCTTATTCTTAATCAAGTCCTTAGGGCTTAGTTGATCCATGATTTATATTTCATCTTTCGTTTCTTTTTCGTTTGTTTCGAGAAATATATCGATCAATTCCCAAAAGGTTGAATTATGTTTGCCTTCTCGAAGCCACCGCGACAAGTAACGTCACCAAGCCTTGGTGGGGGCTCTCTTTGAGGTCAAAAGAAAACAGAAAAAAAGTGGATTAAGTGGAAAAGGGACACTCGGCCATTTCCATTAAGGTCTAAGGAAAAAAATGATTCTTTTTGTAATGTGGATTCATAGATCAACAATTTTGGGTGCGAATTTCCTTGCAAGGAGAGCTGCTCCATCTTTAGAGATTTTTATTTGGAATTACATGCCTCTATAGAGTCCATCCTGTTTGTTCACGGCCAATTTTGAATTTTAGTACTCTCCCTCCCTCCCTTTTCTATATAGGATGATTCCTCCACCTCTTATGTGTTCTTCCTCTTTTATAGGTTTCCCATCACAAGAGAAAGCAGTTGTAATGGCTTCTTTTCTCTTTATTGTTTGGATTTTCTGCAATTTCCCCTTATTTTGTTATATATGTTAGTCATAAAACTAGTAAATATATAGAGTTATATGGTTTTTCCCTATTGCAACCCTCACATTACTATATTATTTGTAGCTTCAACCTTGTACTAAAGAACATATGATTACATCTAATCCTCCCTAGACCTTGCAGTAGCAGGAGTCTCGTGCATTGGGCTTGCCCTTTTATATATAATGAACAAAGCACCCTCACGTATCCTCATATTCTATTTCTTGGGGTGTGCCAAATCTGACATTTCATTCATATTTGATTCTAATATTGGCACCCATACTGCTATGTCAATGCTAATATCGGTTTCTATATACCGGTCCGTAACTGCAAAATGTTAACATGATAAGCATGAGATGCTACCAAAATGCTTAAATGGGAGTCCGAACGTGAGGCTAGGGTTGACAGCATGATCTTACTCCCAAATCGTGAGGCTAAAGGTTGAAAGCATGATCTTACATATATTTTGATAACCCAATATCTCCAGTATAGGGGTCGACTTATGTTGGAAAGCTTTAGGAAACCTCGAATAAAGTTGCCTACAGATGAATTTATGGTGGGTTTTGGTTATAGAAAGTATGTATATTTAGGATTCTAAAAGTTTGAATAAAGATAGTAGGCTTTGGGGACTAAAAAGGATTGGAATTTTCTTAATTTCATTAGTAATGGATTGCAGGAGTTTTAGAAAAAAAAAAGTGTGCTAGAACGTTTGGACATGCATTTTGTAATTTTTAGTGGGTTAAACAAATGGCTGATGGGTAGGGTAATGGGTTGAAGTAGATTAGGGTTTGGTATGGTAGGGTTTTAGGTTTGAAATAGGGCTATCTTACTTTAAAAAAAGGGTTTGAAATAGGGCTGACTTGTAATTTGGGAATAGAAGAAGCAGAAGAAAGAGAAAAGGAGAAGAAGAAGAAGAAGAATCTTTATACTTCACCCTCGCAAGGGTTAAGTCACATCACAGTGATCACACAAACACCATATCAAGTCCTCATAACTTAACTCTATAGACATAAAAGATTAACGTAGATATTTATAGGCTAATGGACTAATCCTAACTAGAACTTTTACTTAAAGACGAGGAACCTAAAAACTTTCACTAGTAAAAACTCTTCTAGACGTACAGTCGACCCTCTTATAATTAATAAGCATGAGAAATTGAAAATATATTAATTATTAGAATTATTAATTATTAAGTTTTTTCATACTTTCATTAACAAAAAAAATTTCTTTACATGTATATGATTTTCGGTAAGGTGAATTATTAATTATTAAGTTTTCTCATACTTTCATTAACAATTTTTTTTTTCTTTACATGTATATGCTTTTCGGTAAAAAAGAGGACTTTTATATGCAACATTTCAACGTCATTTCAGTCTTTTATTCAATATACATATATATTCAACTTAAGGTATAAAAAAATTCTAAAAATCTTTTTGAACTAAAGAAATTGTGTATAAGTACATATATAACTATTTTATCTCTCTAATAATTAATATTATAAGGATTTTTTTAGAAATAATATTAATTATTAGTTAATAGAATTATTAATTTTTTTGGTTCTTAAAAAATTTATGAATTATTAAAAATTATTAACTTATTGAATATTAATTATAAGAGGGTTAATTGTATTAGGATTCCAAATGAAAATTCAATAACATTACTTAAGATAAAACTCATGGACCACTACAGCCCATGTTCAACAAATCTAGAAATTACCAAAACACTCTCTGACTCGTAAAACTTAATGAAAACATATAAATAAGTCCAGCAGCATGCTAATCTAAAACAAACATAAATAAAAGCTTAAATTCAACTCAAAACTTGATTACACAAAGTCCAAAATGATGTTCCCTTTGAAATTACCAATTCCTCCCCCCCTCCCCCTTTTTAACGTATACTCTGAATCCCCGATATTGCTAGGACCATAATTGGGTACGGTCAACTCTCTAATGATTAATAATCTTGGAAGAAAATAAATTTGTTAGTTATTAAAAATATTGAGTATTAAATTTCTTTAATATTAATTATTCAAACTTTTCTTAAGTTCACACCTATAGAAAACAAATAATACATATCATTTAAACAATTTCTCCAACACTTTTGTAGATCCTATATATCTTATGTCCATTAACTGCAACTCTAAGGTAAAAAAGAAAAGAATAATGGGTGTGATTGACCTTATGCATTTAGTATTAAACCTTTGTTTTAGCATCTCCTTGGGAATCAATGCTAACTGTGAAAATATTATTTCAGAAAGATGTCTACTGAAGAGAAAAGAAGACTTGGGACAGCTCTCACCCGATTGTCTCCTGAAGATCTCAATCAGGCACTGCTGATTGTTGCTCAGAATAACCCAAGCTTTCAAGCAACAGCTGAAGAGGTGGACCTTGACATGGATGTTCAGGTTATGACTTGTCTTTTTCCATATCCTCTCTCTTATATTCTGCTTCTGATTTAGATTCTCAGTCTCTTCTGTAAATGACAAGAGTTTTTTACTTATCATGTTCCTTCATGCAGAGTGAATCCACATTATTGAAGTTAAAGTTCTTCGTAAAAGATGCACTTCAGCTTCAGGGAAAGAGTTCAGCAAGTATGGGTGGCAACAACAACAGTCCTAATAACAACAACAACAACAACAACAAACGAAAAAGAGAGATTTGTGATGCTCTTGCCAAGACTTCACAAAAAAAGAGTAAAAAGCTCTCCTCTTAAATACATATGATAACACCACATAGACTGGTTCAAGACAATTTGATATCTAAAGTGACAACTCTAAATGAGGGTTTTTTTTTTCAATATTAATATAAAATTTTTTATTTAAAATTTATTCTTGTTGCCTTTTGAGATGCAAAATTATTAATTTAAGGAGTTATAATTAATAAAATTATTTAAAACAAATAACCCATGAATTAAATTTTTATAATTTTTTTTTGTGTAAGCAAATTAAGCACAAATCTTTTGGGACTTAAAAGTTATTATATATATTTTTTAAATTATAAGAGTCCTTTTATTTATGATTTTTTTCTTATACTCCATGTACTTACATTTTTTTTTTTTGCTATTCATGTTTTTTTTTTCTTCGTAATATATATTTTGTAATTGCAACGTGTTTCGTTAGACGCTTAAGACTTCCAAGTGTTTATATATGGCTTTCTCTCTCTCTCTCTCTTTGCTATTCATGATTTTTTTGTAATATTATATTTATATATATGTATTATATTGTAATGAGAAAAACATGGATATTTTGGATAATTCTAACCAAAATTGGAGGAAAGGAAAAAGATAAACATTGATTTTTCATTTTTGTTTTGTTTTGTATTATGTATGTGTGTGTGTATTCATATTCATATGAGGGTTCAAGAGTCATGTTTTGGGAAGATAGGTGGTGTAGTGACGGTCTTTTGAACAAGAATTCTTCAAACTTGTATAGCATTGTGGTGGATAAAAAGGCTAAGGTGAGGGATTATATTTCTTTGGAGGGAGGGATCAGAGTGCGGAGTCCTCAGTTTACGTGGGATTTCTTTGATTGGGAGCTGGTGAAGTGGAGGAGCTCATAGAGCCACTGGGCATATATGACTGGGGATGTAAGGGAGGATGTAATTGCGTGGAGGATGAGCAAGGGAAAAAAGTTTACTATACAGTCTTTCTATAGAGGTTTGATGGGTGGGGCAAGTCAATACTTTCCTTGGAAGGTTATTTGGAAATCAAGGGTTCCTCCAAAGCAGCTTTCTTTGCTTGGTTGGTGGCATGGAGTGTTATTCTTACGGTGGACAATTTGCAAAGAAGAGGTTATCACCAACCTAGCCAATGTATCATGTGCAAGGAAGAGGTGAAGAGTGTGGAACACCTTGTTCATTATAAGATGGCAAGGGAGTTATGGAACATGCTTTTTAGCATCTTTGGTTGTGCTTGGGTTTTGCCGGCTTCATTCAAAGATGTTCTTGCGGGATGGTGGTGTGGTGCTAAAGGATCCGAAAGGAATTGCGTATTGCTTGGAGGATGACCTTATTTGTCTTGTTTGGTGCCTTTGGCAGGAGAGGAATAATAGAATTTTTGAAGTTACACCCACTTGGCAGGAGAGGAATAATAGAACAAACTATTTACAATCAGTCATGTGGATAAATTCTCTTAACTTTAAGGTGGCAAATATACATATATATATATATATATTTTATTCAGTTGGCAAACAAAATTCGTTGGTGTTAAGATTTCAATCAATTTTTTATTTGACTAAAATAACTTGACATATTACACTAACGCCCCTTATATTTTTAGAAATCACATAATATATCATAATTATTATCAAATATTACAGGAGTAAAACAATAAATTCCTATTTTTTGTCAATGTAGATTTTTCGACAATTTTGATAGTTGAAGTCACTGTGCAATATCAGAGACCGTAGAGAGTTTTTATAACTGTCAGATATCAAAAGTGTGGTTAATATAATTATCTCTTAATTTAGTTACAATTAATTTTGCGAGTTGAGGCCATGCACGTGTGTTGGATTGTAGATGAGTTTTTTTTTTTTTTGCCACGAGTGTAAGTTTTTTATTAGGATAATGTTTTAATATCTTTGTCTCTATGCTCATCTGATAACCATTTTTTCACAGGAGATGAGACTGCTAGTAGATCCCAGGATGGGTTCTATTATAATGTGATGGTGACATGTACATAACACCCTTGTGTGTGCATGCGCGCAATTTTATAGGTGATTGAAGAAAGTGAAGGTTACAACTTATATGTGAGATTTTGTTAGAAAAATGAATTTTTGTTTGTCGAGGGTGCGAAACAAGGTTAGAAAAATTAATTCTTGGAGCAATTATTTGGTGGTCTCTTGGGACCATGATCCCAATGATTAGATTGAGAATTACGTCTACAACAGTGTAATGTACTTGTACATGTAGTCTATCATTTGATCGTTAAGATCATTGGGACCGGACTATTCAATAATTTGACAATGTTTGAAATTTTAAATTTTGGGAGGTTGTTGAATGACCATTTTGTCCTTGAAATGTTGTGTTTTTTGGGATTATAGTTTGGAAATTTTGTGGATTTTTTATAGAGTGGTTCTGGTTCCCCATGAAATGCAAGGGGCATGAATAAATTCATTTCATTGATGGAGATTTTTGTTTCTCAATTTATTTTCTTATTTTCTTGCCACATGAAGCAAGCTCAGGCCTACATCATAAGCCCAAAAAAAGGCTGGGCCTTGTCCTAGTTCATCAGCTGTTAACTTTGGTCCTGAGACATCAGGCTCTGGGGGCCAATGGGCCAAACAATTTCAACTTCAACATTAATGGCCGTATTACATAATTGAGCAAAGTAGTTATAAAACAAAACATATAGTTGATGTTGGGTACATTTGCAGCTAAGTTTGGGCCTTGTAGCACTCTTTTAACATTTTACACTTATTTCCATTTCAAGCAAGTCCAAAACAGTGCTCCAATTGTACAAGGCCCAAACCCAAGCATACAAACTTCATATGTGCAAAAACATCTCTTAGAGGTGAAATCGAAGTCTTATTCGGGATGACAAAATTCTCTCTTTTTACATACACAGTACAGCTTCAAAGCTTAGTGCTTGCATACACACACACACCTAGTTACAATTTCCCCCCTCCCCCATTTTTGTACTAAAAAAGAAAAGAAAAAAAAAACCTCTTAAAGAGGCATGAAATTTCTAATTATTGACCAACAATTTTACTCCAAAAAAATATCATGATTTAGAAACCTAACACCACATAAACTGACTTCATTTTATATCAATTTGAGTCATTTTTTGTAAGGGCATTACCCTATGCATAGTGTTGAGAGGAATAGACTACAAACAGATCTAACATTCAACATTATTTGTTTAGTCACAAACTTGAACTCACGTTCTCAACGGTATGACCTAATGACAATTACTTTTTAATTTGCAGAAATTATCTTCAAAACCATGTGGTATTTCAATGTTAATAATCCAGGGGAACCACTTGAATCACCATAACTTAGAAAAGAACAGATTCTTAAAAAATCTTTCCAGCCAGCTGGGTGTTTCTTTCAGAGATGGGCTGGATTATTTTCAATGGTGCTGATTTGAGCTGTGGCCAATTCAGCTATGATTTACAAAATTTTGGGGCCCCATCTCCACTTGGCTCAAATGATTATGCCTAAACTGGGGTTTCCAAAGGACAATCAAGTGGCAAGGGAATATATATATATATATATATATATATATATATATATATATATATAACTTTAGCAATCAAGCACTTCATCTCTCAATCTTAATAAAATAGATTACATTTGCATCTTTTTCATTAAATGTCATCATTAATTTGCTTATATATTTCTAATTATAGCAATTGAAATCATATCCAAGAGGAAGAAAAGATCATGAAGACAATGTTGGACTTTATTTAACCTCAAATCTACCCCACATTGAAACCTATAGCTAGTCAACATTTCAATGAAAACAAAGTTCCCAATTTAGACTCAAACCAAAAGGGGACTTTGTTTAACCTAATTGAGATTGGTCTGCCAGATAGAAGAGGACTGAGTGGTCTGAACTTGCTAAAGAGTATACAGAAGAGGAATTGGATTTCCAATTTATCAGCCAAAGTAAGTTAGAACTTGGGAATGGGTTCAAGCGTTCAACCATCCAAGTGGTGGTCCTACTGCCACGGCATGAAAAATATTCAGCTGTATAATGATGATGCTCACTGAAAAACTCTTGGCTTTAATAATAATAGTTCATACTATAGATGACAAAAATTATATCAATCACAAGAATGACCCACAACTAAGACAAATTTACAAATTGAATTGCCCCCACCCAAAGAATTATTTGACACTGTATATCTGCCCTTTTGAATTTTATTTTGTGGAAAAATTACCTATACAGTGAGTCAATTTCATGAACATTACTCATCTCTATTCCCACCACTTCTGCTCTGTTACTGGATTGAAAAATCCGCAATCTGGTGCATGCCACAAGTTAAAATGTTGTCTATGTGATGATCAATCCATTACTAGAACCGCTTTGGACGTATCCAGATGACTGAGTCGACATGTTCCAAGAAGGAATTCTGGGAGCTCTTCCTCTGTGTTAGCCTGAAAAAAAAATTTGGGAAGGGGGGTTTAATATACATGTGAATGATCCCAATTGTCATAATGTTTTTCCCCTAACAACATTAGGACTAACAACTAACAGTTCCATTTCACCTTACTATTTGCTTAAGCTAAATTTGTTTATTTTTCCTTTTAAGATTTAACTAGTAACTTTCTGATATACTTACCCATGCCCACCAATGCTTTTCAATGCATCTTTTAGAGCCAAGGTAGTCTGGTCAGTTTAGCAGTTCCATAGGTATCTTAAAGGAGAATCCACGTGGGATAATTATGTATAAGTCTCTTAGGGTTTAGTTGTTTACCTGTATCAGAAATGCCATTTCTATAACCAGATTATTCAGGTATCCAAGAACAAGACTGACTACACCCCTTGCCACTGTCGATGACCCCACATCAATTCCAAGCTGGAAATTTCACACATTTTCGAGGTTAGCATATTATAAAATAACAAACCTGAAACGTTATGTACAGAAGTCAGGGAACCAAAGTAATGCATGCTAGTGTGTTAACACATACAAAGCCACACCTCTCTTTTTTTGGGTGTCGTGCAGCCGGGGGGGGGGGGGGGGGGAGGAGCAGGGATAGAAAGATACAAATGTATTAGTGTTCCTAAACACATGTTTCATAATTATATTGGTTTTGCACTTTAATCCCAACTAGTTCTTTTCCAAAAAATGATCTACTTTTGAGTGCATGAATGCAATAGCATTATTAGCATGCCCATATTGCAGCCACATGGTCTCTGAATAATATGTTGCATTTACCTCCAAGTAGTTCTTCCCTCGAAAATAATTTACTTCAAGTGCTTGACCCACCAAGCAAGATTTCTTTCCCACACTCTGCTTTACTATCCATGATCCCTATGAGAATACCCACCAGGAATGCAAAAGATCAGTAATTACATGTATATAAGTCAAAAAGTGAGCACCAAAAGATTGGCATTACACAAAACACCTGGAAAATTAAAGTGAAAAAGAAGACAATTATATTTCATACAATAATGATGTTTGGTTTTGAACCAAACTTTTGATTGCTTCCACTGCTACTACACTAACCTTTGAAATGTATGGTATGAGCTTAAACCTTGAATTCCTGAAGGCATCATCTCCATTGACAAAGCGCTCTAGTAAAGGACTTTCTTCCAAAGGAGTTTTCATCATGTAATATAGTGCCAGACTATATGGAGTTGTACCTGGAACCTGATTCAAGGCACTGCGCCCTTTAAATATATTGATTCTAGACGACCCTTTAGGACTAACATAACAATGATGACAGTAACAACAACAATTGCAACAGCGACCTGTATGTTAACAATGAAGAAGAATTCTGGTCCACCCCGTGCAGCATATTTCTGCAGAGTTTCAAATTGTGTTGTGAGATTTCTTCACTAGTTCTGTATTTTTATGAGTGCTCATATATAGTTTGCAAAGATGATTGTAGTGTCGTCATAATCATAAAAAAGCTACATGTTCCATGGATCAAACCTGAACAATCCCTCCAGGACGACCACCGAGATTATCTTCGCGTTGGTCAGATCTTAGCCAATCAGCAGCAACTATTTGCATCAACGTGCCCTTTGCCTTAACCTGGTGAAAAGAGGGTGATTTTTCAGAATTAGAAAAAGAAAAAAATAGAACCAAATTTGCATAAAGATGACATACCATTTTGCATTTCAGGCACAATTCCATATTCAGAAAAGTTGTGTCAACAATAATAACCACCACCTTAACTGATAATGAGATATTTGAGATATTATTCACGAAATCTTGGAATGATTCATGGAATCCTAAAACCACAAAAATATACATGAATACACAAAATAGGCTTGTTTCAATTGCTCAACTTAACAAAGTCTTACCCTAACTATTAGGGGTCAACTACATTAATCCTAACTCGCCATTCTACTCTAATTTCATTATCCCCTTAGTTAAATCACGTGCTATCATATTTCTTTATTATCTCAACTCAAGTTAATTTTGATCTCCTACTTTAACCATCATGACTCTCAAGGTGAACCATGTCACTTTTCCTTACTAGTGCAAATATTTTTGTCTTTGTTTTACATATCACTCTTCCCTCGGCATGGTTTTCATTTTATTTCTTTTAGGTACTACTTCCACCATCTCATAGTCCAACTATTTTTGTCTTTGTTGTACATGTCACTCTTCCCTTGGCATGGTTCTCATTTTATTTCTTTTAAGTACTACTTCCACCATCTCATAGATGCATTCATTTTTAATTTTATATTTTCTTATCTTATCACATATCCACCTCAACATCCTTAATTTGACCACTCATTTTGAACTGCCCAACATTCTATTCTATACAACATGGTTGGTCTAATAGTTATTTTATAGAATTTATATATCAAATTTAAGGTTATACGCCAATCACATAATCTACCAGAAGTACTCCTTCACTTAACTCATCTTGCCTTAATTCTATGAGTAACATCATTTTCAATTTCTTCATCCTTATGGATAAGCAAACCTATATAATGAAATTGTTTACTTAATTTCCATTTGTGTTTCTAGTTTAGTAAAGTTACATTCCATATATTTGTACTACTTATCTTAAACCCTCTTGATTCTAAAGCCTATTTCAAAATCTTTAATTTAGCATTTATCTTTATTTTAGTTTAATCAGTTAAAACAATGTAATTTATGAAAGCATACACTATGAGACTTCATTTTATAACATAAAATCAATTTATCTATTACTAAGGCAAAAAGGTAAGGATTTACTGTTAATCCCTAATGTGAGCCTATAATCATCGAGAATTGACTTATTTTATAGTTGTTTTTTCTATGGTCACAATCTCATCATAAATGTCCTTTATCATTTTGATATATCCTCTTGTGATTTCATTTTTTTCTAAAATCCACCATATTAGATCTTAAGTGACTATCATAAGATTTCTTTAAATCTATAAAAATCATATGAAAATATTTGTTATTTTCTCTATACTTTTTCATGAGAAAATAGCTTCCATTGTTGAATTCTTTAGCATAAATCCAAATTAATTCTTTGACACTACTGTCTTAAATCTTAATTAGTTCTCAATCACTCCCTCCCTAAGTTTCATAGTATGACACATTAATTTAATACTATAATAATTTGTATAATTTTAGATGGCCCTTTTTTTTATATATGGGTACTAAATGTTCTTTCGCCACTCATTAGACATTTTCTTAATTATTATGATCTTATTAAATAATTAATTTGTCAAGACATTCCTTCATCTCTTAAGTACTTTCAAACCTCAATAAAAAGATCATCTAATCTTAAAGGTTTATCTACTTTCATCGTCCTCAATGAATTTTTTTTTGTTTTTTTAAACCTCAGGCAACCTAATCGTACGAAAAAGATATGTTCTCTAATCTCCCTAGGGTTCTCTAAGCTTAAGCTTTCTATATGATTCTAATTCAATAACTTTTCAAAGTAACTTTTTCACTTGTCTTTCATTTATCAAGACCCTCGACTCTTCACCCTTTATTAATAAGATGAACATCTCTAGTTTTTTTATCCATTAACTTAGCGAGTTTGTATACATTCTTCCCCCCATCTTTTGTACTTGATTTAAAATAAAGATCATCATATGCTCTATACCTAGCATCTCTTGCCACTTTCTTAACTTCTTTCATTGCATTTTTACATGTTTCCCAACTTTTTTTATTTCTAATTTTTTGCCAAGTTCTATAACACTACTTTTTTACTTGTACTACTGTTTGGAATTTCTCATTCTACCATCAAATGTCCTTAGATAGTGACCCTATTCCTTTTGATTCTCTAAGAACCTCTTTTGATACTCTTCTAATACATTATGTCATCCTATTTCACATTATATTACCTTCGTCCCCGACATTCTGTATTACTTTTTGCAGCATCTCACTTTTAATAGCTCTATCTTCTCTTCTTTCAAATTCCACCAACTAGATCTTAGCTTTATAATCTTTTTAACTCCTTTCTTTTTTGTCTTTTAATATATACATCTAAAACCATCAACTTATGTTACGTGGTCGAGCTTTCTCCTGAAATAACCATACAATCTTTGCATATTAACCAATCCATTCTTCTAGTTAGGACAAAGTCTATTTGACTTCTGCTTGAAGCATTTTTAAAGGTTATTGGATTCATCTCTCTTTTGAGAGTAGGTATACATTATCATAAAATCATATGCTATGACGAAACCTAGTATTGCCTCCCTAGTATGATTCCTATCTCTAAATCCATATTTAACATGCACTATCTCATATCTTCTACAATCTTTTTCTACATGTCTATTAAGTCCGCTCCTCTTATAGGCATGCTTGAATTAATTCATTCATATGTTCTCAAAACTGTAGAGTGCGGGTCTTGGCACAACAGTAAGGTTGCTCCATTGCGACCTAGAGGTCATGGGCTCAAGTCACAGAAACAGTCTCTCCGCTAGCGGGGGTAAGGCTGCATACATCTAACCCTTCCGAGACCCCATAGTGGTGGGAGACTCGTGCACTGGGCTAACCCTTTATGTTCTCAAAACCGTGCTTTAATATTTTTACTTAGTCTTATTTGGGGTGCATAAACAATAATGATATTAATTATATTATCTTCTAACACAATTTTTTTTAGTATTGCCATATCTCATAACAATTACAACTTCTTTTGAATTGTTATATATTATTGTCCTCACACCATTTCTATGTATATATTTTCAAGTGTATAGAGTTATATTCAGTCTTTTCAATTTTCCTAACTGTCTCTCCTACCTGCTTAGTTTCTCATAAGTATGTTGTATTAGTCCTTGTTCTAATCATAGTATCTACTAGCCATCCATTTACCTATCAGTATTCCCAAATTCCAAGTCACTTATCTAAGCCGACTATCTACCTGCACTCATTCAAAATATAGCAAGAACCTTTCTCAGCTTTTCATTGCAGCCAGGAATTGATGTGGCACCCTTTGCCCATTTTTTGGAGCACCTAGAAGCTGATGCATCACTTCGCTTAAGGGGAACTCCTTAGTAATAATCTTAGGATACATATCCATTAGGGATCTAATAGAATTTTGCACTGGTTATCATCTATCTAATGCAGCACTCCTTCTTTCTTTGGGCTTGGGTTTGACAAAGACACTAAACACAACATAGGCGGATTTGCTCTTTTCAATTCCTAGTAAGGAAAAAATGGAAACATTTCAATGTGTCCGAACACCTCGTTGCTGATTGATAAAGATAAGAGGCAAACATCATGACCGAAATTGTTTAAGCTTCGTGTTATGTATGAAAATATAACTTTTTTGATTGACAGCGATAAGTAATTTGACATCTGCGATAGGATAGCTTTAACAAAATCGTATGAAAACATAATGCAATTCATAGATTTGAATTTATTACTTACAGATTCTACGTCCAACAATGGTTATTATGAATGTTTGAAAGCTCATAAATCCTATACAGATTTGAAATTCTCAATTATTGTAAAAAAATATAGCTAGAATTAAAAGAAACCTTCTGATGGTCTTCTAGATAATTATCTCCACGGATTAAAAATGTTGAAGGATCAGCAGCTGTCCAACTGCAAGGCAAAGTACAATTGGGGTCTTTCGGAAGAGTGGCTCCATAACGACATGATACATTGTCTTCCCAAGCCACCTCTTGTAAGTCCACATAACCCTTCCTCTGGACTGCACATAAGAAAGATTCAACCTGTATCTAAATCATAAACACCCCTATTTGAAACAACGATTTAAAACTATCCCATCCATCACGTTAAAGATGGTTTTAATCATCCTAGCAGGACTCACCCGCAAGATTTTGTAATTTTTTCACAAAACCGGCAGCGGATGAGACTTTAGGCTGGTAGATCTCCTGCATATATCAGTGTAAAAGAACCACATCAGAAAACAAATTGACACTTATCAGTCATAGAACATTGCAAAGGTGTATAAGTAATACACAAGAACAACAAATACTAGGTGGGGTTTGAAAATCACACTGTAATCCTTACAGCAGCTGAATATCCTAGTTGGCCATGTCAAGCAGAACACCACCGTAAACATTGAGACGAAAATAAAAGAAATAAAGTCAGCATTAAAAAACCCGACTGTTGAAGGGGAGAAAAAAAAAGACTCCGTATGCTACAAAGACACAAAGGGTTCCAAATGCAGCATGAAACACTATGGAGAGTTCCAATTTTCATGAAGTGTCCACATCCAAATGGCTCCTAACTAGGTGACGAAATAGAGGGATAAAGTTTTCTGTGTTAAACAAAATTATAACTATAGCCAGTGAGATGATTATAAAAAAATTAAGATCAGCACTGGAAATCTATAAAGGATGCCCCTTTTTAGTAAGGTGTTGATAAAAAAAGAACCTGTAGAATTTAATTGCCACCACAAAAAGCACAATGGGTTCTCAAATGCGAAGTATAACACAATGGTCTGCTTCAACTTACATGGAATTCTGATGGGCTCCTATGAAGAAAAAGGTGAGGGAAATATAATGTGTGTAATAGATGAAGAACATGCTTATCAATAAGCCTGTGAACCATGAATATTCGATAGCCTCCTGGTGAAGAATAAGATGAGGAAAATATACTGTAAAGCATGTGATAGATGGAAAACATGCCTATCGATTTAAAGCTTGTGATAGATGATGAACTATTATGGGAAGTTCATCGTATTCAGAGTTCCCTATCATGATTAAATGATGATAAATATAAATGTGCATAATGCTGGCTTTATGCTGGATGAATACATCAAACTTCTCTTGAGAACTGAACAATCAAAAAACCAGATGACCACAGCCATCAAATTTTCAAAAAACTGCATTTTTTTACTGGTTACACTGTTTTTATTGTAACTGTAACAATCAAATTATCAAGATCGTCCATATCTACTAAGTATACCATGTGTAGTATCAAAATATGGAGAAAAGATTTTGCATTTCGACTTAATCCCTAAATTTATTGAAGAATTAAACTATTTAATGAAATGCATCATTATAATCGCTTTCAGATACCGAAAAATGTAGATACTGACAAATGCTCTTCATATCTGTACAATAAAATTTCAGGGCTAGAAGTTGTCAAGTCAAAGGCTAAAAATCAGTAAATCAAACATATTTTTAAAAGCAATGTGATTAGATTTACTAAATGATATAGAGAATAAAAATAAACAGGCAACTGTGCACTGGGAAAAAAAAAAAAAACTAATTTCTGATATTTCAGCAAATGCAGCAAGCATTATTCATAACTAAAACAAAACCTGGAACCACGGACAAATAGAAGTCACGCGTAAGCTTTTACAGTTGAGTTATACTACTTAAAAAGAAGTCAGAGTTCAAATTTAGTGAGCAGCAAGCATTGAATAGTGAAATTCTGGATTCAAATCAGTCAGAAGGCCGACCATTCTCTAACTGGTCATTGCCTGATGGGCCAGGAACCTTCCAATATCTTTGGTAAATGTAACAAGTATAATTCATAACCAAAAACAAAAATTGCAATGAAGGATAAAAAAAGGCCAAGGCCAAATTATTGAAGTTTGGTATCAGTACATGTAAGAGTTCAAGTTTGGTGAGCAGTACATACTGGATAGTGCAATTCTGGACTCAAATCCGAAGGCCAATCACACTCTGATTGGTTGTCATCTAATGGTTCAGGAACATCAAAAAACTCGTCAACTGCATCATTCAATCCCATGAGGCTTGAAGAGCCTGAAAGCTGTCTGTCAGGCTCATCTTCCATTTTATCCTCCTCTGTCTTCCTTAACTCTTGATGGTTTTGAACTTCCGTTTTGATATCCTCTTTTTCACTCTGAGACAACCCAATATCTCTTGTCAGCTCTCCAGATGAAAATTCAGAGGAATAGTTTCCTGCTTTTGCTCTAAACAGCTCTCTCAATGCTGCAAAAATGCAAAAGCAGAGATGGTGACCATTTCACTTTATAGATTCCCAATCATAAAAAGCTTTTACTAGAAAAATGTGCAAATATTTTTTTATTGGTAGAACAGAACCTGCAACTCTTTCAAGCATACGGATGGTTATGGACCTTGCGGAAGCTTTTCGTAGATAGGATTTCCAGAACTTCCAATCAATAGCAAGCATGTGTTTGACAACTGATTCCTTTCCTTGTTTCACAGGAGTTATCACGTATCCTCCACCTGCATCATAATAAAAGCTAACATTAATATTGAAAAAATCTTCAAAAAATTTCTAAACAACCCTACTCAGGCTAAGCATAGATGAGCCACAGTCCATAGCATTCAAAGTGATTATGATATAAACAGTGTGCAACTGATACTAGAGAGCTAAATCAAGGGGTTAGCATAGCAGGGAAATCGTAAGAACATCATATTTTTTCTCACAACAAATAATTATGATTATGCGTGTGTCATAATCCTCTCTCTGCTGGAATCTTGAAATGATAAATGATCTAACTGTTGAATCCAAGCTTCTACTAAACCATACTAGTCATTTAATACATCTTAAAACTATGCATTGTTTAAATACTAGAGATATGTGCAACAGAATGGCATGAGAAGCCTAAGAAGCTGACATCCTTTCAGTCATGTTTCAAAATTCAACATCATTCAGCCTTTAATTCCAATCATGCTTTGCTAACACTCCATTATATTCCTATGCCATTTTATGATGCTCATTTGGGTTGCTAACACTTAGGAAAAGATCCAAAGTGGTTTTCTGTGGTCTGATTTGGGGGAGTATTATAGATATCAATGAGTTAAGTGGAACTCTATGTTGGAAACAATGGTTTTTACAACATGGTTTTTGTCAACTTTGAGCCAAAATAAAAGTGGGACCCACAAATTATTTAAGGTGGGTCCACATGGATATATGTTCACCTCTATGAGTACATTAACAACATAAATTTGGTTGCTCAAAACTATTAAGGAGTAAATGATAAATTGACTCTTGTCCCCCATTGGTTGGTTATAAAACTCTATATGAGTTTATATACAATTACCTTGGAAATGGGTTTGGACCCTAAGGGGAACCCAAGTTTTGTGGAAGGGGGAGGACCTAACCCAAGGTGGATTCACCACACGCACACGCACCACACCGAACCGAACTCGGTTAGGTTTGGGTCAAATATATATATATATATATATATATTTGGAGAAAAATATATTTAATTTTTTATTAAGTTTTTTCCAAAATGTTACCATTTGAATTGATTGTTAGCATCTCACCCGATCGGGTGCATTGGTCTGTTCACTGTGAACATAAGCGACCTTTAGCTGAACAAATGTGATCATTAGCTTTCGTGTTTGTTTGAACAATCATGAAATGCTCTATAAATCTTGCCGCCTTCATTGCATATCACATCCATCTATCTTGCATTCCTTTCTACATTCATAGAGTTAATGTGAGAGAGTACAAAGTATAAGTTGGTTCGTTAGGCACATAGAAGAATCCTGGGAAGCAAACATCCAAGAGATCATAAGCAGCATTGCGAGGGGTGAATCGTAAACACCATTGCGAGGGGTGAAATTTGTCTTCAGAACATAGTGTCAAACACTAGCCTTGATCAAATTCGATTATGTTTTCCAATTTGCATCTATTTGTAAGTTTAAATACATTCAATTTTTGTTTTATAATTTTCATTTGGTTTAAATCTGTTTTATGTTTTTCTCTAATTGGTTACGACCAATTTGTTTTTATATTAAGTAAAATTGGATTTATATCCAACAATCTTAAGATAGGTTCTTCAATTTTACTTCTGAGTTGCTTTTTTTCGTTTAATTTTAGTATTTATATATTTGTTCAATATATTTCTTTAACAGAAATGGGTATTGAATCTGAAACCCCTGTCACAACTCTTGTGGCAGCTACCCTTGTGATTGCGCCTGCTACTGTCAATCATAGTGAAAAGCCAGAGAAATTTAATGGCACTGATTTTAAAAGATGGCAACAGAAATTGTTGTTCTATCTTACAATATTGAATATGGCAAAGTTCCTTCGTGAAGATGCTCTTGCTTTGAATGAAAATGAGACTGACAAGTAAGTTGTTGCTCTATGGAAGTATGCAGATTTCTTGTGTCGGAATTATATTCTTAGTGGATTGGATACCACATTGTATAATGTGTATAGTCCAATCAACACTGCAAAAGAACTGTGGGAATCAGTGGATAAGAAATACAAGACGAAAGATACTGGAATGAAGAAATTTTGTTGTCGGCAGATTCCTTAACTATAAGATGGTTGATTCTAAAATAGTGATCAATTAAGTTTATGACCTCCAAGTGTTTCTGCAGAAGGCATGTCTTTAAGTGAATCATCTCAAATGGTTGCTATTATTGAAAAATTATTGCCTATGAAGCACGAATACTCTATTTTAGCTCACGTGTCTGTGTCGGACACGTGTCGAATACTGACACTTTTGGATACGCAAAAAAAGAGCGTCCATTTTTTTTTTTCCGAACACGTTTTAGGTACTTTTTTTTTTTTTTTTTCATCTTTTTGGATTTTCCTCTTTTTCTCCTCTTCTCTATAGTTTTTTGTTTTGGTATTTATATATGTATACATGTTTAATGTAATAGTTAGTAAATTTATTTTGGAACTTGAATCATAGATGTTAATGATTAAATGAAGAAATTCTTAAATTTTTATTTAATGGCTTTGTTATTTTAATATCTTAATAATATTTTTGTGATTTGTGTATTTTTATACCAATTTTAATTGAAATAACGTTATATTTTTATTATATGGTCAATATATATATATATATATATATTCAACGTATCCCCAATGTGTCTGTGTCCTTTTTTTAAAAGTGGCATCTCTACATGTCCGTGTCTCATGTCCGTATCCGTGCTTTTTAGATTACCGCCATCTTAGAAGAAATTCAAAAACTACTTGAAGCATAAATGTAAGGAGATGAAACTAGAAGACTTGATTCTGAAATTGAGGATAGAAAAGACAACTGTGTTCCTGAAAATAAAGGACTTCATGGAATCGGAGGCAAATAGGGTAGAACAAGTGCAAAAATCTAAGAAGAGGAAACACTTTGGCGATGGTCCAAAATTGGGTCTTAAAGGCAGTAACAATAAGGGATTCAAAGGCAAGTGCTATGTGTGTGACAAACCAAGGTATTGTGCAATGCTAAGAAGCACAGATACGGACACGAAACAAGAATACGACACGCGGACACAACATTTCAAAAAAGTAGGACACGAATACGTTGAAGACACGTTGAATATATATATTTTTTATATGATTATATAATAAAATTTTAATATTATTTTAATCAAAATTGACATAAAAATACACAAATCACGTAAATATTATTAATATTTTAAAATAAAAATTTAAGAATTTCATTTAATAATCAACATTTATGATTCAAATTTCAAAACAAATTTGTTAACTACTATATATATTTATGCGTGTGTGTGTGTATAAAAAATTGCAAAGAAGAAAGAGAGAAAGAGGAAAAATTCAAAAAAAAAAAAAAACCCAAAAAATTAAATAAAAATCCAAAAGAGTGTTTGAAACGTGTTCCCTAATGTGTCCGTAACCTGTTTGGGATGTGTCCAAAATTCAAAAAAAAAAATAGCCACTCATTTTTCACGTGTCCAAGCATGTCTAACACGTGTTCGGGGCGTGTCCGAGTGTGTCTGACACGTGAGGCAAAATAAAGTATTCGTGTTTCATAAGTGCAAAGAATTGTTGCAAACACAAGGACAAAGGGAATCCGGATAAGAAACTTGCATAGGCTAATGTGACCGAAGTGGGTAGTCTTTCTACTGATGTTTATGAAATGAAGCTTTCAGCAGTGGCCTCCACAGTTAATCTGGTCAGCAATACTAGAGAATGGTGGGTGGATACTAGAACTACTCTCCATGGTTGTTCAAACGAGAAATTGTTCTCATCATATCATAGTATAGATAATGGAGAACAACTCTTCACGCATAACTCCTCGACTTCCAAGGTTGAAGGTCAAGGAATTGTGGTTTTAAAGATGACTTCGAGAAAGGAACTCAATCTCAAGGATGTGCTACATGTGTCAAATATTTGGAAAAATCTTGTGTCTCGATCGTTGTTGAGTATAAAGGGATTTAAATTGATCTTTGTGTTTGATAAATTTGTACTTTCCAAGAATGGCATGTACATGGGCAAGGTGGGTTTGAGCCCCAAGGGGGCACCCCAATTTTGTGGAAAGGGGAGGATTTAGGCCAAGGTGGGTTCACCACACGTGCACCCCCCCCCCCCCCGGGCCCCTCGAACCGAACTAGGCCGAGTTGAGTTGGGTTGGGTTTGGGTCAAATATATATATTTTGGAGAAAAACTTATTTAAATTTTTCCAAAACGTTACCATTTGAATTGACTGTTAGTGTCTCATCTGAATTGGTGCATTAGTTTGTTCGCCATGAATAAAAACGACCTTTAGCTTAACAGAAACGATCTTTAGCTTTTGTGTCTGTTTGAACAGTCACAAAATGCTCTATAAATCTGCCCGCCCTCATTACACATCACATCCATCTATGTTGCATTCATAGAGTTAGTGTGAGAGAGTACAAAGCATAAGTTGGTTCACCGGGTACACAGATTGTAGTGCTTCTTCTGTGTGTAGTTTTTGATCATTGTATCCTTGGAGGCATACGTCCAAGAGATCGTAAGCACCATTGCGAGGGGAGAAATCTATCTTAAGGACATAGTGTCAAACACTAGCCTTGATCAAATTCGATTATGTTTTCCAATTTGCATTTGTCTGAAGTTTAAATACATTTAGTTTCTCTATTATAATTTTACTTCGGTTTAAATATGTTCTATGTTTTTCTCCAATTGGTTACAACCAATTTGTGTTTATATTAAGTAAAATTGGATGTACGTCCAACATTCTATGGGGTACGTTTTATTAAAATGAAAATTTTATAGCTCAATTACCAGCACCAAATATTTTAAGTTGAATGAAACAAATTCTCAAAGATAAATTTGTCAATCCAAATTTAATATAAAACTACTTTCTACCAAGCTTATTCAATGTTGAGTTGCAAGTCAAGACTCACAAGTTGAAAGTAGTAACTTTTTGTGTGTCATCAAATGTACTTTATGCAAAAAACATTGGAAGTTTCAAATTTGAGAACTTTATAGGGATTAACAAACAGCCCAATGTGATGGCCTAGGAGGTGAACTCGGTTGGATAATCTCATCATGAGGAGCAAGGCCTTGTTGGGGAAAATGGTTGTGGATATTGCCTAAAGAGAAACTCTCTCTTGCATTTGGTAATTTAATTAAAACACGTATGGTTTGCAAGAAACATTTGGGATGTTAATTAGCCATTGGAAGATTTCCTTATGTCCTTTGACGGTTATCTCTCAGCATAACTCAAATTTCTCTACTTCAAATGAGCTTCAATTGTTGATGGATGGAGGGTTTGCTTCCAAAGGATCTTTGATGGGGCGAACATACATTTAAAGAATAATTTCCATAGTTCAATTGAAATTCTAATTGTCATACGGTCCCTGTCTCTAATGTCCTGTATGGTTCAAGAGATAAAAAATTAAAAGGAAGGGAAGGTAGAAGAGAAGTAAAAGGCATCCTTAGGAAATGTACACTACCTTTCCCTTCTTTTGTTTAGTTGAATAGAAGCCATAAGGGAAAGGATTGCGTCTTATTGTTACTACTATACCCTAATTGTTTGCATGGAAAAAATGTAAAGAAATAGATTTCTTCCTTTCCCTCCTCCCCACACGCTTTTGGGTGGAAAGAATATGGTAGGCCCAAAAGGAAAGTGATTTCATCTTCTCTTCTCTTCCCATCCCTCTTCCTTATTCCTATCAAACGATGAAAACTCTATCAATTCCTCATTTTCCCTTCCCACCCCCTTCCTACGTCCCAGTCTTACAACCTGTCAAACAGAGCACAGGTTTTGGTGTTTTTTTTGGGTCTTTTCTTAGAGTTTAAATTTTTCTAGGAATCTTAATGATTGTGAATATATGAGCCATGTTTATTTCTTCTCCTTCTTAATGAGGTTTATTATTCATCTTCAAGTCCCAATGAAGAGTACTGAATTCAGATCCCAATGGCTCATTCTTATGCAAATCCTATTTTTACTTGCTCTCTTTTTTGGAGAACCCCTTTCCTTTATTAACAGCCAAAGTTATTTGGAATTCCAAGACCCCTCTTAAAGTGAATGCTTTAGTTTGGCCCGTTACTCATAAGAAGATAAATTCCAATGAGATGCTTCAGGCAAGAAGACTTAAAAGTCCTAATTCTGGATTGTTTTGTCTTATGCAAAAGTAGTAGTGAAAGCTAGTTATCTTTTCATCCATTGCCTGATTTCCGTTGCTCTCTGAAAAAGAATTTTTTCCTATTAGGCATCAATTGGGGAGATCTCTTTTGGGGGCTTTGGTAGGTGTAAGCAAGCTAGAGCTTACTGACCTCTTGCCATTTTGGCCATTATTTTTTAAGATGTTTGCGCAGAAATTCCTTCTGAAAGGGAGAGTGAAACTCAACTTTGATAGCTGCTCTCTTCGCAATCTGGCTAACTTGGTCGAGATCTATAAGCGACACAACCAGTATATATTCTAGATTGTCAGGTGCAGGTTTTCCTATCGAGGTTGAGATTTGAGCCCTCTTGGAAGGCCATAAGACGGCTTCCATTTTGGACCTTTGACAATGCTTGATTAGAGTGATTATTAGGCAGTTCAGGATTGATGTAGATCCAGTTTCCTCGGCTCTTCCTAATCATCTTATGAGAATAATAAGACAGATTTCGGATCCATAAAATTCCTCAGAGGCCAAGATAGTTGGGTAGGGTTCCTAGCTTTCCATCTGGAGGGCATATTCCTTCGCAAAGAATGGGACTTCTTTGGCAGTTCTTACAACAGGTCATTCTTAACCCTCTTGAGGTTTTGTGTTGGTGTGAAGGGTGTTGGGTTTGGCTGGCCTTCAATGGTTTTAAGTTGTGTTTGTATTGTTTTTCCCTCTCTTCAAACTTTGAAGTTTCATCCTTCTTGTACATTCCTTCTTTCCTATAAATATTTTGCTTTCAGTCCTTATTGGAAAAAAAAAAGGAACTCAAATTCAAACCAATTCGATTTATTTGACATTTCAAATTGGAATCAACTGAAAACATGACCAAATTTGTTTTCTTAAACCAAATTAAAATCTGACTCACAATAAGTGGATTCTTATGAAGAAATTAGCTGAGCAGCACAAGCTATTGTAGCCTAGTGGAACACGATTTGAGCAAGGACAATTAATTGATAAAGCAGATGACCTCGAATTATTAACTAATTCATATTACCCTACAATAGTCAGCAAAAATACAGCAAGCATGTTGGAGAGCTCTGCATAATAGATTGTTTATCATATTAACCAGGCTATTTTGTACTACAGACCTCTTTGACAGTAATGATGGAGCCCACAATCCTGGAAGTTAAGCATATTTTCAGCAAAAATACAGCAAGCATATTGGAGAGCTCTGCATAATAGATTGTTTATCATATTAACCAGGTTATTTTGTACTACAGACCTCTTTGACAGTAATGATGGATCCCACCATCCCGGAAGTTAAGCATATTTTCAATTGTGCCCCCCCCCCCCCCAAAACACCCACAAACACCAAAAATAAAATAAAAATAATAGAAAATAAAGTTCATTCTGATCTCCATTTCCTGATTACTGACTTAAGTATCCCTTATCAAACAATCTAATACAGATGAGGTAAATGGATAAGTGCCAAATGTATAAGATACTTACAAATTTGTATATATTGCCAGAGACGCATATAAGAATAAAGAGAGATGAAAATTATGTCAATTCCTAAGAGGCTAAGAGCCTATACATGAGCACACATCATTCAACTGCCAATAGTAAGGTGTAAAGAAATTTTTTCAAATTGCTATCACAAAGCAATATTGAGGAAAGAAAATGAGAATGTAAATGGATAAGTATCATCTGTACAGCCTATGTAGTACATATGCAAAAAGGAACATTAAAATCAATGTTTTAAAAACTGGACCGGACCGGCCGGTTCAACCGGTTGAACCGCCGACCGGTCCACAAAATGGTCCGGGTTAGCCCAGTAAACCGTTTGAAGCTTAAAACCGTTCAAAAAAGTGAAAACCGGTAAAACCGGCCGGTTCAACCGGTGACCCGGTACTGGGTCAACCGGTTCTTAGCTGCAATATATATATATATTTTTTTTATATTTAAAATCTCAAATTTCATGCAATTTTTTGGCTGAATTTTGGCTGAGTTGAGTTGGTCTTTGGCTGAATTTATTTTAGATTGTATTTAAAATTTTAAACCATTGAAGTTTGAAACTCCAGTATTATATATTTGTATCATGTGGTATTTTATTTTATTTTATGCATGATTATTAGTGTTTATATTTTTTTTTTCATGTAGTTGAAGACTAAATTATTGGATTATACTTGAATTGGATGTTAAATTGATTTTTGTTATGGTCCTTGCGATTATGGAAGAATAGCAATGAAATTTTAACTTTCAATATTGCAATAAAATATGTCTATTATACTTTTTTCATTTTTTTCTTAAAGTTTTACATATTAAGAAAATTCATATTTTGTTTAGTAATTTTTGTATAATTTTTTAAATTTAAAATATCAATAATATGTATTATTAAATTTATTAATTACATAATTATGACATCATGGTTTGATTCCGGTTGACCCGACGGTTGAACCGGTAACCCGTAACCCGGACATTTTTCCGGTTCAATGAACGGTCTGAGTCTGAGAACATTGATTAAAATATAAGTACTGATTCTTAACTATCACCCAACTAGCCTGTTCTAAATGCAAGTCAGCTGGCATCATTAATTGGTAAAAGAAGGCATTTGTAATTTCAAAATTCAAAGCATACATTACTTTTAAGCCAAGCACGGACATAGCCACTCTGTGGTGGACACTTTCTATGAACTACGGAATGGTACAAAATTACTGCAACACAACCAGAAAAAGAAATTAGTCTCTAGAGATAATGGCTTTAAATTTTGATAACTTCCTCAAACATTACTACCATATGTGCCATCATCCTCCCTTCTCCAGTAACGTCGCAACAGTAAATCTCTTCTTTTCATCCCCCTGCAAACCATGAGGTGTTAAACAATTGGGTATATTGAAATTCAATTTTCTTTGAAAAGGTTAAAGTCTGACCATGGTAACCATTCGTTGTATAACTGCTTGTGAACAATATCCGTGTGACCATCAAGGTGCTCAACCACGCAACCTCGGTTAAAACAGAAGTCCCATCTGCAAAACACTAAGTAATTCTATCGTTGGAATAAAAACACTCCATTATCAAGGAAGACAACACACGGGCATCTAATTTGAATATGTTTCTGTTTCAAAACACAAATAAAAGTGGGGTATTGGTCAGGGACAATGAATGTTGAAATTAAAAAATCGATACTAAGGTTCTCCATCATGTTGTTTCTTAAAGATGAAACAAACAACAAAAGTGGGGGAAAATGAATTTGAATCTAGACTCGTGACAAGAGAATGTGGTGCTTTAAAAAAAATGATTGCTTTTCTCTCACACCATTCACTGCTATTCTGTTTTTCAAAATTTGAGAAAACAAAAATTTAAACATCCCCACGTGTCATAACTAATAGCTTAGTTTATTTATTTATTTTTATTGTAAGCAATAAGAATCGAACACAACCCCATCACTCACTTGAAAATTCCATGCCAACTCTTTACCGATTGTGCTACAACAGTTTTGGCAGCTTAGGTTATTTAATTTTTTTTTAGAACATATATTTTATATAAGGGTAAATTACACTGACCTCCCTTGAGATTTCTGACAATTACAAAAACATCTCCCGAAATTTCTGAAATGACACTGACCTCCTTTACTTTTACTGACAAACTACAAATACCTCCCCTCTAGCCAATTTTTTCCTTTCAAAATGATAAAATTGCCCTTTCATTATTTTCTTGCATTTTTTAAAATTTTAACCATTTTTTCTAACTTTTTTTTTAAAATTTTCAAATAAATATTAATTTAAATCTTCTTTGGCTAAAAAAATTAAGTTTTTTATCTTAAATTTATTTTTATATAAAATGAAAAAACTCTTTTCAAAACAAATTAGAAAAATTGATGAAAGGGGCACTTTTGTCATTTTAAAACAATTTGGACTGGAGGGGAGGTGTATGTAGTTTGTCAGTAAAAAAAGGGGAGGTCAGTGTCATTTCAGACAATGGCGGATCCAGACTTTATAGTTGGAGGGGGGGGGGGGGGAAGTGAAGATATTAAAATTGAAAGAGGATTTATGTGAATGTATAAAATTTTTTTTTGGGGGGGGGGGGGGGGTGCAAGTCTTAATTTTTTTTAAGATTCTAACAAAATAGGTGATAAAAAATACAATTTCAAATTTTGAGGAGGCCATGACCCCCATCAGACCCCCTTGCATCCGCCAGTGATTTTAGAAAACCTAGGGGGAGGTCAGTGTAATTTACCCTTTATATATATATATATATATAGTTTAATTTTTAGAATATATATTTTATAAAAATATAATTTCTAAATATTTATGGGCATGAGATGCAGCTACACGCACAGCCTGTGAATCAAATTCAAATTCCACTTCCTATTAGTTCCACACAAACAAATTTTGTGCATCCAGTGATTACTGCTCATAAGCCTGCATTTATCTTTCCAATGCTGTACACCTTAACATGCAAGCTAAAGTACATCTCTTCTCTGAGTGCAGGAGCATCTAGAAAAAAAGGAAGGGGGGGGGGGGGATGATGCATTTCTATCATATCTGGCCTGCATGGAAAGACGAGACTAATTAGGAAACTAACTTATTATATGTTTTTTTTGTTTCTTAAGAAATTGTGAATTTCAGAATATTTATATTATTATTTTAGAATTATTTTGTATTAGGAATAGGCTTATAGGTCACTGCAAGGGGTGCACTGAGTTAATGGTAGATAACCCTTTCTTCATTATTATTTATTTTGTTGATAAACCTTTTCGTTTTTGTTGAATTAGCATGTTTTGCTCTTCTTCCATCCTTCTTTTCTTCTAGATTCTGGATTGACAACCCATAAATTGGAGTTGGGTCGTATTGGTTTTTTATCTTGATTTTCTCTTCTGTGGTGTTCTGCATCAGATAAGTCAACATTTATTGCTTACTACCTTTGCACTTTTTCTTTTTGAAAAAAAAAAAAGATCTATTTAGTTTTAGTCTCTCAGGTCAGGAGATGCTCCAATTCCAACCAAGTCTAGAATTGGTGCCAGGCAGCTAGCTTGAGCATCCTGGGCTTATATTTTACAAGTCTAAATTAAAGTCCATACTTTAGAGGTCAAGCAACTTCAAGATTAACATACGACAAGTATGCTAGAGCTTATATGTAGCTTTGTAATCCATTTGAGAGTGGTTATTTTGGTCAATGAATTAAATCCAGTGGCGACCCTTGTGGACAAATGAAATAGCCCTACTGAATCTCAAATGTATTCTTAATCTAATTTAAATTACTGCTATTCCAATTGATTTGCTAAACCTAGATTCAAACCCATAGCTTGGACATATATATTATACCCTAGGTTTATTGCATACCTTGTTCTTATCACTCCCAACTTTTTGGCTTTGTCCTTCTTGGGACAGGCTCTTTTACCCTTTTATAGGGGGAAAAAGAAACGGGAGTTGTGAAGTGGTAAATTTGGAATGAAGAAAGCAAGAAGAAAATGGATTCCTTCTAAAGGAATTTTTTTTTTAATTTGACATTTTGTTTCGCCTCTGTAAATGTATGGTTAAAGAAAAAGAAACAAGACAAGAGCAGGAAATTGCTTGCAATTGGTTGAACTTGGGTTGACTTCAGGAGTGTATTATCATGCAAGCAACCTTGGATTACCATGGCTATCACATAGCTTTTTAGTAATATTAAAACCTTAAAGTTTGGAAGGTAGGGGAAAGATTCCAGCAATCTTACTCTGATCTTGAGGGACCAAGAGACATAAGTGTCCGGAAAATGGCCTCTGAAGTTCCATCAACCACACCAACTGCCATTATTGCTGGATGACCATCCCAATGCTGAAAATAGCAATATATTTCAGTAACAAAAACCAGCACCACAGTCAATGGTTAGTGAATCAAAAGAGAACATACCCTCTCACCAAAACCCCTCTCTTTCGCTTCTTTGAATAGCCTTAACCCTGCACATGTGACAAAATATAAACATATATTCATTTAGACATTTAGAAACTTGAAAGCAAATAAAGGACCTAATTCTTACCATTTTGGCAACCAAAAATTTTCCATGGTGAAGGTGCAATAACATCAGATGTCATTGCATCCACATGCATGGATGAGGCAGAAATCCAATCTACAGACTTTTTATGTGCCGTCCTCTTTGAAACAATTAATCTGTCAAAACAAATGTCTACTGGTAAATAGGGGTGCAGATCCTATAAAGTTAAATAATACCAAATGCAGGAAAATCGACTAGACCTCGTAGAAGAATTCATGCATTTTTATTCACCATCTTCCCCCCACCCCCCAAAAAAAGAAGTAAATACAACATAACAAAATATAGGTGATTTGTGATATAGAATCGGAAGATTAACAACTCCCTGTTATTTTGGAAAGAGTGAAGATTCTTCTATAAAAATAGACATCTTAATATGGATGCAGACTTTAATGGTATCAGTTGTGACTGAATTTGGATGGGTAAAAGCATAAACCGAGGATGTTAAGTAGAAATAATCAGAGGCCTCTGGAAGAAGAATCATTTTTATATTGATAGATGCCTCTTAAATTACATTAAAAAAAAGAAAAAGAATTGTACTTAATTTTTTCATTGGTAAAAGTAAATTTTATTGATCACAAGTGGCCCGAGGAGGGCAACCCACAACATAAATGGCTACAACAAATAAAAGTCTAAGATCCCCCAAAAAATCAATAAGCCCATCTAAATACATAGGGCATTCTTCCTTAATCCAAAAGAAAAAAAAAGGGTCTTTAAACTTCCAAGGGGGAGCTTCCACCCCTTCAAAAACTCTTCTATTCGTCTCTCCAAAAGCACCACACAAGACAAGTTGGCTCAGCATTCTCCAAGTTATTCTCAATTCCTTCTTCAACCTTTTACATCTCCACCCCAAGAATAGATGCTTGACCTTGGCCAGCATAACCCAAGAACATCCAAAAATGTAAAAAAGTAAGTTCCAAGTGTCCCATGTAACGTAACACGAAAACGTGAAAGAGAATCGAACGCGTCGAATTCCTTAGTAACCAAGAAACAAAGGGACTCCTTACCCAAAAAGATGGAAACTCTCCAATTTCGAAATTGAAATATTATTGATAAAAGTTTAATAATAAGGACTAATTTACATCATATTTATAGGCTAATAAAACTACTAATCCAAATAAGAATCTATTAATTCTTTATGCTAGACCTATTACAATTAGGAAACTAGAAAATCTAAAAAAAAAAAAAGACAAACTCAAAAATAATAAAAAATTGGGGCTTTTTGAAAAATTAGAAACTATGTCAAACAAGGAAATCATAGCCACAAGTAGAGCCCAATTCAGGCTTTCTTAGACAAAGTAATTGCAAAACTAAAACTTACTAAAAATGGTAAAGAATTCTAATTGGAAGCCTAAACGAAGCTATTGGCCGAAAAACAGCTTAGGTCATGCCGAAGTAATGAGTATTGTCCGTCTCGCTGTTTTTGGTCAAGATAGGGTCTCCGTTCCCAAAAATGTGATTGACCAACTCTGCGTTTACTAGTACTTTTGCTTGGAATGAGATTTAGAGTGCTCCCATTGTTCTTCAAATGCTTCAGCAACTTGTTCTACATCACCTTGTAAAAGGAGATGGCCTACCGTTTCTTCCTCCTCCTTGCATACTTACAATGATGTGGAAGCTTTTATCTTGGAATTTGAGGGGCCTACATGACCCAGAAAAAAGAGCAGTAATAAAAGGAGTTTTGAAAGAGTAGAAGCCGACTCTTGTGTCTTCAGGAAACTAAAATGCAAGATATTTCAGAAAGTTTTGTGAGAAGTCTGTGGGGAGCACGATGGGTGGAGTGGAGGTTTTTGGTGGCCCGTGGGACAGATGGGGGTATTCTTGTGATGTGGGACTTCAGAGTAGTGAGGGGATTAAACCACTGGGAGGGAAGGTATTTCCTTTCTTGCAGGTTGAGGTTTCTGTCTGATGGCTGTGAATACATTCAGGGGTGTATGGTCCAAATAAAGAGGCTGACAGGAGAACTTTTTTGGATAAGTTGGATTTGTATGCTCATGGAGGGACTGATATGTGGGTTGTTGGGTGTGATTTCATTACAACCAGATTCCCTCGTGAGTGTAAAGGAGGGGAGAGGTTGACAAGGAGCATGAGGATGTTTTCAAACTTCATTGATAGAAGACAATTAGTGGATTTACCTTTGGAAGGGGGAAGATATACATGGGGGAGTGATAGGAGGGACCCGGCTATGTCTAGATTGGATAAATTTTCTGTCTTTTTGGCATGGGAAGACAGGTTCCCATATCTAACACAAGCTTGTCTTCCTAAGCCGATTACATATCATAAGAGGAGGTTTGAAATGGAGGAAGACTCCTTTTCGTTTCGAGAATATGTGGTTGATGCATATCCATGGTTCAGAGATAGGGTGGAGGAGGGGTGGCAGGGGTATAATCTTAGGGGAAATCCAAGTTATGTGGTGGCTCAGAAACTCAAGTTGCTGAAAGCTGTTATGAAGAGATGGAATTTTAAAGTGTTCGGTACTGTCCAACCAAGGAAGGAGAAGCTCTTGTTGGATATTCATCAGTCAGACAGGAAAGAACAGAAGGGTCCTTTATCTACTGAGGAGAGATGTGCTAAGGATGGTTTGAAGGAGGAGTTGTGAAGGGTCTTGAAGTTGAAAGAAATTTCTTGGAGACAAAAGTCTAGAGCTCTTTGGCTTAAAGAAGATGAACAGGAAACAAAGTTCTTCCACCGGGTGGCTAATTATCACAAGCACAAGAACAATATCAGCAAAGTGATTGTCGGGGAGAGGGAGCTGCATGAGGTTGATGAAATGAAGCATGGCATTGTGGGGTTTTATCAAGAACTGTATATAGAGACTAAAGAGTGGAGGGTGGGTATAAAGGGGATGGAGTTTTCTACTATCTCAGATGTGGCAGCAAATAGTTTGGAGAAGCCTTTTGAGGAGGAAGAAGTTATTGCAGCCTTGAAGACTTGTGATGGGAACAAAGCACCAGGACTGGATGATTTCACGATGACTTTCTACAAGCATTGCTGGAGGACACCAAGGGGAGATATCGTGGCATTTTTCGCTCAGTTTCATCAGTCTTGTTCCTTTGAAAGGAGTCTCAATGCATCATTTATAACATTGATTCCCAAAAAGGAAGGAGCAGAGAATATTAGAGATATACGTGGAAATTCTTATTTTTTTATATGTTGATTCTTTGATTAGCTTAAAGTTTTAAAATTACAACCATGCTAATATATAACGCGGAGCTGAACTAGAAGCACATAAATTGATACAAAAGTATCTAATATGTATACTGAGATCAATATCTCTAACATGCATGTGCTTATTTCCGTGAGTAGAGGGATCTACTCAATAGTACAGGTTGAAAACACCAATCTCCGCCCCCCGCCCCAAAAAAAAAAAAAAGTTCCAACTCAAACAATAGTTTTGGCAAGAAAAGGATATGGAAAAAGTGAAAAAATCGCAAGAAGAAAGAGATAGCTATGATTTTGTCATATCAGAACACTGGATTGTGCATAATTCACCTAAAAGGCTGCCATCTTCTCTTAGAACAAGCCACAAAATTCTTTGCTGGGTTTATTGCAGCATCTTGTAAAGAACAGATCCATCTAGCTGCTTCTTCTGAACTACTGGCTCCCAACTACAAAATTTGAAATTTTAAGCCTTATGTACCAATAATTATCAGTGGAAAAATAAACATAATTGACAAGAGAATTATCACACCTTAAGCTGATCATTGTGATCAGAAGTATTATACAAGGTGAAAATGAAGAAAACCTGCAAACAATGTTATAACAATGAAATTTAAAAAGAAAGATATGTGTAACACTTGCAGACCCATCAAAGAGTTTATTTTTTCACTTCACAAAAAAAAAAAATTGTAATATAAACTACATACTTTTCTATGATAGCTCTCTCTTCCATTGTCCATGACACGAATGCAGGAGTCTATTATTGCACTTCTTAATGGCTCCTGACAGAAAAAAAGGTCCTTTTAATTCCTCTACCCAATTATGGTAATTATCAATGCAGTTTAGATAGAATCAAATATAATAAACCATTTGTCACTAATCATACAAAATTTCTGGGGAAGAAACTTCCATTTAATATGAAACAATATTCTGGAGATGTGGGTAATACCCCCAAGGTCCCAGGTTCAACTCACACCCCAGGGGCACTTACCTATCAAAAAAAAATCTGCCAGCTCAGTTACAATGGAAATACTTCTCTAAGCTTAAGGGCAGACATCTGGATATTACCAATTAATGCATGTATAATGGGAAGATGTTTTGTCATTCATTTGACCCCGGAACATAAACGGGCTGTGCACCTTAATCTGGTCTGTTTTGAACTTCACAGACAGATGTTATTCCATTAAAAAAGAAAATCAGTATTAGATGTATGTTATACAAAATTGTAAGGATATTCCGCCATGCGTTTAAGGGGGAACTGCAAATAAGGAATGTATCTTTTTATTTTGATCATTTCCAACATTTTTGTTGTAATTTACTAATTAGAGCTTCATCCTTAGAATATTTTTCAGTTTCATATGTTCAGTTATGCCTTCTCTGCATATGTGCACGTTTACCATACTTTGTCACTTGCTCAACTGTGTTCTCACTTCCCATGTCAGGGTTCCAGTTTCCTAAATACACACACACACAAATGTGTATATTGATTGAAGAAATTGCTTCGGGTGAATACCATCCTCGAAGAAAATATCCCTCGCCATTCACATCAAGTGTTTGTCAGAAGGAATTAATTCGTCAAGAATTTCCCAGCACTATATTTATGAATTAAAAATTCCATGAAAGGAAGGGAAAACCCATCCAAACTTGAACTTTATATATTAATTGAAGGTGCCAGCTGGCTTAATTGATAAAATCTTTAGGTAGTCGTAGTAGAGTAGGATCGAATCTCACTTTCATCGGGGTTGGAAGGAACAATGTTACCCGGAATACGGATCATTATAGTACATAGAACGGGAACGGGAACAAGAATGCAATATGCTACATATTCTAATGTGATATGATAGTGGGTAGCTTATCTAGATTACTAGGTGGAATACATTGGGATGCATAGGTCTAACTGTAGGGGTGTGTTCTCTTGACCCAAGGATGAGTAATAATATCACTTATGTATACAACTTTTTCATATAATAAAAAAAAATTTATTATATTAGAATGTAAAATGTATGTTCTGGAATACAAGTGTCCTATGTTTTGAAGCATGTGTGCCAAAACGAAAATCGCTAGGGTATTAGTGTTTTCTGGTAACTATGGGGAGGAATTATGGGCAGGGAGAGCTATGCCTCCGTTGTGTAACCCAGCCACTGGAGACTGGACCAAGACTAATTAAATGATCACTGTGAAAAATTAAAAAAGTGTAGTGTATTGTTTCCCTTTCTCTTATGCTATTGCAGCAGTGTGGCACCATTCCAATGCAAGTGAGATATGACTTAACTCTGATGGATTCACTCATGACCTATTCGATGTAGGGGCACCATTCGCATAACTTTCAATCGAACGTCTTCCACCCTAATTGAAAGACGGTCCTCGTAGCTCTCATCGATTTCATCTTCACTGAGCGCCAATTCTCGTTGGTTTGTTCCTGTCAATATTGAGTGCCCTATCCATTTTTCCACAAACAGATTCTATTTCTTGAGTGGGCAAAGTTCATGCAAATTTAAAGACAAAAAATTTGCTTCTTTAAAATCGTTCCATCACGTTAAAAGAAACCCCAAATACAAGTTACATAATTTTTTCTCTGATTTGGGAAAAAAAATCCAAGCTTAAAGTATCGAAAAGTACTGGAGAAGGAGTTTTAACAGACAATGGTCAATCATCCGAATTCAAATGACAGCTCCAAACACCTGAGTTAATATACTTCAATCCAAAATGAAACCAACAACCTATTTCATTCGTTCTCTTTTTCTTTCTTTCTGCAGGGAGTGGATTACCTAATACAACTAGAAATATCTTTTAGAAATTAAATATATTAAAGTTATTTCAAAAAAATATCTACCAACTGTTTGATATCATACAACAAAGATGTTGAAGATGGTGATCAACAGCACAAAAAAAATATTGAAGGGAGAATAAAAAACCAGGCAGACTGCATTACTTGAAATTGGTTTCATACAAAGTTAATTGAAAGGAAACATAAGCCAGAAACCTCAAAACACAGCACAGGTTGGCGAAAATATTGATCAAACAACTGAATGAAATAAATTTTAAAAACTACCAACAATCATCGACAACAAGAGATGTTTACACAGAACCAAGAACCTGAAATTCAAAAAGCACCAGAAATATGCATTTCCTTAACCAACGAAAACCTATAAAAGATAAACACCCAATTTAATGATTCTCGTTACAAAAACTTAAAAACAAAAAATCCAAAAATCTAAAAAATTAAAAATAAAAAAGACAGGCATAATACATCCCATTAAACAACATGGGTGATTTGAAAACAATTAAAATTCAAACAAACAACACAAAATTCAAAAATATATAAATACACAAATATACATATCATGAAAGAAAAAGACAAACAAATGGAAAATGGGCATGACTCATGTACCTCATTATCCGAACTGGGTTTTGATTTGAAGCTCTTGAGACAATTATCTTCGAGAATAAAGTACCTTTTACGTGAGTATTGCAACCCAAATCGGTTGAAACGAATCAGACAGAGCCAACCCTCCATTTTTCCCTCAGTTTGTGGGATAACCAATTGAGAATTAGAACAAACCCACCTTTTTTATTCCCCAAATATGCTTATATCAACAAATTCGAATCCATGAGAGCGGTATTTGAATTCTCAAAAGGTTCAACAGCCAAGACAGTTGCTTATATGAAATCTTTATATATACATATACATAAGTGTATATATAATATATAAAGAAAGTAATGGGGAAGGCGCGAAGAGATAATCCTCTGATTCCACCGAAGGGAATCAGAGAATCAATGACAGAATACCAGTATTTTTTGGGCTTTCCGGCAAGTTCTTATTTATTTTTTTCCCCTTTTTCTGTTCTCGTCCTGTTAATAATAACTGATTCGTATGTAAGAGACGGAGGTTGGCGAAACAATTTTGCAATGTGATATTACTAAATTACCCTTAATTTTTGTTGTCTTTTACTAAAAATGAAAAAATCATTTTTCCGGATATAAAGATTTGAAAAGAAAGGAATGAAAATGAGAAAGGAGGAGAAATTATTTGATGTTTTGTTTAAAATTAAAGTAAGAAAAAAGAAAAAGAAAAAGAGGGATGAGTTTTTTAACTCTTATTTTATTTAATTTTTTTTTCTCCTTAAAAATACGTGAATCCGAGAAAAAAATAAGAGTTTTTTAATGAATTTTTTATAATATCAATTCTAATATTAAAATTATAAAAAAATAACACCTATATCTTATGACATAATAATAAAACACATAAATAATCATTTTCCTGCCTTTTTTCTTTCTTCTATGGTTACAAGTAAGGTGAAATGATTATGTTCTTATTTGTTATCTAAGTATAAATAAAAAATTACACTCTCCTCTCATTTTTTTCCTCTCCTACTCATTCAAGCATAGTGTAAGACTTGTTTAGGGATGCTTCTTCACATGCACAAATGTACATTTGGAGAAGTAAAAGAAAAAAATAGTTTCAAAAATTTAGTCAAACAAATAAATATATTTTTAAGATAATTTTTAAAAACGGATATGACAAAAAAAAAAGTAGAGTAGAAAAACTATCTTGAAATTATTTTACTATTTTGCTTCCTCTATTAATGATTTATATTTTTCAACCGGCATATATGTGCGTACGTGCATATTTATATTCATACAATCAACCTTTTTATAATTAATAAATATGGAAGAATAAGAATTTATTAATTATTAAATTTTCTTATACTTTTATTAACCAATAAATTTTTCTTACATGTAATGATTTTTGGTAAAAAAAAAGTGTCCTTATATACAAATTTTCAACTATATTTTAATTTATTTTTATAAAAAATACATATAATACTCAACTTAAGGCATAAAAAACTCCTAATATCCCTCTGATGTCATATATATATATATATATTTTAATTTAAAATACTTTTAACTTCAATTAAGTTGAAATAACAAATATAAGTATCAAGATATTTCATAAATAGATTATATGTTATTATATATATAACTATTTTATCTCTCTAATAATTAATATTATAAATATTTTTTTAGAAAAAGTATTAATTATTAGTTAATAGAATTATTAATTATCTACTATGAAACAAGTTGGTTCCTAAAAAATTTATTAATTATTAGATATTATTAACTTATTAAATATTAATCATAAGAATGTCAACTATATATATATAATTAGTTTTAATATATGACCTTGGAAAAATTATGGATCTTTCATAATTTATTCTTACCCTTCATCCAAATTGAATGCCATTTTCATTGTCAAGATGAAAGTAATTATTATTCTCTTAATTGTGTTGTGTTCATAAATAATTCATTCCTTTCTATGCAAGTTACTTCTTTAACTACTCATGATCAAGCTTCCTCAAATGTAAGTTCCACTTTCTACTTTTTTTTAATGAGCCATAATTATTTGTGAAAACAAGTAATTCATATAAGATGGGAATGTGAAAAAAAAAAAAAGTATTCAACAACAGTAGGTACTGGAGTAAAAGTAATTTCGCTGAAAGTAGAAGGGCAATGTGGTAAAGTTGCATTTTACAGAATACCATTTTCTTGTTTTTTCAAATTAATTTGTCTTACCTTATCATATGGACTGATTAGAGTAGCTGGAATTATAGTATAAACTAAGGTAGGTGACTTGCAAGGTGGTATCTTTATTAATTATAATGGTTAACTATCAATAAATATATGTTTTCACACACACACACACACATACATACATACATACATACATACATACATATTATATATGGAATTTATTAAACACGTGTTTGTTTTTGATTCGTAAAGAAACTTAACCCATTGGAAAGGAAAGGGTTTCTGTCTTTTCGCTTAAAAATAAGGTTTTGGGTTGTGAAGGCATCAAGTGAATGGTTGTCAATCTTTTGATTCCTTATTCCTTCCAAAGATTGCCAAATTGGTCAAACCAAATTCTCTCTCTCTCTCTCTCTCTCTCTCTCTCTCTCGGGCCACCCGGTCCCCAGTCCAAACCCAACAGTGACAAGGGCCTTGACGAAGGACCTAATCCCATTATGTAGCCAAGCCATTAAAACCAAATACACACATAATTATAAATTCTCCAAAGATTTTTTTTTTTTTGGGGGGGGGGGAAGTAGGAATGGTAACGGTTCCGGTTTGGGGTAAAAATTCATTCTTTAATCCCATTTTACAAAACAAAATTTCTCTTCGAACTTATTTAAATCTCGTGATAGGTTGGTGTTAGTTTTTATCGGAGTTTTTATTTATTTTGTTATATTAATTATAATTAACATATTTCAACATACTTATGTGAAATAAGAAATATACATATTAATAGAGAATTAAAATGACATTTTTTTTAAATATATAATTTATTAAGTTTGTATAAGTTTTTAATGAATAATTAAAATGTATTATTATAAACATTGATTATGTATGTATAAAAAAAAATTATTATTTTATTTTATATAATTGAAATAGAGTCTGACGGATGCCCTCTTTCTAAAACCGTCCTAAGATAAAAAATAATTTCTTTTAAACCTGTCCTAACAGGGTGAAGTTGACGAATTCATAACAAGAAGGATTAAATTGTTAATTGTGAGAGAGCAAACTTCTTTGCTCAATGCTTTGTGCTTCTACCATTAACTGCTGATCTGGCTTTACTTGCGGCCCAAGGCTTTGCAGATCAGGTTTGTTAAAGCTTTGGGTTGGATTGAACCATAATAAAAAAGAAGAAGATAAATTACATTAATTTTTCTTAAGGATTACACTGATATTTTCTAAAATTTTTGAAATTATTTAGGTTTCTTTTACTTTACATGACAATACAAATACCTTCATTCAGTTAATTTTTTTTTAAAATGACAAAAATACTCATTGCGTTTTTTTTTGTTCAATTTTTAAAATTTTAACCAACTAATTTTATTTTTCAAATAAATATTAATAAAAACATTAAATTATTTTTATATAAAACAAAAATAATTTATTTACCTAAAATTTATTTTTAAATAAAATAATAAAAAAATATTTTAAAAAAAGTTAGAAAAAAATTATCAAAATTGAAAAAATGTAAAAATAAATAAATAAAATAAGAAATTTTATCATTTTAAAGGAAAAAAAATTGACCAGAAAAAGTATCTGTATATTGTCAGGTAAAATAAGAAAAATCAGTGTAATTATTAAAAAATTCAGGAGAGGTAAATGTAATTTACCCAAAAAAATACTAATGCTATACTTTCCAAAATTATATCTCAAATAATATAGCAATGACATAACAGAGCCTTATAAGTTATAACACGTTAATTACATAATTTAATACACTAATATTATTATTGTGTCATATCATTTAAGATACAAGATTTGAAAAACATAGTGATAAAAAAGAATCGTGGTTAAATTTTGCTTAAATCTTATTTCAAAACCGGGTTGAATTTATGCCATATTTGATAAGTTGGAATAAAATAATAAAGGAATGAAATAAATTAATAAAATAATTTCAACTAATAATTCGATTGATTAATAATATATATATATATTATGTATGTATGTGTATTTATTATGTATGTATATATATATCATGTACGTTTTCCATTTTCTCTTATGTACATCCCTAACTATATTAAATTTATATATATTATTGTTAAACAATTTCTATTCTAACTCAGAAACAATTTTTTTTTTTTTTATCGTAGAATCAGACCGATTTCCGAAATCTCTTTCTGGATATTCTTCAATGTCTCGGTTATTCACAAAACATAAGAAACAAATGATTAATTATCTACTTCTGGAAAAAATCAAAAAATTTCTTGAGAATTTTACAAGATTCATTCGTTCTTTTTCTCTAATAGATAATCAGAATTTCATATGGATTCGAATCCTACTGAGAGTCCACTAGAGATCAGATCCATTGGTATGTATGTATTTAATGATAAAACAATAATAATCAAACTCTTAACTCATCAATTTTTATTTTTTTGAATATCATATCAAAATTATCTCTATATTGTGATGCACAAAAATTGTCCTACATTTTCAAATTGAAAATTGTTTTCAGAATTTGGCCTTGTTTCAATATGTTTTAGAAGACTATTGAGTCGACAAATGTGATTTTATTATCAAATGTTAAAAATTAATAATAAAAAATTATAATTAAAGGGGCATTCAACTTTATTCTAAAGAAAATCCTAATAATAAAAGATAAATGAAATAAAATACTGTGATTGGAATTGGATATAAGATAGAAGATTGACATATGTAAGCCGACTTATCCAAGATGAGAATATTTATTTTTTTTTATTTACATGATTTTGATATTTAATGTTGCATATACGTAACATTTTAAGATTTTCCCCTCCCACATCATTTATAGAAAAAGGGAAGAAAGAAAAAGATAGAGAAGATTGACATGAGAATTGAGTAGGGGTATAATTTGAGGCGAGTTCAAACCCCACTTTAAAACAAAATAACCCAACCTGATCTGAACTCGGACTCGATCCGAATTAAAATTTATTAGTATCAGATTCAACCTGAGCCGGGCAGGAACTCAATTATTAATTTTAGTTTTTAAATTTTATTCACAATTTCTTTAATAAATTATTGAATTTTTTTTTATTTTATTTATACACTAAAAGTTCTAATAATTTCTCTCAATTTATTATTCTAAAAGAAACAAAAAGTAGTTAAAATAATTTTGCAACATAATTTAATTTTAAAAAAAATGTTAAAAGTTAATAAGTTTTTAAAATTATAAAAATATAAATAATAATTCTTAGAAGAAATTCTTATTAATTTAATAGTGAATGACTAAAGTATAAAAAATATAATATATAAAATATTAAATTTGAATTCTGTGAGACTAAGTTTTTAAAATCTCAACTCAAGTTCAATTATAATTTAAATCAGATTTGAGTTCTTTTACCTAAACTCAAATCAAAATATAAAAAATAAAATTTAAATTCTAAAAAAAATTAAATTGAACTTGAATTGAATTTGAATTAGTGCATTCAAAGTGCACCCTGAAAATTGAGGCAGTCACCTTGGAAAACAACCCACTAAATTCCCCCTAATTAAATGCCATGGTCCCCATAGGGCACGACAAGGTATGAAGCCACATCCAGTAACCGAGAATGCTGGGATTGAAAAGGGAATTTCCATTTCCTTCAAGATTTGGTAGTATTAAATACATTCAATGCATTTCCCTAAGGAGTACTTGAACCCAAACACATGAAACAATTAAAATTATCTCCTGGATTTTCCTCCCTTTAGACTCGGCTCCATCTTCTCTCTCTACAACGCTCTCTCATGCTCAGCCCAAAAGTAAGGATCACCTAGAGAGAGAGAGAAACTCCCCATTCACTACCCTAATTGTCATCATCATACTATTATTATTACTCCCTCTTTTCCTTTGCATTTTAGAGTTATATTTCTGTCATATGTACACATATATATAATACCATATCATCATCCCCAACACAATAGTAGTGAGTGATAATACATGGCATGCTCGAAGTTGGGATCTAAATCAGAAGTTTTTCACCTCGATGGCCAAACCTGGTCAGTCAGTCATTTCTTGTTTTTTTTATTTATTTTTTTATTTTTGCAATATATGAATTCTAATACATTTTCATGGGAGATTTAATTTTCTTTGGAAATTCACGTAATGGGGTTGTTTTGTTTGCCATTCTGAAACCTAGTGCTTTGAGAATTAAATCTTTTCACTTTGGTTCAATTCGAGCTTCTCTGACTGAGAGTCATATTTTAAGAGATGTCAAGCACTATTTTTGGAAGATGGGTGTTTGTGAATTTTCTTCAAATTGGTCAATCTGGGCTGATATCAACGGCTTCAGTGCATTTGTCTTTGGAGATGTTAATCTTGCCGTTACTGGATTGCCTTTGGACATTATGTGTGTGAATCAATGTACATTGTAGTTATATTGTGATTTTGTATGTCTGCCGAGCACTCTAATTTTTTGTTTTCAATCTCTCTGTCGCTGGACATGTCATTGATTTTTCTAAAAAGCCCTGGAGTGACTCTAGTACGTGGCATAACAAGATACTGTTGATTGAGATGGTTTAGACACCTGAAAGAACTTCAAAACACATTGGTGTAAAGAGATGTGTTTGTATGACTTGGAGGGTTCAACAAGGATGACAAAGACATGAACTGTTCATAGGAATGAGATCCAAAACTTCTCACAGTTTGTGTGGCCTTTTTAAAAGAAGGAATTGTGTAATTAGATCTGCATCCTAACCTCAAATCTTGGGACAAGGCATTGTGCATTGACATTGTCAAAAAAGTGTTATATATCATGAGTTTCAGACCTTGACATCTTGGTGGAAAGGTTTTAGATTAAGGAAATCTTGCATTATACATATATGACGAGTTTGTGTGTAAGTCACCTCTAAACCTACTTCTTACTTTCTTCTTTGTGGAATTAAGTTCTTTTAAGGTTAAGATGATTGTGTTAACTTGGACACTTTGTTCAGCATTTGACACCACATTGAGTTTCAAGTTTGTGGTTCCATTCCTTATTTCTATGTCTGTGAAGAAGTTAGTTACTAAAGGCTACTCTACGTGGATTCCTATACAAATATTGATTGGTGATGGTTTGGATATTTTAAATCTGTCAAATCTCAAAATCTTAGGACTGATTGGTGATTTCTGTCCAGATTTCACAAGGGATTCCTGAAAAATGTATACCAAGCTCTCAACATCCAGCTTAGATTGTTAGAGAATCGGCCTAACAATGTATTTCAAGTTCTCAACACCTGCCCTCACATGCAACCTTACATGCATGTAGAAAGACAGACAAATAGAAAAGAGTGCAACTATGAACTAACACGAGGTAGACAAACAGAATAGAGTGAAACTAGAACAAACCAATATGGGGTAGCAGATGTACAAAGAGAGACTTGAACCTAAGACCTCCGAAAGGGCCAAAACCAAGACTTTGAACTATTTGATTAACTACTTCAAAATCTTAAATGGACCCAACCAATATGGGGCAGCAGATGTTAGCTTATTGTTATCTAGGAACAATTTACAAGTCATATTACAATATTGTTTCTCACTGTTAGCTTATTGTTGGAACTGTTGAATTTTATTCGATTACCTCATTGTGTCTACTGCATATGGCTATGAAATATATAAAATGAAGGTTTCATTGATATTTGAAGAAAATTGTTGCTTCTTCACAACTTCTCTTTAGATGGGTGTGTCATGGTTATAGACTTATAGTACACGCCATCCAGTAAAATGCATGCATATACTCTATAATGGATTCAAAATGGTGAGGTATTATTATTATAAAAAAATGACATCATTCATTATTCTCTGTTTTGCTCTCTGCATTAATTCCAATTTTTTCTATTCTGAACCTTAATGCTGGCTTACAATTTTTTTTTTGCTGCGTTGTTTGTGAATGTTGTATTCTGATCATGACTGTATCATTATGTAAGCTTCTTACTAGATTACAAATTATACTTTTGTATGACATTTATTTTTTATCTTGTACTTTTTTCTGTATGGAGACAACATTTAATGTGATCATTTGCAGGCTCTGCTCAACTGGGCTTCCGAGCGATGTTGTTGTTGAAGTTGGAGAAATGTTATTTCATCTCCACAAGGTTTCACTTTTAGTCAACGTTACTGTTCTCATTCTTGATTTACCTTCATATTAATGTGCATGTGAGGCTCAGATCAAAGTGAGGTTGAAGAAAATACCTTAATACTCAACCTAGAGGTCCACGTATCATGCATTGACAATTACCTCATTTTTTTTCCAAGTAAAACAAGAATTCTCATACCTTGAATTTAAACCCAGATATCAACTAAACAAAATTATAACGTTTTTCTTTCAGAAATAAGTAAGTTCTAAACTATTCCAGCTTGCAATTCACATCAAAGTTTGCCCAAATGGATAGTGAAAGGGATGGATAGGTAATGTGTTCTACCTGCAGCTGTTAGCTTGGGTGTATCTCCTACTGTCCTCAGAGAGATTTAGGGTTCCAAGTTTTAGATGGGACATAAGTGTGTAGTTGGGGGGGGGGGGGGGGGATGGTGAATGCTTTTTTTTTTTTTTTTATCAAAACTTACCTGACAGTGTTTTTAAAGATCTAGTATCCTTTTTTTATCCTTGTCTTTCTTCAAACTATGGGTTTTAGGGGCCATTGCTTGGTGTAATGGTTGGTTTGAGCAGTCAGCCAAAAGTTAGGTTTATCTCTAGTTTACCTTGCCTAACACCTTGCTTAAATGGGACCAACGCCGGGGTAATGGGCTTTAAATGAAGATTCTTCTTCTCTTCTTCTTTTGTTCCATAGCTCTGAAATTCTTGAACAAAACACTGGCCTTTTGTTTGTGAATTAGAATTTGTTCAATTGAAATTAAAAAGATAACTTATGCTTCATAGATGTTTAACTATTAGGTTTTCACAAACCCTTAAAAGCTGGGTGGATGAAAACATTGTAAAGCTTTTAACAAAATAAATGCCTAGTACACACACACACATTATATATAATGTAAAATTTTCTTATCTATTACAAAAGTTTGTGATGTTTATGCTTCAGCCTTGCTTCATAGGAGGACAAAACGCTTCTCCTTAGCCTTCACTTCTTGAAACTGTAGCGAGCTTTGATAGTAGTGCATGCATTTATGTGCTGATGTCTCTTTTCCTTTTTGCCTCGTGTCCACTCATTGAACTTTTCACTCTCGTTTGTTTGGTATGTCTTGCAGTTCCCATTGCTGTCCAGAAGCAGGGTATTAGAAAATCTTATTGGAGATTTATCTGGTGAGGAAGAGGAAAAATGCGAGGATGAGAAAAAATGTGTTCTGCAACTTCATGACATTCCTGGAGGAGCCAAAGCCTTTTTGCTTGTTGCCAAGTTCTGTTATGGTGTTAGAATAGAACTTTGTGCACTGAATGTAGTCAGTCTTAGGTGTGCGGCTGAGTATCTTCAAATGAATGAAGACTATGGAGATGGAAACCTTATAACACAAACAGAGAGTTTCCTCAATGAAGTCTTTGGCAATTGGGAAGACACAGTTAAAGCTCTTGAAACCTGTGAAGAGGTTCTTCCACATGCAGAAGAGCTTCATATTGTTTCTAGATGCATTAATTCCCTTGCAACGAAAGCTTGTGCAGATCTGAGTTTGTTCAGTTGGCCCATATCAGGATTTAGTGCCACGCAAAGCCCAGTTGGTTCTGTCTCATGGAATGGAATACGTGCAGCTTCCAAGCCACTCCCTCTGAGTGAGGATTGGTGGTACGAGGACATCTCTTTCCTTAGATTACCTCTGTATAAAAGGATGATCCTAGCTGTTGGTTCAAGAGGCATGAAACCAGAGAGGATTGCTGGGTCCCTCGTGTATTATGCAAAAAAGTATCTCCCCTTGATGGGCAGTAGGCAATCAAGCTTTCAGAATGGGAACCGTGCTGCCCCAGGATCAACTCTTTCTGCTCCATTTGATGCAGATAAAAGGACTCTCCTCGAAGAGATAGTGGAGTTATTACCTGATCAAAAGGGAGCTACACCAACCCAATTCCTGCTTAGGCTTCTCCGAACTTCCATGATTTTACATGCAAGTCCATCATGTCGAGAGAATTTGGAAAAACGGATTGGAGCTCAGTTGGACGAAGCAGTTCTGGAAGATCTTCTAATTCCAAATATGGGCTACTCAGTGGAGACCCTTTATGATATTGACTGCGTTCAGCGGATCCTTGATCAGTTCATGCTAGTGGACCATGATGCAACTGATTCTACCTCAAGTTGCATAATAGATGAAGGGCAGTTGGTAGAAGGTTCCCACTCGCTGACCCCAATGACAATGGTGGCCAGTCTGGTGGATGGCTATCTGGCTGAGGTGGCACCTGATGTTAATTTGAGGTTACCAAAATTCCAGTCGCTTGCTGCTGTAATCCCTGAATATGCCAGACCATTATATGATGGGATTTACCGAGCTATTGATATATACCTCAAGGTAAAATGATCTTTTTCAATAGCGATTTTCATTACAAAAAACATAATGATTAAATCATTCCAAACCATCTAATATTAAAGCAATTATAATTAGATGAAATTGCTAGGTAATAATGATCGTTCAAAAATCCAATCATCCTAGTCATTTAGATATTCAAGTACATAAATTAGGTGCTGAATATGTTTCAGTACTCTAATTAAAACATTTTCCATGTATTTACAAGATTGTTCTCTAAAAGCATGTACACTTCTCACAGTAATATTTGTAATGTCCGGTGTCATTTAGCACGGAAGATAAATAATACTCCGTGCAACAACAATGTGGTCTTCCGTGCAACAATGTCCGGTGTCAATTTTTTATTTAATATTGATATTATAAAACTCTACTAAATATATATAAACTTTTTAATGATTTGTTTCCTATATATATTATTTATTTTTGTAATATAAAATTGTTATAGTGTTCTAATAGTAGAGATGAATATATTGAATAAAACTTTAATAATAGAGCTCTTAAGAGTTTTTATGGGACTTTTTCGTGGAGTTAAGACTTTTATTAACCTTAAATTCCTAATTTAGATTATACTATGGAGTGATAGACACATAAAATTTAGGGCCTTATTTATAGGTGGGACTAAAGTGATTGCTTTGTTGGCTTAATGCTAGAACCGGTCCTGATAATTGTTCTAGAACTCTCCTGGTAGGCATGAGAAGTCAACTTTCTTTGAAGTTTTTAGTGCACCTTAGATTACTGCTTCCATCTTCCCTTGAAAAATGCTAATGGGTTTCATAACTTCAGGCACATCCTTGGTTGACAGACTCTGAGAGGGAACAACTCTGCAGGCTCATGACTTGCCAGAAGCTGTCATTGGAAGCCAGCACCCATGCAGCCCAGAATGAGAGGCTACCACTCCGAGTCATTGTTCAGGTTCTATTCTTTGAACAGCTTCGGCTCCGCACTTCTATTGCTGGTTGGTTCTTTGTCTCTGACAACCTTGAGAACTCACAAAATCCAAGTGGGAACCTTCTGCTTCCTAGAAATGACCACACCACTCAAGCTGGCTGCACGGAAGACCACATTGTTGCAGTTGATGACATGAGGGAGCGGGTTTTTGAGCTTGAAAAAGAATGCTTGAATATGAGACAAGAGATAGAGAAGCTTGTGAAGACTAAAGGGAGTTGGAATAACTTCTGCAGAAGGTTTGGTCTTAGACTAAAGTTAAAGTCCGGCGACCCAAAAGTGTCATCACCATCAACTCTATAGTCCTGTGACCCAAAAGTGTCATCACCATCAACTCTATAGTCCTGTGACCCAAAAGTGTCGAAGCTGTCCTGCAATTCCAAAGTGTCGCCACCATCAACAACCCAAATGTCCGGTGACCAAAAAGTGTCAAAGCTGTCATGCAGGTCCAAGGTGTCCCCATCATCAACACCACCACTTTTGAATGGAAAACAGGGTTAGGTAAATGGGGAGTTGGGTGACTGAATATTGGATCCTTGAGCAAATAAACTCAATTTTGATTCATTTATGCTTCTATATTTCTCTTTCCCTTTCTTTCCCTGTGTCTTTGATCTCAAACTTTGTAAAGCTAGGATGCTGTAATTATACTAAAATGCCATCATTGTCAGATTGTAGTTTTTCATTTCTTCTGGTTTGTTGGTTCCAATTCTAACATGTGGAGAATCATCAATGAGCTGCTGTGGAGGCAGTGAGCTAAACCAAATTGTAGGTTGTATGTAATGGGCTTGGACCGTGCTTTTAGCCCAAGTTGGGAATGCAAACCTTAGGTCCTGTTAGGAAAGGTAAATATTTTATTATTTGATAAGTAGTTTTTGGCAATATAGTAATTCATATATTATTGAAATAAAGTCAGATCAAAGAGAAGTTAATTTTCCTGAAAATCAAATAACTTAATAGGTGTGGTTTTAACATGAACTAATTTGAAAAATTTTCAAACAGGTTCTTAAAATCCAATTCAACATATTTTAATAAGGAATGATGAATCTGATTCATGTGAAATTAGTAATTTTTTTTGAAATGAGCACTCTTGCCTAAAAAGTCTAAACAAACGCAAGAATGCTCATTGTATTCCTACTCTCATTCCAGCCTACCAAATGGAGACTAAGTACTTGCCTCTGCAACAGATAAACAAGGAATCTTGGTGCTAAAAAGAGCTTTTCGGCAATCCTGGGGCTCAAGAAAATAGTTGAAAAATTATATCTACGTCATTCCTCTTAACTCTGAATGTATGACAAGAAATTATTGCAAATGATGGTTACATTTACTTAACTTTCATTGTGATTTTATTCCCGATGGGTCTTAATAATACTAATAACGGCGGTCCACGAAATAATTTTTCCAATAATTTGCCCTTCCTGAGGTGAAAAGAGTTTCTTTAGTCTCATTCACATGACTCACGCTATCCAGTTTATACCAATCAAGTTCCATTGGAAAAAATTCACTTCTATTTCTTATTTCTTCGTCCAATTGATGGGATATTTGAATTGTATTTCTCACATTAACCTGTGACTTAAAAGTTTAAATACTCAGAGTCAGACAATACTCATCACCACATCAATTTGAAAAAAAAAAAACCTACTTTTTTATACCAAATTTTAAATCTCAAATGATATAATAATACGAAAAAAATGATGTTAAAAATGTTGAATTTGGTCATTCCATGAAAACTTGAAAATAATCACATATCTAGCAGTGGACTTTTTAGCATCCTCTACCTTCAGAAATTTTTAACCATGAGCAAAATATCATCAACTCTTTAGGTTTTGTTTGATAAAACTTTTTTGTTTAAAAGTTCTTTTAATAAGTAAAAAATTAACTTTTTTCCCCTAAAAAATAAAAGGTAGGAAACAAAAGTGCATTTAATAATTAACTTAAAAGTAAAAATAAATCAAGCAATACTAATTTTTTGATTATTTAAGCAAAAAAAAAGTACCTAAAAAGTGTTTCCAAACCCTACCTTATTTAATTTAAAATTTTTTTTGGCTGTTGTGTATAAGCGTTATAATTTGCTAAGTCATACACACTATTACTAATCTGAGTAATCTCCATGGGGAAGCCCCATTCACTGGTTTGATTGCACTCTGCACACGCCAACCTAAAGTCATCTCAAAAGTGTACAAATTCTTCAATGAGACTATCTATATATCACATCAATAGCAAAGATATACAGCCTCGAGACATTCTTCAATGAGTTAGACTACCACATGTCAGTATATTCTTCTAATAATACTATACCATGTGTGCTATGACCCACTAAAAAAAATGAGTCATAACACACTTAGCATGAGAGCATTGAAAGGACATCACTCTAGTTGTGTATCAGTCCCATTCAAGAATTTGCGTCAAAATTGCAGCCCTAAATGACAGACCTAAATAACACGGATGCAGCACAAGTGCACAGCTACACACACGCACGGGGGTAGAGAGAGAGAGAGGTGGGTGGTTCTCAATTAAGAAGAGAAATAATTAACAAGTCATCAACAAAACTTTGTGAAAAGAATCACATTACAGGTTTCTTAATACATATTAGGTGAAAAGTTCACCCCAACTATCCCCACAATTACAAACTTATACCCACTTCTCTGAAATAAAAATCACTTCTTATATACACCACCCCCAACAACACAATTGAAAAAACAAACAAAAAGTTGTAAGCCCTACCTAGGGTTCCTTTTTCCAGTTTCTTTACCCAAAGTTACCTTTCACCTTCACCAAATTTTATTCCTTTACATATTTAAGACAACGACAATATTGATAACCAAAAATGCTCTTCTTAGCTCGCCAACTTATCTAAAACCCCCAAGCAAAATTAAAAATAGAAAAGGGAAAAATAAGAGGCCTTGGGATATATAATGGTGATTTGAAGAGACTCCACAATAATCCTAAAACTTTACCTCGGCTTTGGTTGTGATGCAAATGACCACACTGGTCTAATAAGCCTCTGAGCTGATGGACTACCCAATAGCATAGCTTGAGACCGACTAACCATCTCGACCATTGATGGGGTTTGATAGGCTTGAACAAGACTTGAACCATCCGTAGAGTCACCTCGTGCTGTTGCTCTTTGCCACGAGTGTGAGCTCAGTCCTGACAGGATATATGCCCTTCCTGATGCCTCGTATACATGCCTGCTTGCCATCCTTTCTTGCATCTCCTTGAGCTCAGCGTCCAATGCAACCAAGAGGCGGTCACGAGATTTAGCTGACACCGTTTCTGACAACACATTCCGACAACTTTCAAGGATAGAAACTGCACCGGCCAGGTCTCCCTCCTCAGCTGCAGTTCGTGCTTGTGCCATTGCCTCAGCTGCTTGGAGCCTGTTGCGCTGCCTGTCAACTTCAATTGACACCGCCTCTTGTCCAACCTTTGCAGGTCTCTTAATTCTAACTTCTTCACCTTCCAAAGTCACCAATTCTTTTGTTAAGGGATCATTGTACACGCATCTCACTTTTAGCAATGATGTTTCGTTGTTTGAAAACTCAGCTGGCACATTAACTGAAACAAGAAAATCCCTCTCCTCATCAGCATACAAATCGCCGACATCAATAAATCCCATGCGTCCATCAGTCATTACCCGGTTTGAGTAACTTCCAGCTTTTAGAGAGCCAAGGCAGAGGCCTGGGTGCACACATTCAATACCCACTTGCAGCTCCTTGACCACAACACTCAGAAGCCCCCCAATGCACTGTGCAAATGCATCCTGGATCACAGCTTCTGTCTCAATGAAAGAAAAGGTCCCTCCAGAAATCTCTGAAATTGAGTGCATTGATGAAGCATCATGATCCGTGCCAAACCCAAAAGCATGCACCGGAATCTTAAAACCCGCACTGTCATCGCCATGAATAGACAGAGGAAGGAGTAACTGGTAATTTGGTTGTCGTTTGCTAACTGGACCAGTGACAGTATATGTGTCCTGCCCATCAGACAACAGAATTATACTGGCAACTGGGTTCTTTTCCTTTCGTTCTTCCATCGCCTTTGCACCCTTTCTCAAACCTTCAGCAATGTTTGTCCCGCCATTTGCAACCAAAGAGTTAACAGCTTGCAGTGCCTGCTGACGTCCTGTGTCAGACATCCTACGAAGGGGGAAGAGGCGGCGGGCAGTTGAAGAGAAGGCAATAACTGACAGCCTGTCACAAGGTCCGAGATTTTGTATCACAAACCCCATGGCTCGCTTCAGCAATGCAAGCTTGGTACCTGCCATGCTGCCACTGATGTCAAGGACTGTGACAAGGTCAATTGGAGCACGAGGTGTTTGAGAAATTTGCGGCGAGTTAGCCTGTTTTCTTGGGTTTTGTCCTGAAACCGAAACAGGAGCTTTGAGATGGATCAGAACAGTAAAGTTATCATGAGAATTGAACTGTGGGACTGATGGAACTTCTGGGTATGTTTTGATCTTTATTGTTCTCTGGGAGTCACTATCTGCAGCATTCTTATTTGAAGAGCTTCTATCAGCAGACTCTGGCTGATGATCTAACGATTCATCATCATCAAAGACAGCTGGCTCAGGAACCTGATATAGTGGTGTGTTGTGTCGATTGGAATTTGGATGAGGGGGAGGTATTCGACGGATTACAGTCATCAAGGCGTCATTTTGGGGCCAATCTACAGGATTGATTCTTGCCCTTCCAGGGGGAGGTTCCAAACTAAGGCCTTGCAAGGGAATTTCTTTCCACTTTGCTCTACAAACTGGGCAAATTTGGTTTCCATGTTTCACATTTGAAGCAATACAGTTGAAATGAAAGGAATGTGAACATTCTGCAGTAAAAATAGCATGGCCATCCCCACGTTTCATTGTAGCCAAACATATTGAGCAGGTCTTCTGAAAGTTTAAATCAAACGCCAGTGAGAAAATGTAAGACTAGAATTAATCTAAAAAGGCAGAGGATATATGACATATTTCAAGATGAATAATAGCACTAATCTATTTACAAGCAAACACATGCAGATAAACAAGCATGTTATGGTTTGAATTTTTTAACATAAGAGCACATCATATCTTCAACCAGATTACAAGAAATATTACTGCTGTCATAGTTACATCTTACATTCCACAATTTAAAGCTAGAAACTACACTTACATAATTAAAGTGCCAAAGATAGCTGCCAGCTAGCAAGAAATCAGACACCATTGTGCCAACAAATGGTGGCAACATGTGCATTAAATATCAAAGAGTATAATTAATGCTTCAAAATCTGAAAGTCAACTTAATGAACACTAAGAATTTATCAAAGCCAACAGAACACCCTAATTTGCAGTACTTATGGCATATCTCACCACGTGCTTTTGACCACAATACAAAGTCAACATTTAATGGATATTGCACTGCAAATTTGAAAAAAAAAAAGGGAATCCAATATTGCACAAATTATTGTGGGTATAAAATTAATGAGTCATACTATAAAACTTTGCAAGAGAGTGCTCATCAACGATTAAGACATGAGACAACAGTATCCAAAAAATCAATTTGAGTTTATGCTAGGAAGATCATTAATTAAAGCTATTTACTTATAAGGAGACCTATGAAAAAGTTTAGAGAAAATAAGAAAGATTTTGATATGTTTTTATAGATTTTTTAAAAAAACTTACTATACATAGAGTCCTTCGAGATCAAATATGGTGTATTATAGAAAACAAAGGAGTCGTAGAAAGATATATCGAAACGATAAAGGACATACATCATGAAGCTATAACTATAATAAGAACATCTGTAGAAGAAATAAGTGAATTCCCAATCAACGTTGGCTTACATTAGGAATCAATGTTAAGTCTTTATCTTTTTGCCATAATAATAGATGAACTATCTAAACATATTCATAGTGTATTTTTTTTTTTTATTGATTACATTGTTTTAATTGATGAAACTAGAACATGGATAAATGCTAAATTTGAGGTTAGAAGAGAAACTTTAAAATAAGGAGTGTTTAAGATAACTAGAACAAAACTTGAATATATGGAATGTAACTTCAGCAAAACTAGGAACACAAATGGGCTAAGAAGCATGGATACGGATACGACACGACACGGACTCGCAGACACAACACGGACTCGCAGACACGTTATTTCTTAAAAAAGTAGGACTACGACACGAACACATTAGGGACACGTTGAATATATATAAATTTTTTATATTTTTTATATGACCATATAATAAAAATCTAACGTTATTTTAATTAAAATTGGTATAAAAACACACAAATAACAAAAATATTATTAAGATATTAAAATTACAAAGTCATTAAATAAAAATTAAAGAATATCTTCATTTAATCATCAACATCCATGATTCAAGTGTCCGACATGTGTCCGAAAGTGTCAGTATCCGACACAGACACGTGAGTCAAAATAGAGTGTCCGTGCTTTATAGCAAATGAGGATGTAGTGAAAATTCAAAATCAAAAGATAATGAAAAGTGAAATTTTTTGTTATCCATGAAAAGTGGCCAAAATAAGTATATTGAGATAAATATGCAACAAGACAAGAAGCTATAAAATAAAAAAATGAATACACTTATGAAATTGAAGTGGCACTTATAGGAGATGAAATGAGAGAAAATTAATTAACGTGATTTGGTCATGAACAACGAAGACCAACAATTGCATTAGTAAAGAAGAGTGATATGGTTTATTTGAAATAGAAAAGAAATATATAATATTGTGTAGTTTAATCGAGATGATGATTTTAGATTGAGTAGAACATGTAACAGATCACAAATAGTTGGGATAAAGCTTTGTTGAATTTAGTTGAGTATATGAAAATAATATTAGGAAATAAATCAAAATTAAGATTGTGGCTATTGAGGGTGATCAAGCAAATTATACAATGATATACACGACAAAAGTCTCACTTATAAAAAAAAAAAACCAAAGGACAAAAGTTTCAATCTAGGAAAATAATTGATTGCAAAACTTACCCATCAAAGCTTTGTAGCTAGATTTTTCTCACTTCCCTTCTTGTTTTTTTTTTTTATGAAGTTAACAGGTAGTAAGCTTGCAAATTAATGGTCAAAGTTGTGTCTATCAGACGAGCTATTTTTTCCTCCAAAGGAAGGAGGAAAAGGAAAGGTAAACACGTAATCTTCTTTAATTATTCAAGCAAAATAATAATGCATCAACTTCACAAGCCAAAGAGTCGAAAAGACATCAAATACCTAACTCAGATCAGATAAATATAATTAAGAGGAAGAAATCATTCATTAAAACGATCATATCAGAAAACTTCATGCAATTTTAGCAGAAACAGACGAAAAACCATAAAGTACTTAACAAACTAAAGTCAATTCTTCAAGTCGTACGACAGAAAGCGAGAAATTTCAAACTTGAGCGGCAACGCTAAACATATTGCTTCCAAAACTTTTAATGTCGTTGCCATCAAATGTGGGAAGTAGAAAGAAACTGTAATTTTATTGCATCTATAAAGAATAAGCTTCGATATTGTACAATCTTCCGTTTTCTTCAGTTTTCTCATCAACCAAACGAAGCTCAAATGAAAAAAAATAAAACAAGCTTTGATTATAATCGCAAAAACTATTCAGCAATATACAAAACCTAAGTTGAGCAGCGTATTTCAATTCTTTTTTCCAAAAAGAAAAAGGTGATATGAAAGGCAAGAGTCTCACCATCTCCCGGGGGCTTTCCCAGCTTCCAAACAGACAAAAAATGAAAAACACCGAAAAAATTTATACACTAGTTTCGATGACAGGAAAATTGAACTTTTTGTAACGAGTGATACAAAGTACAAACCTTGGACGATCGGCTCAAACTCTTCGATAACCGCAAACCCAGAGATGATGGCTTCGGCGACGGCGTGGTTGCCATTGCCGGAGAATACGAAGGCGAAAGCAAAGCCACCTGGGACGACCTCTCAGAAGGAGGAGGCGAGTCCTCTACAGTCCTCGGAACATATACACATAGATTCAAACCAAGCGCGAGCTTCGCTTTCCTCCATTTGCTTCCCATTTCACTCCCTCAGATCTCAACCACACAAAATCAAGGGCAAATAGATCTCGAAATGCTTCTCTTGAGCTGGTCCTAGAGAGAAAAATCAGAGAAGGAAGGAGGGAGGGGCGGGCTTCGAGAAAGGTAGAAGTAGAACACGCAAACCGAGACCTTTGAATGAATGTGGGGATTGTCCAGATAGAAGGAAGACTACGAAAACGTCAAGGAAGGGACTCAGTCGTAATGGAGAACGAATGGGCTGTAGCTTTACTCTTCTTCTTGGTGGCCATGAATGAAAGGGGGAGAGAGAGAGAGAGTTGAAAGAGCTCTGGTTATTGAGTGTTGACCTCTGCTTGCTGGTTGTCGCCGGAGTTGTAAAAGGACACAAGTTGAAAAAGCACGTTTTGCTTGAATGAGGAAAGTTTATGCTTTATACTCCTCTCAGATTTTTGTTCCTGTATTACCCTCGTGTTTTGTTTTAATTTACCGTATAAACCCAACTACTCATTTTTAATAAATATTAGTTAATTTAATAAATTTTTAAAGAATTAATTTGTTTCTATGATAAATATTTAATAATTTTATTATTTAATAATTAATATTTTTTTAAAAAATACTTCCCAATATCAATTATTAAAGAAATAAAATCATTATATATATACTTATATATCTCTCATCTATGGTATGCGTTAATACATATATTTATAAATTATTTTAATAGCGAGCAAAGTTATGACATGAGTAAAAGTATCAAACATAATTTCTTTAATTTAAAAACATATTAGGAATTGTATGCCTTAAGTTAAGTTGAACATTATATATAATTTTTTTAATGAAATGTTGAAATGTAATGAAAAAATTGTATATAAAGTATCTTTTGTATTAAAATTTATATACATGTATGAAATAATTTTTTATTAATAGAAGTATATGAAAATTTAATAATTAATTTTTTTTTTATCTCACGTGTATATTAATTATAAGAGAGTTGATTGTACTCTCTATTATTTTTTAATTAATATCCATTAAATTAATAATCAATAACTTATAAGAAATTTAGTTTGATAATTAATAATTATATTATCTAATAATTAATACATTTTTTAGAAATTTTTTATAGTATTAATTATTAGATTGATAAAATAATTGTATATATTATGTTTATGACATGTCTTGATAATTTTATTTATTAATTTAATTGAAATCAAAAAAATATTACAAGTAAAAAAAAATTATAATATATGCAATTAAACTTCTTTACTTTGGGATTAATAATTTTTTAACTCTTTAAATAGGATGTGAATAAAATTTTTATTTTTTAATTTTTATAAATAATATTAATTTTGAATTTTAGAAAAAGAATTTCTTATTAAGTGAGTAATTCTCGTAACATAACAAATTCAAAAAATTTAACATGTTCTAGCATTATTCAATAAATAAATGTACAAAAAGGCTCATTATAAGTTAAAATAACATCAAAATATTTTTTGTTTTTGTCCCCATTTTTAATAACAAGTGTTTTTCTTTTACATTTTCACCCACATCATTAAAACAATGCTTTTCTTATCTCTCTCTCTTCGTATTTTCCAAACAAAAGGAGAAACTTCTTCATTATTTTTTTTTCCTGCCCTATTCATCTAAATAAGATAATTATTCTTTCTTTCTTTCTTTTTTCTCTCTTCTCCTCTCTTAACCAATGTTACCTTTTTCTTTTATTTCTTTCCTTAGTTATCCAAGTTAACAATGGTAGTTAGATGAGTGTCTCTTTCTCTATAATATAGATTCTCGACCTGTATAATAATAAATTGACCAGTGGAATATTATGCCATAGTCCCATTCTTGAAACCTTGATTATGTCTATCTATATGTCTGTATGTATGCATGTATGTTTATATATATATATATATATATATATATAGAGAGAGAGAGAGAGAGAGAGAGAGAGAGAGAGAGAGAAGAATTCCAAATAGTACTTGCATGGCTAAGTAGTGAGTAGAATGAATGGACAGGTCCCATAGTGGTTTATCATTGTTGGGCCTGAGTCAAAATGGTGGGATTTTCTAATGATGTTTTAACCACATGAGTTGATAAGTACTCCACCCGTGCACATCATCACACTTGTAGTTTTGCTGTCCCTGCGTCAACCCAATTAATTTCTCATATATATATATATATATATCTTTATTGTAAGTGTTCATCAATTTATTTTTCCTTCTCCTTTTCTCTTCAGTTCTCTGACTTTCTTTATTTATTCACATAAAATTTCTTCAATATTCTCCCAAAGCATATGGTGGCCTAATTAATCATTCTTATCAGAATAATTTGATTCTCATACCATGGATAATTATGGATACAAGTATCAAACTTTCCAGCTAAGATGATATGTTTTGTTGAAATATACACTAATAAACTAATTATTTCATTTTCATTTCATATGCTCCTTCTTACTATAACAATCTGTTAACCCTAATTATGTTTGAATTAGAAGCCTTCAAATTTTGGCATTTACCGGTCAAAAAGATTGGCACTAAACAACTTTTCTAAATAGCTCACCTAAGTTGAATTTTCTTCAACGACTATAATCAATGGCTCTCTCATGCATGCGTTGGTGAAAAATTCAGGGTGATAATTACAATTATGTGGCAAATACTTTCTCTCTATGGAGTTTGACCAGTTCAATCCATTTCTTTTGTGTCGTTATTTGTTGATTTTTTTAAATATATATATATATATATATATATATCTCCCATATGTCGGTAAAAAAAAAATGATTGTAAAAGCTAAATTGATACATTAACAGCCAAATTTAGAACCCCATTAACCCACGTCCCCCAAGACCCACCTCTCAAATGAAAATGCCTTTAGAATTGCAGCTAGTGTGAGTTAACTTTCTCTGTCAAAATGAGAACTGAGTGTATACATGCATGTATATGTATATATCCAAGTAGTTGCATGTATATGTATATACACACACAAATACCCTCTTTTTTGCCATTAATTTCTAGCAATTTCAAAACAACAGTATGTTGGAACAAAAATAACTGTTAATACATATATATATATATATATGTATGTATGTCTCTATGTATGTATGTGTGTCTGTGTGTTTTGGATATTGCAGAAATTTGGGAAAATAGAAAGAGAGATTCTGCAGAATATGTGCCTTAATTTGACCATTGAAAGAATTCTAGATGTCACCAATAGAAGTGATCAGTATCTGTTGAAGTTCAGTCCAAGTGTGTCCATTATAATTCAGAATAATATATGCATATGTGGAACATTGTTGTCTATGTGTGTGTGTAATGGTGGGGTGAGAGTGGCATTATAGGTTGAAAACCAATGGGAGATCTTTTAGTGGTGGAAGAATTTCAGAATTTCTCTTCCCAATTTGAATTGGTTAGGGAATGGGGGCATCAAATGATTCACTTTTGTATACTTTTCTCACTTGAGAATCTTAATGTCCTGATCAACTTGAGATTGTAGTAGTGGACTATCCAGAGTCCATACACAAAACACACACACACACACACACACATATATATATGACATGAGAGAAAAGATCAACATGATTCTCAGCTGCTTTGAGTGGAGTCTTCCCTATTCCCCCACTTTCTTTTACTCCCTCAAAAGACAACCTTTTAAAAGAAAAATGCCCTATCTTTTTATATGCAAAAGTTATTCCTCTCCCCACAAAAAAACATCAACTAGGAACCAACACAATATTGACTCCTTTTCATTTCACCCCCTCCTTTTGAGAGCACACCTGCTTCCCAATTTTTTATATATATATATATATATATATATATATAGAGAGAGAGAGAGAGAGAGAGAGAGAGAGAGAGAGAGAGAGAGAGAGAGAGAGAGAGAGCTTCATTGCATTGCAATGAGTAGAGATCCATTAACAAAGAATCCTTATAAGTCCTTTGGGGGGGTTGGGGGGATAGGATTCCCTTTACCACCTCTAAATTTGCCAGACTTTCTGGGGCAAGTCAACTGGCTAGAAAGCTGACCTTTTTTCTTTTTTTTATGTAAGGGAACTTCGAACTTCTACTCTAATGGTGCCTCCCACTAGGGTAATTATATATGGTCAGTGTTGTGTCTTTCATATAATTAAAAATGACTGTACACAGTCCACCATTACTAATCTCTTGTCACTTTCTGATAATATGAGATTAAGTTAATTAACCATTAATTAGTCAATTTGACTATGGCTTTGGAAACCTCAAATGATCAGTACCTTATGAGCTAGGGTTTCCACCCCCCCCCCCCCCCCATGGCTTCGGAGATTGGTTCTATAACTCAGCTAACAGTGTCATACATTGGTCATCTCCTTCTCGGGCATGATATATAATTCAACTATCTCAACAAATATTTTATTTTAATTATTTAGAATCAATTATATAAATTTTTTTTTGGTCAATTTTTTTTTTTTTTTTTTTTATATTTGAAACTATTCAATCAGATAGATTACACAATATCATATATTTTGATTGCTTCAATCTTTTAGCATAAATCTTGGTATTTTTTTTTAATAATACATTTATTAATTTTTATTATATATAGCGAATATATTCTCTTATTGGTATTATTCTTACTATATTTACGAATATATTTATTTTTTATTTTTATTTAATCGCATATACATTTTAATATCTTTATTTTAAAGACATGATATATATATATATATGTAAAGCATATATCATCATTAATTAGTTTGAAATATTGTTAGAGATGAAAAAGCATTAGATCTTAATCTACTTTTTGTGGAGATATAGATGATGCACAAAAGATAATGCAAAAGGGAGTCCATTATAAGTCAGCTTTCTATGATATTCCTCCTTTAAAGAAATATTTTGAAAGGACTCAAGCCTCACTCCATGCATATCCATCACATAGTAAATCAAGTATTCAGTAGCTTTCCTTAATCATAATGTCACATGTGTTGATCATCTATCAGCAGGTCAAACCTAATCCATGCATCCTTGTGGGTCCATGCATGAAACATCATGTCCCACTTTTTATTTATATATATATAGGCTCCTGTACCAGCGTGCATGTGTACTGTGTACAGTACACATATATAGAGTTTTTATTTCACCAATCTACATTTTCAATTAATTTTCTATTACCACTTGTTGATTTTTTAATTCATTTTAATCAGAAAATAGAGGATAAATATAGTAACTTTTCTTTGGGTTTTTGATAATTATAATATTTTTTTAATTTTAAATTATAATATTTTTTTTTAATTTTATTGATAAATTACACATACTTCTTCTTATCTTTAGTTTTTTTTTCAAAATGACAAAAATATATTTTTCATATTTTTTATTTTTAATTTTGAAAAAAAAATTCTAGTTTTTTTAAAGAATTTCTTCATTTTATATAAAAATAAAATAAAAGTAAATAACTTATATTTTTATTTTTAATCAAGAATGTTTTAATCAATATTTATTTGAAAATAAAAAAAGTTAAAAAAAATTAGTCAAAATTAAAAAAAATATGCAAAAAATAATAATAATAAAAATAAATAAATAAAACACTTTTGTCATTTTAAAAAAATAGACTAGAGATAAAGTATATGTAATTTCTCAATAAAAATAGAAAAAAATAATATAATTTTAAAAATCTTAAAGATAATTTTTTTTATTATCAAAAATATCAAAAAGATCATTGTAATTTACTGAATTTTTTAAGAATTTTCTCAAGAGTCGTTTCCTCTTAAACAAGTAACATAAATTTAAGAAATAAGTATAAAAAAACACGTAAAGTTGAAAAATCTGTAAATTAAACACATGGGTTGATCAAAAATTCAAAACACACAAACTACTACACACCCAGGTATATATCATTTGTGAGAATGTCCATCTAAGAGCATATGTAATGGCTCCATAAAATGACTAATTAAAGGGTTACCTGAGTTCTCATTGGCTTATCAGTGATGCAACTAGCGACTTTTTTAACAGACAAAAAAGGAATTTTATTGATGAAAAATTGTACAAGTGATATATACAAATCAATATAATAATAAAACTTGAATGTAATGGGTATCATTGACAACTCACTTCATCCAAAAAAAATACAAAAATAGAAAACAAAAAGCAAAAAACATTCCTCATACAACACCAAACTCCGAAAAACTCTTGCATAGAATCCAGAAAAACAGAAAATACTATAATCAAAGCCAACCCTTATTTTCAACCCAATCAAACACTGTCCAGGATTTGATGGAGATTGAAGACGAAAGCAGAGAAAAATCCATGAGAGTCAACCCATATTTCACCCAAAGAGCCACCCCCACCTTAACAAGTTCACGCATATAATCCCAATCAGGAGTTTTTTTTTTTATCTTATTGAAAATACATCCATTTCTTGCCTTCCAAATGGACCAGAGAACAACATGAGGAATAAATTCCCAGATTTTCCTGATCTTTTCCCAAACTTTAACACCTGATGTGTAGGACTTAAAAATTATTCTGATATACCAAATATAGGATTTAAAATCGCTTCGATACCAATTGTAAAACTAAAAAGAAACAAAGTAGCAAAAATAAAAAAAAAGACAAGGTCGAAGATGAAATTGTTTCGTTTTTCAACCACAAAGTAAATTTCTATTATTTTATTTAAGCAGTATAAAACTTCACACTCACAAATATATTAGCATAACTTCCCATGACTCTCAGATCTATAGGCATACACAATTATGGCAGCCACAATTCAGCTTGCTACATAAACACACATACTCTCATGGTGCAGGCTTTCGGCTCACGGCCTTTTTTTTCGACCACCACTTATTATTTTTGTGGCTTCAAACTTAATGTGACAGAGACCCACATATATATAACCGTGACTCTAAGTCTTATATTAATTAGGACATCTAATCCCATACAAACTAGTATATCTTATTTAACTATAATCAGAAAACTAACTCTCATTATAATATTAGTCCAATTATAATTAGGACTACCCAAAAAGACTTTAAATATTATTAGGACTCAATAAACCAAATTAAGAAGCTTCCTAAACTTTATGGGCTTGGTTTAATTGGCCAACATGATGCAATTAGTGTTATGGTAATAAGGTATGATCAAGATTTTTGTGACTTTGAGGCGCATGTAGAAGCATTGTCTTTTAAGGTATTAATTTCTTCCACTTAAACTAACTTTCTCGTCGGATAAATTTTTTATAAAACTTTTCATTGAATATTTGACTTGAAAGAAACAAATAAAATGAAGGAAAGAGGAATTCGAGAGTGAAATGAGTCTCAATTAACTTATGGTTGTTTATGTTAACGAATTCTCAATATTTACAACTTTTTACTAAAAGACAACTTTACAAAATAGTGTTTGTTTAATTCGAATGAGTATCTTATCAAATTGAAATGAGTTTCAATTAATTTACGATTGTTTATATAGACGAATTCCAAATATTTACAACTTGTTACTAAAAGATACAAGATACCTTTACAAATAGTGTGTTTGTTTAATTCGAATTGATATCTTTTCATATATGAATTGGATGTAAAATGTTGTTTGTGTGGGGAATGGGCTGAAACGCCCATTCATTTATTTGTTCGTTGCAAGTGGGCTAGGCTGGTGTGGGAGAAGGCTGAGTTTAATTTTGATAGACAGAAAAATTATCTAAGTTTTCTTCCATCTTTTTGAAGATATCTCAGTTTCCCTGAGTCGCGGTGGATCTGGATTTCTAGGAATTTAGTTGCTCATGGTGGTTTTTGTAGAGAGCCTGGATTTTTGGTGGCCGAATAAAGCAAAGGAATATCTTTCTGACTTCCGTGAAGCCCAGATGAAAATCTTATTTCAGTCGCCAGGAAGGGTGGTGGCTGGGCGCTCTTCATGGACTGCCCCCGAGAGAGATGTTTTCAAACTGAATGTTGATGGGAGGTGTCATTCGGGATTGGAGGGGAGAGGTTATTGGTGGTTTTAGCATGCAAATGGGTCAATGTCTTTCATCTTTGCATGCGGCAATCATGGTGGCCCTACGAGGTCTGATTTTTGTTAAGGAGATTGGGGTTAAGGACTTGGTATTAGAGAGTGATTGTTTGAATGTGATTTCTGCTTTATCCTCTCCGGGACAGGTTCTGTCTGAGTTTGGCATCCTCATTGATGAGACGAAGGCAGAGCTTCGTGGTTTTCGTCGTTCCTCATGGCTCCATGTTAGATGAGAGGCCAATTATGTGGCTCATGCTTTAACTGATTATGCAAAGAGTATTTTAGGGGCTGAGTTTGGGATTGAGAATCTTCTGGTGTACTTCGCAGGTTTATTGGGGGCTGATTCTTCTTGTGATGTGCATGTGCCTTAATCTACTATTTTGGTTCTTTGGGCTTCTGTTTCTTCTTTTTTTTTTTTGGTTATACTATTGTAGATAATTAAAAAATAAAAAGTTTTTTTTTATGCTTTAAATTAAACATTATATATATTTCGTATAAAAAAACTAAATTGATATTGAAAAGTTACATATAAAGCATTTTTTATAAAGACTTTAAATTAATCCAAGTACCAAAAAAAAAAAACTCAATAATTAATAATTCTAATAATTAGTAAATTTTTTATCACTAATGTTGATTAATTATAAAAGAGTTGATAATAGGTTTCAAGTTTGAGTTTTTTCAAAAAAAAAAAAAAATTATGATATCAATTACATTTTTTTTTTTTTGCCTCTTGTTCCACCTTTTGTCATAGATAGGACACAGTAATTTACTTCTTTTGGATCCACAATAGTAAAGTTGTGCCAGTGCAAGTACTAGTAGGTGAGAAAAAGGGTTAAGCACATGATTGTTAGGAATTTTTGACCTGACCCACGTGGTTATAAAAATTATTTTTCGGACCCAGGCGTGTTTTAACTTATTTCTCGAACCCATGTCCTTTTGAAAAGTGTCTAAATCTTAGACGCTTTTATAATTTTTTTTTGGCCAAAAGCGTATAAGAATCCTACGCTTTTGAAAGGCGTCTTAAATTTATACGCCTTTATTTAATCCTAATTAAAAGCGTATAAGATTAAGACGCCTTTCAAAGGCGTCTAAATCTTATACGCTTTTAAAGTGATACACTCCTTTTAAAACTGAAAGACGTCTAAATCTTATACGCTTTTAAAGTGATACACTCCTTTTAAAACTCTTAAATCAGGTGTACTTTTAAAAGATAAAATATATATAGATAAATACGAATATAAATACGAGTATATATACAAAAAAATACAGATAAAATATATGTATATATATATACATAAATACATAAATATATACATAAATATATTTATAAATATATACACTCCTTTTAAATATATATACATAAATAGTAATTAGATAAATACGAGTGTCTATAAATATATATGTACATAATATATATATATATAAATATGTATGCACACACGAATAAATTCATATTTATATAAAATAAAATTAATTTATAATATTTTAAAAATTTATTATATAGTTCGAGATCAATCTCGATCAATCATAAACCATAGTTTCCTAACGTGACTATACGTCTACTTACAACCCACTTATAATATTTATCCTGCATTTGGTTGTCAGGAAAATTATGATATGCTGTTTGAAAGTTGACATAAATTTTATTTTTTATTTTTTATAAATTAACATATTATACATGTTAATTTATGATTGATCGAAATTGATCTCGAACTATATAATAAATTTTTAAAATATTATAAATTAATTTTATTTTATATAAATATGAATTTATTCGTGTGTGCATACATATTTATATATATATATATATATGTACATATATATTTATAGACACTCATATTTATCTAATTACTATTTATGTATATATATTTAAAAGGATTGTATATATTTATGTATATATTTTAAAGGAGTGTATATATTTATAAATATATTTATGTATATATGTATGTATATATGTATATATATATATATATGTACATATATATTTATGGACACTCGTATTTATATTCGTATTTATCTATATTTATAAATTTTATCTTTTAGAAGTACACCTGATCCAAGAGTTTTAAAAGGAGTGTATCACTTTAAAAGCGTATAAGATTTAGACGCCTTTCAAATGAGTCTTAATTTTATGCGCTTTTAATTAGGATTAAATAAAGGCGTATAAGTTGAAGACGCCTTTCAAAGGCGTAGGATTCTTATACGCTTTTGGCCAAAAAAAATTTATAAAAGCGTTTAAAATTTAGACGCTTTTCAAAAGGACTTGGGTCTAGGAAATAAGTTGAAACATGCCTGGGTCCGAGAAATAATTTTTATAACCACGTGGGTCGGGTCAAAAATTCTGATTGTTAGAGACCTTATGAACTTAACGGTTGGCATCTTCAGGTGAAGAATTTGGAACCCAACTTTTTAAATCTAATTTCCCACTTTTTTTTTTTCTTAGGTATATATCATAAAAACCAGAGTTTTTAATTTGGATAAATTAAAGAGATTTCTCCTTAAATTTATGACAATTATACTAATATCTTCTAAGATTTTTAAAATTATACCGACATTCTCTATTTTACAAAATAGTATACAGATACCTCCCTCCTGTCAATTTTTTTTTCTTTCAAAATGACGAAATTATCTATTTTATATATTTATTTTTACATTTTTTTTAATTTTGACCAATTTATTCTAACTTTTTTTAAAGATTTTTTTTAAAAAAAACAAACTTAAGGTAAATAACTTATTTGTATTTTATATAAAAAAAATATAAAGTTTTTATCAATATTTATTTAGAAAATGAAAAAAAATTAGTCAAGATTTAAAAAATTAAAAAAGATATATATATGAAATGTGTAGTTTTGTCATTTTGAATAAAAAATTGACTGCAGAGAGGTATCTGTATATTATTTTGTAAAGTAAGGGAGGTCAGTGTAATTGTCATAAACTTTAGAAAAAATCGGTGTAATTACCCTTTTAATTTAAATGGTAAATTACACTAACCTCCCTTGAGGTTTTTTGAAATTATACTGACTTCTTTTATTTTATTCGACAATATACAAATATCTCTCAACAATCAATTTTTTCTTCAAAACATTTGACTGAAGAGAGGTATTTCTATATTGTCAGGTAAAGTACGAAGAGTCAGTATAATTTCAAAAACTTCAAACGAGGTCAGTGTAATTATTAGAACCTTAGGAGAAGTAAGTGTAATTTACCTTAATTTAAACCCTTTTTTTAGTAAGAGAGAAATTTTACCCAGATGTATGTACATAATAGCGGATGTACAGGTAAAATACCTTGGGCTATAGCCCACTCCAAATTCTAGAGAAAAAACATTCATATATATAAAATCTTGAGCATTTTCAAGTTAGTCTATTCTAAAATTTTAGTTCAGCCTAATCTTTATTCTTTGAATCTTATTAATTTTTCACTCAAAATTTTGGCACATTTCAAAATTTTTCCACTAATTGTTTTAAGAAACCCATTATCTCTCTTATTTTTTACCCTAGAATTTTGGCCCAACACAAAATGTTTCCACTAATTTTTTTTAGCTCTCTCCAAATTTTTTTCTTGTTTCTGTCCTAGTGTGTATGCATCCGCTGAATCTTGAATCTAGACTATGTTTGTGAAAAGAGAGGTTTTACTATCTCGGATGGGATCTTGATCCGAGAGTTTACAATTAAACCTAGAGAGTTATTAATTAAGTTTTTTACACCCACATTATTTTGTTCTTATTTCTTAAATTCATATTATTTAGAAGCGTAAGTTTATTAGATGACTTCTAAGTTTTGAAAAGCAATTAGAACTCAGTATTTTAAGGTAAAAGGCATTTCTTAAAAAAAAAAAACACTTATAAATGTCTTTATCTCTTAACTTTAGATCATGGAAAAACTCAAAAACTACACAACAAGAGTCTTGTAAATAGATTTTGTTAGATAATAAAGTCTAAGTCAACTCCCGGAGAGAAGTCAGTTTATTTGGTTCGGTTTTCAAATGCAAATTTTAAATTTCAAAACACAGGATACGTGTTTGAGAAATTATTAATTTTAATTTTTTTAATTTTTTATAATTTAGATTATCATATTTAAATATATTTTCTCAGTTTTTAAAAAATTAATTACAAAACTTTTTTAGAAAATTATATCTGAATTACTATCTAAACGTAACTTATAATCTCTTTCATGGAAAGGCTTTTTAAAGAGATGCTTCTTTGCTTAGATTTTTGTTAAGAAACTACTCTTCTTATTATCAGAGGGTATGAATTTAAAAAACAAGTAAAAAACTAAGTGGGTTTTGGAAATTTGATTATAAAAGACAATGGTGGGGGTAGAAACCATTAGGATGGGCGCCACTAGCTGCATACTTGGGCCCAAACCCAATAAGAACAGGAATTTCAGCATTCACACGAATCACTTCCTTTGGCCGACACACATTCATTTTTTTTACAGTTCCTATCAAATCAAAACATTTTCCATTAGTAAAATTGCCTTTTCTCATCTTTATCGTTGTTTGATTACTCAATTAACTACTAATTAATACTACAAAATTTAAACGCCAAGGGTTACCCTTTAATACTTAACCTCAAGGGAAATTCTATTTGATGGTCTCCCACAAATTGGCCCGCGACGTAAATAAGGTTAAATCGTGAACTTATGCAGCAGTAAACACGCGAATTCATATCAAGCTTGACAGTTCATACAATGAGACTTGTTTTATCAATACACTGTGTTAATAACAGAGAGGTTGAGTCAAGACTCAAATGGATGACCTTAGGGATGACTTTCTCAAGTCTTTTTCAACTGAACTATCCCCTAGAGTTAAATTATTATTATTATTTGTAATTTTTCTTTGATAATGCACAATGAATTGTCACTAATCACTTGAATAGAAGATTTACATCAAAAAATGTATGAATTTCAAGTCAACAAGGCTTGATTTATTTCTGAATGAGTTAGAAATTTAATTTGAATTTTGACATCACACAACTAGATCTAGAAGTCAATAATCCATTTTTATGACAGTCTTAACTAGCTATGAATATTAGGAAAATTCTTGAATAGTATTGCTACAGTGATTTAACAATATGTTCTTTCAATAATATTTTATCATGTATGATAAAATTCGTTTTCTTTCAGTAAGACATAATATATATAGTAGAGTGAAATTAAAAGAATACATTGCCACGTGATAAGACTCACTAAAGAGTATCTCTGAATATTGAGCGAAAAAAAAAAAATTGGAAGGAAAAAAATTGGCAAGCTTTGTTGCACTTGGTGCTTGAAGAGTGAAGAGAAGAAAAGTCATCAATCAGGCCAGCTTTTCCTGAGCCCCCAACATGTGATGCAAAGATGGAATAACCAAATATATCTATCAAGATATTTACACACTTGCAGAGAGAACACAAAAAAGATTATGCAATTCAAGCTGGGAATGTATTTCTGGAACATTTGCAATCATTCCATCTTAATGGTGATATCACCCCATAAATATATATATATATATATATATATATATATATATATAAAATCTAATGAATTTTTCACAACTGTTTGCATGGTCTAATCTTTTTGCAGTGGTAAAATGCTTCAACTATCAAGTAGAAAATTCAGATTCGAGTCTAAGAGTAAATACTTTGTATAAAAATATATATTTTAAATATAGTACGATAGGAGATAGTCTTATATAAATGACATGTGAGATATAAAGTGAGAAGTCTTAACTATAAGAGCCTTTTCTTATTTTTACTCATAAATGAGTCATTAGACTTAATACCATTTAAGCGTAAGTGTTTTCTTAATAAATGGTTTCAAAAATTTATTATATTAAAAAAAACATATAAAAATATTGAACTAAACACACTTTTTTTTTTTGTTATGACAAAGAATTCTGCGGGTAACGTTTTTGCACCTCAAACAGATAAGTTTTACTAATCTCTTACCACAATCATTTCACACTCGTATGTGAAGTTATTGAATTAAGCACACTTATTTATATTGATTTCTTGATTCCCATTAATCTTTTTATATTACTTTTCTCTTTGTAGGAAAGTTAAGAAAAGAGTTAAGAAGTTTTTTCGAATAGCTAAATTTAATGTTCCAGAACTCAAATGTTCTTGTTTTGAAACGCGTGGTGTACGAAAATGAAAATTGCTAAATTAGCTATTCGAAAAAACTTCTTGTCCGTGCAATCTATCCTTGTAGAGTTTCTGACTTAATAGTTTTCATAGAAATTCAAAAAGACAACAACTGGATTCAGCCTTACATGAAGGGAAGATATGGAGGAAGGATACATCATTGAATCCAACCACAATGAATCCACATCTCTCACACTTTCTCCCAAACTGCATCTTTCCCAATAATTTCATGGATACTGAAGTCTAATAATTCTCCTTTTTGAAAGGATCTTCTGTCTTGATATTAATGAAAATTTTACTCCATGTTATTTGAACAATATTTGGTACAAATAAATTTATAGAACTTAAACAACATGAGCAATTCTGACAAATACATACTCCAAAATTATGCATACTTTCTTTTTCTTCTTTCTTTCCCCTCTCTTTTCTGTCAATCTGTAACAATCTTGTATGTTATTTAAGGCAGTATGGACTGAAAATTTTGTTCAGAAAATTACTTGATTACAGATGATATTCATTACATCTTCATCCTGATTCTCAAATCGTCTTCCACCGTAACTCAACATGTATCATTCCATTTTTTGAATCTATCAAATGGTATTTTTGGTTGATGCGTCCATTGTGCACAACGTCGCCAAGATTAATATCAACATGTCCCAGTGACTCCTACATTGTGCAATTAAAAAGACAATTCATGAATTTTAACAACAACAACAACAAAAAAAAAAAAGTTGGGAAACCAAGCTGATAAAAATAAGATGGTGATAAGAACCTTAGATCTCAAACCAATGCCTGTTCGCTTGCTCAAGACCTCAATATGGATCTTCTGACTTACTGGGGGCTCTTCAAGCATAAATTGGAACTCTTCATTCCAGAGTGGGTCACGAGTTCTCCTCATAATCTGACAACACCAAATTGGATTATAAGTTATGGATGAGGGTACAAAGAACCACGAAAAGACTTGAAAATTTCATGCTTTCTCATCATAGCCAAAAATGAGACATGAAGGAAAAACTCTAGGAGTTTTAATCCATGTTTGGCTTTTCAGAGTTTTTTTATTTTAAGGGCAATACATGTTTTAGTTGCACGGTAGTGGAGCCAATTCAAAAGATTCAGGTGCATAATAATATAACTTTATACATATTATCATTGTATGCAACATCATTTGTTATAGTGCCAACCCATAAATACATAATGTGCATCACTCACTTTCCTTTTTCTATTAGCCCAGAGAGACCCCAGGACAGAGGTTGATATCTGACTTCTGTCCAAGTCCATATGCATGCAACACTAATTAAAGGACGGACATTTAAAAAGGAACCAGAACTTTTTGCAAGTAAACCTCACCTTTGATTTCTTCTTTTCTCCTCTAAAAAGGACTAAAGCATACGGGTTATTGTGACGCTCCCCCTCTACATCCTCGGCTCCTTGGACTGTAACCAAAAGTAAACCGGCTCCACTGGAGCTCTCATGGCTGGAACCCCCATCAATTCCACTTTCCTTCCTCCCATAGCCATCCAAAGGTCCACTAAACCCATCACTATCTTCTTTGAAAGGATCATATGTCAGCTCCACCACAACTTGCCCTCTGTGCTTATTGGTTTGAGAATCACTGATATCTGTGTTCTTGACCAAATCAAGTGTAAATTCCTTTGTTTCATGGGCCATTAGCAGTTTCAAAGGAACTTGTTGCATTCCCAACTTGTCATGTCCACCTACCTGTAAAAGGAGCAACAAATTTTATTTTATTTTTGAAAAAAAAACTTAAACTTCATAAATTCAAAACTAACCTCAATAAAATCTCCTTAGTAGATACAACTTATTTGGAAGCGTCACTGAAGACGAAAATATAAATGATTCAAACAGCTGAGGCAGATCTTCTGTGATTAGATTTCAAAAATATTAATCTTGGAACTTATTGGAGGTGAAATATAGTGCTCGTGAATTTAGGCCCTTGAAAATACTTCTCTTGCTATCTTCGGGAAGGACCTATATGAACGTGTCTAAAAAAAAGCATGTGGATACCTATTTTATCTATGAATCATTTCTTCCAAAAAAAATCTTAATAAACCAGTTTCATGTTCTTGAAGAGAATTAATTGCATTGGGAAATCATAAGCTATCAAAAGTCAATCTTTCTCCAATTTGATTCCAAGTGCACCCTTAGATTATTTGATGGCTTTATAGCCTCTCGATTCAAACTTCTTTTTACTTCTTTTATTCTTTTCCCATAGGAACTCGAGAAATTCTAGGATACCTTAATATCAAGCAAATAATAGAGAATATAAGGGGCAAACCTTGTCCCAGTCATAGATAATTATGTTGAGAACTTGAGACTGAGGGTCCTTCACGATAAGCTTAAAATTCTCATTCCACACAGGGTTCAAGTTCTTCTTCTTGACAGTAGTTTTCTTTGCTGGAAGCCTCTCACCACTCAGGCTGAGTTTAACATAAGGATCAGATGACCCCAGTAAGTCCATCTTCAAGAGTTTGATGGCCCTTACAACTTTCACATGTAGTATCCCCACAGGCTTCTTTATGACGACTCTATCAAAAGAAAAAAAAAAATTATTGACATGATGCAGCTATACTTCTCTTAGCAAAATAAACAAAGATGAAGGTTTTATATGATATTCAAAAACTGCAACTAAAATAGACACATTTTAATACTAGAAGGAAAAAGATAAATTGACTTCTTGAAGTTTAATGATTTCATTTCCCTGAGATGTTCCATCACACCCTGAGGATCGGACCTCTTATATATCGAAAAAAAAAACCCAATTCACTATGAGATTTCAAAATTTTAACAGAAATAACAATTAATTTTAATGTTTGGAACAACATATTCAACCAAGGCAACAGCCTAAACTTCGAAACTTTTATCAAGCAAATCAACCAATGAAGAATTTTTGAAGAAGGTAATATATAACAAGAAGTTATGACATCTCATAGAAAAACTTACGTTGAAGCATCAAGGATAGTTATTTCCAGAGATTGGGGCCAGAGGTAAAGGCTTGCAACTTGTTTTTTAATAGTCTCCTGCAAGAAGCATAGGAAAATCAGTTGACTACAGACAGCGCTTTCAGGAGTGTATACCAACCAAAGTCTCCAGAGTAAACGAATATCAAGCCCAACCATCCCAATTTCAGTAAAATGAAATGGAAACCCAACTCCTAGCCATAACCATGTTATGAGTGTAGCACCTGAACAAATCGATATAGGCCAGGTATGGACATAATGTCCCCTCCCAGTACTTTCATTCCAAAGTCTATATGGGGCTGCATAAAATTAACAATGATCATCAAACATCTCAAATATCACGTCCATTCACCAAACATGGAATAGGATGAAAAAAGGTACTCAATGACCACAAGTTTTCTGCTTACCTTCTCCATCAAAGATACCACTATGTTCGTAAAACATGGAAAGGTAGGCACGAGAGGTTTCAAAATTATCCGTGGTGCCGCAAATATTTGTAAATCCACTAACTGAGAAGAAACACATCCTCTTTATAGGAACTAAAACACACATTCTTCTGTTAAGGGTTGTGTGTTTAGGCTCTTCTAACCTGAACAGTGATTCGTAGAGACGACATCCTTAACACCACAATTATGTTTGGATTGCCAGCCCATTTTATTGCCGGTTCCATGAATAGTTCATTCTCGTTAGTTTCGTAAGTTTTGAGACCTGCTATGTTGCAAAGAAGAATGAAAACCAAAGCGAACTAGAACAAGGTCAATGTATGATGCTTCCTACACCAATAATTGTTAGTCGATCTCCTGGTAATTGTGCTAGCAACTAATACCAATGTGTTTTTGTGACTGTTCAATGCAATCATAATCCTGTCCCAGTTACAACAAAATTCTTTTTAAAAAGGTCCCACATAAAAAACAAGGTATTTCTATTGAATGAGTGCAACCTAATTTTGTAGTGCATAGTGATAATCCACATATATCACAGACATCATGAAAAATTTGTTCCTAAATTCTAAAAAATAATTCTAGAACGATAGCATATGCTCATCTTTATGAGTAAACACCGCCCCGTTCCCCTTCCTGTGCAGGACATCCAAATTTGCCATCATTTCCGCACTAATCTCAGCATACACTAATTCCTAAATCTAGAGGTTGTTAGGTTGCTTCTGGATTTAATTCCAACAAATAAAAATATTAGGAATGTTAGTAGATGTTTTATTATTTTGCCGGCTATTGCCAAATAAAGTTGGAGAAGCTTCAAGTAGACAAAAACTGGCAATGGAGGTCAATTGGTGAACTACTGTTCACTTTCAATAGAAACTTGTTCAAGTAAAACAGGTCTTTGCAATATTCGTGGATTCTTCCAAGACAGCTAAGTAAATCTTCTTCTGTAAGAAGAAAAATTTTAAAACAGGGATTGAACTATGCAAGGACAGAACTACGACCTTCTGAGCAAACAAGATTAGATGATCCCAAGGAGAAAACTCACCTTGAATTATAGGAGGAAGAGTTCCAAGGTTTAGATTCTCGAAGTCAATTGATTCTATCTGAAATTTCCCAACATACTCCGCAAATATAGGTTGTGCTATGCTTCTTATCATACCACAAATTGCCTGTACAGTGTATAATCTTTAGACTTGATATTTTTAATGGGAAGTTGAAGTATCTTGAGCTATAAAATCACCTTGTCAAGGTAAGGCCACATATGCAAGATAAACTTGTTTAACCAGTCGACCTGCAAAATCACACAAATATAATCCATTAGGGAACGAAAATTAAAAGGTTTGGGAAAATTAAATGAAAATAGTAACAACATTCAAACAGTGACAACAATAATAATATGGAAGTTTGAAAGGCAATATTTACTCGATCATAATCAGGATTCTTCATCCAGAGAGGAATCTCAGGCAGAAGATCTTGCAAAGAAATTGTATCTAGCTCACAAAGTGGCCTAATAACGGGATCCTGCAACATTTTGTTAAATTACAAGCATATTTTCAGCTCAATAAAGTAAAACTTTAGAGTAAAAAAGTGTAATGCACAGATATTGGAGTTGAAATATCACATTCCATATTTTCTTCCCTCATTTTTTTTAGGGGGGGATCACGAGGAGGAGGTGTTGGGGGTAGTTTAGGAAGAAATTTTTAATGCATAGAGATTCTAAAGTAAGAAAATGTGACCATGCTAACAATTAGGAATTTAGGAGAAAGAAAGAATCAAAGTTCCTTGACATGATTAATAAGGATGCAACAATTTAACATTTCATTAAGACGAAACTGGTTGGTAGTGTGGAGCTTCATAATACTATACACTCGACCACGCATCTCATGAATCCAACTTATAAGGTTATTTTTTGTAAGGTAAGGGTATTTAAGCAAGGGTATTTTGGTAATTTTATATTCATAACCTATAGCCACTATTCTATATTATTTAGAGTAGTCTTTTGGCTTAGAACATAGTGAAAATCTAAGCAACTCCGTGGACCTAACCCTAATTTTGTGTGAATCACATAAATTTGGTGTTCTTTTGAAAAGTATTTAGCAGAGTACCTCTTTCCCTACTAAAGCAACAAAAAAGAAAAAGAAAAAGAAAAACAGGCTGATCAATAGTGACAATTGATCAGTGCAAACCATGTGAAAGAAATCAACAATATCTCAAATAATAAGAATGAGCTGGTCAAATCAAAACCATAAAAGGAAAGCAATTCTGCAAATGTCTAAGTACTATGCAAAATAAAATTAGCCCTGTCAATATAATGAGATAGAATTATACTAATATAAGCCTCTTGCTTCAATTATTTAGCACAAACATGAATATACTACAATATATATAAAGCAAGAACAACGAAAATTGCCACTAAATCAAGACTTCAAGAACAGCAATCAACCTATTAAACTTAAATCTGAACTCTTCGCTATCTATTACACACACAATATTAGCTTATTAAACATTGCATCATGCTTCTGTAATTTGCAAAAGAGAACGTAAAAATCATAATTAATATTCAAAATATGCATATGCATAAGAGATTCATATAAAATATATTAATAAAACATAACAAAAATTGAAAATTAAAACATTTTCGTATTTCAACCTCAGATTTTAGATAATTAAAACACAGAGTTCACAAAGTTTACTGGCAATGGATCGCTGAGTAACAAAAACACACGGAAAAAAAAAAAACGAAGTCTGTCAACATTAGAATCAATACCCGTATCATGCCAAGTACTCATCAATCATATCTTCAAATGCAACAATCAAAGAAGAACTATAAGCACACACACACACAAACACACACACACACACATATATATATATATGTATGTATACAAATGATACCTATATGGCTATATATCGTTACCTCTACATGTTTGGGTTCAGAATAAACGAAGAAGTAAAACCCAATGAAAAGACCGATTGGAATTCCAATTCCGAAACCGAGGATCCCCAAGAAAGTGCTCAGAAGTCCCATTGGTTTTCAACTCCAAGAAAAAAATGGAAGCAATACTGGAAAAACGAAAAACCAAGGAGAAATGAAGTGAATAGAAATAGAAATTCTAAGTAGAGAAAGAGAAAGTGAATTGAACTGAAAAGGAAAAGGAAGAATTTTCCAGGAAAGTGGCGGGCGAGAAAATCCAAGGAAAATTTTACTGGCGAACGTAACTAACAAATGTCTCCCAGATGAAACCGGCAAAAACGTCCTTGTCCCACGACACTTCAAACTATATACGCATGCGCACAGCGTCTGTCCTGAAATGACGATATTACCCTCCGACAGCTGGACTGGGCCAGACTGCTGGCCTAGACCGCTTCGTCTTAAACCGGCGGTTTAATTTGAAAATATTCTACCGAGTGTTGTTTGTGGCGACAGAAGCAAGAAAGTTGCCGTTGTTTGTGAGCTGTTTCTTGTTAGGCTGCCTTGGCATGAAATGCCTAGAAATTAGGCAGCATTATCAACCTTGTCTTGTCTCTTTTCTTGTAAATAGAAAAATATAATCTTAATTTTTAATTTATTTTTTTATTAGTTGGTGTCAGTAGTATTGTCTCTATTTGACACGTTAAGACACGATAGCAGTCTAAGTAATGATTGATTAAAAAGTCTTGCTCTTAGATGAAATTTGAGGTGAAAATAAGTTTGATTTTTGACATTTCATTCCATCTTTCACAAAAAAATATTGAAAGTTGTGCATGTTCAATTATAACTTCGTGTAGAAGTCACGATAATAAAGAAAATTAAACTTAAAACGATGTTTTGGACTTTCCCACCTAAAAAATGAATGGTTCGGACAAATTCTCTCTCTCTCTCTCTCTCTCTCTCTCTCTATATATATATATATATATATTTCTTTATTTATAAACATGTGTGAGGAGTGTTTGAGTTTATACGAATGCTTAATCATAGAAAATTCAAAGACACGCACCATAGTGACATGGTCCCCATGAAATTGATAGGAAAATAGAAAGGAAAAATGGTATCAGAAGTGTTATAGTAAGCATAATTAATACACGAATATCTAGTCCATTTAAAGAAATTATTATCTGTATATCTATATATTTTATGTAAGAAATTATTTGTTTTTATCAAACCTCTGAAACCTATTGATTGTGTTTATGATATCTATGCTTAAGGATGATATGTGAGTGTATTGAGTCTTCATTTGCTATTTATCGAGTAATTTTGTTACAAATCAACAAAATAAATAATATCATCTATTAATTTAAAATTTTGAGTTAAATGATAAGCTTTTGGGAGAAAAATCTAAGGAAGAAAAAAATTATTTTTCAAGTAAAAATTTATTTTTTGGGGGGTTCAAAATTAGAAATAAAACTTACATATAATTTTTTTTTTAAGGGACTATAGCCCAAAGCCTACCCACACTTCCCCCCTTGAAGTCACCTGAAAAAGAATACCAAAAATGTTGTATTACAAAGAGAATTGGATAAAGACTGCATTAAAAATTGATCTAAGATAGCAGCTCTTTCAAGATTTATTAATTGTGACAAACCATTTTGAGTTGCTTAGGGGAAGGAGATGTTGGACGGTTTTAAATATGGGTCAATTTTGAGCTTTAATTAACGTGGGTTCCACATGTAATTTAAGATAAATTCACATTGAAACATGTTCTCCTCTATGACAAGATAAATCATGTATATTAACTTGTCCAAAGCTATTAAGTAATGAATGAGAAATTGACTCTAAAGTACTCACTTAAATATTTATTGTAAAGTGGTGAATGACCTTTGTCCCACATTGGTTGGCTACTAAAATTATAATGAATATATATACTCCTTCCTTGTATATATACTCAGTTCTGCACTGCATTCAATCATCCTGAAAAGTGCATTATCTCTCTCTGTAAATTTTTCTATCTATTCTGCATAATTCGAGAACTGCCAGAATTGTGTTCATTGGATTCTAAATCGAAATATGTTCTATCTTGGAAGACGATTGCTCATCATTTTTCTATTCTGCATAATTCGAGAACTGTCAGAGTTGTGTTCGCTGGATTCTAAATCGAAATCTGTTTTATCTTGGAAGACGATTGCTCATCATTTTTCTATTCTGCATAATTCGAGAACTGCCAGAGTTGTGTTCGCTGAATTCTAAATTGAAATCTGTTCTATCTTGGAAGACGATTGCTCATTACTATTCTGCATAATTCGAGAACTATCAGAGTTATGTTCGTTGGATTCTAAATCTGTTCTATCTTGAAAGACGATTGCTCATCACTATTCTGCATAATTCGAGAACTGCCAGAGTTGTGTTCGCTGGATTCTAAAGATTAAAGTACTGCATATTTAGAATCAAAATTCGTTCTATCTTGAGAGACGATTGCTCATCACCTTAAGCACTTTGAGAGAGTGAATTCGTCTTAAGGAAATTGTGAAATTCACAAGGCTTGAATTTTTTTTTCTGTTCTGATTCAATACTGTGAATTAAAATTATTTATATTTCTATATATATTTATTTCCTTCTGTTTTAATTCTAATAATAATATATATAATAGTATACTTGGCCAACAGAAGATACCTTAGCAAATGCAAGTCATACGCAATCAACTTAATTTAATAGCTTTTCTTTCACTTCACAGCTCCTATCCCAGCATATGCATAGTATTAATTATTTTATTCTGTCTACTTTTATTATTCAAATCATTCAGCTTCCGCACAAATTTTTACGTTCATGTAAATCTTTCATTCAGCACATCCACTGGCTCGGTTCAGTCCCCTTATGGTATCAGAGCCAATAACATTCAGTGATCCATTATTGTTGAAACAATCTACATCTCTGTAGTGATCAACATCCATGGTGATTTTGGCAATGAATGATATTATTCATCACAGTTGTAATTATTCAGATTACATACAGTTTTACACTTCTTTCTTTGTTTATCTGTATACGTTCATCTTCCCCCTGCCTAGTTCAGGTACGGCTTGCCTACTTTTGTCTCTGTCCAGACCCTGCACCTAGACCTGCACCTCCCGAGAAGTCCACAGACCTAAGAACCGTCGTAAGTCTCGCTGAGCTATGAGAGTGTTTAGGGCCATAGGTTATGAGCTTGTTAATGGCTTGGGCCAGGTATGTCAATTAGGGGTATGTCAGGACCATCTGCCCAGGACAACAGTATCGTCCCGTATTTGCTAGGAAAGACGATCATGAACCATACAGTTATCCAAAGTTAAGACCCAGTAAAACTTTGTGTAGTCTAACTAATTACAGCAGTCATGAATAAGCTATTCAGATCCAAATCATCCTCTTCCTCCTCTTCTTTTGCCTCTTCTCTTCCAGATCTCTCCGATACAGTCAATAGTGAAGATTTTCAAGTAGATCTTGATGATCAACCCCTTAGGAATTGGAACATCCCTAAGGTCCCAGTAAACCAGATATACAATTCATCCTCCTGGATTAAGAACAAAGCTTTCTCCAGTTCATTACATGTTAAGACTGTAGAACATGCCTACGCTCTTACCAAAGATCAAATCATACATCAACTCTTTAGTCCACCCATCATCCGAGATCATATCAAGAAAGGATACAATTTCATCCACATAGGTTTGGTACAAATTGGTATCAATCCTCTCCTCCGCAAAGGTCTAAATGCATCCGTTCTAATAGCCCTTAGAGATGCCTGCCACATTCGTTGGCATGATAGCCTCTTAGGTCTCTTAGAATCCCCAATGAATAAAGGTCCCATTCATTTTGATTGTTATCCAGATTTTACAGTTGGATTGGTGCTTCCTTGAGGGGATTGCTGCTTGTCCTTCCTCCCGCTCATTTTTGGGCTGCAAAAATTCACAAGTTAGAAAGTCAGGGATACTATTGGAGGAACCGGGGATATATTGTATATCAAAATCAAAAACAGATAAAATAGCTTGCCAGCATGCAAAAATCTGTTTGGATGCAATGTTTTGAACATCTTTTTCCAAAATATGTTTGGCACTTTTGCAATCAATTTTAACCAAAAATTTTTGATTTAAAAGATCGGATTGAAATTTACTAATGCATAAAACCAGAGATAAAATTTCTCTTTTAATAGTACTATAATTTAACTGAGTGGGATTCCAAATTCCTGAATGATAACAGATAATCTGTTCGGGGGAATCTGAGCTGATACGTTGACTAAGAATGCCACCATAACCAATATCGGAGGCATCGGTCTGAATAATTTTGAATGCAGTGGGAGATGGAATACCAAGACAGGGAAGAGTCTTGACATATTTCTTTACGGACTGAACAATGGCTGTATAAGCAGGCGTCCGAGGAGAAGATATATATATATATATATATATATATTAAATTACATTTTTTCAACTGGATGCTTGAAATTTAGCCACTTACGAAAATATGATGTTAAATATTAGAATACTAATTAATATTATTGTTGTTATTATTAGGTATAAGTCAAGTTGGGTTGTGATATTAGGCATAAGTCCGGTTGGATATTATTATTATTATTATTATTATTATTATTATTGAAACAATATGAAAAATACTTACAATATTTATTGAAAATTTCAAAGCATTGCATGACCTTTAATTATTGAAGTCAACTTATTTGGAATCTAAGATATGTATAAATTAAAAGATTGACAAATATGTTGTTAATTAAGATAAAGTATAAGGTCATTTTTTTAAACTTTAAAAGCCTTTTATTACTTTGTTAAAAAAAAATACCTTCTTTAAAAAAACACGGAAGACTCTTCATTTGCCTCTCTAGTATTTACGGGAATACTGACACGAGTTCTAATTTTTTTTTCAAATTTTAAAATTTAATATATCCCAAAATATAAATTTATTTTAAATAAAAATGATATATTTAAACTTAAAAATCAAGATTTATCAAGATCTATTTTATTTTCAGTTTACCGTTTTTAAGTATCGTGCATTGATGAAATCAATACTTGATAATGAATTTTCTTTAAGTACTATCAACCTTGTGTTTTGTCAAATGACAAGTAGACATAGGCCAAATCTTGATTAAAAAAAAGTATACAATGATGTTAACTTCCCATCTCTTGTATCAAAAAAATAAAATAAAATAATTTCCTATCCCAAGTATTTGAAAAATTCTCCAATTATATTCGGATATCTCAAATATAATTATTAATTCATGCATTTTTTTTTAAATTCCTGAATTATTTTTTAATAATTATATTATGGGAACTTAGGTTTTATATAAAACATGTCACTTTTTTTTTTTTACTAAAAAAATTGTAGTGAATTTGTTTTTCAAATTATTAACAATGTTTTTTTTTTAAATAAACCCAAAATTATGAATTAGCTCACTACTAAAATATCTTCAAATGTCAAATTTTTCACTATACATAGATGGTTGTCCCAACTAGGGACGGAAATTTAACCTGGTTAAACAGAACCACCATACTTCGTCCACAATGCTGACAAGTTTAGAAAAGTTATTTGAATCTTATAAAGGTTTGTGGTGAAAGTATTCTATCATGTTATACCTAAAATAATAAATGAGTTTTTGTGATATATATAGTCGATATTTATGATGATGTTTTTTTAATTTCATTGTAAAATCCCCAGTTATTCTAAAAACTTAAGTTGTTATAGAATGACTAACAATTTAAATCAATTTATTTTAACACCCTCCCTCACAGACATTGAGAGAATAGAATGTGACCCCTGAGAGAATAGCTACATCTCAGAATTAGAGCTCTAATACTATGTTAGATCACCAATTGTTCTAAAAACTTAAACTGTTTAGAGAATGAGTCAAAAATTTATATCAAGCTATTTTAACACTCTCAACAAACTTAATATGGTTATATCTTTGTATAAGGGACAATAGCACTCTATTTCTCCATCAACATTCATATTTCTTATTTTAACACGTCAAATGTGTTATTTAAAATGTGTTGATTACATTAATTTGATAAAATAAATAACCTAATAAAATATTAACAATCAAATGGATACTTCGATGGGACCCACTCCATGTAATCACAAATTTAAATAGATTTGGAGGATAATTTTTTTTGCAAGACAGGATTGGAGAAGAGGTCTGCTGCTTTGAACCTGTCTCATTGTTATCCTTAGTCCCAACAACTTGTTAATAATTTTTTGTGCAAAACAGGGTTGGGGAAGAGGTATTATGTGTCCCACATGCCCCATTGCCATTTTTAATCCCAACATGTAAGATGTAAATTGCTTTGATACCAAATTTAAGATTTAAAATCGCTCTAATACCAAATGTAAAATGTAAAATCTAAAAATTATTCTAATACCAATTGTTGAACAAAAAAGAAAAAATAAAAGAAAGAAGTAAAGTGAACAAACTAATATTTTATTAAAGAAAACTCATAGAGCAGCCCACTCTCACAACAAGATCTTCACGCCTACTATTATGGCAATCTCATCTCACATCTATTTAGCCCATTGCATTTTGTCATTTTTATATTTTGCCACCACTCACTACACTTTTCTATTATTTTTGTGACTCACAACTCAATATGACAGAGACCCACATATATATATAACATTGACTCTAAGTCCTATATTGATTAGGACACCTAATCTCATACAAACTAGAATATCTTATTTAACTATAATCAAAACACTAACTCTCATTAGAATATTAGTTCAACTATAATTAGGATTACTCAAAAAAACTCCAAATATTATTATATGATGTAGGTTATACCGATAATTATTACTCATTTACTATCTGTTTTTAAGCTTAATCAATTGTTAGAGTAAATGATATATCCCTAACTACTAAACTTCCTCTCTTTACTTTTTCGGGACTGAACCTTACTATTCTATTTGAAAATGATTTTCAACAGATTTTTTATTTTTAATGCTTTTTGATCAATATAGGAATCACTATATATGTCATAAATATATATTCTATATACTTTGAAGATAATATTTGTTTAATTGGGAGAAGATGACATTTCGAACTTCTGAATGCTTAACATTTAAGTAGAGGTCTAAGGCTAGAAAACCTCTGTTATCCAAGTTATAACTTTTGGTTATGACCATGAAAAATTGAGTAGTTGACACTGAAATTCTTGGATGGTTTTTTGACAAAATGTATTTTATAATGTACAATCAGTTGTAAATGAAAAGAACATTTTTATTTTAAAAAAATTCTAAATCTTCAGTGAATTGAATTTATTATTAAATCCTATATAAATGGAGCATAATTGTTACAACATCAATTCTTTAGAGGTTAGAGAGATGTAATTTATTATTAAATTCTAAATAAATCTTATTTCCAGATGAGGTTAAAATTTAAAATGATTTCACCTATTCAAGTTCAAGTATACCCATCTGTATAAAAGAAAGAAAAATGGTTCCATTTTTGTGATTTTTCACCACTCAACAACTCTTAATAAAGAGGGCTATCAATTGGGTTAGTTTGATTTTTAAAAATTTGACAGTTTTGCTATTTATTCTAGAGCTTTTAGGGGAAAAAATAATGATTGTTTTAGTACAATATAGGTGAGAGAGATAGAATAAGAGGGAGACCAAAATAGACATTCACCTAATGTAATAATATTAATTCTTTTATTCTTTTTTTTTCTTTTGTATTATTTGTATGAATTGAGAAAACAGACATTCACCTAATGTAATAATATTAATTCTTTTATTCATTTTTTTTTTGTATCAATTGTATGAATTGAGTCCCTAAAGATGCCAAAGGCATGACGTCGTAGCAAAGTAATCGTATTTAGAGATGGTAATTTGTCCCGTTATGCTTCACCTCATTTTTAACGGTGTGGATATGAGATATTCATAAGGAGTCAGGTGAGGCTTTAAAAATTCGATCGGGCTCAGGACAGGATCATGAGATGATCACTCGCCCTGTTTATATATAAAACATTTTTTATTATTTCCATGTACATTAATTTTACCAATAAATCACACTACACAAAATTAGTTTTAAGATTTCTTACATTGCACTCATATCATTTTTTTTTATATTGGTTGTTTTGACAAAAAAATTTTAATTTACCTATAAAAAAGAGTTTTAACTCACTTTAAAAAAATATCGAGTACAGGACAAGACAGGGTCAGGGAATATAAATAGAGTCAGAGTCAAGGTCTGGATGAACCTCGAGTCAGGAAATATAAATAGAGTCAGAGTCAGGGTCTAGATGAACCTATAAGTAAGACTGGGCATGACAGAGAATATAGACAAAGTTGAAATTGGAGTTAGAAAAACACTTTGCTCCAAATCCGTTCCGTTATCATTCATAATCATCTCACAAGGCGAAGTTGAATCACCTCATTTTCAAGAAGAGTTGAGATTTTCATCTTTAGAGCTCACCCCTTATATACACAATGAGAATAATGCATGAAATAAAAAAAAAATGAAAATATTATGAATTGAGGAGAGTTAGTGTTTTTGTAAAAAATTTCCAACCAAACTTTCTGCAAGAAATAACTTTTTAGATTTGGTCAAATCAAGAAGAAACTTATCTACACTTCTGCATAATTACTTGACCTGTAGTAGGTATCTAAAATGGAAAATCTAGGTCATAGGCATTGGGGGAGGGGAAGGGGGGAAATACCAAAATTAGAGTTTAAGAGGATCTAAATATGAAATTTTTTGGAGGGGTAAATTCTAATTTTTTTTAAAAAATTATATAGAAATAGGGGTAAAAAAAATTAAATTCTTAAAAATTTGACGGAGCCTAACCCCCTTGCCCTGTAGTCTATTTCATTGCTTTACGCAAAGATTTACATCTTAACCCAACAAACTCATATCCGAATTATTTAAGATCGATTACATGAATCAAATAAATAATAACAGTTTCTTCCTTCTTCTTCTTCTATGGAAAATAATTCAACTACTATCTCAATAGTAACCACTGTATTATTACTATGATTAATTCCATCAAATCAATCACTGAGCGAGATAATGTAGGTTATGTCCTAATTGTCTTGGTTTGCTTTAATTTTTATTATTTTTAAATTTTTTTGGCATTAGATTTCTTCAAAATTAGGCTGACTAATCTTCTTTGTGGACTTGTGCCCTAACATCTGGGTGAAATTGGACATTAATAAAATTTATATGGCAACATTTAGTTATGGGGTTGGGTGGCTTTGGAAGAAGTGAGGATGGAAAATTCATATTACAATTGAATTCTCCAATAACTAATACTGTTGTAAGATAAAAAAAAATTATTAATTTATATAATTATTGTGGTTACCATTTTCTGATTGTGTATAGATTCCTTCCGATTGAGTAAGAATGAGAATTGAAAAAGAACATAATTGAGTTATCTAATTCACTATGAGTTTTAGGATATAACTTGTACCTTTATATATAAATGGATTGTTTGCCAGTTTTGATAAGGATTATAAGAAGAAAGATCGAATATGGAATGTATTTAAAGACGGAAGTTTCATTGTTAAACACAACCTCGAGAGGTAAGTCTGTAGGATAACTCCCATTGTTCTGCTTTTTAGTTTATTTGTTGTAGTCAGTATCTTTAGTCAGTAGACACACGACTTTGAGCACCTGCATTATGTCCCCCAGACCTATATAGACACATGCCAATTCTATATATTAGTACTCAAATATGGCATATCAATTATTAATATGAAAAGTCTCTAACAACTATTAATTTATGAACATAAATTCTAATGGTGAGATATGATTTATATAGTCAATCCTAAATAATTGAATTTTTTTTTTTATTGACTTGAGTTGTCAACTATTGGCTTCCCAAGATATAATAGATAAATAAAGCTCGGCTTAGAACGGTAAAATGAGTCGAGTTATTCGAGTTCGGCTCGTGATCGGTTCGATTAGAAGAATGTGTGAGATCACCTCGTAATATTAACAAATTAAGTTTGAATATATTTTGAGACTTGTAAATTTATTTTGCTTAGCTTGAGCTCCACTTATTAAGTCAAAAATAATATAATATTATATAAAAATCAAACTACTCAAACTCGGCTTACAATTGGCTCGATTAAAGCCTCATTTGAGATCGACTCAAAATATTAACAAGTCGAGCTAGAACACAATTCGAAACTCGTTTATTTTAACAAGCTAAAATTGAATAATCCATTGTTTAGTTCAGCTCAACTTATTTACAGTACTAGCTTGGCTGTTAAAATAAATAAAAAAGAAACACGAAGAATTAGAAGAGGTTAAAAGAGAGAGATTTTGAGACCCTGTTAAATCCGGTCCAAACCCAAATCATTTAATAGCCTATTGAATGATGGGGGACTAGACTGGGCTTGGACATATTGGGCCCTGCATGACATTATTTCCTTATGACCTATACAATTTATGAAAAATATCGGGCCCAATACGATAATGGTTCTCTGAATATTAACGTATGGGAATAGGAATCATGTCGGCTACACAAGCCACTGGGCCTGAGCTGGTTAGTGGCCCTTCAAGCTTGACCCCTAAAACAAGCCCAAACAAGATGAACCTTGCATCTCTTGAATCCAACCCAACTCAATAAACATTTAGTTACATTTTGATAAAATATTTTTAATATATAGAAAAATATTTTTTGCAACTGTTGATTTTAAACAAAAAAATACTAATAATAAATAATAATAGTCATACATATATAAATAACTAACTTTATAATTAGTGGCCGGCCATAAATTTAAGGAACAAAAATATAAAAATTAAAATTTAGAATTATTTTTTTGTAAAAATATAAAAAAGTTTGGAAGGACAAATCATAATTTAAAAAAAAAATTCAATAAAATGTAGTTTTTTGAGAATCCGCCTCTCTTTATATGCACTCCTTAATAAATTCATGTAATGCTAACATATTATTCACAATTTGAAGTTTCTAGAATTTATTAATGCGTGTAAGTCAGCGCATACATTATGAAGAATAGTTATGAAGAATGATTTATGTAGAATGGATTCTAGTATTTAGGTGAGTATAGTAAGTATGTGTATTTAATATTATAATCATATAATATTTATTATATATTATTTGATTATTTATTATGCACAAATATTATTAAATTATATATTTTACTCAAATTGGATAAAATACAAATTGGAAAAGACCAAAAAGGTGGGTCTACCAGATTTGCAAAATGATTAAGAAAAAGACAAAAAATTTAGCCGGCATCTTGGTAAATAAAAGAAATACCAGGGGCATGAGTTACACTAGAGATAACGTTCGGGTCAGACCCGATCATCAGAATTGCAGTCAAATAGGATGACAATTCAGGATAGAGTTTTAAAAATTTCGTTAGGTTTGAGACAAATTTAAAAAACGATCACTCCATATGGTTTATATATTAATTGTTTCAGTTAATTAAACTAAGTTATTATATTTTTAATAACACTTTTAAAATTGAGTTCAAGTAGTGATAAGATTTAAATTCTTTTATTTTAATAAGACTAAGGGTCTTTATTTTAATGAAAGTGGTATTATTAATTTATATAAAATTAAAAATTTTAATTATATTAAGATTAAATTTTATATAATTTATTGACATAAAAAGGAGGCTGCCCGTGGCCGCTGGAAAGACAAAAGAAAAAGAGGAGCTCAAGCCGTGGGCTGTGAGCCGCATGCCCAAGCCCCGAGAAAAAGTGTGATTGCCGTCAACCTATTCAGACAGTTTGTTTGAATTGTCTTTTTTTTGAATGAATAAAATATAATAGTTTTGTGTATTTATTTTTTGTCTTATTATTTCACTCATTTCATTTTTTAAAAAATTTGTATTTAATAATTAGTATAAGAGCTTGGTTTCTTTGTTCGTAAAGATGATTTCACTTATTTGTACGGTTTACAAATTTGATGAGAAATCTCATTTTCATATTTGAGAGAATTCGATGATGACCTTTTTCTATTCAAGTGGTTTGACAACAAAGTTCATTAAAGAAGAGCTTGAAAAAAATACAGATAGGTCAACAAGGCAAGTACACTTCAAAACTTTAAATTGTATTCATCAAGTTTTAGATATTTCTGTTCTTAGTAAAATAGTCATTGTTCAGTCTGCGAAACAAGCATGGGATATTCCTAAAAAAATATATGTTGGTGTTGATAAGGTAAAAAATGCGGGATTACAAAAACTAGACAAAGATTTTTAGTTGTTGCAGATGAAAAAATCAGAAACTATTTTTGATTTTTTTTCGCGGATCGCGGCACTTATTAATGAGATGAGAACGAATGGTGAACAAATAACAAATAGTCAAATAGTTAAAAAAAAAATTCGAAACTTGATACTGCAGTTTGAATATAAAGTGATTGCTATTGAAGAGTCTGCTAACTTGGAGACCATCACAGTGGATGAATTACAGGATTTGTTGACAGTTCATGAATAACGCTTAAATGAGAGATCAAAAAATTCAGTGGAAGAAGCTTTGCAAGTTCAATTAAATTTAAAGAATGAAAAATGTGAGTCTCAGAATAATGCTAGATTTAATCAACGTTTCCAAGGCTACCAGAATAGAGGGCAGAATCACAACAATAGAGGAGGCAGAGGGAATAATGATCAAAACAGATCTGGTGGAGGAAGAGGCAAAAGCAATCAGTGACAGAACAATAATTGACAGCACAGACCAGTCCAATGAAGAGGGGATGCTAACAATTCTAATCTACAATCTCATAAATACAATATTCAATATTTTAATTGTGACAAGTTTGGGCATAAAAAGCCTGATTGCAGATTTAGAAGGCCGAATAATAAAGATCATCAAGCTAATGTTGTTGAAAATAATTCTGGTGGTAATAATGAAGTAGAGACTGTGATGCTGACTTGTAATGTTGTTGATAATGATGATGGTGTTAAGTGGTATTTAGATACTGGCTGTAGTAATCATATATGTGGTAAAAAAGATATGTTTTCTGATTTGGATGAGTCCGTTCGATCAGAAGTAAATTTTGAAAATAATTCAAAGATACCTATGATGGGTAAAAGCAGAATAGCAATTAGATTGAAGAATGGATCTCACAAGTATATTTCATATGTGTTTTATGTACCAGGTTTGCAACAAAATTTGTTGAGTATGGGGTAACTTTCAGAAGGAGGTTATGATATGCGAATCCACCATGGAGTTTACACAATCAATGATGATCGTATGGGGCTAATAGCAAAGGTAAACATGACTCCAAATCGTTTATTTCCATTGAATATTAAATGTGAGAATTTACCTTGCTTTAGTTTTATGATTGATGATGATAGTTGGTTATGGCATATGCGTTTTGGGCATGTGAATTTTGGCAGTCTTAATTTCTTTGCTAGAAAACGTTGGGTTTTTTGTTTGCTTACTATTGATATCCCAAATAGAGTTTGTGAAACTTGTGTTATAGGAAAGAAACATAGAGATGTTTTTCTTACAGGAAATTCATGAAGAGCCAAGAGGCCTTTGGAGTTGATACACTTAGATTTGTACTCAGTTGAGGTACCTTCCAATGGTGGCAGTAGGTACTTTATTACTTTTATTGATGGTTTTAGCAGAAAAGCAAGGGTTTATTTTTTGCAACATAAATCAGATGCTTGTGATACTTTTAAAAAATTCAAGGCTTATGTTGAAAAGCGAAGTGAATTTCAAATTAAAACTTTGAGAATTGACAGGGGTACATAGCATCTTGTTTGTGATGACTTTTTGAAGAAACATGGCATTAGGCATCAATTGACTGCTAGATATACTCCACAGCAAAATGAAGTGGCGTAAAGAAAGAATAGAACTGTTATGGATATAGTTAGATGCATGTTGAAATTTAAAAATTTGCCTAAAGGATTTTGGGTTGAAGCTGTTGCTTGTACTATTTATGTTTTGAATATGTGTCTTACTAGAAGCGTTTCTAACAAAACCCCGTAGGAAGCTTGGAGTAGGCAGAAGCCTATCATTAAACACCTAAGGGTGTTTGGATGCATTGCATATGCTCATGTGCCAGATCATCTTAGAAAGAAACTTGATGATAGAGGTGAAAAATGTATTTTTATTGGCTAGAGTCAATTGTCAAAGGCTTACAAATTGTATAATCCAATAATAGAGAAAGTGATTATCAGTCGTGATGTGACTTTTGATGACTAAGGAGTTTGGGATTGGTATCAAAATGATCAAATCCAGCCAGCTTTAACTTTTAATAATGAAGATCCGCAGATTGAAGTACAGAGTAAGCCTCAGATTAGTGTTCCTCCATCTTCTGATGTGTCATCAACTCATGCAGAGTCCTCTAGGCGTCCTCAACGCCAGCGCCACTTGCCTGCTCGCTTACAGGATTATGTTGTTGGTAGTGATAATGAGCCAATTAATGAAGATTTAGTGAATTTTGCTTTATTTGCAGATTGTGATCCAGTGACCTTTGAAGAAGCCTCTCGTGATGATCATTAGATTAAAGCCATGGATGATGAAATCCATACAATTGAGAAGAACAACACATGTCAACTTAGTACTCTTCCTAGTGATAAGAAACCAATTGGTGTGAAGTGGGTGTATAAGACAAAATATTGACCCAATGGTGAGGTAGATCGCTTTAAAGCAAGATTGGTGGCTAAGGGTTATAAACAAAAATCAAGTATTGATTATTTTGAGGTGTTTGCTCCTGTTGCTAGACTTGATACAGTTCTTACTACTCAAAATAATTGGAGAATTTTTCAAATGGATGTTAAATCTGCTTTCTTGAATGGTGTACTTAACGAAAAAGTTTATGTTGAGCAACCTGCCGGCTATGTGATAAAAGAGCATGAAAACAAAGTCCTTAGACTGAATAAAGCCTTGTATGGATTGAAACAAGCGCCAAGAGCGTGGTATACATGCATTGACTCTTATTTTGTTGAGCATGGTTTTGAGAGATATCCTTATGAACATACTTTATATGTCAAGTCTAATTTACATGGTGATATTTTTATTGTGTGCTTATATGTTGACGATTTGATATTTACTGGCAATAATCCAAAGTTAATTTCAGAATTCAGGGAGGATATGATAGTTTACTTTGAGATGACAGATATGTGACTAATGTCTTATTTTCTTAGCATTGAAGTTGTTCAAACAGATGGTAAAATTTTTATTTCACAAAAAAGTATGCCAATGATATTTTAAAAAGGTTCAGGATGGACAAGTTCAATCCGATTTTGACTCTAGTTTAGGAGAGACTGAAGTTGGTGAGAGATGGTACAGGTGATCTTGTGAATCCAACCTACTTTAAAAAGGTTGGTAGGAAGTTTGAGATATTGGACTTCTACTAGACCAGATATTGTTTTTGGAGTTGGGTTGATTAGCAAATTTATGGAGACTCCACATCAATCTCACTTGCAAGTTGCTAAAGGGATTTTACGATACATTCGAGGTACGCAAAGTGATGGTATTTTACTCATCCTCTAACAGTTTGGAACTTGTTGGATATACAGATAGTGATTGAGCAGGAGATACTGATATGCGAAAGTGTACTTCAGGATATGTCTTTCCTCTTGGTTCTGATGTATTTTCTTGGTCTTCTAAAAAGTAGCAGGTTGTTGTTCTTTCAATAGTAGAGACAGTGTACATTGCAGCAGGGAATACTGCTACTCAAGCAGTTTGGTTACGACGGATACTTGGTGTTCTACAACACAAGCAGGATGGATCTACAACAATATTATGTGATAGCTAGTCAGCCATTACATTGACGAAAAATCCAATTTTTCATGGGAGAAGCAAGCACATTGATATCAAGTTTCACTTCATTAATTCGTGACTTGGTAAATGACAAGGAGATCCAACTTGAATTTTGTCATTCTGAAGAACAAGTTGGAGATATTTTTACGAAGTCGCTCAAAACAAATTCTTTTTTGAAGTTGAAGAGGTTACTTGGCATGATGAAGTTTGAAGACCTTAGTTTAAGGGAGGCAACGTGAACCAATTAAACCAAGTTACTATACTTTTAGTAGGACTTTTAAAATTGAGTCCAAGTAGTGGTAGGATTTGATTTGTTTTATTCTAATAAGATTATGAATCTTTATCCTAGTAAGAGTGGTATTACTAATTTAAATAAAATTAAAAGTCTTAATTGTATTAGAGTTAGACTTTATATAATTTTTATATATATATATATATATATATATTGATATAAAAAGAAGGCTGTGCGTGGCCGCTGGAAAAACAAAAGAAAAAGAGGAGCACAAGCCGTGGGCTGTGAGCCGCAAGCCCAAGCCATGAGAAAAAGTGTGATTGCCGTCGGCCTATTCAAACAGTTTGAATTGCCATTCTTTTGGAGGAATAAAATATAATTATTTTGTGTGTTTATTTTTTGTTTTATTGTTTCACCCATTTTGTTTCGTCTTTCTTTAAATTTGTATTCAGCAATTTTTTTTTATATATATTTATAAATATATTATATTTATTAATAAATAATATTATATAAAATTAATTTTAAAATTTTTTATATTACACTCATATTATTTTTTTTTATATTAATTATTTTGATAATAAAAATTTAATTTATTTATCAAAATAAAAATTTTAACTTATTTAATATATATATATATAAAGGTAAAATGGAATCGAAAATATAAACAAATAAGAATCGTAGTAATGTTTTCGAAACCTCACAGGACTGTGACGTCCCAGACGCGATTCACAGCCTCTAGACACCCATCCAAATGGGCTCAAAACTGGTCCCATTCAAAGAAATCAAAATTATGCAGTCAATTGTTACAATCACCTTTATAATGAAAACATGAATTCTGCAACGAAAACAAAAGCATAAATTCTGATATGTGCTATGCGACAATGACAAGAATCCAGGGACAAGGTCATGAATTTACGTGAAGGGAGCAAAATTTTTACTTAATATTCAATTATAAATTTTAAAAATTATAAAATTATAAAAAGTTAATATCAATTAATAATATTTTTTAAAACTAAGTAAATTTAATGATACAAAAAATGTATAAATTACATAAAAAAATTCGATCAAAGAAAAAAAAACACACAAAAATCTTTAGAATATGTAAGAAAATTAATAAAAAAACTCATTTAAGAGTCAAAATAAAATTAAAATTAAGGTAAAGTTTAAAAAAAAAATTAAACCCAAGGGAGAAAATTTAACATTATAAGTATATATTTAAAAACAAAATTAAAAAATTTCGCAAAACAAAAAAAAATTGTGCCCCCCCCCATGTTGCCACTCTATGCATGAATCCCGATGTGACTCTACCAACACGTAGTCATATGATAAAATTGTATTAATTATGTTTCATTTCGTATTTTGATACATACAAATAAGATACTGTTATATTATTTAGGACTTTACGTTTTAAAGTTTTTTTTGTTTTTTTAAAAAGAGTAGTATTACTTTTGTATTTCATGGACGTACCATCAATGTTAATAGAGCAAGTGAGGATATGTGCAATATTAATGGCATAGTATAATATAAGTGTGTGTCCATATATATAATTTCCTAGAACATTTTTCAAATTCCAGGAAATTATGTGCAATATATAAATATATGTGCATATCTATGTCCATATTTATATTTTTATGTACTTATGAATTCGAGTATGTACATTTATATATCTATATGTACTTAATTAATATATTTTTACGTGATATTTGTATTATAAGTGTTTTTTTTGCTATATACACACACATACACATACATCATTATATGTGTTGATACATGCACATACATATACGTATGTCTATATATATATATGTATACTTATACATATTTATATCTATTATTCATTTAATATTTATATTTAAACAACAATTTAATAAGATTATAAAATATTTTTAATAAAAATATAATTGTTAAAAAATTTATCAAATATTTTTAAATTTTCAAAATCTAAAATAAAAAAATTATAAAATAAAACGTGAGGACATGAAGAGAATATTATTTCCAGGGATGGCCAAAAATGCTAAGCCCCACCTCACCTAACCTAGTTCAGTCCAAATCGACCTAATTTATTTTATAATGAGACAAATTTAAAAAATAAATAAATGAAGTGAATAAAAATTTAAAAAAATACTAAAATTTCTCCTGAGTTCAGGTAAAGGATAAGAAAGATATCCTGTCTTGATTATATATTTAAATTATATAATTTTTTTCAATATTTTCATAATACATTAAATACTCCAACATATATATATATATATTATTTGTATACATTTAAATACAAATTTATACTTTTAATAATATAAGTTAATTAATTTTAATTTTTAAACAAAAATAGCACGTGACGGGACAAAGACAGAATTTGGGGATGGGATAGTGACAAAGATGGAAACAGAGACAAGTAACATCAGAAAAATGATAGAGATGTGAAAGATAATTTTTAAATGGGACCCATTTGTCTAGAGTAATTACTTTGATCTCTTATAAATTTTTAAAAATTATATTAATTTTTCAGATAAATTATAAATACTTTTTGTTAATAAATTTTTTTAAATAACAAAATTATTTATTTCATATATTTTCAAAATTTTGACTAATTTTTTTAACTTTTTTTTTTTAAATATTCTTCTTAATATTTAAGGTAAATAATCAATTTTTTATTTTATATATAATAAATTTTAAATTTTAAATTAAAATTTATATGAAAATGAAAAAATATATAAAAAAAAATTTGATCAAAATTAAAAAAAATACTCACAAAAAAGGATAATTTTATTATTTAAATAAAATATTTATTATTTGTTAAATAAAATATAAAAAAATAATATAATTTTAAAAATCTGACAACATGTTAGTATAATTATCATATCTAAGTTGAGATCACTCTAACTTTACCCATTTTTAGATCAGTCGGGGGCCGCCTCGTTGTACCGAACTAACGAGTCGTACGTTAACAGTAGACAAGATTTGTTAGAACTCTTGACGATGTGGTTGATCCACGTCACCATCATGTGGGACCAAGCATTTCTTTTAATATACGGCGGCAGACCTCCCCATGTCGATTTCTTTCATGTCATCCCCTAATTTCTTCGATAATTCTTAGATGCGATTGCTGGAATTATCTTATATAGAATATAATTTATTTTTTTAAATTGAAATGATTGAAAAGATATATTACTCCGTTAGCGATTTAAGAATATCTTTAATAAAGATAACAGATGATAATGCGAAAATGAAAGTGTAATTTTTTTTATAATTGAATAGCAAATAAAAAAATTAAGAGTATAATCTTATCATTTTACTTAAAAATAATAAGAGAAAAAAAGAAAATAAAAAAATTATATATATTTTTTACTATTATATTTTAAAATAGAAGTGTCTTTTTTTATATAAATTTAAGATTATAATTAGTATTATAAATTTTTTTTATTAAAATGCTTTTTTTTTTCATCATTCTCCTTCTACTTTTTGGAGAAGAGAAAATCGGATAAAATAAGGATTAAAAAAACCATTTCCTCTCCCTCTGCCCTTTTCCTAATGTTAAAGTTTATGCATTTTTTTTAGTTTAAAATTTTAATTTCTTATATTTTGCAAATTTAAAATCTAACAATAAGCATTAACTTTACAAAAATCATTGCATTACAATGGTTAAAGTACTGGTATAGCAAGTGATATTTGAGATTTTTTTTTTTGAATTGTCACTTAAAAATTTACTCATTAACAATTTTTTAAGAGAGCAATACGTAACTAGGTCGGAGGAATTTACTTTTGCCTAAATATGTATTTTAATTATAATTTATCACATATGTAATATAAATGTATTTTTTTTAGTTAAAATAAAAAATTACATGATACTCGTGTGATTGGATACATGATAACTTAAGATTGTGACACGTACCTTACTCTTATCCAATTTGAAGCCAATTACATTCCGTTTTAGAATTAAATTATGATATTGCTAAATATACTTGAAAAATTAGTATTAAGTGATAACTTTACCACTTTTTCAATGTCTAATTTATAGTGAAAAGATTACACATATGCTCATTTTAGAGTGAACAGATTACCCATATGCTCATTTTTGTTTCACTCTTTGTACTTACAGTTCGTTTGGATAACTAGGAGGGAAAGGAAAGGAAATGAGAGTATTAGTTATGAGGGAAAGGAAAGGAGAGGAGAGGAAAAGATAATCTCTCATTTATGTTTGGATAACTAATGAAAAGAAAGGAAAGGAAAGCCTTTTATCTTGTTTGGGAATGATAAAGGAGAGAAATGAAAGGAAATGATTTTATATGATTTTATTATTGTACCCTTTGTATGCCTTAGGATAGAGGTGTCATTTTTATTTTGGCTTTTATAATTTTAAGGGTAATATTGGTATTATTAAAAATTCATTAAATGTTTCTTTCCTTTCCTTCCATTTCCGCCCAGTTTTGGAGGGATAACAAAATGGCTGAAATGAAGGTTAAGCTCTCCCTCCCCTTCCCTCCTAATTTTTAAAACAAACATGATATAAGCACTCTTTCCTTCTCCTTCCCTTCTCTTTTTTTCCAATTTCTTCCATCCAAATATAGTGTTAATCTAATGTTTTGTATATGTTAACTGTATTTAATTATTAATGTGTGACAGAATATTTTGTCAACTTTTAAACTACAAAAGGTACAATAAAAATGAGTTATATAAGAGTACTTATGTAATTTATGTATTTATAGTTAAAAATCTAAAATTAGAAAAAATTGTTTCAATTTCTTTCTCAGGAACACAACTACTCTCTATAGTAATTTTTTTTCAAAGTACCATGAATGCGTATCATCAATTGTTTAATTATTTGATAACATATATATGATATGTCATGCATTCAAGGTCATATTAAGATAACTATACTGGATAGGATCCTAGTCCCTCTTAGAGACATGACTCTTTTTAATGAGGGTGGTTCTGATCTGATCTAATTTGAAAAATTTTCAAAGAGTCCCTCACATTTGCAAAGAGTACAATCTATTTTTTTTTTTTTTTGAAAAAAAGTACACAAACACTTATTGAAATTTCTTTGAAATATTGTACTAAATATGTTGTAAGCCAATATTGACTCAGGACTTGTTTAAAAAAGACTAGAACCGGTTCTGTAAAATATAAATGAATTGATTTTAAATTTTTTATTGTTTGATAAGTACATTTTAACAGTATATTGGTTCATTTCTGATCCTAAAAAATATTTAAAATTTGAACAAAGTTAGACAAAAAAAATGAATTTTCTTAAAAATTACATAAGTTAATGAGAATAGTTCTCATTGATCCAATTTAAAAAATTTTCAAACAACCCTCAATTGTTTCTTTTATGACCTTGCTAGGTGTTATAGGGTCAAAATTCGAACCTAAATTTTTTACCTTGTGATGGCATTAAGACACTCTCTTAGTCAGCCAATAAACACACACATACGCATAAGAGGCTTAAAGAAAATAGCAACACAAAAGACACACATTTTATAAGAAAATCTTCCCAACCTTTACTTCTCTTAACAGTATAGGAATACAGCCTATAGGGTTGCGTGACAAGAAGCACTCTCACTTACTTCTCTGGTTACACCCCTCTACTACAATGTGTATATATAGACAAGACATACAACTGCCTATATGTGTGTTTGTGACACGCACATTGGTTGCAGTTACACCCCAACTGCTAGAGTTTTGTCTGAACAAACCACATACAGCCACCTATTGCTGCAGTTGACACCCCCAACTGCTAGGGCCGTTTGAAGCCACTGATGTGTGCCACATATAATCAAGCAGTTCATCTCACTGCTACATATATAGGATCAAGTGCCAACATAGCATAGTAGATACCCTTGTCTGCCTCTAGACAGCTTTGTCTTGTGCCAGACCAGCAACTGCCTTCACCTACTCTGTCTCAACTAAAGCCACCCCAAGCCTTCACTCAAGGACAAGGCTATGAGCACTCAGCCTTTAGTTAACGAACCACATAATCCCACCAAGCTTCATTGTCAGCCCTCATTGCCAAATCATGCCTACTCATGACTTGGTCTTTTGTGTCAAATGTTGCCACCATATGCCGCCATCGTTGGTGATGGAGGTCAGACCACCATGTCAGAACCCGTTTACAATAACAGCAATATGCCTTGCCCCGGAGGTGCCAAGGTCTTTGGCCACCTGGCTTACTCGCCCATGGGTGCCTCAAGGAGGTATTGCCCCTTATATATGTCTTAGGACAATTCACCCAACTGACAAGAGTAGACATAACTGCTTGCAGAGTCGAGCTGCTCCCCTTGTGTGGGTACATATTGCCAAAGGTTGTCTATGCGCACCAAATGTTGTCGAAGTGCACTGCCTTGACCTTTGTTGTCTAAGGCATGCACACAAGCTGTACCAAGTCTGCAAGTCCCCATCAAGACAACTAAATCTCAAGTAAGGGTGCTCATGACAGGCTGCCCCCACTTTGGCCTTGGCATTGGTTGAGGCTCACCATGCCTTGGCTTTATCAAGCCCTCAAGGGGCTAACAAACCACCCCCACCAGAAGAATCCAACGCCCTCGTCGGATTGTTCCAATAGTCTCAAATCTACCACTCAAATTGCCACAAAGTCACATCTCTTTCCCAACTTGCATTAATCTCGCTTCCGCCTTTTTACTAAACCAGATAATTAGTCTACCTGTTCTTCTTACTTTGACCTTACTGCCTTTTTTAAGAAAGCCTTCACCTTCGACGAATAGTAATGAGTCTTCACCGGTTCGGTGGCATCTTTGTAGGATCTTCCTTATGAATCTGGTCTTCTCTCCAGAGGGGCTGCTCAGTCGACTGGTAGAACAAGGTCCCACGCCTCCCGGTCAACTAGGATGGGACATAAAATGTCTTCAGGTCTTGCACAACCCCATTTTTGCCATGGATTTTGTGAGCCCATTGAGAAAAAATTTTCTCAACATCTTTCTCAAACTGTTTCTTTATCACTGGCGGCGCCCTCCTTGCTTGCTTCCTTGAGGCATTAAGAATATCTTGATGGAATGGCTTCAAGAAGCTAACATGGAATGTTGGGTGTATCTTCAACCTATTCGAAAGTTTTAGGCGATATGCCACATTCCCTACTCTCTTTATGACTTCAAAGGGTCCATTATATTTTAGGATCAATCCCTTATGGAAAGGTTTACTACTAATCTTCCTCCAGATTTGAGGAGTGAATTTCAACAGCACTTGATCTCCCAATTGAAATTCTAAGGGCCTTCTGTGTCTATCAGTATACTTCTTCATCTGTCGTTGTGTTTTGCTAAGGCTGTCAGTAGCTTATCCAACAATTCTAGTTTGTCTATCGCAAAACGACAAGCAGCTGGACATTGGCCTCCAGTTCGCTGTTTGGCCACCTGATGGGGAGTGAGGGGTTGTTGGCTAGTGGCCAACTCAAAGGGACTAATCCCTATTTTAGATGATTTATGCAGGCTGTAGTAGAATTGGGCGGTATTTAAGAGCTGCACCCAATTCTTCTGGCTTGCCGTCACATAGTGCTGCAAGTACTCCTCTAATAGTGCATTCATCCTTTCCGTCTGGCCATCGGTCTGAGGATGATTTGTTGTGGAGAACTTCAGTTCTAAGCCCATTAGCCCAAATAAAACAATCCAGAACCTACCTGTGTACCTTGAGTCTCTGTCACTAATAAAATCCTCCGGCAGCCCAAAGTACTTCACCACATTTTAGAAAAATAATTCTACAGCCACATCTATCGAGCATGTATGTGGTGCTGGGATAAAGACCCATACTTCGAGAACCGAGCACCAATCACAAATATGGATTTGTATCTATCCACCTTGGGTAATCTTGAAATAAAATCCATGGAGATAGATTGCCATGGTCTTGTAGGAATAGGCAAGGGTTACAGCAGCCCTACCCCTTCTTCTTCTCCAACTTGTCTTGTTGACAGAGTAGACAAGTCTTGACATATGCTTCTATGTCTTCTTCCATCTTCGGCCAATAATACGAATGGGACAATAGGGCAAGCATTTTCTCAATGCCAAGATGTCTTGCCTACTGTGGATCACGACTTCCCCTCAAGAGTTCTCATCTTAGTCCCCTACCGCTAGCAACATAAAGCCTGTCGCCTTTAACATACAAGACCTCATCCTCGAGCCAGTACTTTTGGACATGTCTATCTCTGACTTGTTGTCTTATCTTTTCATAAGCATTATCTGATTAAGAGAAGTCCTTCACACGCTGCAGCAGATCAATTTGCAAAGTAGACAAGGCAGCAACATACTCATGCATAGTCTTTCTGCTCAAAGCATCAGTAACTTGATTCTGACTCCCAAGTCTGTGCACCTATACAAAGTCAAAATCTTCCAAGAATTCCTGTTAGCGAGCTTGTTTGGGTGTCAGCTTCTTCTGGGATTTGAAGTACGTGTTGGCCACCTTGTCCGTCACCATTGTAAATCGAGTCCCTATAAGACAATACTTCCAGGTATCGAAATAAAGTATGACAATAGTCATCTCCTTCTCATGGGCAGAATATCTTTCTTCAGCATCCTTCAGCTTCCGACTCTCGAAGGCAACATGATACTTTTCTTGGACCAGAACCCCTCCCAAGGCTCTGTTAGAGGCATTTATATGGACTTCGAAGGGCAACTCACAATCTGGTAGGCGCAACACTGACTCTGAAGCCACTGCATGCTTCAGCTTCTCAAAAGCTGTCTGGCATCCTTCATTCCAGTCCAACCGATTATCCTTCAACGAGTCAATCAATGAAGTTACCTTTTTAGAGTACATCTTGATGAACCTACGATAACAGTTTGCAAGACCAAGAAAAGATCATAATTTTGACACTTTTGTTGGTGCAGGCCAATCAAGAATGGCCTTCACTTTTTGGCCATCCATCCGAACCCTGCCATTGCTAACCCAATGGCCAAGAAACATAACTTCTTGTTGCTAGAATTGACATTTTTCTTTCTTTACATAAAGCTAGTTTTCTTTCAAACTATTAAAAACCTTTCTTAAGTGAGTTAAGTGATATCCTATGATTTCACTATAAACCACAATATCATCGAGATACACTATAACAAACTTATCAATGAGTTGATAAAGAACATCATTGATCAAATTATAGAATGTAACAGGTGCATTAGTGAGGCCAAAAGGCATCACAAGGAACTCATATGATCCATACTGAGTGACGCAGGTTGTCTTGGCCTTATCTCCTTAGCAATCCGCATTTGCCAATAACCCAAGCGCAGGTCCAATTTTGTGAAGTAGGAAGCTTTGCTCAGTCTGTCAAAAATGTCATGAACATTTGAGACTGGATACTTGTTATTAATAATAACTTTGTTCGTGGCCCAATAGTCAATGCACATCCTTATTGATCCATCTTGCTTCTGCTAGAATAATACTAGGGCTCCAAAAGAGGCTTTTTAAGGTTGAATAAATCCTGAGTCTAGGAGTTCCTTCAATTGTCTCCTTAATTTAGCCAATTGGGGAGGTGACATTCTGTAAGGGGCCTATGTAAGAGGCCTAGCACCAGGCTCTAACTCGATCTTATGATTAATTTCTCATCGGGGTGGAAGGGACTTAGGAAGTTCTAAAGGCATGACATCTGCAAACTCTTTCAATAGGTCAGCAACTTCATTAAGAACTTTTTCAGTGACATCGGGCTTGATCTCCACTAGGGATGCAAGGTAAGTTTTTCACCCTTTTGCAGTCCCGTCTTTAGCTGCATAGTAGAGAGCATCCCAATCTTCTTTTTCCCTTCCTTCTTGCTTTGATCACTGTAAACAGCAGAGACAAAGCGCGTGGCTTTCTCATTTGTGATCATCATGCCTCCAAGATGGGGCTTGACCATCACTTTGGCCTTGATGAAAAATTCGTTGACAACGATCATATCAAAGTTGTCCAAAGGTACTGCCATCAAATTGCACAATCCCTCCCAAGCACCAATGTTGAGCATTGCTTGTGCTGTACCTTGGACAGGTTTGGCCTCCGAGTTTACTGACCTCGACTTGCTTATGTTCGGATCCAATTTCAGGCTAAAAGTAGCCACTTCTCGCTGAGCCAAAAAGTTGTGAGTGGCTCCAGTATCCACCATTGGTCGAACATCTATGCCATTCACTTTCATCTACATATACATCAAACTATGTTGAGTCTGCGGTTTCTGCACCGTGATGGCATTCAACAACTAGAGTGGATAGACTCTGGTTGGAATGTCAGACTCACTGTCTAAGTCCTTGTTATCAACCACCAAGGCACTCAACTTCTCATGTTTGGGGCAGTCTCTCAAACGATGTGGACCATTGGAGAGAAAATAGCCATTCATGGACTTGCCCTTGTTCTGCCTTGCTTCTCCCTTGGACTTGGAAGTGCCGCTGCTGCTTCCTTTCTTCTTCTTTCTATCATGCTATTTCTTGGCATCTTTAGATTGTCCATCTTTGACCTTCTTCCCACCATTGTTCTTATTCTTTTCAGTTGGGGATGTCGATCCAACAACTTAAAAGTCAACCAACCCTTCTGTTGCAGCAATTACAGAAGGAAGGTCTCTTACTCCTTGCCTTCGCAATTCGGCTTGTGGCCATGCTTAGAGTCCAAACATGAAGTTGAACAGTTTGTCCTCTTCTGACATGTTCTGGATGTCCAGCATCAAGGAAGTTAACTCTTTCACATAATCCCTCACAGTGCTTGTATGCTTCAACTTTTTCAAGTTGTCCCGACCAATCCACACAGTGTTGCAAGAGAGGAATTGATCCTTCAGTTCTTTCTTCAGGATCTCCCATATCTAGATCCGAGGGCATCCAACATTCAGGTTATCCTGCACCCGTGTTCGCTGCCAAAGTTTAGCATCACCTGAAAGATACATACTGGTTATGGTTACATTTTCTGCATCTGGGACATGGGCAGCCTTGAAATACTACCATGTCCCATAAGAAATTCTCTAAGTCCTTTGAATTTCTAGTGCCAGAAAATGGTTTCGGTCCAGGAACTTTGATCTTGGAAGACACTTCTCCGATGGCATCGGAGTGGGCAAGGACAGACTTCTTGATGAAGGTTACATCATCCTCCAAGCACTTGAGGTTGATCTTTACGACGTCTATTAGGGACACCACATCCTCCATGATGTTGGTAATTCTAGCACTCATTTCTGTCATGAATTAACAAGTATCTTCCTCAAGTCCAACAACTCAATATGCGCACCAAGTGTTGTCGAAGTACATTGCCTTGGCCTTTACTATCTAAAACATGCACACAAGTTGCACTAAGTGTGAAAGTTCCTATCAAGACAGCTAAATCTCAAGTAAGAGCACCCATGACAAGCCACCCCCCATCTTAACCTTGGTATTAATTGAGACTCGTCATGCCTTGACCTTGTCAAGTGGTCAAAGGACTAACACTAGGACAAGGGAGGGACTAAAGCAAACAAAACAATTTAGTGACTGCTGCAAAAATACCATCCACATACTTAAGGAAGTTCATACCTTCTATGAATATTACTTACTACAATTTCGTTGACTTGTACTAAACATGCTGAAAGCCAATATTGATTCAATTGATTCTTTTGTCGCCTTGCTAGGACAATGGAGTGACTAGAGCAAACAAGACAATTTAGTGGCAGCTACAATAATACTATCCACATATTCAAGGAAGTACATACATTCTCTAAATATTGTAAAAAAATATAAATAAAAATATTAAATTATACTGACACTTTTTACAATTTTACGTCTTTTTACTTGATTTCACATAATTTTAAAAATGATAAATTACACAAATCTTTATTTAGATTTTTAACCATTCTATTAATTTTTTTTTATTTTTACTGATAAATTACAAACACTCACATCTAGTCATTTTTTAAAGAAAAAAACTATCATTTTCTTGTTTTTTGTTTTTGTTTTTGCATTTTTTTTTCAATTTTGACACATTTTTTAAAGGATTTTTTATTTTGTATAAAAATAAATTTAAGGTTTTAATTAATATTTATTTAAAAATTAAAAAAATATCAAAATTACAATAATATATAATAAAAAATCTAAAAAATGTCTAAATATGAGTATTTGTAGTTTGTGAGATAAAATAAGAAAAATTAGTTTACTTTATCTTTTAAAAAATTAGGTACCCTCTTTCATGATTTCATCTGTAAAAGAAAAATTAGTTTAACAGATAAAAAATATATATTTGACATATGGAGGGTGTATGTGGTGACTTTAATATATATATATATAGGATTTCTAATTTTGTTCGTACTATTCTATAATTGAATTGGTTTATACAGACAATATATGCCAGTGTGTTATCTATATGGCCCAGTAAAAATATACAACAATATGAATAGGACTCAAGTCACAATTGAGCAGGGTTTGAAAGAGGTAAACCTTAAAAAGAGAATTTTGAAAATAATTTCTTTTTTTTTTTAAAAAAAGACATTAGAAAGAATTCTATATCGTAAGAAAGATACGTTCTCTCATGTCTTATCAGAAAAATACATTTTAACTAAGTATCAGTTTGGTATTTTTTTTAAGTAAAAATATAAAATGTAGTGTTTGGTTTGCACCCAAAAAATTATTTTAAATTTAAAAAAAAAATGAAAAGAGCAAAACAATAGTACTAAAAGCAATTTTTTTTTTTAATTTTTTAGAGGTAAAAAATTTACTTTTTATGTTTTCTTTGTTCAAATTAACATACAATCACTACCACAGTTACCACCATTGCCCCGCCGCCACCACACACCATCGCTGCCATCGCCATTACTACTATGGTCTCGGTATTATTTTTAAAAAATAATTTTAATGAATACATTAAAGATACTAATATTGTGATAAATAATAATTTTTGGGAAACAATTATCAAATATTCTTTTCCCTTTTCAAAATAAAAAGTAGAAATTATAAAAACAAAATATGTTTAATAAAAAGTATTTAGAAAAAAAAATTACCAAACCGACAAAATTAACTGCTTTGCAAAGTGATGTTTGGTACTATAGACTATGTACATGGCAAGGACTGAAAATGAAGGTGACACAAACAGTGCAACAAATATGCACCACTGCTTATCAAAACCTCCTTTGCTCTTCTTTTGTTGGGCAAACAATCCCATACTATTGTTGTGTATTGAAATTGGAGGCACAGCCGACAAACCACTTTATTTAAATGAAAAATAAAAGACTGAAACATTTTGCTTTACTTTTTTCTTAGGATATCAATTTTATATGCTTTCTTGTCAGCAACTTCACACATGAAATCTTTGATGAAAACATCAATTTATCAACCATAAGACCCTAGCTTGAGATCACAAACACTTAAATATATATATATATATATATATATATATATATATATTCAAATATTTTTGAAGTTCTATTCTACCCACTAACCATGTTCTTGTGAATTGTGACAACTTGTTGCCCACTTCCACCGCACTACTAGCAAAATCAACCTCAATCCAATCAAAATTTCTTAGGCACATGAGCATATATATATATATATATATATATTTGTATTACATGGATCTTCATATACAGGTAATTAACGAATCACATGCTAATATGATTATTTATACTAAGGATCACGTACGTTAGGAGGAATGGAGGATGACCAGAATTAGTTTTATTAAAAATAATAAAAATAAATATGATAATGATTATTTTAATTACAATATTGGTCTTATATAAAGTGGAATAATTATGAGATATAATTCATGTAATTAATTTCAAATAATATGAGTAAAATTTAATTGAATTGTGCTGTGAAAGAAAAATAATTTAAAATTTTAAGATTTTAATAATCTTTTTATCAATTGTAATTTATTGAATTGAATATTCAATAATCAACATATTTTTAATTGAATTAAAAGTTATTAATTAGTCTATTAACAAGTTATTTTAAATAATTTTTTTTTGTAAAGCTGTCATCAGTATTATTTAAAAAAATTAAATTAATTTTTAAATGAAAGTTTAGTTTTAGCTTTAAAAAAAGATTGAGTTTTGAAGATAAAATAAGAAGTTATAAATTGAAATTAGGTATTATTTTAGAAAATGAAACGTTGACAAAAATTCAGTCAAACCTACTGGTCAAAGGTTGAATAGTACACGAATGTTAGGCAAAACAAGGATTTAGTAGATTCACGTCACATCACTGAGACCAATTATTTGTACTAATAACAGCTGGATAGATTCACCGGAGTGGATTCGAATCGTCCACGTGTCCAACCTGTCAAAACTTTAATGTACTGACATATGAATGGAATCCTAACGAAATTTGGTTAGCACGTGACAGTGTACTCTTTTGTATCAATCTATCTATCGGGCAATGTTATTATCACATCAGTCTTATTTAAAAAAAAAATTTCTACATATATTTTTATGAATTTGAGTGTGCATAACACTTGGTTCATTTCTAACCGTGATTTAAATTTTGTGTAAAATTTTTATTTGAATTTAAGTTTTTTAATTGTTACTTAATTTTTAGTCAAATAATTTTAAAAATTCTTATACTAATTCAAAAGAAATTTATTATGTCTCACATAATTTAAATTTGTTTTAAACAGTAATTTGAGTATGTAAATAATGTTATATTAATTTAAATTTTAGTTTGAGTAAAAACAAATTTGGTATAAATTTGAGTCCACTCATGAAATTTTTTAAAGATTTTTGACTCAATTTTTAAGTTGAATTTTTTTTTTGATAACTTGGTATTCAACTTTTTATATTGATTAATTCAAAAAATTAATTTTACCGTTCACTAACAAAAGACCTGATTAAAGTAGAGACAACGCCTCATATGGACTGACCTTAAAAAAATGACTTCCGCTTAATTTCGACCTGACGATTTCAAAAAGACAAGTTCCTTAGAGATAGATAATAAATAGTTATTTTCTTGGAGGTTGGATTATTATAATAAATAAAATAAAGATGGTGGTATCATTTGATATTATTTTATACAAATTGATTATTCTTTTTTTGTTTTTTTTGTTTTTATAAATCGATAAAGAGGTATCCAGAACAGTTTACGCACATTAAACTAAGTTACTTTTTCTTTGATAATTAAGCTCTCTTTTTATGTTCTAGCTGTCAACGATCGACGTAGAAGAGATTCGAACTCGAGACACTTAAATTTTATCATTAACATTTTTACTGCTCGAATACCCTCCGGGTGGATATAGAAATTAAACTTTCGTTTGAACATTTTATTTATATTTTGTTTGTCACAAATGTCGTAATATTGATATAATATTATATTATTAATAATAACTTAAATCAAGTAATTATTGTAATATAATGACAAAGTACCACATTATCTAAAAATATAATACAAATTTCAAAAATTTAACTTTACAACACTGAATAAGTAGGTAACACATCAGCGTATTTGTAGAATAAGGAAGTTGAAAGATTTCAACCAACACACTCAGCAACGGTATCAACTTTTAAAAAATATATATATATATATATATGTGTGTGTGTGTGTGTCTATATACCTAATTTGAAGGTGATTTTCAAATTATGTATAAAATTTCAAGATAGTATCCCATATTATATTAAATGCTCTCTTAGATTGCACTTTTTTAATGCGGTGCCTATGTTCTTGTAAGATCATATATGTTACCATCTAAAAATATATTCAAAATAGCATCACTTATTTAATGATGAAAAAGACACCAAATAATTTTGCACCGTGTATCAAATGATGACACCAGTCGACAGCGCACGTGATAGTGATTAATATAGGCTTTGTTGTCTTATATTTGTCTTCCCTCGAAATTTCATTATTTATGTACACTCGAGCTTTTCAACAGGCCCTCTTGCATTATAGATATTATATATATATATATATATATGTATTTGTACGTGCGTATAAGCAACTCATAGTTCGGCTTATCAAATTTTAATCCCACTTTTCAAAATAGGAAGTAGAAACGCATTGAGATGAAATAATTTTTTCTTTTTTTTTCGTTTTACTCATAAAAAAAATCCCTCCTACCCTAATCAATTTTTTTTTTTGTTTTAAATTTATTTAATACTTTTTAAAAAAATGCAAATATAATCCTTAATTTCTCTTTTAATCTTCTATGTGAATAAAATATTTCATATTTTACTGCTAATTTAATTGTAATTTAGCACCTCAACGAGACTTCTATCAATTTCTTGGAATTTTTTAAGAATCTTTTTATTGATTAAACTTTTTATTTAGTTTATAGGTTCTTTTATATTAATGAATTTAACTACTTATAAAAAAAAATTGTAATTAATTAATATTAACTTTTTTTTGTATTTATGAATTTCTGACTCCATCTCTTCAATTAATGAAAAAGCCTTTCACATAGCAAAAATACCACCTTTCCCACACCCTAAATAAGTAAATATATAGAATTGTTAATGTCCCTTGACTTTATAAATACTTTTACTTTTCTTTTCTAAAAAATAAACTTTTTTTTAAAATTTGTTTTCTTTATTTCTTTGATTGCATTTATGCCTTTAGAATCATAATATGAAAGTATTAATGTAAAAGCATAAATATTTATATTGATGATAAAGATATAAATGATCTTTAAAAAATAAAATTGACTTAATGAAAAGAAGGGTTACTTTTTAGAATAAAAAAATAAAGAGATTGCTAGAGTCACCCACTTGCAATTCGGAATCTTTTCATTTTATTTGAACTGAAATTAGTCCATTTCTCATCCACAAAAAAAAAAAAAAAAATAGAGATGGCAACGAGAATCAGTTTGAGATGGGTGAATCTTTCTCTAACTTTATTCAACGATTTGTTTTTTTCAAATCCATTTAAATTACGCGATAAGCAGGGCGGATCTCTATCGAAGTGCCTATTTATTTTTAAACTTTAATTTATTAAATTAATTATAATTTACAAATTTTAAACAAATTATTTAATTTGTCAAAATAAGAAATATGTATGTTAATAGAAAATTAGAAAGATATTTTTTTTATTACTCTATAAACTTTTAATGAATGAATAAAAAATATCATTATAAATAATGATTATATAATAAAAAAATTTATTTATTATTTTATTTTCTATAATTAGGGTGGGATGCCTTTTTTCCAAACTCTAACAAGATGAAAAAAGCTTTCTTCAAATCCATCTTATTAAAAATAAGTTTGACGAATTTCTAACAAAACGGATTAAATTGTCATTTCTTAAAAAAATCCTATCACAAGTGGGTCCACACCGATAAAATTCACCTGATTGTAGGAATGTTAATATATATATATATGTAAAATATTCCATGTCTTTTAATTATGTGAACCAATTTCAATAAAGAATTTATTAGTTTAATTATGGCGGGCATATTCTCATTCCGGTAGAAGGGAAAGTCTGAATAGTGCTGCCTTAATTCATTGGTTATGTTTGTGTGTGTGTGTGTGTATATATATATATATAAAATATTCCATGTCTTTTAATTATGTGAACCAATTTCAATAAAGAATTTATTAGTTTAATTATGGTGGGCATATTCTCATTCGGTAGAAGGGAAAGTCTGAATAGTGCTCCCATAATTCATTGGTTATGTTTGTTTGGTGGTTGGGATAAAAGTGGATTAATTATTTATTTTATTAATAATAATAAGATTAATAATTCTACTTCTCTTTTCACATTAGTTAAGTTATGTTCTAATTCATTATTTACTTTTTGTACTATTAGTAAATTTTTTTTTTTAAATACCGACTTCATAATATTATGAGACTAATTTATTTAATCCTTTCACAAATTAATACTAATTATTGATTTAATGCATAGGAGATCTTCGGCCCATTATGAGTTGTGCTTTTAAATAGACTCAAGAAAAAATTAGTCCAGTTCGTATATTGTGATTAATTTGATTCATAAATTTAGTTCAACTCAATCTATTCAAGAATCACTTCTCGACACTAGGGTATGTACGAGTAATTATCTGGTGGGACGGTCACTTCACATCATTATCAGATGTAATGTAATTTTTTCTTACAAACTCAACTTATTTTCTAAATTTAAGTGAAATTAATCACCAAAAATTTTGAAAAATTTTAAAATTTATGAAAAATCATCATATCTACTGAAAACTTAAAAAGAAAAAATTTAAAGTTAGGCGGTTCTTACTCTCTAAAAATATTTTTAACAAAGAATTAAACTCGAACACATACTTAAATGAGATGAAATGGGTATAGGATTCTTGTAATATGAAATGGTCATAGGATTGTAAATAGGAGAATTATAACACAATAACAAGTGTAGAAATTCATAATTTAATTAGTATATATATTATACATATTAATATTATATATATAAATATGTATATTAATATAATTATATGAGTGGTACGACAGAAATTCATAATTTAATTAATATATATATTATACATATTAATATTATATATAATTATATATAATACGTATATTAATCAGATGACAAACGACGATAGACAATTGTGCTTAGTACTCTTCTTGTAAATAATAGTGGTGCCGAAATACGAGCAATCAGTGACATTATTATAAGTGGTACGACAGAGATTTTCGGATCTGTGGCATTTGAATTTGATTTGAAATTAGCATGTGGGGTGGTAGTTGGCACCACAACCAGAGCAGCCATGTGGTGATTAATTACCAATTATTGACATGTTGATTTTTTTGTGGATGCACTTGTCCTTTTCAAACTTGTTTGTGACCCTTAACGTGAAAGAACATGTTTAATCTGTGTTTGAAATCCTAGGTATTTAAGAAAATTATTATTTTATATAACGAAAAATATTTAAATTGTATAACGTGAAAGAACATGTTTAATTACGTTATTTGTGGGTATCTAGAAATAAGAAGATTTAATTAAAATACTGTCAAAATCATGTGAAGTTAAAAAAAATAAAATAAAAAAATAGTGTCAAATGTTTTAATTTATTTTTCTATTGAATGTTAATATCTTAAGCAATTGTAGTTATGATTTAACGGGTTAGATCTCATTACTTTTTTTTTCTCTTCTTTCTTTTGTTAATTTTGAGTTGACCGTAGCTATTTTATTTATTTAGTTTTGAAAAATGTTTTTGAAGAGGAAAAAAAAATACTTGTCTTCAAAATAAATAAGAGAAATTTAGATTTATCAAGTATTACATGATATTCATGTAATTATAAACATGATAAATGAAGGTTATAGCTAAGTACTATCCTAAAAAATGTAGAATTAAAGTTTTTCGCTCTTTCTCCATTTTCATATGTCCTTGTTTAAAAAAAGAAATGATGTCCCAAGCCTTTGACATAATAATATTAAGAAAGAGTCTGATATCCAAAACACTTAAACGAAGTTATTAATAGTTAGGTTTGTAGTGTCTTATTTACAAATCAAATTACTCTCACCCAATCGATGTGGGATAGGAGTTTCATATTCAAATGTTTGCTTATGGATAACTTGGAGATGTTCGATTGACTCCAGAAGGATGAGTAAATCTAAAAAGGGAGATTGTGATACTTCTATTCCATATTGATTGGGTGAGCGTAAGATGGTTTGTATGTAAGACATTCTAAAGAATTGCTAATAATAACTTGATTTAAGCATTTTGAGTTATACGATTGGACATTTTTTTCAAGTTATTAAGATAGTAGACTTTGGTCATTACCTCTAACGGATCCTGTGGCAGCACGGTACTTTACCCATGAAAGGAGATGTGGCACAGCAATGTGGTGAATTTTTTTGGGAGATTAAGACCATAAGAGAAGCAGAAATACATCCCAGATCGACCAACCAAGAGAAGTTACTAAGTCTTGTGGGTCGTGTGACGAAGACGTCGCATAATTAAAGGATAAGATGGTGAGAAGAGTTTGATTAATATATAAAAGACCACATGTCTTATTATTAATAACTTGATTTAAACATATTGAGTCGTGTGATTTGACCTTTTCTGCATGTTATTAAGTCAAACAACATGGATCTTTTTAAGTTTAAAATGGATTTTTTAATAAATTAGGTATTTGGTTCAATTTATGAATCACAATTTGCAAGATTGAAATAAGTCTAAAATAGACATTATAGTTAAGCGTTGGAAGAGATTTTTTCACCGCCTTCCAAATTAACTTTTAGTCATATTAGACATGCTTATGTCTCAACTTTAAGTTTCTCACTTTCATGAAAACTATGAATTTATAATGTCATATACCTTATTACTTGATGCATATATATATATATGCATTATATATATAAGGAATTAGGTATAGTAAATATTTTGGTGATATAATAAGAAACGATAGCATTATTATCCATCATGATTTGGAACCAAAATCCACCACATAACTTATTAAAATTTGTAATGATAGAAGTAACATAAAGATCAAACTCATAACGAATTTAATAAGAAAACCATGGGAGTACGAGACTGCTTTTATAACCATGCTTTGAGTGTATGATTATGTACTGAACTAGTGGAATTTGAGGAGAGGAAGAAGGAAGAAGACCAAGTGGCTTTTGTAATCAATGCCTATTGCTTCATATATAAAGGATGGAAGATGTTGTTTGCCTCATTTAACATGCAACTACACTAGGCCAAGGCCACCAATAAAATGTCATTTCTCTCACGTCCAAGGAGAAATACAATCTAAAGGGAGGAGTGTAGAGATCCAAGTTCGTGTTTGCCTTTTAAATAAAAGTAATATTTTAATATTTATGTCTCTATATTTATTTGATATCTTTTCTTTTACAAGAAGTGGAATCCATAATCGTGGAACTCATTATTACAAGACCTACTAACATGGAGTTTAAAACATGAATAATGTTAGTCTTATGTCAAAAATATATATCTTCATGAATTAACAGTATTGTATTGATTAAATATTACATCATAATATGATATCTAACTAATACAATATTGTTAACTCATGAAAAATAAACATTTCTGATATATTTTTTAAATAAACCTAACATTATGGTTAAATCATTATTCATTTAAATTTAAGGCATTTTTGGTGATGATTTCTTATTAAGAAAAATGCTAGCATCAGTTACAAGTGTAAAAAAACTCATGATCTGATTAGCACATAAATTATATACATTAGTATTACATACAATAATATACACATAATATAAGAACCAATCAAATCATAAATAATATTCAATCACAACTAACGTTAACATTTCACTTTCTTTTAATTAAAGACTGGTAGGTGAGAGGAGTCCTTTACCTAACACCAATGAACAAAGTATACAAAGTGGTGACAAAAACGTTATTCACACCCTGTGTTGACTTGTACTCCAAAATATCTTTTTTTTTTAAATTAAAGTTATCTTTTTTGGAACTCAAATAGAGATTGAGGGAGTGGCTGTGCTATATATGTGTGTGTGTATATATATATATATATATGTATATGTTTGTATGGATAATCAAGTATCAGTCTTCTGTCACTTCAAAAGTCTCAAAAACTGTGAAATGTCCTACTCCATCTCTAATGAGTTATTGAAAATGGATTTGAGTTGGGATTGGGGTAAAGTATCCTGTTCTGTCTTATCCCGTCTGATTATACATTAAAATTATATAAACACATACCCTCCATTATTCTCACATTACCTAAATTATCAGCATACTTTATATTTTTATATCTAATAAAGTCTTTCTTTGATTTTGATTGATCCGTATCTTTAATCATTATATGTAAAATTAAGATACTTCCTTTTTAACAGAGATAAACTAAAAATGATAACTCAAAATAAAAAAAAAAAATAGTAACATTATTTATTATAAATGAGGTCTGGTTGGAATTTACACCTAAATGGGGTAGGGGTAGAGGTAGAGGTAAGGGTAAGAGTAGGGGTAGAGTTAGGATAACCAATACAAATAGGATTAGGGTAATTCTTTTGAGGTTTTTTCTAATTAGACTGTCATTTTTTTTTTCTAGTTTTTAAAATTAAATTGGTTTCTTTTATTTTACTTCACAAATTAGGAATACCTTCCTCTATTTAATTTATTTTTCAAAATAAAGTTGTCAATTTCAAATTTTTTGTGCATTTTTCAATTTTAACCAATTTTTTTAAAAACTTTTTATTTTATTATTTTATGTAAAAACAAATTTAAGGTCAATAACTTATTTTCATTTTATATAAAAGTAAATTTAATGTTTTAATCAATATTTATTTAAAAATCAAAAAAAATTATTCATAATTGAAAAAATGTAAAAAAAAAAAAAAAAACTAATGTAAAAAAGTCAATTTTGTCATTTAAAAAAATTTGATTGTAAAAAGTATATGTAGTTTGTCAAGTAAAGTAAAAAAATCGATATAATTTTATAAATTTTATAAGAAGTTAGTGTAATTGTCAAAAATTTTAAAATAAATCGGTGTAAATTACCCATGGTTAAGGTTGGAGGAGAGACCCCATTTGAAAGTTGATCCTGACTCATCGCCATCCTCAATTAGGTCATAAAAACATAAAATCAAAAAAAAAAACAATGCCGTGGTACTGAGGCTAACAGGGGACTGTTTGGAAATGCAATTGTGGGCAGAATTGCATAAATTCCCAATGCTTCTCATCCATAATGCAAAAGAAAACGACATTTTGCTTCAGATCAAATCATATCAAACCTCCACCAACATCTTCTTGAAAACGAAGATGAGAGATGTATTTTGGCAGGACATCCGTTCAATTTAGTTGTTAGAATCCGTTGATCAGTTCTATGTATTTGGGTGGACTAGTCTCCCCTTAGTCTAAGAAGTAAGAACACCATATAAATATATATATATATATATGTATATATCAAAATATATAAATATATATTATCATATGATTAAGAATATGTCCACACATTAAGGTCTCGTGAATGTATGGTTTGCTTCACCTAACCCCCAATAAAAACAAAAGTGGTGGTTGGTGGTGAGCAAGACTTGTGCCAACTTAACATCCCCCAATATTTCTGTTAGCTGTCTCATTAGTGTGTGTGTATATATATATATTAACAATCATTGGAAGCAAGTCATGATTTAGGGGTGGTAAAATGGCTCATATGGAACATATGACTTGTTCATAAGCAAAGTCATAGTAGAGTTTTGAAAATTCGATCGAATTCGTGGCGAGTTCAGGAGATGTTTATTTTATTTCGTATATATATTAAAATTTTTTATCTTTAAAATATACTATATTTATTAATAAATCATATTATATAAAATAACTTTTAAGGTTTCTCATACTATACTTGTACTTTTTTTGTGTGTTGGTTATTTTTATAATAAAATTTTAGTTTATCTACCAAAAAACAATATTTTAACTTGCCTTAGAAAAAAAAATTTAGGTTTGGGACAGAGACAAGGAATATAAATGAGGTCGGGATTAGAGTAACTCTCTAGACAGGACTGAGAATAAAAACAAAATTGAGGTTAGGAAAGGGCATATTACCCTATCGTCATTCGTTGTCATGACTCATGAATTAGAGACCATTTGAGATAATTAAATACAATACTATAACATTACTGATAAATCAAAGAGTTAATTAGTGGAAGATTTCTCAAAATAAGTATCTAGAGGCTAAGGTAAAAAGAAAAATACTTTAACTCCAAATGTCCTGAATTTTTAAATTGTGTTGCTCTAAACTCAATAGTGATGAGATAGAATATCATTTTATTCTTAATAATAAAATTATCTCACTTTCTACTTACAAAAACACATTTCTTTCCATCGAGTCATCCAACCTGTCATGTCATCACTTTTTATTTTTAAAACTTGAATTAAATAACTAACAATATATAGGTCCGTTTTTCATAAAAATTATATATTTAAAGTTTAAAAATTGAGATTTATCAAATAATATCCAAATTATATAAGAAATTCTGTATTTAAAAAAAATTGTGTCTTTTTAAGGGCATTGCCAAAAACAACCCAAATTACATTTGTAATATTATTTCAATCTGCTTGATCGTTAATTAAAAAATTGCACAGAACCAACACCCACAAATACTTACATATATACACATATATATATTAGAAATTTTATTTTGAAAGTGATACAGACATGCTCATTCTTTTGTTTTTAGTGGTGATTCACACAAATTTTAATAAATTAATAAAACTTTCATGACAATATCAACACAATGTGCCAACCACTGGCAATACTGCAGTTAAATTCATTCTTACTAGCACGTGTCACCGACAATGTACTAGTAATTCACAATATTACAGAACAATACAAATCTTCTATACTTTTTCCACTGTTACAGCACTGCTAGTAGAAACCAATCCTAAGATGCATTTGTAGTATTGTGGTCAAATGCATTTGTACTACCTTCTTTCTTTTCCCAATTTTGCAGCACCACTAGTAGAAATCCATCCTATGATGTATTTGTATTGTATTTGTATTGTTGCGATCAAATGCATTTGAATTATCTTTTTTTATTTTCTCAATATTACATCACCACTAGTAAAAATCTGATATGGAATAAACTAAAATTTGTACAGAACCAGTACCCATAAAGACATCAATTCATTTAAAGTTGTTTGATGCATTATTAAAAATATGTGTAATATTTTTTTATTTAAGAAATTTCTTAATTTTATGTCCAAAAACAGAGAATTGAAAAAAAATAAGTTTTTTGACAGAATTTTTAATTTCAATTTTTTTTATTTTATTTTATCAATGGTAAAGTATTAGCACTTTTGTAAGGAAGAAAAAATGTTTGATGTATTGTTCAAAATATGTGTAATATTTTATTTTTTTTGTTAAAAGAATTTCCCTGTCCATGTTCAGTGGACACAGAATTTTTGATCAAAATTCTCTGTCGAAAAAAGATATTTTTTTTAATATTTAATTTCCTATGCAATATAGATTTTATTTGATAGATCTCGATTTTTAGAATCCAAATATATATTTTTTAATGAAAAACAAACTTATATTTTACAAGTTATTTAATTTTAAAATTTCTAAAAAAATTGGGTAATGATGTGCAAGGGAGCAGGTTAAGCGGTGGTTGGAGTTCTGTCTTTTTTGAATTTTTATACTAAATGGGTATTTTTGTCGACAAAAATTTTGGAAACGTTTTTAATTAAAAGTTTTGGAATTGAGCCTTGTACTAATTAAACACTTTATGAGGGACCAATTACCCAATCTCCCTAAATTAAATACAATGTGTCTGAGTTTACGGTTTCACTCACACAAATTCCTTATCAACCATTCGTGTGGACATCAACTCTTTATCATTGAACCACGCGTGTAAATTAAATTTCTTAGTTATGGTTTCAAAAAAATGAAGGATATCACTCTCTTGGACCGACGATAATTATTATTAGAAAAATTATTGAATAATCTTGAACCATTAACAATGGTCTCAACTAATTAGAAATTGTCAAGTATGCAAAAATTACCTTGTCTTTAAAACTCTAACATATTATACAAATGACATTTCTTGATTGGTCGGCTCCGATCATTTAATAATTTCTCTTATTATTGCGTTAGGTGTCTTCTGAGGAGAGAGAGAGAGAGAGAGAGAGAGAGAGAGAGAGAGAGAGAGTAATATTTGTAAGGATATTATGATTTACTAGAAAGTGAACCATTAGAGGGTACAGAGAAAGAAGAAGAAGAAAGATGTTAGGTTTTCCATTTTATTTTTTTGGGTAAGAATAATATTAGTGTTGTAAGAAATAAAAAATATTAGAAGTCACAAATAATACATGGATACGTCTCAATTTTTACTATTAAAGTCACAAAAAATTAAGGTATTTTAGGTGTCTCATCATTCATATGATGAGTGATGGATGTAGAAATTTAAGCTTTGAGGCTGGGAATTGGGCCTAAAGAAAATTGATAGAAATTAGGGGGCTATATTAAGATTTTTCAATACTTTAAAGGACTATCTAAATATTTTTTTTTTAAAAAAAATACCTTAATTTGCAGGATCCAAATATATATATTTTTAAAACTTTGGGGTCCATGCCCTTGAGGTCACTTTGGATGGAATACTTGCAAAGGATCAACCACCAAATTAATGGAAGGGAAACAGAACAGAAAGGTACAAAGATACTTGAGCCTAAATTCAAGGAGATGACATGTGAGCTATAATTTTAGAAGTGGAAATAATTAATAGGTTGATGGAGGAAAAAGAGAGGGCCAAGAACAAACAAAGAAAAATTCTAGTGTGATCATCTTATTGGTTGATGGTGGAAAGAAAAGTAAATGACAACGTCGAAAAAATATAAAATATCTGGTGCGACCATAGTATTAGTTGATGGAGGAAAAATGTGATACTGCTTGCGAAACAGAGAAATTTCATTGTCTTATTAGTTGATGGACGAAAGAAAGAGATATGCTAAATATGAACTAAAAAGTTTGGTGTGACTGTTGTACCGATGTAATATTAATGATCACTCGAATTTTAATTTTAGCGTAGAACTCGCGTAATTTATGCAAATATAGAATCTTAATAGCTGTCGAACGGTATAGTTGTACCAACCATTTTTCTAGTAGAAATGCAGAGATTTTATCCTAGTCATAGGCAAGTTGAGATTTTGTTTATGAAAAAGAAAGTATATATAATGTATTCCTTAATTTTTCAATTCTATTGGCATTTGCTATTTAAGGGAAATTAGAATTTATAAGGCTACCTTCAATGTCAAATAGATATATCTAATGTATATTTTCTGCTGTTTCCTTTTTGGTTGTACATTTACTACTCTTTTAAGACAGTCCATTCAATGTCTGGTGATGAAAGTTGCAGAAGATCATGGAATATGTCACTGATTTAATGAATGAAATGATTATACAAAATTGTTTCTTTGAGTTAAATAATTACATTTTTCGGCTAGTTATTAAAAATAAATAGGGAAATTTATAATAAATTTTGATATATAATAAAGTAGCAAATATATATTCAAAGCACGACACGTGTCTTTACAGAGTTCTGAGAATATATATAATAAAAGATTATTTTATTCAAATCACACGAGAAATTCAGACCGTAAATGCGATTTAAAATTCTATCCCATATAATCTCATTATGAACTTTTTGTATAACAAGTGAATTTAACTTTGGGACCATACTCAAAACTCCAAAACCCACTTAATAAAACAACAGGTTAGGTAGTTTAATTCCAACCACACATAAAATTTGTTCCGTACTTATTATCACTGATTGTGATTTTTTTTAAAATGTTACGGTCATGTTATTGACTTAATTTACGGTCTTGTCTCCATCTATTTCAAAATACTCAATATGTCATTTATCTCGAAAATAAATATAATATATAACATTGATTATGTTTAATATTATAATAAATCATTATATATATATATTTGTTAATTATATAAATAATAAATCTTGATATTATAACACATTGCTAAAAATACAATTTAAATTAAAGGGTAAGTATGAGATTTCATATTCTTTAAACATTTTTTAACTACTCCCACCAAATACTTAAATATTATTTCTAATCGTATAATTACTTATTAAATACATTCATTCAAATAATCAATGGCTTAATTCAATTAATATTTTTATACAGCTACTTAACAGTTAACTCCCTCAATTACTTAATCCAAATAACTTTTACATAACTTAACCAAACCAACACTTAATCGTGTTGATGTAAAATAAAATTTATAATTATCAAATCTCAAAATAATTTTAATTATTTTTATTATCCTAGAGCTCCAAGAATTGGGAAACACAAAAAAAAATGATATATTATACTGATTTCTACTGAGATTTATGACACTTGTATTGACATCTTTTAATATTTTTGAAATTACACTTACCTTTCATATTTTACAAAATAATATACAGATATTTTTCTCTTGTCAATTTTTTTTTTCAAAATAATGAAACTATCATTTTTATTTATTTATTTATACATTTTTTTAATTTTGACTAATTTATTCTAATTTTTTTTAAAGATTTTTTAATTTTTTATTTAAAAATCAATTTAAGATAAATAACTTATTTTTATATATAAAAATAAATTTAAGATTTTTATCAATATTTATTTTAAAAATAAAAAAGATTTGTCAAGATTTAAAAAATTTAAAAATATAAAAAAGGATAATTTTTTTATTTTGAAAAAAAAAATTAAAAAAATATATTAAATTAGTATAATTATCATAAATTTCAAAATTCCAAGTGTAATTTAACCGAAAAGAAAAAGGAGAGCTGTGGCTGCTGTGCTGTGGGCCACCATCAATGGAAACTGTTAAGAGGGCATTTGAGCAATTTAGTCAAACCATGCGACGAATTTGGGAGTAAGAAATGGTGGGTGACGACGTTGTTTCGTGCCCTCCTCCTCTCCACCAACCCCTCCTCCGCCCGCCCTGATTTAGTCACGTTGACCAGTAAAAAACCCCGCGTTTTGGACCTCCAAACACCACCTACCACTCTCAATTGCTGACACACATTTGTCCGGCCAACGTGTTAACATCTCACCCGTTAACTTTCATGACAATCTAACGGAGCCGTGCTGTTTTCAACTAACCCATCCGCCTGCCCACCCAACAATTAAACCCCTATTTATAGCACCAACCAGTGAGTTGTGAAACCTCAGGAAATTCAGCACCAAGCCTGCAATTTCCTAGCTCCCCTCCTTCCTTTCTCTCTTCATTTTCTCTCTCTAAAACAGATATATATATATATATATATATATATATATATTGCATTTGGTACAACCCATATTACTATTTATACCCATTTTAGTTCTTTCTCATCTGGGTCATCAAATTCAATCTTGTTATACTTCCACATTCTAGTTGATATATATATATATATATATATATAATGGAATTTACTAATGGAAACTGTAATGGTAACGGCTCGATGGAGAGCTTTTGTGTCCAAGATCCATTGAATTGGGGCGCGGCGGCGGAGGCGATGAAGGGAAGCCACCTGGATGAAGTTAAGCGCATGGTGAGTGAGTACCGGAAGCCGGTGGTCCGGTTAGGCGGCGAGAGCTTGACCATTTCACAAGTGGCAGCGATAGCAACCCGCGACACGGAGGTGAAGGTGGAGCTCTCGGAGGCGGCCCGGGCCGGCGTCAAGGCCAGCAGTGACTGGGTGATGGACAGCATGAATAAAGGAACTGATAGTTATGGTGTCACCACTGGTTTTGGTGCTACTTCACATCGGAGAACCAAGGAGGGTGGTGCTCTTCAGAAGGAGCTTATTAGGTAAAATTATATATTAATTTAGCTCATGCAATTATCATAATTATTTTTATTTAAGTTAATTAATCTTGACAATTGCTTTAAACCATTTCCATACATACAAGGGGTTGGTGGGGATGTGACTTTTGAGTTTTAGATTCCTTTCATCTATCAAACTATTTACACGACATTTTACTATATCTATTTTATTTATATATATATTATGGTATATTAAGGAGATGATGACAAAATATCAACGTATATATATATATACCTATATTTATATCTATATCTATACCTATATTTATATTTTTATGTTGTTTCTTATTATTTAGTGGAAGATAGGATGAGAATTGAAATTAATTAAGTGAAAACTTTATGTAAAGTTACTTAACTATTTCTTTTTGGTTTTTTAAGTTAATTAATATTTAATGCGAGTTTAATTGATGTGTTCATTTATTATTATTTGAAGTTATTGTAGAGTAGACGTTACCTATTAAAATTTATTATATATTAAAAATTAAATAATATGATTATTGAGCAAACCATACTTGCACGTGCTTGTAAGCTGGTGTATTGGTAGCGAGTCACGTGACATGATATGACTTCCGTACGTATTCTTTAAAATCTGATTTGAGTTGTTGAATCCAATAAACTACCAAAAGTAAATATTAATATTCATAGTATTTATAATATTATTATTCTAGATTTTTAAGAAGGTTTGAATGTTTCACGTTCGTTGATCATGTAATTTAAAATGACTCTGTATTATGTTCTCTCTGTATATACATATATACTAATATACACATATATTAATATTTATATATATATATGCTCTTTGAACACAATCTACGAGGAAAATGGAAATATTTTTATTAAAAAATCTTACATTTGTAATTTTGGAGTACTGCTTTCATAATCGTGATGATAATGATAATAATATATTTTAATTCTCAGCATAGTACGAAGTAGCAGCTGCATGAACATCTCGACTTAATAAAGATAAAACTATTAATTTATTACTGGACTCTATCGTTTTTTGATTAATTGTTCTTTAAATCATGCATTACTCTCAAAAAGAGAGAAAAAGAAAAAAGAAAAAACAGTGAAATATTGATTTTCTATTTTTCCATAATACTTATATTCTGATCTCTTAATATAATAATTTTATAATGACCCACTACTCAATTTTTATATATATATATATATATATATATATATATATATATATAATGGTCCTGTAGTATTACAAATTAATGATAAATGTTATATATTAATTAGGTCTTACCCAATCTGTGTCCACAACCCTACAAACAAGCAGGGGCCATTTAAATCCTTGGTTGGCCTGGTTCTTGTCCGACTATTCATGGACCACGTCTGATGGGAACTTAAAGAATGGAAGCAAAAATCCAAAATGACATAGTTGAGAACAGAATCTGCCTATGCTAAGACAAAAGTGGCATAGTATGATTGTCCATTCTCTTTTTTTAGTTGGATTGATGATGGCTAGCCTCAATACTTAGACGCCCTTCGGTCCCCCTTTCGAGAGAGGAAATTGTGGGTCTCACGTGAATTTTGGGCCCTGTTTCAATTAGCGTGTTCCAAAATCGCGGGTCATACTTGTTGCCTCGTCAGTCACTCACCTAGTTCTGTTGAACAGAAAATAAATATCTATTGACCATAATAAATAAATATATATATATATATATATATCTTTATATATGTTATTGTTAGGTGTTTTGACTAGTAGATAGAGAAAAGGTATGTCAAAAAGGTGCCAGTTGGTTAAAAGTAGAGGCCTTTTTTGAAATAAAATGAAGAGAATTGCTATGGACGATCTTGAAGATTGCGACAATTATAAATTTTTGGCCTTATATATGCTTGACAACTAAATTTTTGGCTTTATATATGCATGTCTGAAGCACATAAACGGCTATATTTAATAATTGTGACCATCTTGAATTAATGTTGATTTACCATTAATGTTTCATTAAATTAATGTTAAATATGTTACATTTACAATCAATGTTGCTAAGCCATTTCATGAAATTTTTTGTTTGTACTAGATTCTTGAATGCTGGGATCTTTGGAAATGGGACAGAGTCTTGCCACACATTGCCTCATTCTGCAACAAGGGCCTCTATGCTGGTGAGGATCAACACCCTTCTTCAAGGATACTCTGGCATCAGATTTGAGATCTTAGAAGCCATTACCAAGCTTCTTAACCACAACATCACTCCATGCTTGCCCCTTCGCGGCACGATCACGGCATCTGGCGATTTGGTTCCTCTCTCCTACATTGCCGGGCTTTTGACGGGCCGGCCCAACTCCAAGGCCGTTGGGCCTAAAGGAGAGTCGGTCGATGCCACTGAGGCCTTCCGCCTTGCCGGTATCAACACTGGATTCTTTGAGTTGCAGCCCAAAGAAGGCCTTGCACTAGTGAATGGCACTGCAGTTGGGTCTGGCTTGGCTTCCATGGTTCTCTTTGAAACTAACATCCTGGCTGTCCTCTCCGAAGTTATATCTGCCATTTTCGCCGAAGTCATGCAAGGAAAGCCCGAATTTACTGACCATTTGACCCATAAATTGAAGCATCACCCTGGCCAAATTGAAGCTGCAGCTATAATGGAACACATTTTGGATGGAAGCTCCTATGTCAAAGAAGCCCAGAAATTACATGAGACGGACCCATTGCAGAAGCCTAAACAAGACCGGTACGCGCTCCGAACATCGCCGCAATGGCTAGGCCCACAGATTGAAGTGATCAGAGCATCAACAAAATCAATTGAAAGGGAGATAAACTCTGTGAATGACAACCCATTGATTGATGTTTCGCGCAATAAGGCCTTACATGGAGGGAATTTCCAAGGTACTCCAATTGGAGTTTCAATGGACAATACCAGATTAGCCATTGCTGCAATTGGGAAACTCTTGTTTGCACAATTTTCTGAGCTTGTTAATGACTTCTACAACAATGGGCTTCCTTCAAATCTCTCCGGCGGACGCAATCCGAGCTTGGATTATGGGTTTAAAGGTGCTGAAATTGCCATGGCAGCTTATTGCTCTGAACTCCAATTTCTTGCTAATCCAGTGACAAACCATGTCCAAAGTGCTGAGCAGCATAATCAAGATGTGAACTCTTTGGGTTTGATCTCTTCAAGAAAAACAGCTGAAGCTGTTGATATTTTGAAGCTCATGTCTTCCACCTTCTTGGTTGCCCTGTGCCAAGCCATTGATTTGAGGCATTTGGAGGAGAACTTGAAGAACACTGTGAAGAACACAGTGAGTCAAGTGGCTAAGAAAGTTTTAACAATGGGTTCCAATGGAGAGCTTCACCCTTCTAGGTTCTGCGAAAAGGACTTGCTCAAAGTGGTGGACAGAGAGTATCTCTTTGCTTACATTGATGACCCTTGCAGCAATTTGTACCCATTAATGCAGAAGCTAAGACAAGTCCTGGTGGAGCATGCCTTGGTCAATGGTGACAAAGAGAAGAACTCAAGCACTTCAATCTTCCAAAAGATTGGTGCTTTTGAGGAGGAATTGAAAGCCCATTTGCCCAAAGAAGTTGAGAGTGCCAGAAGTGAGGTTGAGAGTGGAAAGCCAGCCATTGCTAACAGAATCAAGGAATGCAGGTCCTACCCATTGTACAAGTTTGTGAGGGAAGAGTTGGGAACTGATTTGCTCACCGGCGAGAAGGTCCGTTCGCCGGGGGAGGAGTTTGACAAAGTGTTCTCTGCCATCTGTGAAGGGAAGTTGATTGATCCATTGTTGGATTGTTTGAAGGAATGGGATGGTGCTCCTCTTCCCATTTGTTAGGTTGGAATGATCTGGTTTTTGCCCTGTTTGTACCCTGAAAATGTTTCTTTTAAGTTCCTTTTATGATGTTTGTATTTTCTTCATTAATCTTTATTTGTACTTGTTGAATTCAATTCAACAGCAAATGAAATCTAAATAAGTAGTTTCTTTCTTTACTCGTCTGTAAATTGAGCTCTCTCTCTCTCTCTCTCTCTCACACACACACACACACACACACACATTCATTTTTAGTTTGCATAATTGCTCTTAAATTAGACACTTTTAACATTGGTATTTTGGGGGTGACGGGGAGGGGGTAGACAATCATTTTAATGTATTAATATGGTTTTAACTCCTACATGCTCATCAAAATCATTGTAATACAATGATTTAAGTATCTCCTGTGACATTTTAAGGATAACTTAATTGAAAGGTTCGATTCTCATATTTAACTATTATTAGATTTTAAGTCAAGTTAAACTCGAATCTATATTTGGTTGAACGTTCACGCGATCGGAGTAGTTATTTTAAAGAGAGTTATGATTAGACTTGGACTTTTATTTTGATAAGAGAAATTGAATTTAATATTCTATTTTTACTAGGATATATATCTCTTATCCTATGTGGTTAGGGTGTGAGATATGTTCCAACTTTGATTTTGGGTTGTAAAAATTATTATAGTAACTCTAATAACCCTAATTACCCTATTTTAGAAGAGAATGGTATTTCTACAACATTTATGTCCACAAATTTCGTAACACAAGTTACAAGTTCTTTTTGTTTTTACAAATTTAAAGCGCATGAAATAATCGGATTCATATTAATTTGTTGTTATACGGTCTTTCTTCGATTATAATATTAGAAAGTCGCATTGTCCATTGCTATTACTAAGAATATTAATCTATGTTTTTTTTTTTTATAAAAATAATGGATTATTATAATCAATCAACTTAACAATTACATATATAAAAGTATATCTAATCAACTATTTGGATTCTAGTTTTATAATTCTTATATGTTAATCTAAGATATGTAAATTATATTGGGAAAAGACAATAAAAAGTTTTTTTTTTTGTAAAAGAAAAATTTAGAGGGGTAACATAACATACACACACACACACATACATATATATATATATATATATATATATATGCACTTGCACCTTGTAAGTTGTAACGCATGAATCCTTTTATCTTATCCACAATATGTACATGCACCATATAACACAAGATTCCTTTATCTTATCTTTTTTGCTTTCCTGTTTCAATTTTTGTTTGCATTTTCTATATATAATTTTGTTTTAGTACCGGTTCGGTACAAATTTGGCAGATAGTGAGAAATATAGACACCCAAACATTAAAATTACAATTCATCTTGTTATAATTAATAATTAATAAATTAATAATTAATAAAATTTTAAAAAATTAATAATTTTTATAATGAATAATGAATAATTTTATTATTTAATAATTAATATTTTTTCAAAAAAATTCTTTATAATATTAATTATGAGAAAGATAAAATAGTCATATATACTTATATATATATATATATTTCATTTATGAGATGTATTGATAATTATATTTATTATTTTTACATAATTAGAGTAAAAGTATTATAAGTATGAAAAACTACGATATTAAAAGTCTGTTTAATAACTTAAGTTGAAATATTATATGTATTTTTTTTTATGAAAATTTGAAATGTTGTTGTAAATTTTCTAATAAAGTATTTTTTTTTGCACCAAAAGTCACTTACATATGAGGAAGACAGAAAATTTAATAATTAATAAATTTTTATCTCCCATACTTATTAATTATAGGAGAGTTGATTGTATGTTGACAGTACTACTTTATCTTTGCGTAAAGATAATTTGATGGATACGTACAAACTCAATTGTGTCGAAAAATAGTTTATTTTATGTATAAAACAAAGAGACAAGTGTTGATTTTATTTTATTCCATAAAATTAAAAAAAAAATAATACTTAGTTCTAAATTAAATAAAAGAAATTTCTTTTTATTTAGTTACATGTTTTAACTACAATTTTTTATATACAATATTTATGTTATTGTATACATAACAAATTAAAATTATAACACGTACTTTGATCAGAGAAAGTTAGAAGTAATTTTAAAACTCAGTCATCTGATTTGAAACCTTGTACTCTCCATAAAAAATTAAGGTTAAGTGATACAATGATAACATCTCTTTTGTTGAGCACAATGATGTGGATTGAAATTTTATAAAAAACCTATGACACATTTTTTCAATCCAAAAAGTCCAAAAAATGAACTTTTTATACAAAAATGTCCAATTGTTAACTGTCATCTTAACACCGTTAAAAAATATTATTGATTATATTAAAATGACATTTAAAATATATTTTAGAAAAAAAATACTATAAAATATATAAAATAAATTTTTCAATCCCAAAAAAGAATAACATTTAATAAAGTAAAAATTTATTTTTTAGGTATTCTAGATAAATAAAAAATATTTTTTTTTTTAGCTTAAAGAATTTGTTGTATCTATTATTTAGTATTTTTTAAAATATATCTTGAACGTTATTTTAGTCTAATCAATAATATATTTTAATAATGTTAAGGTAAAAGTTAACAATTGGACATTTTTGTATTAAATCTTTTAGATAGAAAAAATATATTATGGAATTTTTGGCTTGCAAAAAATTATTTTAAGAACTTTTTACTATTTTTTTCAAAAATTTATTATGTTTAACACTATTCTTTAATAGGATGCATATGAGAAAATTTATTGTCTACCTCTTTGAAACTTTGCCAATGTGGAAGGATTCCATTGGGTGCAAGTTAGAGGTGGTTTTAAAAAATTTAAATAGTAAGGTTTTATGGTCCAAGCATATTTATCCATCTGATTTCACTTATCTTATGTGATATGATTTAATTGACATGTTTTTAGACTTTATTCCATTTTAGCAGCCATTGGGCCATAAATTATTACTCAATTTTTAAAAGGATAATCATAAATTTTGTAATAGGGTCAATTTGTCAATAGGTGATTGTTGCACCAAACCCATGGTGGGCTGTGGTAGGTGAAATACATGGTCTCATGATAGCCACCAACCCATGATCACAAAAGCAGATGACTTAGAATTTTTTTGTGGGAAAGAAATGGTATTCCAATTTTGCTAGATTAATACATTATTTACTCTTAAAATAGTTTGAAATTTTCATAAGTGCGGTGATTTAGACTCGAAATTTTTGAATTTATGACACGTCGTTTAAATTAACTTAAATTCAAAACAGGGTTTTATGGTCAGGTTCGTGACCCCTGGATGCCGAAGGCGTCCTTGGGGTGATCTCGTAGTTCTTTTTGATTGTGAGACACATTTCCATTTCGCTTGCCGCTACTACGAGATCGCTTTGCTAAGCATATTACCTTGTATAATCATTTTTGAACACCACCATTCTACATGGGTAGATTCCGTCACTCATGAGGTGCACCATATATCCCATTAATATGTGAAAGAGTAGTGTTAAAAAAATAACACAATAACATAGTGTCCAACCCTATCACCATTGTGAATTCAAAATATGCATGAACCTACATAATGACATGTGAAAGTTGTCATGTACAAGTGGAAGACGTTAAAGTCCCTCTCCCACCTACCTATCTCCTCTCTTAAGTTCTAAATTTCTAATACCATAATTAGATAAAGACATTTTGTTACTTAATTCACTAGTTTAAGTTGTCGGATCATATACCATCTATTTAGTTGAAAAGTCTCCAAATACAAATCTAAAGTGAAACTCAATACAATCACGTATTATTCACATGACGAAAAATTTGTCCTATTCTGAGTTATTTGGCTTTAAAACGAAAGATTGATATTTGAGCAAGGCACTTGTTTGGGGTTGGGTCAAGTTAGGTTAGGTCAGCTAATATTTTGATTTGAACATATGTGAGACCAGGCCAACTTGTTTCAATTTAAATGCCCGAGGGAAGAGCCAGGTCCAAGAAAAATAATTATAATATAAGAGCAAATGAGTAAAAGTGTATGCCTTGTATGAGCCACTTAAAGATGCATATTTAAAATAAAAAAAAAAACGTTTATTATTTTGTTTAGTTATTTATTTTAATAAAAATTGAGAGATTTTCAAAAAAAAATATCTACCCACATATATATATATATATATATATATATATATATATATAAAAGAAGAACAGAATTATAGATTATTTTTGTTGTAAAAAATTAGTTCGTATTGATCAACAATTGAGATTGGCTCTTGAGACCCTTTAAGATTAATCTAAAAAAAAATAAAAAATCACCGAAAGAGTTCTGATGATAGCCTCTATAACGATTAAGTTAGACGAAAAGAACAGTTTAGTGAAATAAGAATAGAGAATTGAACTTAAGGAATTTTAAATGCGCATGCCTTAGCCTTTTATGATAGATTAACTCCATGTCTTGATATAATTATTTTAGAAATGAATCATAGACTTTTTCATATTGTTAGGAAAACTTTGAAAGTGACATTTTTCATGTTAGGGTCTATCACTATATTGTAGGTGTAAGATCTCTATATCTAAAATAATGAGGAATGTTGATAGGTTTGTTAAGAGAAGTTCGATTGTATATGTACCACAAGTGGCCAACTGTTAGACCCTTTTACACTTGACACGGCGGCATGGGCATGGGCATGGGAAGGCATGCCATGCCTTGATGGCTTGACACGAGGGAAGGAATGCTAAGTCATTGGAATAACATTCAAGAGTGGAATGAGATTCGTGAGCAGAATGGCATTCAGTGTTGGAATGTCATTCCAGAGATGGGATGTCTTAAAGGACATGTCAAAAATATTCTAAGTATTGGAGGGATACTTAGACTTTTAACAGTTGGTGCAGCCGATGGCTTGTGAACAGTTTGGTGCATGGCTGTCTTTGGCAAGGCAAACGCACACAGGGGGAAGAACTGGTTTTGCAAGTGGTTGTATCCACTCCTATCAGGTGGACAAATTGTCATTTGACATATATAGGGGGGAGTACCTCCTCGAGGCGCCCTTGGGCGAGTGTCCTATGCGGCTAAGGAAGACCAAGGCATGTGGGGGCATGGCTTGGCAACGAGGGCTAACATGGAAGCATTGGTTGGGTCAAGTGGTGCGTGGGTTCAAGACTGACTGCATATGGCTGTGTCCTTGAGTGTGGGCTCGGGGCTGGCAGTTGTGGCGCAAGGCAGTTGCAGTGCGGTTGCGCAAGGTAGTTGCGGGGCAGTTGCAGTGCGGTTGCGTAAGGCAGTTGCGGTGCAGTTGCGCAAGGCAGTTGCGGCGCAGGGTAGTTGCGAGGCAGTTGTTAGGCGCAAGGCAGTTGCGGCGCAGGGCAGTTGCTGGGCGCAAGGCAGTTGCAGGGCAGTTGCGGGCTGACAGAAGGCGCAAGGCAACTGCCTGCTATGCTAGCATGATCCAATGGCTCATATTGTGTGCGACAATGGATGCACGGATCCTCACAGGTGGCACGCTGATCCAAGGACCCCTATTGTGTGCGGAAAAGTGAGGCACGGATCCTCACAGGTGACGCGTATCCAAGGCTTCAGATAGCCCTAGCAGTTGTGGGCGCAACTGCAAGACACAGATGGAAGTCTGTGACAAACCCTAGCAGTAGGGGTAACTGCATGTCATGTGCATGTCACATGTGAGCGGTTAAGACTTCTGGCTATAAAAGGGGTGCGAGGTCTCTTGTAGAGAAAACAGATGTGTATACAGAGAGAGTTATACACAGAGGTGTGGACGAATCTGTGAGGGAGAGTCTATTTTTGTAGCCTTTGGGCGGAGTCCTTTGTATTCATATGAGTATATAGTGAATAAAAGGTTGGGAAGAGTTTCTTGTAAATGCTTTGTTCTGTGTGTGTGTGTCTCATTTCGTGTTTGGCATTGAATTGTGCAGTCCCTTCGATGGTGGAATCTCATTCTAGGGATTCTGTTTCCTTTGGGGTTTGCGTGGTTGGCTGGTCAAGGCAGCGGTCTTGACGCCGCATAGGGGAAAAAATTTGGGTGTAAAATTTGACCCTGTGACACCAACTCAGAAGGAAAGAAGAGTTTCGTGCACGACTGTTGAACTGGACTAAAGATCCATCATCCAGACCTTGGCATAATAACTCAATAGTTTTAAATCTGTAGTTAGGACAGGGTGTAGGTCAATATATACATGTCCTCATCTCAACGATGTAATATTTTTTTCCATGACCTCCATAGTTTTAAAAATTATAATTTTTACCACTAATTTTATTAGAATTTTTTAAAAATTCAAGACTTGGCCCCTCAAACTTGTTCATATATTCATAAAATCCCCCTAAAATTTTTATGCTTACATTTTCATCCCTACCTATAATTTTTGAATCTCCTATTATAAATTGCGAATTGTTACAGTCAGTCACGAAAGAAAGAAACTTATAATCTGATTGACACGTGTAATTTATGTGTTAATATCATGTAGGATTGCACGTGTGCATACATTACACGTGCCAATCAAATCAAGAGTTTTCATCTTTCGCGATTGACTATAACATGTCTTTTATGGATTGCTATGTATCAGCTAAAATCGAATCATTTCCATATCAATTCTGGGAATGTTATGCGAAAACTTTATTTAAAAAGATGTGGAGTAAGCAACGTGAAGGACACGATCCATTGTGGATTTTTACATCCACTATTTTTATAAAGGAATGAAAGTACTTATGGTTTGACAATGTTTGTTCTGCTCTTCTAAAACCCCTCTTTTTGTTGAAATGTTCAAATATTTGAATTGTTTTTCGTATTTTTTTAACACTGATTTAATGGAAATAAATTGATTAAAATTATTAATTCTAAATATTAGCCGAGATGGTGTTGAATTGAGAGTTCAGAGATTTTTTATTCCAAGCTTTTAAATTCGATTTCTCTCCTATCAACTCTTGGGAGCACAGACCCTCAAGGCAAAAGTTGATACAGGTGGTGATTTTAGTGTGCACATCGTGTGGGCTCGGCTGCAACCCAAGCCATAATCGAAGTGAGAGACCTGAAGGCACACTCCAAGCCAACCTGACCCAACCCAATCCAACCTATACTCCAAATATTTTCTTTTCTTTTCTTTTTTAATTTCATTTTTTCACCTTTTTTTTTTACATAGAAATATTTTTAGGAAAAAATATTAAAAATTTCTTAAAATAAAATTTTCAAATAAAAAAAAAAGCATAATAATCTTTTTATATCTAAAAAGTCCAAAGAATAGATTTTATTACAAACAATCAAATTGTAAACTTCTATCTTAACATTGTTAAAAAATATTAGTGATTAGATAAAAATAACATTCAAAATACATTTTAAAAAATATTAAATAGTTTATAATATAAATTATTCAATCCATAAAAAAAATAGAATTCTTTATTTATCTAGAAAGCCTAAAAAATAAATTTTCACTTCATAAAATATTATCATTTTTTTAGATTGATAAAGTTATTTTATATATTTTTTTTCTAAAATATATCTTGAATGCTATTTTAGTCTAATTAATAATATTTTTTAACAGAGTTAAGATAGAAGTTAAAAATTAGACTTTTTTTATTTTAAAAATTTATTTTTTGAATTTTTTAGATACAAAAAATATATCATAAACTTTTTGGATTAAAAAATTTATTTTGATAACATTTTAGTATTTTTTTCCATATTTTTATTCATTCTAAATCAGCTATGATTAGCTTAAGAAGGCAACTAATTGCAGAGCTCTGCATGCATCACAGGTAGAACACAAATTTACTTATAAAAAAGCCAGTCTTATTGTTCTTGCTTATGCCATGTTTGAGGAGGAATAGATTGAAAACAAACTCAACATTTGACATTTTTGTTATATGTAAAATTTGAAATATATGATTTTAATATAATATATAAAAGATTAATATACAAATATATATATATATGATATTTATACATAATGGGGCCGAATTAGTATAATTTATATAGTATGCATTTAACTATTGAGTTATTCAATTAAATTAATTATATCATCGTCGAACAAAATAGATTTGGATCATGACAACATGACTCTAAGTACCCTTATGTTAACCTTATTTAGGCCTAAGCTGAATTCAGGCACACCTAGCTTCTCCACCCAACTCCTAGAGGATGTTTTGCCCCAATTCTTCACTATAAAATACGGCCCAACCCGTGTTTTAAAGAAATAACAGATACTAGCTTCTTCAATTTCACAGTCCGCAGCCGTGATTTTGAGTCTTCCAGACGGGCCAAACAATCTCTAAGGTTATGTTTGGTTCAATTTATAGATCGTAGTTAATGGTTTTTTTGAAAGTTTAAAATAAATTTTTTTAATTTATTAGGTGTTTGATTTGGTTTATTGACCGTACTTAATAGATTCATATTTAATCTAAAATGAACTTTTTTAAAAAATAATCTCAGTATAACTTTTTTAAAATATAAATTAGTGACACTTATTAATAATTAATTCAAATATTACAATATTATTTAACTACTTATCAAATACATTCATCCAAACACTAAATAACTTAATACAAATAATATTTTTTAATAATTATTTATTTAAATCACGACATAATTTAAATTATTTTTTTTTTTTCAACTTATCTAAACTAGTACTTAATCAAACTAGAACTTGTGAGGAACGTCTAAGAAATAGCCCAAGTTACTCACTGGATTGGATTAGTCATAATCTGGGCTGTGTGGGCTCGTCTGAGATGCGTTTTCGAAAGCACTGGGTTTGCCAAAAGGGCCTCTGTTCCTCTCCAATTTGTTATGTTTGGTAACAAGTGATTGCTAACATATCCGGGGATTAGGTGTGGTGAGTATGGAGATGAAATTCTGTGGAAATGATAAAGTTTAGCCAAATAAATATATAAAACTTCATTTTTCTTAGAAGAAAATTAATGTATAGAATCAGTGATACATTGGCACAATACATGGGGAAGAAAAATATAAGAAATTGAATTTAAGTCTCTTATGAAAATATTAAAAAATTATAGGGCAGTATCTATTTTTTAAAAAAAAAACTTAATAAATAATAATAATTGTAATAAATTTTCAAGGAGACTCAACAACAACAACAACAATAATAATAATAATAAATATCATAAAATATGTAAAGTGAATTTAAGAAATTTTTGTACTATTATAAGGTTGGATATGTTGTTTTTTACATTATTTTTATTTTTATTTTTGTCTTTTGAGAATGAAAATGAAAAAAAAATATTAAAACAAGTTTTTTTTTAATTAATCTCTTTAACTTTTTTTTTTTTTTTTATTTTGGAAACTTTGAACTATAAATTAAAAAACTTTTATTGATTTTAAAAACTTTGAACAATAAATTAAAACACTTTTATTGATTTTAAATTGAACTATTTTTATTATTTTTATCCTTTTTTTTGTTTTTTGTACAATAGAGTTGAAAAATGTCGTGTTGTATGTTTTTTTTTTTTTGTTAATATTTTTAATTTTTTGCTTTAGAAAATAGAAATTAATAATTTTTAAAAATATATATAAAATGAGTTTTATGATCTTACTTTAATTGCATAGTCAAGTTTGAATTTTTTTATATTAATTATTAGTAATTAAGGTTTAATAAGTGAATTTGAATACAATAGACAGATAAAATTAATCTAATACACATAAACTAATTGAGAGACGGATTAAAAAAAAATTATATATACAAGAAAAATAAATAAAAAATACAAATGAAAGGGAAAAAAAAACAGAAAAGATGTAGCAATTTATAATTCGCGGCAACGAGGGTGGGTTGGTGATGCAGTGACAGCTTACCGACGCTATAGTAACAAATATATATATATATATATATATATATATATATAACAAACAATTCCAGGAACTCAGATCTCAATTCTTAAACAAGCTCCGAACCACTCTCTCTCTCTCTGAAATGGAGTACAAGGGAATCCTCGTTGGGATGGGAAACCCCCTCTTAGACATTTCAGCTGTCGTCGACGAAAACTTCCTCCAGAAGTACGTTCCTTTCCCATTTTCCCTCTTCTAATCTATATATATATATATATATATATATATATATATGTGTGTGTGTGTGTGTGTGCTCGTGCGCGCGCGCGCGCATACGTATTTGATTCATGATGTCTGTTTTTGTGATTGTATTGATTCTTTCATGTCGGATTCTATTTAGATGGCATACTGATTCAGATCTGTGCATTATGTTCGATTCTATTTAGTTGCCAATGGCATTCTGATTTAGATCTGGGCATTTTCGTTGTTTGATTACTTTCTGTTGGTTGCAATGATACATCTGTAGCTATTCTGATCGACTTCTTGTTCGTTTCTTTATTTTATTTTTTTTCAATTTTCAATTTTCAATTTTATTTACCCTGTGTTTGGTTGCTGAGAAATTTGTTTCTTTTTTTTTTTTAAAAAAAATGGTTTTGTGTATCTATTTATTCTTCTTTGAGAGGAAGAAAATGTTTGGCGGTGCCAGTTACACGTTTTAGAAAACTGAGCTTTTAAAACTGAACTAAAAGCGCGCCCCGTACTTGTATTTCTTTATGTTTCATTTAAAAAAAAAAAAAAAATCTCCAGAAATTGAAAAACCCTTCTCAGGTAAGCTTACTAGTTATATTTTTAGTCAATCGAGTGGAAGATTTTCTTTGCTGAATCCCAAATACTGAAAATCTTGTAATTATACACACTTTTAACGATATGCTTCATTTATTGGCAATCACATTGAGAAATGCTTAAGTTTGTTATGTAGATATTGGACTTAAATGAAAACGGGTCCACCTTATACACAGACACATGTATATATCCATGTATGCGTCCAAATCTGTTCCTTTCAATTTTCTTTTGGCACATTAAATGTCCTCTGAGATGCTAGATTGTGAATCATATGCATTTTGCATTCTGTTGTATAGGTAGTTTCTTTTCATGTGCTATAAAATGTAATCTAAGAAAATGTAGATATACTCTGCCGATAAGTTCTCACGGGTTGTAAGATAATTTGGAGCTGTATTGTTTTTTCCCACCACAACATTTCTTATTTTCATTATCACGTGTTGTTTAATTTTTTAGAATTGATAACCATGCTATTGTTGCTTTCATTTATGTATTCTTATTGTACGCTTTTGGTCTTGGTTAGCAAAGTGACCTGTTTGGATTTTTTTTTGGTGGAAAAATGTGAGAAGCTGAAAGCCACAAAAAATAAAATAATCAAACACAGAGAAAAGAAGCTTCCAAAAGCAGGAAACCTAAAAACACGGAAGCTATATAGCTTTTAGTATGTAATTTGCATTTTATTCTATCTTATCAATTCCAAAGTCTATCTTTGGTATTAACAGAGTTAGATTATCGATATTTTACTTTATTATTGTTTTCATAATTAAAGTTGTTAATTGCTCTTCATCATAGAGTTTGAATGCAATTGCTTGAAAGTTAATTGTTACCGCTTAAATATTGTGATTGTGTGTTCCATAGATTTTTCTTTATTTAATACTGTCAAAGATGTTGAAGGTCTTTACCATTGTTGATCCCTATACTATTTTCATTCCGTGTCAACTATCAACCTTTCAATTTGTTTTATTTTATTTATGGTTGAATGTCATCATTTTGAGACTTAATTCTGTTGCTTACAGATACGACATCAAGTTAAACAATGCTATTCTTGCAGAGGACAAGCACTTGCCCATGTGAGTTTTTCTTCTTTTTTTTCCCTCCTCTCAGTTGAATTATCCTTTATTTTTTTCCTTGCTTTGCTCTATAAGATTTTTTTGACTTCATTATTAGATGATAGAGAGAATCACCTAATATCTTTAAATGGAACTCACATCTAGAATTGAATGCAATCTTTTTGTTGTATCAATTTTCTATTTCTTTTTTTTCCAGGTATGAGGAATTGGCTACCAAAAACAATGTTGAGTATATTGCTGGAGGTAATGCTAAAATTTCTCCAACTAGATCTGTAGTGATTGTTCTTTATCAACTTGTTGCATATATATGCTGTTCTCTGATATCTCAATAAACAAATGTCAGCAAATGAGTTTTACTTTTTATGTTATCTGTAGGTGCTACTCAAAATTCAATCAGAGTTGCCCAGGTATGTTTCAGTACATAGTCCAAGCCTTAGGAATTTTGCTATCATTTCAATACCCAATAATAATAATAATAATAATATTTTCTCCCCCTTGTCTTGTGTGTACTGTAGTGGATGCTGCAAATTCCTGGGGCAACTAGTTATATGGGTTGCATTGGAAAGGACAAATTTGGGGAGGAGATGAAGAAGAACTCAAAACTTGCTGGTGTTAATGTAATTTTCTTCTTTGTTTTGCTCCTCACAGAATTTCCAAAATTTACTTGCCTTCTATCACTGATTAGCCGTCTCAAAGGAGATTGCCTCTCTTTTGAAGGAGATCTAATGGAAATTTATATGCAGGTTCATTATTATGAGGATGAGACTGCACCAACGGGTACTTGTGCTGTTTGTGTTGTGGGTGGTGAGAGGTTGGTTCTACACAATGTCTGCTTTGAATTCATTTGCATTCTCAAATTAATTTTTTTTTTGAAGAAAAACTAGTTTTTTAGTTGTTTTATTTGATGCTTATAATTTAAGTTCTCTGCTTCAAATTAAGACTTGTAATTATGTCATATTTCCCCTTTTAGTTCCCTTCTATCGTTATGACCTATCATTTAAAGTCCAATTCTTAAATGCCAATCTGGAATATGTTAAACGCTCATTCAGAATTGATTCTCTCAAAGTACTGAAGAAAATTTAAGCTAGATAAACTAAGAAACTAAGTTGAGGTTCTGTCTAAAGGTGTTCGGAAATGGTAGCCTAGTGTGTGGCTCTTGTATATTTTGTGTGCACTTGGGTTTTACCCCATTTGATGCTCTTTTATATGTACACATGTTTCTTGTCAAAATAATAATAATAATAAATAAATAAATAAGACAGATATGATATCAAAGTCACACTTTCGACCATGCCAACATTTCATTCATTATCTGCAAATTCAGGTTTGAGAACTTTTATATCCTAAATGTATCATCTTTTATTTGCTGAGCAAATCCTTTAGATGGTGAATGCTAATTGCTGAACAAATCTTTAAATGATGAATGTTAATCTTAGTTATATGACTTCCTCATGTAAATGATGATTTTCCCATTAGAAACTGAAAAACAAGTTGACAATGAGATTGTGTGTCTCTTTGCATTGTTCTTCATTTAGAGTTTTGAGGTTAAACAAGTATTTAGTCTGATCTTAGGTAGATAATGGTCAACACTAATATTTTGCTAAACTTGATGCCTCATTTCTCAACCGCAAATTTCTCCAGATTTGGATATTCTACCAAGTTTCTGGGGTGGAGCTGATAGGCTGTACCAAATGTACACATGGACTCTGAACTGTCATCTGGATTAAGGACATTACTGGCGTTCACCATTTGGATGGGTTTAAACGTTTGAAATTAATTCCTTTTATAAAAGTTACAACAAGAATCTGTCAATCTATCTTTCATAAGAACTTATTTTGAAATTTCTTTTCTTGTCAGTTGGTACTTCTCTTTATCTATGCTCCTGCTAGAAAGTATGATCTAAAATATAAAAAATTCAGAAAAAGTTAAGTTCACCAATGTTATGCTGCTGACGAACTAGACTAGTCCAATTTACTTGCCTATTGCTCCAGAATTTCAACTACCACATTCTTATTTCACCACACTTTTTTGCATCAATGTGATCAGCACAAATGCTCATTTGCATCATCTAGTAGTCTATAGTGGGTCATCCCCATTAGGGCAGAGGTAACAGTCACTATTTTATACATGGTATTGAACATTTGGGTAGAGAACCTAGTCATTATCTTTTGCTAAATATATAGCAAAAATGTGTCTATCCACCATTCTGAGAACTTTAAATGAGTTTAGAAGGTCATTCTTCCTTGATATGCTTTTTATACTCGGATCATTTCTACCATCTTTTTTAAGCTCACTTTAACTAGTGTGGATTCTTTATTTTATTACCATAAAGCATAACTATAAAAAAATAATTGGCGACTGCAGTTTATTTATATATTTATATTAAACTAGGTGTTGTGTGCCTATTAATTTCTGTGGTTCATTATTCTTTTAAATTTTTTTCGTGATCGGTGCCTTAGCAGAGAATCAATCTGACAATAACCTGGTATAGTGGCTGTTCTTTTGCATATTCACCCAGTAGTTTGCCCATTATATCTCCCTCCCATCAAAAGAGGATTATCCATTACATCCATATCTTATTTCAACCTTAGTTTTTTTTTTTTTTTTATGCATTATTGTGTCATGTTAATTATGTTAACCAATGGGTTTTCCATTGCCCAACACTCCACTTGGATTGAGGGATTTGGAAAGAAAGGAGAGGAAAAAAGAAGGAATGAGAGGTTATTTCATACTTGGTTTAAAATTAGAGAAGGAAAGGAAAAGAGATGGAGGGGTTTCTTAACCCTTATTTTGTACAATTTGCTCTCCTCCCATAATTGGACGTGGACGGAGACGGAGGGAAAAGAAAGTCTTTTGATGATTTTTTTATAATACTTATTCTAACCTTAAAATTATGAAGGACAAAAAAGGCCACATCTATCTTGTGGCATAATAGTAAAAAAATATATAATCCTTACATTTCTTTCTTAGCAAGATGAGAGGATCATGCTCTCCTTTCCCTCATTTGTTATCCAACCATGAAGGAGGGATTACTCTTTCATCTCCTTTCCTCTCCTCTCATTCTCCTCCTACTTATCTAAGCATAGTGTAATTGCTTGCCATTTTTGTCCTGGAGAAGTGTGCAGTTGAAGATTGGTTGCTTGACATTGTATCTCGCAGGGGGAATTTTAGTCATATTCACTTGCATAATTGGATACTAGTTGTATACTCTTCAAGATGTGTTTAATTTGTATGCCTGCCAACCCTTAACATTTGTTTTCTTTTACACACTTGCACTGGTAGAACTAGTGCATATTCTGCTTCCAAATCTAACACTTGGTCTCCACCTTAAATATCAAATCAACTATAGGATAACAAGAGAACAACCATGTCCATATTAATATCCTCAACTGATCATGTAATTGGTAAAAGTTTGCTGGTCTGAAAGATTTGTAATAAACGTTTATGCAGGTCGCTCATAGCCAACTTGTCAGCTGCGAATTGCTACAAATCGGAACACTTGAGAAGGCCAGAAAATTGGGCACTTGGTACAATTTCTTTACGTGCCTTTTATTGCTTCTGCTCTTTGTTCTGTTGTTGCCTATATATTCCTATCAAACTTACCATCTAATATAAAAACCTACTTGGATAGTTGAGAAGGCAAAATATTTCTACATTGCTGGGTTTTTCCTCACTGTCTCTCCAGAGTCTATTCAGCTTGTAGCTGAACATGCTGCTGCAAACAACAAGGTAATGTTAATGTTATTTGATCCTTTCTGTTCATTTCTTTTCAGTAACTTCAGCAAACAACCAGCATATGCTTTCTCATTCATCTGCAGGTCTTCATGATGAACTTGTCTGCCCCATTCATCTGTGAATTCTTCAGGGATGTGCAGGAGAAAGCTCTGCCGTAAGTTTTATGCCCCTTTCCTTCATACTGTCAATGAAAAGACCGTCATTGATATGCCTTTTGGATATAGGTATATGGATTATGTTTTTGGGAATGAAACAGAAGCTAGAACCTTCTCAAAAGTTCATGGCTGGGAGGTAAGAGTCACTTGGCATTAGTTAAAATCCAGAAATTGTCAACTCTATCCTCCCTTCTCTCCTCCCCAAATAAAGTGTGAATAAATTCAAGTTTCATGATTGGCTGGCCTCTCTTTATGAGCAGACTGATAATGTTGAGGAGATTGCTATAAAGATCTCCCAGTGGCCCAAGGCATCCGGAGCACACAAGAGGATCACTGTGATTACTCAAGGTGCAGATCCTGTTGTAGTTGCTGAGGATGGGAAGGTGAAATTATTCCCTGTGATCTTGTTACCGAAGGAGAAGCTTGTAGATACCAATGGAGCAGGTATGCACTGTTTTATCATCTTTTGTTCTATTTTGAGCTTGAGTGGTGCAACTGACAATCATATACTTTCAAATGCAACCTATCAAAAAAAATATACTTTCAAATGCATTGTGATGGTTCCATCCTTATCTATTCTTCCTGTCTGTAATCTTTCTATGATAAGGTGGTTTCAGGGAAAGATTGTGAAAAATGATTATTGATAATGAAATGAAATTATTTAAGTTGCTTGCTAGTTAATTTATGGAAGATGAACTACATGAATGTCTTTTGGCAGTCATTGATGAACAAACAAAGTTTAGTAATTCGAAGTTAATTCAGATTACTTGTTTAAATATGCGAGTCCAACACGGAATCAGCTTAGTTAAATTGGTAAGATGTTGATTATCTTCATATGTACAGGTTATTAGTTTTCTCCCTTCCAACTAAGTTAAACAAAAAATGATAACACCTTGATTAATAAACAGGGTTTTGGTCTGAAGTCTTACGTTTCATTAAATAGGGCTTTGGTATGAAGTCTCACGTTTCATGTGGGTGTGTGCTACTGGCCACTAATGTCTGATTCGGTAGGGGTGGGTAGAGGTAGCGATCCAATATAGCCCGTGGTTATCACAATTTGCTCTAACCCTAGCGAATTGCGAATTGGAATTGCACGATCCAAAACATGGATCATTAGCAATTTGGAATGGAAGATTTAGCGTTCTGATCTAAAATATCAATAGTCCCAAAAAAATCATATAAAATACATACACATCATTGGAATTTTATTTTATAATGGTTTGGATTCGTTGAAATAATTTTGGTGTATGTATATGTGTATATATATATATACCAATATTATTACATATACACTCAAAAAGTATATTACGTTCTAAATAAACATATTTCGTTTTAACAAAGTGATTCAAAGAAATCTATCCCTAATGTACCATATTTTATAACAAGTGACGATTTACATTCCCGTTTCCTGTATCATAACAATCTACACTCTAACATTGGTATAGTCATTTGTAAAGTGCCTTTTTATTTCATTGATAGAATATTTTCTTCAAATAACAATGTATTTCTACATCTTTTTCTCCAAATTAATTTATTTTCTTTGTTTTGTTATTGCAGCATTTTCTCATGCAACTATGCCTTCTCAAACATAATAATGAAATAATACTTTGAATAAAATGTTCAAGAAATATTATATATAAAAAGATCTGATGATGTTTACAATCTGGGTTCCTAATTTAGTGATGGAATGATCCTTTTTTAGCAGATGACCTTTTCAGATCTCATTTGGTTCTTCATAAATATAATTTTGTTAGTTAGTTACAATCATCTTAGTTTTGTCAAGCAATCACTAAAACACAATTTTTACCTTTTATGAAAGGGGATGCATTTGTCGGGGGATTTTTGTCACAGTTGGTTCAAGAGAAGCCTATTGAAGAATGTGTACGAGCTGGCTGCTATGCGGCAAATGTAATCATCCAAAGGTCCGGCTGCACATACCCAGAGAAGCCTGATTTCAAGTAGGCTTATATCATACTAGCCCAGTGCCTTATGCTATTTTCTCATAAATGGTCAGAGTTATTTTATCCCGGCCGATTCTGGTCTTGATTATGGTTGCCTGCATTATCATCTCCCGAACCCATATATGTGGTATAGGAGATTTTTTGTTTTCATGAAATTAAGTTGTACTTTATTCAAGTTTTGAGAGGCATGAATAACTATTTGGACTTTTGGAGAAAGATTGTGGTCTGAATGTGGAAACTGTTTTCGGTGATTTGATCTGGAAACAAAGATGAGATAATTGTTAGCCATGGGAGTAAATAATTTTCTTTGTCAAACACGGTCTTGTGATGGCATTCATAATGATCTTGTTTAAGGGAAATTCATTTTTCATATTGCCATGAATGAACCACAAATATATATATATATATATATATATATATATATATGTTTGGCAAAACACCATTAACTCAAGTAAAAGTTAACTCTTTAAATTAAGAACTAATGTGAATTTAAAATCAGACTTTCAATAGGTCAACTAATGACATTGGAATTTTGACACATTTATTATAGAACCCGGATACATGAGCTGATTCAATGAGATGTATCTACACTCCGGTAATATTTCATATATTGTAAGATTCTATGCATAATGGTTTTTCTTACTCCTACTTTTATATTTTGAGAGAGGGAATTTCATTATCTATATATTTTTTAGGTGTTGGTAGTGCATGGTTTTTGGCCTTCTTGATCCAACTGCACTGCTCTTGGCTCCTAGCAAAGCAAAGAAACTCTATTTCTTTATTCAATTTCTTTTATTATCGCCCATCTCTCTCGTGAGACTGCATTTTGTGAATCACCTGTTGGGGGTGTAAAATGAATCTAAGTTATTTGAGATTGGTTAGGTTTACGAGATAAATAAGTTAAATTTGAAAATATTTTAAAACTCGTTAATTTATTAAGTTCGTTTTACGTTTAGCTTGAGCAATTAATAAGTGATTTAGTAGTATGTAAAAAATTTAAGTTGTTCGAACTCGACTGATAATAAATATGATTAGAACTTTGTTTGAGATTAGTTTACGAAAGTAATAAATTAGGTTCGATCATAATTTGAAATTTATTTATTATGAGTAAGTTTATGCTATTAATTAGGATTTATTAATATATTTTCATGTCTGGTCATCATATTTTTTTTTTACATTTATATTGGTGGTTTTAAAATGAATATAAAATAGAAGACAGGTTATTTAAATTAAATAGAACCAAGGGAGGAATTGGAGAAATAGAAATAAGAGAGACATGTTCAACAAAATTCATTGGGGAAAACTTAAGTTATTCAATATTCAAATCCTCCCAAAAGGAAAAAAAAAAAGGGGCATTCAAATCCACCATGAAATCAAAATTTAACAGATAAATTCTTGAACGATCATATCCAAAGTCTCCATTTCAATTCATCAATTATTAAATTTTGCAAATAGTAGCAAATCATGGTACACAACAATACATGATGTTGGTCACAATACTAGAGCTAAAGTGAAGTGAAAACGTGGAAGGAGTCAAATATATCGTATTTTCAAAAAATTCAAATAATACGAGAATTATTCATCCAATAAGAGAAGAAGTCTTTAAATTTGAAATTTAATATAATATTAAAAAGTTGAATAATAGAAATATTTTTACATCATATTTAAAGAGTTAAAATGCTATTAATCTAAATAGAAAACTACTAGGTTTTTTTACTAACTCAATTATGAAATTACCTATATTAATCTCAATAGTATGAGTAATGTTATTTTTTCTTATTACGAGATTTTATCAAATTTTTTTAACTGATAGGTAACCGTTTAAGTATTAATTAATACAATTTCTTAATACGTTCGAGTACTAGTTAATAAAATATTTTGATATTAAATAATAAAATATCTAAATGTTAGGTAATATAGGTACATATCAGCAAGTAAAAAAGATTTGATAAAATTTCATAGGTCAGTTTTTTGTTTTTTCTAAATTTTTGAATTGGCTTGGATCAAGAGCCCGTCACTTAGGTGCGTTTGGTTAGTATTTCAAAACCTGTTTCATGATTTTCGAAAATTCAATTCGTGTTTAGTTAGGATTTTTAAATATTGTGTTTCAAAAACTGATTTTGAAAATTCATCTTTCCCCTTTTTGAAAATTTTTAAAATCTTCCCTCCTCCATCTCTCTACCTTCTCTCAACATCACCCCGTCATCCTTCCATTGTTATTACTCGTTGATCTCTGTCTATAACCACCAAGTACAGTCATCGTTGCTTCATTGTTCCTGTTGTCGTTGGAGAGTGAAAGAAAAAGAGAGAGGAGGTGGCTGTCGGTGAAGCTTGGTGGTCACAGTGATAACTTTCAGTGGGTGTTAGTGGTGTATGCCGGTGAAATGGTGTGAAAGGTGGGTCATAGTGCTCTGTTGTGATGGAGGTGAGTGGTGGTTTTTGTGGATGCCTGATAGAGAGGAAGTGAGATAGGATTTTTTTGGACTGGGATTCAATATAGCACATAATTTGTGAGCTTATTTGACTTTAACCATAAAAGTTTTGAGTCTTGATGTCTTTCTTATATAAGGTTATATCGCGATAATTAACATGTGTTAATATTAATTTGTAAAAAATGTAAAGAAAGTTCTTTTTTTTTGAATTATATCCGAACACATTTTTATATTTTTTTATAAATTTATATTATCATATACAAATATATTTTTATAATTTTAAAAAAATTAATTACAAAATTCTAAAACAAATTTAAAAAAATATTTTATAAAAAACCATATTAGAATCACTGTCAAACGCAGCCTTTGGTTTTCCATCAAATGCATGCACATTTAATGGTGGAAGTTAATATAGATGTGTACGTGTATATAAATATACACACATATAATCCGAGAGCAGGAGGAAGGAGCAAGTCACCAGTTCCATAGTCTGCATGGCTGCCACGTGTTTCCAAATTCAAGGACGCGATCAAACTTCCACACGAACACACTCACACTACATCACATCTTTCGGCCCTTCTGCCAGGTGCACCTTGCTAGTTGCTACACAACTTTCTTCCCTTCTCACTTCTCAGCCGACCTCTCCACCTCCACCATCTTGCAAATCCCACCACCACCCCCAGCTCCAACCGCCACCTTTCTCTCTCGAACCAACATGACCATTTCTTTCCTTCTCCAACCCTTCCCTTCCCTCCTTCCACCCAAATCCACTACCCAAAACAACGAAAATATTCACTATAACGGCAGACTCTCAACTCGATTCCCACACTGCAAGAGTCTCAAAACCAATAACACTACCCAACCAGATACAGCTAAAACCACCACCACTCTCTCCAATGACTACAAGCTCTCATGGCAAGAGGAGCTTAAAACAGCATTCCCATCCGAACTATCCACTCAAAACTGGGAAATAATTGACAATATTGAAGATGATGATGATGAACACTTTCAGAAGTTGGTTGACAAGCGATGCATCGACAACATTAGAATGTTGATCGTGGACGCAGTGCAGCACGCAAAGGCCGGACATCCGGGAATGCCGCTGGGGATGGCCGAAGTGGGGTTCTTTCTTTACCGGCATGTCATGAGGTACAACCCTAGAAACCCTAAGTGGTTCAACAGGGACAGGTTTGTTTTGAGCGCAGGCCACGGTTGTCTTCTTCAATATGTTTGCCTTCATTTGGCTGGGTTTCAATCTGTTCAGGTGTGGATTCTTGCTTCATAATTATCACCAAAAAGTTTCTTCTTCTGAATTTGCTATTTCTTGCTAATTAAAACAACATTTGTCTGATTCTGAAAATTATTTATGTTTATATAGATACACGCACAAACACACACACACACACACATATATATATATATATATTTAAATTCATTAATTAAGTGCTTAGATGAAAAGGTTCTCTCACATAACCCAATATGTTTAAAGAAAATGTTATACTTCTCAAATATTTATAAAAAAAATTTACATTCGATCTAAACGTTATGACACAACAATATTTAACATTTGACAATGCATTTAGTCAATATATAATGAGACTCGTGTCATGACTACTACGGCATTTGAAATAAAATTTTAAAAAGCATAGTATTACATGTTTTGTAGTAGTATCAAAGTTGGTGTCTTCTATGCCAATCAAAAGAATGTCACCTTTGTTTCCCATGTGACGCCTCGAACATGTTGACCTATTAATAACTTGAAAGTTGAAAGGACCCAACCTTATGATCCAAAATGCTTTAGCTATTATTATTAGTAGTAGTGCTATAGTAATGCTTAAATGATAGGTTAATCAAAGGATTCTCATTCAATTGATGTGGGATATGACCATAATTATTTAGTGTTATGGCTAGTCCGATCCACATCCGATGTGGTGTGACCGTCCCTCAACTTGGCTTTTAAACAACAATTGTATCAGCCTTAGGTTTAATATATGTGTTTGCTGTGGAATATCAAAGTTGGAACTTAGAAGAATGAATGAGTTATTGGTTTTCCCCTAGTGGCTGTGCTTTGATGTGGACTGAAATAACAAATTCTGCTATTGGTAAGTCCACATTTTAGTTAATTTCAGTTTTGTAGTCTTGTTTAGCAAAGCTCCCATGAAGCATTAAGGACAAAACATTTTTTTTAATTGGACATTCAAGGGGTAGGGACATTATTATCTCTCTGCAACAAGACTAGACATATATGAGTCCACCGTCCATATGAAAGCCATATATGTATGTCAGTGTACTTTCATCATATGTAACCTTCATATGAACTGTTGGTCAGGATTACTGATTCAGGAATCATAGAATAATTACTCTATATCTTGTTACTAGTCATCCTCCATTTCCTATTTTTATTTTTAATTTTTCAAGAGGTTATTTTATTTGATACCCTTTTGGGATTTCTCCCAAGAATAGAATGTTTCCAAGATACCAAATTTCTTTAAGAAAACATATTAGAAAAATGGCACATTGTTAAGAATGTTACACAGACAAGAGCCAGCCACAAAAGTTCCATTTGGGGTTACTTTCTGTTCCTCGTATGAATAATGCTTAAGCCTCCCCAGAAAAAAAATGCTTCCATTGTATTTATCTTGCAGAAAGACTGTAGAATTGCTTGAATATATACTTTCGAACCTCTCACAAAGCAGCCTAGCTACTTATTTTTCTTCAAACCCTCACATTGCTCGACGAGAGAGTAATAAAAGTTGGTGCATGAACAGTGGCGGTTATTTCTAGTAAATTTGATGGGATCAACTTAAAGCTATATTGTGTCCGTTATAGGCTAAGATGCCAATTAGCAGAAATTTTGGCAATTAAGTGCATCGTATTAAATCAAACCATTGCAATCAGATAATATAGTGTTGCCACAGTGAAAGTTCAAATATGAATTTCTGTGGACAAACCAGCAAAATATAGAATAGACAATTAACAAATAATTAAACACAAAAGCAATTGGCACAAGGTACAAAGATTTACATGATTTGACCTTTGGCCTACGTCCATGGGCAAAGATGAGGAAGAAGATTTCACTATTTGCAAAAGCGAGTACAAAAGAGTGATTTCACTCTCTTACAAAATAAACAAATTATTTTCTCTATATAACTCTCAAAAATCTCTCACACTTAGTATGTAGATTGCACTCTTCACTTTGCTTTATATCGTTTACCAAGCACAAGCTTTTATAGCATTTCACCAGCCGCATTGATCAGACAAGGCGGAGAAGAAATTGGAGAAAAATTGCCACCCCCATAAATGCATTACAGCGCTTCGCCGTAATTGATTAAAATTGCACATATCCGGTAGATTTGTTCCCCGTTCTTTTTCACCTGGTTTCATGGGATATGTTTCTCCCACTTTTGCTTCTCTTCATGTGGGTTCTCACTAGCCCCACGTATAGACATAGTTTATGGGGTTTTCTGGTGAATTCAACATTGCTATGCAATTGGTAATTCCATCTCCTGTGCATTATGGTTTAGTTTACTGATATTTGTTGACAAGAGTGCTTTTGAGTCACTCCATTTCAAGAGTTCTTTTATCCAGATTGAAGACCTAAAACACTTATGCAGGCTTGGGAGTCGGACTCCTGGTCACCCGGAGAATGTGGTGACAGATGCAATTGAAGTCACAACAGGTACAAACTTGATCTATATTAGACCTTATCTAGAGGGAAATTTTGATAATTTTTTATTTTATTTTTTTTTTTTTGGGGGGGGGGGGGGGGCGGTTTACAAAAAATAAGAAAGATTAAGAAGCGAAGATCAACTGATAGAATGTGGACCAGAGCAGATGGAGGAGAAGGCACCCAATCTGTTGGCAAATTGCCTCTTCTGCATTATGATGCTACCCAATGGGATGTACTCTTAGCTGAATGCCTACAAGTTGAAAACTGAACTCTAATCAAAATCCAGCTTTAGTGAAAATATATCTGTTCTGATGACATGAATTTCCCAGGGAAATTCTTTGGTTGGCTTAACTATATTGAAGGTGGATTGGTTTAAGGTTGTTGGTGTGAAGCATCACAAAGCACAAGTACTCAACTCAATAAAGTCTTATCCTAACTTTTCAGGGTCGGCTACAGAGAAGAAGTATTATTGTGTCAATTTCTAATTGTGAAGTTAATCAATTGTATCCCTAGGACTCCAAGATTTCCCGGAAAGGGTATACCTTAGAATTTCCCCAAGGTGAAACAGTTGAGTGCAAAGTTCTCTTTGCATGTGTAGCATGATATGGCCCGGATGTTTCTCATGTTGTGAATACTAAGTTCCATTAGTTTTGGTAAATTTGATTTATTGGATCTTGCACTGTTAAGGCACTCAATAACTTCACATTTTTTTAATGTAAACACTAGGCCCACTTGGACAAGGTGTAGCCAATGCAGTTGGTCTTGCCCTAGCAGAAGCTCACTTGGCTGCTAGATTCAATAAACCTGATGCTGTTATTGTTGATCATAGGACGTAAGTGGACCAACTAGTCATTAATATAAAACAATATGTAAATAAAACTGTGGTTACTTATTAATTATCAATGCAGATATTGCATCATTGGCGATGGATGTGCCATGGAAGGCATATCACATGAAGCTGTATCTTTGGCTGCGCATTGGAAGCTCAACAAGCTTACTCTAATTTATGACGATAACCATAATACCATTGATGGTTCTTCCACTCTAGCATTTTCTGAAGATATATCTTCACGATTTCAGGCTCTTGGTTGGAATACAATCACGGTAGATGACATATACAGTGATATGGGATCATTTAAGAATGCACTTCTCTCTGCTTTTAGTGAGACAGAGAAACCAACTTTCATCAGGGTATGTGGAAATTGAATCTATTTTCTGTGGGTTGGACTCACCTTTAGTAGCTCATCTTTTACAATTTTTCTGGTTACTATACATTGAAAGGAATTGCTATCATTTAGAAAAAAATGCAATGTCTTCTGTCAATTGATGTGCTCTGATTGCTATTGCTTTCATTCAATTATAGCAATGATAATTTTTTGTTTCCAGGTGAAGACTTGTATAGGGAAATTATCAAAGAAGGAAGGAACATCAGAAGCTCATCATGGTACATTCGATGAGGATGATGTGAAGAAAATGAGACAAAATGTCCAGTGGACTGATCGAGAGCCATTCCATGTCATTCCTATGATCTACAGGTACGGTTACTACAATCAAAATTGATTTTTCTTTTTGAGCTTTAAAAGATGATATGGTGGCAAGACTTCTTTGTAAATCTTCTACAGGGAAATGCAAATTCAAGCAGACCATGGAGAACAATTGGAGAGGCAGTGGCACTCTAAACTATGTTATTTTCAAAGCAAGTACCCAGAGGAGGCTGTGGAATTCAAAATTCTCCTAAATGTTGGTCTAGCTCCTGGCTGGGAAAGCTCATTACCGGTAAATTGATTACAATTTACAAGAAAATTCATCTATATCCTTCAGATAGACAAGAAGAATATGTATACCGATCCAAGGTGAATAGAACGTGTACTTTCTTCAGAATAAACTTTAGGTGGCTTCTCAAGCAATTTCCAGTGGTCTGTAGATGACAAAGAAATCTGAAGCTTAAAAATGTAGTTATGATCAAATTGTAATATCCCTATTTCTTTTAAGGCTAATTTGAGTGTCATCACCTAAGGTAATGAACTTGATACAAAATCAAGAAATTCAGACAAATAATATTCATAATATATCATAGAATTAAATTTAATTATGCAAAATATCATAAAATTTGTTTCAAGTTCTGTCCTGAAATTGTTTCCAAATATTCCCTGAAACTTTTAAGGTTCCACTTTGGGATAAACTCTTTGATTGCAGAATTCAAGATCTCTGCCATTAAATTGACAAGAATGGAGGAATGTAACTAATACATATTACATTTGCCCTATAAATTGCTCTCCTCTAGTGATATGTTTGCAATCTCTCTCTCTCTCTCTCTCTCTCTCTCTCTCTCTCTCTCTCTCTCTCTCTCTTGTTTTGGAGACTAGGTATTATCTTCTTAAAGATTCTATGGAGAATGTCCAATCCCATTTCTATAACAACATTATGTTTCAATATTTACAGAAATGGTCTATATCTGATCCGGTGGATGCCACTAGAGGATACTCTGAGAAGTGCTTGAACCAGCTTGCCAAAGTACTTCCAGGATTGATTGGTGGAAGTGCAGATCTTGCAACCTCTAACAAAGCCTACCTCCACGGCTACGAGGACTTCCAGCAGCCCTGCTCACCATGGGGACGCAACATCCGTTATGGAGTTCGAGAGCATGCAATGGCTGGAATTTCAAATGGTATTGCATTGCATGGAAGTGGTTTAATACCATTTGCAGCCACTTTCCTCATTTTCTCAGACTACATGAAGAACTCAATACGACTTTCTGCTCTAAGCCATGCTGGGGTCATCTACATTATGACCCATGACTCAATTGGTCTAGGAGAAGATGGACCAACCCACCAACCTGTGGAGCAGCTTGCTGGCCTAAGAGCAGTGCCTCAGCTACTAGTTTTTCGACCTGGTGATGGCAATGAAACCGCGGGAGCCTACAAGGTGGCTGTTGCAAACAGAGATGTACCCAGTCTTATTGCATTATCAAGGCAAAAGCTAGCAGCTAATTTGGAAGGGACATCGGTGGATGCTGTTGAGAAGGGAGGGTACATTATAAGTGACAACTCCGGCAAACACTTGCCGGAGATAATAATGATTGGGACCGGATCAGAGCTATGCCTTTGTGAGGGGAGTGCCAATGTGCTAAGGAAAGACGGGAGGAGAGTGAGGGTGGTTTCGCTCATGTGTTGGAGGCTTTTCGACAGGCAGCCTAGGGAGTACAAGGAGCATGTATTGCCATCGAGTGTGTCGAAGCGCATGAGCGTGGAGGCGGGGTCGCCGATTGGTTGGAGGGAATATGTGGGAGGGGAAGGTCTGGTGTTCGGAGTTGAGGAGTTTGGGAGTAGTGGGGCTTATTTGGATACATTTAAGAAGTTTGGTTTTACAGAAGAGAATATAACTAGGATTGCTGAGTCATTGCTTAGCCAATAAAGATTGTCACCTAAGTGTAGTTGGAAATCTACTGCATATACCTGAGTGGAGATGTTTTTTTCAGCTCCAACTGTGATTATGGTCATGGTAAGGGTGCACTATGACACCCCACAAAATGAAGTGTCTTATTGAATTTTAAGTTGTTGTGAATTGGGATATTACTGATCTTATGATATTTGGATTCAAATCTTTTGTTATGTGATTCCAGGAAGTGGTAATTTTGAAGAGAGTAATGCTACATATAATGGATTTTTTCATTCTATATATATTCTCAGTCTTAGACACAAGGTGATGGGACTTATTATAATCCCGTCACTTTGTCTTCAAGAGTGAGAAAATTCGTTATGTTTAGAATTTTTTTTTTAAAACGTGCATATATATATATATATATATATATATATATATATATGAAGTTTACATTGTTGTGAATGGGAAGGAGCTGCATTAATATTCATGATTCACATGGGGATGTTTCTGTTTGAAAAATGGGTTTTGGAGCATTATAATTAGTTATTTTTGAGCTAATATTAAAGTGGGTCCTACACATTAATTTTAATGGGTTCACGTGGGGATGTGTTCTCCTCCATGAAGAGATTAAGATTATACATTGAGTTGCTCAAAACTATTAAGAAGTGAATGAAAAATTGCCTCCAAATATCACCACTTGAAAATGGTAACAAAAGCTGAAAGCTTGTGAAAAAACTTGTGTCTCACATAGGATGGGTACAAGGCTTTTAAAGAGTATATATACACTTATTTTGGAGGAGGGTTTGGGCCCTAAGGGGTACCCAAGTTTTGTGCATAGGGGAAGATCTAAGCAAATGCTTGGACCACCACTTGCACGCGCGTGCCATCGTCGGGCTAGGATGGGGCTTGGCTTGTCGTATATATATCTTTTTAGAGAAAATTAATTTAAATAATTTTTCATTAAACGCTGTGGTTTTGTTACTGTTAAAAACAAAATCCAAAACGACGTCGTTTTGCGATTGCGTTGGTTTGAATTTTGACTGAACAGTTGTCTTCTTCGTGGGCGACTGTGTCTGTTCACCATAAACAGACACAACAGAACCTTCGTGCCTGTACCAAATAGGCACAAAGAAGTTTATAAATAAACACACATTCATTGCATATAGATTCATTCAGAAATATACATTTTGTGCGTCAGTTTTGAGAGAGTTTCAAGACACTGTTGGTTCGTTGTGCACTAAAGTTTGAGTTCTTCATCTTCAACTGCGTTGGTCATTGTATCCTGGGAGACAGACAACCAAGAACTCGTAAGCACCATTGCGAGGACCATAATTCGTCTTAAAGATATTGTGTTAAACACAAGCCTCGATCCTCTTTTGCTTTTTCAGTTTCTGTAAGTATTTGCATATTTTATTTTTCTTATACTGCAATCTATGACTTTACAGTATTCTGTTCCTGTTTTTTTGAAAATTTATTATACTGTTTCCTTTTAAAATCATTTTTGTATTCTGTAAGTTTCTGTTTCTGTTTTCTGTAAAATTAAAAATAACAGATTCTATTTTCTTAAAACAGTTTCTAATTTTTCCTTTCATTTGATAAAATTGATTTAATAAATTCATATTAACAGTTTCCAAATTCTCCTGTAAAAAATGTCATTTTCTGGATGAGGTGAAGTTCCATGACATGAGTGATAATCAAAATAGCCCCTTAGGAAAACAACCATACTACTTTGATCAGATCAAACGAATAAGGGAAGAATATATGGAAACTCTCACAACCATTCCACTTATATGATTTCCAGTGAAACATAGAGGAAAACTCTAATGATTTTTCTTCAAAAGTGGATTGTGTTTTCAACCTATATCGTAAGGAATCAAGACAGTCCACAAAAAAAAAATTGTATTTCTTGATGAATGAAAACTTTTGACAAACTAAAAAAACAAAGGTTCTGTTTGGTTACACACTGAAAACATATTTCAAAAATCATCTTTTTCAAAAACCCGTTTGGTTATAGATTTCAAATTAAATTCCCATCTCACGTTTTCCGACTTCTGTCGGATTGTATCTCTGGAACAAATCCACCCATTCAAAAAACTTTTCATTCTGATCTCTCCCTCTCTCTCACCCATTATCCCTGTAGCTGAAGCCTTCACTGCGCCAAATCCACCTACAATCTTTTCATTATGATCTCTCCCTTTCTCTCACCCATTATCCCTGTAGCTGAAGCCCTCACTGCGCCGCTCTCTCTATCACCCACCCACACGAGGAAGCCTTCCATCTCTTTCTGACGTCCCTACCTTTGCCCCAGCGCCTCCACCACCTGGAGATGGTGCCGGTGGGAATCCCTCAGTCGACCCACAACAGACCACCCTGCTCGAGGTTGCGGCACGTATTACTGAGCAGCCAGTTGCACTCGCGGGTGCAGCGGGGGTACAAGTTCAAGCCTCCGATAGTTCTGAGGTCGGATCTGGTTCAGAGTCCAGCCAATCGACTGCATCTAAACGCCCGGCTTCGAGTGATCCGGCCCGTCGAGGCCGATCCAAGAAGACTCATCACTAGGGCCCGCTCCAAATGGGAGGCGGGGGTCCGACGCATCATCGGTGGCGGAGAAATGCGAGAATGGCAGAAGAGTTCGGCGATGCATCGGGGGGGGGCATTTATTTGATGCTTTAAGATTATTTTGCTCTGCGGATTGTAATCAAAACTATGTTAAATTTCTAGGTTTCTTTCCAGTTTCGTTAGCTAGGGATATTCTCCATTTACCTTCTAATTTACCTGTGCCTGATAGTTTTAATTGTTGTATTATGAAAAACTTTAATGAGGATGCCTCAGCAGGACCTGTTTGCAGGGCATTTGGAATTAGGCGGAAGACAGGACTCAAGCGGAAGCCCGAGGAATTTGCAATTATTATTATTATTATTTTGGAAATCAAGCTAAGTTGGGTTGAAATATATTTCGTTTGGCAAAATATCCCAAAAAAACAAGTGATGCAAAATGGATTTTAAGGAACAGTAATTAAGGAGCAGTATCAATGGTTATATTAGTTATAACTGTAATTTGGTTAACATATATAAATTTTGTCTGTTAGTTTATTTTAAAATAACTTGATGTATTTAAAATTGAAATCGTATAAATTAATATATCATATGTTGGAAAAAAAAAACCTAAAAATATGTTAGATTTATTTCACTCATAAATTAATTTTGAATAAATGGATTAAGAGTTAAGCTTGCGGTATTTAATATTTTATAAAATATTAAATTACTTATTTATTTATTAAATTAAATTAATAAAATTGATAATATGTGTGGACTTAATAAATTATAAGCTAGAGATTGGATAGAGGTAAATAATACTTCTTATTTTGGGTGTATATAAATTTAAAAATTTTTATATCCAAACGCATTTTCATAGTTTTTAACTCAGAATCTGAATTCTGATTAGTATAACCAAACGCATTTTCGAAGTTTTCAAAAATCAATTACAAAATTCTGAAACACATTTCAGAAAGATTTTTCAAAAAATCATATTTAAATCACTATCCAAACGTAACCAAACTATTTTAGTTCTCTCTTATTTTGATCTCACCATAAGTAAGTACTAGTGCAGTGATAAATATATTACATCCATTTTTTTCCTTTATTTTTATTTTTTTGGAAACTGGTGAGAACTCTCCTATCTAATAAGAAAGTAGTTCACCCCGATGACTAGAGCATCACATCAGAATAAATTTTCTTATATCCACGCAACACCAACTCTCCACATAAATAGGATAAATTTATGACGGGTAACCCTTCAAAAAAATACAAACTAGTAGATTTGGAATTAGTAATTTGGTGAAGCTAAATACTTATCACCTTAACTTCTAATATTTGAACTATCCTTACAGTTCCGTTTCTTGTCTATCCCTCTCAACACCCTGCGTAACTGTAACTGACATTAAATAATGACTTTATTTAATAAATGTTAATACACTACCTAATGAGACATAATGAAACTTAACTACATTATTAATGAAGTTTCATTCGTGGGTGGCATTAGGCCTGCGTAACTGTAACTACCTAATGAGTTAAACTCACAATTGACCCAAATTTAATGAATCAAATATGAGCGGATGAAATATAAGTCAAGTTGATCCAAATTCAACTCATTAACTTATATTTGATCTTCTTTTATTATATATTTTTATTTTATATCCCATCAAGTCTAATATTTTTTTTTAAAAAAAAGGGTTTTTTTTTTTAATATGTAGAAGGATCTCAATCCTAAAAATCATGTGAGTCAAGTTTTGATCCATGATTTTTACTTAGTTTTAGAATGTTTATTTCATGTCATTAAATCACTAATCCTTGACAAATAATATTCATACTCGATACGTTGAATCAAAGTAATGTATTTTTAGTTAAAGTAGCAGTTTAATTAAATTCTAAAAGAATATTAATATGGAGAATCAAGTTCAATAATCAACTTTGGTAGTTTCCTGTATAGGTTTGAAGAAGACTTCCTTTTGTGAAACATTTGTTATTATATGTGTGCCTGTGTACATATATGTTTGTATATATATTGAATAGAAGTCTAATTTTATCAATAAGGCCAATAAAGACTCCAAATATTTTTTAGTTCTATTAAAAGAGCTTTATTCCCTAGTTTTTTGTACTGCATAATTTATATTTTATAAATTCTATTAGAATTACTCAATTATCGGATTATATAAAAATTCTATTATTAGAATTTTATTCAACAGATACATCTCTCATATTTAAATACTATTATAATTTTATATTACAAAAATATATATTTGTATATATGAAACAAAGCATTAAAAATATTTATATATATTATATACTTATTAGTGTTTTATTATACATTTTAATATTAAATAATTTGTTTTAATTTTTTTTTATAAAAAAATCTCATTTAGAGTGGTCGCTTTAGGCCTCCAACTGTCTTGAGCCGGCCCTAACCCTTCACTGCCACAATCTTCTCGCCTTACCGAACTCTGCCGTCCACAACTTTCACTGCCATCAACACAACCAACAAGCACTTCCATCATGTGTTTAAGAAACATAGAGAAGGAGAGCGATTGAGATGAGATCGTGAGAGATGGAGATAGGGTGCCAACTATTACTCAACCCATCAATTACCCATTTAAAACTCATTTTCAACCTATTTTTTACTCATATAAATTATTAATTTTCTCATCCAACCTATATTTAGTCCATATTTTAAATGAATTATTTAAAACCCATTAATTATTGGACAGATTTGAACAGGTTTGTGAATTTGGGTAAAATTTGTCACCTTAAATGGCATTAATCCCTCCATGCGGCACCATAGTGACCAAAAAAAAAAAAAACATTCTTAATTGCATTATTCAATATCTTTTATTTTTAGAAAGTCAAGAAACATTCAAACATGATCCTAACCTCAAGTTCTTCAAACCTGGCCATAAGTTTCTCTCCGTGTTTTCCTGCAATCCGTTTCTAAAATAGGCCTAACCCATTTTCAATTTTTTATTTATTTAAATTTACCATATATTATGCCATTCTATATGTAGAAGAAGCACCTCTAGGTTTATCCTCCATATATTTAGAATATTTCCACAGAAGAGGAGAAGTGATTAAGAGAGCGCAAAGAGAAAATGGCTGCCAAGAAGTTCATTGCCACGCTGCTGATGACTGCAATGGTGATAATGGCATGCGCTGAGATAGGGGAAGCTATATCGGATTGTGCAAAGGATTGCATGCCTACATGTATGAAGGTGGATGGGGCATCCATTAGTGCATGTGAGGAAGGCTGCGAGAATTACTGCAACCAAATTGGTGGAGGCCACCATGATGCTAAGGTCTGATCAAAGCAACACTATTTGTGAGGCCTCAGTTTTAGGTCTCTTCATTTTCTGTGTTAATAAGTTGTGTACCCAACACATGGATTGTATCATCATCACTCATATCCCCATAATTAATTCATATTGGTGATGCTTTATTATGATCTACAAGAGAACCCTATTTTCATTCTTTTATTCTCTCTCTCTCTCTCTCTCTCTCTCTCTCTCTCTCTCTCTCTCTCTCTTTTTCTTTTTTGGGGTTGTTGCTACTTGCTAGCATTGGAGGTGTTTCTTAAGGATAAGTCATATGAGACCACGGCCTTATTAGGGCAGACAATCAGCCCGTCTCACTCGCCTCTAATGTGAAGAGTTTGGAAAGAAAATAAATAGAATTGGATGGGATGGGAACAAAAATGTGAGAAGATATTAAAACTTAGTACAGGTTTAAGACGGAAATGGAGAAAAGTATTCATGTCTTGCCTGATTTTATATTTAAATTATATAAATATTTTTTAATATTTTCATATTTCATTAAATACTCCTATATATATAAATCTAAATATGTATATATGTATAATATGTGCACATATATATTATGTATATATTATTTTTATATAGATATATGAACTTGTATTTTTAATAATAATAATTTATTAGTTTTAATTTTTAAAAATTAAAAAAGCAATTTTTAGACATGGGTAGAGAGGGTGGGGGTGGGGACATAATAAATAAGACGGGACGAGAACGGAAATAAGAAAGCTATTTTTTAAGGGGACAAGGATGGGAACGGCTCTAAACACGTCTAGTTGCCATTTTTATGCACAAGAAAAATATTATCCTCAGCATATTGCCTGCGTTTCGAGCTCATTTACATGTAAATCTTTTTAAAACTTCCTCTAGTATTCTCCTTTTTTTCCCCCTCCTGTTTCCTATGGTGATGGGCGACTAAAAAGAGATAAATTCCCCCTCCTATTTCCTATGATTTTTTGTAGGTACCTACTTATAATAATATATCAAAAATTGAAAAAATTGAGTTTGACTTAGAAATGAAAACTATAGAGTTGTAAAACTTAAAGAACAAACCAAACTAAAATAAGAATTTTTAACTAAAATTATAATCAAAACAAAATTTTACTAGAATAGCAAAAATGCAATTTTGAATATGGCTAAACAATAGAATTTGGCTGAAAGATCACCCATAGGTGTTTTGATATATATTTGAAAATGTCTAACCAGATTGCGAATGGATTGCACTATAGCATCCCACCTGTTGGCTATGAAGCATTTCTGCACCACAAGTAACTTGCTACTAGACTAATCATTTAGGGTTAACTACAACATATTTAAGAGATGCAAAAACAAAAATAAAAAGAATTCATACGAAGCAATTAGGACATACCCAAATTTGTCCTATATCAGACTCTTTTATTTAAAAAAATTCGTTTTCGAGTTAACTACGTATGGTTGACCTTGTACTTGTTTATAAAGTGTTAATAATGATTGAATCTGGTTAGTATCAATTGTGGTCTCAAGAATTTCTTCTTCTGCCACAACTTTTATAAACTCTATAATTGTAAGTTTTTGCTTTGAGATTAATAGCAATAATTGAATAAAATATGAAACTTGTTCTCATTGGATCAAACTCTTCAATTTTAGCCCCTTTGTAATCATCTTGTTATTCTTTATGTTCATTTTCTATATCATCGAATCGTCTCTATATCCCACAATAGTGAGAGCCTCGTACACTACAATTGTCTTTTTTTTAACATAAATTTTATTTGAATGGAATTACTTAATTTCAAAATTCCTAAGTTGTTACAAATGTGGCACATTTAATAAGAGTAAAACTACATAAACATTAGTTAATGGTAATTAATACAATTTTAGTTCCACATTAATGATAATAATAACAACAATAAATTTAAGGGTAAATTATATTGAGATTTCTTAAAATTACAAAGACTTCTTCCAAAATTTTTAAAATTACATTATCCTCCTCTACTTTTACTGATAAACTACACATACGTCCCCATTCGTCCATTTTTCTAAAAATGACAAAAGTGTCCCTCTTTTTTTTTGCGTTTGTTCAATTTTGTCCATTTTTGTAACATTTTTATTTTCAAACAAATATTGATTAAAACATTCTTGATAAAAAAATAAAAATATAAGTTATTTACTTTAAATTTATTTTTAAAAAAAGTTAGTAAAAATTGAAAAAAATAAAAGGGGTATTTTTGTTATTTTGAAAAAAAAAATTGGACACAAGGAGAGGTATACATAGTTTGTTAGTAAAAGTAAGAGAGAACAATATAATTTCATAAATCTCAAAAGCAATCTTTGTAATTATTAAAAAATTTCAGGAGAGGTTAGTATACCTTAATTTAAATTTATGATGATAATAATAGTAATAGTAATAGTAAGACGATAAATGATGATGATATAAAATTCATAAAATCTTTGAACTCATGGCCAAGCCACTCCAAAATGTTTAAAATATTTTAATTTACTCAATAAAATTGCAACATGTTAGAATTAGTGATAAATGGCCCTTTCTTTATCAGGCTAATTTATATGTAAGATTCACAAGCCAATTTCTCTGGTGCTTTTTTGGCTTTTTGGAAGGTTTGCATTTTAATTTTTTTTTTTACTACAATGATGAAAATGCAAAATTTTATTTAGGTGTATGTGCGTGCGTATGTATTAAATCTCAAACTTAAAATCATATTTATAAAAAAAAAAAAATACAAATTTTATCATCTTAAATAAGACCCGATCTCGAATAGCGACATTCCTATCCCCTATTCCGAGCCGATTTGTGTCATTCTCAATGAATTCTGACTTGGACTCCTGGTATCAGCCCATATTTGTTCAAGTCTTCCAATTAAATGTGATAAAAGTCAATGCAATATACTTAACTCGGATAAGGTTTTCTGTTACGTTTTTTATTCACAATTGTTTTTTAAAGGTATATTGGATATATGCTATATCATTGACATCCCTCCAACATCATAATGAAAAAAATGAAGAAAACTTTAAAAAAGAAAAGATCCTGGTCCCATTTGACCAGTTGACCCAAGTTTGTTTTATATATATATATATATATAGAGAGAGAGAGAGAGAGAGAGAGAGAGAGAGAGAGAGAGAGAGAGAGAGAGAGAGAGAGAGAGAGAGAGAGAAATTTATTCATGAGTTTAAACCAACATTTTTAAGTTTTAATCATTCCTTCTCCTTCTTTTAAGAATAATGAGAAAGTAATATTATTGAGTTGCTCTCCAACTATTATTCATTTTTGAGGAGTCCAGTTATTCTCCAAATCTTGTCCATCATATTCTTCCAAACCTCTAATATATTTTGTTGTCATCTATATAATTAAGTAGATTCAATTTTTTTAAAAATTTCTAAAACATGACCATTGTTGTTGTGCACCATTGTTTTCATTTAATTGTCCATTTAGAGCATAGCAACACATTATACCTCAAAAAAGAAATTATTTTTATATCGAGTGCTTAGAGTATTTTCAATCTGCAATCTTCAAGTTCATCTTTATTTTAATATTTTTTTCAAATTTGAAGATGGTGTGTCCTATGTTTTTATATTTTTACTTTAATTATACCAATTTTTAAATTACTATTCATTCTTCAAATTTCACATTTTTTACATTTTTTTTAATAAATGTTAAAAGTTTTATTGTTATTGAAATCTTTAATGTTGGTGATAGATTGGTAATTTTTTTACAATATACAAAATTAATAATTAAAATAGAAAAAATTATTAAAAAATTAATTTTAATTTTTAAATATTTATTCAAATAATATAAAAACAATTAGTTATTAGTTTAGAATATTCTAAAAAATTAGTAGATGAATAGTGAATGAATATTGGATGAATAATGATTTAAAAAAATAAATAGTAATTTGAAGATCAAAATTGAAAATACTATTTATATTGGAGACTGGTTTTGCTATCCCACCTTTAAATTTGAAGATTTGAAGGTGGGTTAGAGATGCTTGTGAAAGCTATTTTGCAATGGCATCGCAGGTTCTTGTCCGATGAGATGAAAAATTATTTCCGTCTTTAGAAATTAATCACACTAAACTATACTTGTATGCTTGACATGAACAGTAGAGTCAAGCGGAGTCAAAGGCCAAGTCTCAGCCAACTAAGGGAGACAGCCATGCCAATCCAAGCAGATCGCAAACGAAATAGCAGCCTCTTGAACGAATTGTTTGAGATCCAAATCATGGAGCTGTAAGAGGGCCTTTTTAATGCAATGTTGGCCGAGACCAGAATTGACAATGTTTTAATTTTTTTGGTCTTTCGATAACATTCATGCTGAAATTTGTCGGTTGGTGTCTGGTGCACTGAAGAAGTTCAGTATGTTTTTCTCTCACATGATATGAGATTTATAGTAAAATCTATTCTGTCAGACTCATCTTATGTAAACGAGTAATCAACTAAACCTTTCTAATATATCAGAAATGAGCTTTTTTTCTACAAAAGGGCATGGAATCAAATTTCTCTTGAATTTGAGCATACAAAAGTTACTTTCATGAGAGAGATGGTCTCATATGTTATTCTCAAAGCAGAAATATGATTTGACAGAGCTTTTTTATTTTCATTTTTAAGCCTAAAATTGACAAATTGTGACTTAAAATGAGACAAAAGGGAGAGCCTCCATCTGCGTACTTCATGTTGTCCTTGACGTAGAGACATAGTGTTAAGAGAATTGCTTAGGGACTCAAATTGGGGAAAAAGATATGTTACCCACTAAAACTTTGGTTGACTTTTGATTACTTTAAACATAGTAGGAACATTACAATACAATTAGATGTTACACACCAAAGGTATTGTTTGAGTACTTGTCATTAGATACATGAACTTCTTATTTTCATCCATCGGCTAGAGTTAAAATATTTAATTATTGGTATATATATATATTAATTTACCTAAATATGTATATATGTGTTGGGTCTTAAACCTACTGGATTTATGAAAATATAAAATTTTGTCATCTTGAATAAGACTTCGTTAATCACTTCGAATTATTATGCGATGATATAAAACAACATACTAGATCCGATGAGAATAAAAAAATTATTAAATGAGACGATCATTTCACGTGATTATCCAATGTGATAAGGCTTTCTCACACATTTTATTATATTTTTGAATTTATAAAAATGATATTTATTGTAAATTTAAAAAGTAATAAATCAAATTCAATAATTTTATGAAACGACGGTCCACGGAATAACTGAGAATGGAATTTTAGAAGCGGAAGTTATTAGATAATTATTCTTCGAGGTGGGCCCCTTTAAAACACTTTACAATATCCGGAAATCCTCATGCGTAGTAGATAACATTGCGCGGTACTGCTTCGATACACCTTAGATGTCCCTTTCCGCTGAATGGATCCCCTGGGGGCTAACGTGCTCCGTTGTAACACACTCCGTTGTAACACAAAACGCGGTAACCCTAGGCTTCGACTGTAACCAGCTCCCCAATTGAAAGTCGTACGGCAAGGGAACAAGTTGCTCAAACTGTGCGCTATATCGTATCGGAGTACGTTAATGAAATCCCTTGAGAATAATCTATCTTGCGCAGGTTTGATGTCGCTCAAAACCTTAACATATAACTATACGACTCCCTCTGTTCCTCTCCCTCTCCATCTCCATCTCTCTCTCTCTAACTGGAGGCTTTTGGAGGCAAATCCTACGCAGTCTTCAGGTTCTACTGTTTGGATTTCTCTTCAATCTATGCTTGCATATATTACTTTTTCTTGATTTCAGAAGTTAATGTAGTTTGAGTCACACCAAACTTATCATCAATTTCGTCACCGTATTCAACCTAGGGTTTGAAGAGCAATATATTGTCAAATCCCTTTATTGTAACTAAAAGTAATGATATTATAGGTTGAGTATAGTAGGTTTGTTCATCGTTTTGGTGTGTTATGGTTTTGAATCTTGGTTGTAATGAGGGATGTGGAGATACCTAATTGGCTCAAAGGGTTGCCATTGGCGCCTGAATTTCGCCCAACTGACACTGAATTCTCAGACCCAATTGCTTATATATCGAAAATTGAGAAAGAAGCTAGTGCTTTTGGTATATGTAAGGTTATTCCGCCATTGCCAAAACCTTCAAAAAAATATGTTCTTGCTAACTTAAACAAGTCACTTGCAAAGTGCCCAGAGTTGGGTTCGGATGTAAACTTGTCAGATGTTAATTCTTCTTCAAGAGTGGATAACGGGGATAAGGGAAATGATGGGGAGGTTCGGGCAGTCTTTACGACCAGGCACCAAGAATTGGGTCAGAGTGCAAAAAGAACTAAGGGGTTGGTTCAGCCCCAGCCACCGGCTGCTCACATGCAAGTATGGCAAAGTGGGGAAATTTATTCTTTGGAGCAGTTTGAATCTAAGTCAAAGACTTTTGCTCGGAGCCATTTGGGCAATGTTAAGGAGGTTTCTCCATTAGTTATAGAGGCATTGTTTTGGAAAGCAGCTTCCGAGAAGCCTATATATGTGGAGTATGCGAATGATGTGCCTGGCTCTGGGTTTGGAGAACCAGAGGGACAATTTCGATATTTTCATAGATGTAGGAGGAAGAGAACATTCGATAGAAACAATCGAGGAATCTCTACTAGTATGAAACATAGAGTACATAGTATGAGTAATAGTGTTGAAAATAAGGATGCCACCAAGAGTAGTCCTAATTATTCTGTACAGACATCCAAGGGTTATACTTGTTCGCCGACTATGTCATCAGATCAACAATCATCACGATTTTCGACGCAGAAGAGTTCAAATGCTGGTAATGAGATGGAAGGTACTGCTGGTTGGAAGCTTTCAAACAGTCCTTGGAATTTACAAGTAATTGCACGCTCACCTGGTTCACTTACGCGTTTCATGCCGGATGATATTCCCGGTGTTACTTCCCCCATGATCTATATTGGTATGTTGTTCAGCTGGTTTGCTTGGCATGTTGAAGATCATGAGCTTCACAGCTTGAATTTCCTTCATACTGGTTCTCCAAAGACTTGGTATGCAGTCCCGGGAGATTTTGCATTCGCTTTTGAGGAAGTCATCCGAACTCAAGCTTATGGAGCAAACATTGATCGCTTAGGTATTTATAATGCTTACTGTTGAATATTTTGATCAACATTTTGAGCACTGAAAATGGTTTTTTTTTTTTTAAAGCTAAAGATGGAAAAAGAACTCACATATTTCTATGGAAACTTGAAGAAAGGCCTTTTATTGCATCTTCATTTCCCATATAAGTATCTCCCATATGAGAATGAGATTGCTTGCTGAGAGTGTTTCTTGATGCCTAATGGAGAAACTCTAACAATGAAGCCTTAAATTTTATTAATTGTATGACGATGGAAAAGAATTACTGCTTTTACGGTAACAGGGTAGCCTTGTTACCACTGACATGACCCCCAGTTGGAATAGCCGGATGTCCACACGCTTCATAAAAAGTGTGCTAAGACATTTCTTTTCTTCATGTGATATGATCACAAGGACATGCCACAAACCTGGGTGGCTTTTGTTAGTTGTTGGACAATGAACCACTGTAGAAACAGTGGTTCCTTTTGATTTCAAAATTTGAAGCCTTCCAAGTTCATTTTCTCTTATATGTAGTTTTCTTTTCTTGATATTGTAAATATTTTCAGTGCACATATTCATCTGGTATGGAAAATATATCTATTTCTGTTCTGTAAACGATAAAGGAATTTATTTTGTGAGTGATGCATATCTCTCACTTGTTTTCATTTACCAAGGAATGCCCCCCCCACCCCCCAAAAAAAAAAAAAAATGTCTGATGCATTAATGAACATGTGGGTGTCTATAGTGCTTTGCATGGGGCTGATAAATAATTGAACAGATCATATATTATTTCTTTCAGCATCCCATTCTCAGTCATTCACTCGGTTCCTAGAAGAGGACAAGCCCCTTTCATGTAAAAAATAAAATATCACTAAAAAATCCAAGAAAAGGGTCCATTGCATTCACATACTATGTATACTAAAGAGAAAACTATTCAAGCTATGTCCTCATTTTTTTTGATTAGTTTTCAAGCTATGTCCTCATATCTCCCAAAGAAGGAACAAAGGAATCTGTCTCAACAACTAATCTCCCCGTGATCCAAACAAAGGAAGCTTAACATTGGATGCTTTACTTTCAAAACGGCAATCTCATTCCTTCAAAAAAGTGCTTATTGTGCTCCCACGTGATCTACAGACAACAAAAAGAAGGAAAAACTAGGAGAGTGAGATTGAAAATATAAATTTTTAAGAAAAATTAATTATAGGAAAGATTTAACTATATAAATATATATTTTAATAAGTAAAGTATTGTATTGAATAAAGGCGCTTGAGGGAGGCGAACCTGTATACAAAAGGAGGCGGCACAAAAATTAACGCATAAAACATCCCAAAAACTCTACAAAAGAATTTACTTACACAATATAGGACTTTACAACCCAAAAGTATGATATTTTTAAGAAACTATGTTTTAATCCATGAGGGGAGACCTCTTGTTTAAAAAATTTTCCTATTTTGCTCTGTCCGTAAACACCACAAAAGATAAAACGGGGCCATCATCTACACTTTCTGAACACGGCTCCCTCTCCAACAAGTAAGGAAGTCATTCAAGCTAGATGGCATGATTCATGTACAGTCGAACAAAGAAAAGAGAAGTCACCAACAATCTCGAGCTACTTTGCAATGGAGAAAAAGGTACCTAATCGTTTCTTCATCACTCTGACACATGCAACATCTGCTAACCATGCTGAAGCCCCTTTTCTTCAAATTTTCCATGATCAAAACTGTTTCCCATGAAAGCAACCATGCAAAAAAGCCACCTTAACTGTAATGCAAGAACATCAAATCATCTTCCAAGAAAATTCCCTGCTACGGCTCCCCGTCAACTTCTATTTCACATGGAATTTCCATGACCTACTTGAGGTCCATCTAACCGAATTTTCCCTATTCCTATCTAATACCGAGGATGGAGGATCTCTAACAAACTCATAACATCCTTTATTTCCCAATCTTGAACATTTCTTCTAAAAAAGGGCACCATACCAACTCCTCTTAAATCTAGGAACCATAATTCGTCACACAAGCATCCCTATCCGAAGCAATTTTGAGCGAATTAGGAAATCGATCCTTTATAGTTACATCCTTGCGCCATACATCTTTTCCAAACCTCACACTCCTTCCCTTCCCCCCACCTCAAAGAGAATACAACGAATAACATCCTCCAACCCTTGCCTTATATATTTCCACAAACTATAACCATAAAGGACCATCCACAGCTACCACAATTTGCTCCTACCCTAACGAATTGTGAATTGGGTCACACAATCCAAAATGTGAATTATTCGCAATTTGGAACTTAAGATTTAGCATTGCAATCTAAAATATCAAAAACTCAAAAAAGAAAAAAAAACAACAACAAAGAAGAAAATGCATACATATATTGTTGGAATTTTTATTTTATAATAGTTTGGAATCATTAGAAAATTTTCAATTTATATCCATAAATATATGAATATTTTATAAATATAATAAAAAGTATATCATGTTCCCAATAAACGTATTTCAAAGCGATTCGAAGAGGCGTATCCCTAATGTACCACGTTATATAACAAGTGACAATTTACGTTCCTTTTCCATGCATGATAACGATCCACGTTTTAGGTAACATTGGGACCGCCAACCTTTGTAGAAAATCACTTCCCATCTCCACAACCATATCTGCATGCTGTTACCCTCCTCCACTTCGCACCCCCTCCGTAGCAAATCTCCAAGGACATTTAATGATGAAGCCTTATTGAACACCTGTAACTCCTTAAGACCCAAACCCCCGACTTGAATAGGGGTCTTAAGTCTACCCCAACTCACAAGATGAATTTTCCTCCTCTCCTCTAAATTTTCCCACATAGAGCAGCCCCATTCTTGCTTTAAGGATAATTTTTTGCGTTTATTTTTCTTTGGGGTTGAAGAGGCAAGTCCCCCATGTATTTAGATTCTTTTATAGAATTTTTTGGGGATCTTAGGCTTTTAACTTTTGTATCCTTTTTTTTAATTATGGGTTCACTCCCTTTGGGCGCCTTACACACACACACACTTTTTGGTTACCTCCAGGTGAAATTGGATGCTTGAAGGGGAGAATGTGTTTTGCTGCCAGTGCCTGAAGGAGATTGAGATTGGGTGAGGTTTATGGGTCAACAACTATGCTTGGAAGTGGCCCCTTGGTTCTCGTTGGAGGAATAAAATAGCGATGGTTGTTGAGTCGGCATTGGGATGAAGAATGAGGTGATGCTTATGCATGGAAGGCGCATGAAGTTGCGGAGTGGACGGAATATGGGATATGGACACATGGCAGGTGCAGGGATCCCCCTTTATCCAATAACATGAGAAATTTGAATTTTAAAGGCCATCAGAGCTAGGAGGCAACACAAGGTTGGCTTAGAAGGGTCCAAAATTCTTTAAATGGGTTTAACTGGGATGGGCTGGAAGAGGTGTATTAAGACCATTCCGCCAACAATTAAGATAGCCTTAGGTTGTTAATGAAGCAGATCACGCCTTGGGTTGGGAAAAGCCCAAACGATTTGTGTGGCATGGTATAGTCACTAGGAGGAATGGGCCTAAGGATGGATGAGGGAGCCCAAACACCTTTGAGGATTGTAATGCTTATAACAGACTTAGCAAAAAAACCAAAAAAACAACAGACTATCCAGTGCTGAAGCCCAATTGGAGAAGCACTTCCAATCAAGGGCCCAAACCCATAACTAAACAGGCCTTACTCTTTGATTGGGCTCATCGCGAAGTAAAGGGACTTGAACTTGAGAAGAGGCAGAACACGTCAGGTGAGATAGTTTGCAAGATTTTGTTGCAAGAAGACACCTAGAAAAGCAGTGATAGAGAGATTGGTAGTACTTGGATTTTTTTTTTTTTATGATAGGTAATAGTCCTCGGAATGTTGCTGTGGAAAGGTTGGAGGTTAGAGTGACAAAAAGGGGGGAGTCTAGCTAGGCGGCAGAGGAGCGACAACACCATGTTTACTTGGCAGAATCAGTTGTGAGGAGGGCATTAACATGGATATGGGGAGGGAAGGTAACCGCAGGAGAGGAACAGAGGACAATGAGACAGATGAGGAGGTGATGAATGCCGGGATTGGAGATGCTGATTGTAAGATTAAGAGCAGGGATTCTGACTATGCATCAGTAAGATTTTGGCGATGGGCTGACCTCGGCAATGAAGGTGATAGGGTCTTAGGTGAGGGTTATGCAGGGAATGAAGATGAAATGTTCTGTACCCCATTGACAATGATACAGCCTACGGATTCAGAGGCAAGCTCACCTGACACAGGGGAGCGGGTTTCTGGGGCTTGGCTTTAGTTCTAGAAGATAGGCGGGGAGTGAGGTATGAGTTGCAGTCACAATAGGTGTTTGAGGTGTTGGATTGGTTCCTGAGGAAGGTCAAGGGAGTCAACAGATATTTGGGGCTTTCTTGCAAGGGGTATGAAGGCGACCCAATGAAGGAGTTTCTGGAGATAGAGAGGGATAGGAGGCAAGCCTTGTCAAACAGTAAAGGGTAGACGCGTGAAAAATCTGCGAGGGAGTTGAAGAATTTAACATATTCTGTGAACTATGAGGTGAAGAGACAGGCAGAGGGGGGTAGTGTAGGGGAAGTGGAGGCCCTGAAGCAATTAACCTGATGAATCTGTCATTATTTCACTGCAATGTGAGAGGGATGAACCACTTGGATAAACAATTAGTGGTTAAAGGTTTTCCGCGAGGGTGGGGACTTGAAGTGGTTTGCCTTGAGGAGACAAAGGTGGAGCAGGTTTCTTCAAATTGGGTGAGAAGTATTTGGGTGTTAGGGGTGCAGCGGAGGCATCCTAAATGTGTGGAACTCAAGAGTGATGTCATGTACTGATCATTGGATAGGCCAGTTTTTTGTTGCTTACATTTTTAAGATGCTGGAGTTTAATCTGTCATGGACTTTTACTGGCATCTATGGCCCTACTGGGGATGTTGAGGGGGTTTATTTGAGGGAGGCATTAGAGATAACCAGAGCGAGGAGTCTCAGCCTTCGGTGCCTTGGTAGGGACTTCAATGTGGTAAGACCCCTTTCGGGAAAATCAGGGGTTAGAAAGATGACTAGAGCTTGGAGTCTTTCTCTGATTTTATAGGGCAGATTTGGTGGATTTTACCTTTAGAGGGGGGTATATTTACGTGGTTGAGTGGGAGAGAGTTGCCTGTTATGTCTAGTCTAGATAGATTTTTGGTATCTTTAGAGTGGAGGAACCCTTCCCTGGAGTTTCCTAGGCTTGTCTTCTGTGGCCTCTATCAAATCATGTTCCTTTGCTGTTGGATTGTGTTCCTTTTTTTTTTTTTTGGGGGGGGGGGGGGGGGGAGTTCATATAGATTTCGAAGCATGTGGCTCAAGGAACCGGGGTTCAGAGATATGATTCAAGGTTGGTGGTAGGAGTATCAGGTTAGGCTGTGAAGTTGAAGCTTGTGAAAGAGGAATTTGAAAAGATGGAATAAGAAGGTGTACGGTAACATGAAAGTCAAAAAGGCTAGAAAATTGGAAGACATAAAGGAGGGATGCCAAGGAGCAGTTGAATCCTCTTTTGAATGAGGATTGGATTCTTAGGAAATTATTGAGAGGAGAGTAGGGTAGATTTTTCAAGGCAGAGGAAATAAGTTGGAGGCAAAAGTTTAGACCCTTGTCGTTAAAGGAAGGGGCCAGGATAACCCAGTTTTTTCACAGGGATAACCAATGCTCGTCGGAAAATAAATAACATAAGCTCAATGAATGTGGATGGACTCTGGTTGAAGAAGTGAGATGTGGTATTACTTCTTTCTATTTGCAGTGTATTCAGAACGGTGTGGGAAGAAATTTGTAGGGTTTAGAGTACGATTTTTTGCAGGTGGAGGAGAGATTGGAGTTAGAAAAACCTTTCTCTGAGAAATTGGTTGATGCATTGGAGTCTTGTGAGGGGGATAAAGCTCCGGGTTCAGACGGGTTCCCAATACCTTTTTTTTTCCAGCAGTTTTGGTTGGTAGTTTGAAGGGACATGATGGCTGTTTTTGTTCATTTTCTTGAGTATGGTATCTTTGAGAGGAGCCTCAATGCATCCTTCATTGCTTTTATTCTAAAGAAAGAGGGAGCAGAAAACATTCGAGACTTAAGACCTATTAGCTTGGTGGGTAGGGTTTACAAGTTGTTGGACAAAATTCTGGCTTCTAGAGTAAGGTGGGTGTTGACAAAAGTTATTTCAAACAGCCAAAATGCTTTTATTGGGGCTGTTAAATTTTGGATATGGTTTTGATAACCAATGAACGCATTGATGAGAGAAGGAATCGTCTTGAGAATGGGTTTGTATGCAAGTTAGACATTGAGAAAGCCTATGACTATGTTAAATTTTTGTTTATGCTTTGAAAGATGGGCTTTGGTGCTAAGTGGTCTGGATGGATGAAATGGTGTATTTCTTTGGTGTCTTTTTCAGTGTTAGTCAATGGATCTGTGACGAGTTTTTTTGGGAGCTCTACAGGTTTGAGACAAGGTGATCCCTTCTCTCCTTTCCTTTTTGATGTTGTCATATAGGCCTTGAGCAGGATGATATATAAAGCAGTTTTTTTTTTTTGGGGGGGGGGGGGGGGGGGGTCTTTGAGGGGCTTTGGTGCGGGGGATTGGACTCGGATCTAGATGCTCCAGTGGCAGATTCTTTTTCATTTTCTGGGGATGGGGCGGGTGTGGGCTCTCGGTTTAGAAGAAATTTCAAGATTGGGAATTGGGGGAACCTTTGGCTTTGTTGGAGTTCCTTGCTGAGTTCAGGCCAGTAGCGGGCAAGGAGGACAACATTATATGGAAGCTGGATAATACCAAGAACTTACTTATGAAGTCCTTCCACAAAGAGTTAATTGGGAGTGAGCATAGGGTGTTTTCCTGGAGAATTATTTGGGGCTCAAGGATCCTTTGAAGGTAGCTCTTTTGTTTTGGTTACCGGCTTGGGAAGCGGTCCTAACCTTGGAAAACTTAAAGAAGAGGGGTTATAGGTTGGTCAGTTGGTGCTTCATGTGCAAGATGGAGGAAGAGACGACCGATCACATGCTAGGGAAATTGTGGTGTCTTCTGTTCTCGCTTTTTGGTTGCTCGTGGATTATGCCCCATTTGATTTGAAAGTGTTGTTGGGTTGGCAAGGGGGTCGAGTTGGTCGGCACAAGAGGGCATAGAACTTAGTCCCCTTTGTCTTTTGTGGTGCTTGTGGAGAGAGTGGAATAGAAGAGTTTTTGAAGGTGCGGAAATCTCCCCTTTTAGATTTAAAGATAATTTTTTGAAGTTGTTATATTCTTGGTTTTTGGAATCATACCCTGTTTGTATGGTTTCTTTTGCTGATGTTGTGGAAGGATTGAGGTTGTAATTTTGTCCTTTTTCCTCTTCTGTATGTGAGATTTCACCCCTTGGCGGTTTTTTATTTTATTTTATAGAATCATGTTACTTACCAAAACAATATATATAATTTTACTCATAAAAAAAATCATTAGGATGTGTGATTTATGTGTGAGATAGTCCATTTTGGATTTTTAATAAAAGGATCCATGACTGGCCCAGGCATACTAACAATGGCAATTTTTTTGAATAGTTACTTTAAAGATATATTTTTAAACAAGCACGTCAAGGGGGCATAACCCATGTACAAAAGAATGGAGAGCTATTTATACTCCTCAATACAATTAAGCGCTCCCAAAAAAATCTGAAGAAGAATATATTCTTCTAATCAAAAACAAAAAGTGTCAAATCCTTTTTCTTCAGATTGTGTACTGGCATCTTAACGTCCTCAAAGGTGCGGCGATTGTGCTCCAACTAAATGCTCCATGTAACACAAAGGGGGCCTGCCTTCCAAGCCAAATTGACTCGCTTTGAAGGACAACATGGTGCCCAGCTTGCCAATAGCTCCTTGACTGATATCGGCATAGCCCAACAAACATCAAACACCACCCAAAGTAGCGACCACACCTCCTTATAAATCATACAATGAAGAAGGAGGTGAAATGATATTGAGCCCCTTCAATCTTTTTGCAAAATTGTTCTTAGTTCACAGATAGTCCCCCCCACACCCACCCTATTCAAACAAGTTCTCTTAATAAATAACATTCCTTTGGTACACTGATAAAAAAAAAAAAAAAAAAAACCATTCATCTGGTAAATATTATCAATTATGCCCTAACCTCCCTGATAAAAAAGTAACAACTTTTTAATCACCAAGCGTTAACTCGAGTGATATATCCTTCACCTCCCAAAAGAGAGATTAATAGTTCAAGTCCCAAATGGGACAGAATGGGTGTGTCTGTTATATATACACACACAACTTTTTCTGTACCCCTTTTCACTTTGCTGCCTTAATTGGATAAACTTCTCTTATTATTTTTGATTGGTAAGACATGAACATGCACTTTGTTTTAAATGACATTTGAAGCCCTCAACCTCTTCTTTGGAAGATGGATGAGGTATCACTTAGCATTTGGTATTAGCTTCTTCCATTGTGATTTTCCTCACACTTGCCATCATAATAACTTGACTTTTTACATAATTTCAAATTTATAAATCTAATTTTCAAACACATTTTGTGGACATGAAGAGAAACTTTCGGAAAAGAAAATATTCCTAAAAGTCAAAACTAATACTAAATTGTGCGGATTCAAGTTAATACTCAAAATTCTCTTGCTGTGTGACTTCGGATCTCATTTTTCTCAAAAAGTTTAAGAAAGTTGAGCAAGAGAGGCATTGTATAAAAAGCACTTGCTGTGTGACCTCTCTTTGTTGGACGACTTCTAAGTTTAAAAGAATTTATCACAGTTATGAGAAGTTCTTTGAAAAGACCCTATAGAGACATCTATAGGCTGCTATGATATATCAAGAAACAAACAGTTCCATTATTGGTGTGAGCTAAAACAAGAGAATCATGAACATTCCAACTAATCTTCGTTGATATAGAGGATGATTGCCCAGATTGGAGACAAATCATTTGAGGTTTTGAAGGAGGGGGATGGGTCGGCTGAGCTTTTTCAGCTCATAGAACGGGGTCCAAGTGTAGTCAGAAAGTTATGGGTGCTCCGTTGGGAGTTGGAGTGGGTTTGCAATACCCTGGAGGCTCATGCAATGGACAACAGAAGAGTTGTGTTTCCTATGGGGCTGCATGGAAAACATAGAAGTTTAATACTGTGGAAGGGTTCAAATTATCGAGGAAACTTCATTCGACTGGAGGGAAGATCGTCGAAAGGAATAAGGTCTCTAATTCTGCCGGAAGACACTGAGAAAGGAGGATGGTCAGTTCATGCTCAGGCTTTCAGGAAATTAGGCCTATCCATGCCAAGAAGTCCCAAGAAGAATCAGGGGTCTTATTTGGATGTCAGCAGAATAGGTGAATGGCCCTCGGAGCCCATTCTAGTGGAAGCAAAGCTTGATGATGAGTCGGAAGATGTTGAGGTGCACCTGGGCTCTTGTGGTAGCCGTCTGAATTATCTCCGACGATGTCTCATTGGCCGAATCGGCGATCTTGATACTCCAGTCCCTGACAAGACGAAGCTAATGAGGTGGGCTCTCAAACACTGGGGGATACAAGCCGGGCTGAATGTGCTTGATATGAATGGTGCTTGGTTTCTCTTCGAGCTTCCATCGGAAGAAGAGGCTAGACGGATTCTGCACAGTTGTTCATGGACCTTTGAGGGGCTGGCAGTGACTCTCAAGCCGTGGTCCCCGTCAGGGTGTTGCTCGGAGACGTCGGACACTGGATTAAGGTGGATTCGGATAATGGGTCTTCCTGCTTTTCTGTGGAGCAGGGAGCTGTTTCAGGTGTTGGGGGACCGGTGCGGCCAATTTGTTACAGTGGACCGGGATACGTCTGAGCGCCGACATTTGAGGTGGGCCAGGATTCAGGTCCGAGGTCGCTCGGAGAATATCCCTGCGTCTTTCACCATTAAGTGCGGGCGATGGAATTTCTCTCTTTCGGTCTGGTCGGAAAGTGGCCCGATCTGTGTCGATGATGTTTCGCGGTTGTCGGAGGATGCAGTGGCACACCGGGACGATAGGGAAAGAGTGAGGGCAGGCAACGCGCCGGGAGTGCGACTGAGGTCTCAAAATCAGGCTGACAGGGCAGGGATGGCAGAGAGGACGGAGCAATGCCCTGCAACACGCAACTGTTTTTCAGATTTCAAATTCTCTTCGAAGGATGATCAGACGGCTGGTATAGGTAGGAACATTCCAGATCATGTGAGACCATGGGGTTATAATGGTGGGTTCTATACCGAGCAGGCGTTCCGTGTTGGGCCGCATGGAATGGGCCTATTTCAACAACATGGTGGATCTCACAGTGGACAGTCAAACCGTGTTGGGCCACAGGGCTTGGGCCTACCTAAAAACAACGGAGGAAATTCAGGGAGAACGGGCCTCTTGCTCAGGTATGGGAGGAATCCAAAGACAGGTCGTTTTAAGGAAAAGAAACATTGGGCCCAATTGAGAGAAGTTCACATGGGATGGGGAGGGGCGGCCCAATCTGATAAGTCTCAACCCACTTCGGGTAGTCTTGCTCTGGAGCCCAGGTCGGGGCGCTACCTACGTCCGGACTTAATACAGTCTTCACTTTACAAAGCCAAGTCACTGGCTGTTCGTGAGAGAAGCAGTAACGGGGTCTGTAAGATTGTCTCTGAAGCAGCAACCGACGACGACAGAGCAGGGGTGAAAGGAAAATCCAAGGAGAACGATAATCCGGCAGGGTACTCAGGTATTTCTACAGAGGGGCAAGACTCCGATTACAGCAGTTTGGTGGATGAAGGGGAATTTCTACAGTATTTGGAGAACAGTATTTACAAGGAGATCTCTCACTCGGATACCATCGCAGAGAGTTCCATTGTGGCAGAAGTTGAGTTGGCCACCACTCAAGACATGTTTAATAGTCCAATTGATCAGGAGGGAGATTTAGTGTTGCGGCAGCAGGAAATTGTTCAGGGGGGGGACTTGGTCTTGAGGCAGCAGGAAAGTGATCAGGGGGGGGACATGGTGTTGCGTCATCAGGACTTTGATGGTCAGTTGGAAATCTGTAACCCATTGGCAGTTGTTATGCCGGCAGATTACACAAACCGTCTGTCTCAGAATGGAGCGGAGTACACTACGGATATTCTATGCCATCAGCAGAAATTATCGGATGGTTGGGTGCTAAGGAAATTGGGGAAGGTTAGCAAGTTGCTAGGGGTTCCTTGTGTAGGTTTTGAAGATCAACTCATGGCATTATTCAGAGATATTGTAATGAGCAATGCTAGACCCTGCTCAAGTAATGTTCTGGAAAAAAATAGGGTGGAGAAATCAGTGAAAAGGCTGTAGAGAGTTATGAAAGAGTTGTCTTGTACGGTTAATTATGGGGGAAATAAATCGGCGGGGGCCTTGGTAGAAGGCAATGATAGAATCTAACATTCTTTTTTATGAATCTAAAACTATTGTCTTGGAATGTGAGGGGATTAAATGACCCGGATAAACGTACAGTTATCAAAGGTTTAGTGAGGGAATGGAAGCCCTCGGTAATCAGCCTTCAGGAAATCAAAGTGGAAAGCATATCGAGGAGTCTTGTCCGTTCCATTTGGGGCTCTAGGTGGGTTAAGTGGGTTGCTTTGAATGCTCGGGGAACTGCCGGAGGCATTTTGGTGGCATGGGATTCCAGAGTGGTTACTTGTATAGATCACAGAGTGGGTGATTTCTCTATTTCTTGTAAATTTAGCTCGGCCCCCAATTCTTTGGTTTGGGGATTTTGTGGAGTGTATGGGCCTATTATTGATGGGGATAGAAGTAGATTCTGGGAGGAGGTGCAGGCTATGCTCCTCTCGTGGCCCGTCCCATGGTGTCTAGGGGGGGATTTTAATGTTGTTAGAAGTCCGGATGAGAGGGTCGATGATGGGAGGTTGACCTCGGCTATGCGGATCTTCAATGAGTTTATAAACTCTCAGAGTCTTGTGGATTTGCCATTGGAGGGAGGAAGATTTACCTGGTTTAGAGGAGATAATCAGCTAGCTAGGTCTCGTTTGGATAGATTCCTTGTGTCGCCCCAGTGGGAGGATCACTTCCCCGGTCTCTCCCAGTAGTGTCTCCCGCGGCCTTGTTCTGACCATCATCCGATCATGCTGTCTTGTGGGGGCTTTTGCGTGGGCAAAAGCCCTTTTAGATTTGAGAACATGTGGCTTGAAAGTGATGGGTTTGTGGAGCTGGTGAGAAATTGGTGGGAGTCTTATGATGTGTCTGGGTCCCCGAGTTACTGCATTGCCCGAAAGCTAAAGCTTCTCAAGGAAGACCTCAAAAAATGGAATAGAGAGGTCTTTGGTCTTATCCAAGTTAGAAAGCAGAATATTTTAAATAATCTGCTGGATTTGGACAAGGAAGAGCAGATGGGTTCCATTTCAGCTGCCCAAAGGGTGGAGAGAGAAGGCCTAAAGGGGCAAATTGGTCAGATCCTCAAGATGGAGGAAATCTCTTGGAGGCAGAAATCTCGGGCTGTCTGGCTTAAAGAGGGTGACCGTAACACAAAGTTCTTTCACAGGGTGGCCTCCTCTCATTATAGGAAGAACAGAATTTCCTCTATTGTTATTGACGATTGTGTTCTGACAGAGGAGGAGCCAATCAGAAGGGGTATAGTTGATTTCTTCTCTACTCTTTACTCAGAGCCTTGAGGTTGGAGACCTGGAGTGGAGGGTATCATTTTGAACAGACTGAACGGGGAAGAAGCCACTAGTTTGGAGTCCCCTTTCTTGGCGGAGGAAGTGGAGAGCGCCTTGGAGGCGTGTAACGGGGATAAAGCTCCAGGCCCGGACGGGTTTACTATGGCCTTTGTTAAAAAGTGCTGGTCTGTGCTGAAGGTTGACGTGATGGCAGTGTTTGAGAGTTTCCATAGAGAGGGGGGCTTTGAAAGAAGCCTCAATGCTTCCTTCATTGCCCTCATCCCTAAGAAGGAGGGCGCGACTTGCATTAAGGACTTTCGTCCCATTAGCTTGGTAAGCTATGTTTATAAGCTCATTGCTAAGGTTCTTTCCTTAAGATTGAAGAAGGTTATGGGCAGTATTATCTCGCCTAGCCAAAACGCTTTTGTGGAGGGGAGACAAATTTTGGATGCAGCTCTCATTGCTAATGAATGTATTGACACTAGACTTAAGCAAAAGAGGAAAGGGCTGGTCTGCAAGTTGGATATTGAGAAGGCTTTCGATCATGTTAACTGGAGATTCTTGTTGGGTATGTTGGCCAAGATGGGTTTTGGGGACATGTGGAGGAGGTGGATCCTAACGTGTATCTCCACTGTTTCATTCTCGGTCCTCGTCAACGGATCCCCCGCATGCTTTTTTCGTTCATCTAGAGGGTTGAGGCAAGGGGATCCCATATCCCCCCTTCTTTTTGTGATCGCTAAGGAGGCTTTGAGCCGCTTCATGTGCAGGGCTGAGGAGGTTGGCCTTATCAAAGGCTTTCAGGGGGGGCTATGCAGGAGAGATGGCATTGTGGTCTCTCATCTTTTGTTTGCCGATGATACCATTATCTTTTGTGATCCCACAGTTCGCCAGCTCCGTTTTATCCGATGCATTCTTGTGTGTTTTGAAGCAGTTTCAGGGCTTAAGATCAACTTGGCTAAGAGCTGCATTTATCCGGTTGGGGCTTTACAGGGGTTGGATCTTCTGGCCAGCACCTTAGGCTGCAAAGTGGGATGCTTTCCCTCTTCTTACCTAGGTCTTCCTTTGGGAGCTAGTGCGAGATCAGTTGGGATATGGGATCCGGTGGTGGAGAGGTTTCATAGTAAACTCTCAGGATGGAAAGGTCAGCTTCTCTCTCAAGGAGGCAGGCTCACTCTTTTGAAAAGCTCTTTGGCCAATCTTCCCACTTATTTCATGTCTCTTTTCCCGATCCCGAAGACAGTGAGCAGTAGATTGGAGAAAATTCAAAGAGACTTTCTTTGGGGTCATGAGGGTGATTGTAGGAAAATTCACTTGGTGACGTGGGATAAAATTAAGAAGCCTCAGTCTCTAGGGGGCTTAGGGGTGAAAGACTTGAAAATCTTCAATACAGCTCTCCTAGGGAAATGGTTATGGAAGTTTGGTGATAGTGATAAGGATTTATGGAAGGCGATGATTGTGGCTAAGTATGGGAGAGAGTCTGGGGGCTGGTGTTCGGGAAGGGTTGAAGGGCCGATGGGTTGTGGGCTTTGGGGTTACATCAGAAGAGTTTGGAATCCTTTTAAGGATCGATGTAGGTTTGTCATTGGGAAGGGGGACAGGGTGAATTTTTGGGACGATATGTGGAATGGGGATACATCTTTGAAGATGAAATTCCCAAGGCTCTACAGTTTGGCTACAAATAAGTCGGCTCAAGTTAGTGAGTATGTTGTTCGCACTGGGAATAGGCTTGTTTGGTCTCCTTCTTTTAGAAGGGATATTTTTGATTGGGAGCTTGAGGAAGTGGGCTCTTTTCTTAGCCATATCAATAATTTCCGGGTAGTGGAAGAAAGAGAAGATAAATGGGTATGGAGGCCGGATAAGCCATCTTTCTCGGTGAGCTCCTTTTATAAGAGTTTGTTCCCTTCTGAAAACACTCTCTTTCCCTGGAAGCTCTCTTGGCATTCAAAGGCCCCCCCAAAGCCTCCTTCTTCGCCTGGGAAGCTTCTTGGAAGGCCATTTTAACCGCGGAAAATATGATGAGGAGGGGTTTCTTGATGGTTAGTAGATGTTATTTTTGCAAGAATGATGAAGAAAAAGTGGATCACACCCTCATTCACTGTTCGGTTCCTTGGAGCTGCTGGAACCTTGTTCTCACCATTTTTGGTGTCACGTGGGTCATGCCACATTCTGTCAAAGATCTTCTTTTAGCTTGGGAAGGGTGCATCCTTCCGAAAGATATTAAGAGAATTTGGAGATTATCCCCTATTTTCCTTTTGTGGTGCTTGTGGAAAGAAAGAAACAATCGCGTCTTTGAGGATCGGGAACTCGCTACTCCATTCCTTAAAGATGCTTTTTTGCGTTTACTATTTTTTTGGGCCAAAGAGGCTTTTCCTGTAAATGTTACTTCTTTTGTTGACTTTTTAGGATCTTTAAGGCCGTTGTAATCCTTCTTGGGTTTCTGCCCTTTTGCCCTTTTTGGGCTTTTAATATATATATCCTCTTTACTTATCAAAAAAAATAAAAATAAACACAAGGTATTTCAAATTCTATTGCTAAAGTGCAAATGTTTCAGTGATTCCCCCATATCACGTGATATATCATCCTTCTTAATATATTAAACTTGCCTTAGTTTTCCTCATTGCCTTAAGTTTCTCCAACTTTTTTTTAAAGATCTAGTTTACGAGGTGAGATGGGTTCTCAACTACTTGATTACCTCTTAGACTATCCCTTATTAGTGATGCCAAGGTTTCAAGCATAGTTACCACAATTCGCTCACCCTTGAGCAAATTGCAAATTGCGAATTGGGATCGCGCAATCCAAAACATGGATCATTAGTGATTTGGAATGCAAGATTTAGCGTTCTAATTTAAAATATTAAAGTCACAAAAAAATCATACAACAAATAAGAAAATACATACACACATCGTTGGAATTTTATTGTATAACAGCTTAGATTCGTTGAAATTTTTTTGGTATATATATATATATATATACACATTATTACAAATACAATCAAAAAACATATCACGTTCCAACTAAATGTATTTTGTTCCAATGAAGCGATCCAAAAAAGTCTACTCTTAATGTACCATGTTCTATAACAAGTAACAAATTTAGGTTCCTGTTCCCGTTCCATGTACCATAACGATCCAGGTTCGAGGTAACGTTGGTTTCAAGTGTTCTTTGTCAAAAACGTGCTATACGTGGGCCCACAAAACAGTACTTGATATAAATTGCAATGTACTACATTGTGCAGCCAGTCCTTTGCATTCAAATGGGTATATGGTTTTTTATTTTTTATTTTTAGAGGTAACTAATATCTGCCTTGAGATTTTTGACAATTGCAGGGACTTTGCCTAAAGTTTCCAAAATTGGCCTACTAACCTCTCTGGTTTGATTGTCTATAGAGGTTCAAAATCAACATCAAGTGGGATATTATTGTGTGCGGTTCATCGTTTAGTTGCTTAGCTTAAGAGATTGATCAACCTTTATATAATATTAAGATGAACTCCAGAAATTCCAGTGGACAAAGTCAATGTTTAATTATTTGTATAGATGCTTAACAATTATGAAGATATTTTGCTTTTCCTTTTCTTTTAAAAAATGATTGTTAAGTGATTTTCCCCCCTTTTTGGGCTTGTATAAAATTAAGTTTTGTTTACTTTTTTTTTTTGTGACAAGTAAGACACAAAAACCTGTATCCCAATTGGAATTGGGTGGCAGGGGATAACACACAAGTTAATAGCAGGAGATACACGTCTACAAGGTAGTCATGCTTGTGTCAGTCTCATGGTGGTCACCAACTTTTATTTGACATTCCTAGACGTGTTTGACACTTCTGCAATAAATTTCATTTTGGACACTTGACCAGTACTTATCAAACACCCTTCAGCAATTGAATTGTTTAACACAAAGACTTCTTAATAGGAGCCATGTTCAACACTGGCAGAAGGGGGAAAAAAGAGGATGAATTACCTTGAAGTGTACAGCCTTTTCATTAAAAATAAAAAAGAAAGGAAAAAGAAAGAAAATAAAAAGAACAAAATCTGACATGGTACACATCCAAAAGTCAAGCATGCAATGAACACTTTTTAATATAGGAAAAGAATGTAATTGTAAATAAAAGAATAATAAAAGTAACAATATACATAACGTAATTATCTATACAATATTTTATATATTTGTGGTGTTGTGTTCTCACTACGTTTGTGTCCAATTTTAATGTGCTATGCAGCACATCCGTGTTTTGTTGTTTCTATGTTCTTTGTCCGTGGTTTTGTTGTTTAGTTGTTAAGTAGGGATGACAATGGGTTGTGGTAGAGCTGAGGGGCCCCGCTAAGCCACTAAGTCAAATCTATATGCATATTTGATTTAAATGTAACAATACTATTTTTATTTAATAACGAGTATGCTAGTGAAAAAATGACCAAAATTAGTAACTATTTCATAATATGCAAGTTTAAAAAATACTTATAGATTAACATGTTCAACATATTTGGAAAAAGGAAAAAGTATTAATTTTGCTAAACGGGTCAAGGTCGGGGTGGGGGGAACCTTTCCCTTACCCTGACCGGAATATGGTCGGAATTTTAACCCTCAACCCTGACATTGATCCAACCCCGTTTAGAATCCCACCACACCCATTCCGTTAGTGGCGAGCAAAGCAGGTACCCATCAAGGCAGGGCATTTTGCCATCCTTAGTTCTAAGAGCACACTTAATGCACTCCTTATGTGTTCCATGCATGAGGCTATTCCTTTATATTGGTATTTTTTAATCAAAATTTTATCTTGTTTGCTTTATAAGATGGGCTCTAGTTTTAATGTATTGAGGCCATTATAATTTAATCCTATGAAGTACGAATTATATAATCGCGATGCTTTGAATGGTAGATTAATATACTTTCAAGAAAACTCATTTAATTTTCTTTTTTGGATACTTAACTTTTGAATTCATTTTTTGGATGCCATCCAAATGATTGATATTACTTTAAACCAAGTGTAAATGTTGTAATTGAGATTTTGAACTATAATTTTGTTTTCTCTTTTCTTCAATTGACAATGATGGGAATTGAACTCTTAACCCCAACCCTCCTCTAAATAACCTGATAGCATGTTACCACTGTATTACAATGACTTTCCTTGCCAGCATGTTACCTTTGTGCTACGGTGGCTTTGACATCTTTGTCTTCTCTTTTCAAGGCTTATTTTTCATAAATTTCTTCTAGTTCCTTTTCTTCTCTTTTAAATTCTAAAAAAAAAAAATTGGAGATCATCGAGCATGATCATGCAAATAAATTATAAAGTTGTAATAAATGGAAATTTTATTAAGGCTTAAGAAGTATCGTGAGTAATTTGATAATCATAGAAATTGTATAAGCAGTCATTTTTGGGATTTAAAAGATCATCTGGACTAGTTGATCATAAAGAAGGCACCAAATATCATTGTGAAGTTTGTTTTGCGAATAGATTTAATATTATCATTATTTTGTTTTCATAATTCAAATGATATGCTTGCATGTAGAAGGTGGGAGTAGAATATGGGGTTGCTTGATGAGCCTAAAACATCTTGAGATACTTTTTTGTCTCTACAGGGTTGATTATTTTATTCTAACCGTTGGGGTTGGATGAGTTGGGAAGAGGTTCGGGTAATATCCCAAGGTCCTAGAGCCACTTCCCACTTGCCTACTAAAAAAAAAAAATTTGGAACTTAAAAATAACTCCCATGATTTAAAATTCTCATAATAGTTTCTAATCAATTCTACTCCCTTATAGTTTTAAGTGGAGGTGTCAATCAGGCCGGCATGGGCACGTCACATTAACAAGCGACATTGTGGTCGGTGGGTCGTCCTAGGCACGGCACGGCACGGCATGGCATGGTGGGCCGCGCCTGGCCGGCCCTCTCAGGCACGGGTACGACACGACACGGCTGAATGCCCGGTACGGGCATGGCCCTGGCACGAGCACGGCCCAGCACGATGGCCCGTTGGCATGGCACGTTAGGCCCGGTTTATTTCATATTTTCTTGTCATTTATTATTATTATGTGAATATATTAAAGCAAAATATTATAATAATTTTGAAAAAAATACAAAGATAAACAAAATATTATAATAACAAATAATAAAGTGAATAATAGTAATATGAAACTAATAAATAACAAAGTAAAAAATATAAAAGTTAAACAAAATATTATAATTACAAATAATAAAATAAAAAATAGTGATATTATGTAATTAGAACAACAAAAAATATAACATTTTAAAAAATAATGATCCATATTAGTCATTAAAAGCAAATAAAAGCAAAAACAAAAGAGTGAAAAAAAAGAAAACTGAGTGGCCCACAGGCCGGCTTGGCACAGCACAGCCTGCCATGGGCCAGGCCAATGGGCCGGACTAGGCCGAGTGGTTTGGCACATGGGCCTGGCACGGCACGGCCTGTTGGCCAGAATGGGCTGGCTGAAACGGCCTGGCCCGGCCAGTTTGACACCTCTAGTTTTAAGATTTGACCAATTAATACGGTTGCTTGATGTACAATGTGAATTTTGTAGGATATTACTACTTCTGTGGCATTTTGTAACTCAGGTCCAGTTTTTTCTAATTTGCAGCTGCTCTCACGCTTTTGGGCGAGAAGACTACTCTTCTATCACCCGAAGAAGTTGTTGCATCAGGCATTCCATGTTGCAGGTGTCTTACTTCTTGTCTATCATATTTGGTTCCTCCTATCCTTGTTGGCACTTTTAGATAAATGGATTGGAGGAGAGATAAATTGCTGTAATTTGCAGTGTTTTAGTAGACTTGTGGAGTTAGGTTAATATTTGGTATATCATGCTTATTGTTTTGCTGAAGTTCTACTAATATCCATTCTGGTTTATTCTTTAGATTAATACAGAACCCTGGAGAATTTGTCGTGACTTTTCCAAGGGCTTACCACATAGGATTCAGCCATGGTAATTCCTTTACAATTTGTTCATTTAAGATTATTTTTTGGTCAGGCATGAGCTACATGATCATTGCATTTGTGTCTAAATTATAAATAATACTGAGTACTTATCCTCCCACTTGGCCTTTGCTGTCTTGAGTAATTAATGTTAATTGAAGGATGAACTTAGAATATATAAAGTTTTGATTGATTACATGGTAATATTGAATATCATTCTTTATTTATAAGATCATTAGAGGATTCAATCTTATAATGAGAAAGCATTTTTTTTTTTTGGACCTATACATGATCTGGAAATTGGCATACTTAACTGTAAAATGTTCAAAACTATTAGGTACTTAAACTAGTCAGTTGTCAACTCCTATGATCTAAGAAGTACGGATACGGATACGGACACGGGACATAGATACGACACGACATAGACACGCGGACACGGCATTTCTTAAAAAGTATGACATGAAAATGTGAGAGACACATTGAATATATGTATATATTTTTATATGACATATAATAAAAATCTAACATTATTTCAATGAAAATTATCATAAAAATACATAAATCACAAAAATATTATTAAGAAATTAAAATAGCAATGTTATTAAATAAAAGTTTAAGCACTTCTTCATTTAATCATCAACATTAATGATTCAAGTTCCAAAACAAATTTATTAACTATTACATAGAATATATATATATATATATATATGCATATATATAACAAAAAAAAACTAAGGAGAAAAGGAGGGAAAAATAAAAATAAAAAAAATGTCCAAAACATGTACTAACATGTCCTTACGTGTCCAAAAAAAAAAAGAAATACAAAATTTGGACAATTTTTTTTTTTTGCATGTCCAACACGTGTCCGGAAAGCGTTCGAGAGTGTCGGTGTTAGACACGTATACGACACAGACACGTGAGCCAAAATAAAGTGTCCGTACTTCATTGCCCGTGACAAGTAATTTGTGTCATTTGTAGTATAATGATCTAGTGCTAATAAGCGTGCTATTAGCATACACAATGTGGTTATCTAGTGCCTATGAGAACGCATTAAGCATGTGATTGTGTTATGTTCATTATAATATGCTGATGAAGACAAATAATATGAAAAATTTCTCCTTTTCATTGCTCTACTTCTAAAATTTGGAAGTCTGAAAACACCAAAGTCACTAGGTTCAAAGAGTACATAATCTTGAAGGCTGTTGCACATGAGAAAAAATGTAGAATACTTGAAAATATAATGTCAGTAGGAAGAATAGGGAATTTGCTGCCCATTGGTGAAAGGACTTGAATGGAGGGTGAATTTCTTTGTTACATCATATTCTTCAACTTCACTCCCTACTTAAAATATAAGTATTTTGTCCAAATATTTTCAAATTTTGAGTTAGAAAAGCTTATTAGAGCTAATTTAACCAGCAACTGCAGGTATTCATTTTTTTAGAAATTTCAGGATTCATTGTTTCAGTTATAACGTCAAGGGCCCTGTCATCAATTACTGTTCCAATGATCAATCCTTGGGGTTGGATGAGTTGGGAAGAGTCTCCAAGGTCCCAAGTTCAACTCTCACCCCAAGGGTCACTTAGCTATCCCATAAAAAAAAAAAAAAAACTATTGCAATTATCATCATAAACATTTCTGCATTGTTTCATGCTTCTGATTTTGTTCTGATCAGTCATTAATGTATGTGTTTGTGTTTATATATATAGATGCTACTTTATTTCTATGAATTGCTGGTGTTCTTTTTTTCCCCCTCTAATTTTACACTCTGTATAATATAAGGTATGTGGTCTTTATCATTAACTATTTTTTTTTTCTGATAATAGTCATTAGTAGACTTGCTTTTTTCTGCTTCTAAAATCTTTGTTTTTATGTAACTAGTACTCCATGTTTTTTCAATCTCGGCCGAGCCAATAGTGAGAGAAGTCTCCTTTAGTCCTTAATTTTACTCTTTTTCCTTCAATTCTGTATAGTGAATTCTTATGGCATTCATTCTTGCAATCTAGGTTTTAATTGTGGGGAAGCTGCTAACTTTGGAACTCCAAAGTGGCTTAAAGTAGCTAAGGATGCTGCAGTGCGTAGAGCTGCTATGAATTATCTTCCCATGCTTTCCCATCAGCAGCTGCTATACTTGTTGACCATGTCTTTTATTTCAAGGTTAGTTTATGATCTTTCTCCAAATTCTCCATGAAACCTAAGTTGTTGGATAAAATATTTTTTTAAAGTTAATCTTTAGGTTTTGCCTTGGAAACTTTCTCAATGAAACTTTTTAGCTTCATAGAGTCTTGATTCTCATGAGTGTGATCGGTATCAAATCTCTTATGTTCGGGGCCTTCTGGCCGAATGGCAGAAAGAGAACAAAAATTCTCATTTCATAAAGTTCATTATCCGGATTCATTCTTACAAGTGTAATCTGATGCAGTACAACCTTAGGAATCCGCACCTAAGGAAAATCTGCATCTAGAACCCTAGGCATCCACACCTAGGGGAAGAAATTATTGGCATCCACACCAATAAAATAGAGAAAAAAATACTAATCATTCATTATTATTTCATAGCCAAACATTAGTGTCCTTAAATAGGCTCTCACAAACAAATTCTAAAAACCAGATAATAAACATCTCCTTACAAATAACTCTGGGCTATATCCTGGGGCCCCATAATTTCTTCCCGGCTGAAAAAACTTTACTCCAACGAGTTTGAATGGCTGGCATGACCCAAAAGCAAAAAAACATCGACGGATGGATTCATGCTTTGTGAAGGCAATTTCAGAGAAGTTGTGGGGTATTTTGCAATTTCAGAAACTTAGGAGGGGTTTCCAAAAGTTTGGAGAAGTTTGGGGATTCTGAAGTTTTGAAAGCTCCATGGATATATTTTTTTGGTTTGGGTCAAATGGGTTGGCTTGAGTTTGGGATAAATGGCTAAGGTGGATTAGAATGGATTAGGTTTATTTGGGTCTGGTTATGAATTGATAAATTGGGCTGTTTTTTTTGGTCAAGTGGGCCTGGGTTTGTCATTGGGTTGAATCCGGGCTTGGAGTCGGAGTTGGATAAAAATGGAATGAATTGGGTTAAATAAAAAACGGGTCATGTAAAAAATTAATCGGGTTGAGGGTCATGGGTTGAGATCAGATCTGGGCATGCTCTTCTTCTTGATCAATCAGCTCTAGGGTCTAGTACTTGAACAGCCGACTACAGCAACATGGTGATAGCACAACAATATTGATGGCCTGCATAGTTGATGGTGATGGTGATGGTTGATGATGACTTTGATAATGATGGCGATGGACCTTAGTTCTTCGATGATGATGCAGCACAGCGACGACAGTGTAGTCTGTTGTGATAACAAGGATATTCAACCACAATCGGGGCTGTGTTGTGACGGCCAAAATGAGATCACTGGTGAAGACCGAATGAGTCATTTGATAATGGTGTTGGTGAATAGTGTTGCAGATCTTGATCCAGAAGTGGCAATCGATGGGGACAAGTCAATGACGATGTCGAATCTAATGCATATTCTGGTTCAAAATAAGATGGATAGGGCATGAACGGTAGCAATGTTTGGAAGATGAATGTGGATATGGCGACGATGAAGATGGATCGTTGCAGCTTATTGCAATCTGATTATCTTGGGTCTGCTGACGATGAAAAGCGTGGGTCTTTAAGGACTGATAGTTTTTTGTGATGAACAAGATGATTGGATTCTGTAACGATGGATAATGAACAGTCGTAGATAGTTGTTCGGAATGGTGGACGAATAACTGTTTTTTGTTTTTTTCAATCAATTATGAAAAGTAAATCGGAAGGGGCCGAAGTTCGCTCTTATACTAAGTTGATGCAGGATAACCTTAGGAATCTGTACCTAGAACCCTAGGCATCTGCACCCACTGGAAGAAATTATTGGCATCTGCACCAATAAAATAGAGAAAAAAAATACTAGTCATCCATTATTATTTCATAACCAAACATTAGATTCCTTAAATCGGCTCTTATAAACAAATACTAAAAACAAGATAAGGGAAACTAACAACAAATCTTAAAAATAGGTAAATAAGATAAGATAATAAACATCTACTAACAAATAACTTTGGGCAACATCCTGGTGCCCCATCATAATCTCCAAGCTTCCTAGTTATGAATATTGGCTTCGCACCACCCGGAGGTGGGGCCGAGCGGCAAAGATATTGAGGATAAAATCCAAACGTCTCAAGTTCGAGTCACCTCTGCACCGATCGTTGGCAGCTAGAACTTAAAGGGTGGGTCTGGCTGTCACGAGGAGGGAGACTTAGTCTAGTGCGCGTAAACTAATCCATGATACCCCCTTACCGATTTATCAAAAAAAGAATATTGGCTTAGCATTTCTCTATGTTATGCATTGGGCTAGTCTAGTGTATGAGGCTCTTACTATTGTTGGGTATGCGGATGGTTAGATGTACATAGACTTACCCTCACAAGTGGGAGAAAAGTGTACATCATTTCTATATATATTATTAAAATTGATTGAAAATTTTTTACACACACACACACATGCTATTGATGAAGGATATCAATGTTGGACAAGCTAAAAGTATTACTAAAAAATGATGTCCATAGTTTTGTGTCTATTAAAGTGATACAAGCCAGATCAACTTTCAGAATATTAATCAACAAAAAATGCACAGTAAAATAACCTCAATTGATAAATAAACTGAGATTTTGATTGGTAATAATTGAAGGGAAATACAATCTGAAATAAGAGATGGAGATGGGGTAAATGACCAGAGAGGAGTAGCTACTAGATAGCCTAGAATGTTCCCTCTGGGCGGCGCTTGTGTTTCTGATCAAAATCATTCACACTAACAAGCCAAATGCTTGATTGATGAGAGGAATTACTTTCTCTAATGGAGGCTTAAAGAAATCAACAATGGATGATTTTAACCTAAAGCTTTCCCTCTCCCTAGTCTTACAAGGGTTATATGATAGAAAATAACATTCAAAATTCAAACACAAAAAATAGCACACTTAACTACTCATTGAAACTCTCTTACTTAATGAATCTTTCTCCTCGGAACTCATTAATTGATGTTTTTCTTCCACTAACAATAATCTCCATAATTATTCAAACGAACCACTTACCCCATTCTTCTTTCTGCCCTATAGCATTATAGGCCATAGTATGGACTATGGTTCCTCATATGGCCACTGGATCTGTAGGCTGTAAACATCATCTTCAATATCTTCTTCACAGCTTTCGGCATGTCCTGCATCCGTGGGATTGGTACATTATTTTATATAAAACTAGTAAACTATCTCAATGGACCTAAATTTCTGGTCTGTCAAAAGACTTGAAATTGTTCTCTTGCTGCGTGTGAATTTCTTTTTGTAGTGCATGTCTCTCTGCACTAGGTATGGAGGTGCCTTAAAGTTCTTTAAAGATCTGCACAGATGATGTGTTTTATGATTTCTGAATATAATTTCTGTTACTTCTTTGTTACCAATGTTTCAGACTGAGCAGATGAAATTCAATATCAAATGGGATTTTAGATATTCAGAAAGTAATTCATTGGGTTTATTCATTCTTGCTCATGTGATACTAGAATTTCATTCTATTCTAGTGTGAGGTAATGTCAAATGGAGGGTACAGTCTGTTGTCCTATATAAAATGTAGGAGGTGTTGGTTTGAGCAATATGATTATTAGGAGTAATGCTCTTGTTGGGCACGTGGTTGTGAAAATCTTGTAGAGGATGATTCTCTGCTTTGTTAGTCATTTCAAGGAAATTGGCTTGCACCGGAATGGCTGGGACTTCAGTTTTAACCATGCAACCCTCTTTAAGTCTTTGGAAGTTCATGGGCAAGGCTTGCCTAGTTCTTCCAGCATATCAAATTCTTGGTTGGCAACAGTGATTCTTTTTATTCTTATTGTTCTTTTAGTTTTCTAGAAGAATCTTTGGTATGAATATACACCCTTCGAGTTGTTTTCTTTTTCTGTCTGTGTAGAAGCCTGTTCTCACAGATTATGCTGGAATCTTAGTTATTTGGTAATCTTAGTGACCATGATGTTGAGGATCTCTCCCCCTTTGCGTTGTTCTCAAGTGTTGTTACCTATCTCCAATTCCTTATTATGGTGGATGCTGCTGGATGCTCCTGGATGTCCACTTGTTGAATCTAGTGGCAAGTTCTTTCCAGTCCTACTTCCACTCCTTGATAATTGGCCCCGTCCCCTTTCCTTTTCTTCTAATTTGATCAGGAGCTTTAAAGTGCTGCCTAAGGTGAACACGGGTAAACACGTAGGACATGCTTCAAAGTAGGAGAATGATGTAGAGCGTAGTGGGAAAAGCAATCACGACCCTCTCATGAACCTGTTGATCTTCTCACAGAAAGATATTAGGAACAAAAGGCATCCAACACTAGTTGATTCTCACGAATACCAAGAGTTAAGCAAGAGAAAATAATTCTCAAGAGAATTTTATTATCACCAAAAAGATGTCACTATCATTACATATCATCATATTTATAAGGCTAAAACCCTAATGGCAAAAAATGCATAAAATAAAAGAAAATATATGAATTTGACAAAAAAATATGGCAAAATCCAAAACCTTCTAAAAACTGAAATACAACCAAAAATAAGAAGCTCGTGAAAACGGAAAGAAGATCCGAGCTTATTTGACCCATATTCGGCTAGAATCAAAAGTTACTAAAAATGATAAAATTATTAAAAACTAATGTTTGACCATTGTGCACAAAGTTATTGTTGTTTAAAGATGGAAGGTCAATTCTTGCTATTTTGCTCAACGACGATGCTCCAATGCCGCCAAGTATGCGTCTGCAATGCGTATTGCATCATCCTCCCCTGGTTGGAGAGAATTCTCCTTCGAATTCAAAGAGTTATCATCCGAGCTGTTGCCTCGATATGGAATAAGATGCTTGATGTACAAATATGACTTGGCAGTTTCAGACGATAGGTGTTGGGGTTAATTTTCTCTAGCACTTCCAAAGGACCAATTTCTCGTGCTGCCATCTTGTTATATTCCCCCACCAAAAAACGGTCCTTCAACAAAATAGTCTACACAAAGTCCCCAACATCAAACTCAACGCAATGGCGTTTTTTTATTAGCAGTACTTTTATATTTAGCAGTTGCCTTTACCAAATTACGCTCAGTGGACTTATGAATTTCCTAAATTTGAACAATCAAATCCTCTACCTTGTCATTGACTCGCTTAAACTTAGGAACATGAGTCAAATCAATATGATATTGAACATCCCATAGGGGTGGAAGTTTTGCCATTACTTTATCAGGAAACACGTCATCATGCTCATCAATCAACCCCTTCACTGATTCAAGAATTTTCCTATCTTCAATGCTCTCTTTTGCTATCAACATATATACTATTCCAGTATCAGACATCGCCTCAATGAATTAACTTCTGGACAAGAGGAAAGACCTATCTCCTACTGCCGGCTTTGGCAACTCCTCTCTTTTGGGTGTAAGTGTGATCTTACGATTGTTAAACATGAAACTGTAAGTGTTCTTCCTCCTATCATGAGATACGCGCCTATCAAATTGCCATGGTCTCTCCAATAAAACATGACAAGCATCCATGTGTACCACATCACACCAAATTTGATCCTTATAGTTTGAACCAATGGAAATAGGCACTAAACAACGTTTAGAGACAATTACCTCATTACCTTTCTTGAGCCATGACAACTTATAGGGGATGGGATGTTCATTTGTTAATCCCAACTTTTTGACAGCTTTCTCTGAGATCACATTCTCACAGCTTCCGGCAATAACGAATCGGCACACCTTCCCCCCTACCGTACAAGTGGACTGCAAGATGTTGTTGTGCCACCATCCATCCCCTTCCTCCTTATGCAATGCAAGACTGGCCCGTCTGACTACAAACAAAGGACCCTCGTCACCGCCGACTACTTTCTCTTGTGGACTATCATTGTCAATGGTATCAAAAATGGGATCTTGCTCAAAGTCATTAATTTGCTTTGGCAAAATCTCTTCACTATCCACAAACAGACCTTTCTCATATCGGTCGCCTTGTTGCAGTTTGCCATACGATGTCCAGGTTCTTCACACTTGAAACAACGCACTCCGTTGCCCGTAGCAGGAGCCTTAGTAGGTTAACCTCCAGTTCCTGTTGTCCTGCAACCCTTGGGTTGGAGTGCGTAATATGTGGATTACGATTATTACTGCTACGATCCACTCCTGCATTACCACCAACCCCAACACTCCACGTGGAACTGCTCAATCTTCGGCTAGTCTGTTTCTCTAACACAAGGGCCTGCTGGTGTGCATCAGAAACAGTAAAAATGTCAAATAGATTAAGGGTATCCTGAAATTGAGGCCGCAAACCCCCAATAGACCGAGATGTTAGTTGCTTTTTTGTTTCTGTCAGATCATTGCATGCCATTAATTGGTAGAACTCGGACGTATAATCATCCACAATCCTTGCTCTTTGTCGCAAATTCTGCAATCACTGATACAATGCATAGTTAAGGGGTAAGAAAGCACCTCGCATGTGCTTCTTCAACTTCTCCCATTAATTAATTTTGTTTTTCCCGAGCCATTTTGGTATGCTGCCACCGGGTTGCTGCCCTACCCCGGAACCTAGTAGCAACCAAAGACACCCGCTTATTTGTAGGCACCTCTTTAAAGTTCAGAATTTCCTCTATAGCAGTAACCCAATCAAAAAATTTCTCGGGCTGTAAACTATCTTGAAATTTTGGAATATCAATTCTTAATCTAGCCTCCCAACGTTGCGAGTCATCCTATTCTGTTCTGCCATGGGCCTCCTACCCCTAGGAATGGGTTCAACAAAAGCTTATAGATTGTCAAACTCATCCTCCAGGGCCTCCTCATCCCCCATTGAAAGTATAGATGGGAAACGGTTTCCACACCGATGGCCAGTCGTCAACGTTGCAATTTGGGCAGTCATAGCTTCCATCTGTTGCCGCTACGCTTCCACCTGTTGTCACAACTGGGTTACATCATCTCCCTCCAACACCTTGTTGAGAGGCGCGTTTTGAATACTGACACGTCTTCGTGGTGGTATGGCCTTGAACGAACGCAGCTCTGATACCAACTGATGCAGTGCATAGTGGGAAAACTAATTACGACTCTCTTGAACATGTTGATCTTTTCACAGAAAGATGTTAGGAACAAAAGGCATCCAACACTTGTTGATTCTCACAAATATCAAGAGTTAGGCGAGAGAAAATAATTCTCAAGAGAATTTATTATCATCAAAAAGCTGCTACTATCATTACATATCATCATATTTATAAGGCTACAACTCTAATGGCCAAAAAGGCATAAAAGAAAAGAAAATATATGAATTTGACCAAAAATATGGTAAAATTCAAAAATCTTATAAAAACTGAAATACAACAAAAAATAAGACGCTCGTAAAAATGGAAAGAAGATCCGAGCTTATTTGACACATATTCAGCTAGAATCAAAAGTTACTAAAAATGATAAAATGACTAAAAACTAATGTTGGACTCTTGTGCACAAAGTTATAACTGTTTAAAGATAGAAGGTCAATTCTTGCTATCTTGCTCCACGACTACGCTCCAATGCCACCGAATATGTGTCTGCAATGCATACTGCATTAGAGAACCAACCCAACTTTTTCCAATATTTGTATTTTATGTCAGAGGGATAATGGAAAAGAGAGCACACTTTTTTGAGCTCTGCCATCCGTTTCATTTTCTGGCAGAGGATGTTTTACTTAGCAGAGATAACTTTGTGGGCTTCAATTCACATTTCATCTTTATTTTTCTTGATTTCATTGGTTTTGGGGGAGGGGTAAAGATGGGTGTCTTTTGGCGATGTACTACCTTAGCACATCAATAGGTTAAGGCAAATAAAATAAATAAATAGCATTGTGCCATACTATCATTGTAGGGTTAATCCATATCAAAAGTGATTAGAGAACTCGTGCTTTCATGTGTTCTCTTCTTTAAATGAAAGATGACATGACCAAGACAAAACATTAAAATTCCCTATCACAACAACTTAACTAAGCAATCTATGTCCGCCATCTTAAATTTACTCTGGTTTTGTTTCATTGTTCCATTTCTTTCACTCTATTCTATATGCTCCTGCAGAATCGTAGTTCTTATTCCTTAATTATTATTTGTGTTTCCACATCGTTGTTGCAAATGGTCATTCCGGAGGAAAATTCCACACCTGTCATTTAAATATCCACAGGCCAGAAGTCTTTCTTGGTAAATTTTGGAATTTTACTTTTGGGATAATATCCAATTTCTCATTAAAAAACAAAATAAAATTTTGCAAGTTTATGATTAATCAGATTCCTCTAGTTTAGCCATTCTGCTACTTTGGTCTTCTATTTTTACATCACTTGTATGACTATATATATATAAAAAAGAATCATCATACTCGGGGATGGACATCTATCTGAGTAAGTCTGCAATGTTTTGTTAACAACTTTCTTTGTTTCTCTTTCACTCCTTAATTATCAACATATGCACACGCACATGCACACATACCAAACTGTTCCTCATTGTCCATTGTAAGAATCAGAAGATTTATTGTTAAAATAAAAATCATGCGTTTTGTTAAAATTTCTATTTGAACACTATGGCTTCAATTAGTGTGCGGACTGCTATTTATTTGCTGAATAGATAGATCGATCGAAAAAATCATGACTATACTTAATAGATCACTATGAAAAGCTCACACACAACGAAGCTTTTTTGTTGCTGTCGGAAAAAGAAGCCCCACCCCTATTAACATAGGAATTGGAAGTGGAATTGGCTCTTCTAATTCCAAGCTTGGTGTTTGGTTGTGCTGTTAGGACTAGAATTGCAAAACCATGCTCCTATTCTACAGAATTAAAAATGAACACAAGTTTTTTTTTTTCCCTGGTAAGTTAAAAATGAACACAAGTTATGCTATATCTATTCTTTTAGGGGGTGGGTCAAGAATTACAATTCTGGAGCTTTGGAGTAGCAAATTGTTTCAGCCTCAGAGAAACCCAATTTTTACATCATCCGCCCCCCACTGCGGGGGGAGGGACCTGTCTCTCTCATCAACGTCATAGGATGACAAGATTACTCAAGAAACTTCTCCCTCTTTCTATCTCTATTGACAATATCAATCTCATGTTCAGCTTATTCTTCAATTTGTCTTTCTAAGGTTTTTAAATAATCATTCTTTTTTCATTATCTACTTTAAGATTTTTTTTAAATGAATCAACTTGTGGCAGTTTATTTTCTTTATTTGATTAATGACAAAAAATTCAATATATAGGCATCAAAGGGGTGCACTCATTTAAAACCAACACTAGACAGCTATGCTCTTGTAATGTTTAAAAAAGAAATACAATTATCTATGGACAAGGCCGAGCCCTCTGATAACCAAAAATAAAGGGTGCTCAATACCAGTCTTTTTTATTTATATCGGGGATTCCACTCCTTTGAACAATCTGCAGTTCCTTGCATTGCAAATGATCTACCATATGCATAAAGAGGCTAACGATACACCTGCCTTCCTTTTTTCCTTATCTAACTTCCTCTACAATCGAATAAAACCTTTGAAGGGGAATGTGACGTTATGCAATGAACACTAGACAACCCAATTAAAAGTACCCAGACTGCAATAGTAACCCGGCATGGATCAACAAATGGTTAATTTTTTTTTTTCATTCTCTTTGCGTAGATAACAACAGTTCACAATGTTGTCACATTCTTCATAGGTTATATCTTTTTTCCTGTGTAGTTTTCTCTTTACTTCTCTCTCTCTCTCTCTCTCTCTCTCTCTCTCTCTTGTGTATTTATTGGATTCAATGTTTTAAATATTGTCCATATATCAATATCAATATATTGAAAAGAAAAAAAACAATATTTGAATTTCTCCTAAAAATTTAATGGCCAATATGAGCAACATGACGGGTATACTCTGGTTAAGAATATTGGTCATAAAGGTCAAAATGTCAATCTTTGCAACAAAAAAAAAAAAAATTAATTTGTTACTTCTTCAGTTATATAGCACAAGCATAAGGTGATATTATTATAGATATCACTGTTATCTCGTTTGGTCAACCTATTTTGATCAGAATTTTTTAATTTTTTAAAAAACAAGGTTTCTTTCTTCTTCTTTGTTTTGCATGGTTGGCGGCTTGGGTTATTATCTTAAGAGCATGTTTGCCGGAGCGTTCAAAGAGCTCAAAACGGCGTTTTGAAGATAAAATGAATTCTGCGTAGTGTTTAGGGGAGAGTTGACGGTGGGGCAGCTGCCAAAAAAAATTCCAAACATCCATTTCCAAGATGCAGCCTTTTGCTGCTTCCTCTCCACGCGTTATTATCTTTTTGAAAATTTACGACAAAGGACAAGAGGGTCTTGCATCCTTTTTTTTTGCATTTGTTAAAGTCAACTGACAATGGTCACATTTCCCAAAAATGCAATAGAATATATTATATAAAAAATGTAAAATATATATTAAGAGGAGGACATTTGTCCTATTATATTGTTGGTATATATATAAAATATGAAATATATATATATATTATATACTATTTAGTTTGTAGATTTTTTTAGTAAAAATATTAATTATTAATTTATTTTAATTTTATATTATTCATGAAAACGTATAATTATTTATTTTAATTTAATATAAATTCTTTATTTTGTTATTAAATTTTATTAACATAGTTTTATAACATGCTACCAAACAACACCTATCTAATAAACTATAATGGAAAAAATGGACTTTTAAGCACTATAAATAATTCCACAACATATACATCCAAATACTTAGAATCCATTCTACAAAATTCATTCCACCAGATTCTATTCTCCATAATTTGAAGCTTTCTCTAAGAGGCTCTATGTGGGAGGAGGAAAAGGTGGATCATCTTCTAGTCAATTGCAAGATGGCTAGAAATGCATGTAATTGTCCATTTTTGGCTGTAGATGGGTTATGCCAGCTTCCATTCAAGAGGTGTTTTGGAGTTGAGGTGCAGCCGTATGACAAAGGAGGTGTGGATTGCTTTGAAGATGGCTTCCCTTAGCTTTGCTTGGTGCTTATGGAGAGAGAGGAATAGGAGTTTTGAAGGGGTTGAGTTATCTTATGTATTAAATTCATCATTTATCTTATGTATTAAAAATTGTGATTAAAAGACGTAAAAATTCTTTAAAATATTGTAAATTCTTGAACATGGAAAAGGATTGAAATTTAACGGCCGATAACAGCTGATATATTGGGAAATCTCCATCGAATAAAAAAACCAAGATAACAGTTGCTGCAAAAATAACAGCCAAAATTTGAAATGTCGGCAATATTTCAGTTTTAACAACCCCTCTATTCAGACCGGTATTTTGGATTTTTAAAAGATTGGTTGGATGAAATACAGTTCTTTATATTTTATTACATGTAATTCATTATTATAATTCTTTTTACCATCGAAGCGATAAAATTATAATTCTTACCCAATTGGGCATTAACTGAAACTAGACCTGCAATTCAAAATTATAATTCCAATTCTTCATGCCAATCAGACCCTAAGGTATAATAAAAATTGCTCTTTACTCCTACCCGTCACCCAAGGGCAAAAAAAAGTAAGGAAAAAGGCCATTGGGTTGGTACAGTCAAAGTGAGTTTCAACAATCCTTCTGTCCGTAAAATTTATCTTTTTCATTACCAGTAATCTTCATATTTGTTTTAAAATTAGATTGCACTGTTTTGTGGGCCCCAGAGCAGTGGGCTAGCATTTTTCTTGGAAATTACTTAGATTAATATACTTAAGTACTTATTACCGTATATTTGAATCCAATAATCTGTGTTCTGTGATAATTTTCCATCTTAACTTGCTAAGAGGGCCTCATAACTCCCTTTAGAGTCGCTCATGCCAAAACCTTCTACCTTAGGTCCATAAATGGATTTCTATGTAACAAGAGGTCTAGGGTTCTTTCCTTATTACAACTCCTTTGAAAGTGTCTGCTCATTTGATTTAGATCATCCAGTGTACTCTTGAAGATCTGAAAACAATCTGAAGATGTCTTGGTTCTGTTAACTTGAGTATTATTGGATGTCTCATGAAGTTGAGCAGTCAGATATTTTTGTAAACCTTGTCTTTTGAAGTTATTGTGTAGTCAAAAACTTTCAGTGATTAATAGGGATTACAGTCGTCATAAATCTAGTGATGTTGATCTGGATGCATTTGAATATTTGAGACCTTTGATTACATGATAAACTCGTGGATTGTGATCTCGTACCTGAGCCCCTGTATTACTTAGAATCTTTTCACTGTTTAGTTGCTTTTTACTTTTTTTGCTTGTATACTTGCAAAGATTGTGTTTCTTTGTTTATTTGGGTAATAGAGATGTCAAATGTGCTCCTAATTGTAAATTATATCTCAAGTTTTATATGTGGGATTTCATTGGATGACAGGGTGCCAAGATCCTTACTTCCGGGGGCACGAAGCTCTCGTCTGAGAGATCGCCAGAAGGAAGAAAGAGAGCTGTTGGTAAAGAAGGCGTTTATAGAAGATATCTTAAATGAAAACAATCTGTTAACTGTTCTTCTTGCAAAAAATTCTTCTTACCATGTAGTGTTATGGGACCTGGAATTGCTCCCCTCTCCAACTAAAGAGTCTGAATTGTGCTGCAGCAGTTCTACTGTTGCTACCACAGCAAGAGAAGATATTTATTCAGAGAACGATAATAATCAGGATCTCCTTAGCCAGTTGAGCTTGTATATGGAAACTGTGAATGATTTATACATGGATGATGATGATTTGTCTTGTGATTTTCAAGTTGATTCGGGGACGTTAGCATGTGTGGCTTGTGGGATTCTTGGTTTTCCATTTATGGCTGTGGTGCAACCATCTGAGAGGGCATCCCTGAATATTCTGCCTACAGATAATCATATGGTTCAAGAATTAGGCATTTCAAAGGTTGTGGAGTCTTGTTCGCCTTCAGACCTCAATGACATGGTTGAGGGCTCTGTTTCAGGTATGAAGTACACAAACTTTGCTTGTCTGATTTCTCTGTTACATTTTCCTCTTGATAAAAGTCTGGGGAACCCAAATGTATTTGAATGAGATGTGCAAACAGTTATTTTCCATTTTGTACATAATAGGGAGGCATCTTCATTTGTTGTACAGATGGACTAAATGACCATGATAAAACCCTAAAGGGCAAGACATCTTCAGCATGCAGATGGCATATTCCAATTACCGGTGCCTCAAGGTCTGGGGGAGAGTCCAAGTTGACAAAAGAGTGTGTGAAGTCCTCAATAGATGCTAACAATTTATCTTCGGATGTTCCTGACAAGATGAAACCAAATGAGAGCAGTTTACTTCACCCTACAAATGTAGCATCTTCAAGCCCTAAATCGACTCAATCTATGCTATTTCCTTCAAAGTATCATTCTCATGTTCCTGATCTTTCTGCACCACCGAAAGATCTGCCAGTTTCTTTAAAAGCCCAGTTAGACAATGGGTCGAGCAGTTCTAGTGGATTTCTGAGACCACGAATATTCTGCCTGGAGCATGCAATTCAAATTGAGGAGCTGTTGCATTCTAAAGGTGGAGTAAATGTGCTTGTGATTTGCCATTCAGGTGAGCATAGGCTTTTTTTTTATATATATAATAATATTGTTCACACAATAGAAGACGACCACAAACTCTGGAGCTAGTGTCTCTTTTTGACCTTTCCTGGCCTGAATTTGAAAAATCAAATGGGAAATAACATGTGTTAAGGATGACAGTCATGAATTAGTTTTTGCTTTGTAACACTAACCTCATTATATTACCCTCTAGTAACAAGGAAAAAAATAATAATTTAAGCTGTTAGTTTATATTTTTGTCAATCACAACTTTGTTTTCTGTAGTTATTGGGTTGCACTCATTTACTGATTTTGATTTTTGTAGACTTCCAAAAAATAAAGGCACATGCTGCGGCTATTGCAGAGGAAATTGGTAGCCCTTTTAATTATAACGAGATTCCTTTAGATAAGGCATCCCAAGAAGAACTGACCTTGATCAATCTTGCAATTGATGATGAGGAACATGATGAATGTGGAGAAGACTGGACCTCGAAACTGAGTATCAACTTACGACATTGTGTCAAAGTCAGAAAAAGTTCTCCATCTAAGCAAGTGCAGCATGCATTGACATTGGGTGCATTGTCTGACACAACTCCCAGTTCAAAGACGTTAAACTTCAAGTGGCAATCTAGAAAGTCCCGCTCAAAACGGAATTTAAGTTCTCCCGTCCATATCAAACCATCCAAGAACATTCAAATGGAGAAGGATGAAGTGTTGGGAGCAAAGACAGGTGGTAACATGATTAAAAAAGAAGAGAAGATTATTCAATATTCAAGAAGAAACTTCAAGTCTAAGCCTAGTGGTTCTGCAGGACCAAGGCTGGCTTGTGGAGACCCTGGAAAGCACCTGCCTGAGGAAGTTTCAGCTGCTGCTTATGGAGATACTGATATAAGTGGCAGAAACATGGCTGAAAATAGCCCATGTAACATCGAAAGTACCGGAAATGTTTCTTCAGGATTGGTTGTGTTAGCTTCTATTGGAAAATCTGAATTGCAGCATGAACATCAGATGCTTGTAACAACCAGGGAGCTGTGTGAGAACTCTGCTCCATCACAAGCTGGAGATTCACTTGACGCAGCCACTACAGTGGTTGGAGATGTCGAGTTACAGATTGAAAACTGTATGTTGAGGGAAATGATCGTGAAGGTTGCTGTAGAACAAAATGAGAAAAATGAGAGATGTTATACTGAAAAAACTGCTTGTTCACTCATTGATGTCCAAAGTACTGAAAAATCAGAGACGCAGAGAGAGAATCTGAGAATGGAGGGAATTGGCATAACAAATGTGGTTCCTGATCTGGTGACTCTGGATAATTCTGAGGAACAATGTGATATTCAAGCTGATGGAGATGTTTTAATGAAAGAGGTCTCTGATCCTGCTTACTCTGTGGGTTCATGTGCTGGTGACCCTGTTGTGGGTAATTTTGGTGAACAGATGGAGAAAACAGTTGTAGCAACATTTTGCATGGACAGTAAGCTTATTGATTGTGTGAGCATGGATGATGAGGTGCAGCAAGAAACTCAGACTACAACTGGAAGTCTTGAGAAGGAACACGTTTTGAGTAATGTTACACTGATAAATCATTCTACACCTGTCTCAGTGGCAGGAAGCGTTGAAGTGCCAAGAGAGACGCATGCTGCTGAGGAAATGCACAGTGGTAGTGAGAATGGTTCTTTGCTGGACAAGAAAGAGCTGGAAAACACCGACTCCATGATGGTGCACCCAGGGTCAATTGCTAGCAACAGAAGCAAAAGAAAAAGAGAATTGGAACTGGAAACAGAAAATCAATTTGATTTCAGTGGCTTTATTAGGAGTCCATGTGAAGGGTTGAGGCCAAGGGCTGGAAAAGATGCAACTAGAAGTGATTTTGACAGTAACAATATGGCTGAGAAACCAGTAACAAAGGTGGTGAGGAAATCTTCAGATGGTTCTGTTTCTCGCATGGATAAAAAGAAAAACACACAGGGAAAATCAGAAGGGTCACACAGGTGTGACCTAGAAGGTTGCCGGATGAGTTTCCAGACGAGAGCAGAGCTACTCTTGCACAAACGTAATCGTTGCCCACATGAAGGGTGTGGGAAGAAATTCAGCTCCCACAAATATGCAATGCTTCACCACCGTGTTCACGATGATGATAGACCCCTAAAATGCCCATGGAAAGGTTGCACCATGTCATTCAAGTGGGCTTGGGCTAGAACTGAGCATTTACGGGTGCACACCGGGGAGCGACCATACCAGTGCAAGGTTGAGGGTTGTGGTCTTACTTTCAGGTTTGTATCAGATTTTAGCCGCCATAGACGGAAAACAGGGCATTATGTGAACTTACCCACCTGAAAAATTTGTTGTTTTAATCTGGATGGTTGTGTGATTTATGGGTATCAGGCAAATGGGGATTCTGGGGCCAGAAGAAGGTCTAAAGAATCATGTGTAAACTAGAGTGTTAGTGATGACTGATGATCTGGGGATAGGTTAGGGATAGACTAATCCTGTTTTTGTAGGTGGTTATTCTCCAATTATCTGAGTACATTGTTAGTTGAGAACACCATTTGATTTTTTTCATTTGGAAAGCTCTGGAAAAAGGATGGTTTTTTTAGGTTGGGTGGTGTTACTTTCGTTGCCAGAATTATTTGTGGGACCTGCCGAATAGTTTGTCTAGAATGTTTTGTTTTGTACAAGTAGGAAAGAAAAAATGCGTCTTTTTTCTAGATGACCCCTTTGTTGGGAGGCTGGAAAATCATTTGTCTGGAGAAAGCCGTATCACAATAGGATTTACTTTGTTTAGGAAAGAGTTATGCTCATGCAAAGCTCATATGTCAAGCAGGAGGCCGCTTTAATTCAATTCATAGTATTTCTTTCAAATAATGAACTAATTATGTCATAAACATTCATATAATGAACTAATTATGCCATAATTAATTGTTAGAATTCATTGAATCAAATTTTTAATAATCTTTAATGTTATCGTTGCTTGTTCAAGAAATATGTTAGAGACTTGTTAATGTCTTATCACACTAATTTGTCAAAAAAATAAAATAAAATACAGTTTCATAATATTAGTCATTATTAAACCTGAGAAATAAAGAAAGATATCTTAAAATAGCTTGGAGATAGGAAAGTTAAAAGTATATGTATTAAAATTTCGGGAAGTTTAAAGAAAACCCAAAAAAAAATTGATGGAGTAATTCTTAATTTTTAAAGAATTTTAATAAAATAATGAAAAAAAATGTAAATTTTCAATTTTTTTGGGAGTCACATTATATTTAATACAAAGATTGTATTGACATGGTTGCAAGACATCCACCAACATTATGATCCACCAGTGCATAATCAAGCTACTCTTTTCTCAAGTTTTTGGTATTTTGTTATCTTAACATGATTCACTTCTTTCAGTCCATAAATAATTTGTATTTTATATAATTAAAAGTTGTGTTTGTAAAAGATTTAACAAGATATTATATTAAATGTTAACTACCTCCTCCTCCTCTATCTCAATTTATGATTGATTGTACAATGATATGTCACTAAACAGAATATTGACAAAGTTTGTATTTTAATCATTTATGAATAATATTTCTTGATGTGCAATAGTATACTCCCTCTGTCTCAATTTAAGAGTTCCTTATTTCATTTTTTCATGTCCCAAAATAAAAGTCCCGTTTAAAAAGTTAATGCATAAAACTATAGTAAATTTTTCAAATTATTTTTTTTACTAATTTGATGTGTTGTAATAGCCAAAGTGAAAGAAGGTTAGTATTGTCAAATTATACTACCTATTTAAGTGTAAAAGCATTAAATACATATTCTCTTAAAAAGTTAGTTTTCATAAAGGGGCTCTTAATATGGGACGGAGGGAGTATTTGTCAAAGACTTTAAATCCAAAAAGTATGAGATATTTTTCAGTTGTAATATGTTCTACTAAAAAAATAAACACACTCACATATGTAATATGTCTCACTAAAAAAAAGTAGGTCATATCACATATTACAAAATATCATTAAAAACGCGATGCTAATGTTAGTCATAAGTATCCACACTCATAAATTAATTGACGAGTGCATTACGCACACCAATTTCGCGTACAATCACGCGCATGCATAATATACGCAATGCTAACGTTAATCATGAGTATCCACACTCATAAATTAATTGACAAGTGCATTACACACCAATTTCGAGTACAATCATGCGTATGCATAATATACGCATTAATTAGATCAGAATATTAGACATTTATAACTATGTTGAGATATGCTAATATGTCATTGTACTAGTTTAAGATTTTTTCAAAAACTACAGATCATTTAATGCGGCAATTTCTCACTGGCTGCCCAAGGTTAAGTAAATTTCAATATACATTCAAGTTAAAATAAAATTATATAGTAATAATATAAATAAAAGTTACATTTACAATTTCCCTCAATAACCTTAATCGGGCGCCACTATATATAACCGTTGCTAACTGCCGCTTGGAAAGTATCATTACCCCCAACTTCTATCCAAAACTGTCCACCGCGTTTCCCCACTCATACACACCAGAAAAAATTATGGCCGCCGCAGCGCCTCCTCCACCGCCAGCCCCCATTCCCAACACTGCATTACCCGAAGACCGCCCAATCTGCAACCCAATCTTCCCCAGAATCCGTCTTGCCACCAAGTCAGACGCACCACACATCCACAAGCTCATCCACCAGTTAGCCGCGTCTTCGAGCGCCTCGGCCACCTCTGCTCTGCCACTGAAGCTTCCGTCTCCGCCACCCTCTTCGACAACAACACCGCCCCTCCCTTCCAGTCCTTCAACGTCTTCATCCTCGACGTCTCCACCAACCCCTTCCCCGCCGAGACCCACCCTCACTACTCTCCGATTATCAAAACGATCAGTCTCGACCTGCCCATCGTTGACCCCGAATCGTAGCTGTTCAGATCGCATGGAAATGACGTCGTTGTTGCTGGGTTTCTGCTGTCTTTTCCAAATTATTCGACCTTCTTGGCAAAACCGGGGCTCTATGTGGAGGACCTGTTTGTGAGGGAGTGTTATAGGAGGAAAGGGTTGGGGAAGATGCTGTTGTCGGCGGTGGCATCACAGGCGGCGAAGATGGGTTACCCCAGGTTTGAATGGGTTGTGCTTGACTGGAATGTGAATGCCATCAAGTTGCATGAGGAAATGGGAGCTCAGATACTGCAAGAATGGAGGATATGTTGGTTAACCGGAGAGGCTCTTCAGGCTTTTGCTAAAAACTGATGTTTTATTATTATTATTATTATTATTACAGTCCAGGAAAGAAAATCAGAAATTGTTAGGGTTTTGTTTGTAATGGTTGATTTTGATTTTTTTTTTTATGTTGGTTTATTTCTAATTTACATGTACCCTACTGCTACGATTATTCTACATTGGAGAGATTGGAGTGTTGGGATTGAAGAAATAAATGTTACTTTTTTTAGGTATTAAGATGAAGCAGGTTTAAGACAATGGCTATTACTTTTAATCTAATAAACAATGGGGATAATTAAAAATTACAGAAATTATCCGAGTTAGAAATAGAGTATATTTATTTCTCTTACTAGCAGATGGGACCCATATATTAAAATTGTAATATTTTTAAAATTTTGAGAGTAATCCCACCTATTTGTTAGAGAAAATGTACAATCAATTATGTCAAGCTTAAAAATTATTCAAATGCTAACTTTTTCTTTACAAATTATATAAAGACAAAATTACCTTTACCAGTCATGAGACAAAACTAGGGGTGCAAAAAAAACTGAACTGAACCAATTCGAACCGAATAATTTCGGGTTGGATCGGTTCTAAAGAAGATTTGGGTTATTTTTTATTTAAAATTCGAGTAAACCGACCCAACTCGAGAACCGAACTCTTTTTTAAAAAAAAAATTCTCGAAAATTATATATATATATATCATATTGAATAGCATCGAATTAAAAAAAAATTACAAAGTAAATAAATTAATGTATTAGCATATATATATAATGCATATTAACAAATTTATTGATTCTTTTTTCACATTCAATGTGAATTTGACCACAAATCTATTCTTAAGAAATTGGTGTTACTTTTCCTTTTGAATTCTTTTAAAAAAATTAATTTGACAAGTCCTCCCTACTTTCCCCACCAATTTAAGTGGAATCAAGAAAGAAGGTGGTCGATCTTTAATCTCTTTTTTTGCTAATGCTTTTGTAAAGACTTTGAGAATGAAACCAGGTTATGATTTTGAAAATATAAATATATATATATATATATCAACAAATTATTAATCCTAAATAGTATATATGTATTATAACAACTAATTATTAATTCTAAATAGTATATATGTATTATAACAACTACCTGTAATCAATATTACCCTCTTACACTTCTTTAAACTTCTTTATTTATCTTTTTATTTAATTAGTTTTGATCATTGTCATATAAATGTGAAAATAATTTATCAATTTTATGCCAAAATATTAATCATGCTTTCTAAGAAAAAAAATTATATCATATCTTTTGAAAGAAACATAACAAGTTTTCATATTGTCTATTATTAACTGTGAGGAATTTGTAAGATAAGACTATAGGAATATTCAAAAATCAATCCGTTTTAATGATTTTGTTGTTTAATATCAAATTTAGAAGGAACAAAAACTGTTCAATCCGACCCAACCCAAAAATATTTGGGTTTGGGTTGGGTTGGATCGGGTCTACTCGTTAGCAATTTCGATTCAAGTTCTATTCTTTTAGAAACGGCTAAAATTAGATCGGTTTTCAGTTCCGCTATAATCAACCCAACCCAATCTATGTACAACCCTAGACAAAACTACCCTCACATGCCACAAAATTATTTTTACTCTATAATTATCTCTCTTATTATCTGGGTCCACCTTTTACTCTTTCTTTAAAAATCTCTCTCTAAAAACACATGCTATCAAACCAAATTTCAAAATCCTTCACTAGTCTTGCCCTCGACTAATTTGCTAAATCTTAAACTAATATATCTTCTAGGTGCACGCGTGCCCGCACACATATAAATTGAATTTTAATTATTAATGAAATTTAAATATTAAATTCATAAAATTATTAAAATACACAATATACCATACATCAACCTATAAGCATGTATGTATATACATATATATATATAAGATAAATTACATTAATCTTTTTTAAAATTTCTAATAATTATAAGAAACAATTCTCTAATTTCTGAAATTATATTATATCTTTTAACTTTTTAATATTAATGACAAGCTCTCCTTCTTCTCAAGAGTCGTTAGTAAGTTTGATAGAAATTAATGACATCCGCATTTTAACTTCTTTAAATACCAAAATTACCCCTCTTATTATTAAAGGCCCTTTACTTCTTTCTCACGCGCTCAAATTTTCTTTCCTATTCTTGTCTGCAACTCATTTTTATTCTTTTCTCTGTAATAGCTCTTCTTCTCTAATACTCACATAGCCATAAACCCTCCGTAAAATCACTTTCTAATTATTTTCTTTTCAAACTAATAAACTCTTGTTTTTTCACACCCCTTGATTTTTTTCTCTTGGTATCTTAAACAATATGGTGAGAGAACTTTTTTTACAGAAATTCTCTAAAAAATTTCTACAACTAATTCATCAACAAGGAGATAATCCAACAATCCAATCTGCAAATCGCACACAGATATGTATATAGATCTGAACCTTGAGATAATTGATTAGAAGATTGTATGTGTGTATATATATACACACGCGCGTACAGATATGAATCGTATTAAACCACACACACACACACACACACACACACACATATATATATATATATATATATATATATATATATTACACTTGACCCATTTCGTATATCATCACAAATTGCAAATCTACTCCATCTAATTCCAATAGAACTATCCAATTTGCACCTATAAGTACATAACTTTCAAATTCTTCACAAGAAAATTCAAGTTCGATATATATATATATATATATATATATATAAATAAAATAACAGAATACCAACCATAATTATCTAAAACAATTAATGAATTATCAAAAGAAAACAAAGTAGTGACCATTGAATATGAGTGAGTGACGAAAACCCAGATTTTAGAGAGAGAGAGAGAGTGATTTAGGGGGAAGAGTTGTGGTGGGCTGTTTAGAGAGAGGAATTGTTAGACAGAATATTGTCAATATAGAAACTCATTTTCAAACTCTAGTGAACAATGCAAAATCAATCCACAACCATATCAACAACCGCCATTAATGGTATCGTGAGGTAGAGAAGAAAAGAAGAAGCCATCGGTGGAGGTGGCAGCTCCCTTCGTCGTCACAGGGCCAAACTCCCTTTGTCGTCGCTTGCCAGACTCCCGTCGTCGTCTCAGGCCGGACTCCCTAAATGAAGACACGAGAGAGATCGATGTTGTAGAGAGAATCGTGAAAGCGATTGTTGTGGTAGAGAAATGTGAAAGAGAATGAGATGGAGAGAGAAGGAATTAGGTCAAAAGAGAGTAATATAAGATTCGCACAGTGCAAGACAAAGGAAAGTAAGGTAAGGGTTATTTGGTATTTTTGTAATTGACTTTTGACTGTATTTACAAATAAATAAGTGTGGGATTATATTGGTGTTTTTAATGGTTCTGTTATAACAAATCTGAAGAAATGCAATATAATTTTAAAAATAAAAAAAATTAGTATAATTTTGTTTATATATATATATATATATATATATATAAAATCTACAGCAGACATGACAGAACACTGATAGGGAAATAATATTATTTTAGAAATTTTAGGTATAGTTTTTACAATTGTAAAAAACACTTGGAGGAATAATTATAATTATCCCTAAATAATGAGATAGTTTTAATAAAGAAACTCTCTCTCTCTCTTTCTCTCTCTCTCTCTCTCTACAACTAAACTCTCAGCCCTCTTTCTCTAACTCTGCAAGAACGAAACCCCTAATTCTTATATTTTACTCTCTCTACCCTCCCTGTCAACTCTTACAAGGAGCAACTCATGACCCAAAAGACTCCAAATGCAATACAATATTACTTGGGGCTCATTTTTGCATCGCTAGTTTTGAATTTGGAGGTGCAAAAGTGATTCTTCCTAAATGTGCTTGGCCACTCGCAATTTTGTAAACACCAATATTGCTTCTTTTATATTTTATATATATATATATATATTTTTAAATTTTTTTCAAATTTTTCTAAATACTTTTTTTTTTTATTTTCAAATAAATATTCATTAGAATCTTTTTTGGCTAAAAAATATAATTTATTTATTTAAAATTTAATTTTATATAAAATGAAAAAAAGTATTTAAAAATAATTTAAAAATGGTCAAAATTAAAAAAATACAAAAAAAAAAAAATTAAGAAGGGAAATTTTGTCATTTTCAAAAAGAAATTAGATTAAAGGGGGGAAGGTCAATGTAATTTCAGAAACCACGAAAGAAATCAGTGTAATTGTTAAAAATCTAAAAAAAAATTAGTATAATTTATCCTTGTATATTTATATATATACACATAAAACAAAGTAAAAAAAATACATTAATATTAAAAAAAATTATTTAAAATTATTACTTTTATCACTTTATACCTTCAATTATATAATGTTAATATGCTATTTAACATGCACTCACGAGTACAACAAAGATTTTATTTTGATTTTTGGTCCTATAGTTGAAAATTTTCTTTTCATTTTAGTCTTTGAAGCAAAAACAAGTTGATAGACAATTGGCATCCCTCCTTTAATTTGTCCTTTCGAGTGAGAGACCTCTCATTGGTTTGACCCTCTATATCTGTTGGTTACACACCCTATGCACCAATTCTTCAACCAACTGCCCCTGGTTGACTAACTAGAAATGGCACCTTGCCAATGCTGAAAAGTTGGAATAAATTTTGGTTACTCTTCAAATACATTACTGTCAAAAGTAAGATCAATGAAGACATATATAGAAGTGTATTATTTATGTATGTGTGGCTATTAAACTCATTGTTAAGAGTACTGATTCTGAGACGTATTTAATATTTTTTAAAAAAATTAAAAAAAATTCAACCACAAAGATGGAGAAATTATTATATGATTTAGACCATTGGTCCTTGTGAAACCGAAATTATTATGTGTATAGTATATTAATTTTTAAAAGAGAAAATATTTTTTATATACACAATGATTCATGATTAGTCGAGACCATTGCCCATGTCAATAATATAATAACGGGTAAATTATATTGTCTTATCTTGAGATTTCTGAAATTATAATATTTTTATTGGCAAACTATAAATAATTTTTTCAGTCAAATTTCTTTTTTAAAATGATGAAGTTGTCCTTATCAAGGGGTTTTTTTTTTTTTTTTTTTCAATTTGGACCAATTTTTCTATCTTTCTTTTAAATAATTTTTTTTTGTTTTATATAAAAAAATTTAAGTTAATAAATATTTTCATTTTATATAAAAATAAATTTAAGGTTTTAATGAATATTTATTTGAAAATGAAAAAAAAAATTAAAAACATTTGTCAAAATTGAAAAATTGTAAAAAAAAAAAAGAAAAAAAGGATAATTTTGTTATTTTGAAAAAAAAAAATAATTAGAGGAGAGTATTTATACTTTTTTAGATAAAATAAAAAAGATTAATATAATTTTAAAAACCTTATAAAAGGCAGTTTAATTATAAAAAAAACTCCAAAATATATTAGTGTAATTTATAAGAAACAAGGCTTGGGTGGTAGGGTCATTTCGAAAGAGTCTAATGGATTAACAATTTCAAATCCTTAAAGGTCAAAAGATGTATTCTAACTTTCTAAGCCACCCACTAAAGTTAAAATAAGAGGATATGACATCATTAGATGACTTGGGATTTAGCTCATCTTCACCGCATTAAATGGTCATCATCCCATATCGTCATCAGAATAGCAATTCCTACATGCGTGAAAGAAGCTTTATGCTTTGAATCTATCTATCCATTAACTTGTGCAACTCATATGAGAAGATCCTCACTCCAATTACGGTGGTAAATGAATCAAATTGAGTTGAGTAAAAATTATTTAATTTTAATTTTTTAAAATTAAATAAATTTTAAATTATGTTTAAGTTTGACTAATTAATTTTTCGAACTGATATTGAACGAGTCTTTAATTGAGACGATTGTGAATTGAGCTTTAGTAACTTGATTTTTTATAAAATATTAGACTATTTTTTACTTAACGGGTCTAATTCAAACCGAACTGAATAAATTAGCAAGTTTTCAAATATGTTTAAGTTTAAGTTTAACTTATTTATCTTGCGAGTCGATCTCAAACGAGTTTATAATCGAGACGATCATAAGCCAAACTGAAATAGCTAGATTTGTTTTACAAACCTATCTCTACCTCATATTATCAATAGTATCACCAAGTCTCTCTCTTTCTCTTTCTCTCATAGCAGTAACAGTGTGTTACAATTTATATATTACTTACAATCAATTAAATAGTATAGTTATAATATTGCAAAGTAATTGAAAATTATACAATTTAACAATAGAAATTTATATTCTATGAACCATTTATATTCTACCCGACTGTGATATAACTTATATTAAGGAGGTAATGGTATTTGAGTTATCTAATTCTATTGATATAAAAATACAATGTCATATCATAAAAAAAATTGTAACGCCGTAATATAGAGAGACGAAGACGTTAAAGAGTTGAGTTAAAAAAAATCAAATTTTTCTTTTTTTCATTGTTCCATTTTTTTTATATATTCCAAATTTTTAATGTATTTTTCATATTAATAAATGGATTGTTATATATATATGTATGTATGTATGTAATAATTGATTTGTTAATTCTTAGTAATACGGATTATGATTTTTTTGAGTTATCTTGAAAATGAGAGACTGCTATATTGTGAATAATGTTTTCACAATTACATTTTAAAATATTTTGATTATAATTTTGTAATTAATTTCTGAATAAAATTTTAATTTTAAATACCTTGTATGTATATAGTTGAAAAATAACTAAATGACTTTTAGAAAAATAATTTTAGAAGATCTTGAGAAAAATAATACATAGGACGATAAAAAATAATTATATTCAAACTTTATATCCGGTAAGCACGCAAACACAGGATTGGGATATCGCAACATATCTAGGCCTTTTCTTTATGCCAGTTTCAAACACTAGATTGAAATATTTAATATCTTACAAGATTTATATCTTATTCGATCTAATTAGGGGTGCAATTCAGGCGGATCACACTCAAGTTGAGTCATGTTCAAGTCTAATCTAAGTTCTAAAACAATCAATCTGAGTCTGGCCCCAACTCAACCTTAAACCCGAACAACCCAAGTCGAGTCTGACTCAAACCCGATTATTAATTCTAATTTTTAGATTTTAATAAATTGTTGTATTTTTTCTTATTTTGATTATATACTAAATATTTCAACATTTTCTCTCAATTTCCCCTTCTAAAATAAACCAAACTCTGGTAAAATAATTTATTGAGCATAATTTAATTGTGAAAAAATGTTAAAGGTTAACAAGTTTTTAAAATTATAAAAATATAAATAATAATTTTTGTAAGAAATTCATATTAATCTAATGATGAATAATTAAAATATATATGAAAATATAACATATAAAATATTAAATTCAGATTCAGTTTGAGTTCAAATTTTTAAAATTTCAACTCAAATTTAATTCAAATTGTAAAAAAATAAAATTCTAACCCTATCAATTCGAACTCAACTCAGAATGAACTCAAGTTGATCTATCCAAATTACACCCTTAAATCTAACTATAACATAATTAATTCTACCTTCGTATGACCGTCCAACCAAGAACTTAGGAAAGGGAAGTGACTAAGTTCAATTAGGGGTGTTAATTTTTAACACGACACGACAACAGGACTTGAATACGACACGAAATTAACGAGTTTGGGTTTAGTATAAATAGGTTTAGGTCATAAACGGGTTGACACGTATAACACGATTAATAAACAGGTCGTGTTTCGGTTTTCCTAGTATCAACCCGTTTAACACGTTTAATTATAAAATATATTATGAGTTAAGGTAATTCGTCTCATATCAAATATTTATCAAGGTTTTTAAATTTTTTATTTATAAAAATTTTTTTACTTTGATTTGGCCAATATCTAAAGTTACTAAATTTAAAAATTATCTATACATATTAAAAGATAGGTAAATTTTTTATTTAAAAAATAAAAAATTAAAATAAACTGGTTAAGTGTGTCGACATGTGTAATCTGTTTAATAAATGGGTTGAGTTTGAGTTTTGAAACTTGATACGATTAGTTAATAGTGTCGGGTTAAGATTCACACATATTTTCAAATATGTATATTTTGACACGATTCAAATACAATATGATAACACGAATTGACATTCCAAAGTTCAATGTTATTCACTTGTACACTTGTTTTCTTATTAACTTAAAATTATGATGCTGCAAGTTTCAATTGCACACTGTAAAGTCTTACTTTTACATTTCATTAAAACTCATTTAAATATTAAAAAGAGATCTAGAAGAACGGAATGAATTAATCTATATACAATTATAAAAGGAGATCTAGAAGAACGGAATGAATTTAATCTATATACAATTATAGATTCTGTACGTACTTGAAGCACAAATGGTCAAATGACGAGACAGCACCCCTGAGTGAGAGAAATAATATTCATTTAATAAGATAGAAATCAAAATGTGACAAAAATGGTACGATCTTTGACTTTTTTTAAAGTATAATGATTTAGAGAGAGAGAAAAGTGTAGTTATTGATTTTTTTTGATAAAAATATTTATAAATAAAAAGTTTAAAAATTTTAAACATAAAAAGTATAATTGTTAAATTATTTTGTATATTTTTTCTCCTTTTTCAATTGATCATTTAAATAAAAATTAATGACTTTTTTTAATTATCAAAACAAGATAAAAATAAATATATATTTTTTTTCTTTTTTTTTTTTAATTTTTAATTATCTTTCATTTTCAAAACTTTCAAATAAAGTATAAGTCTCTATTATTTCTACATGTCTTTTAAAATAAGATTTTTTTTTAAAAAATAAAACTTTTATCCTGTGCTGAATAACTTTATAAAACTTGCTAATGAGATTTGAATTTACAAACTCAGAGGTATATTCTTTGCCACTAGCTTGCCAATCCCTTGAGGTTATCTGTCTATCTCTTATTAAGGTCAAATTGACTCTTAATTTTGTTCATATCTACTGTATTGATTAGATAGATAGTGACAATCTTCTTTGTTCTTAAAATTCAGTGTTAAAAGAGAGAGGCTGCTCACTCCTAAGTCCTAACTTTCTATAAATTGCGACCCTTCGCTCACACTTATCACAAACTCAGAACCACTAAAGAGAGCCAAGAGCTAAGTCTCTATATCTCACACACAACCAATCCCACAAATGCACCCCCAAGATTTTTCATTTTTTTTTTTTTTGTTAATGATGAGGAATTCTGCAAGTGACTTGCATTTTGAAAAGGTAAATCTCACTCATCGGGAGACAGTGGCCACCCCAAAGAAACCTAGGATGTTCGTTTTAGGGTCTTACTTGTCAATGGGGTGGTCATTATGATTTCTCGTTCATCTTCTTCAATTCTACTTATTCTTTTTTTCTCTTCCCAACAGATTTGAAGAATGGAGGATCCTGACTTGTTGGAGCTTTGCTTTGAGAAGAAACTATCAGAAACAGATGTTAAAGGCAGCTTAGAGATACCTCAGGCAGCAAATTATTTACCTCCGAGGGATGAGGTAATGTATGTAAGAATCCAAAACGGAAGTGTTATACAGTTTAAGGCTCGAACTAGGAGAAGAGGTGGGCGTTATATGACCGACCAGTGGCGTGAATTCGTGGGCGCAGTATCTCCAAGGAGGGGGGACATACTGAGATATTATCACCTGTTGAATACAAATTTCTACTTGGTGGAGCTTCAACGCCCTCCACCTGATCTTCGTCTCTTTGGAAAGGAAATTTACTTGCAATATTCCATTACCTAGCTAGCTGTTCTCTGCAGATTACTACATGAGTCTGGAAAATAATGCATGCATAGGCTACTGTATGATTTTCTTATTCACTTTGTATTTAAGAATGAAATATTAATGTAAGAAAATCAATCTATTATATATAATATTACCCGTGAAGTTAATATCAACCAAGGTGTTCCGAGTTTAAAAAATAACGCATGCTGCAATATTTGATCTCTCGTGTTTTGGATTATGAAGTTAATACACACACACACACACACATATATATATATATCAATAATGAAGGTGTTCATTTCTAATTGCTTTCTTTTATTATACATATTCTTTTGACTCTATTTTATATTAAAATATAAAAATGTGAATGGAAGGATTGTATTTATGTATGAGTAAAATATCAATAATAAAATTCTTATATAATATAATAAGTTGAGTAATAAAAAATTTGAGATAAAACTTTGTATAGTAATGAAATTTACAGATATATATATATATATATATTTGTAGAGCAATAAAAGAGCAGATTAATAAAAAAATTTTTAAGTGATTGTTTGTGTGGGTGACAAAAGCCAAAAGGTGAGTATTAATTTAATGTAATTATTTTTCAATTAAAAAAATTGAAGAGCATTAGAAAAGTATACATGTATAATTAAGCCATAGAGAAAAGTCATGTTGAACGACTTTTACATGTGGAAACATGTCTCTTCTTTCCTTCTCACCCACGTGCAACGTGTCCCACTAATTCTCCTTTTCGGAAAACATAGAAGCAGAAGATGATGGCAAATGAATAATATTTTATGGACAAACTAATTTCGCATGTATGATATAGCATGATTTATTTTATTATTTTTATTACTCATACATTTTTTTAATTAATTTTTAGATCTATGTATTTTTTAAAAACATTTTTTTAAAAGATGTTTTAAAAATATTTTTAAAAGACGACTTTAAATAAAAAATTTAATTTAATGGCATTTGTCAAAGAAGTCTTCTAAATATGAAAAGGGTTTGAGAATTAACTAAAAATTTGTATGAGGTGTAAAAATAACAAAATAAAGTATATGAATGGCCGTAAGAATGACAATTTGTCACATCTCATCCCGCATAGAACAGATACAGAGTATTCAAAAATAGGTTTGGGGCAAATTTTTTAAAACCCAGTTGGGTTGGAGGTAAGATTAAGAGATCGTCATCCCACCCTATTTATATATTATAATTTTTTTTTCTTATATACACTATATTTATCAACAAATCATATTATATAAAATTATTTTTAAAATTTTTCATATCACACTCATATTATTTTTTTTGTTAATTATTTTGACACTAAAATTTAATTTAATTAAATTAAAAAAATGTTTTAACTTAAAAAAAAAATTAAAATTCAAAACTGGGTGAAAAGGAGAAATATAAATGTCAGAGGTTCTAGACAGGATGAATTGAGGTAAAAAATTCACAAATATTTACGTAGAACATATAAGGTACATGGGATAAGGGATATTCATGTCCTGCCGCTTGTCACTTGTCACTTGTCACTTTCTATTAAATAAGAGAATCACTTTGCCCCAACTAACTATTACTAAAGAGGTTGAGTTGAACAAGTTTCTTCAGCTTTAGTTGGGTTAAAAGCGAATTTTTTTTTAAATTAAGGTAATTTTGAAACTTATTTACCACTTTAGGGTTGTTTCAAAGTTATTTACTAAAATAAGGTGGTTTGAGAAAGCGTCTTTTGGAAAGACGCTTTCTACATTGATATAAACAACGGTTTCTCACTTGTCTCAGCGCCGTATCTCTCAGTTTTCTTCTCTTCCACATCGCCGACGGTCTCTCTCCTGTCTCAATCCCCGTATCTCTCAGTTTTCTTCACCGCAGCCCTCGTTTCTCTCATCTCTCAACCTCTCTTCACCGACCATCCCCTACATCGAATTTTCTCACGCCCAATCATCTCTCTCTCTTCCTTTGTCGTCAACGTTTCGCTCTTTACTTGCCAGTCCCTTCAAAACCCTTCAATAGCAAAACCCCCCAAATCGACAGACTTGAATCCGCAACACAGAGGTACGCATTTGCACGTCCCCTACTATTTTCGTTCATCGATTTCCCTCACGAGTCACGCCCTTTTTGTTTCATTTGATTACTCTCAAACTTTGCTTGACTATAACTGTGTTTATTATAGGGTTTGTATATGTTGTTCTTTTTTTTTTAGTTCTTTTTTAAAAAATAAAAATTAGGGTTTCTACGCCACAGAGAGAAATTGGAGAAGTGTTGGAACATCTGATCTAATGGAAGCCGCGGCCAGTGTCGCCGCCGTACGTGGTGTTTCTCTGCCGGTGCCGTCTTCTCAGCCTTCACGGAAAGAGTGGCATGCTGTCTCAGAACATTCGGTTCGAAACGCCGGCAACGAGGTGAAATAATCTATTAGTTTTCGTTTGTTTATTTCATCTTTATTCTCTGTTTAGGATTTTGGCATTTACCTCTCTATGAAAGTGTAGAATTTGGATTCAAAAATGTTCTGGATTTGGATTAACAGAAGAATATAGGCTGGAATTTTTTACAAAATTGAACAAACGGGTGAAATTCTGGGGAAGAGGTTTGGAAACTTTAAATCTTATAATATTTTTATTAGTTAGGAAAAAAATAACCATTTGGACAAAGTTGATCAAAATTTGTACCAAATAAGTATAATTTGAAAGAAGAATAAACTGACAGAAGAGAGGCAGTTTGAGTGAATTTGGAGTAGAACCATAGAAGGAAAAAAAAACTCTTGAACATAAGTCCATTAGGACCCTAACCTATAATGGAATGATGCTCTTATTTATTATTTTATCCCTTTGGACACAGGTACTGCATATACTTGTGCATGTATTCTTCTACGTTATGATGTCACATATACCCACTCTTTTCAGAAATGAAATTGTTTGCTGGAACATAATTCTTGAAATCATTTGTAGCAAAGGCATGATCCTGCACTTGTAAGGTAAACATGCTGTCTTGAAATCATTTTTTACTATATAAGAAAGTTTCTGTAACTTGAAAGTTGAAACACAGGTTTAATTCTGCATCTTTCCATATTTCTTTTATCTTGTATTGGTTTTGCTTTCAGTTTAATGTATTTTAATTAAACTCTGTTTTGTTTAGTTTAGTTTAGTTTATCAAAGTATTTGTTTTGTTTTGTTTAGTTAAATTCTGCATCTTTCCAAATTTTTTTTTTTAACTAGTGCATTTTGCAATTACCTCCATATGGTTGCTGAAAAATAGAGGGAAAAAGAAAACATGAATGTTACGTATTTTGTGCATTCTAGCTTCCAAAATTTGAAAAATTCAATTCAGTTAAGCCGAATTATGCTTAGTTGAGTAGAGGTTTAATTTTTCTCAAGTTTGAAATATATGTAATACCATATTTTTCAATAATTTTGTAGAAGATAGTTGTGGTAGAAGCTAGGAATGAGGACATCTTCAAATTTACATGATGAATGTGGAGCAATTATTCCTTGTAATATTGAAACTGTGTTTATTGCACATTCTGTAGGTTGTAGTTGGAGGAGGCTGCCCAAAGATTTGGTGGGTTGCCAATGAGAAATACTAAGCAACTTGAACATTGTTCTAAATGTTTTTTATATACATATATTATTAGAATAAATGTTATAGGACACATTTTACTCACAATGTGGCTAAATTCTTGTGCAATTTACCAAGGGAGAAATTAATCAATTAAAGAGAATGTATGGAATTTGGAAGATTCATCTTTCATTTGCCTTTCATTTATTTGAAACCTTTTCATTTCCTGGTCATGATGATATTCCAAAATGATCTAGTTACTATTTGTAAAATGTAACGCTTTGCATGCTAGTGTTAGCTGGTTTTAACTGAGTAATAATTGTAAATCAAAAGCAAACTTTTTTTAATTCCATTTTAGTAGGAAGTTGATATACAGTGCTATACTAATACAAGCCCAGATTTTTACTAGGACCACGTTATCAACATAACACCGTTATGCTTTTGCCATCAAAACAGGCATCAGTTTGATCTGGTCTCCAAGATATTATAATACCCAAAACTCGGAATCACCTATTCATCCAACTTGTTATATATTGATATTATTTTGCAGAATTAAACTGTAGCTTGCAGCAACCTATTATGCACTAGACAGTACTTGACCAAAGCCTACAATAAAACCATCAATAGGTATATTAGGTTTTCTAGTGCTGTCTTGCATCATTTCCTCTGGAAAATACAGGTATTAGCATTTTAGATTTGCCTTACTATTCTACCTTGCTGTTGGATTTGTTATTGTAACTAATGAAATAAATGAGTTTGATGTATGAGAGATAAAAATGCTACCACATGTTTTAAGATTTTGCTTTTAAGAAAAATATTTGAGAAAAAGTAGCTATATTACAACTAAATCAATCAATTTGTTGGGTAACTGAAATATTTGAAGGCTTATTGAAAAGAGTATTTTCAAATTTTGATGGCTTGTATATATTTTTTGAAGGTTAGAAATAGTTGGAACATCAATACATCAATGCCATTAATTCTCTTGTTTCAATGCCATTCATTCTCATTAAATTGTTTAATCTAAATTATTTATTCTATAGGTTGCAGATTTCGGGCTGACAAAACTGACTGAAGTTGGGATGCATGGGAACATTTTTCCATCTAGAGTGCTTTCGTTGTTGTTCTTGTGGTTCCCCAATCACTGAACTTGAGGTAGTTTGCCTTTCTTGGGTTTGTGGACTCATTTGCAACCCCACCCCCACCCCCTCACATCAACACACACAAAAGCAGACACTCACCAATTTTTTTTTCTTAAAAAGAAGACCATCCTGGGTTTTTGTTGTTCATTTGTGGTTGAGCCTTAAAATGTGATTCTTATGGAGCACATTTAAGTTTTTCTTCTTCCAGTTTTGTCTGAAACTGAATTGTGAGTGTCCAGTCATGAAAATCTAGTGTTGGCTGTCAGTCTACTTGCTGTCATATATTATTATGAGAGAAGCTGTTTGGAGTGCCTTGGATAATTGTTCTATTTAATCTTTCGACAAATTTTGTGATACTTGCAACTGTTTTATCAATTCCAAGCCATTTTGAAATTTTTATGTTCTTCAATCTGTTCCACAAAATTGAAGTTTTGATCAAAATTGAAGTTTCATTCAGTGAGTGGTCATGTTTCATCTTAGGAACAATCCTACATCTTTTTGAAACTCATGGTCTCCTTCTACAGTACATCACAATAAGTTGTTTTTAAATGGATCTTGTCGTTCCAATGGCTTCTTGCTATTTGCTCATGTAATATGTAATTGTTTTATTGCCTTTGTATTTTCCTGCTGCTGCTTTGTGTTTTTTTGGGAAGAGCATAATACTCGTTGCGATTTCATATCATCTTTGGGAAAAAAATTGGAAGTTCGAAATTCAAAATTTTACAAATTTCGAAAACTACTTTTTCCCTTGCTTTCAAACGATGTTTTTTTTTTTCCAACTCTATTTATTAAATTTGAGATACTAATAGCAGATCCTAATGTGGGTGCGGGACTTCTCTGCTAGTTGAAGTGAACTTTTTGTATTAAACTTGTGCTCTACTAATACCTTTTTTTGCTAGTTCTTACTGAGACCAAAAGCTAATTGGAGTACATATTTACCATTTTTTAACAAAGTCTCTTCTTCCTAGATGTAGTGATTCATTTGTTAATTTTTAGTCATTTATCTTCAATCCTTAACATCTCAAATGGTGATTTGGACTGTTAAATCTCTATATTGATGCTAATGTTTTTATACTAGACAAAAAATTTCATTGGAGGTTTATTTGGCTCTAATTCGATGGCAATACTGCTGTCGCTTCATCTGAGAGAAACCTCTGGTTATTTACCAACTCTGTAGATCAATGAGTCTAACACCTCATTCTCAATCAGATCATCTTTGTGAACAACCATGACATGAAATTAGAAAAATAACCATCAAGCCATATCAATAAGCCTATAATACATATTTCATGCATTAAGCTGATATCTACTTTAATAGAATCAATGTGATATTAAAATTGTGTGGTTTCATGGTTAAAATTTATCTACTGTAGATACGTATTAAAAATACATAAATATTTGTGTACAGTGGAGGCTAGCTAGTTTTTCATGACTAACATCAAGATGAAATTGTTAAGATTTGTCTAAAAGATGAAATATTTGTGTACAGTGGGTATTTTTCTTTCTCAAATAGGTGTTTGATTAGTTGCAAATACAATCTGTTCTAAAAGAATACGTTTCTTATATTCTATGGGTTATCCAGATACTTTGACAGTTATGGGATAATTAGAGACATAATGCAAAACCATCTGTTTCAAATACTGGCCCTCTTTGCCATGGAAACCCCTGTCAGTTTAGATGCAGAAGATATCAGAAATGAGAAGGTTTGTTCTGTTTTGTTCTTTTCAACTGTTTATTTATTAATATTTAATTAAAAAAATCCAGAGTAGGTTATTGTTTAATATGTTGGTATATGAATGGATGGGTTCCAGGTCAAAGTTTTGCGTTCAATGAGATCTTTACAACTTGAAGACGTGGTCATAGGATAGTATAAGAGCCATACAAAGCAGGTGTTACTTATCCAGCTTATACCGATGACAAGACTGTACCCAAAGATAGCCTGACTCCAACATTTGCTGCTGCTGCCCTTTTTATAGATAATGCAAGATGGGATGGTTGGAGCATATTTTTATTTTTGTCCTTGTAGTGCCAAACAAGCCTTTGTTAAACTGCTGTAATGTATGGATTAGCTTAATTTGGTTTTGTTTAAGAGAGAGAACAACATTCAACCCATTACTTAAAAAACTTTTTTTCTGTATAGTCATTGATAATCTATTGCTCTAATATAAAATATTGTGGTGTTGAGCTCAAACAATTTGACTTTTTGGGTCTGTTATGGATTTCAATTGTTTTTGATAATTTTTAAAATGTATTGTGAGTTGGGTTGTCAAAACACTAATGTTCTATATAATTTGTTGTACAGTAATTTGTTAAATTATAGTTATTAGTTGGGATTTGTGGTAGGCAAAGGCAAATATGATACGGATGCATGACTTCAAAAAGGCCAAGTGGTAGGGAGCTGCTGCTTCAGTCTTTCTGTTCAATATGTTGAGAAATTTTTTCAAATGTTGTGTAGACAGAATTTTATAGGTGGGCAAGCGTCTGAAAGATGAAAAAAAAAAAAAAAATTAAATCCTAGGATGGATGGGATTTTGTGTTGGCTGCTCAAGGTAAAAATGGTGCAAGATAATCTGATGGCAGATCTGAAAGGAACATGTCCAGATCTACGGTCAAATATTTTGGCTGCAATGAGGATTATAGTTAATGGAGAAATCTCTCTTTAGCCAGGTGGACTCCATGAGATGCAGGTCTTTTGCTTTAGGTGGAGCTAGGAAAATCACACGCGGCTGGTTGGTCCTGTTGATAGTAGAGAGAATAGTAGTGTTTTATACTGTTTGGTGGTTTGAACCTCGATGGGTGACTGTAGACGGAGTTGGTGAGAAATTTTCACCCACCGAAAGTGGGAGACAAGATCCATAAAAGGTGGAAAGTACTGGTCATGTATTTTGATTAAAAGCGTCTTTGCAAGAGACGCTTTTAAAAGCGTCTTTGCAAAAGACGTTTTTTAAAGCGTCTTTTACAAAAACGTTTTTTAAAAAAAAAAAATTTTTAATAAATTATCTTTCCAAAAGATGTTTTTGAAAGCGTCTTTTCAAAAGACGTTTTTGAAAGCGTCTTTTAAAAAAACGTTTTCAATGTAAATTCGATTTTAAAACTCATCAAATTGTCGTTTTAAAAAATTATTTTAACACAAAAAACGTTTTTTTAAAAAACGTTTTCAAAACAACACTAGATTGATAAATAAGTTGAAAACAACCCTAAAATGGAAATTAAGTTTTTTTTTAGCCCTACTCCCGAATTTAACTCGTTAAAAGCACTGAATGTACTTGCTCCATCACTATTTTCAAATAAAGTATTTTCATATTTAAAATCATTTTGTACAAAAAAAACAAAAAATTTGATTTTGAAAACAAATATTTAGCCCCTCGAAATTTTGAATAAAATTTCTTTACACGTAAGATTTGAATCAATTTTATGAATTTAATTTTTTTTTTTTTAATTTGAGGAGGAACTGTTTGTGAGGGTGTGTTATAGGAGGAAAGGGTTGGGGAAGATACTGTTGTCGGCGGTGGCGTCGCAGGCGGCGAAGATGGGGTACGGCAGGGTTGAATGGGTTGTGCTTGACTGGAATGTGAATGCCAACAAATTCTACGAGGAAATGGGATCTCAGATCCTGCAAGAACGGACGTTTTATAGGTTAACTGGTGAGGCTCTTCAGTGTTATGCTAAAACTGACCATTATCCATTACATTTGTGGTAAAAAAAATCAGAAATCGGGGGTTGATTTTGGGTGTTACAAATCTGGGGATTTAGGGTTTTGGATGCTTGATGTTAACTTTTTTTTTCTTTCTAGTTGTACATGTACCCTACATATGATTCTCAGTAATCTTACCACCACCACCCATTTTTAAATCCGGATATATATATATATATATATATATATATATATTGTTTGTATTGAAATGAAGCAGGATTTTTCAATCAGAATTTGGCTATTATTTTTAATGAAATAAACAATGAGATTTTGTTAATAATCACATGGTAAATCAGTATTTTACATTAAACATGAAAATAAGATTGCTCTCTCTATCTCTACTGGAAAGATGGAAGTAGAATGATGTGAGACCTACAAAATAAAAAAAAAAATTATTGAGGTAGAACATCCCCTGGACTTTCTTCCTCGGGACAAGTGTCTTCTTTTTCATTTTCCACATAACGGCACATGACACCTGCTTCCTTCAAAAGGTGGCTAAAACATAATAAATCTTTTTTTTTTTTTGGGAGTTCATCATCAAATTTATATATTACTGATAAAAGAAGTTAATCTCAACTCATATATCTATATATCTATATATATAATTATAATTAGAAATAATACATTTCAATAATTGATTGGGTAAGCTGAAGTGGTGGCATTACTTGCTCTTTGAGTGGAGTTTAAAAGGTAAGGTGTTATTTGGGTGAGTTGTTGAAAAATATATAATAATTATTAAATAAAAATATTTTAAATAAATTTGACTTATTTAATAAAATAATTAAGATTTGTATGTTTTATTTAAATCACAACTTAAAAAAAAGTCGTGACTAGTAAATATATTTAAAATTTTATTTAAATAATTTTAAAATCAACTAAGTATAATAAGTCTTAAAATTAGTACAAGTTATGAAATATATATATATATATATATAAATAAAATTAGCAATTCTAGCAGTTCTTGTAGAATGAATGTGCTTACTGTTTGTTGTTGTAAAGTGAAACTTTTCTTTTTTTGAGCCAGCATATGTCATGACAGTACAAGTTGATAGACAATTGGCATCTCTCCTTTAATTTGTCCTTTCGAGTGAGAGACCTCTCATTGGTTTGACCCTTTATATCTGTCGGTTGCACACCCTATGCACCAATTCTTCAACCAACTGCCCCTGGTTCACTTATTAGAAATGGCACCGAGCCAAGGCTGAAAAGTTGGAATAAATTTGGGTTACTCGTCAAATACATTACTCTTAAAAGTAAGATCAATGAACACATATATAGAAGTGTATTATTTATGTATGTGTGGCTATTAAACTCATTGTTAAGAGTATTGATTTTGACGTATTTAATATTTTTAAAAAAGATAAAAAAAAATTTACTACAAAAAGGATAAATTATTATATGGTCTAGACCATTGATCCTTGCGAATCCTAAATTATTATGTGTAATAAATTTATTTTTAAGGGATAAAAAATATTTTTTATATACACAATGATTCATGATTAGTCGAGACTATTGTCTATGTCAATGATACAATAACGGGTAAATTATATTAATTTTTTTTTATATTTTTAAAATTACAATATTTTTATTGACAAACTATAAATAACTTTTTCAGTTAAATTTATTTTTCAAAATGACAAAATTATTCTTATCAAGGTTTTTTTTTTTGCATTTTTTTCAATTTGGACCAGTTTTCTATCTTTCTTTTAAATATATTTTTTATTTTATATTAAAAAATTTAAGTTAAATAAATATGTTCATTTTATATAAAAATAAATTTAAAGTTTTAATCAATATTTATTTAAAAATGAAAAAGAAATTAAAAACATTTGACAAAATTGAAAAATTGTTAAAAAAAAATAAAAGAGTAGTTTTGTTATTTTGAACAAAAAAAATTGACTAGAAGATAGTATTTATAAATTTTTAGATGAAATAAAAAAAAATTAATATGATTTTAAAAACTTAAAAAAAATAGTTTAATTGTAAAAAAAAAAAAAAACTCCAAAATATATTAGTGTAATTTATAAGAAACAAGGCGTGGGTGGTGGGTAGAGGATATGGCATCATTAAATGACTTGGGATACAGCTCATCTTCACTGCATTATATGCTCATACCATATCGCCATCAGAATTGCAATTACACATATGTGAAAGAAGGTTTATGCATTGATTCTATCTATCCATTAACTTGTACAACTCATATGAGAGATCCTCTCGCTCTAGTGTAAACGAGTCGAATCGAGTTAAAGTTGAGTTGATTAATAAATTATTTATTTATATATTAAATTTTTTTATTAACTTAAAATTATGATGTGACAAGTTTTTATTATATGCGGTAAAGTCTTACTTTTTATTAAAAAGAGATCCAGAAGAGCAGTATGAACTCAATCAAAATCAAGTATGAATAAAAGTCGGTTCCATCAAAATCAATCTAATATGCAATCATAGATACTGTACGTACTTGAAGCACAAATAGTGAAATGACTACAAGTTAAAATTATGATGTGGCGTGCTAAAAGTCATTACTTTTACATTTCATTAAAACTCATTTAAATATTAAAAAGAGATCTAGAAGAACTATGAACTCCATCAAAATCAATCAAAACTCATTTAAATATTCGAAGAGATCCAGAAGAACTATGAACTCCATCTAGAAGAACTATGAACTATGAACTCCATCTAGAAGAACTATGACCTCCATCAAAATCAATCAAAACTCATTTAAATATTCAAAGAGATCTAGAAGAACTATGAACTCCATAAAATCAATCAAAATCAAGTATAAAAGTCGGTTTCATCAAAATCAATCTAAGATACAATTATAGATACTGTAAGTACTTGAAGCACAATAAAATGACGACAACCGTTCGGACACAGAGAAATAATATTTCTTGAGCAATGCAATGCTATGTTTATTTTAAAATTTTATCTAAAATATTTTACACGTTAATGTGACAATGTTGTAGAGATTATACATTACATTATATTATATCATGATATAATATACAACTAATATAACACTGTCACATCACTATATAAAATATTTTTAGTAAAATTTTAATGTAAGAATAGATTTATGCATATTCCTTTAATAAGATAAGTTTCACTTGGATATTGTCCGTACTTGAAGCACAAATAGTGAAATGACGACAACAGTCCTGATAGGTCTACTCGCTCCTAACTTTCTATAAATTGTGACCCTTCCGCGAGTGACTTGCATTTTGAAAGGGTAAATCTCACTTGTAGGGAGAGAGTGGCCGCCCCAAAGAAACCTAGGATGTTCATTTTAGGGTCTTACTTGTCAATGGGGCGGTCATTATGATTTCTCATTCATCTTCTTCAATTCTACTTCTTTTTTTCTCTTCCCAACAGCTTTGAATAATGGAGGATCATGGCTTGTTGAAGCTTTGCTTTGAGAAGAAACTATCAGAAATTGATGTTAAAGGCAGCTTAGAGATACCTCAGGCAGCAAATTATTTACCTCCGAGGGATGAGGTAATGTATGTAAGAATCCAAAACGGAGGTGTTATGCAGTTTAAGGCTCGAACCAGGAGAAGAGGTGGGCGTTATATGACCGATCAGTGGCGTGAATTCGTGGGCGCAGTATCTCCAAGGAGGGGGGACATACTGAGATATTATCACCTGTTGAATACAAATTTCTACTTGGTGGAGCTTCAACGCCCTCCACCTGATCTTCGTCTCTTTGGAAAGGACATTTACTTGCAATAGTCCATTCCCTAGCTAGCTGTTCTCTGCGGATTACTACATGAGTCTGAAAAATAATACAGGCATACGCTACTGTATGATTCTCTTATCTCATTTTCTTATTCTCAAAAACAATGTAATAGAACTCCCATAAATTTATCATAGTATTGTCACTTTGTGTTTAAGAATGAAATAATAATGTAAGCAAATCAATCTATTATATATAACATTACCCGTGAAGTTAATATCAACCAAAGTGTTCAAGTTTAAAAAATAACGCATGCTGCAATATTTGATCTCTCGTGTTTTGGATTATGAAGTTAATATGTGTGTGTATGTGTGTGTGTGTGTGTGTGTATATATATATATATATATATCAATAATGAAGGTGTTCATTTCTAGTTGCTTTCTTTTATTATACGTATTCTTTTGACTCTATTTTATATTAAAATATAAAAATGTGAATAAAAGGGTTGTATTTATGTCTAATAATAGAATTTTTATATAATATAATAAGTTGAGTAATAAAAAATTGGAGATAAAACTTGGTATAGTAATGAAATTTATATATATATATATATATTTATATTTATAGAGCAATAAAAAAGGAGATTAATAAAAAAAAATTTAAGTGATTGTTTGTGAGGGTGACAAAAGCCAAAAGGTTAGTGATACATCATCAAACGTTTTGCCTAATCAAAGGTCCAAACACATATATAAAAATTAGCTCTGTTCAGATTCTAAGGCAAGGAGGGTATACCGATGTCAACTTCGGTATACCGACCTCGGAACGATAGAACCAATAGCGACAAAAAGGAATGACGTGAGTCTTATGATTACACTGCTATAGCCTAACAGGCGGTGAGCCCTAGCACTGCAAAAAGGAGATACAAGTTTTGGGACCGTTTATATAGGTACACGTGTAAAGGGAGCCATGAATTGGAAAGTCAAGGTGAAATGACATCCACCGCTCGTCAGACAATTTAATGCTCCGCCATCCTATAAATACCACAAAAGAGGCACGTAAAAAGGTATCTGCATCTTAACTAAAATTATTAAGGTCAAGCCTTTGATAAAAAAACAGAACCTAATTTAACCATCGGAGAGGTTAACACCGGAACCTTTCTCGGTGGCATTTTTGATATCAGTTCTTTTCAGGTCCATTCACTGCAACGGACAAGTCCTTGACGAGCCAGAAATTGTAGCATCAGCTTGGTGCCGTCTGTGGGAACTACAGTCCTCTTTCTTTATATCATTATTTTCTTTTTGGGTAGTCATGGCTTCTCACTGTCGTTCAACACCAATATCAAATCAACCGTTAGCTCCGGATGAGGAAGTTGCAACCTCTGATCCTATACAACAACAACTCGATTAGATTCGAGATCAGATGCAGAAACAATCTGATCAAACTCAGGCGCAACTCTTGGCCATATCCCAAGTCTTGGATTTTTTAACTCAAAACCCGTCGGTTCTTCCTCCTCCAAGTATTCCTGACAATGGAAATCTAATCCTGCATAACCCAAGGGGAAGACGACTCGAAAAAGGTGGTCCTAGTGTTCGTCCGTTTTATTCACCGGACGCGGTTCCTGTTCGAGATGACAGTCTAGGAGGAATGCCAAACATTCATCCTACTACCGTTAATTTTAGTAGAGGTAAGGCTGTTAGCCCTACAACTCAGGAGCCAATCCAGTGCAATCAGGCCCACCAATACAACCAGCACCGACTTCACTTCCCTAACAATCAGAAGATGTCATTCCTAGTCAGAATAATCCTCAACCCACTGGATTTGAGGTCGGTATGCCGGGAGTTCAACATTCAGTCCCGTCCAGAGTACCAATGAGATCGGAAGAAGTTACGGATTCAATGGGACAGGCCGCTCATGTTTGCAACGAGAATCAACCTCCTCGACAGGATGAAATAGCAAGGCTTCTAGGTAGGTTCACTACCCCCTTTTCAGCCGCCATCTTGACTGAAGAGCGTCCTCGAAAATTCATCGTTCTAAAATTCACACCTTATGAGGGGTTAGATGATCCTGGTGACCATTTCTCTAATTATCAACATACAATGGCCCTTCATGGCGCCACCGACGCATTTTTGTGCCGTAAATTAATTCGTCACAAGCTTAAAAGGCGCAGCCCTACGATAGTTCCACAACCTCCCTCCTAATTCAGTTCCCAACGTCTATGAGCTTAGTAGACGTTTTCTTGACCGGTTTTTAACTAGCAGGAGACTCAGAAAAGGTCCAAAATTTCTTTTATCCATCAAGCAACGGAAGGGAGAATCACTCAGGGACTATATTGCTCGATTTAACTCTGAGCTAACCGAAATTACTGACTGCGGTGCAGCCTTTTTGGTGGCCGCATTACACGCAGGGCTTTGGCCGAGGCGTTTTCACGACTCCTTGACAAAAAATTCTCCCGTAGACATGGCATCACTTATGGAGAGGGCAAGGAAACATATCAATTTAGAAGATACCCGGACATCCCTTCGTCTTGCCAAAGAACAAGCTTAAACGGAGGACAAGTCCCAAACGCAGAATACTGGCAATACCAACAAAAGACAGAGAAGTCCGGACAAAAGAACTACATCTTGAAGTCAAAGCCAGCCCACTTCGGGACGGTTCAAAACGTACGCACCTCTGAATGTGCCGCTACCACCCCTGAATGCTTCCATTACCTAGATCTATCACCAGGTCCGGGCAGATGAAAATTTCAAGTGTCCAGGACCCTTGTTCAGTGATCCAGACACCCGAGATCGTAGTAAGTACTGTGAGTTCCACCGAGATCACAGACATATTACAAAATTTTGCAGACATCTTCAATAGGAAATCGATCAATTGATTCGAAAGGGTCGTTTAAAGGAGTTTGCCCAGCGCGAGGGCGGGCAAAACCCTCAAAATCAGAAACCCCAACAACCTCGGCAGGATCCCAGACCTCAGTCACAACGACAAGATCAAGGGTCCACTCTTGGGCCAAGCCAGAGTTAGTAACCTCAACCAAATAGTCACATTATTCTCGTCCTCCATGCTACCAATTCCATATCTGGTATATCCAGCCGAGCAAGGAAACGCTATGCCTGTGAAGCTAAGGTAGTACCACTCCCTATCCAGATCATGACGCTGGAGAAACGTTTAAAACTCTCACCACAAATCCAATTCTCAAAGCTAGATCAAGCTGGCATACACTGTCCTCACACCGATGCGCTCGTCATCACCCTTAGAGTCGCAAATTTTGACATCCATAGAGTATTGGTGGATACAGGTAGTTCTGCTAATATTTTATTTTATGAGCCTTTTAAACGGATGAAGCTCGGTATTTCTGACCTCAAGGCCGCCACGGCAATGATGGCTGGGTTCGATGGACATCTGAGCTCTCCCATGGGCAGTATTGACTTCCCAACAACTGTAGGAGTCGGCGAAGCACAAAAAACCCTAATAGCTGAATATGTGATCGTGGATTCCCGATCTCCATACAATATAATCATGGGAAGACCATGGCTCCATCAAATGGGGGCTGTCACATCCATCCTTCATCAGTGCCTCAAATACATACACAACGATCAAGTTTGCACTATTCAAGGTTCCCAGTCGTCATCTCGAGAGTGCCACGTCGTCGCATTAAAAGGTAAAACCCAGTAATAGCAATTACAGACACCTCGAAAGCTCATTATTTCTGATCTCTCTGACCAAAGTATCAATATGGAATGTCCTACCAAAATCAATGAACCATTGAGCCCGCGAGGTGTAGACAACATGGCTGTGCCAATCCAAGAGCCACTTAAAATATCGATGGGTTTGGACGAAGAAGAGCATTATTTGCAAATTGGTGCCGATCTATCTCCACCAGAACAGAAAGTGATGATAGAATTTTTGAAAACTCATTTATCAGTCTTCGCGTGGGAAGCTAAAGACATGGAGGGTATTGACCCGTCCTGTATTTGCCATAAGCTAACGACAGATCCAAACTGCCATCCAGTACGGCAAAAAATACGGACATTCGCCCTAGAGAGACATAGGATCATCAATGACGAAGTTCAGAGGTTGCTAACTGCAAAGTTAATCAGGGAGGTTTTTTACCCAGAATGGCTCGCCAACACCGTCCTTGTTCAAAAGAAGAATGGTAAATGGCGAGTCTGCGTTGATTATACCGATCTTAACAAAGCTTGTCCAAAAGATAGCTTCCCTATCCCGAGAATTGATCAGCTGGTTGACGCAACTGCTGGTTACGAATTAATGAGCTTCATGGATGTATACTCCGGATACAACCAGATTCAAATGTATCCTTCGGACCAAGAAAAAACATCTTTCATCTCTGAACGAGGTTTGTACTGTTACAAGGTGATGCCTTTCGGACTAAAAAATGCCGGAGCCACGTATCAACGCTTGGTCAATAAAATGTTTGAACCTCTGATTGGCGACACAATAGAGGTTTACATTGATGACATGCTAGTCAAGAGCCAGCAGAAGGAGGACCACATTAGGCATTTGAAAAGGACTTTCGACATTTTAACTAAGCACAAGATGAAGTTGAACCCATCCAAATGTACCTTTGGGGTCAGCCGTGGGAAGTTTCTAGGTTTTCTTATCTCACATCGAGGCATCGAAGCCGACCCATCCCAGATTAAAGCTTTGGCAGAACTGGAGCCCCCGAAGTCACGGAAGGATAAACAGACGTTAAATGGCAGGATTGCGGTATTGAATCGCTTCATATCCAGGTCCACGGACCGCTGTCTTCCGTTCTTCAAAGCTTTGAGGGGGAATAAGGTCTTGGAATGGACCTCTGAATGCGACAAAGCTTTTATGGAACTTAAACAGTATATGGCATCCCCAGAGCTATTATCCAAACCCAGGAAAGGAGAAAAGCTCTTTTTATATCTTGCGGTATCTGAGAATGCAGTAAGTTCTGCGCTACTTCGAGAAGAAAAAGGGATTCAAAAACCCATATTTTACGTGAGTAAAGCGCTTCTTGGATCAGAAAAAGATATCCTGAGGTGGAGAAGTTAGCCTTTGCACTAATTATATCTGCCAGAAAACTCAGGCCTTATTTTCAAGCCCATTCAATTATAGTTCCAACCTCATACCCATTAAAAGCCATATTACACAAACCTGAAACTTCGGGTCGTCTCGTGAAATGGTCGATAGAACTGGGAGAATTTGACATAGTATACATACCTCGGACTGCCATTAAAGCTCAGGCTTCGGCAGATTTTATTACAGAATTCACCCCAGCTCTGAAGAAGAAATTAGATGCTAACCAAACTATGGCAATATGGCAACTATATGTGGATGGTTCTTCAACTGATAAAGGTTCCAGAGTTGGTATTGTCCTCCGATCTCCTGATGGTATTACAACAGAGAAGGCGGTAACTTTGGGCTTCAGAGCTTCTAACAATGAAGCCGAATATGAAGCATGAATCCTTGGCATGAAACTAGCCATAGAATATGAGGCTCACGACCTCGAAGCCTTCTCTGATTCACAATTAGTGGTGGGCCAAGTTTTGGGTGAATTTGCAGTGAAAGACGAGAGAATGATCAAATATGCTGAACTGATAAGCTCTCTAAAACAATCGTTTGTCACTTTTTGTATTCATAAAATAGAGAGAAGACAGAACACGCGAGCTGATGCCTTAGCAAATATGGCCTCTCACCTCAGTGCCGAAGAGGATTCAGAATTGTCTATCTCCTCCCAAGATCGCCCCAGTATTGACGAGGTTCAAGTCGTTTACATCTCGAAACATTGTCAGGACTAGAGGACTCCTATCTTCAGACACTTAAAAGAAGGGCAACTTCCTGACGACAGGAATCGAGCTCGAAAACTACGGATCAGATCAACTCGATACCTAATTTTAAATAGCAACTCTACCGTAGGTCGAACATCCAACCCCTACTGAGGTGCCTATCTCCAGAAGAGTCCGAGTATGTACTAGCCGAGATCCATGAAGGGATATGTGGTAATCATAATGGTGGCAGGACCATCTCACATCGAGCTTTAACCCATGGTTATTACTGGCCTGGTATGCTAAATCAAGCCAGAGAATATGTGAAGAAATGTGACAAATGTCAGCGTTTCGCTTCATATCAACATCTACAACAATAGGAGCTTACACCCATTACGAGTCCCTGACCTTTTGCCCAATGGGGAATGGATATCGTAGGACCTTTGCCAAAAGCCCCTCAAAACAGGAAATATTTGTTGATCGCTATTGATTATTTGTCCAAATGGACAGAAGCAGAACCATTGACTCACATTACAGAGGTAGATGTAAAGAATTTTACATGGAAAAATATCGTTTGCGGGTTTGGAGTACCGCGAATTATCATTTCAGACAACGAACACCTATCTCGAACCATTTGAGGTAAGCACAGATCTCCCCCCTTTTTATATCAGAAGGGCGATCTGCAGGTTTTGGGACCCTACAAGTTACTTTTTTTGGAAATTTAAATTGTTTCATAATCGCTTTTAAAATTCCCTTCGTCATGGCACTCGCTCCCTCTTCTTTAGTGGATACACTAACCTCTCCATCACTAGAATCTAAAATATCGATAGAAGAGGGAGAAGACGAAGCAGTAAAGGTTTGAGAAGGACCCTCCTTACCGATGGTCTCAGGCTTAACTCTAATCTCCTCTATGTTTGGGTCAGACATGATCGGCGGATAGAAAAAGAGAAAAGAAAATAGAATTGGGAAGAGTAGAATAAAAGGAAGAGAAGGATAATCGAAATTACCAGGAAAGGAAGAAAAAAGCTGTCTAGAACGGAGAAAATCGCAGGCTTGCAGGAAATCGCACTAGCCTCTCAGAACCCACTTAACTGTTTAAGATTATTTGAAAAATGTAAACGGATCCAAAAATAGTCATACCCACTATTTATAAAACGATTTGTCATTAAATATTTCACACGAAACGGTACAAACATCCGTTCGAATCTTGAAACAAATCAATTAAAAACGACGGCTGTGTTATTAATTACTCCAATTACCAAAACCACAACACGCGTGGTAATTATACCATGACGGCTGCGACCCCTCGAAATATGAGTTAAACGGCTGTACATGTCATCCCTCGGAAAAACCCTAAACCAAAGTTCTGTACATATTTACAGAACTAAGGCTTCAAGGGGGAGTAACTGATACGTCATCAAACGTTCGGCCTAATCAAAGGTCAGAACACATATCTAAAAATTAGCGCTGTTCAGATTCTAAGGCAAGGAGGGTATACCGATGTCAACTTCGGTATACCGACCTTAGAACGATGGAACCAATAGCGACAAAAAGGAATGACGTGAGTCTTATGATTACACTGCTATAGCTTGACAGGCGGTGAGCCCTAGCACTGCAAAAAGGAGATACAAGTTTTGGGACTGTTTATATAGGTACACGTGTAAAGGGAGCCATGAATTAGAAAATCAAGGTGAAATGACATCCACCGCTTGTCAGACAATTTAATGCTCCGCCATCCTATAAATACCACAAAAGAGGTACGTAAAAAGGTATCTGCATCTTAACTAAAATTATTAAGGTCAAGCCTTTAATAAAAAAGCAGAACCTAATTTAACCATCGGAGAGGTTACCACCGGAACCTTTCTCGGTGGCGTTTTTGATATCAGTTCTTTTCAGGTCCATTCACTGCGACGGACAAGTCCTTGACGAGCCAGAAATTGTAGCATCAGTTAGTATTAATTTAATGTAATTATTTTTCAATTAAAAAAATTGAAGAGCATTAGAAAAGTATACATGGATAAGCCATAGAGGAAAGTCAATAATAATTAGCTAAGGGGGCTGGGAATCGCAAGAATTGAGAAGTCCTCCATTGAATTGAATGGGGTGGGAAAGACAGGTTCGGAAATGGCCGGATTAGCAGGAGGAAGGGTTCAGGAATTATATGATGGAACCGGGAAATGAATGAGCGAGAGCTGTTTAAGAAAGAGGCTGGTTATGGCCTTTACTTGATAGGGCTCCTTCCCATCTATCTTGACCGGGAAGAGGGGGGAGGCTCTTGCGGAAGCCCTGCCCGCCCTTCTCTATTTTGAGGGATCCCTCATATTGAGGATTCCAGGCTTCCCGGACTCGTAACAGACGGCTAGGAACAAGAAGAGGGTCAGTAGTCTCTGCCGTTGCAGGTCCTTCTCCTTCCGCTGAGACGGCCCTCTTTTTTTAACGACTTTTACATGCAGACACATGAAATTTCTTTGTTCTTTCCTTCTCACCCACGTGCAACGTGTCCCACTAATTCTGCTTTTCGGAAAACATAGAAGCAGAAGATGATGGCAAATGAATAATGTTTTATGGACAAACTAATTTCGCATATATGATATAGCATGATTTGTTTTATTATTTTTATTATTCATACATTTTTTTAATTATTTTTTATATCTATGTATTTTTTAAAAACATTTTTTTTAAAAGATGTTTTTAAAAATATCTTCAAAAAACGACTTTAAATAAAAAATTTAGTTTAATGACATTTGTCAAAGAAGTCTTCTAAATATGAAAAGGGTTTGAGAATTAACTAAATATTTGCATGAGGTGTAAAAATAACAAAATAAAGTATATGAATGACAGTAGAGATGATAATTTATCACACCTCATCCCGCATAGAGCAGATATAAAATATTCATAAATAGGTTTGGAAAGAGTTTTTTAAAACTCAATTGGGTTTGGGATAAGGTCAGGAGATGATTATCCTACTGTTTATATATTATAAATTTTTTTATTCATTTGTACACTATATTTATAAACAAATCATACTATATAAAATTATTTTAAAATTTTTTCATGTCATACTCATAATATTTTTTTTATTAGTTATTTTGATAATAAAATTTAATTTAATTAAAAAAATGTTTTAATTTTAAAAAAAAATCAGAATTCGAAAAAAGATGAGATAAAAAAATATAAACAAGTACAGAAGTCGTAGACGGGATGAATTGAGGACATGCGACACTCATGTCTTGCCGCTTGTCACTTGTCACTTGTTACTTCCTACTAAATAAGAGAATCACTTTGCACCAACTAATTATGATTAATGTTATGCTGACATAATAATATTATTAAAAGTATTTATACAATTGATGTGATAGTATTATATTAATTTTATATCACATTATGATGTAATTTAAAATTAATACAATAATATTACATCAATTGTGTAAACACGTTTAATAAAAATTTCAAATAAACATAACATTATTGACTAACTATTACTAAAGAGGTTGGAGTTGAATAAGGTCCTGTTTGGTTACCAACTCTAAACCAATTTTAAAATTTTTTTTTTCAAGAACTTATTTGGTTAAAACAATTTTGAAACCCATTCTATCTTTTTCAACTTTTTGAAACAAGCAACTTTTTAAAATTTTTGATTTGACAATGATATTAATATATATTATATTTATAAAATATTATATTATAATATATATTATACATATAAAATATTATTTTATAATATGCCAAACTTATGATATATAACTTTAATTTTAAAAAATATTATATAATTTAATAATTAATATATGTTTATTAATGAATCGAATTTGTTAAATCTTGTTATTTTTATTAGATTAATTATTAAATTTGAATAAAATTAAATTTTTTATATCATATTTAAGTAAATGTATTAAATTCCGATCACATTTTTAAGAATATTAAAAATTATGAAAATAAAAATTATGTAATAAAGATCATGTAAGTCATGCCTTTTATTGGATGACTGTTTCCTATAAAAAAAATAATAATAATAATCAAGGCTTACCAATATATAATAATAATTTTGAAAAAATAAAAAAATTTGAATGGACTAATGGACTAAGCACGCAGCAAGAAACGACAAATATATCCGTTAGCTTGACTTGTCAATGGATCAATGTTGGATGTTTATCTGATAGTAATTTAGATAAAATTTTTTGAAAAATATTTTAAAAAATTTTGTAATTAATTTTTTAAAAATTATAAAAATGTATTTCGATATGATAATCTAAATTTAAAAAAAAAATTAATTAATTTCAAAACACATATCCTGTAATTTGAAATTAAAAATCTTATTTTAAAAACATAACCAAACATAACTTACTTTTTTTATCTTTTTTAAATTAATCAATCCAAATAATGGTTCAAATTTCAAGAAATTACTTAAAAACGCTTCTCAAAAAAAATTTCTTAAAATTCTAACTCTAAAAACTATCCAAACAAAAGTTTCTTTCAGCTTGAGTTGGGTTAAAAGCACGGAATGTATTTGCCCCATCACCATCTTCAAATAAAGTATTTTCATATTTAAAATTATTTTGTACAAAAAAATCATTTGATTTTGAAAAACAAATATTTAGCCCTTCGGAATTTTGAATTTTACACATAAGATTTGAATCAATTTTATGAATTTTTTTTTTTAATTTGAAAAAAAAATTCTCTAAAAAAATTTTAAACTCTAATTTTTTTTTTCCTGACTCCGCCACTAACATCTTAAAATAATAATACATAAAACTATAAAAGTGTATCTACTTTGTATGCTTATATTTAGATTATCATTTTTTTTTCCGATACCCAAGTTTATAAACTTAGTGTAGGGTTTAGGTAAAATTACAATTCTAGACCTTCATTTCCAAGAGTATTGATATATAGATTTAAAAAATAAGATTTATATAATAAACAAAAGATCTTCGGCCCATGCAAGAGGGGAGAGCCCAATCCGAATACAACGTAATCTTACATCACCGTTCCCTTGTCAAAGAAAAGTGGAAAAAAACAATGAACAGAAATAGAAAATGAATAATTACACTCTCCGGTATTTTTTGACAAGTATAAATATATATATATATATATATTTTTAAAATTATATCAATATACCTTTTATTATATTAATAATATACAGATTTCTTTAACATACAAAATTCATTATTGATGATGTTAAAATTTAAACTAAAATATCATTGCATATTATATTAACTTCGATTATCTTTTCAGAAATCACATAAAAGATTTTTGTAATTATCTAATATTACAAGAGAGATTAATATATTTATTTTTAATAGTAAAACCAAACAAAATATCAATATTTTCATTATCGTTTGTTTTTTGATAATTTTTACAAAATAAATCAATGAAATATTAAAAATCACAAGAGATGTTCAGTAATTGACAAATAATCCATGAGAAGATATCGCACTTATCCCCCAAAAAGAAAAAACATAAATTTTTTTACCATTTTGGGATTGTTTTAAAATCTTATTACTAAATTAAGATTATTTTATTATTATTTATTAAATTAGTGTTATTTTATGATAACATCACTTCTAATGACACTTTTAATGACACTTTTAATGTAAAAACATTTACACGAACATCTTTTCTGATTTCTGACAATTGCAGATAGTATTTTTAAAATTTTTAAAATAATATTGTACCTTTTCTTATTTTATTGTCTGTAACATATCTTTCCTATCATTAACGGTCGTTAGTTGCATTGACGGTTTCAATAATGTCATCAGAAATAAATTTATAAATACCAAGTTTGCTCTCATCTTTAATAAATGAATAACTTTGCCCCCATAAATTATTATTAAATTACAAAAACAACCTTATTTATTTATTAGTGGAGTGGTTCAATTCGCTACTTTTAACAACTTTCATGCCTATATATATATATATATATTCACACTGTATTACACCCACTCCCCATTGAAGCTCTGTAATAAAGCTTCAATTTTTTTGAAATAAAAAAAGGGTAGAAATTTTACTGGAAAATAAAAGAGAGCCCAAAACACAACTACAGTTAAAGGCTGTTAACACTACCAAACCTAGAAGTAAAACACAGGCCATAAAAATCCCACGGAGACAATAAAAATCTCCAACGTGCACTTAAAAGGCCATTTCACTGTCAGCCAAGGCCCAAGAGGAGACCACAACTACAGATCGGCGCACACATAAAATCCCAGTACAACGCTTCCACGCACCGCGTATAATCCATCAAGAACTCCAACAACAACCAACGGCTAGGAAACCTCTAGACAGCAACCACCTATCCCTCGCCAATCAGGCAATCAAACGACGGAGTAAAAAAGCATAGAGCTTGAATTCATTGTTTGTTCTTTTTTTTTTTTTTTAACAAAAATTGAAAAAAAAAATATATATATATATATATATATATACACACACACACACACACACAACTCATACATGAATTGATTAAAAAAATTTGGTGCCTCTTTTTCATTTTCTCAAACCATCTCGTTTCCTTCATTCACATAATTGGAAGTTCATGTTCGTTTTCCCATTAATTTTACTGCTGTTGATCAATGATAAAAAAAAAAAAAAAAAAAAATTCCCACAATTTTCGACCAAAACAAATCCAAATCAAGTAGCAAAAAATTAGTGAATACACAAAAGACACTAATCACATCTTAATTAATCCAAAATGTGAAATTTGAGAGCTTTTCACCGATGATCAATTGGCCATAACCCTAAAAAATTCACCAACAAAAGACACTAATCACATCTTAATTTCAAAATTAAAAAAAAAAAGTAAAAAAAAAAAAATACATTCAATCCTTACTGTAATTTGTTCCTTCACTCCCGCCGAAGATTCTTGTTCGAGCCATAGTTAGTCCACTCCCGCCGCCGCTTTGCCGTCCAACCACAATGACTGCAAGAAACCGCTTCTCTTTGCCTCACATTCTCTCTCTCTCTACTTTCTGCTTCTCTCTCTCAAACAATGTCTTGTAAATATTGTCTCTCAATCTGGTATAATCCCTCACTGTAATCTGTTCTAATCTGTGACTAATTTTTCCAAATGAAGGACCTCCCGCCGCGAATTTATACATAGAGGTTTATTTATATAGATTTATATATACATGGAATTTCCATTTTAATAAAAGTTAATTTTTTCACTTAAAATATTCATATTAAGCATAAGGGTAATTTTGTCAATTTGCATATTTCGTTAACGTTGTTCCTCCTACAAATCTGACAAAAACACAATGTTATTTCAGAAACTTTAAGGGCACCGTACGTAATTGTTAAAAATTTTAAAAGAAGTAAGTATAATTATTTCTTATTTCAATTTTTAAGTAACGTTTTTTTATGTATTCTTAAACTTTTATAGTAAAAACATAATTTCAAATGATGCTTTTACAGTAAAAGGTTCATTTTGAATAATGTTTTTACATTGAAAGTGATTTTTTATATAAAAAAAAATCTTTTTGAGAAATAATATTCATTCCATACTCTATTCATATAATTTTATTTTAACTCTACCGTCATGATAAATTCAAAGGGATTAATTAATGAAATGTCTCTTCATAAGATGAAAATTAAAGTTCAGGTCCAAAATGAAACTCTACTTCCTTCGCTTCCATGCAGGATTCTGGGAACTTTGTGCTATACAATAAAGATTTTGATACGATATCGAAGAAATTTAACAACTTTTTTATTGGTACCATAGTTGGAAGTCAAAATCTATCCAGTATGATATCGAAGTTTTGAATTGTTTTTCGGTTTGTCTCCAACCAACCACTCAACTAGACAGATTCATCTCCAGATGCAAGATGATGGGAATCTTGTTCTTTATCTCATAAACACTAGAGACGTGGCAGTAGATGCTTATTGGGATTCCAACACTTGGGGAGGCAGAGGCACCCACAATTGAGTGGGATTTTGTATCCCACTCAATCGTTTTCTAAATTGTTGATTTACAGTTTTGCATTTTAGCTCACAATGTCTAACTTCAACATATTTCCAAATTCCCCATCTTAGGTTCTACATCTTCTAATCCATCTTGGGTTTTTGTAGCAATAATGATTCCTTAACAAAATAGATGACGAGAAGGCACTGTTTGAGAAAGGTTCGATAGAGTCACCAGTGACGAGAGATTTGTGCAAGTGTTGTTTTAATGCAGTAACAAGAGACTGAAAGAAAATGCAAGGTCGTGAGAGACTGAAAGAGGGTAGTGTGGGAGAGGCGGACAATGAGGAGATTTGTGTTTACCCTAGAACTAACTTATAGCTAACCCATATAACCCGTCAAAAATCCATTTTTAACTCATGAAATAGGTGGGTTTATTTTATGTAACCCATTTTTGCCTAGATATTTATCCTTGAGGAGGGTGAATAGGGTAATTTATAAATATAAATATTAGTAACTTTTATAATTTTAAAAATATAAAGTAATTAAAGTGCAAGAAAGTAAAAGAGAGTAGGAAGAAGAAATTCTTGGTCTTTGGAGTAGATTTCTTCACTTGCTTGAATCTTTTAAGTATTGGTCATCTCTTTCTTGTTCTAATTAACCAATTTGCATTGCTACTTCATCCGTTATTTTGTCTACTTGATTTGCAACATGTTTCAAGATTAAATAAATACTTCTAGGTTGTATGGTTAGATTACATATAAGTACATGTTATAAACCTCAATTTAAGGGACCAATTATACAGTTAAATTTTCAAGCATAAAGTCATTCATGAATTTTACATTTACTATATTTGTTTATTCATAAAAGACTTCCTAAAATATGTATACATATGAATTTTGCCTTTTTATTACAAAGCATCCTAAATATCAAAACCTTATATTAGTTGCTCATTTTTCTATTGATAAGAGCTTATGAATGTCTCAACTTAGAACTAGTTTGTTAATTTGTTTGAATATGCATGAATCTAACAAATTCATTTCATTCATATGCTTTACATGCTAAACCTTATACACAACTTATATATATATATATATATATATATATATATATATATTGACCTTCATGAGTTATTGTCTAACAAATTCTTAACTCATGTTTAAGGTTTTTGAATAGGTTACTCATATATACGATTGTTCAAATGCATATTTGAATCTCAATTCGTATTATGCAATTGAATAAATTTAGCCTGTTTATGTGATTCAATATTTTAGAGCATATATATCTATTTTAATTTATAGCCTTTAAGATTTACATTTAGAGGTAATAAGTTATATCAAGATTTGCTCTTAGTTCTTCTATTTTTCTTTTATCATTAGTTGAACAATTTTACATGTTACATACTTTTACTCAAATGTTGAACACATTACTTAACTATTCTTGCTTAATGGTTTATCTTAATCCTAAGTACATTAGCAAGTTATAGCATTAGTATATTGTTTAGCCATACTCTTGCTTTAAATATTAAACATCGTCTTCATGAACAAGCTATAGCAAAACACTTTTTATGATCTTAGATTTAGTGCATTATTTCAATCATAATCATACAATAGTCATGTTTATAAATTTAATATGCATGTTAAATTTCACATTGACTATCTTTATGTATATAACCCACAAATAAGAACATATGTTAATGTGTCATTATTTAGTATAGATACCATCAAGATCATAAATTTGGGTTCTATACTTTGTAGTTGTTTGGTTATGCTCAAGATTAGTTTTCTTATTTCACATATAAAAGAAAGTATGACAATATAATTTAGTTACCAAACAAACACTAACTTTTATGTTGATGCTTAGATTACATCAAGCATATTCATCATCAAAACTCTATTGGCAACACCATTTTCAACATGTTTTTTAAATAAGACACCCAAATCTATTTATCTTCGGGTGGGTTTACGAGTTTGGGTAACAATTGCCACCCTTAAAGAGAGGGTTACTGTTAGGCAGAGAGAAAATTCTCTCAAGCTTTATCAACAAAGGTCAAATACGTACAAGGACATAATTGTCATTTTAAAATATGTCATGTTTTTCCTATATACATAATATTTTATTTAATGGAAAATTTGGTAACTTTGTAATTACTGTCCATGTCGTTTTTGAGACAAATCTAACAAGGGAACAATGTAATTTTAGAAATCCTAGAAGTACTATCTACAAATGTCAAATACCCTAAGGAAAATTAGTGTAATTATTCTTTTATTTTATTATATTTATTCATAGGAATTAAATGAGTTTATTTGGAATATTCTACTTCTCAAAAGAATCAAGTTAGGTTTCAAATTCTTAATTACTAGCTAAGTAACTTTTCTATATAATTAAGGCTACAGATATTTTTTGGTTGGTCAACTATTTTGGCCTAATATATATCCAACACAATTATTTATCATATAACTACTCATATTGTTGTTAGCATAGTTAATTTGAAATTAATCAATTCAATAATCCCTCAAAAATTATCTCACTAATGAGGTCACAACTTTCAAAGGTATAATATACCTGTATGTATGTCTTCATTTGGATGGAGGTCATGTATATCTCTAGAGGTATATACATGTCTCTGTATTTAAAGAGAGAAGTTGATAGATGAAAGAGGTTTTCTAGTGCTGAGGTGGATTACATGTGCCATGGTTTTTAATCATTCCACCACAAATTAGATTTAGTCTTCATTTCGATGAGTGGTGAAAAAGTATTGTTTGAGAAAAGTGCAGTTTGAGTTAAATTGTGAGTGTTTGGATGAATGCATTTGAAACGAGCTTAAATGATATTGTGGTGTTTGGATGAGCGGTTAAAAGTGTTAAATGTGTTATATAGATAGAATAGTGACATTTTCGAAGTTGGAGTTTAAAAAAAGCCCTTGACTAGCACATTTCCAAAACAGCACCGCCCATCCAAACATGTCTTTGGGGTAAATTATTTATCTTTCTTGTAAATAAGTTTTTACTGGCATATCTTAACTCTAATTTCATCAAACTTAGATACCCCAATATAAATCGTTGCTGACATTTTATCTTAAGCACTCACGCCATTCTAATTTAAGAGTCCCTTATTCCATTTTGGGATGTCCCATAATTAGAGTCCTCTTTGAAATTTCAATCAATAAATTATTGTAAAATTTTCAAATTACCCTTTTTAGCAATTTAATATGGATGTACTATTCAAATTTAATGTAGGTTAATTTTGTAAATTCATACTTTTATTTAAGTATGAAAGCATTAAATGCTTGTCCTTCTTAAAAAGTTTGTTTCCCCAAAAAAAGCTCTTTTTATGAGATAGAGGGAGTAAAATTTTTCTAACTTATTTTTGGGTAATTTATCATTAATTTAACCATATTATGGGCTTCCCCCATTCCCATGCCCCTAATTGGGCTTAACCAGTACCATTCCATCTATAGTTGTGTAAGTATGGTCACGTGAATAATTACAATTATTTACAGATTATTATTTTTTTAAGAATGACAATGATGCAGATAATAAATTTATATATAAATTTTAAAACATCCAAAACAAAATTACTTAGGCTTGTTTTTGCACCACTACTTTTGCGTTTGGGGTGTGATGTTGCTGATTTCCGATCTACTCATTGTCTTCCTACAAAAAAGCACTAGTCAGAGGGCCACTAACAAGCTCCAGTGGTAGCCACTCCGATGATAAAGTTAGGGAGGAAGGAAATAAAATAATATACTAAAGAGAAGGATTCACCATGATTTTAGTATTCTCCAAAGTTATGTACTTTCTAGCTTTTAATAGAAGGGCTATCATATTGGTTGGGGGGGTTTTGGTCAAGGAGTCTTGAAAACGGCTTGGATTAAGTCTGGAAGTTAGAGCTACTATAACGAACTTTCCATCACAATCATTGACGTTTGTAAGTTCTCCGTTAAAGCGAGCTATGTGTTCCCTCAAAGTCTCTTCCTTACATTGTATGATTGAATGAGGAATTCAGGTCATTTTCTTAGCCTCTTGTCGGTAACATATTGATTAATGAAAAGCCTACCAAGGTTGTAAAAGCTTGCAATTGAATTCTAGGGGAGCTTGTGAAATCAAGTAAGAGCAAGACCTTTACGGTTTGTGACAAAGGTTCGGCATATGAGTGCATATGGACCCCTGTGCAAAGTTATAGTATGCTGAAAATAGGATAGATGATCTCCAAGATCTTGTGTCCTATCGTAAAAGTCAAACTTTTTTACAATGAAGTTTTTTAGGTGTTTTTCCGCCATGACCTCAGAGGTGAAAGACGTGGTCAGCTTTTTGAACATGTTATAGATATAATCCTCATTGGAAGAAACGCGAGGCTTTTTATTCGAGACCACGTGGTCTTATGAATCTTCTATAATCTTGATTCTGATTTGAACCACAGATTGATTTTGGAGAATTATTGGGTAGACTGAATTTTCTTCCTAGTCAGCAGCCACGAGAAGTAGTGCCTGATTCTCATTTTACACCACGAGAGGAGCCAACGGTTGTTGATTGCCAAGGTCGGCTACCACAATAGGTGGTGCTAGTGGTGTTCTTATGTCCCTCACCGCTAGAGGCAACAGAGGCGTTTCTTGGTTATGGACTATTAAAAGCGGTTGAGGTGGCACCACTAGCGGTAGCGGAGGAAGTGCAACTCATTCGTTTTGTACTAGAGTGGCCACAATTTGAGTGAGGGTCTCAATCTGTTGAGTCATTTCATCTATTCATCGTTGCACAGGGGTCAGCCCTTTGTTCCTCACTCTCCTTGGAAAAGTTTGATCTTGACACTCTATTAAAGGTATTTCCTTGTGAATGAAGGTTCGGTGCCATTACTTGAATTTAACTTAGTTGATTTTTCTTTAAGAAGTTGTCTATTCCCACAGACAGTGCCAAATTGATGTTATTGATTATCAATCTGCTCTTCTCTTCCTATAAAAAGCACTAGTCAGAAGGCCACTAGGCAGGCTCTACTGGTAGCCATTCCGATGATAAAGTTAAGAATGAAAGAAATAAAATATTATGCCAAACAGAAGGATTTACCATGAGTTTTAGGGTGTACCTTTGGGTCTTATTTATAACTTGTGCCTCTCCTAGTTCGAGTAGGATTAAGATTCTAATAATTTCAGAATTAGAAGAACGTAAACATACATGGGAGTTACCATTTCGAACTAGGTTTCCTTACTCCTTATGAAGAATGTGGTCTGTGTCACGACCCGCAACCCACCCTCTACGGATTAGTGGACCGCGACCATCCGACCCAGCCTTTTTGCAAAACTGGACCTACTCATCCTATGGCACTACTTTTAGTGCACTAACATGTAACACAACAGAAGACAATAAAGTAAAAAGGTCATATGCTCATACCAGTCTGCCAATGTAAAAGTATGGTCTGTAAAATTTTTAATCATCACTTCATTTCTAATTCTTTTTCTTTCATTCTTTTTGTATTTTAGTCCTTAAATCATGCTTCATAAATCCTTCTAAATGAATGAACCTAAAATAGTTATGTAAAAATTTGAGATTCAAAACCCACTTATAGTTTTTCCTAAATTTTTCTCTGGCCTGCTGCAACACTTTTTCTTCCTGTTTCTTCTTCTTCATTCTCTTTTTCCTGGTTTCTTGCGCCTCTGCTTCTCTATCTCTCTCTCTCTCTCTCTCTCTCTCTCTTTGTGAAATCTTGTGAATGAAAATCCAAGAACAGAGAGTTTAAGAACAGAGATAGAACCTTGATCCGTATTTCTCATTGCAAAAGAGTGAAAAGTTGTGTTTTTGTACTATATATTTTCCTTGTTGGATCTGCACCGTATGATGTCACGTGATACACACGGGGACTTGGTGTAACATTGCTGTTTGGCTGCTTGGGATTTCATCTCCATATCCTCAATTTGCTTTTGTATATTCCAACACCCCCCTCAAGTTGAGAATGAATATTAGCTATTCCCAACTTGGATATGAGATGATGAAAATGCAGAGATCCAAATGGCTTAGTCAATAAATCTGCCAACTGGTACTTGGAGCGTATATGAATGATTTTGATAAGACATTCTTGCAATTTTTCTCTAACAATATGACAATCCAGCTGTATGTGCTTAGTTCTTTCATGTTGGATTGGGTTAGAAGCTATCTCAAAAGCTGGCTTGCTATCGGTATACAACAATACAGCTTGATGATGGGAAATGTTGAGATCGGTTAACAGATTGTTGCCACTGAATTTCACAGGTTGTTGCTGCCAAAGCGCAGTATTTTGATTCAGCTGATGATCTACTCACAGTTGGTTGCTTTTTAGACTTTTAGGAAACAAGAGAATCTCCAAGAAACACTGTGTATCTAGTGATGCTTCTCCTTGTATCAAGACAACCTGCCCAATTACTATCATAATATGCTTTCAAATGCAATGAGGAGGAAGCAGATAAAAATAACCCCTAGCCTGGTGTAGTTTTAAGATATCTCAATACCCTTTCAGCAGTTTTAAGATGATTAGTAGTTGGATGAGCCATGAACTGGCTTAGTGCTTGGATAGAATAGGATAAATCAGGTCTAGTTATTGTAAGATATAAGGGGCGGCCAACCAACCTCCTATATGATTTGGGTTCTGTCAGCAGTGGAGAAGAATCATTTGCAATGAGTTTCAGGTTGGACTCCATTGGAAAAGCAATAAGTTTGCAGCCAGAAAAACCACTATCATGCAAGATATCTAGAGCATACTTGCGTTGGCACAAAACAAGTCCTTTTTCTGATCTAGCAACCTCAATCCCCAAAAAATATTTAAGTTCTCCAAGATCTTTTATTGTAAAAGAATCATGTAGAAATTTCTGAACATCATGTATATCAGCAAGACTATCTGAAGCTAGAATTACATCATCAATATAGATGAGGAGTGCCATAAAACTTGATGATGTTTGCTTAATGAATAAGGAAGTATCAGACTTAGCTTGTAGGAAACCAAATTGTAGCAGAGAACTGGACAGCTTTGAAAACCACTGCCTTGAAGCTTGCTTTAGACCATATAACCTCTTTTTAAGCTTACAAACTCGAGGGTCAGTTGGGAAAGAATAGCCTGGTGGTAGCTTCATGTAGACCTCTTCATTTAAGTCTCTATGGAGGAAAGCATTGTTTACATCAAGTTGATGTAAATGCCAATGCTTAATGGCAGCAACAGAAAGTAAGACTCTAATAGTTGACAGTTTTGCTACAGGTGAAAAGGTGTCAAAGAAATCAAGGCCTTGCTGTTGGGTATAACCCTTGGCCACTAATCTGGCCTTATATCTTTCAATGGAACCATCAGCTTTAAACTTGATTTTGTAGACCCATTTGCATCCTATGGCTATCTTATTTGGAGGTAGAATTGCAAGTTCCCAAGTATTATTTAATTCAAGAGCTTTAATTTCTTTTGACATTGCATCTTGCCATTCGGGTTGAGAATTGGCTTGTTTAAAGGTTTTGGGCTCAACAACATTTGTGAGAGAAGAAGTAAAGGCTCTATGTTTTGGTAAAAGTTTATCATATGACAAAAAATTAGTAAGACAGTAAGGCTTACCAGAAATTGAAGCACAGTAGATGGAATGTGATTGATTTGTTAAAGTAGGCTGAGTCATATAACCACAATAATAATTTTGCAAATATAAAAGAGGATTTCTGATCCTGATTGATCTTCTAATATTTGGAACAACATTGTTATGATCTATAGAAGTAGACAAAGGGGAAGATTCTGTATTCTCATTTGCCGTGATATCAGAATCTCGAGATAGAATGGGTGGAGAAGCAATAGGATTTGAGGATTGTATGAAGTCATATACCTGAGGAAATTCAGGGAATACAAAAGGTGTATATGTAGCATTGGGAATGGAAAGAAAGCTGGATTCATGAAATACTACATTTCTAGATATGAAAGTTTTGAAAGTTGAAAGATTAAGCAATTTGTATCCCTTTATGTTTGGTGGATAGCCAAGAAACAAATATTTTACAACTCTTGGTGAGAACTTTCCTCGATTATTTGTGATTGTGTTAGTAAAGCACAAACACCCGAAGACTTTAAGGTAATTATAGGAAGGTGGTTTTTGATAGAGTAGAGTATATGGTGTCTTGTTATCAAGAACAGAAGATGGAGTTCGATTAATAAGATGAGTGGCTATTAGAACAGATTCACTCCAGTAGGATAATGACAGTTTTGATTGAAAAAGTAAAGCTCTTGCAACATTTAATAAATGTTGATGTTTTCTTTCAACTCTGCCATTTTGTTCAAGGGTTTCTACACAAGAAAATTGATGAATAATGCCAAGAGATTGATAGAAATTTGGCATATTAAATTCCTGGCCATTATCTGTTCTAATTTTCTGCACTTGAGTATTGAATTGTGTTTGAACATAGGTGATAAAATTCATGAGCAAGGAACGAGTTTCAGATTTTGTTCTCATGAGGTACAACCAGGTAAATCTTGAATGATCATTTACAATTGTTAGAAAGAACTGATAACCAGAATGAGAAACAACAAAGAAAGGGCCTCATATATCACAGTGTATCGATTGAAAAATTTTATTTGAATTACTTTGTGATACAAGGAAAGACAACTTCTTTTGTTTAGCTAATGGACAAATCTCACAAACATGACTATGAGATGATTTTATAGATGAATCAAAAGAAGAAATTATTTGTAACCTAGCAGAAGACACATGACCTAATCGGTAATGCCATATATCAGGAATTGTAGTAGAAAGATGAGTTGAAATATTTGAAGATAAACCTTTCGAAGCAGATAAATCCTTCTTGATCAATGACTGATTGTTGATAGTAGGAAGATTGATTAAGTGGTATAGACTAGCTCTAGCTTCAGCAAGACCAATCATTTTCCATCTGCAGAGATCTTGCAATATACATTTAGAGTGAAAGAAAAACAAGGCAATGGAATGATCTTTGGTTAGTTTTGAAGCAGAGACAAGATTGACATTGAAAGATGGTACATAAAGAACATTATATAATGTCAAATCAGGTGGAAGTTGAATTGTTCTAATGAAACTAACTGAAACAGAATTACCATTTGGTAAGTGAACTAAAGAAGGTTTAGTAAGTAACTGCATGGATGTGAAAAATGTGGAGAACAGATCATGTGATCTGTTGATCCAGTATCAATTATCCAAGTGTTAGCAATTGATGATGAAGTAGCAAAACATGTTGGATTTAATTGAGATATACCTAATGCAGAAACAATATTGGCAGCAGAGTTAGGGTTGAGTGTAGATGAGGATAGGCTATTGGCAAGTGAAATCAAATTCTGAATTTGCTCTTGTGTAAAAGGCATTGTTGGGACACTTGAATTCTGCTCCAAAGAATAAGCAATATTAGCATGTGGAGTTTGAGCAGTGATTGATCTCTTTCCTTGAGGACCTTTCCATCCTAGTGGATATCCAATAATCTGGAAACATTTATCTATAGTGTGACTAGAATAACCACAATGGGTACAAATCACATCAGATTTGCCTTTCTTGTTGAACTTCAAAGCATTAGATGGTTGTGCAATAGCCATGGCTTGAGAATCAAGAGAAATTCCCACAACATTAGTTAGAGATCGTTGGCTCTCTTCTTGAAGCAATAAAGAAAACACTTTTCCCATAGAAGGTAGAGGGGAAAGAAGTAGCAATTGATTACGAATAGCTGAGTAAGAATCATTCAATCCAATCAAAAACTTCATCACATAGTCCTTTTGTTGTCTATCAGAGAGATTCTTTAGTATGGCACATGTACATTTTTCCATTATTCCACATGTACAATTAGGAATGAGATGGTAGCTAATGTATTCATCCCATAACGTTTTGAAATCACTGAAGTATTCAGTGACTGAACTAGAACCTTGAGAAATAGAACTTAAAGATTTCTCCAAGGTAAAGACTCTAGGACCATCACTACGAAGGTATCTTACCTTCAATTCGTCCCAAATCTCAGAAGCAGTGTTGAAACATAGAAGACTGCCACGAATCTCTTTTGCTATTGAATTCATCAACCAAGAAAGGACAAGGTTATTTGCACGAAGCCATGCCACTTGAAGCCGAGAATCATTAGGACCAGGTGGAGGAAGACTACCGTCAACAAAACGAATCTTGTTCTTCACGGTGAGTGCGATGGAGATAGATCGACTCTAAGCAATGTAATTGTCACCATTAAAAATTTCTGCCACCAGAAGTGCTCCAGGATTGTCACTAAGGTGGAGAAAATAAGGACTCGATGAGTCATCGGAAAGGTTAGGGTTAACTTCTAAGGAAGATAAAGAGGGGGATTCCGCCATAGAAGCAATATCGAGAGAAAACTGAAGTGAAATATCGAAGACTTTGCAGCGGAATGAGATTAAAGCTTTGATACCATGTGAAATCTTGTGAATGAAAATCCAAGAACAGAGAGAGAACCTTGATCTGTATTTCTCATTCCAAAAGCGTGAAAAGTTGTGTTTCTATACTATATATTTTCCCTATTTGATCTGCACCGTATGATGTCACATGATACACACAAGGACTTGGTGTAACATTGCTGTTTGGCTGCTTGAGATTTCATCTCTATATCCTCAATTTACTTTTGTATATTCCAACACTCTTTCACTTTCTCAGTTTCTTTTCTCATTTCTCCCTTAAAGCTCATGCACATATATGTATATGTGCAACCTCAGCCCACCTTTTTTTGACTTTTCCCACAGGCTTATCACTTTTCATTTTTTTTTTTTTCCCTTCTCCCTTCAGCTTCTCTCTCACGCTTTCTCTCTCCCTTCCAGATTCTTCTCCTCTCTTCTACGACTTTCTCTTCCTTTCTACTGTTTTCTACATCTTCTTAGTTCATTTCATTTCTTTTTATTTTATTTCCCTTAACTATATATATATATATATATATATATATATATATATATATATATATACATAGCAAGCTTTCACCGCTTCTTTTTCTTTTCAGTTCTTTTATTTAATATTTAATTATTTCATATGTATACATATATCTTAATATATATATATATGGATGATATGATAATATGTCATACATATTTATTTATTTATATTATATATATATATATAGATTTAAATACACATATTTTTACAATCACATGCACTTTTCTCTTAAATTTCGGGCTTTTAGTACGGCAGCTCTCGAGTACTTAGAACTGCCCATTATTCACACTCGAGCATGGTACGCTAATCATGTCATTCAAATGTACATCAAATTTTATTTATATAATAATTTGACACACAATGGAGTATTGTATGTCATAGTCCAATTCAACTCATGTCAGTTACAGTCTAACTCGAGTCGGGTATTACATTCTAAAAGCGATGAGGAGCTCGATATCCCAATACGTCGTTATGGGCGGTATTCATGGTGGTCAGGACCTCATCGTTCTCAACATGGTGACTTTAGACCTGTAAAGACATGTGTTAAATATTAAATTGGTACTTAAATATGACATATCAGGCTGCAAAAGTGATTCTTTCTAAATGTGCTTAGCCATTCACAATTTTGCAAACACCAATTAAAATTGATCACTAGTTTGTTACCTTAACGTAGCTCATTTTAATATTCTTATTCTTTTTAAAACTTTTATTTGTTGAAAATTTATAAAGCATATAATATAATATTATCATTGTAACTAAAAAAAAAGTGTTCATCATATGATATAACAATTTTTCATTCATTGTCAATTACTTTAAATTTCAATTATAATTTATAAATATTCAAATTAAAATTGAGATTGTATAATGTTTATTTGAAATAAATTTAAGGTTTTAATTAATATTTATTTAAAAATAAAAAAATTTAGAAAATTAGGCAAGATTGAAAAAATGTAAAAAAAAAGAAAAATTTGAAATCTTTTTTTTTTTTTTGTTAAACAAAATTACAATAAAAGTCAATAACCCTAATCTGGCGCCACTATATATACACGTCGATAGCTGAAACTTCGAGAGTCTTGAGAAGTGTACAGAAAAGATAATGGCCGCCGCAGCACCACCTCCACCGCCAACTCCGGCTCCCACTCCCAACACAGCATTACCGGAAGACCGCCCGATCGGCAACCCAATCTTCGCCAGAATACGCCTCGCCACCAAGTCCGACGTCCCACACATCCACAAACTCATCCACCAGATGGCCGTCTTCGAGCGCCTCACCCACCTCTTCTCGGCCACTGAAGCCTCCCTCTCTGCCACCCTCTTCGATGACAACGCCGCCCCTCCCTTCCAGTCCTTCACCGTCTTCATCCTCGAAGTCTCCCCCAACCCCTTCCCCGCCGAGACCCATCCTCACTATTCCCCGATCACGAAAACGATCAATCTCGACCTGCCCATCGCTGACCCCGAATCGGAGCTGTTCAGATCGCACGGTAACGACGTCGTTGTTGCTGGATTCGTGCTGTTTTTTCCAAATTATTCGACGTTCTTGGCGAAACCAGGGCTCTATGTGGAGGACCTGTTTGTGAGGGAGTGTTATCGGAGGAAAGGGTTTGGAAAGATTCTGTTGTCGGCGGTGGCGTCGCAGGCGGCGAAGATGGGGTACGGCAGGGTTGAATGGGTTGTGCTTGACTGGAACGTGGATGCCATCAAATTCTATGAGGAAATGGGAGCTCAGATCCTGCAAGAATGGAGGATTTGTAGGTTAACCGGTGAAGCTCTTCAGTGTTATGCTAACAACTGACCATTTTCCTTTTGGGTGTTCTATTTTTATTTTCTATTAAATAAAATTAGAAATCGGGAGTTGATTTTGGGTGTTACAATTCTGGGGATTTAGGGTTTTGGATGTTTGATGTTAATTTTTTTTCTTTCTAATTTTACATCTACCCTATATGGTTCTCAGTAATCTTACTACCACCCATTTTTAAATCCCGATATATATATATATATATATATATTGTTTGTATTGAAATGTAGAAAGGTTTTTTCAATCAGAAACCACTGGATTTGGCTATTATTGTTAATGAAATAAACAATGAGATTTTGTTAATAATCAGATGGTAAATCTGTATTTTACATTGAACAAGATTGCTCTCTCTATCTCCCGTGATGATGGAAGTAGAATGATCTTTTGAGTTGAGTTCTCACTAATGAGGAAAATTCTTGAATTGCTCTTGAATTGCTCGGGTATGTGGTGTCAATGTGCCAATTAAATAGTATTACATCTTCTTTTTTTTTTTTTTTTAATTTTAATGAAAGGTAATATATGTAAGTAGAGTCTTATGGTCGGGTATGAGGTTTAATAGAACATAGTAGAATGTATGTATATGTACTAGAGTGTTGAATTTTATATTAGTAGGAGATTGTAAGATTAAAATTGATTGAATCAATTGAGAAATTGTGGATAAAAATTTTTGTTACTTGTTTCTTCAAAAGAAATAATAATATATTAAAGATATCAAATTTAAATTAAATAATATGATTGTTATAATTTAAACAAAATAATATGACTCTTTGAAGTTGTGTTTTTATTAAGAGTTGTGTATGTTTTGAATTTCATCGTGTTAATACAAAAACAATTAATCCAATTAATATTTATTTTCTTTCTCTTTCATCTCTCTTGGCTTTTGCAAGTCCAATCAATACTTTAGTTTTGAAAAAATTTTCAAATTGCTGTAACACATTGGTGATTTTGTTTGAACTGAGTAGCAAACTTAATTTGAGGGGAGGTAATTAATACTTTAAAGAAAGTGTTTTAACAATTTGAGTGAAGACAATTAATACCTTAAAGAAAGTGTTTCAAACAAGCATCAAGCAATTAATATCTTAAAGAAAATGTTCCAAACATGCATCAAGGTTCCAAACGCATCAAGCAATTAATACCTTAAAAAAGTGTTCCAAACACAGAAAGTGTTCTAAATACGCATCAAGGTTTCAAACATAGAAAGTGTTCCAAACATGCATTTGGGTCACTGCCATAACACTTTTAAGGTATTAATTGTAAATGGAGTTAGGATGTGATTCAAAGTGATGAATGAAGAATAACTAGACAAATTTGATGGAATTGAACCCAGTAACAAACTTAATTTGAGTAGGGGCAATTAATATCTTAAAAGAAAGTGTTCAAAACACATCTCAACATCACAAATCATGATTTCATACTACTGCCATAACAAGTTTAAAGTATTAAACATCACAAATCCTAACTTCATACTACTACCATAACAATTTTAAGGTATTAAACATCCAACTCGACAATGGGATAGATTTGATGGAACGAACTTCACCTGTAGCACAAATCCTAATTTCATACTACTGCTATAACAATTTTAATGTATTAATTACAATGGAGTTAGGATCTGGCATAGCGGCTTTCAAAGTGATGAACCAAGAATTTGTCAAATTAGACAAATTTTCAAACCAAGAATTTGTCAAACTGGACAGGCTTTCAAAGTGATAAACCAAGAATTTGTCAAACTGGACAGATTTGATAGAACGAACCCGTAGGACAAGATGTTATTCCTACATACTGCTTTAAAGATCTCTTACCTATTTGATCTGAATTTACCACCACTTCCAGAACTCAAGCTAGATGATAATAAACAAGTTAAGGCACAACGCAACAAACATGAAGAAGATGAAGTGGTCTGTAAATGACACATCTTGAACACATTATTTGATCGTCTATATGATTTTTTCACATCAACAAAGTCACCAAGAGAAATATGGAACACATTGTCTGATCATCATTATGATTTGCTCACATCAACAAAGTCATCAAGAGAAATGTAGAAGGCATTAGAATTCAAGTACAATATAGAAAAACAAGGCGCGGATAAATTTCTTATAATGAAATATTTCGAGTTCTCTATGGTAGAAAATATTTCTAAGTATTTCAAGTTTTCCACGGTAGAAAATATTTCTGTAAAGGACCAAGTCCATAATCTACAAGTCTTAGTGAACAAACTCCGTCATCTTAAAGTTGTAGTTCCTGAATCATTACAAGTGGGGGTTATAATTGCTAAACTTCTCCCTAGTTGAAATGATTACAAAAAGAAATTATTGCATACAACAACGGATTTCACAAATTCAGAAACATTTGCGAATTGAAGAGGAAACTTGAATTCGTGATAACAAATTTTTGGTGAATTCTGACTTTAATGTGAATTATATTAATGACAATAATAATAAGAATCACGGAAGAAACAAGAGAAAATACACTGATTCCAATTCCAATAATTCTGGCAGCAATCATAACAAGAAGAATAATGATGTGAACCCCGCTAAGAAATAACGAGACCCGACAATGAAAAGGAGAATCCAAGATCGTTTTACAATCAGATCTGAATGGATAACCTTGACCCGTTGTTTACGACCAACAAGAACCTCGGTATATATGACCTCAACCCATTGTTTAGTGCGAAACAAGAACCTCGATATAAGGAAGACACCACAAACGGTGGTAGAAATCCGTTTGCTAAGTCATTGGTGAACGCCACGGGAAATCCTGATAAGTTCAGATAGTTCTTCAAAGAACCGTAGAGAAAATACTCTCACAATTTTACTGAATAATTGTCTGCCCGCCAAATGCGGCTACAAGTTATTTTTAAAACATTCTACGAAACCCTAGGGCCGAATAAGTCCTATATTAAATAAAATATATGGGCTAAACATTTTCAGGCCCAAAACATCCTAAACTACCAACTAAAATAATAAAAGAAACCCACTAATTAAGTTAGAATTTCGTGCAGCCAAAAACGTCATTAGTGTAGGTACAGCAACTTCAAACCCGATTTCGACCTTGATGAAGCCCGAATCTCGAAAAACTCAAAACATAAACATTGTAGAAATATTCCTTGTCTTTCCATAGCATCTTGAATCATCTCAATCGGAACTCGGATGAGAGAGTTATGCTCAGATTACGAAGCGACATTGAAATTATACGAAAATCGCCCAATTAGCATTTTTGCCAATTTAAGCTTAGCCTTGGCCAGATTCTTCTCGAACTTGAATCATGTTGATGAATCTTTGGTGCCCACGTGGTCCATGCTCAATAGGCTTCCACGAATTTGCTTGGGTTCATGCCTCTTGAATCAATTCATTGAGTACATCCTTAAACTTCCTTACTCGTGCTCTGGTAACCGCCCCATTTGGGACTTGAACTAGATCCCTTGAAGTTGTGCTATGATTTGCATCATTCCCCTCCTCTTGAAAAGGATTTGCCCTCAAATCAGGAGCTGCCCTCAAATCATCACCTACATCAAAAGGACTCAAGTCAGTAACGTTAAAAGTGGCACTTACAATGTACTCACCAAGTAACTCTAGCCTGTATGCGTTGTCATTGATGCACTCTAGGACTGGTCGGTTTGGAATTGTTGCACCGGAGACAAAATCAATTTGATTTTCAAGCCCTCAGATTGGAGGTAACCTATGTGGTGGTTTCTCGGGAAAAACATCTTCATACTCTTACAAAAGAGAAACAACAGAACTAGGCAAAGCAAGGTTAAGTTCGTTAGTGTTTAGAAAGGCCTCTTTGTACAAAAGTACAATCAGTGGCCGATTGGAAAACATTGCTTGCTTAATTTCACTCACCTTTGCATAGAAATTCTTTTGTTTTCTCTCTGATTTTTTCTCAATGGCCGAATTTTGATTTTCTTTTTCTCTCTCATTTTTATCGCCCTCTCTCTGATTTTCACTCTTTTTCTTTTGATCATTCTCTTTTTGCAATCTCACTTGATCCTCATATACTTGTTGTGGTGTCAATGGTACAAGAGTGATTGATCGTTGGTTAAGTACAAAGGAGTATTTGTTTGTAAAGCCATCATACTTCACATGCCTATCAAACTGCCATAGACGCCCTAGCAATAAGTGTCCTGCCTGCATTGGTACTACATCACACAACACTTCATCTTCGTAGTTACCAATTCGAAAGGCAACTAACACCTGCTTGTTCACCCTTATCTCACCACTATCATTCAACCATTGCAACTTGTACGGTCTAAGGTGCTTCAACACTTGTAATCCCATTTTTTCTACCATAATTGTGCTAGCAACATTAGTACAACTACCACTATCAATAATCATACTACATACCTTGTCCTTGACGTAACACCTAGTGTGAAAGATGTTCTCCTGCTGCACTGCATCAACTTCTTTTGCTTGCAAGCTCAATGCCCTCCTCGCTACCAATGTCAATGCATCAGGGGCTAAATATTCCTCCACAAAAATGTCCTCCAATGGTGGCATGTCGTCGGTGTCAGAAGCTTCATTGTCGGTCACAATTTCTCCATTCTCTTGCAACACCATGACCTGTTTGTTCGGACATTGATTGGCTATGTGTCCCCTGCCTTGACATTTAAAACATTTAATGTCACGATTCCTAGAGGTAGAAGTGTCAGTTTTACCTTGAGGAACGTGGCTGGTGTGCGCAGACTTGGGCTCGCAGTTGGACGCTTGTGACTTGTCCATCTGATTGGTAGAACTCGGTTTCCAAAAGGTAGAACTGAAATCATGGGCTGCACATGACCCACCCCTCCTCTTGAGTTGTTGCTCCACTTTGATGGCCATGTGCACCATATCTTCCAACTCCACATAATGCTGCATTTCTACCTTATCTTGGATTTCCCAGTTTAATCCAAGTAAAAACCTAGCCATTGTAGCCTCTCGATCTTCCTCTACATTAGCTCGGATCATAGCAACCTCCATCTCCTTGTAGTAATCCTCTACGCTCCGGCTTCCCTGTCTAAGTCCTTGTAGCTTTTTGTACAACTCTCGGTAGTAGTAACTTGGAACAAACCGCTTTCTTATCACCGTTTTCATCTCATCCCATGTCTCTATTGGACGTTCTCTATTCCGCCTTCTGTTTATAACAAGCTGATCCCACCATGTAACAACATAGTCAGAAAATTCAATCACAGCTAATTTTGCCTTCTTTGCTTCGGAATAATTATGGCAGTCAAATATGAACTCCATCTTCTTCTCCCACTCAAGGTATGCTTCAGGATCGATTCTACCTTGAAATGACGGAATCTTCATCTTAATACCACCCAAGTTGTTATCTTCTCGATTCCTGGCTTCTCTAAACCACCCTCCATGTCTCCTATTACGAACAACAGAATCCCGATCATCTTCGTCATCAAAACCAGCCCTATAAGGCTCTTCATCTTCAACCCTCACTTCCCTCGGTTGAACTCTTTCCCTTCTACGCAGATTAGGGACGTTTTGTGGCTGCCTCTCACGTGCACTCTCCATCTGATCTGTTCGTTCATGAACCTGCTCCAGTTCCAACTTCATCACACACCCCATCTCACTTAGCATGGCCTCCATAAACACTTTCGGATCAGCCAGTGTCATAGCATCTTCAGCAATGCTCTTAGCACTGTTATGAGACATGTTTCCTACAAAACAAAGTTAGAAAGAAAAGACCTCACAGTACTCTCCCTTACGTGTTTACACTCAAGAATGTGAATCACTCTACACTCGTGTTTCACTCAAAAATACATGGCTTTTAACCCTCTAATGTTCTCACCACTCTTGCCTTTTTCCACTCGATAATTTCTCTTTCAGTTCTTTTGAAACTAAACAAACAATACTCAAAATTTCCAGCAACAATTCACCAAGAACTCATAAAGGAATTTCAGGTTTTAAAAACAAGAATACAAGGAACACGGGTTGATTTTTCGGGCTTATTAGAACCAAAATGGATGAAAACAAACAACTGTTCTTTTTTTTTTTTTTTTGTACTCCTTTTTTTTTGTACGGTGCTTTTTTTTTTTTTTTTGTACTCTTTTTTTTTTTGTACGCTTTTTTTTTTTTGTTAGAAAAGAAGAAAAAAAAAAAGTCAAAACAAGAGAGCTGCAACAGGCGGCGCAAGAAAGAAACGAAGAAAAAAGAAAAGAGAAAAAAAGCAAGAAAGAAAAGTCAAGAAAGGGGCTTACAGCTAAAGTGAAAAAAGAAAAAGTAAAGAAGAAAAAAAAAAGCAAAGTCAAGAAAGACGGCTGGCAAAAGAATAGAAAAGGAAAAGAATAAAAGCAAAACAGAAGTGGCGGCTGGACAGAACTAGAACGGGCGGTGCAAAAATTTTTTTTTTTGGAGAACCAATGTCGCACTATAGGGCTGTTGCGGAACAATCTTCTTTGTTTTTTTTTTTTTTCAATGATGAATTCTAAGACAGAAAAATAAGAGCAGTGCAGCGTCGGACCAAGAGGAAGAAAAAAGAGACGAACCAACAGCGCTGCACCGTAGAAAAAAAAAGCAGAAAAATAGTAGCGGCTTGAAGAACGCTGCGGCTTTAATTTTTTTTTTTTTTTTTTCAGGGATAATAATCTAATACAAGAATTAAAGGGATAGATTAGACCTGATTTGTAGTCTGAGTTCTGATACCAAATGATGTGAACCCCGCCAAGAAATAACGAGACCCGACAACGAAAAGGAGAATCCAAGATCGTTCTACAATCAGATCTGAATGGAAAACCTCGACCCGTTGTTTACGACCAACAAGAACCTCAGTATATATGACATCAACCCGTTGTTTAGTGCGAAATAATAACCTCGGTATAAGGAAGACGCCACAAACGGTGGTGGAAATCTGTTTGATAAGTCGTTGGTGAACGCCACGGGAAATCCCGATAAGTTCTGATAGTTCTTCAAAGAACCGTAGAGAAAATACTATCACAATTTGACTGAATAATCGTCTGCCCGTCAAATGCGGCTACAAGTTATTTTTAAAACATTCTACGAAACCCTAGGGCCAAATAAGGCCTACATTAAATAAAAGATATGGGCTAAAAATTTTCAGACCCAAAACATCCTAAACTACCAACTAAAATAATAAAAGAAACCCACTAATTAAGTTAGAATTTCGCGCAGCCAAAAACGTCATTAGTGCAGGTACAGCAACTTCAAACCCGATTTTGACCTTGATAAATCCCGAATCTCAGAAAACGCAAAACATAAACATTGTATAAATATTCCTTTTCTTTTCATAGCATCTTGAATCATCTCAATCGGACCTCGGATGAGAGAGTTATGCTCAGATTACTAAGCGACATTGAAATTGTACGAAAATTGCCCAATTAGCGTTTTTGCCAATTTAAGCTTAGTCTTGGCCAGATTCTTCTTGAACTTGAATCATGTTGATGAATCTTTGGTGCCCACATGGTCCATGCTTAATGGGCCTCCACGAATTTGCTTGGGTCCATGCCTCTTGAATCAATCCGTTGAGTACATCCTTAAACTTTCTTGCTCATGCTCTCGTAACCGGCCTAATTGGGACTTGAACTAGATCCCTTGAAGTTGTGCTATGATTTGCATCAAATAAGGCTTGTTATAATTGTAAAAAGAATGGACATTTTAAGAGAGATTGCATATACTTGAAGAAACATAAGACAGAAGAAGTCAAATGTCACAATCATGCAAGTATGGTTGAAAAGGAGACTTATAAAATTGTTGCCATGATATCAAAATGGCATGTTGGAATGGTTATAGAACTACATATGGCAACAACAACCAAGTTCTCTTATTGGTGGTATGATTATGGTGCTACTGTACATGTATGCAACAACAAGTCTCAATTCAAGCATTATGAAGATGCAGAGGATAGACAAGAAGTATTTCTGGGAAATCATACTTCTGCCAAGGTTATGGGAAAGGGGATTGTTGAAATCCAATTTATTTCTGGAAAGAAACTTATACTTCTGAATGTTCTTCATGCTCAAGGTATTAGGAAAAATTTGGTGTTTGCAAAGTTGTTATGTAAGAAGGGCATTAAAACTGTCTTTGAGTCTGACAATCTCATTCTGTCTAAGAGTGGGATGTTTATTGGAAACAGATACTCTTGTGATGGAATGTTTAAGTTTAATATTAATAAAATAAATTTTGATTCTGCTCACATTGTTGAGTCTTGTAATTTGTGGCATGCTCGTTTGTATATTTAAATTTTAGATTTTCAAAGTTTATGTCTAAACATACTTTTATTGCATATAATAATAATGATAATTCTAAGTATGAAATATGCATTCAAGCAAAGATGACAAAGAAACATTTTCTTAAAGTCAATAGAGAAACATTATTATTAAAACTTGTACATTCTGATATTTGTGAATTAAATGACATTTTAATTAGATGAGGCAATAGATATTTCGTTACTTTGATGATTTCTCAAGATATACAAATCTATATTTAATGAAAAATAAAGATGAGGCCTTTTATATATTTAAATGCTATAAATCTGTTGTTGAAAATTAAAAGGAAGAGAAAATTAAGATTCTTCATAGTGATAGAAGTGGGGAATATTTTCCTATTGAATTCACTTCATATTGTGAAGATAATGGCATTATATATCAAAATAGTGCACCTTACACCCCACAACAAAATGGGTTAGCAGAAAGGAAAAATAAGACACTAGTTGACATCTTAAATGCTATGTTTTTGAATGCAAAATTGTCTTTAGTAAAGCATTACTTACTCCTTGTCATGTGCATAATAGAATTCCTTCTAAGACAAGACAAGTGTCACCATATGAATTGTGGAAAGGCAAAAACCTAGTTTAAGTTACCTTAGGGTATGGGGTTGTTTGGCATTCTATAGAGTTTCAGACCCAAAGAGAACAAAATTAGGTCCAAGAGTTTTGAAAAGTGTTTTTGTAGGATATGCTGAAAATTTCAAAGCTCATAAACTATTAGATTTAAATTCTAAAGTCATATTGGAATCAAAAGATGTAAAATTTATTGAAGATAAATTCTGAAAAGATTCTAGCATTGTTCCTAATCCTCCTCAAACACTAGAGATTTATTCAAATCCTAGTTCAACTATAGGAAACAAAAGAAAAATTCCTGAAACATCTTTTGAACCAAGGAGGAGTCAAAGACCTAAAAAAGAAAAATACTTGAATTCTGATTTTGTGTCTTCTCAAGCTATTATTTTTCTTTTAGAAGGAAATAGAGAGATTGTGTTGACGAAATGCCTATTATTCTAAACACATAAGAATATCCAAAAATATTTAGTGAAGTTGTGGCTTATAGAGATGCTGTTTTTTTGGAAAGAGGCAATCAATGATGAAATAGACTCAATATTATTAAATAATACTTGGGTTTTAGTTGATTTACCTTCTAGTTTTAAGCCTATATGATGTAAATGGGTATATAGAAAAAAGTTCAATACAAATTAGTCTATACAAACTTTTAAGGCTAGATTGGTAGCTAAAGATTTTAAATAAAATGAATGTATAAACTACTTTGATATATATGCCCCAGTAGCTAGAATAACATCCATTAGAGTGCTTATGGCATTAACTTCAATTTATTATTTATATGTACATCAAATGGGTGTTAAGACTGTCTTTCTGAATGGTGATCTAGATAAAGAGGTGTACATGGAACAACCAGAAGGGTTTGTTCTACCTGAAAATGAAAAAAAAGTTATCAAATTAGTTAAATCATTATGTGGACTAAAACAAGCTTCAAAGCAATGGCATGAGAAATTGACTTTGTGATTTTGTCTCATGGTTTTAAGCATAATAATGCTGATAAATGCATTTATTCTAAATTCAATAATAGCTATGCTGTTTTTATTTGTCTTTATGTGGATGACATGCTTATATTAGGGACTAACATGAATGGTGTAAATGAAACTAAAAAGTATTTAACTTCTAAATTTAAGATGAAAGATTTTATTGAAGTTGATACGATTTTAGGGATCAAAGTAAAAAAACATAGGGATCAAGGTAAATAAAACAACATGACTGTTCGAAGATATGCTTTTATTGAAGAGTTGTGTACGTTCAAGATTTCATCTATAAATTTGAAATTTTGTCAATCCAGAAACAATTAATCTAATTAATATTTGTTTTCCTTCTCTTTCATCTCTCTTGGTTTCTGCAAGCCAAATATTCAGTAAAAGATTTTGAATAAATATCTTCAGAATTGTTGTCTGTTGACATTGGTGATTTTGTTGTATCCTGAAAGTATATTATTTAAATTTAGCAAGTGGTGATGTTTGAAGATAATTTTTCATTCACTCCTTAATGATTTTGAACAACCCAATACATGATTTTAATTTTTTCATGGAGGAGAACACATTTTCATATGAAATCATTAAAATTAGTGTGTGGAGCCCACTTTAATTTTAACTCAAAAATAACTAATTATTATATTTAAAAATCCACTTTTCCCGACACAAAATGACAAAAAAATTTACACCCACAACCATGTGTGTATATATACAAGCATGCACAAAATTACTAGCAAACTTTTAAAAAAAATCACAGTAAAATCAAATGAAATACCCTAACCCCTTTCTCTGTACAGAAAAATCCTCATCTTTTTGCACATCTTCATTTGGATACATTTATATAAGTAAGATTGTTCAATCCAAGCACCTCTAGGGGCCAACCCATTGAACAAATTACTTCCAAGATCCAAGTTTTCCAAGCTCTAACAGGCCAAAATTTGATCTTGAACCCTTCCTGTCAACACTTTGCTCCCACCACCGAACATTCCCGATAAGGTCGGCGACAACACTCCAACTACCGAAGACTCCACTGTAATGAGAAAACAATGTGGGTTATACAATGGGGTTTGATTATGAGAAAAACAACATCGGCATCGCGACTAAACTGGGATTTTTTTTTTTTTGGAAAATTAGGGAAAATATAGATTGCAATTCATGTGTGTCAGTGATACCTTGAGGCGTTAATGGTTGGTTCAATGTTGATTCCGACGACGTCAGGTAAGACGACGTCAATTCCAGTCTGCCGAATTCAACCAACAAATGGATGAATAATTTCTTCAATCTCCGAACCTATATATGTGTATAGAATTCAATTTAGCAATGGAATTTTAGAGAGAATCTAATCTCACACACACATACATATATATATATATATATATAAATATATGGTTCTATTGAAATGTATTTGTCCAATTCACAGTTTACTATTGAAATAGTTATATGAAGGTTCAAATTTTTTTTTTTCTCGGTATTTTCTTAGAACATGATGCATTTAAGTAGCTAAAGTATGATTACAATTTTTTTTTCTATTTTTATTCCACTCTTCAGTGATGAAAAAAAAAACATAATGAAGTATGAACAGACATGTTCGTGGCCTTGTTAGCTTATGATTCTAGCATCCCAATTAAACCCAATATGCCATGATTGTGCACAAGTATATCAAAAGTATATTTTCAAAGAAAAAGAAAAAGTTTACAGAGTGATGGATTTTTATTGTTCAATTTTTACACGAATGTTTATATACAATTTCATCAAAAATATGTTTTAGAATTTTCCTAATTTTTATAAAATTGTAAGATTTTACTCCAAATTTTTTTAAATTTTCAAAAAAAAACTTCTTAAAATTTTATGTATAATTACAATTTTTGAATCTGTCATTGAGTTGACATACATGATTTTGTATTTATTTTACCCTAGTCAATAAAACAATGTTTAGTTCAACTTGTTCATCATATTTAATGTATTTTGAGGTGCTCATTAAGTGCTTAATTGATAAATAGGTTATTTGGGATGAAATTTCAAGTCACACTTATTGGTCACAATTTTTTATTTAATTTTAATTAATAAATTATAATTAAGATACGTAAATAAATTAAAATTTTTTTTTACTTAATTTAAAATTAAATATTGTTCAAAATAACGTGAGGAAGAGGACATGATATCATTCATGACATCATTCGATGACTTGGGATATTAGCTCATCTTTATTGCATTATTGGGTTGTTTGAGTGCATTGAATGTGTGAGGAGCTCCCCTCTCCAAATCAAATCATCAATTGTATTACCATGACCCCTCTTGGTCAACTCAAAATTCTGTAAGAAGTCTTCTTTTTTACGCAAGTTTTAAATCATGGGATTTGGCAAATTCTGGGATTTAAGATTTTTAGAACTTGAAAATTCTTTTAAACCAATATATTTCTGTTGGGGAGTTTCATTAATTATTATAAATAACATATGCAATATCATAATATACTGGTAAGTGTATTATACGAATCTAATTTTTACAAATGAATGCAACAACAAATTAAATGAAATAAGATAAAATTAGATATAAAATAGAGTATCTAAAAATATATTTGTGAGTATATGAGAGGCATGCTTTGAATGCTGTCTTAAAGTTATAGTGCCTCTCTACATGTGGGTACAGTCGGTCACAAACAACTTCAAGATACAAACCATGAATCTTACAAATGGTGCAAACTGTATGCATATCAACAAAATGGCGGGGGTGCAAGTCTCTGATCAAGTTGCCCATAAAATTGATACAAAATAGTAATAGAGAAAATCATGAGAAAGATGATCAAGAAAAATTTGTGTATCTATCTATATCAATATGTTCATCTTCCCTTTTTTTTCAATAGAATGATATACCTATATATATATATATATATATGACTCAACTAGATGTTATATGGTAGTTATAATTAGCCTCATGAATGATCATAATTATATTTATTTGTATTAAAATAATACCATTAATATTTTATTTTATTAAAAATATCTAAAATATAATTAAGATCTCATAAAACACTCATATGTGTGTGTGTGTGTATATATTTAAGTATATTGAAATATATATATATATATATATATATAAAACTCGGGCAACGTTATACTATGAAATGGGTATAGGAGTCTTCCGACTTGAACCTTACTTGGTATTAACTAGTTTTCATATGAAGGATTATAGTAAACTAAGTGTTGACCTAGACTCTTTGAGTTAAACTTCAACTAATCACACACATAATATTGATATATAAGACTCCAGTAGTGGGTTAGCGTCATTATGGCCATGAGTGGATCTTGATTCTCATGGAACCTTTAAAGATTAGCCCACTTCTCACGTCGCGGCCTCACGAATTATGAATAGGTAAAGGAGCATAAAGACCAGTGTTTTGTGATTGGCAAGTATAACATTTTCGAACATAATTATCAACGTCCTTCTTGACTTGCAGCCAAAAATATCGCTCCTCTACACTTGCTATTGTCTTATCTCTGCCCATGTGCCCACTCAATCCACTGCCATGTAGATCTCAACTCAGCTTCTCTAGCAGAGATGTTTGAGGGATACACAAAGAGTTGCCTTTGAATAAGTACCCTTCATGCACATAGAAATCTGCAACAGTGTTAAACTCTCTGTACTTGTCCCAAATTTCTTTGAAATCCGCATCTTCTTCGTACGATTCCTTTAAGAACTCATATCCCACAACCTGTTATGCTAATGCAAAAAGAAGATTAGCTCTTCTACTTAATGCATCTACAACTCTATTTAAGCTGACAGAATTATGTTTAATGACAAATGGGAACTTCTTCACCATCTCATATGCAATTTATTCAAGTGTTTTTTGCTGTTGATGTACTTTAAAGCTTGGTGATTTATATAGAGCACAAATTCTCACTACACAAGATAATGCTCCAAATGCTTCAAAGCTCTAGCAACCATATAGAATTCCTGATCATAGGTGCTCCACTTTTGACAGTTTTCAGTCAACTTCTTACCAAAGAATGTTATTGGTCACTTCTTTTGAGACAATACTGCTCAAATGTCAACTCCAGTCTCATCACACTTTACTTCAAAAACCTTCTCAAAACTAGAGCAGTGCACAACTTATCTTTAATAAAGACGAAGCTTTTTTCTACCTTTTAACATCAATTAAACTTCGCATTTTTCAAGCATTCAGTAATTGGAGCTGTAATTACATTGAAATTGCAAACAAATCTGCAATAAAATGTCACTAGACCATGAAAACTTCGCACATTTCCAACTGCTTTGGGCGTTGGCCACTCACAAATTGCCCGCACTTTTTCTTCATCCACATGAATGCCATCTGCACTAACCTCGTAGCCCAAAAAAAATAAAGTTTTAGTAAAAAACTACACTTTTTAAGGTTGATGAACATTTTACTTTCCAATAGCACGATCAGGATCTGCCGCAGATGATCAAGATGCTTATTTTCAGTTTTGCTGTAAATAAGAATATCATCAAAATAAACAACAAGAAGTTTTCCAACAAAAGGTCTCAAAGTTTAGTTCATGACTCATATAAAAGTGTTGGGAGCATTGGTTAAGCCGAAAGACATCACCAGCCACTCATACAAGCCATCTTTAGTCTTGAACACAGTTTTTCATTCATTACCAGACCTAATCCGAATTTGATGGTAGTCACTGCGAAGATCAATCTTAGAGAATAGCTTTGAACCCTTAAGCATATCAAGCATGTCATTTAAGCGTGGAATATGAAATCTATATTTGATGGTGATCTTATTAATGATCCTCCAATCTATGAACATGCGCCAACTACCATCCTTCTTTGGCACCAATAGGGCTGGGACTACACAAGGACTCATACTTTCTTAAGTGAACCCATTTTTCAGCAAGTTCTTTACCTCCTTTCTCACAACCTCATTCTCCTTTGGACTCATTCTACAATGAGTTAGATTTGGAAGGTTTGCACCAAGTACTAGATCAATGTGGTGCTGAATATCTCTCATAGAAGGAAAGCAATTAAGCGGATCCTCAGAAACTAATTCGCTAAATTCTTTCAACAATGGCTATAATTTTTCTGGCACAACCATTGTTGAATCTACCTTTGAATCCTTTATCACTAAAGCTTTAACTACTAAAGTGTAAACTTCCTGAGCCTCCATAGCTTCAACCTCGAACTTTACTTCAGACTTGGATAAAACTAACATCGATTGCCCCTTATCTTTAGAACTGTTAGTCTCAAAATCAAATTTTGAAGGAGTTATGACAATTTTGTGTGCTTCCATGTTACTTGTTTTATAAGGAATTCGACGTGTTCGATTCTTCTTCCATGTTTCTGTTTTGTATCATTTCAACTAACGCTGTACGGAACATAAAGGAGAATCAAATATGTTGAGTTCCTTAGAAACCAAGAACAAAGGAGACTTCTCACTCAAAGAGAACAAATCTCAAATTTCTAAACACAAGCATATTATAAATAATCTAAACATTATAGACTGAATTACATCATATATATATATATATATATAGACTAAAACTACTACTAGTCTAAATAGAAATATATTAATTCCTTACACTAGTCCTATTACAATTAAGAAACTATAATAATTACAAAAAAAAAAAAAATTAAAAATTGGGGCTTTCTAGAAAACTAGAAACCTTATCATTCTAAGAAACTATAGTCGCAAGCAGAAGTTAATTCGGATTTTCCTAAACAAAGTAATTGCAAAAATAAAAATTACTATAAATGAAAAAAATTGAAATTGAAGGCCAAAATGAAATCGTTTGGCCCCGTGCTAGCTTTGGTCATGGCGGAGAGCGATAAATATTGTCCATCTCGCCCTTTTTGGTCAAGATAAGGTCTTCATTCTAAAAGATGTGACTAACCAACTCTGCGTCTACTAGTACTTTTTCATGAAATGAGACTTAGAACGTTCTCATTGTTCTTCATAAGCCTCTGCCACTTGTTCTACATCATTTTTATTGGGTTAACCAGACTAGATTTTTCAAATCAAGAATTGATTTAATCACTTTTATTAACTAAAGTAGGTAAAAATAACTCAAACCAAATATGCAGTTAAGATACCATTTTAAAAAAAAAAGGTAATTAGTGGAAGATCCCTCAAAATAATTGCCTACAAGCTAAGGACCAAGGGGAAAAGTCCCATTTTTTAAGATTGTGCAAATAAATTTCTTTATATGCAAGCAACATCCTACTATCTAATTTCCTTCTAATTTATCTAACTTGATTGGTTTCTTGTAGATTTTGGTGTGTGTAATAATTTTTCCTTGTTTAAACGGATAGAGAATCTTCAGACAGAAATTTTGGATCGAGAATTTTAGAATAGAGAAATTTATGTCAATGCCCGGTAGACAGGGAATTTTTATAAAAATTCTCTATTGAAAAACACAAATTTTTTTTTTACAAAATTTTCTATACATTATGGATGTTGTTTAGCAGATCTCGATTTTTATTGTCCAAATATATATTTTTTTCTTTTGAAAAACGAACTTATATATTGAAAGTTATTTAATTTTGAAGTTTCAAAAATAAAGTGATGACAAGGCATCTGATAGGCACATGATGAGCAGAAAGAAATGGTTTTTCCTTGTTTTTGCAAGGGGTATTTTTGTCATGAAAGTTGCTAGGATTTTTTGGGGTTAAAATATTTTGGTTGGACTTTAAACTAATTAAACACTTTATAGGGAACCTATTATTGAATCTTTCCTTTTTTTTTTTTTATAAGGAAAATAGTGAAATTCGATACATAATAAAATTTCATTATTTGGGACTGATTTTTTTAGGTAAAATTTTATATGCAATGTGAATCTTATTTGATAAATCTTGATTTTGAGAACTCAAAAATATAAATTTTATTAAAAATAAATTTATATATTGGAAGTTATTAACTTTTGAAGGTTGATAAGATTTATTGAAACAAGTGCATGAATGATGTGCCAATTTGTTGCAAAATACTGGAGAGATATATAGATAAATCACAAAGGGTTATTTTAATTACAAAATAGTTGAAGGACATTTGGGATTAAAAAAAAAATAGATTTGGACCCAATCCTAATTAACTACTTAGTTTTGGATTGTTGACTAAATGCCCCTAAAAAATAATTCCCTACCCGGCTCAACTATTTTAAAGCTTAGGGATTCGAGTTTTCAACAGGCTAGGCTCGGCTCGGCCGGACCTGACTCGCTTCTCAACTTGGCCCGACCCTACCTGGTGGGCTATATTTGCACCCCTATCGAGGACAATTACATAATACTTATCGTAAATTTGTACTAAATTTATCTCCAATTCAAAATCAAAGAGAGTAATACTAGAAAATAGTTTTTTTAAAGCCTTAATTTATAGGAAAAAATACTAAAAATTTCCTAAAATAATTTTTTCAATCAAAAAGTTCATGATATATTTTTTAAATCTGAAAAATCCAAAAATGAAACTTAACACCAAAAAGTCCAATTGTTAACTTTTATCTTAACACCGTTAGAAAATATTATTGATTAGACTAAAATAGTATTCAAAATACATTTAAAAAAAATTACTAAAAATTACTAAAAAATACATAAAATAATTTTTTCAATCCCAAAATATCATAACATTTTATAAAGTGAAAATTTATTTTTAGGCCTTCTATATAAATAAAAAAAAATGCTATGTTTTTTGTTTTTGGATTGAATAATTTATATTATGAACTATTTAGTATTTTTAAAATATATTTTGAAGATTATTTTTGTGTAATCACTAATATTTTTTTTAACATTATTAAGATAGAAGTTTATAGTTTGACTTTTTGGTAATAAAAGTTCATTCTTTTGAATCTTTTAGATATAAAAAGATTATCATAAATTTTTTTGATTTGAAAATTTTATTTTAGAAATTTTTTTTATATTTTACTTAATTTATATTATCAATAAAAAATATTTATTTATGAAAAAATCTTCGAAATTATTTAATGTTTAAGGAGCAACAGATAACTATGTCACCTTTTAACGGGCCCTACTTGTCAATAGAGGGCGGCACGACCATTCCTGTGTCTAGAGTAGATTGAAAATATTTCCCATGACGACGGCGGAGTGAAATAGTCAAATCGAGGAGACACCAGTACTCGTGGGAACGGGGTGACCTTATCTCCATCGTAGGATCATAATCCTGTGGGAGCTCCCAAGTCCCGGTTCATGTGCGACCCACTAGAGCACGCTGCGAAGACTAGAGTTCCCATACTTGTTGGATTGTTCTGAAACTCAGTGTCTCTTTATCCATTTTTCTTTCTCTCTACTAAGGTAAAATTGATTGTTAATTGTTACTCATCTCTTTGTGGCTCTAATCAATTCTTAACCAAATGGTTAAAATGGTCCATTTATATTACATTTCCACTTGCTATAATGCTCCCAAAAAAAGAGAGTAGAAAATCCCATTCACACTACTAACTTTCTATAAATCGTTGCCCTTCACTCACACTTGTCACAAACTCAGAATTGTAAAATACAAGCACTAAAGAGAGGTAAGTCTCTATATCTCATACAACCCCACAAACGAACCCCATGATTTTTCTTTTTTTCTTTGTGTCGAGGACGAAAAATTCTGCGGGTAGCTTGTGCAAGAATAAAATACTCTAGTTCCATACCACAATCATTCTGCACAAGAAACCTGGGAGCTTTGAATTTACTGCTCATTCCAAGGTCTTACTTATTGATGCTGCACTTTTTGGCCCACGTGAGATCCAAGCTCGGCTCCCTGCGAAACACTCGAAGCAGAAGATCAGAGGACCACCGGGTTGGCTCCGGCGGTAGCCGCTCCGATGCTTAAGTCAATAAATTGAATTGAAAGACTTGTAATCAAAGCCAAATAATGAGCATGAAAATAAAGCGTACCTTTAGGGTTGAATTTATAGGCAATGGATCTCCTAAGTTGATTAGGATTTGGAGCCATGAAAGTAGGGATTTGAGCATCGGAGATAGTAGTTACCTTGTAGAATATTGCATCAAATAGAGATAACCATGAGTGGTGGTTTCCTTGTAAAAGACTGTTTCCTTATTCTCTGCTCGGCATATATTAAGACGGTGATGAGCTTTGAATAGCAGTGTGTTACACCGAAGGTCTGTGTTCGGACCTGTAAGCTTTGCAGATAAGTAGATCTTCTCTAGAGATACGTGCTCGGCCTCTGTAGGTCTGCTCTGCAAGGCCGAGCACAAGCTGAAAGGCCGAGCACGAGCTGAATGGCCGAGCACAAGCTGAAAGGCCGAGCACGAGCTGAATGGCCGATCATGAACTGTATGGCCGAGAATGAGCTGACTGGCCGAACACAGATTATAAGGCCGAACTTGACTAAGCGACCGAGCACAAGTTTTGTGGCCGAGCCTGAGCTCTATTATGAGTCGTGAACCGATCTTGCGGTTGCACGTGTCATGCAGTGGTTGGTGTGTCACATAGTGGTATATCAGTTACTCCCCCCCCAAGCCTTAGTTGGAGCTCGGGGGATAACTAAGTTGATTAAGAGTGCCCGAAAAGTCACGCGTTCTGTCGTCTCGTTTTCCTAGACGTCCGTTGGTACATCATTTATTGCGCAGCCGGTTTTTGGGTTTCTCGAATCATTATTGCTGCGATACTGTCGTGGCGGTTCGCCTGGGTAGCCATTACTCTCCGAATGTATATAAAAGGGGGAAGGAGCCTTGTACGACTCTTTTTACCATCTTCGATTTTGCAAAGCGAGATATACATCCGTCATTGTCGAACCAGCAAGCTACCTTGTGAAGAATCCCATCCATCCGAAGTCCCTTACTTTGATTCAGGTTCGGTTTTAGTGTTTTCGTTCATCTTTTCATTTTCTCTTCTTCTCCTTTTGGTTATTTTGAAATGTCGACTTCTTCGGCATCTTCTGATGTTGGTAATGGGTCGGGGAGCCTTCCGGAAGCTCCTTCTTTGTCACAAACCCTAATTAGGGGTAGCACTTCCTCGGGGACTGAATCGGAGGAGACTCACTCTAGTCCCTCAGTTAGAATAGTCGATGCCTTCTCGGAGTCTAGGGATAGAGAGGGTGAGGTCTCAGGTCGGTCTTCCCAGGTAGAGAGTGCTGTGACGTCCTCTTGGTTGGAGGTTATTAGGGAGAAGTATGAGATTCCTCCAAATGTCACCCTTAGGGCCCCTGATGACTTCGACTACCCTTGGGAAGTTCAGGATGGGGAAATTTGTGTTTATACCGCTTGGTTTGAGATGGGGTTACGCCTTCCTTTCCCTAGACTGCTTAGGGATTTTTTCTGTTGGTTCAATCTCTGCCCGGCCGATCTGCTTTTGAACAGTTGGAGGCACCTGTTAGGGTTTATGGCCCTAGGTCGTCTGAATGGTGTTGAGGTCTCCTTAGACTTGATCCGTAGTAAAATGGATCTTAAATATAGGAAGGCGGAGGGCCTCTACTACATGTCGTTTGACAAGGGCTTCCGGCCTTTGACTTTCGTGCCGTCCTCCAATAAATTTTGGAAGGATCGGTTCTTTTTTGTTGGTGGAAAATGGGAGGTGACCGACCCTGAGGACCAGTTCTCCACGTTCCCCCGGAGCACGGGGTTTATGGGTGAGACACCCTTTTCTTCTGTAATTTCGCTTTGTGCCTGTCCTTTGTGTATCTGACTGACCTTTGTTCAAAACTCTTTCATGTAGCCAAGAGCGTCAAGAAGAGGCCGCAATTTACCCCTGTTTTGAAGGATCAGTACAAGAGACTCCTCCAGACTTCAAACCGGGATTACCGAGCCATCCTTCATTCAGGCCCTACAATGCCTCCCAAGGATAAGGGTGTTGTTGACGACGTCCTCAAATCCCTCGCTGGCAAATGGGGGTCATCAAAGAAGAAGAGGGTGGCTAGCCAGCCCCCTCCTACTGCGTCTTCTTCGAAGAAGACGAGGACGACCGACCCTTCCCCGTCTGTGCCTCCCAAGAAGGGGGCGGTCTCCTCTGCTTCCCCCTCTTCCCGACCTCCTCTGAGGGGAGTTGTGATCAGGGAGCCCTCCTCTGCCCTTCAAAAGGGGGTGGTGATCGGGGAACCCTCTTCTGCCCCTCAGAGGGGTACGGCGGCTCTTCGGCCTGTCCCCTCTTCGGCCCAAAAATCTCAACAGAGGGGTAAGGCGAAGGTCGGTACCGACATGCCTGATGGATACAAGGCCGTCCATCAGGCCATTGAAGATTTCTGGGCTGAGGCCCCTTGTACTGACATCCCTTCCTGCAGCACCAGGAAGGGTACTGAGAAGACTGTGGCCGGTGCCATGAGGGCTCATCTGAAGGTAACGACCGACCTTTCTGCTTTTGTGCTCTTCTTTCTTTTCCTTTTTACTGATACGTCTTCTTATTTTTGCAGACCCTCCATAGCTTGGCTGCTTTAATGGAGGCCACGGTGGATCTCCAGGCTGTGGAGAGGTTGGAGGAGGAGCTGGATGAAGCCAGGCTTCAGCTCGGTACGGTTCAATCTCAAGCCACCACAGCCGAGGACGAGCTGAAGGAGGCGAGGAATTGCTTCTCAATTATGGAATCCGAAAGGGATTCTATTAAACTTGAGAGGGATTCTTTGCGATCTGAATGAGACTCCCTTCTTCAGGACCTGTCCAAACTGAAGGAGGAGAACAGTGCTCTTCAGTCTTCACTTGTTCAGAAGGTTGATGAGGCCAAGGTTGAGACCGAGGCCAGGTTGAAGACCGAGCTTCAGAAGATGGGTGATACTATTGCGCAGCTCGGTTACGACAACCTCAAGTCCAAGCTTCTTGCCAAGTACCCGGATATTGACCTGTCTGGGATTGACGATGATGACGAGGACGAGGATGGTGATCAGGACGATGGATCTGCAAGCCCCTTAGTTTAGGGAAAACTTTTGTAGTCCTGTTTCATCTTTTTGTAACCGAGCTCAAATATTAATGAAAACATCTTCTCTTCAATTTTTGTCTCTATCTTTTTTTGATTGTTGGTGATCCTTGAGTTCTGTTCTAAATATGTATCAATGTTTTGTTTTGTATGAACGGACTTCGGCCTTTGAGGCTTGTATTATGACACAAGTAAACCTGAGCTTGATTGCCGAACTGAGCGACTTGTATTTGTAAGGATTTTTTTTTTTTTTTTTTGATGGTCAGTGTGACTGAGCCCTTAGAGTTATCCTCGCCTGTTTATAACTGCCGGCACCTAGTTTCGTGTTCTTGCAATAGAACATCATCCTCATATGTCAAGATAGATCAGACTTAGGGATTTTGTTTTTTAAGATGGACCAGACCTGAAAGGTCTGTATATTGAGATGGACCAGACCTGAGAGGTCTGTACATTGAGATGGACCAGACTTATAGTCTGTGCATTTGAGATGGACCAGACCTGAGAGGTCTGTACATTGAGATGGACCAGACCTGAGCCTGTGCATTAAGATGGACCAGACTTACAGTCTGTGCATTTAGATGGACCAGACCTGAGCCTGTGCATTAAGATGGACCAGACTTATAGTCTGTGCATTTGAGATGGACCAGACCTGAGAGGTCTGTACATTGAGATGGACCAGACCTGAGCCTGTGCATTAAGATGGACCAGACTTATAGTCTGTGCATTTGAGATGGACCAGACCTGAGAGGTCTGTACATTGAGATGGACCAGACCTGAGCCTGTGCATTAAGATGGACCAGACTTATAGTCTGTGCATTTGAGATGGACCAGACCTGAGAGGTCTGTACATTGAGATGGACCAGACCTGAGCCTGTGCATTTGAGATGGACCAGACTTATAGTCTGTGCATTTGAGATGTTTCACAAAAGATGTTGAAATAAAAAGAAAGTACTTTATTGATAATATTTTCGCAAATGTTCCATGTTCCAAGGCCTGGGAACAGGTTTCCCATCCATGCTTTCCAACCAATAAGTGGTCGGTCTAACCGTTTTGATAATTCTGTAGGGACCCTCCCAGTTCGGTGATAGCTTCCCCATGGTGGGGTCCTTGGTGTTCTGGAAAACCCTTCTTAGGACGAGGTCCCCAACTTGGAAATTGGTAGGTTTGAGGCCAATTTTTGAGCGGTTAACCATCCTGCGCTGATATGCTTCCATTCTGATTACGGCCTGCTCTCTTTTTTCTTCGAGCAAGTCCAAATTTTCTGCTAGTTGTTGGTCATTGGTCTCTTTGTTGAATGCCTCAGCCCTTAAGGTCGGCATGCCGACCTCAACAGGGATTACTGCCTCAGTTCCGTAGGCTAGGGAGAAGGGAGTTTCCGATGTTGGAGTTCTCCTGGTTGTCCGGTAGGCCCAGAGTGCCCCAGGGAGTTCCTCGACCATCTCCCTTTAGCTTCCTCTAATCTTTTCTTGAGAGCGTCGAGGATAGTTCGGTTGGTGACCTCGGCCTGCCCGTTGGCCTGAGGATGACCAGGGGAGGAGAAGTGCTGTTTGATGTTTAGGTCCTGGCAGAATTTCTTGAATATTTTCCCAGTGAACTGCGTGCCATTATCTGAGACGATCACATGAGGTATGCCGAACCTGCAGACTATATTTCTCCAAGTAAAACTCTTTATCTCTTTTTCAGTGATGCGAGTCAGTGGTTCTGCTTCGGCCCATTTTGAAAAGTAGTCAACAGCCACCAGTAGGTATCTCCTGTTCGGCTTGGCTTTAGGTAATGGTCCTATGATGTCCATCCCCCACTGTGCAAAGGGCCATGGGCTAGTAATGGGGATGAGCTCATGTTGCGGCTGATGCTGGTAAGGGGCGAACCTCTGGCATTTGTCACACTTTCGAGTATATTCCTTTGCTTCCTTCAGCATCCCAGGCCAGTAGTAGCCTTGGGTTAGAGCTCGGTGGGCTATGGTTCTCCCCCCATTGTGATTTCCACAGATTCCTTCATGGATTTCTGCCAATACATATTGAGACTCTTCAGGTGCTAGGCATTTTAACAATGGCTGAGTGTAAGACCTTCGGTAGAGTTTTCCGTTAAGGACAAGGTACCGAGCTGCTCTGATGCGGATTCTTTTTGCCTTATTTCTGTCCTCTGGGAGGAGTCCCTCCTCCAGGTATTGGAGTATAGGAGTCATCCAGTTCTGAGGCTGCTCCGTGATTTGGGCGACCTGGATCTCCTCGGTGCTAGGCCTTGGCTGGTGAGAGAACTTTATCGTTGACTCCACCCCCGTTTTCATGTGAGATGCCATGTTTGCTAAGGCATCGGCTCGGCTGTTCTGCCCTCTTTCTATTTTTTGGATTGAGAATGCTCGGAAGGAATGTTTTAGTAAGTTGACTAGTTCCGAATATCGGAGCATTCTTTCATCCTTGATGGCATATTCTCCTTGAACCTGGCTAACCACCAGTTGGGAGTCGGAAAATACCTCGAGGCTCTGTACCTCGCACTCCTGAGCTAGCTTCATTCCTAAGATAAGGGCCTCATATTCCGCTTCGTTGTTGGAGGCTCTGAACCCCAAGCTAATTGCCCTTTCGGTTGTAAGTCCATCAGGAGAGTGTAGTACTAACCCTGCTCCGGCACCTCGGTCAGTGGATGATCCATCAGCATACAACTTCCAAGTCCCCACCTCGTCTGAGACTTGAGCTTTGCCTAGCAGCGCGGGAGTGAATTCTGCGACGAAGTCTGCCAAGGCTTGCCCTTTAATTGAGACTCGTGGAATGTAAGACAAATCGAACTCCCCCAGTTCCACTGACCACTTGACCAACCGTCCTGATACTTCTGGTTTTCTTAGGACTGCTTTCAGTGGGTAGGCAGTCGGAATTTCTATGGGATGTGCTTGGAAGTATGGTCTCAGCTTCCGTGCAGAAACTATGAGAGCAAGGGCTAGCTTCTCAATTTCGGGGTACCTCTTTTCTGTGTCTAGTAATGCCTTGCTGACATAGAAGATGGGCCTCTGCACGCTCCTGTCCTGCCTAACCAGTACCGAACTGACAGCGTTCTCAGAGACTGCGAGATAGAGAAGCAGCCTTTCTCCTTGGATTGGTTTTGATAAGAGCTCGGGCGAAGCCAAGTAACTTTTGAGTTCCTGAAAGGATTTTTCACACTCGTCAGTCCATTGCAAAGATTTGTTACCTTTCAGAGCCTTGAAGAAGGGTAGACACCGATCCGTGGATTTGGAGATGAATCTGCTGAGAGCTGCTATCCGGCCGTTCAGAGCTTGAATGTCCTTTCGGGCCTTTGGGGATTTCAGTCCGATCAGAGCCCCGATCTGAGTCGGGTCTGCTTCTATACCTCTTTGAGAGACTATGTACCCAAGGAACTTCCCTTTTGTTACACCAAAGGTGCACTTTGAGGGATTGAGCTTCATTTTATATTGTCTGAGGATGTCGAAGGTTTGTGCTAGGTGTTGGAGATGACTGCTCTTCCTTAGGCTCTTGACCAGCATATCGTCGATATAAACTTCCATAGTGCTGCCGATCAAGGAGCCGAACATCTTATTAACAAGACGTTGGTAGGTAGCTCCAGCATTCTTTAGTCCGAACGGCATCACTTTGTAGCAATAGAGACCTCGTTCGGTGATGAATGAAGTCTTCTCTTGATCGGGAGGATGCATCTGTATTTGATTGTACCCAGAATAAGCATCCATGAAGCTCATGAGCTCGTGCCCTGCAGTTGCATCGACTAACTGATCTATTCGTGGAAGAGGGAAGCTATCCTTTGGGCATGCTTTGTTGAGATCTGTGTAGTCGACACAGACTCTCCATTTACCATTCTTCTTCTTGACCAGAACAGTGTTGGCCAACCAATCAGGGTAAGATACCTCTCGTATCATGTTGGCGTTGAGCAACCTTTGAACCTCGTCGTTGATGACCTGATGCCGTTCTGGAGCGAGAGGCCTTCTCTTTTGTCTCACTGGTGGATGGTCTGGATCCACCATTAGTCTGTGCGTGATCAGGTCGGGATCTATCCCTTCCATGTCGCTTGTCTCCCAGGCAAATACGGAGAGGTTTTCTTCAAAAACTTGACCAGCTCATCCTGCTCGGTATGTGTCAGGTCGGGACCTATCTGTAGGTAACGTCCCTGATCCTCTGAGCTAACCAGGACTTTAATAGGCTCCCCTATAGGCTTGGCTCTGCTATCCCTTCCTCTGGGGCTCAGTGGTTCTTCAATTTTGGAGGGACAGTCTTCTGCCTCGTGACAGCAAGGGTAGATTGCATCCTTGCACACACGGGCGTGCAGTAATTGCTATTTGGGGGCCTTAGCTTTGAGTGCGAGGGCGTGGCACTCTCGGGAGGTCGGTTGGCATCCTCTGATGGAATAGACTGTCTGATTGTGAATGTATTTTAAGCATTGGTGGAGGGTTGAGGTGACCGCTCCCATCTCATGTAGCCAGGGCCTTCCAACTATGACGTTGTAGGGAGATTTGGCTTTTATGACCATGTACTCGGCTATCGTGGTCTTCTGTCCGTCCCCTTCACCCGCAGTGGTGGCCAGATCGACCCTTCCTAGTGGAGTGTTAGTGTTTCCATCAAAGCCTGTCATGATTATGCTCGTGGGCTTAATGGTATTGGGATCGAGCTTCATATGCTTGAAAGGGTCGTAGAACAGTACATTGGTCGAACAGCCAGTGTCGACGAGAACTCTCCGGATATCGAAGTTGGCGACCTTAAGGGAGATAACCAGGGCGTCGCTGTGAGGACAATGAACTCCCCTAAGGTCGTGATCCGTAAATTGGATTTCCGGCAAGGGCTTTAACCTTTTCTCCAAGTTAGCGACCTGCATGATGTTGGGAGCAGACCTGGCCTCCCGAGCATATCGTTTTCTTGACCTGTTAGAGGTGCCTGTTGCAGGGGAATCTGCATGTAAGACATAGATCACCTGATTGTTCTGTGGGGGTTCGTTCCTGCCTCCTTTCTGCTCCTGCCTCTGGTCGGTTTTTCTCTGCTGGGGTCGTTCGTCGCGGGGGTTCTGTCCTCCGTCCTGCTTGACGAACTCCTGCAGCCTTCCTCTCCTTATTAGCTGCTCAATCTCATGCTTGAGAGCTTTGCAGGTATTGGTTGTGTGCCCTCGGTCTTTGTGAAAGTCACAATATTTGGTCTGATCTCGATAGCTGGGGTCTCCTTTCAAAGGCTCCGGCCATCTCATATTTTCTCGAGATCTTACTTGCTTCAATATGTTGTACGGAGAGGCGTTTAGAGGAGTGAAGTGGTTGAATTCCCTTAGTCCAGAATTGAAGGAAGTTCTGGGGGCCCCCCTTTTTTCTGGGCTCCTGACTCTCTTCCTGGCCGAGCTGGTGTCCTTCTTTTGACTATCTTTCTTGTGATCGTCTTTCTGAGCTTGTTCTTTGACCTTTCTAGAGGTGTCCCTGGCCTCTTCCAGGTTGATGTACTTCCTCGCACGGTCCATGAGTGCTGCCATGTCCGCTGGGGGACTTTTGGTCAGGGAGTCTCTAAACCCTCCTTGAGCAAGTCCAGCGGCTAGAGCAGCCACTAGGAAACCGGGGCTGCAATCTGTTACCTCAGTGAGCTCGGCGTTAAAACGTGCTATATACCCCCTCAGCGATTCTTCCCTCGTTTGCTTTATGTTCAGAAGGAATTCCGGACCCTTTCTTAGCCTCCTGCTAGTCATGAATCTGTCCAAGAACCTTCTGCCGAGCTCATAAAAGCTAGATACTGAGTTCGGCGGGAGGTGGTGGAACCACTTTAGTGCGGTACCATTGAGGCTGGTTACGAACGTTCTGCATAAGAAGGCATCAGAAGCGCCGTGCAAAGCCATGGTGTGCTGGTAGTGGGAGAGGTGGTCCCCCGGGTCCCCGGTCTCATCATAAGGGGTGAATTTGGGGACGATAAATTTCTTGGGTCTTTCCTCGGCCATGACAGCATTGGTGAACGGGGTGGCCGACCTCCCGAGCAATCTGGCCAGCTCGTCCTGTTCTGGATACTGGGCACCCCTTATGATAGCAGTACGGTCTATTGATTCAGCAACTTCCTCGGCTCTTACTGACCCTCTTGGTAAAACGGGTTGCTGCGAGGCAGGTCTCACGGCCTCAGGGCCTATATGGGTAGGCTGATCTTGGCCCGCTACCGGGGGGTTATTCTGATTCTCTGGTACTGGTGGTACAGGAACTACTCGAGGAGGTGATCCTTGTGGAACGTAGTTTACTCCCGGGGCCCCTGGGACGGGGGGTCGGGTAGTACTTCGATAATGGACCTCTGGGACAAAGGCGGGAATCCCTCGACCGGCTGCCGACGACGGCTGGGGGTCTATATGAACACCGGCGGCCGCAGGAGGCTGCTGCTGTTGAGTGGCAACGGGTGGATTTTGAGGATTGGTTTCATGATTCTGGGTGAACCTTGCCAGGGTCCTGGTCATGGTCAAAAGCTGTTCCCGTAGCAACTGGTTCTGCCGCCTAGTTTCGATTAGTTCTTCCTGTGCAGGGTTATTCACTCGCCCTCTTCCTCGTCCAGCAGTTGGTTGAGGATGAGGGTTTTGAGTGTTATTCCTGGGTCGCAAGTTGGGAGCCATAATCCCTCTGATAGACGAAAGATGAGCTTAGATTGAGTAGAGCACTTGGTGATTGTCGTATTCCCACAGACGGCGCCAAACTGATGCTGCACTTTTTGGCCCACGTGAGATCCAAGCTCGGCTCCCTGCGAAACACTCGAAGCAGAAGATCAGAGGACCACCGGGTTGGCTCCGGCGGTAGCCGCTCCGATGCTTAAGTCAATAAATTGAATTGAAAGACTTGTAATCAAAGCCAAATAATGAGCATGAAAATAAAGCGTACCTTTAGGGTTGAATTTATAGGCAATGGATCTCCTAAGTTGATTAGGATTTGGAGCCATGAAAGTAGGGATTTGAGCATCGGAGATAGTAGTTACCTTGTAGAATATTGCATCAAATAGAGATAACCATGAGTGGTGGTTTCCTTGTAAAAGACTGTTTCCTTATTCTCTGCTCGGCATATATTAAGACGGTGATGAGCTTTGAATAGCAGTGTGTTACACCGAAGGTCTGTGTTCGGACCTGTAAGCTTTGCAGATAAGTAGATCTTCTCTAGAGATACGTGCTCGGCCTCTGTAGGTCTGCTCTGCAAGGCCGAGCACAAGCTGAAAGGCCGAGCACGAGCTGAATGGCCGAGCACAAGCTGAAAGGCCGAGCACGAGCTGAATGGCCGATCATGAACTGTATGGCCGAGAATGAGCTGACTGGCCGAACACAGATTATAAGGCCGAACTTGACTAAGCGACCGAGCACAAGTTTTGTGGCCGAGCCTGAGCTCTATTATGAGTCGTGAACCGATCTTGCGGTTGCACGTGTCATGCAGTGGTTGGTGTGTCACATAGTGGTATATCACTTATCAATGGGCCACCTGGGTGGTCATTATGATTTCTCATTCATCTTCTTCAATTCTACTTTTTTTTTTCTTTCTGTTTTGCTTATTCCCTACAGGTTTGGAGGATGGAGGATCATGCCTCGTTGGAGCTTTGCTTTGAGAAGAGATTGTCAGAAACTGATGTTAAAGGCAGCTTAGAGATACCTCAGTCAGCAAATTTTTTACCTCCGAGGGATGAGGTAATGCATGTACGAATCCAAAACGGAAGTGTTATGCAGTTTAGGGCTCGATCAAGGAGAACAGGAGGTCGACGTTACATGACAGACCAGTGGCGTGGATTCGTCGGTGCAGCATGTCCAAGGAGGGGCGACATACTCAGATACTATCACTTGGTGAACACAAATGTCTACTTGGTGGAGCTTGAACGCCCTCCCCCTCATCTTCGTCTCCTCGGAAAGGACATTTACTTGGAGCTTATTACCTAGCTGTGCTCTGCATGCATGCTGATGCTGCATTTTATCCGTTTGCTTTCCTCTTCTTCTTTTTTTTTTTTTTTTGTTAATATCAGCGAAGGTGTTCATTTTTATAAATAATGCATGCTGCATTTGATCTCTTTTGTTTGGATTATGAAATTAATATCAATGAAAGCGATCATGTGTACTTGCTTTCTTTTATTATACATATATGTTCTTTTGAACTCTATTTTATCTCAAAGTAAAAAAATGTGAAGGGAGGGGGCTGTTTCTATCAGGTGTCATTTCATATATGCCCAGTCACTAGCAGAGCTGCTAACTGAATAAATAATGTCGTGTTACTTAAATTCTATGCTCAAATATACAGTCGAATAATTTTTTTTTTTATTTGAGCACATATTTGGACATATGAATTTGAGTCATAAAACATTAATCGTAACTCATTTGAGGGAAGGTAGTGTAAACATATCCCGAGGAATGGTTCCGATGTTTTTGTGGCCTATTGCAAAATCACTTAATGAAATATTTCGATTCAACTCTTCATTCTTTTTGGGAGACAATTATCACTCACTTGGGTGAACTTATTTATGATGAGAGAAGGGTTAATTTTACTTGATCGAGAGAAAGTAATCGCTCAAAAAGCTGGAGACTCCCGCAAAAAAAATGGTACTATGAACAAATTCTATGATCATGCAAATTAAATTCGGGCATGTAGTATAAATAATATCACAAAGATGCTCTATTTCAAAATATATGTCGCATGTTAGAATTTTTTATTTGTATGATCATAAAATTTTTTAATGCTGCCTTATTACTAGACTTTTTTTCTCCTAAAAATGCTAAAGCAGTTTCGATTTATATTTTGAATTGTATCACCAAGTGGAAGGGAATTATAATTAAGGACAAATTGGATAGTTCAAGTAAAATTTGTCCTAAGTAGGCCATTAATGTTGGAAGTTTTTTTTTCTTTTCGGAAGTTAAAATGGTGAATTTCTCTGTTAAATGTGATTGTGGTATGATTTTAAATCTTTAAGTACCATCATATATTACCAGAAACATATATGGATAGCATTTGGTCGAAGCTTGACCAGCATAGTGTGAATGAATATTTGATTCCAATTTTATCTTTTTGTGTTCTCTTTCTCAAATTGTCAAGATTCTATATCTCTTTTTTGCTCTCTCAAATTTGCTGACTTTTTCCCTACTTACTCAGCCATTCCAAGCACGTTGCACTATGGTAGGATTAGTAAAAGGATTTAGTAAAATTCCATACCAAAAATGATTAGCTTGCTAATAATTAAAGTTAAAATATTTTTTTATATATACAATGACGTAAGAAGAAAGAATCGAATAGGAGCTCGATCCTAAAGGCTAAAGTATTATATCGTCTAACAGAATATTTATTTACAAATATAATTTATAAATAAATTTAATTTATTATTAAAGGATTAACCATATACACCACTAACAAATCTGACTCATAACTAAAAAGTTAAAATAATATCACATACTTTTATTTTAAATAGGAATTCAAAATGACCCCTTATCACTTGGCTACAGAAAGATTTTGACAACACGTTTATTTGATGGGAGTCAAGTTAGTCAATCTATTCAAATAATATCATGGTTCTAGCACCTGTCAATAAGATTTTATTATTTGATCAGTTCTTTACATCACAATCAGTAATGCACTTCATATTACTTGGGATAAAAATTGGAAAAGTCTAACAATATTACTATTCTTTCACATTTGATCTTTCTTGCAAGTTGTCCATACTCTTGGAAAAAAAAAAGTTTATACAAGACACTCTCTTGTGGAATATTAATTGTACAAGTTAGAAGCAATTCTCTACCAATTAAAATTTCGAAGAGTTATTGTGAGAATAAAATAAATTATGAGAAATGATTTCTAATTTTAAAAAATTATTAAAATTAATTTTTTTAGAATTTTAAGTGCTAAGAATTTTAATTATATTTTTGATATGATGTATCTGAATATAATGACTTTAAATATTATATTTTATGAGACTCAAAATTATCATATCCTGACAAATTATATTAAGAATACAATTTAAGATATATATTGAGGGTATATAATTTTTTTATTAATTTAATACAATTTAAGATATATATATATATATATATTGAGGATATATTGAGGGTATATGATGTATCTGCAGATAATTCAAAACTTCATGTTTCAATAATGAGTAAGTTGTCTTGATTAAAACAATTTACTAAAATTATTTACACGGCTGATTGGATATTATTATAATAATTTTATATTATGTTTGATATAAAATTAATACAATATTATCAAATTAGTTATTTAAATATTTTTGATAAAATTTTTAATTTAGCCTGACATTACTCTTCATTAATACATTAAAATTTTTCTCAAATTTTTCTGATTTTATAAAAAAAAATTGAATAAATTCAAATTTTTAATAAGTTGCTATTCAAATAAATTACTTAAACATTCTCAATTCAATGATTGATATATTTCAAAAATAAAAAAAGTGGTTATACTTGGAAATAGTAGTTGAGAAGAAAAATAATTGTTCAACTAAAAAATAATATTTTAATATTAAAATAGAAATATCAAAATATAATATTTTAGTATTACAATATTATTAAAATTTAATTTTAGCATGACTCAAATAACTTTTAACATAAAAGATGTTCTTACTCTAAAAATTTTTTAACTATAAGTTGGTGTATTGCCCTTTTTTTTTTTTACAATATGATACTTATCTCCAAACCAAACAAAGTCTATTCATAAAAGTATTTTAATTATAATATGATACATATACAATACATATATAAAAATAATATTTCCAGTCACATATATACCTGGACATTTCAAAAAGTTGACATGCCTCCATTCATAAATAATAATATTAATTAGACTGCCGGACTAAATATGTGGACACATACATATTTTTATTTTATTTTATTTTACTTTATTTTTAATTAAAATTTTCACATGATATTCGTGTGATTTTAGATTTATAACATATTTAAATTAAGACACATATTTAAGTAAAAAAATGTTTCTTTTATCTTATTTGGAGTCAAATACTGTCTTTTTTCACGTATGCTAATTTTTTTTTTTGTCGGGACCAAATTCAGTGTAAATTATATATAAAAATGTTAAACAAAAATCATTTTTCATCTCATATTCAAACTTTTAAACACAAGATAGTGAAATTTACTATAATAAATATATGTGAATTTGATTAACTTAAGAGTGAGTGAAAAAAAATTGTTTTATTTAGCATTACTATATGTGTGTAGCTTTGCTTTGTCTTTGTTGGGACATTATGTGAAATATATAGGCTTTGAGGCGTATCTAAAGATATTTTATCATTTGTGAGATGTGTGATGGGTTTCGTGGTAGTTAGGCCGATATCCGGTGTTTTGGTCCGTCAAAACCCGAAAATGGGTCTTTTTGGAGCAGAAACTTGCATAAGTTTCAAACCGATGATCCGAACGAGTGCCGTAAGTTCATGCAAATCTATTTTATCATTCGAACCGATGAAATTAAATAAGTTCGTGCAACTATATTTTTTTTTTTTTTTACGTAACATTTTCTATAAATAATAAATCCACCAAAGTATATAATTTTAAAAACTTACCAAGGTTGAACAGAGCCACCCTGTTGGCTGAGCATCGTCTGCACAAGAGCCTCTAGCTGGGAATATCTCTCCTCGAGCACCGTCACCTTCTGCCGCAACTCTGCATTCTCTCGTTGAACTACCTTAGTGGCTGCGTGTGTCCTAGCATCACTCTTGATGGTAAAGGACGATGCCGTCGGCGACATCCCAGTCCTTAAGCCACGCATATAGCCGCGCCTCTTGCCTAGAACAGTCTCCCGTATCTGGTCATCGGAAGGTGGATCCTGACCCTCAACTGTCGGCTGAGCACGTAGCTGGACCATCTTCTCCTATAAAAACATAAATATATGTTACTACTTTTATAACTTTAGATTAATATTAAATTAGTAATACTGTGGCAAGTTACATAAAAACTTACATAAAGCCGCTGTGCTTCAGGCCCAGTCCAACCCTTTTCGGGGTTGTAGTGCTTCCTGTGCCACAAATCAATGGGGCTGGGTGGTGCACCGGTCTCCTAGTCTCGCTAGAGCAAATAAATAATAACTTGTGAAGATTGATTTCATGAATAGATTATACAATAAGAACTTGATACATTTATTAACTTACCATATCTTGCCTATACTGTACAAAAGAACGTGATCCACCACAGTGGGTCACTTTTTGCTTGCTTCTACTCTCGCTATTTTTCCTGCTCAGTTCCTACACTTGGCCAAAACAAAGAAGGTTAGTATAAATGATAATGATTTATCAGACAACAAAAGTAATTTTGACAATTTTTACCTAGAATGCATTACTAGCGAACCGGTCGCACAGTAACATCCAATCCTCTACTGTGACCCCCCTATAGGGTCTGTCGCAGGGCTCTCTACCGGCTGCCACCTCCGTCTCGTAGTGCATGTGGAGCCGGTGTCGATAGTCCCTGAAATGGAATCCCAAGTAACGGTCCACTGCCTTCACTATGTGAGGCAGGTAGAGATCGATGTGAAATTTCTCCTGTAAAGCATGTCATTGTCAAAACATTACGGCATTAGATATGTTAAAATTTAGTTCAACATAATAATAAAAGACATACCAGGATATGCGCATGAATATTCCGTCGCTCTTCCTCAGTGACGAGACTCCAGTCACTAATATGGAGTGGGGCGCGTAGTCGGCAAATGATGCCGACCTCTGTGTTGAACTGCTGTGCCCACCCACCAACGAGCTTCAGCAAGCCCTCAGGTAGCTCAATCCGAAGTCGCGGGCCCCCTGCTGCCTCCATCTGAGCCTACAAACTCCGATTCTTCGACCTACCGCGCCCTCGTCTAGAGGTGGTGGCCGAAGCTTTAGAAAAAATAAAATAGAAACAATTAGTACCATATTTATATAATCATTAATACAAAGTGGAACTATACATACCATCAATGGTACGATCGGTCGACCCTACAGAGGAAGGGGAAGGGGTCGATGGGTCCGCCGAGGCTGTGCGTCTACGTGAGCTTGGTCCAACCATATCTAAAAAGAAAGTTTAAAAGTAAATTCCATTACATCATAAAAATTAATGTAGTTGATATGTCATCAGTGAGATATCCATATAGTGCAACCGGAAGAAGTCGTTGTAAAAGGACATGGCAGTCATGACTCTTTAATCCGGATATTTTCACATCTATAACATTTACACACCGAGATATATTCAATGTGTATCCATCTGGAAACTTCACCGATTTAAACCACTGGCAAATCCTCATTCGCTCTGCGGATGATAACGTATACTGTGCAAGAGGCACGATATATTTATCACCGTTACGTTTTAGGTACAGTTTTTTTCGTATTCCTAGCTCCTGTAGGTCCAACCAAGCTTTAACAGTATCCTTCGTCTTCCCTTCAATGTTCATTAAAATTTACAACACATTATCACAGATGTTCTTCTCGATGTGCATAACATCCAGATTGTGCCTCAACTTAAGGGTTTTCTAGTACGGCAAATAAAAAAATATGCTCTTTTTCGTCCAATTTAAGTCCACATTAGTACGCTTCCTCTTCTTAGTACCCGGTATCTTCCCAAACCTCACTAGTTGGATGAGTGCCAATTGCGCCAGCACATCTTTTCCAGACAATAATGGAGGTGACTATCTGCGCTCCATTTTTTCATCAAACAGATGCTTTTGCCGATTTCGCCAGCCATGTGATGGCGGTAGAAAACGACGATGGCACATGTAGCATATCTTTTTTCCATTGGACAAATATAGGGAATATGCATCCTTATTGTAAACTGGACATGCCAGATACCCCTTAGTACTCCACCCAAACAAGTTTCCGTGTGCTAGAAAGTCATTTATGGTCCATAGCAACGCTGCATGCAATTGAAATGTCTCATTCTTAGAGACGTCGTATGCCTCCATTCCCACCTCCTACAATTCCTTTAACTCATCCACTAAAGGACGCAAATACACATCAATTTCATTACTAGGAGACTTCAGCCTTGGAATAAGCAACGATATGAAGATAAATGGTTCTTTCATACATTTTCACGGTGGCAAGTTATACGACACAAGCAACACTGGCCACATGCTATAGGCATTACTCATGTCACCGAACGGATTGAAACTGTTGCTAGCCAGCCCAAGTCGTACGTTACGCGCCTCATTTGCAAACCATTCGTGATTTGTATCAAACTCAGCCCAAGTTTGAGAATCTGCTGGATGCCTATATACATTTTCCTCAGCAACATGCTTCTCCTTATGCCACCGTATATCTTCTGTCGTCTTTTGAGACATGTACAACCTTTGTAGTCTAGGTTTTAAGGAAAAATATCTCAGCACCTTGTGCGAAATTGTCTTGCTCTTTCTTTCATTCAGCTTGTACCTGGGTTCGTGACACACCGTACACTCCTTACATTGTTCAGTTTCCTTCCAAAATAACATGCAATCGTTTTTGCAAGCATGTATAGGAATATACCCAAGGCTCAAATCTCTTAATATTCTTTTCCCCTTATAATATGATTTCGGAAGGGTCTCCCTAGTAGGAAGTGCTGTTTTAATCAATTCAATGATCATATTAAATGATTTGTTACTCCATCGGTTGATGGTCTTAATATGAAGGAGTTTCACGAGAAAGTCAAGTTTCGAAAACTTATCATAACCCGGATATAACGGTTGCCTTGCTTCCCTCAACAACGACTCAAACGCTTCCGATTATCCTGTGTCACTCCTGTGATTACTTGGCCCAGTTGTAGCCCTCTACCAGTCTGCCAGCATTTGTGGCAAGCCTTCGTAACCAACCCCAACATTATCACCAAAGTCATCATCGTCGTCTTCTTCTTCATCCTCAAATACCACTCGTACATCACGGCGTTCCCCATGAAATTCCCAACATGTATACCTCGTGTCCATCCCGTGTTCGAGTAGGTGCTCTTTGTCCTCATCTATGTGCATATAATCCCTTTTATTGCACCTCATACATGGACATCTTATCCTATTCTCCCATCTGCAGATGCACGAGCAAACTCAATAAAATCTTTGATCCCCTTCACATACCCTGGCAAATGCCTGCCCCTTAAGTCCATCCAACTATTATCCATTTTCGTCTACCTAATACAAATAAAAAATGATACTCGTTATAAATATGAAACATGAATCCTATCACCTGCAACTTCTCTCTAAAGGGTAAGGTGGTCCTGTCCCATTCGTGAATGCACAATCTACATTGCAATCAGCAGCAAATCAAATGCTTGATTCCACTTGGACAAAATTTCGGCAGCATCTCCCCACGGTTCTCCAAGTATACGAGATAGACGTTAGCACGCCTAAATATATACCCAGAGAACGATAGGAGACCGTGTTAGAATTTTATCATAGTGAAATATTCAAGCATATGCGCTATTGATTGCAATGTAGATTTATGCATTCCCGAACTATCTTCTCTTGACAATTCAAGAATTGATTTTCATTCACACGAGCCCAATCGCGAATAAATTTCGCGACAAGATTCACATGTGATGAAAATAACTCTCGAACGGGGCTAGGCTTACATGAATGCAATTACATAATTGGTTTCTTAATCGTTTATTTATAAAAGGGTTGATTCATGGAATCAACACTAATTTATGCTTGTACTTTCTTAGAGAAAAGGGTAATTATATTCTAATATAAAAACAAAATTACTAATAACATACACTGCTGAGTCAACAGGTTTGACAGTATTCAATCACATTGATGTGATTGAATGGCCACTATAATACTGTTGAGTGACAATGATGAAAACTAAAAGTTAAAAACAAGGAAGCGACTACAACAATTTGACCCCTCACAAAAGCAACTAAATTAATATAAAACCCAAGTGGGTACCTTCCTTCCTTTCAGCTCGACTTCATTCATTCATTCATATTCTTTTAAAATTTGATTTTCAATTCAATTCAACTAGCAGATAAGCAGACTAAACAAATAAAAAATTCATTAGTCAACTTGAAAGTTTTTTATTATTCTTTTACTTCTATGCTAAAACAGTGCCTTAAAAAAACACTTCAATTTTTAAGAAATTGAACAAAAAATTGCACAAGAAATAACCAACCCATCTCTATTACACAGTCACACAAAGAGACAAAGACATACATAGTTAATATTTTGACAAACACATGGTTAATGCTACTTGATTCTTTGATAAATTGATAATTCTTCTGGCCAAAACCACATTTTAAGGTTCTTGGTCAATTATACTTGGGAACAAAAAATAATTGCAAATTAAGATTATCCCAAGTTTCTTACCCTTTTCTTAATTTGTTTGAGATTTTTAAAAGATTAGTATAATAGTTGGAGTTTTAGATATCATTCCTAAATACTTAAAACTTTGATTAATTGTAATTAATTTTTTTTCACATTTGTTTTAAAGTGGTTTTAAATACTTAATTTTCAATGATTGGCTAAGCCATAAATAACAAAGCCAAAATGGGGGAAATATTTTTTTCCTAGAGTGCTACGTAATATATTGTCCCTTTAAATGCAAATCTAACAAATTTTTTTTTTTTTTTGGGGGGGGGTATTTATTGCAAATCTAACATTTTAAAGGATTTTTTTCCTTAAATTTTCATTTGTTGTCTTTACTCTAGGAGCAACTCTAATAAGGGAGCCATTATTAGAGCCAATGAAATAACTATCAAAAAATAAAATGACTTTCCAATTCTCAATTTTTGCATTCTAACAAAGATTTATTTGGATAGCCAAAAAAGGATAATTAGTTCCATATCTCTGTATGATTGGCAAACTATTCATACCATCCAAAATATGAAATAAAATAAGTTCAGAACATGTGACTTAAACCAAACAAAACCCAACACCAACTACCATGACTAAAAGGAAAAAAAAAAAAAAGATCTAATAGGAAAAAATGCACAATAGAACTATTAATTATCTATCATAAAATCAAATAGATTTCTTAAAAACTTATTAATTATTAATTATTAAAAATTATTAACTTATTAAATATTATTTATAAGAGAGTTAACTCATATATTTTATATTAGAACACTATTATAATATTAGTTATATAACATATCTTATACATGACAGCTCGAATCAGTTTACCATTTTCATTAACATTTTATTAATATTCCTTACCCAAAAAAGAAACATCTTATTTCATATATACTATACAGAGAAAGTTAACAGAATAGCAGTAATATTCTTACTAGCAGATTATATGAAATTTTTTTCCAACCTATTGCATTGCTAAGGAACTTTACACAGTCACCTTTCAATTTAGACATGTATATATAAGTTTATTTTAATTAATAAGATTTGATTCTATCTCTCTTCGTATGAACAAATAAATTTATTTATATATGTTGCAGTTAAAATTAGAGAAATTTTCAAAACCTTGATGAACGTTATTAATATTAAGATTACCTTTTTCACAAACCTCTAAATTTATTGATTAAAAATTAGTTGGGGAATGGGAATAGATTGAGGGTAAAGTTATTTATTTATTTTTTCCTCCGCTTGGGTGAATAAAGAATTTTAAAACAAAGTTGTTGAACACAAAACAAACAGTACCCAAATTAGATTCCACAACAACAATGTAGCAAAGTCCAACAAGATCTAATCTTTATTGAAAATTCATGAATCTAATAATCATTGCAGAGTCCAAATCTAAAATGATCTACTACAATTTACAAGGAATCAAATCAATATATAGGAGAGTAATAAGAAAAATAGCAAGAGAATATTTTCCTGTTTTTGTTTTTTTTTGGTGCATCTTTTCCTCCTTGAACATATGAAGATTTTGGATGGTTCAAAGACACTTGCATCCTTACAAGTGGTGACAGACTCATGCTACATAGATATTTTTATGGATCTGCCAATAAAAATATGCCATGTGTTGTGCGAAGAAAATAAACATGATTTTTTTTACATGGAAAATTTTTTATTGGATTCATAACACTTGAATGCTTGAAAAACATATTCATGGTATGTATCATTTTTTTCATACTTAATCAACCCAGCCAATACAAATATAATTTGCCAAAATAAAACAGAAGAAAATATGAAAATAAGCCATATCAAAAGGTACCGGGAGGCGGTGGAAGTGGCGGCGTGGTGAACGGGAGGCCGTGAAAGCGGCGGCGTGGCCAACGGGTGGCGGTGGAAGCGGTGGCGCGGCGAACAGGTGGAGGCAGACTCAGTTCTAGGAGTTGAGAGAGAGAGAGAGAGAGAAAGAGAACTAGAGAGAGAGAGAGAGAGATCGCGCGCGGTGGGATGTGATTTGGGGATTTTATAAGACTATTAGCAACTCACAAAGTGTGTCACTAATAGTCATCCTATGTGTCGCTAAAGGTCTAAAAATATTATTTGCGACGCCCAAGTGTGCGTCATAAAAAGTCCCATGTTATTGGCGACGCACAGTGCGTCGCAAATAAGGTTTGGGTCATCACTGAAGCCTTCGCGCCCTTTTTTTTTACACGGGGAAGCCATTTTCACCATTATTTGTAACGCACAAATAGGCGTCGTTGATAGTGACTATTAGCGACGAATTTTATGCATCGCAAATAATATGCGTCACAAAAAACCTGTTTTCTTATAATGTAAGTTAGTCATGCTATGGAGTCTCTTGGTTGATGCGCTGTGTGGGCTATGCCCCCAACGTCACGGGCGGGAGTACCATCTAGGCTGTCTATCATCATGTTCGTTTAGTCAAGTAAGATGCGTAGACCACATTAATTAGAACTTCCTAGCTCCAGCTCCGGCCGCCAAAACCACATCTTATCCGCATCCATTTTTCTCTATTTGTAGAACAACAGAGAAAAAAACTATTTTTATTTAAAAATCTATTTTAAAATAGTTTAAATAACTGATTTTTTATCATCATCTCTCACAAATAGAGAAACACTCCAGACCCAAACATGAAAATATTCTCATTCTACTGTCCAGTGGTTAGTTTAGTGAGTAAAAATTAATGCTTGAGTTTAAGTTTTATAGTCGTTTAATGGGATTAAATCTATTTTTTAGTGTCCATAGCACGTAATGGAAATTAAATTATGATTCATACATAGATACGGGTGAGGTTTTTTGTAGATTCATTCGTAGATACAGTAAAATCTTTGGTAAATAGCTTATGTGATATTAAGGAGCAATGCTTATAAATTATCCTATCTACATATTCATTGAAGTACCAAAATATATATATATATATATATATATATATATATATTGTCATTCCTAAAATTATTTAATCCAATTAAAATAAAATTATTTAGTGGCATACGAATATTGTTGATATGGTATTTTTTATCTATTAATACACGATGTGTGTATAAATAAAAATCGAAACATGTCATATGTTTATTGGTCTAACAAAAACAAGTAAATTCATATTTGTGCCAAATCAAGGGTGGAGCCAAAAATTCTTTTTGAGGGGGTTAAAATTTGTTTTAGGAAAAAATATGAGTTTCTTGAAAAAAATTTCTATTTCTATATTTACATGTAAAAACTTTATTCTTTTTGAAAATTCGGAAGAAATTTTTTTTTTCAAAAAAAGAGAATTGAAAATTACAATTAAAACAAAATTGGGAGGACTATAGCCCCCTTAGCCCTTGGAGTAGTTCTGCCTTTGAGTCAAATAAAACTATCTCTTTAAATTTGTGTTTTCAAGTTTTTTAATTTGGATAAATTAAACTGGTCTTCCTTGAAATTTAAGATAATTACACTGATTTCTTCTAAAAATTTTGAAATTATACTGACATCTCCTATTTTACAAAATAATAGACAGATATTTTCCTCTACTCAATTTTTTCTTCAAAATGACAAAACTATCTCTTTCATATTTTTTTTTTTCAGTTTTTTAAATCTTGACTAATTTTTTGTTTATTTTTTAAATAAATATTGACAAAAATCTTAAATTTATTTTTATATAAAATAAAAATAAGTTATTTATCTCAAGTTTATTTTTAAATAAAAAAATTAAAAAATATTTTAAAAAATAGAATAAATTGGTCAAAATTAGAAAAATAAATAAATAAATTAATAAAATAAACAGTTTCATCATTTTGAAAAAAAAAAATTAACAAGAGTAAGGTATTTATATATTATTTTATAACGTAAAAAAAAATCAGTCTAATTTCAAAAACTTAAAAAAAAATAAGTATAATTTATATCTTTTTTAATTTAGAATAATAGATAGATACATTTTTTTTATCACATCTATTTAATTAGGTAGCGGTCCATCTTCAGCAGTTACAGAACTTGCATAAGATTAATTTTTTTTTAAATTCATGCAAAATCAATTTTTTTACGTAAATTGAATAAATTTAAAATCGATAATCTGCCAAGAAAATATGCATTTAATGATATTTGAATTAAGAACTTTGTATATGTTAAGTAGTAATTTGATAACCCGCAACCAATCCAACTACCCCCATGGGTTGTGTCTTCAAATTCTCTTCCTTTTGACACACGTTAAAAAACAACTCGCGGTAGCTTCAATAAATTATATCCAATTATTATATGTAGTAGGTTTATTAATTTAGCCTATTGAATAGAACTATTCTAGAAGTTTTAGCATCATACATAATAATTTTGACTCTTTTGTAATGTTTATTGCTTTTAAATTTTAAAATAAAAATTGTTGTGAAATTCATCTTAGATTGTGTTAGAAAGCATATGTTAGGAAAAGTGGATTTTTGAGTATAATAATTAGTTATTTTTGAGTTAAAATTAAAGTGGGTTTCATATATTAATTTTGGTGGGTCTATATAAAAATGTGTTTTTGTCTATAAAGAGATTAAGATCATGTATTGGGTTACTTAAAATCATTAAGAAATGAATGAGAAATTGTCTTTAAATATCACCACTTGAAAATGATAACAAAAGTTTGAAACTTGTGAAAAGTTTGTGTCTCACATACAATAGATACAAGACTTTTAAAAAGTATATATATAATTATCTTGAAGTAAGGTTTGGGCCCTACGGAACACCCAAATTTTGTGGAAGGGGAGGACCTACCACACTTTATCCCGAGAGTCAAATTCAGAGTAGTAAGATAAAACATCTTTTGCAGCTATCTCTTGAAATCAGTCCCACTAAAGTTCTCTGGTTTCTCATTATGGTTCATAGGAACTGGTGCTAAAACAGGTGCAGGCGGCACAACAATAGCAGTTGGATTTGGGGTGTTTGAGTTGCCATTTAATAAACTATAGTACAAATTTTTCCACTAATTAAAATTTGTAAAACAAAAGTATAGTATTATGAACAAAAAATTCTACAGTAAAGAATACTACAGACTAAAACAGAAAATAAAACATATGAAAAAATAAAATATTCTATCTTAAGATTTTTAATTAGTATTTATAAAATCTGTTTTATTTTAGCAATAGAGTAATAAAAGAAAAATACAAAACTTGTTTTCTGTATTCTGTAAATACAGAATTTATTTTCTGTATTCTATAAATACAGAACCTAAATTTGCAGAGAACAAAAAAAAACACTAATTATGTTATAAAGTTTAAACAAATTGATTTATGATACTAGAATTAAAAATCAGAAACAAATTACTGTTTAGAAACAGTATACGAATTTGACCAAAAGCAAAAAAATCAGAAATGGAAGCAACTAACAGATTTCTGGAACAAACCAAGTCTAACATTTGATGCTATCTCCTTAAGACAAAATATGCCCTCGTACTTGATGCCTACGATTGAATGGAAGTCTGTCTCTCAGGATAAAGTGGTTTCACATAGAGAAGAAGCATTACAGTCTCTGCGTATAGTGAACCAGACTTATGTTTCAAAACTCTCTCAAACTGTATGAACGCACAAAAATGTAATGAATTCAATGCAATGCATGTAGGTGCGTAGTTAGTGTTTATATAGAGCATTCGTGTCAATTTCGTACAGACACGAAGGCTTACAGTTGCAACTGTTCAATGTACAGTTGCAAGAAAAAAGACGATTCAGTTAAAATTCAAACCAAAGATTTAATCCCAAAACGACGTCGTTTTTTTTTGGATTTAAACCAAAACCAAAACCAAATGCAATCGCAATCGCAAAATGACAGTATTGGAATTAATTAATTTGGTAACTTAAACGATAACGTTTTAAACTGTTCTGAACAATAACAAAAAGGGCAACGTTTTTAAAAATTATTTAAATAAATTTTTTCTAAAAAGGAATATACATAGCGGGCCAAGGCCTAAACCCAAACCCAACTCGACCAAGTGTGGCGCGGGGCGCGCGTGTGCTGAACCAAGCAGGTGCTAGGTCCTCCCCCTTCCAATTTGGTAACTTAAACGATAGCGTTTTAGACTGTTCTTAACAGTAACAGAAACGACAGGGTTTTGAAAAATTATTTAAATGAATTTTTTTCAAAAAGATATATACCTAGTGGGCCAAGGCCCAAACCCGACCTGACCCGGTGTGGCGCGAGACGCGCACGTGGTGAATCAAGCATGTGCTAGGTCCTTCCTCTTCCAATTTGGTAACTTAAAAGATATCTTTTTAGACTGTTCTTAATAGTTACAGAAACGATAGCATTTTAAAAAATTATTTAAATGAATTTTTTTCAAAAAGATATATACGTAGTGGGCCAAGGCCCAAACCCAACCTAATGTGGGACGCGCGCGTGGTGAAGCAAGCATGTGCTAGGTACTCCTCCTTCCACAAAACTTGGGTGCCCCTTAGGGCCCAAACCTTCCTTTAAGGTAATTGTATATATACTTTTACAAGCCTTATACTCATCCTATGTGGGATACTAGCTTTTTACAAGTTTTAAGTTTTTGTTATCATTTTCAAGTGGTGATTTTTGGAGGTAATTTTTCATTCACTCCTTAATGATTTTGAACTAATCAATATATGATCTTAATTTTCTCATGGAGGAGAACAAGTTTTCATATGGATCCACCAAAATTAATGTGTGGAGTTCACTTTAATTTTAACTCAAAGATAACTAATTATTATGCTAAAAAATTCACTTTTCTCAACAAAAAATGACAAAAAAAATTACACCCACAACCATGTGTGTATATATACAAGCATGCACAAAATTACAAGCAAACCTTTAAAAAAAATCACAGTCAAATCAAATGAAATACCCTAACCCCTTTCTCTGTACAGAAAAATCCTCATCTTTTTACACATTTTCATTTGGATACATTTATATAAGTAAGATTGTTCAATCCAAGCACCTCTAAAGGGGCCAACCGATTGAACAAATAACTTCCAAGATCCAAGTTTTCCAAGCTCTAACTGGCCAAATTTAGGAATCCAAGTTCTTCTATCTCCGAACCTATATATGTGTAGAATTCAATTTAGGAATAAATTTTAGAGAGAATCTAATCTCACATATATATATATATATATATATATATATACGGTTCTGTGTACGTGCACACACACACACACATATATATATATACACACACACAGAGAGAAAGAAACTTGAGAGAGATGAAGTCTGCAAATTGGACTGATTTTGTAAAGAGAGAGTGGAGGTGTTAGAGAGAGAAGGTGTAGAGGTAGTTTGTGGAATTTTTATCAAATATATAAATATTTAATAATTGTAAGGGTAAATGCATCCTTTTACATGCTCCTTTAACTCCCTTTAATTTAAATCGATTGAGAGAGAATTTAGTATAATTTTAGAAGTTAAAGAGGAAATTATCTATAATTATCAGAAATTGTAATAGAAATTAGTGTAATTTATTTTTTTACGTTATTTATATTAAAAAATGTATTTGTCCAATTCACAGTTTACTATTGAAATAGTTATATGAAGGTTCAAATTCTTCTTCTTTTTTCCTCATTATTTTCTTAGAACATGATGCATTTAAGTAGCTAAAGTATGATTACAATTTTTTTTTTTATTCTTATTCGACTCTTCAGTAATGAAAAAAAAAAACATAATGAAGTCTGAACAGACATGTTCATGGCCTTGTTAGCTTATGATTCTAGCATCCCAAATTGTATCCTATGAATGATATAATATGCCATTATCAAAAGTATATTTTCAATGAAAAAGAAAAAGTTCACAGAGTGATGCATTTTTATTGTTCAATTTTTACACGAATGCTTATACACAATTTCATCAAAAATATGTTTTAGAATTTTCCTAATTTTTATGAAATTGTAAGATTTTACGCATCAAAAAATGGTAAAATTTTATAGTTTCACAACTAAGTAATCACTCATGCTTTTATGTAAAAAATTAACGTTTGATTGTGAGATATAATGCAGCGAAGAACACAAGTGGACGCACTGCAGAGTCAGGTACTGGCTGGGAGGGGGGGGTTTAAATTTGAGAAATTCAGTTTTTCTAATGTAATTTTGTTAAAAATTTGTGAATTGATCACTCCAAATTTTTTTAAATTTTCAATAAAAATCTTCTTAAAATTTTTTGTATAATTACAATTTCTGAATCTGTTGTTGAGTTGATATACATACTTGTTGGATTGTTCTGAAACTCAGTGTCTCTTTATCCATTTTTCTTTCTCTCTACTAAGGTCAAATTGATTGTTAATTGTTACTAATCTCTTTGTGGCTCTAATCACTTAACCAAATGGTTCAAATTGTTAAAATGGTCCATTTATATTACATTTCCACTTGCTATAATGCTCCCAAAAAAGAGAGAAGAAGATCCCATTCACACTACTAACTTTCTATAAATCGTTGCCCTTCACTCACACTTGTCACAAACTCAGAATTACTGGGTTGCAAAATACAAGCACTAAAGAGAGGTAAGTCTCTATATGTCATGCTTACCATAAACAAAAAAAGTTTCTGTCTCACACACACACACACACAACCCCACACCATGATTTTTCTTTTTTTCGTTTTGTCAAGGACGAAAAATTCTGCGGGTAGCTTGTGCAAGAATAAAATACACTAGTTCCATACCACAATCATTCCGCACAAGAAACCTGGGATCTTTGAATTTACTGCTCATTCCAAGGTCTTACTTATCAATGGGCCACCTGCGTGGTCATTATGATTTCTCATTCATCTTCTTCAATTCTACTTTTTTTTCCTCTGTTTTGCTTCTTCCCGACAGGTTTGGAGAATGGAGGATCATGCCTCGTTGGAGCTTTGCTTTGAGAAGAGACTGTCAGAAACTGATGTTAAAGGCAGCTTAGAGATACCTCAGGCAGCAAATTTTTTGCCTCCAAGGGATGAGGTAATGCATGTACGAATCCAAAACGGAAGTGTTATGCAGTTTAGGGCTCGATCAAGGAGAACAGGAGGTCGACGTTACATGACAGACCAGTGGCGTGGATTCGTCGGTGCAGCATGTCCAAGGAGGGGCGACATACTCAGATACTATCACTTGGTGAACACAAATGTCTACTTGGTGGAGCTTGAACGCCCTCCCCCTCATCTTCGTCTCTTCGGAAAGGACATTTACTTGGAGTTCATTACCTAGCTGTGCTCTGCATGCATGTAGATGCTGCATTTTATCCGTTTCCTTTCCTTTTCTTTTTCTTTTTTGTTAATATCAGTGAAGGTGTTCATGTTTGTAAATAATGCATGCTGCATTTGATCTCTTTTGTTTGGATTATGAAATTAATATCAATGAAAGCGTTCATGGGTAATTGCTTTCTTTTATTATACATATATGTTCTTTTGAACTCTATTTTATCTCAAAGTAAAAAAATGTGAAGGGAGGGGGCTGTTTCTATCAGGTGTCATTTCATATATGCCCAGTCACTGGCAGAGCTGATAACTGAATAAATAATGTTTTGTTACTTAAATTCTATGCTCAAATATACAGTTAAATGAGGAGAGGTATTGATTGATGGAATATTTTTTAAAAATTAGTTAATATGATAGTAATTAATAATTTTTTTTTATTTGAGCACATATTTGGACATATGAAAATTTGAGTCATAAAACATTACTCATAACTAATTTGAGGAAAGGTAGTGTGAACAAATCCCGAGGAATGGTTCAGATGTTTTTGTGGCCTATTGCAAATTGCTTACTTAATGAAATATTTCAATTCAACTCTTCATTCTTTTTTGGAGACAATTATCACCTTCGGTGAATTTATTTATGATGAGAGAACAGTTGTTTTTACCTGACCAAGGAAACTAGTCGCCCAAAAAGTTGGAGACTCCCGTGAAGAAAAATGGTAGTATGAACAAATTCTATGATCGTGCAAATTAAATTCGGACATGTAATATAAATAATATCACGAAAACGCTATATTTCAAAATATATTTCGCATGTTATAATTTTTTATTTGTATGATCATAAAATTTTTTAATGCTACCTTATTACTAGACTTTTTTTCTCCTAAAAATGCTAAAGCAGTTTCGATTTATATTTTGAATTGTATCACCAAGTGGAAGGGAATTATAATTACGGACAAAATTGGATAGTTCAAGTAAAATTTGTCCTAAGTAGGCCATTAATGTTGGAATTTTTTTTTTTTTCGGAAGTTAAAATGGTGAATTTCTCTGTTAAATGTGATTGTGGTATGATTTACCAGAAACATATATGGATAATATGAAGGCCAACGTTATCTTTAAATCCCATCATATATTACCAGAAACATATATGGATAGCATTTGGTCGAAACTTGACCAGCATAGTGTGAATGAATATTTCATTCCAATTTTATCTCTTTGTTTTCTCTTTCTCAAATTGTCAAAATTCTATCTCTTTTTCTCTCTCAAATTTGTTGACTTTTTCGTACTTACTCGGCCATTCCAAATACGTTGTAGGATTAGTAAAATTCCATATGAAAAATCATTAGGTTGCTAATAATTAAGGTTAAAATATTTTTTTATATATACAATAATATGAGAAAAAAGAATCGAACTTTGTGGAATATTAATTGTACAAATTAGAAGCAATTATAATTTTGAAGATTTATTGTGAGAATAAAATAAATTATGAGAAATAATTTCTAATTTTAAAAAATTACTAAAATTAGTGTTTTTAGAATACAACTTAATAGCATCAATAAAAAAAGGAAAAGTGCAAAAAGTATCATTGCTAGTCAGAGATATTCCACTTATGTTGATACCAAACTGAAAGTCAATCACGTGCTAGCACTAAGCTTAAGATACAAGTTTTCACAATTTTCATTCCATCTTTTTCCATAAAAACTGAGATGTAAAAGTCACAAAGAACGACTTTTCCATGCAGCGACGTCAAAAATTTGTTTACGCAAGAGATGTTTTCTCTCTTCTGTCCTTCTGTACCACGTGAAACGAAAGAGAACCTTCCTTGGTCGGATTAGCTTCCACTTGCCACTAGATAAGTAAATTCATCACTCACATGTCCCAAAATGGAAGCTGTCATGCAAAACAATGCAAAGTCGAGAGCTTCTCTAACGCGGTTTTCATTTCTATAATCGATAATTCAAAACTTCATCTTTCAATAATAAGTAATGTTATTTTAATTAAAACAATTTATTAAAATTATTTACACAGCTGATTTGATATTATTATAATATTTCCAGTCACATACACCTTGACATTTCAAAAAGTTGACTGGCCTCCCTTCATAAATAATAATATTAATTAGACCGCGGGACTAAATATGTGGAATAGAGATAGATTCACCCTACATATACATATTTTTTATTTTATTTTATTTTTAATTAAAGATTTTACATGACATTTACGTGATTTTAAATTTATAACATATTTAAATTAAGACACATATTTAAGTAGAAAAAGGTTCCTTTTATCTTATTTGGAGTCAAATACCATCTTTTTTGCATATGCTAATCATTTTTTGTTGGGACCAATTTGAGTGTAAATTATATATAAAAATGTTAAATAAAATCATTTTTCTTCTCATATTCAAACTTTTAAACACAAGATAGTGAAATTTACTATAATAAATATATGTGAATTTAATTGATTAACTTAAGAGTGAGTGAAAAAAATTTGTTTTATTTAGCATTACTATATGTGTGTAGCTTTGCTTTGTCTTTGTTGGGATAGTATGTGAAATATATAGGTTTTGAGGCGTATCTAAAGATACTTTTTTTTAATGTAATTTGTCCCAACTCAATAGAATTTGTTGATGGTTTACTGGCAAAGCAATCCCCACGATATAACAAAGTTTTCTATTGTGAAGAATTGCAGCAAACAAAGTTGAAGGACTTCTTGCGAAATCATTTGGTTACAATTTCTATTATGAGATAAAGAGAGATTTTGGTTATGTTTTATTGAATTCGTTGGACTATAGATGTTTTATAAATATAGAAGTGTCTTTTCTCAAAAGACATAACCTATTCGTGAACATCCAATTGATGTGTCTTTCTAAAGAAATACAACTTTCTGAAATACTCATTCAATGTATCTTTTACAAAGAGACACAACTTTCTGAAATACCCATTTGATGTGTCTTTTGCAAAGAGAGACCCATTCGTAAAGCACCTATTCACTGCACCCATTTGAACATTTCTAATAAGCGATCCAAAAATAAATCAATCAAAATTGATTTGTCTTTGATAAATCTGCCCATCTTTCCTTTGAGCTTGCTCGCCTTTGTGAACTTGCTCTTTGTCCTTTTGAACGGAATTCTTTGTGTATTCAAGGTTGATATATTTTTCCAAATTCGTTCCATAATGGTCGCCATATATAATAGGGGATCTTTTAGTTAATGAATCATGAAAACGTCCAGGACCCAATCCTGAAGTTAGAGTAGCCACGAAGAAGCTTGCATTGCAAAATCATTCATCTCAGTAAGCTCGGCATTGAAGCGAGTTATGTATTCCCTCAAGGCCTCCCCCTTGGCTTGCTTGATAGTTAGAAGGAATTCTGGTCCCTTCCTCAATTTCTTATTAGTTAGGAAACAATCAAGGAACAACCTACTGAGATCATATAAATTATTGATTGAGTTTTGGGAGAGATTATGGAACTACTTGAGACCCTTAAGGCTGGTGATGAAGGTTCGGCACATAAAAGCATTAGTGGCTCCGTGCAAGGCCATGGTGTACTAATAATGGGAGAGATGGTCTTGTGGATCTTCAGACCCGTCGTATAAAGTAAACTTTGGGACAATAAATTTATTCGATCTCTCCTATACCATTTTGGCAGGAATGAAAGGCATGGAAAACCTCCCGAGCAACTTTCTAAGTCCGTCATGCTCTAGAGTGGTATGGAGTCTCTTGGTTGATACGGTCTGATTATCTGAATCCACTATTTCCTCAATCCTCTAGGGAGCCCTAGGTTGACCCTATGGTAGTGCTGTTGCTTTTTGGTTTTGAGTTTGGCCCAAAATCCCAAGCACACGAACTATGGGTGGAGTCTGTCTTGTGGGTATAAAAAGGCGCTGCTCTATAGTAGTAGAAAGGTACTAAACTTCCAAAAGCAATGGGCATTCTGGATTTATAGGGGGTATTTTAGAAACCGATGGTATTGGTATCTCGTCCTGCTCTAATAATGAACAACGGGGTGAATTAGTGGAATACCTCTATTGGTTGTTGTTGATGTTTGATGGTCAACCCCTTCTCAGACAGTGCCTTGGGGGTGTACTGCCTAAGCATTGAGTACCTTGGTGCTCTGAGGGCCCCCTCTTATGGCAGTGCTAGTAGGGAATTGGTTCCCCCCAGGCGCTATGTTTATAAGTAGAAGGGAATAAGGTATGTTTTGTTAGCTTTGCACAAGAGAAGCTAATGTTTGTGACATGGTCGTGATCTGTTGCTACATCTAATCAGTTTGCTATTGCATCTGATCTATTTTTTGTCGTATACGAGAGGGTGCACACCTTTTTCCCCTTCCGGCAGGAGGTTGATTTTAAGGATTCTAGTGGTTTCTCCCTGAACGAAGATTTGGGGCCATTGATGATAAATAATAAGAATGAACGGTTTAAGCTTTAAGTACATTATGAATAGGAACTTTAGTCATTCTCACAGACGGTGTCGAATTGATATTACCAGTTTTTGATCGGAACGTAACATTGTTCTCTTTCAATTGTCTATCAAGAACACGATGTCAGAGGGTCACTAGAAAAGTTCCGATGGTAGTCTCTCTGATAATAAGTTTAGAAATGAATTAATGATGGTAATTGAAGGAATTGAACATAAATTGAAAGTCTACCTTGTAACTTGATTTATAAGTCATAGATCTCCCAAGTTGAATAAGATTAGGAGCCACAAAAATAGAAATTTGATGATATCTATAAGTAAAAGTTATCATGTTAAACTTTGTGTCTTTTTTTTTTAGGTCGGTAGTCCATAGAAGATAGTAACCAATTTGAAACCTTTTATACTCGTGTTCAACCATCCATAGATCAGAAGAGACCTACGTGTACCTAGTCTTTATACTTCAGAACACTTGAAGCAGGTGTCATGTTATAAGGCCTTGGTCAAATTATGACATTGCCAGGTCAAATAGTAATTTAGGACTACTTACGGAGTGAATGTCAAAGTATAAGTCTCATCGTCCATTATCGAGTAAAAAAATAGAAGATAAGAAAAATGATTAACAAAATTCAGTGTTAAATTAGAAAATAAGAAAAATGATTATGAATCAAGCATCACTTTTTTTTACCCCATATTGTTTTTGACATGAAGCAAAGCTTTTTTATGATTGGGCAACCAATATGAAAAATAGATACAGAATATGGTTCTAGGAGACTCATAATTATGAGCGTGTTTTCATATATGTATTTATATAATTTTTTATCCTATCCAAGCAATTTTTTTTTTTAATTTTTCAAACTCATGCAATTGTATCGTTATTGCTTAAACTCATGTACATTTTTGATGTGTCTTTTTAAAAGACACTTTTAAACCAATTTTTCAAAAGATACTTTTAAACTAATTTTTTCAACAGAAATGTCTTTTGAAAATACCCTTTTTGACTTAATATTCGAAAATTTAAAGAGTAAGAATTCTTGAACACTTAAAATTTTATTCAACAGAAAGCGACTCTTCAAAAAATATTTTTAAAAATATTTTTTGAAAAGATTTTTCTGTTAAAAAAATTAGTTCAAAATAAACGTCTTTTGAACTTCTAAAATTTGCATGAATTTGAATAATAACGAAAAATTACATGAGTTTAAAAATTTTTAAAAAAGTATGCATGACTTGGATAAAAAGTTCTGTATTTATAAATAATTTGTGTTTTCATATAGGCCTCTTTTCTCACTTTTCCCTTTATGGTTAATTGTTAAAGCCCTAAAAGTTGGCATTCACACGATCTCAAATCTTTTCAGGAAGATTTAGATTTTGTTTTGAAAAAAGAGACGATATTTATAAATTAAAAACGAACTCTACTTTAATAATCATACGAGAGCCTTGTTAGAGAATATAATAATAAAGTTACACCCTCTTTAACAGCTTAAGCTTTTAAATAAGTTTGTGGTTTAGCATGACATCATAGCAAGCCAAAAGTCCTAAGTTCAAATCTTACCGTCACCCTAAAAAATATGAATTAGCATGTGTAGGCTCAAATTGGCTACACGTGAGGGGGCGTGTTAGAGAATATAATAATAAAATTACACCCTCTTTAACAGCTTAAATTTTTAGATGAGTTGGTAGTTTAACAGGCCTTTCTGAAAATAACAACATTTTGAGCGGCCATCTTTATAAAATCTGAAAAGTTAAAAAACTTCAGTACAGTATCTATAGGGAATATTTCTTTTGGGGGGCACTTGTCCACCCGAATCCTACGCTGCTAATAGCCTTAAGTTGATAAAATTATGAATTAATAATATTTCTTGTTATTTTGTATTATGTTATATGTTAATGATGAATTTATAAATCACCTATTTGCATTTAGATCGTGTATGTGTTTTTTTTTTTTTTTTTTGACAAAATATAAATTTATGTGAAAAGCAACGTCATATTATTGCTTATTTGTCTTTTACTTTCTAAACACGTAGGTTCGAGTCTGTTCGTTTACAATATTTTTAAGACCACTCAAATCGAGGAGGTAAAGGTTGGTCTGAAATTGTAGAGACTTAGTTTAATAAGTGTAAATTAGTTCAGAATATCTTATATACCACATACACAGATATATATATATATATATATGCTAGTTTTTTTTTATAGCAAACTAGAATAAATTATTGTTTTAATCACACTTTCTTAATTTGTTTATTATGAAATTTATCTATTAGTATTATCTTCTTTTTATAAATATCTTTAAGTATTTTTGTTTTATTTTTTTCCTTTTGGTACATAGTCCCCCCAAATCATGAATCCTGGATCTGTTACTGGTTAAAAGCAATTCCAACTAATTCCTTGTATTCGCTCCTTAGTTATTTTTGAAGCAAAAATTGAATTTTGAAGATCTAAAAACATCCCCAGCAGTTTAGTTAAATGTATTTTATAGTTAAATTAGTTAGTTTTCTATCAAAATAAGTCTTCCAGTACTTATACTAGCTAAAATTATTTCTAATTATCTTGCTGGCTAGAAATAGCAAACCATAATTTCTAACTATCTTGCTAACTAAAATGGCTAGTTATTTTTTATTATATTAATATATATTATATTAATAGTTAAAATATATATATATATATATATTTTAATGCTTTAGAATATTTTTTTAAATTATTATATTTTCAATACATTTTAGGATTGTATTAATTATATTTATGATTATTTTTAACTTATTTATAATATTTTTTTTCAAAAAAAATATGATTATTTAAAAATGATCGTTAAAAATTGACTCTTAAAATTTGACTACTAAAATGTGATCGTTGAAATTTGGTTGTTAAAATATTTTGAATTAAAATAGAAAATATTGTTAGAATTGGTTAATAAAAAATTATATAAAAACTTTTTAGTTAAAATAGATAGTCAAAATAACTAATATTCTTAGAAATGCTCTAATAGGCTCGAAAATTCACTTGCTTTTTTGGGAGATTATGGCTCCTCAAATTTGGGAGAGCTGCCGTGCAATGGGAGAGCCGCAGTGTAACGGTCTGAAAAAACTTCAATTATACATACAAATCTTTTCGAACATGCATTAACATTTTAATATTTGTTTTATAAATTCCCCCAAGTAAATCAACATGCCTCCGCCTCAACTCTTATTGTATACCTTTTTCTCTCTTTCACTTTTTGGTGATATAGAGGCAGAGCGTCACATTATATTATTATTTTATGTAGTGTGATATTATTTTATAAAATTTTTAAATTTTTTATAATTCATGAATTTTAAATTTTTTAAAAAAAATTTAAAAATTTATGAAACACGGTTACACAATGACTTAGTGCGACATTCTCAAGAGAGAGGAAAATGAGAATGCGAGATAAATAGTTTTTTATTAAGTAGAAAATGACAGTGCTTGATGTACTCATTAAGTTTTTGAAAATTGGTCGTCGATTAAATTTCAGATCATTAAGGTTACCTAACAATGCTTCTGTTTATATCTATGTACACATTAAGTTTTTAAGGGTGTAATTTAGACGAGCTAATTTGAGTCCGACTTGAGTCTAAATCGAAGATTTTTAGGCATGGACAATTTATTTTATAATTTGAAATGGGCTTGAACCAAAAAACAAAAACCCAACTTCAAGTTGGGCTAGACTTGGGCATAGACTTTTGAAACTCGAGCCCAGCCTTATATTATATATATATATATATATATATATTTGTGTTTTTGTATAAACCGTTGGATTGTTTGTATAACTAATCTAGGCCATTGATTTATATTATATTTTTTAAAATTTATGTTTCTTTATTTGTTTTCTAATATTTTACCAAATATTAGAGATGTGCACTATTTTACACTAGTAATTTTACAATTGTATACATGCATGCTTCTTTAAAAATAAAAATTGTTTTTCTATGAAATATGGTCGAGTTGGATTTTAACTATAAAAATTTAATATTGGAAAAATCAATGAAGTAAAAATTTTAAAATCAATGAAGTACAAAAATTTAATAGTGATTGTAATATTTTTATTAAGCAACTAAATTTATTTATATAAAAGAATTTATAAATTAGATAAAAATTCAAATGAAAAAGAGACACTTAAAAAACTTTAGACTATAAAAAAAATTAAAGTCAATAAAAATTTTATTAAGAGGTTAAATTAAAATTAAAATAAGGAAATTTCACATCGGATGAGAATAATGTTCAAGAAAAATCTCTCAAATGTCATATGACACTTTTAATTTAAAGGCGCTTTTAGCTTAAAATTTTATAGAGGATAAAATTATCAACAGGTTAAGAGTTTTCTTACAACTTAAATTAAATATAATATATATTTCTCTATGAGAAATTTCTATTACACTTAGAAATATGTGTGCATGTCCTATTTTTATTCTGAAAATTATAAACAAATTTAATAATTAATAATTTCATTTATCAATAATTTTTTAGACTCCATGATTCATTAATTATCATATGATGGATTGTATATATATTTATTAAAAATATAAGAAAAACAAGTTTTACATCAAGTATAATATGTCTTTGCCTCTATATGTATTTTGTATAGTTTATTTAAAATTCATCTTGCTCTTCCAATTTTCAAAATCCGATGCACATTGTTTTTGAAAGCATCAGTTACATTATTAACCAAAATATAAACTGAATATCATCTTTCTATTTTTTTTTTTTTTTTGCAAAAATTAATAGGGAAAGAGATTCTAATTCTTGTCTTGTTTGTGAAGAATGATGGTGGGGCTAAGTAAGATAATAATATTTAATTCAAATTAAATATCATGGAGACAATTCTTTTATTTACTCTTTTTTTTTTCTTTTTCTTTTTGAATACAGTTATGGAGAGGAGGGATTATTTGTTAGGGTTTGTGCCTTAAAAATTTTGTGTTATGACATTTAATTAATAAGTGTTATTATATATAAAAATTATTTTCATCATTTAGCATATGTTTTAATTCATGAGATGAATAGTTATCCACAAATAATATTGTATTTAATTATGGTGTATGAAATTTGACTCGGGGAAAATCATAATCATAAATTTTTTATAACTTATAAACATTATGCACAGTCTCGATAAATTTAGACAACTTATCTAACAAGATTGTAATACGCTAACTTCTATGTAATATGGTGATTTATCTTGATTATCGAAATAGTGATTTCAAGTTAAAATGTTAGTGCATATGATGCATTGAACGGGATCGATTTGAGAACCAATTATGAAATTACTATCATTTAGATTTAAATTCTCATAGCTACTAAATTACAAAGGCTCTTAATCCTGAGAAAGCAGTAAACTTGAATCCAAAATATTGATTACTTTGATTTATCAATAAGTGAGATTTTCTTGGACAACGCCTTGACATTTGGGGTGATTAATATGATGAAATTTGAGAACACATATTCTCGATATGAAACTCATCGTCTCAATATGAGAGGAGTCCTCTTGAGGTAATTTATGAGATTTGATCACTTAGTCCAAGTCTAACATATTTTAATAAATAATTTACTAAAAAGACTTAATTATGTGATCAAATTAAGTACTTAGGATATTTAAGAACTAAATAAAAAGGTAGACAGTAAATTACCTAATTCTATTTAGGGATATCAAATTATGGAAGGACTTGTTTGCACTAATTTAATAGGTCAAATGATAGCCTTGCAATTTTTGTAAACCTTGAGGCTTTTGTGTAATATACATAAGTCCTAGAGTACAATTATAATTTTATAGTAGTGTAAATTATAATTAATAGGTTTTTGAATGAGTTATGAGATAATAGAAACTTCTTAATCCTATTGGAGTTAAAACTTGGGGGTCACTTATGATCCCCTTTCTAGCTCCTATATATAACATCAGGTGCCCGACCATCCAATGATTCTACACACATCCTACATTATTTTTATTCCTTATGAGGTTAAAGAGCCATCCTGAGAGTAAGATTGAATATATAGAGTAAGATTGAAGGTTTCAAAACTCTTCAAAAATTAGATTTGAGGTATTTATTTCTTCCTTCTCATGATTGATTCATGCATAATTAAAGAGATTAAAATTCTGATTTATTCAAAAAAGTTTTGATATTTGATGATGCTTCTATTTTTTTCAACACTATTTTAAGTGTATGTATGCGTAGCATGCATAGGACTCAAACTTTAACTGAATATGTGAAGAGAGAGATTTTAACGACCCCACCTTATATTTATTCATAGAAATGAGCTCATTTGGAATACCCTATTTGTCAAAAGAATCAAGTCAAGTTAGTTTTCATATGCTTAATTGCTAACTAAGAAACTTTTCTATATAATTGAGGCTGCAGGAATCTTTTGGTTGGTCAACTGTTTCGGCCTAATATCCAATACAATTATTTATCATATAGCATCTCATAATGCTGTTAGCATAGTTAATTTGGAATTGATCAATTCAATAATCCCTCAAAAATTGTCTCACTAATGAGGTTACAACTTTCAAATGTGCAAAATAATCAAATTTGTGTTACAAGAAATCTCCAAAAGATTATAACAGAAAAAACATAGCCTTCTCTTTATGGGAAATATGTAGCGTAGTTTTTTTTATGAACATAATGAAAATTTGATTCAAATATTAATATGAATAATGATTCATGACCTCTATAGTAATTACATATATATATATATATTTATCTGAGATGAAATTATCATTATAAGTTTCACAAAAAAAATTCATTTCATAGCACACACTAATATATGAATAATAAAATAGTATTCAAGAAAAAAAAATTATCACTATTTATCTAATATACTCGAGTTCAATAATCATTTATCATATTTATAAAATATGTAAACCATAATTAGTGTGACAAATATTTACTAATCAGATATACTCATCCAAAATTAATAAATAAGAGATCATTTTCTTTCTTACGGACGTGTGACTGACGACCGAGAAACGCAAGCAAAAGAGAGAGCAGTGAAATTCAAAAAAGTTCATCACATGAGGAATTTCTGGACGAATTGTGTGGGCTATGCCCCCAACGTCGCGTGCGGGAGTACCATCTAGGCTGTCTGTCAGCATGTTCGTTTAGTCAAGTAAGATGCGTGGACCACATTAATTAGGACTTCCTAGCTCCAGCTCCGGCCGCCAAAACCACATCTTATCCGCATCCATTTTTCTCTATTTGTAGAACAACAGAGAAAAAAACTATTTTTATTTAAAAATCTATTTTAAAATAGTTTAAATAACTGATTTTTTATCATCATCTCTCACAAATAGAGAAACACTCCAGACCCAAACATGAAAATATTCTCATTCTACTGTCCAGTGGTTAGTTTAGTGAGTAAAAATTAATGCTTGAGTTTAAGTTTTATAGTCGTTTAATGGGATTAAATCTATTTTTTAGTGTCCATAGCACGTAATGGAAATTAAATTATGATTCATACATAGATACGGGTGAGGTTTTTTGTAGATTCATTCGTAGATACAGTAAAATCTTTGGTAAATAGCTTATGTGATATTAAGGAGCAATGCTTATAAATTATCCTATCTACATATTCATTGAAGTACCAAAATATATATATATATATATATATATATATATATATATTGTCATTCCTAAAATTATTTAATCCAATTAAAATAAAATTATTTAGTGGCATACGAATATTGTTGATATGGTATTTTTTATCTATTAATACACGATGTGTGTATAAATAAAAATCGAAACATGTCATATGTTTATTGGTCTAACAAAAACAAGTAAATTCATATTTGTACCAAATCAAGGGTGGAGCCAAAAATTCTTTTTGAGGGGGTTAAAATTTGTTTTTGGAAAAAATCTGAGTTTCTTGAAAAAAATTTCTATTTCTATATTTACATGTAAAAACTTTATTCTTTTAGAAAATTCGGAAGAAATTTTTTTTTCAAAAAAAGAGAATTGAAAATTACAATTAAAACAAAATTGGGAGGACTATAGCCCCCTTAGCCCTTGGAGTAGTTCTGCCTTTGAGTCAAATAAAACTATCTCTTTAAATTTGTGTTTTCAAGTTTTTTTATTTGGGTAAATTAAACTGGTCTTCCTTGAAATTTAAGATAATTATACTGATTTCTTCTAAAAATTTTGAAATTATACTGACATCTCCTATTTTACAAAATAATAGACAAATATTTTCCTCCAATCAATTTTTTCTTCAAAATGACAAAACTATCTCTTTCATATTTTTTTTTTCAATTTTTTAAATCTTGACTAATTTTTTGTTTTTTTTTAAATAAATATTGACAAAAGTCTTAAATTTATTTTTATATAAAATAAAAATAAGTTATTTATCTTAAGTTTATTTTTAAATAAAAAAATTAAAAAATCTTTTAAAAAATTAGAATAAATTGGTCAATATTAGAAAAATAAATAAATAAAATGAACAGTTTCATCATTTTGAAAAAAAAAATTAACAAGAATAAGGTATTTATATATTATTTTATAACGTAGAAAAAATCAGTCTAATTTCAAAAACTTAAAAAAAAATCAGTATAATTTATATCTTTTTTAATTTAGAATAATAGATAGATACATTTTTTTATCACATCTATTTAATTAGGTAGCGGTCCGTCTTCAGCAGTTAGAGAACTTGCATAAGATTAAATTTTCTTAAATTCATGGAAAATCAATTTTTCACTTAAATTGAATAAATTTAAAATTGATAATCTACCGAGAAAATATGCATTTAATGATATTTGAATTAAGAACTTTGTATATGTTAAGTAGTAATTTCATAACCCGCAACCAATCCAACAACCCCCATGGGGTTGTGTCTTCAAATTCTCTTCCTCTGACACTTTAAAAAACGACTCGCGGTAGCTTCAATAAATTATATCCAATTATTATATGTAGTAGGTTTATTAATTTAGCCTATTGAATAGAACTATTCTAGAAGTTTTAGCACCATACATAATAATTTTGACTCTTTTGTAATGTTTATTGTTTTTAAATTTTAAAATAAAAATTGTTGTGAAATTGATCTTAGATTGTGTTAGAAAGCATATGTTAGGAAAGTGGATTTTTGAGTATAATAATTAGTTATTTTTGAGTTAAAATTAAAGTGGGTTTCACATATTAATTTTGGTGGCTCTATATAAAAATGTGTTTTTCTTTATAAGAAGATTAAGATCATGTATTGGGTTACTCAAAATCATTAAGAAATGAATGAGAAATTGTCTCCAACTATCACCACTTGAAAATGATAACAAAAGTTTGAAACTTGTGAAAAGTTTGTGTTTCACATACAATAGATACAAGACTTTTAAAAAGTATATATATAATTATCTTGAAGTAAGGTTTGGGCCCTACGGAACATCCAAATTTTGTGGAAGGGGAGAACCTACCACACTTTATCCTGAGAGTCAAATTCAGAGTAGTAAGATAAAACAACATCTTTTGCAGCTATTTCTTGAAATCAGTCCCACTAAATTTCTCTGGTTTCTTATTATGGTTCACAGGAACTGGTGCTAAAACAGGTGCAGGCGGCACAACAATAGCAGTTGGATTTGGGGTGTTTTTGTTGCCATTTAATAAACTATAGTACAAAATTTTCCACTAATTAAAATTTGTAAAACAAAAGTATAGTATTATGAACAAAAAATTCTACAGTAAAGAATACTGCAAACTAAAACAGAAAATAAAACATATAAAAAAATAAAATTGATTTGGAATAGTCTTCTATCTTAAAATTGTTAATTAGTATTTATAAAATCTGTTTTATTTTAGCAATAGAGTAATAAAAGAAAAATACAGAACTTGTTTTCTGTATTCTGTAAATACAGAACTTGTTTTCTGTATTTTGTAAATACAGAATTTATTGTTATAAGGTTTAAACAAATTGATTTATGATTCTAGAATTAAAAATCAGAAACAAATTACTGTTTAGAAACAGTATACAAATTTGACCAAAAGCAAAAAAATCAGAAATGGAAGCAACTAACAGATTTCTGGAACAAACCAAGTCTAACATTTGACCCTATCTCCTTAAGACAAAATATGCCCTCGTACTTGATGCTTACAATTGAATGGAAGTTTGTCTCTCAGGATAAAGTGGTTTCACACAGAGAAGAAGCATTACAGTCTCTGTGTATAGTGAACCAGACTTATGTTTCAAAACTCTCTCAAACTGTATGAACGCACAAAAATGTAATGAATTCAATGCAACGCATGTAGGTGTGTAGGTAGTGTTTATATAGAGCATTCGTGTCTGTTTGGTACAGACACGAAGGCTTACAGTTGTAACTGTTCAATGAACAGTTGCAGGAAAAAAGATGATTCAGTTAAAATTCAAACCAAAGATTTAATCCCAAAACGACGTCGTTTTTTTGGGATTTAAATCAAAACCAAATGCAATCGCAATCGTAAAACGACAGTGTTGGAATTAATTAATTTGGTAACTTAAACGAAAACGTTTTAAATTGTTCTAAACAATAACAAAAATGGCAACTTTTTGAAAAATTATTTAAATAGATTTTTTTAAAAAAGATATATACATAGCGAGCCAAGGCCCAAACCCAAACCCAACCCGACCAGGTGTGGCGCGTGCGTGTTGAACTAAGCAGGTGCTAGGTCCTCCCTCTTCTAATCTGGTAACTTAAACGATAGCGTTTTAGACTGTTCTTAACAGTAACAGAAACGACAGGGTTTTAAAAAATTATTTAAATGAATTTTTTTCAAAAAGATATATACCTCGTGGGCCAAGGCCCAAACCCGACCTGACCCGATGTGGCGCGAGACGCGCGCGTGGTGAATCAAGCATGTGCTAGGTCTTTCCTCTTCCAATTTGGTAACTTAAAAGATAGCTTTTTAGACTATTCCTAATAGTAACAAAAACGATAGCATTTTAGAAAATTATTTAAATGAATTTTTTTCAAAAAGATATATACGTAGCGGGCCAAGGCCCAAACCCAACCTAATGCGGGGCGCGCGCGTGGTGAACCAAGCATGTGCTAGGTACTCCCCCTTTCACAAATCTTGGGTGCCCCTTAGGGCCCAAACCTTCCTTTAACGTAATTGTATATATGCTTTTAAAAGCCTTATACTCATCCTATGTAGGATACTAGCTTTTCACAAGTTTCAAGTTTTTGTTATCATTTTCAAGTGGTGATTTTTGGAGGTAATTTTTCATTCATTCCTTAATGATTTTGAGCTAATCAATATATGATCTTAATTTTCTCATGGAGGAGAACACGTTTTCATATGGATCCACCAAAATTAATGTGTGGAGTCCACTTTAATTTTAACTCAAAGAGAACTAATTATTATGCTAAAAAATTCACTTTTCTCAACATAAAATGACAAAAAAAATTACACCCACAACCATGTGTGTATATATACAAGCATGCACAAAATTACAAGCAAACCTTTAAAAAAAAATCACAATAAAATCAAATGAAATACCCTAACCCTTTTCTCGGTACAGAAAAATCCTCATCTTTTTACACATTTTCATTGGATACATTTATATAAGTAAGATTGTTCAATCCAAGCACCTCTAAAGGGGCCAACTGATTGAAAAAATAACTTCCAAGATCCAAGTTTTCCAAGCTCTAACAGGCCAAATTTTGGTCTTGAACCCTTCCTGTCAACACATTGCTCCCACCACCGAACATTCCCGATAAGGTCGGCGACAACACTCCAACTACCGAAGACTCCACTGTAATGAGAAAACAATGTGGGTTCTGTTAGAAGTATATTAGGGTTCCTATATATTATTGTGATATTAGGGTTAGGGTTAGCCGTCACAGTTTAAATGCTAGTGGAATTAGGGTTTTATGGTTTGTTTCCTTTATTTCTACTTTCCTTATTCAGCCTCATGACTCTCCTATACAAGGAGCTCTCTTGTATAGTTTTATAGGAATTTAATATAATACAATGTAGTCTTTTGGGTTTTTCCATTTTCTCTCTTCTCTCTTTCTTTTATGTTTCTTGTTTGTTTTAAGTTATTCCACCGAATTTAACATGGTATCAGAGCCTCTCCTTCCTTGGTCTGATTCTTTTCTGGTCTGATCTTTCCCTCTGATTTTCTTCTGTTTTATCTGCTTCTGTCTTTCTGGTTTAATTTCTTTCTCTGTTTCTTTTTCCCTTGCTGCGCCCAGCGCCACCTGCCGCACTACTATTTTCTCTGGTTCTGCTTTCTCTTTCGTTCTGTTCCAGTCACTGCCTCTGTTTTCTTTTACTATTCAGTCGCAATTCTCCAGCCGCAACACCTTTTTTTTTTTGCTTTCTCTTCCAAGCCACTTCGTCTTCTTTCTTTTTCTCCTGATTTTCTCCAGCCGCCTCACCCTTTCAGAAACAGGAATTTGTCTTCAGCCGCGTCTCTTTTTCAGATCTCCAGCCGCAGCTCTCCAAGCCAAGCCGCAGTAGTTATTCCAGCCTCTCTGTTTTGTTTTGATTTCCAAAGTCTAGCCCCGCCTTTGTTGAGTTTTCTGCGGTCCGCCTATCCTTGCCTTGCTTTTTTCTTTTATCTTCTTGCGCCGCATGGAATTTGAGACCACCAAGTACTGCTGTCCTCATCATTGATTCCACCACTGGTGGTTTTGAAGCTGGTATTGTCCAACACGTCTGAATCCATTTGAATCCATCCAACACTTCTGATCAGTGAGTCAAACCCAACCTCAGGTCTTTTATTTTACACAAAACCACCAGCCGCATTTATCATTGCGCCGCAACATCCGAATCCATCCACCACATCCCTCCTACAAAGCCGCTCTGGCCTTTTCTTGCCGCGCCGCAACATCCGAATCCGTCCACCACATCCCTCCTACAAAGCTACTCTGGCCTTTTCTTGCCGCTTTTTCCGACTCTGCTTGCTTCTGCTTCTTTTCCTCTTTCTTCTGCTTTGCCTTGCGCCATTCCTATTACGCCGCTTTCTGCATTTCTCTATTCCCTCCCTACTGCTTCAGCCACCGTTTCAGCCGCTTCTGTTTCGTCTGTTCTTTCGCCTGCTTTTCTTTTCTCGGACGCGCCGCTTAGTCGCAAGAACCAAGCCGCCTCTTCTATGTTTGCTTTCCTCTGCTGTTTCCTTTCCTTGTTTCTGTTTAGCCTTGCGCCGCTTCTATCTGTTTTCTTCTTCTCTTTTCGCCGCTATACTCTACTCCTTTTTCCTCTGTTTTTCTTACTCTGATTTCTGATTTTTCTGTTCCGCTGTTCCCTCTGATTCTTTCTGATTCTTTCTTAATTCTTCCTATCCTCTACTGTGTCTCTGTTTCTTTATTCTTTCTGATCCCAGCCACCGCTCTGGTTCACGCTGTTTCTGTTCCTGGTTCTTTATTCTTTCTGCTTTTCCGTCTTAGTCACAGCCACAACCGCAGCCCCACATCAGGTCCCACCATCCCAGCAGCCACAGTGCTGATTTTGTCTCAGCAGTAGTTCAACAAGCCGCAACACTTGTTCTGTCCCAGCAGCCACTCTGGTTTTGTCTCCGCCGCCATGTCAGCTTGGGTTACATCTCCGTTTCAGCCACAACGCCACCAAGTACAGCAGTGCACGTCCAGATTTTGTTTGCAAACTCAAGTTGATTTACCTCCCACCTTGAGTTTGAGAAGGGGTGTTAGAAGTATATTAGGGTTCCTATATATTATTGTGATATTAGGGTTAGGGTTAACCGTCACAGTTTAAATGCTAGTGGAATTAGGGTTTTATGGTTAGTTTCCTTTATTTCTACTTTCCTTATTCAGCCTCATGACTCTTCTATATAAGGAGCTCTCTTGTATAGTTTTATAGGAATTTAATATAATACAATGTAGTCTTTTGGGTTTTTCCATTTTCTCTCTTCTCTCTTTCTTTTATGTTTCTTGTTTGTTTTACGTTATTTCACCGAATCTAACAGGTTGTACAATCAATTTTGATTATGAGAAAAACAACATCGGCATCGCGACTAAACAGGGAATTTTTTTTTTTTTTTGGAAAAATTAGGGAAAATATAGATTGCAATTCATGTGTGTCAATGATATCTTGAGGCATACCTTGACACCGGTGTTAATGGTTGCTTCAATGTTGATTCCGACGACAGAAAGTAAGACGACGTCGATTCCGGTTTGCCGAATTCAACCAACAAATGGATGAATAATTTCTTCTATCTCCGAACCTATATATGTGTAGAATTCAATTTAGGAATAAATTTTAGAGAGAATCTAATCTCACATATATATATATATATATATATATACGGTTCTGTGTACGTGCACGCACACACACATATATATATATATATATACACACACACAGAAAGAAACTTGAGAGAGATGAAGTCTGCAAATTGGACTGATTTTGTAAATAGAGAGTGGAGGTGTTAGAGAGAGAAGGTGTAGAGGTAGTTTGTGGAATTTTTATCAAAGATATAAATATTTAATAATTGTAAGGGTAAATGCATCCTTTTACATGCTCCTTTAACTCCCTTTAATTTAAATCGCTTGAGAGAGAATGTAGTATAATTTTAGAAGTTAAAGAGGAAATTATCTATAATTATCAGAAATTGTAATAGAAATTAGTGTAATTTATTTTTTTAAGTTATTTATATTAACAAATGTATTTGTCCAATTCACAGTTTACTATTGAAATAGTTATATGAAGGTTCAAATTCTTTTTTTTTTCCTCATTATTTTCTTAGAACATGATGCATTTAAGTAGCTAAAGTATGATTACAATTTTTTTTTTATTCTTATTCGACTCTTCAGTAATGAAAAAAAAAAACATAATGAAGTATGAACAGACATCTTCATGGCCTTGTTAGCTTATGATTCTAGCATCCCAATTAAACCCAATATGCCATGATCGTGCACAAGTTTATCAAAAGTATATTTTCAATGAAAAAGAAAAAGTTCACAGAGTGATGCATTTTTATTGTTCAATTTTTACACGAATGCTTATACACAATTTCATCAAAAATATGTTTTAGAATTTTCCTAATTTTTATGAAATTGTAAGATTTTACGCATCAAAAAATGGTAAAAATTTATAGTTTCACAACTAAGTAATCACTCATGCTTTTATGTAAAAATTTAACGTTTGATTGTGAGATATAATGCAGCGAAGAACACAAGTGGACGCACTGCAGAGTCAGGTACTGGCTGGGAGGGCGGGGTTTTAATTTGAGAAATTCAGTTTTTCTAATGTAATTTTGTTAAAAATTTGCGAATTGATCACTCCAAATTTTTTTAAATTTTCAAAAAAAATCTTCTTCAAATTTTATGTATAATTACAATTTCTGAATCTGTCGTTGGGTTGACATACATGATTTTTTATTTTATTAATAAATAAGTTGTTTGGGATGAAATTTCTCAATCTGTCGTTGAGTTGACAGACAATCAATAAAACAATGTTTAGTTCAACTTGTCCACCATATGTAATGTATTTTGAGGTGCTCATTAAGTACTTAATTAATAAATAGGTTGTTTGGGATGACATTTCAGGCCACACTTATTAGCTAGAATTTTTCATTAAATGTGACTTGGGTTAAATTGGTAAGTCTAATTTTTTTTTATAAAATATGTCAAAATCTATTATAAATTTCAGAATTTTTCAGAATTACTTAATTTATATAACACTTTTCTATTGCTCAACTACATGAACTCTGAATATTGAAAAAGAAAAAATGTCATATTCTTTTAGTCTTTGAAGCAAAAACAAGTATAGTTAATTGGCTTTTTTTTTTGTTTGGGTCCTTTTTAGTAAGAGACCCCGATGCTTTGACCATCTATATCTGTTGCACATAATGTGTGAGTTGATATTTGGTGATTTTACGGGATTGATTATATTTTCAAGAGTTAGATGATATGTTATATATATATATATATATATATATATGAATTTATTATAATTATGCATGTGACATATTATAATTATGAGTTTAGGTAATTCGTCTCATATCAAATATTTATCAAGGTTTTGAGATTTTTTATTTATAAAAGATGTTTATATTTTGATTTGGTCCATATCCAAATTTACTAAACTTAAAAATTATCTATATCTATACATATTAAAAGATAGGTAAATTTTTTTATTTAAAAAATAAAAAAATTAAAATAAATGGATTAAGTGTGTTGATACGTGTAACATGTTTAATAAATGGGTTGGGTTTGAGTTTTGAAACTTGACACGATTAGTTAATAGTGTCGGGTTAGGGTTCACACATATTTTTGAATATGTACGCTTTGATACGATCCGAACACGACACGATAATCCGAATTGACACCCCTAGGATTTGGCAAATTCTGGGATTTAAGATTTTTAGAATTTGAAAATTCTTTTAAACCCAAGATATTTCTAATGGGGAATTTCATTAATTATCATAAATAGCATATGCAATATCATAATGTACTGGTAAGTGTATTATACAAATCTAATTTTTACAAATAAATGCAACAACAAATTAAATGAAATAAGATAAAATTAGATATAAAATAGAGTATATAAAAACGAGTCTATGAGTGTATGAGAGGCACGCTTTGAACACTGTTTTAAAGTCGTAGTGCCTTTCACATGTGGGTACAATCGGTCACAAACGACTCCAAAATATAACCTATGAATCTCACAAATGGTGTTAACTGTATGCATATCAACAGAATGGCAGGGGTGCAAGTCTCTAATCAAGTTGCCCATAAAATCGATACAAAATAGTAATAGAGAAAATCATGAGAAAGAGATGAGAAAGATGATCAAGAAAAATATGTGTATCTATCTATCTCAATATGTTCATCTTCCCTTTTTTTTTCAATAGAATGATATACCTATATATGTGTGTGTGTGTGTGTGAGACTCAACTAGATGTTATATGGCAATTATAATTAGTCTCATGATTGGCCATAATTATATTTATTTGTATTAAAATAATACTATTAATATTTTATTTTATTAAAAATATCTAACAATCCCTCACTTTTAATAAAATAAAATATAATTAAGATCCCATAAAACACTCATATGTGTGTATATGTATGTATATATATATATATAAGTATAATGAAAAAATATATATAAAACTCGGGCAACGTTATATTATGCAATGGGTGTAGGAGTCTTCCGACTTGAACCTTACTTAGTGTTAACTAGTTTCCATATGAAGGATTATTGTAAACTAAGTCTTGACCTAGACCCTTTAAGTTAAACTTCAACTAATCACACACATAATATTGATATATAAGACTCCAGTAACGGGTTAGCGCCATTATGGCCATGCGTTGATCTTGATTCTCATGGAACCTTTAAAGATTAGCCCATTTCTCACGTCGCGGCCTCACGAATTATGAATAGGTAAAGGAGTATAAAGACTAGTGTTTTGTGACTGGCCATAGAGACTTGACAAGTACAACATTTTCGAACATAATTATTAACATCCTTCTTGACTTGTAGCCAAAAATATTGCTCATCTACACTTGCTATTGTCTTATCTCTGCCCATGTGCCCACTTAATCCATTGCCATGTAGATCTCAACTCAGCTTCTCTTGCAGGGATGTTTGAGGGATGCACAAAAAGTTGCCTTTAAATAAGTACCCTTTATGTACATAGAAATCTACAACAGTGTTAAACTCTCTATACTTGGCCCAAATTTCTTTAAAATCTACATCTTCCTCATAAAATTCCTTTAGGAACTCAAATCCCACAACTTGTTATGCTAATGCAACAAGAAGATTAGCCCTTCTGCTTAACGCATCTACAACTCTATTTAAGTTTATAGAATTGTGTTTAATGACAAATGGGGACTTCTCAAGGAATGTGGACCATCTCATATGCATTTTATTCAAGTGTTTCTTACTATTGATGTACTTTAAAGCTTGGTGATTTGTGTTGAGCACAAATTCTCGCTACACAAGATAATGCTCCCAATGCTTCAAAGCTCTAACAACCGCATAGAATTCCTGATCATAGTTACTCCAGTTTTGACAGGTCTCACTCAGTTTCTCACCAAAGAATGTCATTGGTCGCTTCTTTTGAGACAATACTGCTCAAATGTCAACTTCACTCGTATCACACTTTACTTCAAAAACCTTCTCAAAGCTAGGCAATGCCAAAATTAGAGCAGTGCACAACTTATCTTTAATAAAGGCGAAGCTTTTTTCTACCTCTTAACCCCAATTAAACTTCCTATTTTTCAAGCATTCAGTAATTGGAGCTGTAATTGCATTAAAATTACAGACGAATCTGTAGTAGAATGTCGCTAGATCATGAAAACTCCGCACATTGCCAACTGCTTTGGGCGTTGGCCACTCACGAATTGCCCACACTTTTTCTTCATCCACATGAATGCCATCTGCACTAACCTCGTAGCCCAAAAACAATAAAGTTTTAGTAAAAAAACTACACTTTTTAAGGTTGATGAACATTTTACTTTCCAACAGCACGATTAGGATCTGCCGCAGATGATCAAGATGCTCATTTTCAGTTTTGCTGTAAATAAGAATATCATCAAAATAAACAACAACAAGCTTTCCAACAAAAGGCCTCAAAGTTTAGTTCATAACTCGCATAAAAGTGTTTGGTGCATTAGTTAAGCCGAAAGACATCACTAATCACTCATACAAGCCATCTTTAGTCTTGAACACAGTTTTTCATTCATCACCAGACCTAATTTGAATCTAATGGTAGCCAATACAAAGATTAATCTTGGAGAATAGCTTTGAACCCTCAAGCATATCAAGCATGTCATCTGAGCATGGAATATGAAATATGCATTTGATGGTGATCTTGTTAATGGCCCTTCAATCTATGAACATGCGCCAACTACCATCCTTCTTTGGCACCAATAGGGCTGGGACTACACAAGGACTCATACTTTCTTAAGTGAACTAATTTTTTAGCAAGTTATTTACCTTCTCTCTCACAATCTCATTCTCCTTTGGACTCATTCTGCAATGAGCCAGATTTGGAAGGCTTGCACCAAGTACTAGATCAATGTGGTGCTGAATATCTCTCATAGAAGGGAAGCAATTGGGCAGATCCTCAGAAACTAATTCGCTGAATTCTTCCAACAATGGCTGTAATTTTTTTGACACAACCATTGTTGAATCTACCTTTAGATCCTCTATCACTAAAGCTTTAACTACTAAAGTGTAAACCTCCTACACCTCCATAGTTTCAACCTCGAACTCTACTTCAAACCTGGCTAAAACTAACATAGATTGCCCCTTATCTATATAATTGTTAGTGTCAAAATCAAATTTTGAAGAGGTTATGGCAATTTTGTGTGCTCCCATGTTACTTGTTTTATAAAGAATTCGACGTGTTCGATTCTTCTTTCACGTTTCTATTCCGCATCATTTCAAGTAACGCAGTACGGAACGTGAAGGAGAATCAAACACGTTGAGTTCCTTAGTAACCAAGAACAAAAGAGACTCCTCACCCAAAGAGAATAAATCTCAAATTTCTAAACAGAAGTATATTATTGATAATCTGAATATTAAAGACTGAATTACATCATATATATAGGCTAAAATTACTACTAGTTTAAATAGGAATCTACTAATTCCTTATACTAGTCCTATTATAATTAATAAATTATAATAATTACGAAAAGAGAAAAAATCCAAAATTAAAAATTGGGGCTTTCTAGAAAATTAGAAATCTTATCATTCTAAGAAACTATAGTCACAAGCGGAAGTTAATTCAGACTTTTCTAAACAAATTAATTACGAAAATAAAAATTACTATAAACGAAAAAAATTGAAATTGAAGGCCAAAACGAAGTTGTTTGGCCCTGTGCCAGCTTCAGTCATGGGAGAGAACGATGAATATTGTCTGTCCGGCTATTTTGGGTCAAGATAAGGTATTCGTTCTAAAAAACGCGACTAACCAACTCTACGTCTACTAATACTCTTTCTTGAAATGGGACTTAGAACGTTCTCATTGTTCTTCATAAGCTTCTGCCACTTGTTCTACATCATTTTTATTGGGTTAACCAAACTAGATTTTTCAAATCAAGAATTGATTTAATCACTTTTATTTATTAAAGTAGGTAAAAATAATTCAAACCAAATATGAAGTAAAGATACCATTTAAAAAAATAGGTAATTAGTGGAAGATCCCTCAAAATAATTGTCTACAAGCTAAGGACCAAAGGGAAAAGTCCGTTTTTTTAAGATTGTGCAAATAAATTTCTTTATACTCAAGCCACATTCTACTATCTAATTTCTTTCTAATTTATCTAGCTTGATTGGTTTGCATGTAAATTTTGGTGTGTGTAATGATGTTTCTTTGTTTAAACTGGATAGAGAATTTTCAGACATAAATTTTGGACAGAGAATTTTTGGATAGAGAAATTTATGTCAATGTCCGGTAGATAGAAAAACACAAATTCTTTTTTACAAAATTTTTTATGCAATATGGATGTTGTTTGGCAGATCTCGATTTTTATTGTCCAAATATATATATATATATATATATTTTTCTTTTGAAAAACAGACTTATATATTGAAAGTTATTTAATTTTGAAGTTTCAAAAATAAAGTGATGACAAGGCATCTGATAGGTGCATGATGTGCAGAAAGAAATGGTGTTTCCTTGTTTTTGCAAGGGGTATTTTTGTCATGAAAGTTGCTAGGAACTTTTGGGGTTAAAATATTTTGCTTGGGCTTTAGACTAATTAAATACTTTACAGGGAACCTATTATTAAATCTTTCCTTCTTTTTTTTTTAGGAAAATAGTGAAATTCAATACGTAATGAAATTTCATTATTTGGGACTGAATTTTTTAGGTAAGATTTTATATGCAATATGAATCTTATTTAATAAATTTTGATTTTTAGAACTCAAAAATATAAATTTTATTAAAAATAAATTTATATATTGTAAGTTATTAACTTTTGAAGGTTGATAAGATTTATTGAAAAAAGTGCATGAATGACATGCCAATTTGTTGCAAAATACTGGAGAGATTTACAGATAAATCATAAAGGGTTATTTTAATTACAAAATAGTTGAAGGACATTTGGGGTTTAAAAAAAATATATTTGGACCCAATCCTAATTAACTACTTATTTTTGGATTGTTGACTAAATGCCCCTAAAAAATAATTCCCTCATACCTGGCTCGGCTACTTTAAAGCTTAGGGACTCGAGTATTCAACAGGCTCGGCTCGGCCCAACCCGACTCACATCTCAACTTGGCCCGACCCTACCTGGTGGGCTATATTTGCACCTGTATCGAGGACATTTACATAATACTTATCTTAAATTTGTACTAAGTTTTTCTCCAATTTAAAATCAAAGAGAGTAAGACTAGAAAATAGTTTTTTTAAAGTCTTAATTTATAGGGGAAAATACTAAAAAACCTCCTAAAATAATTTTTTCAATTCAAAAAATTCATGATATATTTTTTGAATCTAAAAAATCCAAAAATAAAATTTTTAAAACCAAAAAGTCCAATTGTTAACTTTCATCTTAATACCGTTTGAAAATGTTATTGATTAGACTAAAATAATCTTCAACATACATTTAAAAAAAATTACTAAAAGATATATAAAATAAATTTTTCAATCCCAAAAAATCATAACATTAAATGAAGTGAAAATTTATTTTTAGGCCTTCTACATAAATTAAAAAAATGCTTATGTTTTTTGTTTTTGGATTGAATAATTTGTATTATGAACTATTTAGTATTTTTTAAAATATATTTTGAAGGTTATTTTTGTCTTATCACTAATATTTTTTAACGTTATTAAGATGAAAGTTTATAATTTGACTTTTTAGTAATAAAAGTTTATTCTTTAAATCTTTTAGATATAAAAATATTATCATAGATTTTTTAGTTTGAAAATTTTATTTTAAAAACTTTTTAATTTTTTTTGTAATTTATATTATCAATGAAAAAATATTTATTAATGAAAAATCTTCGAAATTATTTGGTGTCTCGAGAGTGACTATGTCACTTTTTAATAGTGAGCTACATGTGAAATATTTCATATCAAATGACATCCCGCCATTAGAGGGCTGCCCGACCATTCCTCTGTCTAGAGAAGATTGAAAATATTTCCCATGACGACGGCCGAATGAAAGTCAGCTCCCCCCAATCTATCCATATATATTCTCTTCGTACTAGAGGCCTAAATAGTCAAATTGAGGAGACACCAGTACTCGTGGGGACGGGGGTGACCTTATCTCCATCGTAGGATCATAATCCTGTGGGAGCTCCCAAGTCCCAGTTCATGTGCGGCCCACTAGAGCACGCTGCGAAGACTAGAGTCGAGCATTTTCATGTTGCAGGGGTCCCATACTTGTTGGATTGTTCTGAAACTCAGTGTCTCTTTATCCATTTTTCTTTCTCTCTACTAAGGTCAAATTGATTGTTAATTGTTACTCATCTCTTTGTGGCTCTAATCACTTAACCAAATGGTTCAAATTGTTAAAATGGTCCATTTATATTACATTTCCACTTGCTATAATGCTCCCAAAAAAGAGAGAAGAAGATCCCATTCACACTACTAACTTTCTATAAATCGTTGCCCTTCACTCACACTTGTCACAAACTCAGAATTGCAAAATACAAGCACTAAAGAGAGGTAAGTCTCTATATCTCATGCTTACCATAAACAAAAAAAGTTTCTGTCTCACACACACACACACACACAACCCCACAAAAGCACCCCATGATTTTTCTTTTTTTCGTTTTGTCAAGGACGAAAAATTCTGCGGGTAGCTTGTGCAAGAATAAAATACACTAGTTCCATACCACAATCATTCCGCACAAGAAACCTGGGATCTTTGAATTTACTGCTCATTCCAAGGTCTTACTTATCAACGGGCCACCTGCGTGGTCATTATGATTTCTCATTCATCTTCTTCAATTCTAATTTTTTTTCCCTCTGTTTTGCTTCTTCCCTACAGGTTTGGAGAATGGAGGATCATGCCTCGTTGGAGCTTTGCTTTGAGAAGAGACTGTCAGAAACTGATGTTAAAGGCAGCTTAGAGATACCTCAGGCAGCAAATTGTTTACCTCCGAGGGATGAGGTAATGCATGTACGAATCCAAAACGGAAGTGTTATGCAGTTTAGGGCTCGATCAAGGAGAACAGGAGGTCGACGTTACATGACAGACCAGTGGCGTGGATTCGTCGGTGCAGCGTGTCCAAGGAGGGGCGACATACTCAGATACTATCACTTGGTGAACACAAATGTCTACTTGGTGGAGCTTGAACGCCCTCCCCCTCATCTTCGTCTCTTCGGAAAGGACATTTACTTGGAGTTCATTACCTAGCTGTGCTCTGCATGCATGCAGATGCTGCATTTTATCCGTTTCCTTTCCTTTTCTTCTTTTTTTTTTTTTTTGTTAATATCAGTGAAGGTGTTCATGTTTATAAATAATGCATGCTGCATTTGATCTCTTTTGTTTGGATTATGAAATTAATATCAATGAAAGCGTTCATGTGTAATTGCTTTCTTTTATTATACATATATGTTCTTTTGAACTCTATTTTATCTCAAAGTAAAAAAATGTGAAGGGAGGGGGCTGTTTCTATCAGGTGTCATTTCACATATGCCCAGTCACTGGCAGAGCTGCTAACTGAATAAATAATGTTTTGTTACTTAAATTCTATGCTCAAATATACAGTCAAATGAGGAGAGGTATTGATTGATGGAATATTTTTTAAAAAATAGTTAATATGATAGTAATTAATAATTTTTTTTTTATTTGAGCACATATTTGTACATATGAATTTGAGTCATAAAACATTACTCATAACTAATTTGAGGGAAGGTAGTGTGAACAAATCCCAAGGAATGGTTCAGATGTTTTTGTGGCCTATTGCAAATTGCTTACTTAATGAAATATTTCGATTCAACTCTTCATTCTTTTTAGGAGACAATTATCACTCACTTCGGTGAACTTATTTATGATGAGAGAACGGTTGTTTTTACCTGACCAAGGAAACTAGTCACCCAAAAAGTTGGAGACTCCGCGAAGAAAAATGGTAGTATGAACAAATTCTATGATCGTGCAAATTAAATTCGGACATGTAATATAAATAATATCACGAAAACGCTATATTTCAAAATATATTTCGCATGTTATAATTTTTTATTTGTATGATCATAAAATTTTTTAATGCTGCCTTATTACTAGACTTTTTTTCTCCTAAAAATGCTAAAGCAGTTTCGATTTATATTTTGAATTGTATCACCAAGTGGAAGGGAATTATAATTACGGACAAAATTGGATAGTTCAAGTAAAATTTGTCCTAAGTAGGCCATTAATGTTGGAATTTTTTTTTTTTTCGGAAGTTAAAATGGTGAATTTCTCTGTTAAATGTGATTGTGGTATGATTTACCAGAAACATATATGGATAATATGAAGGCCAACGTTATCTTTAAATCCCATCATATATTACCAGAAACATATATGGATAGCATTTGGTCGAAGCTTGACCAGCATAGTGTGAATGAATATTTGATTCCAATTTTATCTCTTTGTTTTCTCTTTCTCAAATTGTCAAAATTCTATCTCTTTTTCTCTCTCAAATTTGTTGACTTTTTCGTACTTACTCGGCCATTCCAAATACGTTGTAGGATTAGTAAAAAGATTTAGTAAAATTCCATATGAAAAATCATTAGGTTGCTAATAATTAAGGTTAAAATATTTTTTTATATATACAATAATATGGGAAAAAAGAATCGAACTTTGTGGAATATTAATTGTACAAATTAGAAGCAATTATAATTTTGAAGAGTTATTGTGAGAATAAAATAAATTATGAGAAATAATTTCTAATTTTAAAAAATTACTAAAATTAGTGTTTTTAGAATACAACTTAATAGCATCAATAAAAAAAGGAAAAGTGCAAAAAGTATCATTGCTAGTCAGAAATATTCCACTTATGTTGATACCAAACTGAAAGTCAATCACGTGCTAGCACTAAGCTTAAGATACAAGTTTTCACAATTTTCATTCCATCTTTTTCCATAAAAACTCAGATGTAAAAGTCACAAAGAACGACTTTTCCATGCAGCGACGTCAAAAATTTGTTTACGCAAGAGATGTTTTCTCTCTTCTGTCCTTCTGTACCACGTGAAACGTAAGAGAACCTTCCTTGGTCGGATTAGCTTCCACTTGCCACTAGATAAGTAAATTCATCACTCACGTGTCCCAATATGGAAGGTGTCATGCAAGACAATGCACAGTCGAGGGCTTCTCTAACGCGGTTTTCATTTCTATAATCGATAAAACTTTATCTTTCAATAATAAGTAATGTTATTTTGATTAAAAAAATTTATTAAAATTATTTACATGACTGATTTGATATTATTATAATAATTTTATATTATGTCTGATATAAAATTAATACAGTATTATCAAATTATTCGTTTAAATATTTTTGATAAAATTTTTAATTTAGCCCAACATTACTCTTTAATAATATATTAAAATTTTTCTGATTTTATAAAAAAAAAATTAAAAAAATTAACATTTTTAATAAGTAGCTATTCAAATAAATTACTTAAATATTTTCAATTCAATGGTTGATATATTCCAAAATAAAAAAAGTGGTTATACTTGGAAATAGTAGTTGATAAAAAGAATAATTGTTTAATTAAAAATAATATTTTAACATTGAAATAGAAATATCAAAATATAATATTTTAGTATTATAACATTGTTAAAATTTAATTTTAACATAACTCAAATAACTTTTAACATAGAATATGTACTTACTATAAGAAATTTTTAACTATAAGTTGGTGTATTGTCCTCTTTTTTTATTTTTACAGTATAATACTTATCTCCAAATTAAGCAAAGTCTATTCATAATAGTATTTTAATTATAATATGTCACGTATACAATACATATATAAAAATAATATTTCCAGTCACAGACACCTTGACATTTCAAAAAGTTGACTAGCCTCCCTTCATAAATAATAATATTAATTAGACTGCGGGACTAAAAATATGTGGAGTATAGATAGATTCACCTTACATATACATATTTTTTATTTTATTTTATTTTTAATTAAAGATTTTACATGATATTTACGTGATTTTAAATTTATAACATATTTAAATTAAGACACATATTTAAGTAAAAAAAGGTTCCTTTTATCTTATTTGGAGTCAAATACCGTCTTTTTCGCGTATGCTAATCATTTTTTGTCGGGACCAAATTGAGTGTAAATTAGATATAAAAATGTTAAATAAAATCATTTTTCTTCTCATATTCAAACTTTTAAACACAAGATAGTGAAATTTACTAAAATAAATATATGTGAATTTGATTAACTTAAGAGTGAGTGAAAAAAAATTGTTTTATTTAGCTTTACTAGATGTGTGTAGCTTTGCTTTGCCTTTGTTGGGACAGTATGTGAAATATATAGGCTTTGAGGCATATCTAAAAATACTTTTTTTAACGTAATTTGTCCCAACTCAATAGAGTTTGTTGATGGTTTACTAGCAAAGCAATCCCCAAGATATAACAAAGTTTTCTATTGTGAAGAATTGCAGCAAACAAAGTTGAAGGACTTCTTGCGAAATCATTTGGTTACAATTTCTATTATGAGATAAAGAGAGATTTTGGTTGTGTTTTATTGAATTCGTTGGACTGTAGATGTTTTATAAATATAGAAGTGTCTTTTCTCAAAAGACATAACCTATTTGTGAACATCCAATTGATGTGTCTTTCTAAAGAGATACAACTTTCTGAAATACTCATTCAATGTATCTTTTACAAAGAGACACAACTTTTTGAAATACCCATTTGATGTGTCTTTTGCAAAGAGAGACCCATTCGTAAAGTACCTATTCACTGCACCCATTTGAACATTTCTAATAAGCACTGATCAAGCGATCCAAAAATAAATAAATCAAAATTGATTTGTCTTTGATAAATCTGCTCATCTTTCCTTTGAGCTTGCTTGCCTTTGTGAACTTGCTCTTTGTCCTTTTGAACAGAATTCTTTGTGTATTCAAGGTTGATATATTTTTCCAAATTCGTTCCATAATGGTCGCAATATATAATGGGGGATCTTTTAGTTAATGAATCATGGAAGCATCCAGGACCCAATCCTGAAGTTAGAGTAGCCACGAAGAAGCTTGCATTGCAAAATCATTCATCTCAGTAAGCTCGGCATTGAAGCGAGTTATGTATTCCCTCAAGGCCTCCCCCTTGGCTTGCTTGATAGTTAAAAGGAATTCTGGTCCTTTCCTCAATTTCCTATTAGTTAAGAAACAATCAAGGAACAACCTACTAAGATCATATAAATTGTTGATTGAGTTTTGGGAGAGATTATGGAACTACTTGAGACCCTTAAGGCTGGTGATGAAGGTTCGACACATAAAAACATTAGTGGCTCCGTGCAAGGCCATGGTGTACTAATAATGGGAGAGATGGTCTTGTGGATCTTCAGACCCGTCGTATAAGGTAAACTTTGGGACAATAAATTTATTCGATCTCTCCTATACCATTTTGGCAGGAATGAAAGGCATGGAAAACCTCCCGAGCAACTTTCTAAGTTCGTCATGCTCTAGAGTGGTATGGAGTCTCTTGGTTGATACAGTCTGATTATCTGAATCCATTATCTCCTCAATCCTCTAGGGAGCCCTAGGTTGACCCTATGGCAGTGCTGTTGCTTTTTGGTTTTGAGTTTGGCCCAAAATCCCAAGCACAAGAACTATGGGTGAAGTGTGTCTTGTGGGTACGTATAAGAAGGCGCTGCTCTATAGTAGTAGAAAAGTACTAAACTTCCAAAAGCAATGGACATTCTGGATTTATAGGGGGTATTTTAGAAACCGAGGGTATTGGTATCTCATCCTGCTCTAATAGTGAACTACGGGGTGAATTAGTGGAATACCTCTATTGGTTGTTGTTGTTGATGATGTTACCCCTTCTCAGACAGTGCCTTGGGGGTGTACTGCCTAAGCATTGAGTACCTTGGTACTCTGAGGGCCCCCTCTTATGGTAGTGCTGGTAGGGAATTGGTTCCCCCCATGCACTATGTTTATAAGTAGAAGGGAATAAGGTATGTTTTGTTAGCTTTGTACAAGAGAAGCTAATGTTTGTGACATGGTCGTGATCTGTTGCTACATCTGATCAGTTTGCTATTGCATCTGATCAATTTGTTGTTGTATACGAGAGGGTGCACACCTTTTTCCCCTTCCGGCAGGAGGTTGATTTTAAGGATTCTAGTGGTTTCTCCATGAACGGAGATTTGGGGCCATTGATGATAAATAATCAGAATGAACGGTTTAAGCTTTAAGTACATTATGAATAGGAACTTTAGTCATTCTCACAAACGGTGTCGAATTGATATTACCAGTTTCTGATCGGAACGTAACATTGTTCTCTTTCAATTCTCTATCAAGAACATGATGTCAGAGGGTTACTAGAAAAGTTTCGATGGTAGTCGCTCTAACAATAAATTTAGAAATGAATTAATGATGGTAATTGAAGGAATTGAACATAAATTGAAAGTCTACCTTGTAACTTGATTTATACGTCGTAGATCTCCGAAGTTGAATAGGATTAGGAGCCACAAAAATAGAAATTTGATGATATCTATAAGTAAAAGTTATCATGTTAAACTTTGTGTCTTTTTTTTTAGGTCGGTAGTCCATAGAAGATAGTGGCCAATTTGAAACCTTTTATACTCGTGTTCAACCATCCATAGATCATAAGAGACCTACGTGCACCTAGTCTTTATACTTCAGAACACTTGAAGCACGTGTCATGTTATAAGGCCTTGGTCAAATTATGACATTGCCAGGTCAAAAAGTAATTTAGGACTATGTAATGACTTGAAAAAAAAAAAAATTTTGGAATAAATGAAATTTTTTTTTTATACATGTATAAGAATTGTGAAGTGTGTGTATCATACATGTGTATTTTATATATTACATGTATGTGTGTAAAATTGTATGTGTGTATATATATATATATATGTGTGTATATATATATATATATTTATAAATCTAATTGTGTGTGCACGTGAGTGTATGTATGTATATATATATATATATATATATATATAAACAGTGGGTGACAGCTTGGTGTGCCGTGTGTGTGTGGGTTTCGGCTGAGTGTGTGTGTGTGTGTGCATTCAATATAATATATGTAAATATATATGGAAAGCCAAATACACAAGGAATGCATTTAATGTGCTCTGAAAAGGGAGAAAAAGGGGGAGTGATAGAACAGTGGGCAAGGTCAGAAAAGAGGGCTGTGAGGGGATGGGAAGAGAGAGAGAATGGACATGATATATGTGTGCATACGGGTGTGAGTGAATCGGGAAGAGCAGGAAGAGGATAGACCAAGGGAAGGGGACCGAGAGTGTCTTGAGGAACCAAGAGAACCAGGAGTGAAGAATCAAAGGGTGAAGATCAAAGAGAGAAAAGAAAAAAATCAGAAAAAGGGGTAAGTCAACTAGCTACTGGTTCTTGATTTTTCTTTTTCTTTCAAGCATGCTTGTTGGGTTTTAAACATAGGACCTTGTAGCATATAGAGTGTAGGTCATTTTGCAAAAAGAATGAATTAAAATAGTGGCAAGATGAAGCAGTTAGGGTCAGTTGCAGGTTAGAGAGAGAGAATCGGACTTCTGATATTTTATGTGTAAAACTTTGTTTAAAAGGTGGGAAATTCATGGGGTGAGGTGCAGAAACACGTTAGGATAAAAATGAAGGTTGAACCGTGACCAAACAGTCACGAAAATGGAAAAAGAAGAGTCGGCCAGAAATTTGACCGAGGGGTTTGACCCTCTATTCGTGAAAATCCGTTGGTTTAATTCCAAAATCGAGCCTATACATAGAATCCTTGGGGGAAAACGAAGAGGACTGCATTTTTATAACTAGGAAAATCCGTCGGAAAACAGTCGCCGGCGCCGGAGAAGGCGCCGGAACCCTACCGGAGCTTCGCCAAAAAATCGGGGAAGAAGGAACTGTTCCGGGTCGGGTCTCGGGTCGGTTCGGGTTCGGGTCGGTCTTGGGCCGACCCGCCCCTGCCACGTGTCATCCTCTGGTTTTAAATTAAAATGGGTTAGGGGCTGTTTGGTTACTAGTTTATAAAATTAGAAATTAAGATTAAATTGGAAACAGGGATATCCTATCCCTGTTTTGGGATTGGTCCCTGTTTGGTTAACCGAATTGGGAATAGAAGAATTGAGAATTTATAAATTGACCCCTAGAACTTTTAGACAATTGAGATTTGACCCAGAACTCTCAGAAATTACCAACTGACCCCTCAACTATTAATTATTATGATTTGACCCCACCAGAATAAAATATTAATTAAATTAATTAATTAATTAAATTAGTTAAATATTCCAAATTAATCCGGAGTCCAAATGAGACAGGTCATTAGTGTATTTTGACTGTCTCGACCATTCTGAGACCAATGGTGAGGTCCGTTTTATGAGATGGGGTCCCAAAAAATAAAAGACCCGTAGTAACATTTAAAATTACCAAAATGCCCCTAGGTTGAAACGCAGTCGAACGAACTCAGGATTAAGTAAACAAATAGTGAAACTTTATTATCTCGACCATTCCGGCCTCAACCGTGGAGTCCAATTTGTGAAAAGAGGTCTCGGGATGTAAGGACCCGTGAAAGTACAAAATGGCCATTTTACCCCTTTTAGCTCGGATGTCCGAATTGAAATCCGCGAAGGCCTAAACCTATTTTATTCGACGTTCCGGACTCAACAGTAGGGTTTAAATTGGCAAAATAGAAACTCATAAAATAAAGACATAAAATTTGTTGAATAGCATAATTCAAGTAGCAATTGAACTAAGTTGTGTCTCATGATTTTAGGAACACAGAAAGGCAAGGAGAAGGTGATCTGACCTTCCGCATTATTACTGTTAGTTCCGCTACGCTACGAGGACGACTTCTTGGGTTGAGACAAACCCATCAGGTATGGTGTATTGTGCTAAGTACGGAATAGAATTAAGTTTAGGAATGATTTGCATGTTGATTGATTGAATCATATGTTTACTTGTTTAATGTCAGAAAATCACAGAAGGAATGTTGCTTTAAAAGGAAACCTTGAGTTGATTGTTTATGTTACTCATGTACTTCTTGCTACTCTATGGAGATATGATTTATTCTATGTGTTGGGTTGTATGTGATTTATATTTTTGGGGATTTGTTAAGATTGTGAACACATGACTTGAGTATGTATTTTCGTTGTTCATGTATTGCGTACATTCATGTGGAAAAGGTTTTATTATTCAGATGTTGTGATTGCTTTAAGTGGAATACTTTGTTTAGAGGCATGCTCCATGTGTTGGTAAATTGTTTATGTGAGATCGTGTTGTTACATGATGGAATCAAAGCATATTGACATAGTGTGATACATTGAAAGTATAAAGTGGGTTGAGCACGTGGTGCTAAATATGGTACTCAGCTTCCATCGGATGTGTTCCGAAAACGAGACATGGTACTCAGCTTCCATCGGATGTGTTCCGAAAACGAGACATGGACATGACATAGAGTTGACATGGACATAGCATAGAGTTGACATGGTTGTGGCATAGAGTTGACATGGTTGTGGCATAGAGTTGGCATGGTTGTGGCATTGAGTTGTGTGGGTATTTCATAGGCATTGTCACTACATTGCATGGGTAACTTGGACGTTATGTGGATTATTGCTATTACATGGTATGGATGATTTGGAAGGCGTGTGGACTATTGTTATTGCATTGCATAGATGATATTGAATGCCATATAGATATAACTGTACACTTACACATGCCACGCCTTAGATTATGTTAATGAGTTGGATGACATGTAGAATATTGCTAGTACGTTGTATGCATGATGTTGAATGCCATGTGGATATAACTGTACACTTGCACATGCCACGCCCTTAATTTTGTTCCTTGCATTAGCATTACATCATACCAGCAGTTGAGCTGACCCATACGTGGGATGACTCCCCACAGATGACGTTCCCGGCACTCGAGGCTTGAGGAAGTCTTACAGAGTGAAGGAGACAGGAGCTTAGGATGATCTTGGCCCTTGGGAGCATATTTCGAGATGTATTGATATTGTATAAGGGCTTAAGCCTCAATGAAATGTTGAATGTTTTTATTTATCGTGCTTTATTATGAATGTACATTGAAGGAAATGAATATAAGTTTGGGTTGAATCTGTTACATTGTCCTTTATTTCTTTATTATTTTATTTTCCTTTCGTCTCGTCAGTCGCGCCACGGGTTCGTTGGAATTCGGGGCGTGATAACGTGGTATCAGAGCCTAGGTTCGAATACCTATGGATAGTGGGATGAGCTTAGACTTTCAGTTTAGTTGGGAGAGTTTGGGTTGTATGTTTTATGTGCGCGTGTTCCACGGGTGTGCACGAGTGTACACAATACTTAACTTTTCGATAGATAGAGAGCCTGTGAATTGTTTGATGGGGTGGTTGACTGAGATTAGAAATGCATGACCGTGTGCCTTATGGGATAGGCCGTGAACCTAGTTATTGAGATGTAGGTCGTACACTTAATTATCTATATGATAGGTCGTATACCTAGTTATTTATGGGGTAGATCGTGGACTTGGTAATATGCCTAGTTGGTTATGTTCCCGTATGTATATGTGTGTTCTTGGAATGGATTGCATACTTGCATGTTTATGTGTTAGTTGCTGGTTGTGGCTTGTTGATTTTGTAAGTGTGTGCTAGGTTAGTAACCGATTTTCATGGATTATAGTATTATGATTATGATATTTATACAGACTTAATTAGTCTCAGGTCTTACGTTACAGTTGATGGATGGCGCCCCATCAGCCAGTAACAAAAGGAGCTGCGATCCATGAAGGGTTATTACCTAGTTATGAAAGTAAGAAATAATAAAAGACACGTCAAGACCTTAAAATGTTAAAAATAGGAATCTAGACTTGTGGAGCTCTTTGTGTATGGATTGGATGATGGATATTCCGAGTGCTTACCTTTGAAATTTTAGAAGATGCCCTTGTGTTAAACCCTATTTATGAAAGAAAAATGGCTTATTTTCAAATAACATTCACTTGGGGTTGGGTATTGGTAGGCTAGTTGAACACTAGCGTGACTAGAGTATGCATATGTCGTATTGTTTAAGTAAATTCGTTCCTTACTAAAGGCAATGTTAGAACTCAGTATAAATTGTTTAAAGTAACCAACGGGTGGCAATGGTTGACGTTAGTTATGTAGGTATTGATTAGGCAAGTGTTATAACATGTTATATTCGTTACTTGTGAAGTGTGAGTTGTTGGCAAGTACATGTTTAGTATTCGTCTAAATATCTATGTATAATATGTGAAGGGAGGTGTTAATATCTTTTTCTTAGACTTGTAGAATCATGCCACCGAGACGGACTCCTACGAGGGCTGGACCACCTATGCGGGGTAAACCTAGGGCTGCTGCCCCACCTCGGCGTGGCAGACCCAGAGCTGTTGCTCCTGAGCATAGCACAGCAGAGGAGGCTGCTGCTCCTGCTCCTGTACCAGCGTCTGCTCCAACTCCTGCCCCAACCCTAGTAGGGGAGGTAGAACAGACTGTTAGCGCTAAAGACATGGCAGCCATGTTTCAGGAGTGCCTTCGTGCTATCCGGGAGACGAGGTCTGCTAAAGGAGAGACACGGGATACCTTCGTGATGAAGGTGTTCCAGAGGATGAGACCACCCTCATTTGTCGGGCAGCCTGATCCTCTAGTGGCTGAGGAGTGGTTAGATCAAATTATCAGGATCCTGGACTCCCAGGGGATTGTCGAGCCGCACTTGAGGATCCGTTGTGCCACATTCCAGTTCACGAGGTTAGCGAGCCAGTGGTGGAAGGTATCTGAAAGAAGGATCGGTAGGTTTGGGGAAGGATGGGATGCATTTGTGGCCATGTTTAATGACCACTGTTTTCCAGTGACCGCCCGGATTGGATTCAGGAAGGAGTTTGAGACACTCTTCCAAAGAGACATAACGGTAACCCAGTATGAGTTCCGTTTTACTGCACTGGGGAGGTTCGCCCCACACATCACTGAGAGGGAGGAGTTGAGGGTTTACCAGTTTCTTCAAGGGCTGAGGCCCACTATCAGAGAGATGTTGACGGGCCACATTATAGAAACCTATGAGGAGGTAGTGATTAGAGCCTCCAGAGTTGAGAGAGAGAGTTGGCTGATCTTAGAAGGATTAGAGAGTCCCAGACCCAGGGTAGGGCAGCCACAGCACAGATGTCCACACCTGCCCAGCCTACTATGCCTACCCTGACCCACGCTGGTGGGAGACCATTGAAGAGATTCCGGACCAGTACACCTTCCACATCGACATCACAGGGGCCTATTCAGTCCTTAGACCCTCAGCCTGCTATGTTTGTTGCTCCTCGAAGAGGGACATCCCAAGGAACCGTTACATGCTACCAGTTTAGACAACCTGGCCATAGAGTGGTCGATTGCCCACAAAGGAATCCTAGTCAGGGGTGGGGAACCCCACGGCTTTGCTATACATGTCATCAGACAGGCCATGTTAAGGCCAACTGCCCTCAGGGGCAGACTTCACAGGGTTTGCAGAGGCTGCCTGACTATCAGCCCATTCAGACATCTTTGCCACTACCACGGATAGACTATGGACCCCCAGCACCGCATTTTCAGCCTGCACTCTCGATGCAGAGCGTCAGGACCCCTGGACAGAGAGAGGGGGGTAGGCTGAACCAGACCACCCAGAGTTGCATTTATACAGTAGCCGCACCTGAGGCACCTACTTCTGAATCTCCTACGGTTCGAGGTATATCCCTTGTTTTAGTTCATGGACTAGCGTATTGATAGATTTTAGTGCATCTCATTCATTCATGTTGGCCATGCTTATACGTGTATCTGTATATTCTTGAGATGTATTTGAATACTTGGGTGCTTATGTGGTAGGCTATGTGTTAGCCATTGGATGTTACTTATTGACTTTATATGTGAGCATGTTAGCTTATTGCCTGTGATCGTACTGTGACCATGATTTTATATGCTGACTGGTTGTCATTAATGCATGTATAAGAAAATATCTAAACGTGACGTGTGTTTAAATACATGTGAGTAAGGATTGATGTATGTTCACGCTTTAAATTAGTGTAGAGTTTAACTAATATTTTGTTCTTTTAAACCTTGGTGCACTGCTTTAAGTTTTATGATTATGATGCTGGGAATTGAGTTATTGAGTTGCATTGTGGTACGGGCAAATTATGGATAATGTCATTGGGATAAATCACTAGGTGATTTCATGGCTAAATTCGAGATTTGTTAGATGGTCAGCGAGTGTGTGAGGGACTTGGGGGTACCCTTATGAACATTGAGAATTTTTCCTTTATTTTGTTATTGTGTTGAATTGTTGAGGTGGGTCATGATGCTTGGATAGGTTTGGAAAAAAAAAAAAAAAATTTTTTTTGCCACGTTAAGCCAACAAATTTTGAGCATTACATTAGGTATTGTGCCATGTGGAGTGGGCCGTTACAGATGGGATCAGGACTAGACCCTAACAGGGAGTGTGGGGATGTCTGCACACCACTGCATGCCGCCCAAGTGGACGAGGTTCCTTGGGGGAGGAGAGAGTAATGGGAGAAGGTAATGCATTCCACATTGCCTCGCTGAGGGAGAGATGGGTGATCCATAGGTAAGGCTACACGTCTCCATGACACGATAACGTTTTGAGCTGATTTTTCTAAATTTTGTTAAAGAACGACTTTATTTTAAATTTCGGGACGAAATTTCTTTAAGGAGGAAAGGATGTAATGACTTGAGAAAAAAAAAATTTTGGAATAAATGAAATTCTTTTTTTATACATGTATAAGAATTGTGAAGTGTGTGTATCATACATGTGTATTTTATATATTACATGTATGTGTGTAAAATTGTATGTGTGTATATATATATATATATATTTATAAGTCTAATTGTGTGTGCACGTGAGTGTATGTATGTATATATATATAAACAGTGGGTGACAGCTTGGTGTGCCGTGTGTGTGTGGGTTTCGGCTGAGTGTGTGTGTGTGTGTGTGTGCATGCACTATAATATATGTAAATATATATGGAAAGCCAAATGCACAAGGAATGCATTTAATGTGCTCTGAAAAGGGAGAAAAAGGGGGAGTGATAGAACAGTGGGCAAGGTCAGAAAAGAGGGCTGTGAGGGGATAGGTAGAGAGAGAGTAGAGAGAGAGAGGGGACATGATATATGTGTGCATACGGGTGTGAGTGAATCGGGAAGAGTAGGAAGAGGATAGACCAAGGGAAGGGGACCGAGAGTGTCTTGAGGAACCAAGAGAACCAGGAGTGAAGAATCAAAGGGTGAAGATCAAAGAGAGAGAAGAAAAAAATCAGAAAAAGGGGTAAGTCAACTAGCTACTGGTTCTTGATTTTTCTTTTTCTTTCAAGCATGCTTGTTGGGTTTTAAACATAGGACCTTGTAGCATATAGAGTGTAGGTCATTTTGCAAAAAGAATGAATTAAAATGGTGGCGAGATGAAGCAGTTAGGGTCAGTTGCAGGTTAGAGAGAGAGAATCGGACTTCTGATATTTTATGTGTAAAACTTTGTTTAAAAGGTGAGAAATTCATGGGGTGAGGTGCAGAAACACGTTAGGATAAAAATGAAGGTTGAACCGTGACCAAACAGTCACGAAAATGGAAAAAGAAGAGTCGGCCAGAAATTTGACCGAGGGGTTTGACCCTCTATTCATGAAAATCCGTTGGTTTAATTCCAAAACCGTGCCTATACATAGAATCCTTGGGGGAAAACGAAGATGACTACATTTTTAAAACTAGGAAAATCCGTTGGAAAACAGTCGCCGGCGCCGGAGAAGGTGCCGGAACCCTACCGGAGCTTCGCCAGAAAATCGAAGAAAAAGGAACTGTTCCGGGTCGGGTCTCGAGTCGGTTCGGGTTCGGGTCGGTCTTGGGCCGACCCGCCCCTGCCACGTGTCATCCTCTGGTTTTAAATTAAAATGGGTTAGGGGCTGTTTGGTTACTAGTTTATAAAATTAGAAATTAAGATTAAATTGGAAACAGGGATATCCTATCCCTGTTTTGGGATTGGTCCCTGTTTGGTTAACCGAATTGGGAATAGAAGAATTGAGAATTTATAAATTGACCCCTAGAACTTTTAGACAATTGAGATTTGACCCAGAACTCTCAGAAATTACCAACTGACCCCCCAACTATTAATTATTATGATTTGACCCCACCAGAATAAAATATTAATTAAATTAATTAATTAATTAATTAATTAAATTAATTAAATATTCCAAATTAATCCGGAGTCCAAATGGGACAAGTCATTAGTGTATTTTGACTATCTCGACCATTCTGAGACCAATGGTGAGGTCCGTTTTATGAGATGGGGTCCCGAAAAATAAAAGACCCGTAGTAACATTTAAAATTACCAAAATGCCCCTAGGTTGAAACGCAGTCGAACGAACTTAGGATTAAGTAAAAAAATAGTAAAACTTTATTATCTCGACCATTCTGGACTCAACCATGGAGTCCAATTTGTGAAAAGAGGTCTCGGGATGTAAGGACCCGTGAAAGTACAAAATGACCATTTTACCCCTTTTAGCTCGGATGTCCGAATTGAAATCCGCGAAGGCCTAAACCTATGTTGTGATTGCTTTAAGTGGAATACTTTGTTTAGAGGCATGCTCCATGTGTTGGTAAATTGTTTATGTGAGATCGTGTTGTTACATGATGGAATCAAAGCATATTGACATAGTGTGATACATTGAAAGTATAAAGTGGGTTGAGCACGTGGTGCTAAATATGGTACTCAGCTTCCATCGGATGTGTTCCGAAAACGAGACATGGTACTCAGCTTCCATCGGATGTGTTCCGAAAACGAGACATGGACATGACATAGAGTTGACATGGACATAGCATAGAGTTGACATGGTTGTAACATAGAGTTGACATGGTTGTGGCATAGAGTTGGCATGGTTGTGGCATTGAGTTGTGTGGGTGTTTCATGAGCATTGTCACTACATTGCATGGGTAACTTGGACGTTATGTGGATTATTGCTATTACATGGTATGAATGATTTGGAAGGCGTGTGGACTATTGTTATTGCATTGCATAGATGATATTGAATGCCATATAGATATAACTGTACACTTGCACATGCCACGCCTTAGATCATGTTAATGAGTTAGATGACATGTAGAATATTGCTAGTACGTTGTATGCATGATGTTGAATGCCATGTGGATATAACTGTACACTTGCACATGCCACGCCCTTAATTTTGTTCCTTGCCTTAGCATTACATCATACCAGCAGTTAAGCTGACCCATACGTGGGATGACTCCCCACAGATGACGTTCCCGGCACTCGAGGCTTGAGGAAGTCTTACAGAGTGGAGGAGACAAGAGCTTAGGATGATCTTGGCCCTTGGGAGCATATTTCGAGATGTATTGATATTGTATAAGGGCTTAAGCCCGAATGAAATATTGAATGTTTTTATTTATCGTGCTTTATTCAACAAAAAGCGACTCTTCAAAAAATATTTTTAAAAATATTTTTTGGAAAGATGTTTCCGTTAAAAAAATTAGTTCAAAATAAACGTCTTTTGAACTTCTAAAATTTGCATGAATTTGAATAATAACGAAAAATTACATGAGTTTAAAAAAATTTTAAAAAATATGCATGACTTGGATAAAAAGTTCTGTATTTATAAATAATTTGTGTTTTCATATAGGCCTCTTTTCTCACTTTTTTCCTTTATGGTTAATTGTTAAAGCCCTAAAAGTTGGCAATCACACGATCTCAAATCTTTTTAGGAAATCTTTTCAGGAAGGTTTAGCTTTTGTAAATTAAAATAGAACTCTATTCTAAAAGTAACAACATTTTGAGAGGCCATCTTTATAAAATCTGAAAAGTTAAAAAACTTCAGTACAGTATCTATAGGGAATATTTCTTTTGGGGGGGCACTTGTCCACCCGAATCCTACGCTGCTATTAGTCTTAAGTTGATAAAATTATGAATTAATAATATTTCTTGTTATTTTGTATTATGTTATATGTTAATTATGAATTTATAAATCACCTATTTGCATTTAGATCGTGTATGTGCTTTTCTTTCTTGGGACCGCCCAAACTGAATCCTATAAAAAGGGAGGTAAAGTTTAGTCTGAACCTGTAAAGACTTAATCTGATACGCGTAAATTAGTTGAGAATATTTTGTATATGTATGTGTGTGTGTGTGTGTGTGCGCACTAGTTTTTTCGTAGCAAACTAGAAGAAATTGTTGTTTCAATTACACTTTCTTAATTTGTTTATTATGAAATTTATCTATTAGTATTATCTTTTTTAAAAAAATATATATATATATATAAGTTTTTATGTCTTATTTTTTTTTTCCTTTTGGTACATAGTTCCCCCAAATCATGAATCCTGGATCTGCAAGTGGCTATTCCATAGTTAAAATAATTTCTGCAAGTGGCTTTTGGTACTAGATTAGCTAAAATAATTTCTAATTTTCTTGCCAGTTAGAAATAGCTAACCATAGTTTCTAGCTATCTTGCTAACTAAAATGGCTAGTTATTTTTTTATTATATTAATATATATTATATTAATAATTAAAAAATATATATATTTTAATATTTTAGAATATTTTCTTAAATTATTATATTTTCAATACATTTTAGGATTATATTTATGATTATTTTAACTTATTTTGTTATTTTTTTTAAAAAAATATGATTGTTAAAAATTAACTCTTAAAATTTGACTACTAAAATGTGATCGTTAAAATATAATTGTTGAAATTTAGTTGTTAAAATATTTTAAATTAAAAAATCAAATTCAAGTAGTGAATAAATAAAATTGAGAGTATTGTTAGAATTAATCTATAAAAAGTTATATAAAAACTTTTTAGTTAAAATAGATAGTCAAAATAACTAATATTGCTTAGAAATGCTCTAATAGGCTCGAAAATTCACTTGCTTTTTTGGGAGAGCCGATCTTGGCTCCTCAAATTTGGGAGAGCGGCCGTGTAATGGGAGAGCCGCATTGTAACGGTCTGAAAAAACTTCAATTATATATACATATCTTTTCGAACATGCATTAACATTTTAATATTTGTTTTATAAATTCCCCCAAGTAAATCGACATGCCTCCGCCTCAACTCTTATTGTATTTTTTTTTTTCTTTTACTTTTTGGTGATACAGAGGGAGAGTGTCAGATTATATTATTATTTTATGTAGTGTTGACCAATTAAATAAGCTTATAAATTTTAGGAAGTTTCTTAATTTAGTTTATTGAATCCTAATAATATTTGACATTTTTTTGGGTAGTCCCAATTATAGTTGGACTAATATTCTAATAAGAGTTAATTTTCTTATTATTATTAAATAAGATATACTAGTTTGTATGCGATTAGATATCCTAATTAGTATAAGACTTAGAGTTAGCGTAATTATAAATATGTGAATCTATGTCATATGAAGTGATGTATCACAAAAATAATAGAGTGGTGGCCAGGAGAATTAAAGGGCTGTGTGATGGCCGTGAGAGATTATTGAAATAATAATAGTGTGTGAGTTTTTTTTAATAAAATATATTAATTTGTTCACTTTATTTCTACTCTTATTTTTTTGTTCAACAATTTGGTATCAGAGTAATTTTTGGGTCTTACAAGTGGTGTATCAGAGTCAGGTTATGATTTTGGGGGTAACTTATCAAAGCCAGTTATGATCTTAGGGTAACTTATCAGAGTCTTGTCTCGATCTTGAGAAGTTACGGAAAACCAAAGTTTGGTCCCATTCTTGAATTGTTGCAGAGAATTGTAATTCTCATGTTACTTAAGATTACGATCTTGAGTGGTTTGTTGAAGAGTTGTTCGATTGAAATTCGACGGCTATTTGGATAAAAAAAAAAAAAAAAAGATCTTGTGATGGTACAAATACTTGTGAAACAAAAAAAAAAAAAAAAATTATAGTTTAATTGATAGGGAGGTCAGCTTGATCAGATTGAAGAAAAAAAAGGGGACGATGAGATCAATTTTTGGATAAACTCAGATACTTGATTTAAATAAATTATTGATTTGAAATTATGGAGAAAGTTTTTGTTAATAGACAAAAGTTTGAGATTTTAAGAGTATGTGGTCAGAATATTGATGAGTGGTTACATCGTGTTACACTTTATCTTAATGCTTGCAATGTATTTAATGTATTGAATATTGTATTGAAGCGTTCATTAAAGGAACTTTATGAGAAGAAAGTTAAATGGTTCTATTAGATAATAAGGAAGACAATACATTGAGCATATTGGAATAATTTTGTTTACACACAAAATTATTCATCACCACATAAGTTTTAGTTTTATTTTATTTCGGCATATAAAAATAAATTACGAAACGGTTATGAATCTCCCATAGACATATATTAGGTGGTTGATTTTGAAAGAGATAAGTTTGAGGAAAATAAAGAGATTGATGGTTCAAAATTGTTTTCTGAATTCATTCCAATTTAGGATGAGTCATATAAGAGGTTGAATTTAGATTTATATGATATTGACTGCTTCGTCAATATTTCTGAGGAAGAGAATATTAGTTGTGAGGAAAGAAGTATTTTGGAAGTTGAAGAAGATGAAAATAATTGTATGGTTGAAAGTTTAACTTTGGCTCATAGTGATGAAAATTTGAATTTGTTAGAAATTGCTTTTGTTGAATTGAGAGATGTTAAAGAATTATTTCAGCCTACTCAGTTTGAGAATTTAGTTGTTGAGAAAGAAGATAATTTTGCATATTGTGGTATTGATGGAGTTGAAGATTTTGAAAATTTTGGCCTTACTACTTTGTTTGATTTGCCAAGTACTTTGGATTCAAAACATAGTGATATTGAAGAATATTTTAATCCAGAGTTTATTGATTTTATTGGTATTAAAAATTTTACTATTCGAAGCCATGTTGTTTTTGTGGAGACAGAATTTTTAGAGTTTCAAGAATTTTTGAGAATTGAGAAGCCTAAGTTGTCTGAAATTTGTGATTTTATCGACGTTAATAAATTCTTATTGTACTACAATATTGGTTTGGACTTTAATACTTTTATTGGTGGGGATTTTGTTCGAAAGGAAGATTTTGGTATTTTAAAATATTGGCAGGCTTTGTATCATTATGATGATGAAATTATTGGCATGGATAATTGTTTTATTGATTCTAATTTTGAATGGATGAGAATGGATTTATTCTTTGATCGTGCTAAACAAGCTGAGAAGTTATATGCCAAATACAAGATTCGATCACATCCGCGTGTGAAGATGAAGACAAATGATTGTTCCAAATTGTTGTCGTAAAAACTTCTTACAGCGACAGAAATTGCTTTGAAGATTCTTGCTCATGAAGGTGTTGGTGAAGCTACTTTGGCGAGCTTCATTTAAAGGGGGCATTGTTGGCCAATTAAACCAAGGCCATAAATTTTTGGAAGTTTCTTAATTTAGTTTATTAAGTCCTAATAATATTTGAAGTCTTTTTGAGTAGTCCTAATTGTAGCTAGATTAATATTCTAATGAGAATTAGTTTTCTCATTATAATTAAATAAGATATACTAGTTTGTATGAGATTAGATATTCTAATTAGTATAGGACTTAGAGTCAGTGTAATTATAAATATGTAAATCTCTGTCATATGGAGTGATGTACCACAAAAATAATAGAGTGGTGAGTAAGAGAATTAGAGGGTCGTGTGATGGCCGTGAGAGATTGCCGAAATAATAATAGTGTGAGTTTTCTTCAATAAAATATATTAATTTGTTCACTTTATTTCTTCTTATTTTTTTGTTCAATAATTTAGTATAAGAGTAGTTTTTGAGTCCTACATGTAGTATGATATTATTTTATAAAATTTTTAAATTTTTTATAATTCATAAATTTTAAATTTTTAAAAAAAATTTAAAAATTTATGAGACACATTTACACAATGACTTAGTGTGTGACATTCTCAAGAGAGAGAAAAATGAGACTGTGAGATAAATAGTTTTTTATTAATAGAAAATGACAGTGCTTGATATGGGTCGTCGATTAAATTCCAGATCATTAAGGTTACCTAACAATGCTTTTGTTTATATCTATGCACACATTAAGTTTAAGGGTGTAATTTAGACGAGTTAATTTGAGTCCTACTTGAGTCTGAATCGAAGATTTTCCGGCATGGACAGTTTATTTTATAATTTGAAATGGGCTTGAACCAAAAAACAAAAGCCCAACTTCAAGTTGGGCTAGACTTGGGTATAGACTTTTGAAATTGGAGCCCAAACTTATATTATATATATTTGTATTTTTGTATAAACCGTTGATTGTTTGTATAACTAATCTTGGCCATTGATTTATATTAGATTTTTGAAAATTTATGTTTCTTTATTTGTTTTCTAATATTTTACCAAATATTAGAGATGTGCGGTAACTTTACAACATGCATGCTTCTTTAAAAATAAAAATTGTTTTTCTATGAAATATGGTCGAGTTTGGTTTGAACTATAAAAATTTAATATTGAAAAAATCAATGAAGTACAAAAATTTAATATTGATTGTAATATTTTTGTTAAGCAAATAAATTTATTTATATAAAAGAATTTATAAATTAGATAAAAATTCAAATGAAAAAGAGACACTTAAAAAACTTTAGACTATAAAAAAAAATTAAAGTCTAATAAAATTTTATTAAGAGGTTAAATCAAAATTAAAATAAGAAAATTTCACATCGGATGAGAATAATGTTCAAGAAAAATTTCTCAAATGTCGTATGACACTTTTAATTTAAAGGCACTTTTTAGCTTAAAATTTTATAGAGTATAAAATTATCAACAAGTTAAGAGTTTTCTTACAACTTAAATTAAATATAATATATATTTCTCTATGAGAAACTTCTATTACACTTAGAAATATGTGTGCATGTCTTATTTTTATTCTGAAAATTATAAACTTGTTAAAAAAAATTATTAATAAAAATTAAAAATAAATTTAATAATTAATAATTTCATTTATCAATAATTTTTTAGACTCTATGATTTATTAATTATCATATGATGGATTGTATATATATATATATATATATATATATATATATTTATTAAAAATATAAGAAAAACATGTTTTACATCAAGTATAATATGTCTCTGCCTCTATATGTATTTTGTATAGTTTATTTCAAATTCGTCTTGCTCTTCCAACTTTCAAAATCCGATGCACATTGTTTTTGAAAGCATCAGTTACATTATTAACCAAAATATAAACTGAATATCATCTTTCTATTTTTTTTTTGCAAAAATTGAAAAGAGAAAGAGATTCTAATTCTTGTCTTGTCTGTGAAGAATGATGGTGGGGCTAAGTAAGATAATAATATTTAATTCAAATTAACTATCATGGAGACAATTCTTTTATTGACTTTTTTTTCTTTTTTTTTTTGAATACAGTCATGGAGAGGAGGGATTATTTGTTAGGGTTTGTGCCTTAAAAATTGTGTGTTATGACATTTAATTAATAAGCGTTATTATATTTAAAAATTATTTTCATTATTTAGCATATGTTTTAATTCATGAGATGAATGGTTATTCACAAATAATATTGTATTTAATTATGGTGTATGGAATTTGACTCGGGCATAGAAAATCATAACCATAAATTTTTTTCTAACTTATAAACATTATTTTCATTCTCAATAAATTTGGACAATTTTTTCTAACTTATAAACATTATTTTCAGTCTCAATAAATTTGGACAATTTATCTAACAAGATTGTAATACGCTAACTTCTATATGATATGGTGATTCATCTTGATCATTGAAATGGTGGTTTCAAGTTAAAGTGTTAGTACATATGATGCATTGAACGGGATTGATTTGAGAACCAATTATGAAATTACTGTACTACCATGACCCAAATTGTAACCGAATGAACCTTGTAAACTCGAGTTGATAGGCCTTTATGTTATGACATTAAATGAAATTGACGGTTTTGGAATCTCAATAGTTTGGGATGTATAGATGATACCCGGGCGATAGCCAAGCAAGTCATGAACAAATATCAAAATAAAAATAAAAATAAAATAAAATAAATAAATATAAAAGAAAATTAAATAAATGAAATAAAAATTCATTTATATATGTTTATATAACTATACATATATACATGTAATATTTATAACATATATATATATATATATATTGTAACCTCCATATATACATATACATACTTGTAACCTCCACATTAAGGGAGGGGAGTGGGGGTTACGAAAATAGAAAGGAAAAAGTCAATGGAAGAGAGAGAGAGAGAGAGAGAGAGAGAGAGAGAGAGAGGATGTAACAACCTGAAAATTTTTTTTTTTTTTTAAAATAAAATTCTCAAGTTGTTATCATTAATTTTTTTATTATTTATTATTATTATTATTATTATTATTATTATTATTATTATTATTATTATTATTATTATTATTATTATTATTATTGTTATGATGTGTGTGTATGTATATATAAATTAAATTGTTTGGTGTGTATATGTGTGTACATATGAGTGTGTATTTAAATGTGTATATATATATGTATAAAAGCTGATTGTGTGTGCCATGTGGGTGGGTGTGTGCAGTGAGTGAGTGGGTGATGGAGTGTAAAACACTCCAAGGAGCATGGGAGGTGTGGTGTGTGTAAGAGAGTTGTTGGAAGTGTGTGAGTGTGGTCTGCATGTATAGGTGTGTATAAGTGAGTGAAGAGAGTGGGGAAGAGCAGACTGGTCGTGGGATTTTAGAGAGAGAGAGAGAGAGAGAAGTGTAGAGAGAGAAAGTGAAAGGAAAGAGAGAGAGTGAGGTGTGTGCTCTGGTTTTTGAAAGAGAAGCAGAAAGAAGGAAGCTAAGGAGGCCAAAGGGGAGAACAGAGGCAAAGCAAGAGGAGAGGAGCACCATCACAGGGTTGGAAACCCATAACCGTGAGCTTTCTCTCTCTAGAAAATCTCTAAATTTTCCAACTTGTTTTGTAACATTTTGCTTAGATTTAATTGTTAGAACTTATAGAGCATAAAATATGGAGAATTTAGGGACAAGAATCAACCAAAATGGTTGAGAAATGAGGGAGAAAAATGGATGTGCAGGTCACGGCCATGGGGGGGAAATCTGATTTTTCATTGTGATTAAGAGCTTCAAAATGATGTTAAAGAGTTCCAAAAGTGTTTTAGAATAGTTTGGGATTGAAAGGGGCATCAAAAACACCAAGAAAATCAAGTTTGAAAACTTGATTTTCCTGAAATTCCGGCGACGTCGCCGGAGAAGATGACCGGAGGTCGCCGGAACCCTACCGGAAAAACGGGGGACGAAGGGGGGCACTGTACGGGTCGGTTCGGGTCGGTTCGGGTCGGGTCGGGCTTGGGCTGACCCGCCCCTGCCACGTGTCGCTCACTGGTTTTAAATTAAAAACCAAATTGGGGCGTTTGGTTACGGAGATAAGGAATTTAAAACTTTTAAATTAAAATAGGAACAGGGATATCCTATCCCTGTTCTGGATAAACCCTGTTTGGTTAACCTGATTTAGAATAACAAATTAAACTAGTTTTAATTTGGACCTTTTTGGAATTTGAACCTTTTGGAATTTGAACCTTTTGAATGTGAACCTCAACCTGAACTTTCAGAAATTACGAATTGACCCCCCCAATTGTTAGAAATCACACTTTGACCCACCTGATTAAAATATTAATAAAATATTAATTAAATTAATTAATTAATTATTTAATTTAATTAATTTAATTAATTAAATATTCAAATATATTCCGGAGTCCAAATGGGACAAGTCATTAGTGTATTTTGACTATCTCGGCCATTCTGAGACCAATGGTGAGGTCCATTTTACGAGACGGGATCCCGAAAAATAAAAGACACGTAGCAACGTGTAAAATTACCAAAATACCCCTAACTTGAAACACTGACAGACGAATTCCGAATTAGGTAAACAAATAGTGGAATTTTATTATCTCGAACATTCCGGACTCAACCGTGGAGTCCGATTTGTGAAAAGAGGTCACGAAATGTAAGGACCCGTGTAAAGTGCAAAATGACTGTTTTGCCCTTTTTGACCCAGATGCCCAAATTGAATTCTACGAAAGCCTAAACTTATTTTCTTCAACGTCCCGGATTCAACAGTAGAGTTTAATTTAGCAAAGTAGAAGCTTATAAGATAAAGACGTAAAATTTGATGAATAGCGTAATTCAAGTGACGATTAAACTGAGTTTCATGTTATGAATTTTAGGGACACGGAAAGGCAAAGAGAAGGTGACCTGACCTTCAGTGTTCTTACGGTGGTTTCACTTGACTACGAGTATACCTTTCCGGTTTGAGATCGATTACCAGGTACGATATATTGTGCTAAGTAAGAAATAGAATTGAGATTAGGAATGCTTGCTTTGCTGTGTTAATTGTTCACATGTTTGTCCGAGTGTTCACATGCTTATGTGCTATGTGCTATCTTGTTTAGTCGGATGATGATTATGAGTATACCGCATGTGTTAGCGTGGTGTGTGAATTATCTGCTTTGAAGAACTGTTGATGTTATGAATTGTACACTTGAAAGCATGATTTATGTATGAATGAAATGTGTCATTGGGATTGCATTATGACATGATGAGATTAGAGCATATTGGCATGGTGTGATTCCTTGGGCATGGCGTGGGTAAGCACTTGGTGCTTTGCATTATGAGGGTGCAGATCCTGTGGTGAAAAACCCAAAATCGGCCATTAGGTACTTGCGAGCCTGACGGATTCCGGACCGTGAAGCGAGACATAAGTGGCGGTACTCATGCCAGCGGAGAATGACCGTATCATGAGACATGAGTGGCATAGAGTTGCATGGGTGTGTCACGCATCTTGCTCATGTACCGTATACTGTTCATATACTGTCATTATGATATAAAATGCCATATAGAAATAACTGTACACTCGCACATGCCACGACCTTAGTTTTGTTTCTTGCATTAGCATTATATTGTACCAGCATGTTGAGCTGACCCCTTTAGTGGGGCAAACATTTCAGATGATGTTCCAGCTGTGCGGGATATAGAGATGGTCTGATTGAGGATTATATTGGGCCCGATGGGCGCTTGTGATATTATGTAAGGGCATAAGCCCGAGACCGTATTTCATTTTGAATGTTGTGGACCAACGGACCAGACTTTATGTATGTATTAGAACTGTGTACGGAATGTATGAGAATGTCATTGTTATCTTTCATTTCGTTATTATTTTATTTCTTTATTTCTTTTTGTCTCGTTACTCACGCCTCGGGTTCGCTGGAATTTGGGGCGTGACAACGTGGTATCAGAGCTTAGGTTCGAATACCTAGAGACCGTGGGGTGTTGTTTAACACCATGAGACCCTAGAGAAAAGAATGAGACTTTGTATAAACCTTTAGCAACATGTGATAGGATCTTGTGTACTATGTGGTTTTATATGTCCTGATGCATGACTTATTGTGACTACGTGCTGATTTATGCTATGTTGGAGGCATGACATGTATGATGTGTGAAAAACTTGTTAAGTATAAGTATCATAACATGCTATGTGTACTACCTGTAGAAGCATAGGCCATTGATAGGAACATGATTAGGATCACACTTGAATGCCCGTATATTGAATATGAAAAAGTGATATTGAAATTTTTCTCTTGGACTTGTAGATATGCCTCCCAGACGAGCTCCTACGGGAGCTGGACCGCCCAGACGGGGTAGGGGTAGGCCCAGAGGTGCTACCCAGCCTAGAGGCGCCGCACAGCCTCGTCGTGGCAGACCTAGAGCTGCTGCCCCTATTCCCGATATAGTTGAGGAGGTCGTTGCCCCGGCTGACACACCAGAGCATAGTGCAGCTGAGGAGGACGTTGCTCCCGCCCCTGCCCCTATTCCTGCTCCCGCCCCAGCACAGGAGGTAGAGCAGATGATTGGCGCCAGAGATATGGCAGCTCTTTTGCAGGAGTGTCTCCGCACCGTGATGGAGGCGCGGACCACTGGCGGGGAGACCAGGGATACCTTCGTGATGAAGGTGTTCCAGAGGATGAGACCACCTACCTTTGCCGGGCAGCCAGACCCACTTATTGCAGAGGAGTGGTTGAGACAGATTACCCGGATTTTGGATTCACAGGGGATCACTGAGCCCCATCTGAGGATCAGGTGCGCTACATTTCAGTTTACAGACCTGGCTAGTCAGTGGTGGGAGGTAGCTGCTGACAGACTGCACCGGTTTGGAGAGGGATGGGATGCATTTGTGGCCATGTTCAATGACCACTACTTCCCGATATCTGCCAGAGTGGGGTTTAGGGAGGAGTTCGAGGCACTTCTGCAGAGGGACATGACAGTGGCTCAGTACGAGTCACGGTTTACTGCTTTGGGGAGGTTCGCCCCACACATTATTGCACATGAGGATTTGAGGGTGTACAATTTCCTCAAGGGGTTGAAGACCTCTATCAGGGACAGACTGGCTGGGCATATTATAGAGACATACGAGGAGGCAGTGATCAGGGCCTCCAAGGTGGAGAGAGAGCTGGCTGATCTTAGAGGGATCAGAGAGACTAGAGCACAGGGCAGGGCACCCACAGTACAGACTTCCGCACCTGCCCCGACATATGGACAGCCGAAGAGGTACCGAGCCAGTACTTCTTCCTCACAGCCACAGGCCGGACCCCTCCATTCTGTAGCTCCCCGTCCTGCCTTGCCATCTACTCCTAGGGGAGGAGGGTCACAGCGACCTAGCACATGTTATACCTGCGGGCAGCCTGGCCATAGGAGGGCCGACTGTCCCTTGAGGGGACCCAGCAGTGCACAAGGTGTCGGATCCAGTCAGGGGTCATTTCCACTACCTCTACCGGCACCGAGTCAGAGGGCCCCGCCGATTTGTTTCACTTGTCAGCAGCCTGGCCATGTTAGGGCCAACTGCCCTCAGGGGCAGACTTCGCAGAGTGCGCCGAGGTCACACTATTATCAGCATACACAGGTGCCTCTGCCACAGCCACAGTCAGTTCAGGGACTCCCAGCGCCCTATCATCAGCCCACACCCTCCGCGCAGAGCGTCAGAGCTCCAGCACCTAGGGGAGGAGGTCAGCAGACACAGAGAGGGGGAGGCAGACAGGGCCAGACCATACAGGGCCGAGTCTACGCAGTAGCCACCCCGGAGACCTCTGCTGCCGGACCGTCAGTAGTCCGAGGTACATTTCTCATATCCAGTTCATGGGCCAGTGTATTGATAGATTCAGGAGCATCACATTCATTCATTTCTACTGCACTTGCCATGTCATTGGGTCTGGATATAGCTTGGTTAGACCCCCCGTTGCATGTTGGTACGCCAGTTGGGGGTGTTGTGGTACTGACGAGGATCTGTAGAGATTGCTCGATAGAGATAGCCGATCGCGTTCTCCACTTTGATCTTATTGTACTTGATATGTCTGGGTTTGATGTGATCCTGGGGATGGATTGGTTGTTCACCTATCGGGCGAGTATAGACTGTTACAGGGGGAGGGTGACTGTATGCACCCCGGAGGGAGATTGCTTTTATTTCACAGGGGATCGGGGGGATTTCTTGATTCCACCAGTACGTGATTCTAGGAGCTGGGGAGGCCACAGTTATATGTTGGCTAGTCTGATTGCGGGTGATTTTGAGGCTGCAGAGATTGTGTTACCCCCAGTCGTGGATGAGTTCCCCGACGTCTTCCCGAGTGACTTGACTTGTCTACCCCCTAGACGAGAGATCGAGTTCACTATAGAGCTCATTCCTGGTACTACACCCATTTCCATACCACCTTACCGCATGGCTCCAGCTGAGTTGAGAGAGCTGAGGGAGCAGTTGACTGATCTACAGCGGAAGGGGTTTATCCGTCCTAGCACTTCTCCGTGGGGTGCCTCGGCACTGTTCGCGAAGAAGAAGGACGGGACACTACGACTGTGTGTAGATTACAGGAGGCTGAACCGGGTTACTATCAAGAATAAGTACCCGTTGCCGAGGATCGACGATTTATTTGATCAGCTGAGAGGTTCGAGATGCTTCTCGAAGATTGATCTTAGATCGGGTTACCACCAGTTGAGGGTCAGGGAGGAGGACATAGCGAAGACAGCCTTCCGCACTCGCTATGGTCACTATGAGTTTGTGGTCATGCCCTTTGGAGTGACGAATGCCCCAGCGGCATTCATGGACTTGATGCACCGCATTTTCAGTCCTTACTTGGATCAGTTCGTCGTGGTATTTGTAGATGACATCTTAGTGTATTCACCTGCTGAGGATGTGCATGCCTATCATTTGAGGACTGTACTGCAGATTTTGAGAGAGCATCGGCTATTTGCCAAGTTCTCGAAGTGTGAGTTCTGGCTTCGAGAGGTACAGTTCTTGGGACATGTAGTATCTAGTGGAGGGGTATCTGTGGATCCCTCCAAGATTGAGGCTGTCATGAGCTGGGAGAGACCGAGCAGTGTATTTGAGATTCGGAGTTTTCTGGGGTTGGCCGGATACTACCGACGATTTGTGGAGGGTTTCTCCCGTCTTGCCGCGCCGATGACTCGTCTGACGCGCAAGGGCATCAGATTCTTATGGACAGATGACTGTGAGCAGTCTTTTCAGGAGCTGAAGAGGAGGTTGACTTCAGCGCCTGTTTTGATCATACCTGAGAGGGGAGTGGGCTATGCTGTGTACTGTGATGCTTCCCGAGAGGGATTAGGTTGTGTATTGATGCAGGATGGCAGAGTGGTAGCCTACGGTTCTCGCCAGTTGAAGAACCATGAGCGGAACTACCCCACACATGACTTGGAGTTAGCTGCCGTCATCTTTGCATTGAAGAGCTGGCGACACTACTTATACGGGGAGAGATTCGAGGTATTTTCTGACCACAAGAGCCTCAGGTATATCTTCACGCAGAAGGACCTGAACCTGAGGCAGAGGAGGTGGATGGAGTACATGGAGGATTATGATTTTGACCTTCAGTACCACCTAGGGAGGGCCAATGTGGTGGCTGATGCACTCAGCAGGAGGTCGAGGGGTACTATTGCCAGTATTGCCATCAGGGAGTGGGAGATGATGGGGGATATTGGCGAGTTTGATCTAGATATTGCTGAGTTTGAGGGACAGGCCACACTGTTCAGCTTATGTACACAGCCCACCCTTTTGACTAGAGTGATAGAGGCACAGCTAGTAGATGTTGAGGCAGATCAGATCAGAGTACGGATTGCTAGTCCCGAGGGATTTGTGGGATGGACGGTGCATTCTGACCTTAGTCTGAGGTATTTGGGTAGAGTTTTTGTCCCAGAGTCTCTCAGGGCTGAGGTCCTTAGAGATTTTCACCACTCACGTCTGGCAGTGCACCCAGGGGGCACTAAGATGTATCACGATCTGCGCCGTCAGTACTGGTGGGCGGGGATGAAGAGAGATGTGGCGCAGTTCGTGTCGAGATGTCTCACGTGCCAGCAGGTGAAGGCTGAGCACCAGAGACCTGGGGGATTGTTGCAGCCATTGCCGGTGGCCGAGTGGAAGTGGGAGCACGTTACTATGGATTTCGTGATGGGTCTTCCTAAGTCACCGAGGGGCCATGATGCAGTTTGGGTTATCGTGGACAGGCTGACGAAGTCTGCTCACTTCTTGCCTATCAGAGTGACTGATTCATCAGATACCCTCAGTAGGTTGTATATTCGAGAGATTGTACGACTACATGGGGTACCGGTATCCATTGTTTCAGATAGGGACCCACGTTTCACTGCCCGGTTTTGGCAGAGTCTCCAGACGGCCTTAGGGACACAGCTCCAGTTTAGTACCGCCTTTCACCCCCAGACCGATGGCCAGTCAGAGCGTACCATTCAGATCCTCGAGGACATGCTTAGGGCTTGTGTCATGGATTTCAGGGGTAGCTGGGAGGATCACCTCGCCTTGGTCGAGTTTGCCTACAACAACAGCTATCAGTCCAGTATAGAGATGGCACCATTTGAGGCGTTGTATGGTAGGCCGTGCCGCTCCCCGGTATGTTGGACTGAGGTGGGAGAGACAGCTGCCCTGGGGCCCGATATAGTCCGTGAGACCACGGACAAGATACAGGTGATCAGGCAGCGTCTATTGACAGCTCAGAGCCGCCAGAGGAGCTATGCGGATAGGAGGCGGCGGCCCTTGGCATTTGAGGTGGGGGACCATGTGTTCCTCAAGGTGTCTCCCAGACGGGGCTTGAGGAGATTTGGACGTGGTGGGAAGCTGTCGCCACGATTTATTGGCCCCTTTGAGATTCTGGGGAGAGTGGGTGAGGTAGCTTATAAGCTAGCCTTACCACCGCAGCTATCTGGGGTTCACGACGTTTTTCATGTATCGATGCTGAGGAAGTACCATCCCGACCCCTCACATGTACTTGATTGGGTAGATCTTCAGCTAGAGGGGGACGCTTCCTATGACCAGAGACCCGTAGAGATATTGGACTCGAGGGACCAGGTTTTGCGAGGCAGGACCATCCCTTTGGTCAAGGTTCGTTGGAACCATCATGGGGTCGAGGAGGCTACTTGGGAGCGTGAGGCCGAGGTCCGTGCTAGATACCCCGAGTTATTTGATTAGTGATGTATTTTCTTTTGTTTTAGTTATTTAAATTTCGGGACGAAATTTCTGTAAGGAGGGAAGGATGTAACAACCTGAAAATTTTTTTTTTTTTTAAAATAAAATTCTCAAGTTGTTATCATTAATTTTTTTATTATTTATTATTATTATTATTATTATTATTATTATTATTATTATTATTATTATTGTTATGATGTGTGTGTATGTATATATAAATTAAATTGTTTGGTGTGTATATGTGTGTACATATGAGTGTGTATTTAAATGTGTATATATATATGTATAAAAGCTGATTGTGTGTGCCATGTGGGTGGGTGTGTGCAGTGAGTGAGTGGGTGATGGAGTGTAAAACACTCCAAGGAGCATGGGAGGTGTGGTGTGTGTAAGAGAGTTGTTGGAAGTGTGTGAGTGTGGTCTGCATGTATAGGTGTGCATAAGTGAGTGAAGAGAGTGGGGAAGAGCAGACTGGTCGTGGGATTTTAGAGAGAGAGAGAGAGAGAAGTGTAGAGAGAGAAAGTGAAAGGAAAGAGAGAGAGTGAGGTGTGTGCTCTGGTTTTTGAAAGAGAAGCAAAAAGAAGGAAGCTAAGGAGGCCAAAGGGGAGAACAGAGGCAAAGCAAGAGGAGAGGAGCACCATCACAGGGTTGGAAACCCATAACCGTGAGCTTTCTCTCTCTAGAAAATCTCTAAATTTTCCAACTTGTTTTGTAACATTTTGCTTAGATTTAATTGTTAGAACTTATAGAGCATAAAATATGGAGAATTTAGGGACAAGAATCAACCAAAATGGTTGAGAAATGAGGGAGAAAAATGGATGTGCAGGTCACGGCCATGGGGGGGAAATCTGATTTTTCATTGTGATTAAGAGCTTCAAAATGATGTTAAAGAGTTCCAAAAGTGTTTTAGAATAGTTTGGGATTGAAAGGGGCATCAAAAACACCAAGAAAATCAAGTTTGAAAACTTGATTTTCCTGAAATTCCGGCGACGTCGCCGGAGAAGATGACCGGAGGTCGCCGGAACCCTACCGGAAAAACGGGGGACGAAGGGGGGCACTGTACGGGTCGGGTCGGGTCGGGTCGGGCTTGGGCTGACCCGCCCCTGCCACGTGTCGCTCACTGGTTTTAAATTAAAAACCAAATTGGGGCGTTTGGTTACGGAGATAAGGAATTTAAAACTTTTAAATTAAAATAGGAACAGGGATATCCTATCCCTGTTCTGGATAAACCCTGTTTGGTTAACCTGATTTAGAATAACAAATTAAACTAGTTTTAATTTGGACCTTTTTGGAATTTGAACCTTTTGGAATTTGAACCTTTTGAATGTGAACCTCAACCTGAACTTTCAGAAATTACGAATTGACCCCCCCAATTGTTAGAAATCACACTTTGACCCACCTGATTAAAATATTAATAAAATATTAATTAAATTAATTAATTAATTATTTAATTTAATTAATTTAATTAATTAAATATTCAAATATATTCCGGAGTCCAAATGGGACAAGTCATTAGTGTATTTTGACTATCTCGGCCATTCTGAGACCAATGGTGAGGTCCGTTTTACGAGACGGGGTCCCAAAAAATAAAAGACACGTAGCAACGTGTAAAATTACCAAAATACCCCTAACTTGAAACACTGACAGACGAATTCCGAATTAGGTAAACAAATAGTGGAATTTTATTATCTCGAACATTCCGGACTCAACCGTGGAGTCCGATTTGTGAAAAGAGGTCACGAAATGTAAGGACCCGTGTAAAGTGCAAAATGACTGTTTTGCCCTTTTTGACCCAGATGCCCAAATTGAATTCTACGAAAGCCTAAACTTATTTTCTTCAACGTCCCGGATTCAACAGTAGAGTTTAATTTAGCAAAGTAGAAGCTTATAAGATAAAGACGTAAAATTTGATGAATAGCGTAATTCAAGTGACGATTAAACTGAGTTTCATGTTATGAATTTTAGGGACACGGAAAGGCAAAGAGAAGGTGACCTGACCTTCAGTGTTCTTACGGTGGTTTCACTTGACTACGAGTATACCTTTCCGGTTTGAGATCGATTACCAGGTACGATATATTGTGCTAAGTAAGAAATAGAATTGAGATTAGGAATGCTTGCTTTGCTGTGTTAATTGTTCACATGTTTGTCCGAGTGTTCACATGCTTATGTGCTATGTGCTATCTTGTTTAGTCGGATGATGATTATGAGTATACCGCATGTGTTAGCGTGGTGTGTGAATTATCTGCTTTGAAGAACTGTTGATGTTATGAATTGTACACTTGAAAGCATGATTTATGTATGAATGAAATGTGTCATTGGGATTGCATTATGACATGATGAGATTAGAGCATATTGGCATGGTGTGATTCCTTGGGCATGGCGTGGGTAAGCACTTGGTGCTTTGCATTATGAGGGTGCAGATCCTGTGGTGAAAAACCCAAAATCGGTCATTAGGTACTTGCGAGCCTGACGGATTCCGGACCGTGAAGCGAGACATAAGTGGCGGTACTCATGCCAGCGGAGAATGACCGTATCATGAGACATGAGTGGCATAGAGTTGCATGGGTGTGTCACGCATCTTGCTCATGTACCGTATACTGTTCATATACTGTCATTATGATATAAAATGCCATATAGAAATAACTGTACACTCGCACATGCCACGACCTTAGTTTTGTTTCTTGCATTAGCATTATATTGTACCAGCATGTTGAGCTGACCCCTTTAGTGGGGCAAACATTTCAGATGATGTTCCAGCTGTGCGGGATATAGAGATGGTCTGATTGAGGATTATATTGGGCCCGATGGGCGCTTGTGATATTATGTAAGGGCATAAGCCCGAGACCGTATTTCATTTTGAATGTTGTGGACCAACGGACCAGACTTTATGTATGTATTAGAACTGTGTACGGAATGTATGAGAATGTCATTGTTATCTTTCATTTCGTTATTATTTTATTTCTTTATTTCTTTTTGTCTCGTTACTCACGCCTCGGGTTCGCTGGAATTTGGGGCGTGACAGAGGAAAATGTGGGAGAGGGTTGTTATATACCCTAAGCATGTGTTGCATGCGTGAGGGAAATCGAAAAAGAGAAATTGAAGGAGAAAAGAGGAGGAGGAAGAAAGAAGAAAGACAGTACGGAACAAGGTAAGGTTTTGATTATTTTCTATAACAATATTCTAAGTTTCTAATTTAAATTACATTGAGCTTATATATAATGGTAGAATGTTAAACTAGAAGAGAAAATAAGAATCTAGGAAGAAACCGCAAAGAAAAAAGTAAGGAAATTCTTTGTAATTTCAATTTTCTATTTTCTGGGTTTTTTATAAACTTGCATAAAGCTTAGAACAAATGGTATGGTTAAATTCTATGAGAAAAATGGAACACATAGGAAAAAATCGAGCATAAAATGGTGAAGAAATGAAGAAGATATTGAGATTTATCGGAAAGTTGATTTTTAGAAGAATTGGAAATTGAATGTGTTTTAGAAGTTTAAATTGCTATCTAGAGGTTCTAAATTATCTTTTAGGGTGTTTAGAAGTGAATTTAGCCTTTAAAATGATGAAAAAATGAAGGGAAAAAAAAAAGAAAAAAAATTTAAGAAAAATGCAGTTAGGTCACCAGTGCCGGAAAGGGTGACCGGAACTGCCATCGGCGGTGCACCGAAAAGTTGAGGGAAGAAGAAGGGCTGGTTAGGTCACCGGTTCAGGTCGGGTCAGGACCTGCCCAGGCACACTCATGGGTAAACCGAAGCGGCGCCATTTTGACTTTGCTACTGTTTTAAATAAATGAAAAATGGTGAAGAAATGAAGAAGATATTGAGGTTTATCGGAAAGTTTAATTTTTGAAAGAATTAGAAATTGAATGTGTTTTAGAGGTTTAAATTGCTATCTAGAGGCTCTAGATTATGTTTTAAGATGTTTAGAAATGAAGTTAGCCTTTAAAATGATGAAAAAATGAAGAAAAAAAAGAAAAAAATTTAAGAAAAATGCAGTCTGGTCACTGGCGTCGGAGAGGGTGACCGGAACTGCCATCGGCGGTGAACTGGAAAGTGGGGGAAAGAAGAAGGGTTGGTTGGGTCACCGGTCCGGGTCAGGTCTCAGGTCAGGTCAAGACCCGCCCAGGCGCACTCACGGGTCGGAGAGGGTGACCGGAACTGCCATCGGCGGTGCACTAGAAAGTCGGGGGAAGAAGAAGGGCTAGTTGGGTCATCGATCCGGGTCGGGTCAGGACCCGCCCAGGTGCTCTCACGGGTAAACCGGAGCAGCACCGTTTTGACCTTGCTATTGTTTTAAATAAATGAAATTGTTTTTAAAAAACACGAAAGGGCAGGTGCGACTAGGGGGAATTGAACCCTAGATCGCGTGTACATGAGGCCTTTATGGCCACTGAGCCCACCACCATGCCACGCGGGCACATGTGGTTAAATATGGAAATAATATATATATATATATATGTAATAACCCAAAATTTTTTTTTTTAAATATATAAATTTTCGTGGTTATTTATTTTATTATTAGAATTATTATTATTATTATTATTATGAAAGAATTAAATGTGTGCATAATTATGTGTATATATATATATATATGGGTAAGATGTGTGAGTATTATACATATGTGTGATACATGTATGTGTGTATAATTATATGTGTGTGTATATATATATATGTAAATCAGTGCATGTGTGCACTGTGTGTGATGTGTGTGCCGTGTGTGTGTGAGTGTGTATTGAGTGTTACACACTCAAAGGGGTGAGGCTTGTGATTGTGTGTCTGAGTGGGATTCAGGGTATGGGGTGGCAGGTGCAGACTGAACAGTGGGGTTGGTTGATCTCAGAGAGGGAGAGAGAGAGAGAGAAAGAGAGAGAGAGAGAGAGAGAGAGAGAGAGAGGGAAATATATGTGCATCCGTATGTGTGTATATGAGGTATCTGTTTAGAGAGGAAATCAGAAAAGAAGGGAGAGGCTGAGCTAAGGCACCTTGGAGCTTGAATCAGGCTTAGACAAGGAGGAGAAAGGAGGCACACGGCTAGAGAGAGAGAGAGAACCGAAACCAAGGTAAGCCACCTTCTGTTTTGAAATTTTTCTTGCATAATTAATTCCTTTTGAATATAGGGCTAGAAAGAGCTTGGAATATGGAACAATTAGGAACAAGAATAAATCAAAATGGTTAAGGGGAGAGGGAGAACTTCCCAGTTGTAGGTCACGGTCATGGGATGTTGGGTTTGATATTTTATGTGTAAACCTTGGTTTAAAAAGGGGGAAAAACATAGGGTGAGGTGCAGAAAATGAATGGAAGTGATTTAGGTTTAAAACAGTGGGGGAAGGTGTTGGAAAATGGGTTAGCCGGAGTATTGACCGAGGGGTTGACCCTCTATTTCGTGGAGGTCTAATGGCTTAGACCCAAAACCAACTTTGGATATGAGATCTACGTGAAAAACCGAAGAGAATGGCATTTTCAAAACCTTGAAATGTCGCCGAAAAAATCTCGCCGGCGCCAGAGAAGGCGCCGAAACCCTACCGGAGCTTCGCCGGAAAATCGGGGAAGAAGGAACTGTTCCGGGCCGGGTCTCGGGTCGGGCCAAGGCCGACCCGCCCCTGCCACGTGTCGGTCACTGGTTTTAAATTAAAAGGAGAAGGGGAGTGTTTGGCAACAGGGATAGGAAATTGAAATTGAAATTGAATTGGGAATAGGGATATCCTATCCCAGTTTTAACCCTATCCCCTGTTTGGTTATCCGAATATGGATAAGAGTTTCAAATTTTATAGAATTGCCCCTAGACTTTTTGAAATTCTGATTTGACCCCTGAACTTTCAAAAATTACACTTTAACCCCTAAACTTTGGATAAATTACAATTTGACCCACCTGAATTAAATATTAATAAAATATTAAATTAATTAATTAATTAATTAATTAATTAATTTAATTAATTAAATACTCTAAAATAACCCGGAGTCCAAATGGGACAAGTCATTAGTGTATTTTGACTATCTTGGCCATTCTGAGACCAATGGTGAGGTCCATTTTATGAGACGGGGTCTCGAAAAATAAAAGACGCGTAGTAACCTTTAAAATTACCAAAATGCCCTTAGATTAGAACACAGTCAAACGAACTCCGAATTTAGTAAACGAATAGTGAAACTTTATTATCTCGAGCATTCCGGACTCAACCATGGGGTCTGATTTGTGAAAAGAGGTCACGAAATGTAAGGACCCGTGTAAAGTGCAAAATGACTGTTTTGCCCTTTTGAACCCAGATGTCTGAATTGAGTTCTACAAAAACCTAAACTTATTTTCTTCGACGTTCCGAACTCAATAGTAGAGTCTAATTCAGCAAAATAGAAACTTATGAATTAAAGACATAAAATTTGATGAATAGAATAAATTCAAATGACAATGAACTGAATTACCTGTTATGATTTTAGGGACACGAGAGGGCAATGAGAAGGTGACCTAACCTTCGGTATTCTCACTGTAACCCTACCATACCTCGAGTACACTTTTTCGGATTGAGGTCGATTACCAGGTACGATATATTGTGCTAAGTAAGAAATAGAATCGAGATTAGGAATACTTGTCCTGCTACCTTGATTGTTCACATGTTTGCTTGATTGTTTACATGTTTGCTTGATTGTTCACATGCTTATGTGCTTCATGCTATCATGCTAAAGTTGGGTGACGATGTGGATGATGATTATGTGTATATCGCATGTGCTAGAGTAGTGTGTGAATTATATGCTTTGAGAACTGTTGACATTATGAAATATGTACTTGAAAGCATGCTTTGTGTATGAATGAGATGCATCATTGAGCTTACATTATGACATGGTGAAACCAGAGCATATTGGCATAGTGTGATTCCTTGGACATGGCGTGAGTTAAGCACTTGGTGCTTTGCATTATGAGGGTGCAGATCCTGTGGTGAAAAACCCAAAATCGGCCATTAGGTACTTGCAAGCCTGACGAATTCCGGACCGTGAAGCGAGACATACGTGGCGGTACTCATGCCAGCGGAGAATGACCGTATCATGAGACATGGGTGGCATAGAGTTGCATGGGTGTGTCACGCATACTGTTCATATACTGAACACTGTTCATATACTGCCATCGTGATATCGAATGCCATATAGAAATAACTGTACACTTGCACATGCCACGACCTTAGTTCTATTTCTTGTATTAGCATTATATTGTACCAGCATGTTGAGCTGACCCCTTTAGTGGGGCAAACATTTCAGATGATGTCCCAGCTGCAAGAGATGTGGAGATGATCTGATTAGGGACTGTTAGGCCCAAGGGGCCCTTTGATGTTGTGTAAGGGCATAAGCCCGAGACTGTATTTTATTTTGTATGTTGTGAACAAATGGACCAGACCTCATGTATGTATCAGAACAGTGTGTAGAATGTATGTGATCGTCCTTAATTATCTTTTATTCCCTTATTATTTTATTTCTTTCTGTCTCGTTACTCGCGCCTCGGGTTCGCTGGAATTCGGGGCGTGACAATATATATATATATATATTATATAATTAATTTAGTTATTATTTGAATTAGTTTTCGATGTTCAATTGAGTCAAGTGAATAGTATAAATCTACTATTTTGGACCTTCTGGACCCAATAGTGAGGTCAGTTCCACGAGATAGTTTCAAAAAATAAAATACTCGTAAAAATGCCACAAGTGTGAGTCATACGGATTCCGATTAAAATAAATGAATAGTAAATCTTTATTATTTCAAACATTCTGGACTCAATGGGGAAGTTCAATTTGTGAAAATAAGTCCTAAAAAATAGAGACACGTAAAAGTATAAAATGACCATTATGTCCTTTTTAGTACAAAAGTCCAAATTGAAAACCCTGAAAACCTAAACTGAATCTCTTTAACGTTCCAGACTCAACAGTAGAGTCTAAATTATTAAAAGAAATACTTATGGTGACGAAGTATAAAATTTGATGAATAACATTAGAACTGAGACACGTTTACTGGATGATAGGGAACTCAAAGGGAAAAGGAAAAGTTACGGAATACTGAGGTAGATCACACGGATAAAAGGTAAGTAAACCCCTATCTCTTACATGTGATCTTCCAAGCCACGTTCATTCAATTACTGTCAATTTTGTACTCTTGTATGTACCAATTGTTATTATTGCATAATTGATATTGTCCTATCTTGTGGATGTTTATTAACTGCTATATCATTGATTGTTATGTTGTACTGCGTCTTGAAAGGCCTACTGTTATATGTCTATTGCATGAAATTCCATTTCTATGCATTTTTTATAGAATCACAAAAGAATCATGATTTATTATGAATGCCAGATTTGTGTTCAGTCAAAATATCCATCCGATGCTATCTAAGTTGATAGGACCTATTGGTCGAGTCTGTGAACTGACATATGGAAATGATGGTATTTTTATGCATTGAGTTATGAAAGCATTTTATATGCATTGAAGTTAAGGGGGGTATGCCAGGCCCCAAAAGAGCGAGGGTCTGCCAAACCCTGAACAAAGTAAATGCATCACTTATGATTGACTAATATGTTACGTTTATTGGATTCATAGGATGTTGCCATTCCCTATGAATAATTCTATGTTGACAGTTCATTCATTGATTGTACTTGATTGTGACCGGTTTATTGTGGCAGTACTTTTATGTTGACTAATGTTTATCGAGCTTTCCCATGTTCATGTTGTACCATTACTCATACTTGCTTATTGTGACTTACTGTTTATTGGCCATTATGGTATTTTATCGTTAATTGCAACTGTTGTCATGATTGGCTATCATGTTCACCCTATGCGTTCGTATGTTTCTATGTTAACCCTAACTTGTGTCGAAGATAGGCTTTTACTTACTGAGCTTTCCTAACTCACCCCACTTACTGATTTCTTTCAGGTGAGAATGCTACAGAACCACAGTAGGAGTTCAGGAACTTAGGAATACAACTGAGGAGCATGATAGAATGATGTAGTCTCTCCCATGTACTCACCACCTCAAAGTGGCATTATGTTCAGTTTATGTCGGTTTACATTTTTCAGTTGTCAAACAATATTTTGTATTAAGACTTTCGCTGATGCACTGGTTAAGTTTACATTATATATTGTTGTCATTGGTACAAAGAATGAAAAAAGTAGGAACGGCCATTGGGTCGGCCCCATAATACGAGATCTGCATAGGGTGGATTTCAGGTCGTGACAATTACTGTCATTTAAATTTAAATTCTCATACCTACTAAATTGCAAAGGCTCTTAATCCTAATAAAGTAGTGAACTTGAATCCAAAGTATTGATTACTTTGATTTACCAATAAGTGATATTTTCTTGGACAACACCTTGACATTTTGGGTGATTAGTATGATGAAATTTGGGAACATATATTTTCGATATGCAATTCACAGTCTCATTATGAGAGGAGTCCTCTTGAGGTAATTTATGAGATTTGGTCACTTAGTCCAAGTCTGATATATTTTAATAAATGATTTACTAAAAAAACTTAATTATGTGATCAAATTAAGTACTTAGGGTATTTAAGAACTAAATGGAAAGGTAGAGAGTAAATTACTTAATTTTATTTAGGAATATCAAATTATGAAAAGACTTGTTTGTATTAATTTAGTAGGTCAAATGATAGCCTTGCAATTTTTGTAAACCTTGTGGCTTTTGTGTAATATACATAAGTCCTAGAGTGCAATTATAATTTTATAGTAGTGTAAATTATAATTAATAGATTTTTGAACGAGTTATAAGATAATAAAAACTTCTTAATCCTATTAGAGTTAAAACTCGTGAGTCACTTATGATCCCCTTTCTAACTTTTATATATAACATCAGGTGCCCGGCCATCTAATGATTCTACACACATTATTTTTATTCCTTACGAGGTTAAGAGTCACCCTGAGAGTAAGATTGAATATAGAGAGTAAGATTGAAGGTTTTGAAACTCTTCAAATCTGATTGAGAGTAGGATTGAAGGTTTCAAAACTTTTCAAAAATTAGATTTGAGGTATTTATTTCTTCCTTCTCATGATTGATTCATGCATAATTAAAAAAAATTAAAATTCTGATTTATTAAAAAATGTTTTGATATTTGATGATGCTTCTATTTTTTTCAACACTATTTTAAGTGTATGTACACGTAACATAAGACTCAAACTTTAACCTAATATATGAAGAGAGAGATTTTAACTGCCTCACCTTATATTTATTCATAGAAATAAGCTGATTTGAAATACCCTATTTGTGAAAAGAATCAACTCAAGTTAGTTTTCAAATGCTTAATTGCTAACTAAGAAACTTTTCTATATAATTGAGGCTGCAGAAATCTTTTGGTTGGTCAACTGTTTCAGCCTAATATCCAATACAATTATTTATCATATAACATCTCATAATGCTGTAAGCATAGTCAATTTGGAATTGATCAATTCAATAATCCCTCAAAAATTGTCTCACTAATGAGGTCACAACTTTCAAAGGTGCAAAATAATCAAATTTGTGTTACAAGAAATCTCCAAAAGATTATAACAGAAAAAACATAGCCTTCTCTTTATGGGAGATATTTAGGGTAGTTTTTTTTTTTATGAACATAATGAAAATATTTTTCTTTAATTTTAATTTTCCTTAGACCATTTTTCATCAGATCCTTGTTTTCTTTTACCTTCAATTTGTAATATTTTTAGAAGGTTACCTATGCATGTTTAAGATAAATTATACTCATGTCGCCTAATTTTTTTAATAATTATAGATATTATCTCTCTTATTTAACTTGTTACACAATTTTCTTCTTACACTTTTAATGATGAAAATAATTTTATAAAATTTTCTTAAGTTTTTATTTTTTTTGGTCAAAATATCAAAGTTATAAAAGGAAATTGAATTGGAGGGCCTCTATTTTAGTAGAAGTAGACAATTTTCATTTCTTTCATGAACATGTGATCCCACATATTAAAATTGTAATATCCTTCACATAATGAGAATGATTTTTATATATATTTGTGAGAGAAATAGAGATTATTTCAACCCCAACAAATTAATAATTTTGAAAAAAAAAATCAAATTATTTAATCCAATTAAAATAAAATTATTTAGCGGCATACAATATTGTTGATATGGTATTGTTTATCGATTAATACATGATGTGTGTATAAATAAAAATTGAAACATGTCATATGTATATTGGTCTAACAAAAATAAGTAAACTCATATTTGTGTCAAATCAAGGGTGGAGCCAAAAATTCTTTTTGAGGGGGCTAAAATATTTTTTTGAAAAAATCTGAGTTTCATGATTTGTTTTTTTAGTGGCCTATATTTACATGTAAAAACTTTAGGATTTGTTTGGTTATGTTTTAAAAAATAGATTTTCAATTTCAAAGCGTGGGATACGTGTTTTGAAATTAATTTTTTTTTAATTTTTTAAAATTTAAATTATCATATTCAAATATATTTTTACAATTTTTAAAAATTTAATTACAAGATTTTTAAAATAATTTCCACAACCCGGGGAGTGAATGAACGGAAATTAAAAGAAATAAATAAATGATAATTAAATAGATTTAGTTAGATCTCCCTTGCTATTTCCCCAAGTTTTCTCTCATTTTTAGCTCACTTCTTCAAGGTTTCTAAACTCTCATTTTGGGCATTTATTTCTTCCATTTGAATAGTGTTTTACACACTCATCTAATGCTTTAATTTTTCAAAAATTTGGACATAAACTCCTTTGTTTTTCTAAGCATTTTTTTCACCTAATTTTCACAATATCCATATGCATAAATATGTAAACAACCCACCCTCACTTAGTGGCTACAATTTACATAAATTAAACATACATCATCTAGTTTACAATCCTTCAATATATATACATGTAAGGCACATTAAATAAATATGTTTTACATGTCATTTGGGCTTAGGCCCTTATACTTTAAAATGACCCAAGGCCTATAATCCATAGTCCACTATTTTTCAAATTTAAATACAAGTTATTTGGACTTATACCTATACATACAAAAACATGCCCCAAGAGCCAAATATGCTTCATGATCCATTTTCCTTCCTTTCTTCAAGACTTAAACAAGTCTCAAGCATTCGGAACCTTATCTGAAATATGATATCTCACGAATGGATCAGCTTAACTGTTGGTATGACATAATGCTAATGCAATGAACAAAATTAAGGCGTGACATGTGCAAGTGTACATTTATATCTACATGCCATTCAATTCATCAACACTATGCAATAGCAATATGCTACATGTCTTCCAATTCATCAACACTATGCAATGACAACATGCATGACACACCCACGCAAACTCTATGCCACACCCATGTCTTTTCACAGATCACTCCCGTTGGTTCGAGTACCAATGCAATGGCCAATTTTGGATTTTTCACCACAGGATCTACACCCTCATAATGTATAGCACCAAGTGCTCAACTCACAATATGTTTTCAAAAGATTCACCATATGCCAATATGCTTTGATTTCACCATGCAATAATGCAATCTCAATGAAGTATTCCATCAACACATAGAGCATGACTCAAAATACATCTCTTTCATGAAGTAAAGCATAACTTCGAATTCACAACACTTTATCTATATGAATGTAAGTTACAATTCAATGAGTTAAACATATGATCAAGTTTCATGTTTATTGTTTTAACAATTTCTCAAAGAAAATACAAATCCAGAAACCACCAACTCATAGAATAAATTATAAGTCTCAAACCATAAAAGTTTCTCTACATGAATCATAGTTAAAATGCAATAAATCAAACATATAAACAAGTTACATGTTCATCACTTTGGCAAATTCTCAAAGATTAGAAAATACATAAAGCACCAATACTTTAAATAAATCATAACTTTCAAATTACAAGATTTTGTCTACATAAACCTAAGCTAGAATACAATGAATTTCACTTATAGGTATGGTTCATGTTTATCACTTTTCCAAACTTTCAAAGAACACTCAAGTACACAAAAGTACCTAAATTACCAACACCAAGTTTTCAAAGCAACTATATCCTAAGTGATTTTCTAACATCAAGTAAACACATGAATCATTCAATCAACATATAAATCACTCCTAAACTTAATTCTATTCCTTAGCAAAATATCATACCTTAAATGGTTTTTCTCAAACCGAAAAATTTTTGTTCGCTGCACAGCAGTACCGATCGGTGAGAATATAGATATTGATGAGAGGAACAACGTCTTAAAAGGGACCTTGGCGAAAATCGAACCCAAGGGGTGTGTTTCAGAAGCTTGAAGCTTGAAGAAACTAGGGCTTTTTTCTCATCTTTTCACCATGCACGACCCCTGCTCTGAATCTCAGCCCAAATTCTGATAAAAATACACTAAGGGGGCTGTATTTATAGTGGAGGACCCTTTTGCCCTTAATGAATTCGGGCCCTGTTACATTACAAGTCATCCCGAAACGCCTCAATTCGATATTTGTTTTAACCAACGTTCTTAAAATCTTTTTAAATAAAAATTTTCAAAAAAATAAATTTTCGCCTGTGGCCGGGTTTGGCTGGATTCACCCAGGCCACCTGAATGCCCTTTTGGTCCAATTTTTGAAACTGTCTCCAAACAGGCTCAAATTTTTTCAGGAGGTGTATTTTAACATTTTAAACATATTTTTATTCTATGGCATACTTTAAACATATTTTTAAATATGACTTATGCTTAAACGATGCAAGTAAATGCCCTACTAGAAAAACTGCGTATGAATAGTGCCCTATCGGCAAAAACGAAAAAAAATTTCTCATTTTTTAGATCTCTATATCCTTCTCCCCTTAAAGAAATTTCGTCTCGAAATTTAAAAATGTACTTCTTCGACAAAATTCTTAGAAAGTATATTATGTAGACAATGTAGTTTACTTATTCTAAACATAAAACTCAAGGCAATACATCAAGGTTCCAAACTCAAAACATTATAAAAGGTTAAAAGGAAATATCCCAATTTCATCTAGGGTTACTCTAATTCATTACCCTTCTAGTCAATATATCAAGTAAGGGTCCAAAACAAATGAGATTCTTAGCGAAACTCTTTATCAATACATATTAATCTGTACACTCATGTATCAAAACACACATACATATAACACGGTTAAACATATCCTTATACATACATTAATATCAATCCAGTCGGTATAGATATCATAGTCGTAGTACTGTAACGGGTACTAATCTATAACATATATACATAATATCAACCTGCAACATTCAATAATTAACACGTAGCCTACCACATCAACATCCAAGTATAAGATTCATCCTAAGAATATACATATCCATAATTAAGCATACACCTGCTATATAGGTAACTAGGCATACATCTAACCCTATGGATATTCAGGCTTATAGCCTATCTCATAGATAACAAGCATATAGTCTACCTCATAATTTACTCAGTCCACTACATAGATACAAACATCTAGTCCCAGTTCATTAATAATCAAGCATACTACACATTATTACAAGTTTTTTATCTTCATCTTCTTACGCTTTCAAGCTTTCAATTTTTTTCAAAAACATGTTCCAAAATGCAATATACCATGCAAGCACGCATGTACCTAATCCATGGGCGTATATAAAAACAAAACCTGCAATACGCATCTCTTGCACATCACAGAATATAACACACTTCGTTTATACCCACATACCTTACACATACACTTAAGTAAAAAATAAATGAATCTCATACTTAACACATATAACAAATCAATCAAACATTGGCAATCACTAAAGATACATTACGTTTCCTTCATGTATTTAATACATATTCATGCAAGTTCGCCTTAATTAATTCTGTAGAGATTCAAAAAATGAGGAAAAATTTTTCATTTTTGCCGGTAGGACATTTTTGCATGCACGGTTTTGTCGGCGAAGCACGGTTTTGTTAATAAAGCATCTACATGCATTATTTCACCGTTTGACATGTTTAGAAGCATATTTGGAGTGTGTTGTAGAAGAGAAATATGTTTAGAATATTGAAATGTACCTTCTTTACGAATTTAAGCCAAAACGGAAACAGTTTCCAGAATTGGACCAAAAGGGCATCCGGGTGGCCCGGGTGGAAACGGCCAAACCCGGCCTCAGGCGAAAATTTATTTTTTAAAAAATTTTCATTTAAAATAATTTTATGAACATTGGTTAAAACAAAATTTCAAATTGAAGCGTTTCGGGACGGGTTGTAGAGTAACGGGGCCCCCGGGCTCATTAAGGGCAAAATGGTCATTTACTCCTTGGCCCTTTGCCCCTACACTATAAATACAACCCTTAGAAGGAATTAGAAGCAGAATTCATTCTGTTTTTTTAGAGCAGTGGTCGTCCATAGAGAGAAAAGGAGAAAAAGCCCTAGTTTCTTCAAGCTTCAAGCCTCCGAAACACGCACTTCGAGTGGAATTTTCGCCGAGCTTCCTTCTGAGAAGTTGTTTCTCTCATCGAGACCTATAACATCACAGAACAGTTCGGCCATCCAGCGAACACAGCCTCCGCAGTTTGTGAAAAACTGATTTAGGTATGATGTGGTACTAAGCTAGCAATAGGTTTAAGTTTTCTTGTATTTTTTCTTGTTGATGGATTGTTTAGGATGTATATTTGAGGTTAGGAAACCACCTAGAAGGTAGTTCCTTTGAAAAGTCTAGAGTTGGTAGTTTAGGGATATATGTGTTCTTGATGTTGTTGGATGCTTTGTTGCCTTGATTTGGGTGTGTTCCATTGGTAGGAATGTATTGTTACATTTTTTGAACCTATATCCATGTTGACACACCTTGTGGTTTGGGCCATGTGATGAATTGGTGCCTTAGTGCTTTATGGAATTTTTTTGTTCTTTATGAATCATTGGGATTGTGAGATTGTGGTTTAAGTATGTGTTGATGTGTTTAGTCATGATAATATATATATATGATGAGTATGGTGTTTTGCTAATGTTAGAAATGAAGTTAAGTTAGGAATGTTCTGTGAATGACTAGAATGACTTATGTGTTATGTGGAATATGCTTACTTGATGAATTAGAATTGATTGTTCACATGCTTACATGCTACTTGTACTTTATGAATGTTTAGTGAAGGATGAATGTGAATCATGATATGCGTATATGTTGATCATATGAGATATGCTTACATGTGGAATCAGCTGGTGATTTATGTATTATTGTCTCGAGCATGCTATATTGTGGAAACCATGTTTCATTGAGATCGCATTGGCATATTGGCATATGATGAATCCTTTGAGAACATGGCGTGGGTAAGCACATGGTGCTTTGCATTATGAGGGTGTAGATCCTGTGGTGAAAAACCCAAAATTGGCCATTGCATTGGTACTCTGTAGCCATCGGGGAGTACCCGTAAACGAGACATGGGTGTGGCATAGAGTTGTGCATGGGTGTGTCACGCATACCATTCATATATATTACTGCGATGTTTTGAATGTCATTTAGAAATAAATGTACACTTTGCACATGCCACGCCCTTAAACTTGTTCCTAGTCTTAGTATTATGTTATACCAGCTGTTGAGCTGACCCATTCGTGGGATATCATTTTTCAGATGAGGCCTCGGGCAATTGAGACTTGTTTAAGTCTTCAAGGATGGGAAGAAATAGATCATGTTGAAGATTTGGCCCTTAGGGCATATTATGAATGTATGGGCATAAGCCCAATTTATTGTGTCTTGGACTTGAACAAATTGTAAACTTTAGGCCTTGGGCCATTTTAAATTGTATGGGTTGTAACCCAAAAGAATGCATGATATTTATGGTTTAAATGCATACTAAATGGATATATTGGAAATAGTGGGTGTATGCTTAGTTTGATGGATTTGCGGCCACCGAGTGAGGGTGGATTGGTAATGAAATTATACTTTTGATCTTGTGAAAATTAGGTGGAAAACACTTAGAAAAACAAATGAGGCTATGTCCAATTTTTTTTTAAAAAAAATAAAGCACTAGAAAAGTGTGTAAAACACCCTTGAAATGAGTGAGAGAAATGCTTAAAATGGGGGCTTAGAAACTAGGGACAAGTAGGTTGAAACTGGGTGGGAAAAGGGCTTGAAAGACTTAGTGAAAAATTTGGGGTTAAAATGGCTTGAAAAATTAGAAGGAATGTCAAACGGCATACTATATGCCTAAATTTCGATTCTACAAAATCATTTCGGCAGATCAGCCCACTTCGTGGGGCTATAACTTTTTGGTCCTTTTGAATTAATTAAAGTGTCTTACATTTCTAGATAGGTCTATCTCTTAGCTTTCTTTTTATATATCACGGACGTTGAAAGCTTTTAAAATGAGAAAGTTATATTGATTTTGCTTCAAGTGTGCAAAATCTGACCTATGGGTAGTGTTTTCACTATAACTTGGGTTCTACATGGACTTTTTGAGTGATTCAAAATGGTATAGAAACTAGACTCAATAAGGAAGATTTTGGCACAGATTTCATTACGTTTGGATATGTAGATTGAGAGAAAAATCGATTTGAATCAGGGGGTTCGGAGCAGCATTTTCTGAAGTGGAATTTTGCTCCAGGTGAACAGTAACCTTCAAGGTTACTGTTCACTTTTAGCTACTGGTTTCTCACGTTACTGTTCATCCTAATTTTTTTTTTTTTCTTTTTTTTTTTTGATTGTTTCAAACTTTCCGATTTTCGTATAAATTCATTTTAAATCTGAATTGAGTGATTCAAAAGTCAAAACTGATTGCCTCAACGAGTACTATTGTTTAATAATATTTATACTTTAAGACTCCAAATGTGTTTGGGTGAAATTGGGACCGTTTTGGGAATCATTTTCAAATGTGACTTAAACCATTTTTAAATATTAATTGGGCGAGATGATTGAGCAACATTAGGGGACCTTTTTGAGTTAAGTTAAATGACAAGTGTAGACTTTAAATCTTGGGGAAAAATTGAGGAATGAAGAGGGATATTTCAATCAAACTTATTTATTTATTTCTTTTAGTTTTCGTTCCCTCGCGCCCCGAGTTGGCAAAAATTTGGGGCGTGACAAATTCATTTTTTCTTGCTGCCTTAAATCGTCTTATTAGGTATTTTTTACCTTTTTCTTGTATATAACTAGGTGATAACCCTTCATAGATCACAACTCCTTTCATTACTGGGTGATGGATTGGCCAGTCCATACACTTGTAACTCAAAACCTGTTACCAATTCAGTATATTCATAATACAATTTCAAGTGATCCTAACCACATTGGTTTATGACCTAGTATATACATTTTACATCATACACTCATAACAAGTAACATTCATTTAACCATTCATATATACATAACATGACTATTATACACCATATAATCATGTAATAATAGACGTTAAGCACACAATCATGTATAATAACCAAAATAATCTATATGTACACACTAAACAAGAATATACTCAATGCATACATACTATATATATATATATATATATATATATCTGTTTTAAATCAGTTATTCACGTTCTTATTATCTTATCATTTTCCAAATAATTCTAAACACAAAAGTCGACTTAAACTAAATCATGCAACACTTAATCAAGTCAGTCTTCTAGAAAAAAAAAAATCCAAAATCCACATACAACTGGTGGTAACACTATCGATACCACCTCACTATCATCATTTCTAAGACTCACAAAATTTGACTACCCCAACTAATGTGTCCACATGTAATGACAGATCTAGCCGATTTATTTCTAACCCCAATATCATGGAAAACATGGTAGACATGAATGAATGTGATGCACCAGAATCTATAAGTACGTTGGCCCATGAACTAAACACAAGGAATGTACCTTGAACCACTAAAGGCCCAGAAGTAGATGCCTCTAATGTGGCTACTACATAAACACGACCTGAGTGGTCTGGCCCGGTTTACCTCCCCCTCTCTGTCCCTATTGACCTCCTCTACTCTACCTAGGAGCTCTAACACTCTGTACAGAGGGTGCAAGCTGAAAATGTGGCACTAGAGGTCCATGGTCTAACTGTGGTAGTGGCAGAGATGTCTGAATGGGTTGATAATAAGGCGACCTCTGTGAGCCTCGTGAAGTCTACCCCTAAGGACAGTTGGCCCTGACATGGCCCATCTGGTGACAGGTATAACAAAGCTGAGGAGCGCTCCACCCCTGACTCTACACTAGAGGTGGAAATGATATCTGATTAAGTCTAGCTCTGTGCTTTTGACTAGGGTCTCTCTAGGGGCAATTTGCGAACCTGTGGTCAGGCTGTCCACACAGAAAACAAGTAATGGGTCCGTGGGATGTCTATGCAAAAGAAGTACTAGCTCGGTACCTTTTCGGTGGTCTTCTACTGGTGTAAACTAAGGTAGACGTAGAAGCCTGTGCTGTAATTGCCCTAATCCGTTTCCGGGACTCCCTAATCTCCCTCAAGTCAGCCAGCTCCCTCTCTACCCTAGTAGGCTTGATCACTGCCTCCTCATATGTCTCCATAATGTGGCCTGCCAGCCTCTCTCTAATAGAGGTCTTCAACCCCTTGACAAAATAAAAGACCCTCAATCGCTCCTTTCCGCAAACCTCCCCAATGCGGTAAAACGGGACTCGTACTGAGTCATTGTCATGTCCCTTTGGAGAAGCGCCCGAAAATTCTCTATAAATCCAACCCTAGCAGTCTCAGGAAAATAGTGGTCATTAAACATGGCCACAAAGCGTCCCATCCCTCACCAAACCTGTCAATCCTATCAGCAGCCACTTGCCACCACTGGCTGGCCAAATCTGTAAACTGGAAGTTAGCACACCTGATCCATAAGTGTGGCTCGACTATCCTTTGTGAATCCATAATCCTGGTGATCTGGCGCAGCCACTCTTCTACGATCAAGGGGTCAGGTAGTTCGGCAAAAGTGGGAGGCTTCATCCTCTAGAACACCTTTATCATGAAGGTATCCCATTTCTCTCTTTTAGCGGGCCTCGCCTCCTGGATATCGTGAAGACACTCCTGTAACATGGCCGCCATGTCTCTGGCGCCAACTGTCTGCTCTACCTCCTCAGCCGGGGCAGGTATAGGAGCAACGGCCTCCTCAACTGTGCTATATACAAGAGCAGCAGCTCAGGGCCTACCACGCTGCGGTGGTACAACGGTTCTAGGCCTATCGCGCCTAGGTGCTACTAGTCTTGTAGGAGTTCTCTTTGGTGGCATAAGTCTACAAGTCCCAAAAGAAAAAAAATTTAATATCCCTTTCTCACACTAGACATAGGCTTTTAAAAGAATCTCAATTATGTTTTTATCAACAACTTACACTTCACAAGTAACAAATATAATATGCTATGACACACTTGCCTAATCAACACTTATATAACTCACGTCAACCACCTCCATCCATTGGTTACAATAAACAATTTACAAATTTCTCCTTAATTCAAACATAGTCTTTTGCCAAAAAAAACTCCATTTAAGCAATACAATATACACATGCCCATAGCATTCTCCCATAATGCTGTAGGATATCTTAAAGGTAAACAAGCATCGATCAATAATGTATGTAAACATGTACTAAGTTACATACCATGTTATCACATACCAAGTTATCATACATAGTAATGCCAATACACAAATTACCTACATCATGCACTTCACTGTACCAAATCATGTAATCACACGTCATAATACATCATCAACTAACACATAACCACAACAAGTCATGCATCCAGTAAAAATAACTACATAACACACAAGATCCTACCATATACCACCGACACCTTACACTAAGTCAAATGCCCTCCTCAAGGGTCCCATGGTGTTCAACAACGCCTATCATCGCCAAGTATTCTCAAACTAGAACTCTAAGACCAAGCTGTCAAAGGTAACACATTACACAAGGCTTACACAAATTTCAAATCATGGATCATAGTCTCATTGTGTTCAACAACACCCCATGGTCTCTAGGTATTCGAACCTATACTCTGATACCATGTTGTCACGCCCCGAATTTACACAACCCGGGGAGTGAATGAACGGAAATTAAAAGAAATAAATAAATGATAATTAAATAGATTTAGTTGGACCTCCCTTGCTATTTTTCCAAGTTTTCCCCCCATTTTTACCCCACTTCTTCAAGGTTTCTTGTTATGACATGGAATTTTTTTTTTTATTTTTCTTTGTTAATATTATTATTATTATTATTATTATTATTATTATTATTATGGATGAATGTAAGTATATAATGTGTATAATATATGCACATGGATGTATGTATATATATATATATATAATTTAAATTGTTTAGTGTGTATATGTGTATACATGTGAGTGTGTGTATTAAATGTGTAAATATATATGTATATATATATATATATAAAACAGATGTGTGTGTGTGTGTGTGTGTGTTGTGCACGGCTGTGTGTGAGTGTGTGTGCATGTGTTGAGTGTTACACACTCAATGAAGAATGGTGTGGCAGGTAGTGGCTGGTGGAGTGTTGAGGGAGAATTCAGAGTATGGGAGGGGCAGTTCTGAGCAGTGAGGTTAGGTTTAGTCTTAGGGAGAGAGAGAGAGAAATGATAGGGAGAGAGAGAGTGACCTTGTGTATGTGATTGTGTGTCTCGGGTGAGAAGAAAAGAAAAAGAAATAAAAGGGAAACAGAGAGAGAGAGAGTTCTGGACTGTGAAGAAGGAGAAGAAGCTCGAGGAGTGACCAAAAGAAGGGTGGAAGAGGGCACGGCTAGAGAGAGAAGCAACAGAAAAACCGTGAGTAATCTCCTTCTGTTTCAATTTTTTTTAAAGCATGTTAATTGATTCAAATTGTAGGATCTTAGAGAGCATAATGTAGGGATTATTTTGCAAAAAGAATGAGAAGAAATGGTTGAGAAACTAGGGAGAAAACCTAGGTTGCAGGTTTCAGCCATGGAGGTTGAGCCTTATCATTTTATGTGTAAAACTCCCTTTAAGTGATCCTAAAGAAACCCTACGAAGTGCAGAAAGAGAATGGAGAAAGAAAGAATGAAAAACAGTGGAAAAATAAGCAAGAAATTGGAATTATACAGTTGGTCGGAGATTCGGCCATGAGCCTTTGAGCTCTATTTCGTGGAGATGGGGTAGGTTTTGAGGGAAATGGAGGTTGGGGATGAGATCTACGTGAAAGGGGGGAGAGAATCACATTTTTAGAATTTGAAAAACTTGCCGGAAATCGGTCGCCGGCACCGGAGAAGGCGCCGGAACCCTACTGTGCGTCGCCGGAAAGTCGGGGAAGAAGGTGGGGGTGACCGGGTCGGGTTCCGGGTCCGGTTCGGGCGGGCGTGGACCGCCCCTGCCACATGTCGCGTGGGTGTTTTAAATTAAAATGGGATTGGGTCCGTTTGGTTGCAAGTATAAGAAATTAAAAGATTTAAATTGGAATAGGAACAGGGATATCCTATCCCTGTTCTAGATAAATCCCTGTTTGGTTAACCTGATTGAGAATAGTAAATTAAATTAATTTCAATTTGAACCTTAAACTTTTAGAAAATTGAACTTTAACCCAGAAATTTCAGCAATTACAAACTGACCCCCCAACTGTTGGAAATTACACTTTGACCCACCTGATTAAATTATTAATAAATTATTAATTAATTAATTAATTAATTAATTAAATATTCAAAAATATCCCGAAGTCCAAATGGGACAAGTCATTAGTGTATTTTGACTATCTCGACCATTCTGAGACCAATGGTGTGGTCCGTTTTACGAGACGGAGTCCCAAAAAATAAAAGACCTGTAGAAACCTTTAAAATTACCAAAATGCCCCTGAATTGAAGTACAGTCAAACGAACTCCGAATTAGGTAAACAAATAGTGAAACTTTATTATCTCGAACATTCCGGACTCAACCGTGGAGTCCGATTTGCGAAAAGAGGTCACAAAATGTAAGGACACGTGTAAAGTAAAAAAAATGACTGTTTTGCCCTTTTGAACCCAGATGTCCAAACCGAATTCTACGAAAGCCTAAACTTATTTTCTTCAACGTCCTAGAACCAATGGTAGAGTTTAATTTAGCAGAATAGAAACCTATGAATTAAAGACATAAAAACTTGATGAATAGCATAAATTCAAATGACAATAGACTGAGTTGTAATTTATGCTTTTAGGGACACTTACAGGACAGGAGAGGGAGATCTGATCTCTTGCATCTTCATTGACCAGTGCAGTTGCACATCGTGCACGTTCTTCTTGGGTTGTGACTGACCCATTAGGTATGGTGTTTTGCTAATGTTAGAAATGAAGTTAAGTTAGGAATGTTTTATGAATGACTGGAATGACTTATGTGTTTATGTGGAATGTGCTTACTTGATGATTTGGAATTGGTTGTTCACATGCTTACATGTTACTTGTACTTTATGAATGTTTAGTGAATGATGAATGTGATTCATGACATGTGTATATGTTGATTTTATGAGATATGCTTGCATGTGGAATCAGCTGGTGATTTATGTATTATTGTCTCGAGCATGCTATATTGTGGAAACCATGTATCATTGAGATTGCATTGGCATATTGGCATATGATGAATTCTTTGAGAACATGGAGTGGGTAAGCACGTGGTGCTTTGCATTATGAGGGTGTAGATCCTGTGGTGAAAAACCCAAAATTGGCCATTGCATTGGTACTCCGTAGCCATCGGGGAGTACCCGTAAACGAGACATGGTGTGGCATAAAGTTGTGCATGGGTGTGTCACGCATACCATTCATATATTACTGCGATGCTTTGAATGTCATTTAGATATAAATGTACACTTTGCACATGCCACGCCTTAGCTTTATTTCTGGCATTAGCATTTCATCATACCAGCAGTTGTGCTGACCCATTCGTGGGCAACATTTTTCAGATGAGGATCCTCCAGCCACTTGAGACTCTGTGATGCCCTGATAGGGTGGAGCACGTGATATATTTATGGTCCATGAAACTTGTATTTTGTTATGTAAGGGCTTAAGCCCGAATAGCCGATGAACGATGTATTGTATATTATTTTGAGTATGGATGAGAACGGACGCATGTTTAGTGAATTTACTTACTTTTGTCCTTTTATTTATTTTACTTTCTGTCTCGTCAGTCGCACCTCGGGTTTGTAGAAATTCGGGGCGTGACATTTCTAAACCCTTATTTTAGGCATTTATTTCTTTCATTTGAATAGTGTTTTACAAACTCATCTAATGCTTTAATTTTTCAAAAATTTGGACATAACCTCCTTTGTTTTTCTAAGCATTTTTCTCACCTAATTTTTACAATATCCATATGCATAAATATGTAAACAACCCACCCTCACTCGATGGCCATAATTTACATAAATTAAACATACATCATCTAGTTTACAATCCTTCAATATCTATACATGTAAGGCACATTAAATAAATATGTTCTACATGTCATTTGGGCTTAGGCCCTTACACTTTAAAATGGCTCAAGGCCTATAATCCATAGTCCACTATTTTTCAAATTTAAATACAAGTTATTTGGGCTTATACTCATACATACAAAAACATGCCCCAAGGGCCAAATATGCTTCATGATCCATTTTCCTTCCTTTCTTTAAGACTTAAACAAGTCTCAAACATCTGGAACCTCATATGAAATATGATATCCCACGAATGGGTCAATTCAACTGCTAGTATGACATAATGCTAATGCAAGAAACGAAATTAAGGCGTGACATATGCAAGTGTACATTTATATCTACATGCCATTTAATTCATCAACAATATGCAATAACAATATGCTACATGTCTTCCAATTCATCAACACTATGCAATGACAACATGCGTGACACACCAATGCAAACTCTATACCACACCCATGTCTCTTCAGGAATCACTCTCCTTGGTTCGAGTACCAATGCAATGGCCAATTTTGGGTTTTTCACCACAGGATCTACACCCTCATAATGTATAGCACCAAGTGCTCAACTCACACTATGTTTTCAAAGAATTCACCATATGCCAATATGCTTTGATTTCACCATGCAATAATGCAATCTCAATGAAGTATTCCATCAACATATGGAGCATGACTCAAAATACATCTCTTTCATGAAGTAAAGCATAACTTCAAATTCACAACACTTTGTCTACATGAATGTAAGTTACAATTCAATGAGTTAAACATATGATCAAGTTTCATATTCATTGCTTTAACAATTTCTCAAAGAAAATACAAATCCACAAACCACCAACTCATGGAATAAATCTTAAGTCTCAAACCATAAAAGTTTCTCTACATGAACCATAATTTAAATACAATAAATCAAACATATAAACAAGTTACATGTTTATCACTTTGACAAATTCTCAAAGATTACAAAATACATAAAGCATCAATACTTTAAATAAATCATAACTTTCAAACTATAATATTTTGTCTACATAAACCTAAGCTAGAATACAATGAATTTCACTTATAGTCATGGTTCATGTTTATCACTTTTCTAAATTTTCAAAGAACACTCAAGTACACAAAAGTACCTAAACTACTAACTCTAAGTTTTCAAAGCAACTATATCCTAAGTGATTTTCTAACATCAAATAAACACATGAATCATTCAACCGACATGTAAATCACTCCTAAACTTAATCATATTCTTTACTTAGCAAAATATCATACCTTAAATGATTTTTCTCAAACCAGGGAAGTTGTGTTCACTGTACAGCCGAACTGATCAGTGAAAATATAAATATTGATGAGAGGAACAACTTCTTAGAAGGGACCTTGAAAAAAATACAACCCGAGGGGTGTGTTTTGGAAGCTTGAAACTTGAAGAAACTAGAGCTTTTTTCTCACCTTTTCACCATGCACGACCCCTGCTCTGAATCTCAGCCCAAATTCTGATAAAAATACACTAAGGGGACTGTATTTATAGTGGAGGGACAAGGGAGGCAAAATGACCATTTTGCCCTTAATGAATCCGGGCCCCGTTACATTACAACACATCTCGAAACGCCTCAATTCGATATTTTGTTTTAACCAAAATTATTAAAATCATTTTTAATGAAAATTTTCAAAAAAATAAATTTTCACCTGTGGCCGTGTCACGCCCCGAATTCCAGCGAACCCGAGGCGCGAGTAACGAGACAAAAGAAAATAAAAATAATAAGGAAATAAAGACGATTAAATATAATTACATACATTCCGTGCACCATTCTGACACATACACGAGGTCTGGTCCACTCGTTCACAACACACAAAATAAGATACAATCTCGGGCTTATGCCCTTATACAATATCAAAAGCGCCCCTTGGGCCTAACATAGTTCCTAATCAGCTCATCTCTCCGTCTCGTACAGCTGGAACCTCATCTGAAATGTTGCCCCACTAAAGGGGTCAGCTCAACATGCTGGTACAATATAATGCTAATGCAAGAAACAAAATCAAGGGCGTGGCATGTGCAAGTGTACAGTTATATCTACATGGCATTCAACATCATGCATACAATACACTAGCAATAACCTGCATATCATCCATATTATCCATGCAGTGCAGTAACCATGCCCATGAAACACCCACACTACTCTATGCCACAATCATGTCAAATCTATACCATGTCCATATCATCTCATGTAATGTAATGTAATACAATGTAATGTCATGTCCCTTCACGGATCGCTCCCGCTGGTTAGGGTACCAAATGTAATGTCGTGTCCCTTAGCGGATCGCTCCCGCTGGTTAGGGTACCAAATGTAATATCGTGTCCCTTCGCGGATCGCTCCCGCTGGTTAGAGTACCAAACGCAATATCATGTCAAGTCCCAGAGAATCATACTATGCCAAGGTGCTCTGATTTCATCATGTCATAATGTAATCTCAATGATGCATCTCATTCATACATAAAGCATGCTTTCAAGTGCATAATTCGTAATGTCAATAGTTCTCAAAGCATATAATTCACATACTACTCTAACATATGCGACATACACATAATCATCATCCACATCATCACCCAACTTTAGTAAGATAGCATGAAGCACATAAGCATGTGAACATTCAAGCAAACATGTGAACAATCAAGGTAGCAGAACAAGTATTCCTAATCTTAATTCTATTCCTTACTTAGCACAATATATCGTACCTGATAATCGACCTCAAACAGGGAGAGTGTACTCGTAGTATAGTGGAATCACCGTAAGAACACCGAAGGTCAGATCACCTTCTCTTTGACTTTTCGTGTCCCTAAAATCATAACATGAGACTCAGTTCAATTGTCACTTGAATCATGCTATTCATCAAATTTTATGTCTTTAATTCATAAGTTTCTATTCTGCTAAATTAAACTCTACCATTGGTTTTAGGATGTTGAAGAAAATAAGTTTAGGTTTTCGTAGAACTCAATTCGGACACCAGTGTTGAAAAGGGCAAAACAGTCATTTTGCACTTTACGCGTGTCCTTACATTTCGTGACCTCTTTCCACAAATCGGACTCCACGGTTGAGTCCGGAATGTTCGAGATAATAAAATTTCACTATTTGTTTACCTAATTCGGAGTTCGTCTGACAGTGTTTCAAGTTAGGGGCATTTTGGTAATTTTAAGGGTTACTACGGTTCTTTTATTTTTCGGGACCCCGTCTCGTAAAACGGACCTCACCATTGGTCTCAGAATGGCCGAGATAGTCAAAATACACTAATGACTTGTCCCATTTGGATTCCGGAATATTTTTGAATATTTAATTAATTAAATTAATTTAATTAAATAATTAATTAATTAATTTAATTAATATTTTATTAATAATTTAATCAGGTGGGTCAAAGTGAAATTTCTAACAGTTGGGGGGTCAATTTGTAATTTTCGAAAGTTCAGGGTTAAGGTTCAAATTCTAAAAGGTTCAAATTCCAAAAGGTTCAAATTCCAAAAGGTCCAAATTAAAACTAGTTTAATTTTTTATTCTAAATCAGGTTAACCAAACAGGGGCTAATCCTAGAACAGGGATAGGATATCCCGATTTCAATTTAATTCCAATTTCTAAATTTCTTGTCCTTGCAACCAAACGGCCTAAATTCCATTTTAATTTAAAAAAAACAACCACGCGACACGTGGCAGGGGCGGTCCACGCCCGACCCGAACCGACCCGACCCGATCCGGACAGACCCCCCTTCTTCCCCCGTTTTTTCGGCGGAGCTCCGGTCACCTTCTCCGGCGCCGGTGACCGGAATTTCAGAAAATCAAGTTTTTAAACTTGATTTTCTTGGTGTTTTCGAAGCCCCCTTCAATCCCAAATTATTCTAAAACATTTTTGGAGCCTTTTAATACCGTTTTGAAGCTTCCAATCACAACGAAAAACTCAGATTTTCCCCCCCATGGCCGTGACCTGCACATCCCCTTTTCTCCCTCATTTTTCAACCGTTTTCTATCATTTTTGTTGCGTTTTAATCCTTACATTATGCTCTACAAGGTTCTACAATTTAAATCAATTGAAATGCTCTAAAAAAAATTGAAACAGAAGCAACCCACTTACCAATTTTTCGGCCGTTTCTCTCTCTAGCCGTGCCCTCTTCCACCTTCTTGCTCCGAGCCCAACCAAGCCTCCACTCTCTTCCTCAGAACTCTATTTCTCTCTCTCACTTTCTGCTTCTTTTCTTTTCTTCTCTTTCCACCCGAGAATACACCCTCATTTCTCTTCACTCTCTCTCTCTCTCCCCAAGACCAACCACTCTCTGCCAAATCTGCATCTCCCACTCCCTGAATCCCACTCACACACACCACCCCAACCCATGCTTGTTTGAGTGTATCACACTCAAACTCACACACACACACACCACCGGGTACACACACACACCTCAGCTTTTCTACATATATATATATATATACACATTTAAATACACACTTATATGTACACACATATACACAACAAAAATTTAAATTATATATATATATACACATATATATATATATATACACATACTCACATTATCATTATCATAATAATAATAATAATAATAATAATAATAATAATAATAACAATAATTAATATTTGCAAGAATAAATAAATAAAAAAAAATTTTCATGTTATAACAGGCCGGGTTTGGCCGGATCCACCCGGATGCCCTTTTGGTCCAATTTTTGAAACTGTTTTCAAACAGGCTCAAATTTTTACAGGTGGTGTATTTAAACATTTTAAGCATATTTCGCTTCTATGACATACTCTAAATATGCTTCTAAATATGACTTATGCTTAAACGATGCATGTAAATGCCCTACCGACAAAACTACATATGAATAGTGTCCTATCGGTAAAAACGAAAATTTTTTCCTCATTTTTCATATCTCTACAAAACCAGACTTATGTTTCAGAACTCTCTCAAACTATATGAAAGCACAAAAAATGTAATGAATTCAATGCAATGCATGTAGGTGCGTAAGTAGTGTTTATATAGAGCATTCGCGTTTGTTTGGTACAGACACGAAGGCTTACAGTTGCAACTATTTAATGAACAGTTGCAGAAAAAAAGATGAATTAGTTAAAATTCAAACCCAAGGTTTAATCGCAAAACGACGTCGTTTTTTTTTTATTTAAACCAAAACCAAATGTAATTGCAATTACAATCGCAAAACGACAGCGTTGGAATTAATTAATCGGGTAACTTAAACGATAGTGTTTTAGATTGTTCTTAAAAATATCATAAACGACAACGTTTTGAAAAATTATTTAAATAAATTTTCTAAAAAGATATATACATAACGGGCCAAGGCCCAAACCCAAACTTGACCCGACCTGGTGTGGCACAAGGCGCGCACGTGGTAAAACTAAGCATGTGCTAGGTCCTCCCCCTTCCAATCTGGTAACTTAAACGATAGCATTTTAGATTGTCCTTAACAGTAATAGAAATGAGAGCGTTTTGAAAATTTATTTAAATGAGTTTTTTTAAAAAAGATATATACCTAGCGGGCCAAGGCTCAAACCCAAACTCGACCTTACCCGGTGTGGTGCGAGACGCACGCGTGGTAAATCAAGTATGTGCTAGGTCATCCCCTTCCAATCTGGCAACTTAAAAGATAGTTTTTTAGACTGTTCTTAATAGTAACAGAAACGATAGCGTTTTAGAAAATTATTTAAATGGATTTTTTTCAAAAAGATATATGCGTAGAAGGCCAATGCCCAAACCCAAACCTAACCTAGTGCGAGGCACGCGCGTGGTGAATCAAGCATGTGCTAGGTACTCCCCCTTCCATAAAACTTGGGTGCCCCTTAGGGCCTAAACCTTTATTCAAACTAATTATATATATACTTTTTAAAAGCCTTGTACTCATTCTATGTGGGACGCAAGCTTTTTACAAATTTCAAGTTTTTGTTATCATTTTCAAGCGGTAATGTTTGAAGGTAATTTTTTATTCACTCCTTAATAATTTTGAGTATCTCAATAAATGATCTTAATTTTCTCACGGAGAATAACACATTTCTATATAGATTCACCAAAATTAATATGTGGAGTCCACTTTAATTTTAACTCAAAAATAACTAATTGTTATGTTCAAAAAGTCACTTTTTCGAACACAAAATGACAAAAAAATTTACATCCACAACAATGTGTGTATATATACATGCATGCACAACAAACCTTTAAAAAAAATCACAGTAAAATCAAATGAAATACTCTAACCCCTTTCTCTGTACAGAAAAATCCTCATCTTTTTACACATTTTCATTTGGATACATTTATATAAGTAAGATTGTTCAATCCAAGCACCTCTAAAGGGGCCAACCGATTGAACAAATTACTTCCAAGATCCAAGTTTTCCAAGCTCTAACAGGCCAAAATTTGGTCTTGAACCCTTCCTGTCAACACATTGCTCCCACCACCGAACATTCCCGATAAGGTCGGCGACAACACTCCAACTACCGAAGACTCCACTGTAACGAGAAAACAATGTGGGTTATACAATCGGGTTTGATTATGAGAAAAACAACATCGGCATCGCGACTAAACAGGGAATTTTTTTTTTTTTTTTTTTGTGGAAAATTAGGGACAATATAGATTGCAATTCATGTGTGTCAGTGATATCTTGAGGCATACCTTGACACCGGCGTTAATGGTTGGTTCAATGTTGATTCCGACGACGGCAAGTAAGACGACGTCGATTCCAGTCTGCCGAATTCAACCAACAAATGGATGAATAATTTCTTCTATGTCCGAACCTATATATGTGTAGAATTCAATTTAGGAATAAATTTTAGAGAGAATCTAATCTCACTCACACACACACACACACACACACATATATATATATATATATACGGTTCTGTGTACGTGCACACACACACACACATGTATATATATATATACACACACACACAGAAAGAAACTTAAGAGAGATGAAGTCTGCAAATTGGACTGATTTTGTAAAGAGAGAGTGGAGGTGTTGGAGACAGAAGGTGTAGAGGTAGTTTGTGGAATTTTTATCAAATATATAAATATTTAATAATTGTAAGGGTAAACGCATCGTTTTAAGTTAAGAGGATGTACACCGTTTAATTTAAATCGCTTGAGAGAGACTGTAGTACAATTTTAGAAGTTAAGAGGAAATCATCTATAATTATCAGAAATTGTAATAGAAATTAGTATAATTTATTTTAAGTTATTTATATTAAAAAATGTATTTGTCCAATTCACAGTTTACTATTGAAATAGTTATATGAAGGTCCATATTCTTTTTTTTTTTCTCAGTATTTTCTTAGAACATGATACATTTAAGTAGTTAAAGTAATTAAAAAAAAAAAACATAATGAAGTATGGACAAACATGTTCATGTCCTTGTTAGCTTATGATTCTAGCATCCCAATTAAACCCAATATGCTATGATCGTGCACAAGTTTATCAAAAATATATGTTTTAGAATTTTTTTAATTTTTATGAAATTGTAAGATTTTACGCTTCGAAAAAGATAAAAATTTATAGTTTCACAATTATGTAATCACTCAAGCTTTTATGTAAAAATTTAACCTTTGATTGTGAGATAATGTAGCGAAAAATATTAGTGGACGCCAAGTCAGGTATTGGGGGATGTTTAAATTTATATTTTCAAGAGTTAAATAATATAAGAGTTTATTATAATTATACATGTGACATATTGTTTAATTATAAGATACAGTGAATCGGATGCAATGAAAAATTTTCCGGTAAGCAAAGGCATTGTGCATAGTGCGAAAAGTTGGGAGCAATTTTTCAAACTGGGAATAGGGCTTATAGGGTCATTCAAAAGAGTCTATAGGGTTAACCAATTTCAACCCATGTCTGGTCAAAGTACAAATATTCTAAGCCACCTGAACAAAATGGGAAAGAGGGCATGACATCATTAAAAGACTTCAAATTAAATTAATTAGAAATTTTTTTTATTCGGATACATATAATAATTATAATTTTTTATATATATAATTACATAAATATTATAAGATTATTTAATTTTAATTAATAAATATATATATATTTGTATATACTTAATTTAAAACTAAATAGTGTTCAAAATAACGTGAGGAAGAGGACATGATATCATTCATGACATCATTCGACGACATGGGATATTAGCTTGCATTATTGGGTGGTATGAATGCAATGAATGTGTCTCAATACATCAACTTGAGCAACGACCCATGTGAGGAGCTCTCCTCTCCAAATCTCATTATCAATTGTATCACCATGACCCCCCTTGGTCAACTCAAAATTCTGTAAGAAGTTTTCTTTTTTACGCAAGTTTTAAATCATGGGATTTGGCAAATTCTGGGATTTGAGATTTTTAGAATTTGAAAATTCTTTTAAACCCAAGATATTTCTGATAAGTGTATTATACAAAATGCGAAATTTCATTAATTATCATAAATAGCATATGCAATATCATAATATACTGGTAAGTGTATTATACAAATCTAATTTTTACAAATAAATGCAACAACAAATTAAATGAAATAAGATAAAATTAAATATAAAATAGAGTATATAAAAACGAATCTGTGAGTGCATGAGAGGCACGCTTTGAACACTGTCTTAAAGTCGTAGTGCCTCTTCACATGTGAGTACAGTCGGTCACAAACGTACCCTTCATGAACTATTATTTTTAAATAGAGTATTATTTTTTTTCAATAGAATGATATACCTATATATATATATATGTGTGTGTGTGTGTGTGTGACTCAACTAGATGTTATATGGCAGTTATAATTAGGCTCATGATTGGTCATAATTATATTTATTTGTATTAAAATAATACTATTAATATTTTATTTTATTAAAAATATCTAACAATCTCCCACTTTTAATAAAATAAAATATAATTAAGATCTCATAAAACACTCATATGTGTGTGTGTGTACATATATATTTTAAGTATAATGAAAAAAAAAAATATATATATATATATATATATATAACTCGGGCAACGTTATACTATGCAATAGGTGTAGGAATCTTCCGACTTGAACCTTACTTAGTGTTAACTAGTTTCCATATAAAGGATTATAGTAAACTAAGTCACACACATAATATTGATATATAAGACTCTAGTAGCGGGTTAGCACCATTATGGCCATGCGTTGATCTTGATTCTCATGGAACCTTTAAAGATTAGCCCACTTCTCGTGCCGCGGCCTCACGAATTATGAATAGGTAAAGGAGTATAAAGACCAGTGTTTTGTGACTGGGCATAGAGACTTGACAAGTATAACATTTTCGAACATAATTATCAACGTCCCTCTTGACTTGCGGCCAAAAATATCGTTCCTCTACACTTGCTATTGTCTTATCTCTGCCCATGTTCCCACTCAATCCACTACCATGTAGATCTCAACTTAGCTTCTCTTGCAGGGATGTTTGAGAGATGCACAAAGAGTTGCCTTTGAAAAAGTACCCTTCATGAACATAAAAATCTGCAACAGTGTTAAACTCTCTGTACTTGGCCCAAATTTTTTTGAAATCTGCATCTTCTTCATACAATTCCTTTAGGAACTCAAATCCCACAACTTGTTATGCTAATGCAACAAGAAGATTAACCCTTCTGCTTAACGCATCTACAACTCTATTTAAGTTTATAGAATTGTGTTTAATGACAAATGGAAACTTATCAAGGAATGTGGACCATCTTATATGCATTTTATTCAAGTGTGTTTTTTTTTTTTTTTCTGTTGATGTACTAATTTAAAGCTTGGTGATTTTTGTTAAGCACAAATTCTCGCTACACAAGATAATGCTCCCAATGCTTTAAAGCTCTAACTACCGCATAGAATTCCTAATCATAGGTACTCCATTTTTGACAGGTCTCACTCAGCTTCTCACCAAAGAATGTCATTGATCGCTTCTTTTGAGACAATACTACTCAAATGTCAACTCCACTCGTATCACACTCTAGTTCAAAAACCTTCTCAAAGCTAGGTAAGGGCAAAACTAGAGCAGTGCATAACTTATCTTTAATAAAGGCGAAGCTTTTTTTCTACCTCTTAACCCCAATTAAACTTTCCATTTTTCAAGCATTTAGAAAATGGAGTTGTAATTGCATTGAAATTACAGACGAAACTGTAGTAGAATGTCGCTAGACCATGAAAACTCCACACATTGTCAACTGCTTTGGGCGTTGGCCACTCACGAATTGCTTGCACTTTTTCTTCATCCACTTGAATGCTATCTGCACTAACCTCGTAGCCCAAAAACAATAAAGTTTTAGTAAAAAACTAAACTTTTTAAGGTTGATGAACATTTTATTTTCCAACAGCACAATCAAGATTTGCCGCAGATGATCAAGATGTTCATTTTCAATTTTGCTGTAAATAAGAATATCATCAAAATAAACAACAACAAGCTTTCCAACAAAAGGCCTCAAAGTTTGGTTCATGACTCGCATAAAAGTATTTAGTGCATTAGTTAAGCCGAAAGACATCACCAACCACTCATACAAGCCATCTTTAGTCTTGAACACAATTTTCCATTCATCACCAGACCTAATCCGAATCTGATGGTAGCCACTGCGAAGATCAATCGTGGAGAATAGCTTTGAACCTTCAAGCATGTCATCTAAGCGTGGAATATGAAATCTGCATTTGATGGTGATCTTGTTAATGGCCCTCCAATCTATGAACATGTGCCAATTAACTATCATCCTTCTTTGGCACCAATAGGGCTGGGACTACACAAGGACTCATACTTTCTTGAGTGAGCCCATTTTTCAGCAAGTTCTTTACCTTCTCTCTCACAATCCCATTCTCCTTTGGACTCATTCTGCAATGAGCCAGATTTGGAAGGCTTGCACTAAGTACTAGATCAATGTGGTGTTGAATATCTCTCATAAAAGGAAAGCAATTAAGCAGATCCTCAGAATTTAATTCGCTGAATTCTTCCAACAATGACTGTAATTTTTCTGGCAAAACCATTGTTGAATCTACCTTTGGATCCTCTATCACTAAAGCTTTAACTACTAAAGTGTAAACCTCCCCCGCGCCTTCATAGTTTCAACCTCGAACTCTACTTCAGACCTGGATAACACTAACATAGATTGCCCCTTATCTTTAGAACTATTAGTGTTAAAATCCAATTTTGAAGAGGTTATGGCAATTTTGTGTGCTCCTATGTTACTTGTTTTACAAAGAATTCGACGTGTTCGATTCTCTTTCCACGTTTATGTTTCGCATCATTTCAACTAACGCAATACAGAACGTGAAGGAGAATTAAACACGTTGAGTTCCTTAATAACCAAGAACAAAGGAGACTCCTCACCCAAAGAGAACAAATCTCAAATTTTAAAACAGAAGTATATTATTGATAATCTAAACATTAAAGACTGAATTACATCATATATATAGGCTAAAACTACTACTACTTGTCTAAATAGGAATATACTAATTCCTTATACTAGTCCTATTACAATTAAGAAACTATAATAATTACTAAAAAGAGAAAAAATTAAAAATTAAAAATTGGGGCTTTCTAGAAAACTAGAAACCTTATCATTCTAAGAAACTATAGCAGCAAGCAGAAGTTAATTTGGACTTTCCTAAACAAAGTAATTGCAAAAATAAAAATTACTATAAATGAAAAAAAATTGAAATTGAAGGCCAAAACAAAGTATTTTGGCCCTGTGCCAGCTTCGGTCATGGCGGAGAACGACGAATATTGTCCGTTTCGCCGTTTTTGGTCAAGATAAGGTCTTCGTTCTAAAAGACGTGACTAACAAACTCTGCCTCTACTAGTACTTTTTCTTGAAATGGGACTTAAAACGTTCTCATTGTTCTTTGTAAGCCTCTGCCACTTGTTCTACATCATTTTTATTGGGTTAACCAAAATAGATTTTTCAAAGAATTGATTTAATCGCTTTTATTGATTAAAGTAGGTAAAAATAATTCAAACCAAATATGAAGTTACGATACCATTTAAAAAAAAAAAAAGGTAATTAGTGGAAGATCCCTCAAAATAATTGTCTACAAGCTAAGGACCAAAGGGAAAAGTCCATTTTTTTAAGATTGTGCAAATAAATTTCTTTATACTCAAGCAACATTCTATTATCTAATTTCTTTCTATTTTATCTTGCTTGGTTTGCTTGTAAATTTTGGTGTGTGTAATGATTTTTCTTTGTTTAGACTGGATAGAGAATTTTCAGACATAAATTTTGGACAAAGAATTTTCGGATAGAGAAATTTATGTCAATGTCTAGTAGACAGATAAAAATTCTCTATTGAAGAACACAAATTTTTTTTACAAAATTTTCTATGCAATATGGATGTTGTTTGGCAGATCTCGATTTTTATTGTCCAAATATATATATATATATATATATATATATATATATTGAAAAATGGACTTATATATTGAGAGTTATTTAATTTTGAAGTTTCAAAAATAAAGTGATGACAAGGCATCTGATAGGCGCATGATGTGTAGAAAGAAATGGTGTTTCCTTGTTTTTGCAAGGGGATTTTGTTATGAAGGTTACTAGGAACTTTTGGGGTTAAAATATTTTGGTTAGGCTTTAGACTAATTAAACACTTTACAGGGAACCTATTATTAAACCTTTCCCTTTTTCGTTTTTTTTTTTTTTTCAGGAAAATAGTGAAATTCGATTCATAATGAAATTTCATTATTTGGGACTGAATTTTTTAGGTAAGATTTTATATGCAATATGAATTTTATTTAATAAATTTTGATTTTTAGAAATCAAAAATATAAATTTTATTAAAAATAAATTTATATATTGTAAGTTATTAACTTTTGAAGGTTGGTAAGATTTATTGAAAAAGTGCATGAATGACTTGCCAATTTGTTGCAAAATACTGGAGAGATATGCAGATAAATCATAAAGGATTATTTTAATTAAAAAATAGTTGAAAGACATTTGGGTTTAAAAAAAAATAGATTTAGACCCAATCCTAATTAACTACTTATTTTTGGATTGTTGATTAAATGCCCCTAAAATATAATTCTCTCATACCCAGCTCGGCTACTTTAAAGCTTAGGGACTCGAGTATTCAACAGGCTCGGCTCGGCCCACCTGACTCACTTCTCAACTTGGCCCCGACCTTACCTGGTGGGCTATATTTGCACCCGTATCGAGGACAATTACATAATACTTATCTTAAATTTGTACTAAATTTATCTCCAATTTAAAATCAAAGAGAGTAATACTAGAAAATAATTTTTTTAAAGCCTTAATTTATAGAGAAAAATACTAAAAAATCCCTAAAATAATTTTTTCAATCCAAAAAGTTTATGATATATTTTTTGAATCTAAAAAATCCAAAAATAAAACTTTTAAAACCAAAAAGTCAAATTGTTAATTTTTATCTTAATACCGTTTGAAAATATTATTGATTAGACTAAAATAGTCTTCAAGATAAATTTAAAAAAAATTACTAAAATATAAATAAAATAACTTTTTCAATCCCAAAAAATCATAACATTATATGAAGTGAAAATTTATATTTTGGCCTTCAACATAAATAAAAAAAAATGCTATGTTTTTTGTTTTTGGATTGAAAAATTTATATTATGAACTATTTAGTATTTTTTAAAATATATTTTGAAAGTTATTTTTATCTAATCACTAATATTTTTTAACGTTGTTAAGATGAAAGTTTATAATTTGACTTTTTAGTAATAAAAGTTTATTCTTTAAATCTTTTAGATATAAAAAGATTATCATAGATTTGTTAGTTTAAAATTTTTATTTTAAAAATTTTTTAGTATTTTTTTAATTAATATTATCAATAAAAAAATATTTATTAATAAAAAAATCTTCAAAATTATTTAGTGTCTCGAGAGGACTAAGTCACTTTTTAATAGTGAGCTACATGTGATATATTTCGTATCACATGGCATCCCGCCATTTAGAGGGCTGCCCGACATTCCTGTGTCTAGAGAAGATTGAAAATATTTCCCATGACGGCCGAATGAAAGTCAGCTTCCCCCCTGTCTATCCATATAGATTCTCTTCGTACTAGAGGCCTAAATAGTCAAGAGGAGACACCAGCACTCGTGGGGACGGGGGTGACCTTATCTCCATCGTAGGATCATAATCCTGTGGGAGCTCGCAAGTCCCGGTTCATGTGAGGCCCACCAGAGCACGCTGCGAAGACTAGGATCATAACAGACCACACTCGTTGGATTGTTCTGAAACTCAGTGTCTCTTTATCCATTTTTCTTTCTCTCTACTAAGGTCAAATTGATTGTTAATTGTTACTCATCTCTTTGTGGCTCTAATCACTTCTTAACCAAATGGTTCAAATTGTTAAAATGGTCCATTTATATTACATTTCCACTTGCTATAATGCTCCCAAAAAAGAGAGTAGAAATTAAATCCCATTCACACTACTAACTTTCTATAAATCGCTGCCCTTCACTCACACTTGTCACAAACTCAGAATTGCAAAATACAAGCACTAAAGAGAGGTAAGTCTCTATATCTCATACAACCCCACAAACGAACCCCATGATTTTTCTTTTTTTCTTTTGTCGAGGACGAAAAATTCTGCGGGTAGCTTGAGCAAGAATAAAATACACTAGTTCCATACAACAATCATTCCGCACAAGAAACCTGGGAGCTTTGAATTTACTGCTCATTCCAAGGTCTTACTTATCAATGGGCCACCTAGGTGGTCATTATGATTTCTCATTCATCTTCTTCAATTCTACTTTTTTCTTTCTTTCTGTTTTGCTTATTCCCTACAGGTTTGGAGCATGGAGGATCATGCCTCGTTGGAGCTTTGCTTTGAGAAGAGATTTTCAGAAACTGATGTTAAAGGCAGCTTAGAGATACCTCAGTCAGCAAATTTCTTACCTCCGAGGGATGAGGTAATGCATGTACGAATCCAAAACGGAAGTGTTATGCAGTTTAGGGCTCGATCAAGGAGAACAGGAGGTCGACGTTACATGACAGACCAGTGGCGTGGATTCGTCGGTGCAGCATGTCCAAGGAGGGGCGACGTACTCAGATACTATCACTTGGTGAACACAAATGTCTACTTGGTGGAGCTTGAACGCCCTCCCCCTCATCTTCGTCTCTTCGGAAAGGACATTTACTTGGAGTTCATTACCTAGCTGTGCTCTGCATGCATGCAGATGCTGCATTTTATCCTTTTCCTTTTTTTTTTTTGTTAATATCAGTTAAGGGGTTCATGTTTATAAATAATGCATGCTGCATTTGATCTCGTTTGTTTGGATTATGAAATTAATATCAATGAAAGCGTTCATGTGTAATTGCTTTCTTGTATTATACATATATGTTCTTTTGAACTCTATTTTATCTCAAAGTAAAAAAATGTGGAGGGAGGGGGCTGTTTCTATCAGGTGTCATTTCATATATGCCCAGTCACTGGCAGAGCTGCTGACTGAATAAATAAAGTTTTGTTACTTAAATTCTATGCTCAAATATACAGTCAAATAAGGAGAGATATTGATTGATGAGACAATTTTTTAAAAAATAATTAATACGATAATAATTAATAATTTTTTTTATTTGAGCACATATTTTGACATATGAATTTGAGTTATAAAACATTACTCGTAACTAATTCGAGGGAAAGCAGTGTGAACAAATCCTGAGGAATGATTCAGATGTTTTTGTGGCTTATTACAAATTGTTTACTTAATAAAATATTTCGATTCAACTCTTCATTCTCTTTAGGAGACAATTATCACTCACTTTGCTGAACTTATTTATAATGAGAGAACGGTTGTTTTTACCTGACCAAAAAGTTGGAGACTCTTGTGAAAAAAAATGATAGTATGAACAAATTTTATGATCGTGCAAATTAAATAATATCACAAAGATGCTATATTTCAAAATATATTTCGCATGTCATAATTTATTATTTGTATGATCATAAAATTTTCTAATGATGCCTTGTTACTAGACTTTTTTTCTCCAAAAAATGCAAAAGCAGTTTCGATTTATATTTTGAATTGTATCACCAAGTGGAAGGGAATTATAATTAAGGACAAAATTGGATAGTTAAAGTAAAATTTGTCCTAAGTAGGCCATTAATGTTGGAAGGTTTTTTTTTTTTTTTCTTGGAAGTTAAATGGTGAATTTCTCTGGTAAATGTGATTGTGGTATGACTTTTTAATTAATGAATTTTTTCCTTTTATTTAGGACACGTTATCTTTCCTATTTTCAAAACTCATTATATGAGTCCTAATATTATTTTCAAAATTTTCTCAAAAAAAAAAAAAAATTATCTAATTTGCTTCCATCAATGAGAAGATTATATGAATCCTAATATTATCTGATTGAAAATAAGAGTGACCTCAACAATGACATACATGGTTATTCTGTAAGTTTATTTTAAATTTTGGGTAACGTTATTACGAGCTCGAGCTTATATGAAGATAGATGTTTTAATTATTAGATAATTTAGAAATTAAAAACAAAATAATTAAAATAAAAGAAAACTCAATCTAAAAATTATTTAGCAATTAAAATATTTAATCTCATATAAATTTGAGTTTATGTTACCCTTAAATCTTTTAAGTCCTATCATCTTTTACCAGAAACATATATGGCTAGCATTTGGTCGAAGCTTGACCAGCATAGTTTGAATGAATATTTGATTCCAATTTTATCTTTTTGTGTTCTCTTGGTCAAATTGTCAAAATTCTATCTCTTTTTCTCTCTCAAATTTGTTGACTTTTTCGTACTTACTCAGCCATTCCAAATATGTTGCAATATGGTAGGATTAGAAAAAGGATTTAGTAAAATTCCATATGAAAAATCATTAGGTTGCTAATAATAAAGGCTAAAATATTTTTTTATATATACAATAACGTGTGAAGAGAGAATTAAACTTACGTCAATTATATAAAAAGTAAGCATTTACCTAATTTGAATAGGAATTGTCAGTCCTAAAGACTAAAGTATTATATCGTCTAGTTAGTCCCATAAAATTTTTGTAAGTTACCATTTTTTTTTCATTAATCATTCTATTATTTTTAAATTTCTGTTCTGAATTTTTAATCAAAAATTACATGACATAGCGTCATTATTATAGTTTTTTTTTTTTTGCCAACAAAAGAGTATAATTTATAAAAATAAAAAAAAATAAAAAAAAAACAAAAGAGTATAATTTATAAACATATCCAGTTCACTATTAAAAAATTAATCATACCATTATTATTCTTATTATTATTATTATTATTATATTTTGTCAATGAAAAGAATATCTATTTACAAATAAACTTAGTTTATTATTAAAAAATTAACCATATATATCACTAACAAACTTGACCCATAACTAAAAAATTAAAATAATATCACATACTTTTATTTTAAAGAGCTTCAAAATCATTGGCATCTTTTATAAAGAGAAATCCATATCACTTGGCTACAGAAGATTTTGACAACGTCAGCAGTTATGCATTAAATCATGACTAATGTGAATTTGATGGGAGTCAAGCTAGTCAACCTATTCAAATAATATATGGTTCTAGAACCTGTCAATCAGATTATATTATTTGTACAGTTCTTTACATCACGATCAGTAATGCACTTTATATTACTTAGGACAAAAATTGGAAAAGTCTAACAATATTACTCTTCTTTCACATTTGATCTTTCTTGCAAATTGTCCATACTCTTGGAAAAAAAAGTTTATACAAGGCACTCCTTTGTGGAATATTAATTGTACAAGTTAGAAACAATTCTCTACCACTTAAAATTTCGAAGAGTTATTGTGAGAATAAAATAAATTATGAAAAATAATTTCTAATTTTAAAAAATTACTAAAATTATTTTTTTTAGAATTTTAAGTGCTAGGTATTTTAATTATATCTCTAATATGATGTATCTGTATATAATGACTTTAAACATTATATTTTATAAGACTCAAAATTATTATATCCTAATAAATTACATTGAGAATATAATTTAAGATATATATTGAGGGTATATAATATTTTTTATTAATTTAATATAGTAAGAAAATGAGTAATGTTTTATGTTTTTTTTAATCAACAAAAAAAGAAATATTATTGATGAAAAGAGAGTATAAAATATACAACTCAATAACATTAACAGAAAAAAGAAAAGCACAAAAAGTATCATTGCTTGTCAGAGATATCCCAACTATGTTAACACCAAACTAAAAATCAATTATGTGAACTAAGCTTGAGATAGAAGTTTTCACAATTTTCGTTCCATCTTTCTAATAAAAACTAAGATTCATTAGCAAATCTCATAATAGTCGGTTCTATCTCTTGTAAAAGAAATGAGATGAAGGTGATAGAATATGACACACTATTATACATTGGGAAGAAATTTTACCATGGCTTGTGTTCTTTAACATGATATGGACTCAGCCTATTACAAATGATTGACTACTAACCTTTTATTAACTTAGTTGAAATTTAATTAACTCGTATTGATGCTTTATATACTCGGTCTCTTATTAATAATGTATTAAGTTGTATCTTTAGTGCCTTCTTTATTATTAATAATATTTATTTTTTTGTTCATCAAAACAAAATAAAAACAGGATACTTTATTTTTAAAAAATATAAAAATAATATTTATATATGTAGAATTTATAAATCCATATTATAATTTCTATACGTTGGGAGGCCAGAGAGAAAAGTCACAAAGAACGACTTTTCCACGTCAAAAATTCGTTTCCGCAAGAGAAGTTTTCTGTCTTCTGCCCTTCTGAACCACGTGAAACGTGTCCCACCTATCGTCCTTCTTCTGAAAACGATGAAGCAGAAGAAGACAAAAATACCATCTGCTGTTAACGTAAGAAACCTTCCTTGGTCGGATCAGCTTCCACTTGCCACTAGTTAAGTAAATTCATCACTCACATGTCCCTATATGGAAGCTGTCATGCAAAACAAAGCACAGTTGAGAGCTTCTCTAACGCGGTTTTCATTTCTGTAATCGAAATATAATCGATAATTCAAAACTTCATGTTTCAATAATGAGTAATGTTGTTTTGATTAAAAAAATTTACTAAAATTATTTACACGACTAATTAGATATTATTATAATAATTTTATATTATGTCTGATAAAAAATTAATACAGTATTATCAAATTAGTCATTTAAATATTTTTGATTTAGCCAGACATTACTCTTCAATAATATATTAAAAGTTTTCTCAAATTTTTCTGATTTTATAAGAAAAAAACTTAAATAAATTCAAATTTTTAATAAGTTGCTATTCAAATAAATTACTTAAACATTTTCAATTCAATGATTGATATATTTCAAAAATTAAAAAAGTGGTTATACTTGGAAATAGTAGTTGAGAAGAAAAATAATTGTTCAACTAAAAAATAATATTTTATTATTAGAATAGAAATATGAAAATATAATATTTTAGTATTATAATATTATTAAAATTTAATTTTAGCATGACTTAAATAACTTTTAACATAAAAGATGTTCTTACTCTAAGAAATTTTTAACTATAAGTTGGTGTATTGCCTTTTTTTTTTACAATATAATGCTTATCTCCAAACTAAACAAAGTCTATTCATGAAAGTATTTTAATTATAATATGATACATATATAAAAATAATATTTCCAGTCACATATACCTTGACATTTCAAAAAGTTGATAGGCCTCCATTCATAAATAATAATATTAATTAGATTGCCGGACTAAATATGTGGAGTAGAGATAAATTCACCCTACATATACATATTTTTTATTTTATTTTACTTTATTTTTAATTAAAATTTTCACATGATATTCATGTGATTTTAGATTTATAACATATTTAAATTAAGACACATATTTAAGTAAAAGAATGTTCCTTTTATCTTATTTGGAGTCAAATGCTGTCTTTTTTTTTACTTATTCTAATTATTTTTTGTCAGGACCAAATTGAGTGTAAATTATATATAAAAATGTTAAATAAAATCATTTTTCATCTCATATTCAAACTTTTAAACACAAGATAGTGAAATTTACCATAACAAATATATGTGAATTTGATTAACTTAAGAGTGAGTGAAAAAAATTTGTTTTATTTAGCATTACTATATGTGTGTAGCTTTGCTTTGTCTTTATTGGGACAATATGTGAAATATATAGGCTTTGAGGAGTATCTAAAGGTACTTTTTTTTTTAATGTAATTTATCCCAACTCAATAGAGTTTGCTGATGATTTACTAGCAAAGCAATTTCCACAATATAACAAAGTTTTCTGTTGTGAAGAATTGCAACAAACAAAGTTGAAAGACTTCTTGCGAAATCCTTTGGTTACAATTTCTATTATGAGATAGAGAGAGATTTTGGTTGTGTTTTATTGAATTCGTTGGACTATAGATATTTTATAAATATAGAAATCTCTTTTCTCAAAAGACATAACATATTCGTGAACATCCAATTGATGTGTCTTTTTAAAGTGATACAACTTTTTGAAATACTAATTCAATGTATCTTTTGTAAAGAGACACAACTTTCTGAAATACCCATTTGATGTGTCTTTGGCAAAGAGAAACCCATTCGTAAAATACCTATTCAACGCACCCATTTGAACATTTCTAATATGCACCGTTGATCAAACGATCCAAAAATAAATCAATCAAAAATTGATTTATCTTCGATAAATCTGCTCGTTTTTCCTTTGAGCTTGCTTGCCTTCGTGAACTTGCTCTTTGTCCTTTTGAACGGAATTCTTTGTGTATTCAAGGTTGATATATTTTTCCAAATTCGTTCCATAATGGTCGCCATATCTAATGGGGGATTTTTTAGTTAATGAATCATGGAAGCGTCTAGGATTCAATCCTGAAGTTAGAGCAACCACGAAGAAGCTTGCATTGTAGAGATCCGAAAAATGAGGGTAAATTTTTCATTTTTGAGGTAGAACACTTTGCATGCATAGTTTATCATGTTTGTCGGTTTTATCGGTAAAGTACTTTTTTACACTGTTTTCACCAAACGACCTATTTAGAGACATATTTAGAGTGTGTCATAGAAGAGTAAAGTGCTTATAATAATGTGAAGTATCCGCTGTATGAAAATTAACCGAAACGGAAATGGTTTCCGGAATTGGACAAAAAGAGTATTCGGGTGACCCGGGTGGAACGGGTCTAAGCCGACCTCAAATGAAAATGTTTCCTTCTAATAATTTTCATTTAAAATAATTTTATGAATATTGGTTAAAACAGAATTTTAATTTGAAGCGTTTAGGAATGAGCTGTAGAGTAACGGGGTTACAGCCTCATTAAGGGCAAAATGGTCATTTGCCCTTGCCCCTTTGATTCCCCACTATAAATACAGCTCATCTAGTCCATCCTTATCACATATACATTCAGAGATTTCAGTAATCTCGTCCGTATAGAGAGAGGGAGAGAAAAGCCCTAAAATTCCACATTTTCAAGCTGCCGGAACACACATTTCAATCGGGAATTTGGCCGAACTTCCTTTTGAGAAAGTGTTCAGCTCAACGAGTACTATAGACTCACCAAACAGTTTAGACATCCAGAAAGTACAACCTTCTCAGTTTAAGAAAAACTGATTTTAGGTATGATGTAGTACTAATCTAGAAATAGATTTAAGTTCCCTTGTGTTTTTAATTAAGTTTGAAGTGCTGTAAGTGTATAATTAAGGTTAAGAAAGCATCTAGGTGATAGCCCCTTTGAAAATTTTAGAGTTGGTAGTTTAGGCATATATGTGTTTTTAGATGTTTTTGAGTGATTTGTTGCCTTGATTGGTGTTTAATTCATTGATAGAGTTGTATTATTATATTGTGAGCCTATGTACATGTTGACACACCTTGTGACATGTGACATGTGATGGATTATTTAATTGAACCCATAGGGCTTTATCCATTTAATCATTTGAGCCAACTTTAAATTGAATTTATCTTGTTTCAATTTGAAAACTGGCCAACCTTATGAAACTATGTGATAGTTCTTTGAATTTCTGTATATCTTTTTAATCATGGATTCAGTGATAGAAAATCTATGTAATAAACATTTAATGGTGAATGTTGACTATAGGTTCCTTGAGCTAAAGGCTTTTGAAAATTTATAGTTTGTGAGTACTTGTCAGTGTAAATTAAATAATTAAATTAATTAAATTAAATGTGCCGAAATAACCCGATGTCCGAATGGGACAAGTCATTAATATATTTTGAGATGGATTTTCATACTTTGATATTTATATTGTAGGCTACTGGTAGGCTCCGATGAGTTAGAATAACCTTGGGGGAATAATAGGTTATTAAATTGCATTGCGGTACGGGTGATATGTGAATGATGCCATTGTGATAAATCATTAGGTGATTTCATGGCTGGATTTGAGATTTGTTAGATGGTCAGTAAGTGGGTGAAAGACTTTGAAGTGTCCTTAAAATCATTGAGAAATTTTCTTTATTTATTTTTTTATTGTGTTGAGTTATTGAGATGTGAATTGTGAATGTTAGGAACTCTGAAGGGGAAGGAAAAGGCGACTTGACTTCCTAGACCGACATAGTAGGAGGACTGAGTTGTTCACTGATTAGTTGGACTGCATAGTGGACACAGTTTACTAGGGTTGTGACCAACCCTATCAGGTATGATATTTTGCTAAGTAAGGAATAGGAGTAAGTTTAGGAATGATTTGCATGTTGATTGATTTGTACATGTGTTGATTTGATGATTAGGGAATCACGTAGAACATAACTGCTTGAAGAACCTAGAATTGATAACTTATGTACTCTGATATGTGCTTTGAATTGTTTTATAATTTGTTGCTATAGTGAAGATGGATCGTACTTCTGAGTTTGGATTATTATGTTTTGGCTTACATTCGTGTTGCTGTATCATATGTTTGGGAAGGTGCGATAGTTTGATATATTGGTGCATTATGGAGTTATGTGTTCTTTGTGACTTAATGAGATTGTGAATGTGTGAATCGAGCATGTGTTTAATTTGACTGCTCATGGCATATAGGCTTGTGGAAGAAGTTTTGAGATTTGGATGATATTGTTGCTTTAAATATGTTGCATTATTGAAAGCATACTACACGGGTTGGCAAGAAATGTTCTGTTGAGATTGTGGCATTGCATGGTGGAACCATGACATTTGGCATAGTGTAATTCATTGATGACATAGTGTGGGCTGAGCACGAGGTGCTGTGCATTATGAGGGTGTAGATCCTGTGGTGAAAAACCCAAAATTGGCCATTGCATTGGTGCCTGTGACCCAACGGGAGCGATCCGTGAACAGGTGTTGGTTATTCGGGTACCCATCGGGAGCGATCCGTAAACCGAGACATGACATGCATGGTGTTGACATGACATGCATAGAGTGGACATGGATGTGGCATAGAGTTGTGTGAGTGTTTCATATGCATTGTCATGTGGCATAGAGTTGTGTGAGTGTTTCATATGCATTGTCATGTGGCATAGAGTTGTGTGGGTGGTTCATGTCCATTGTCATTACATTGCGTGGACAATTGGATGGCATATGGATTCATTACCATTATGTGATATGCATGATTTGGAAAGCATGCGGATTATTGTCGTTATATTGCATAGATGATGTGGAAGGCATATGGATTGTTATTATTGCCATGCATAGATGATTTAGAAGGCATATAGAGATAAATGTACACTTGCACATGCCACGCCTTACATTTTGTTCCTTGCATTAGCATTGTATCATACCAGCAGTTGAGCTGACCCATTCGTGGGCAACATTTTTCAGATGACACTCCAGGCACCTGAGACTTGAGGAAGTCTCACAGAGTGGAGGAGACCCGAACTTAGAAGGATAGATTGTGATGTGTTTGTATATATATGATGTATTGTGATTATTAGGGGGAAAAAGGCTCGAAAAACAAAGGAGGTTCTGCCAAAATTTTTTTAAAACGGGAATGTATGTAGGTTTGTATCTAAATCAGTTAACTTGGTATTTATTTATTTATTCGTCTATTTCTTTTCTTCTTTTGTTTCGTTCAGTCATGTCCCCGGGTTCGGTCGGGAATTCGGGGCGTGACATGCATTACAATCATTCATCTCAGTAAGCTCGGCATTGAAGCGAGTTATGTTTTCCCTCAAGGCCTCCCCCTTAGCTTGCTTGATAGTTAAAAGGAATTCTGGTCCCTTCCTCAATTTCCTACTCGTTAGGAAACAATCAAAGAACAACCTACTGAGATCATATAAATTGTTGCTTGAGTTTTGGAAGTGTAACAACCTGAAAATTTTTTTTTTAAAATAAATAAAATTTTCAAGTTGTTATTATTATTTTTTTTATTAATATTATTATTATTAGTATTATTATGATGGATGTATGTATATATGTGTATATATATATATACATATAATTTAAATTTAATTGTGTGTGTATATGTGTACAAGGTGAGTGTATATTTAAATGTGAGTATATATATATATATATGTATATATATATATCAGGTTGTGTGAGGTGTGTGTGTGTGTACCCGGTTGTGTGTGTGTGTAAGTTTGAGTGTGATACACTCAAACAAAGCATGGGAGGCATGGTGTGTGTAAGAGAGTTGTTGGAAGTGTGTGAGTGTGGTCTGCATGTATAGGTGTGTATAAGTGAGTGAAAAGGGTGGAGAAGAACAGACCTGTCGTGGGATTTTAGAGAGAGAGAGAGAGAGAAGTGTAGAGAGAGAAAGTGAAAGGAAAGAGAGAGAGTGAGGTGTGTGCTCTGGTTTTTGAAAGAGAAGCAGAAAGAAGGAAGCTAAGGAGGCCAAAGGGGAGAACAGAGGCAAAGCAAGAGGAGAGGAGCACCATCACAGGGTTGGAAACCTATAACCGTAAGCTTTCTCTCTCTAGAAAATCTCTCAAATATCCAACTTGTTTTGTAACCTATTACTTAGATTTAATTGTTGGAACTTATAGAGCATGAAATATGGAGAATTTAGGGACAAGAATCAACCAAAATGGTTGAGAAATGAGGGAGAAAAATGGATGTGCAGGTCACGGCCATGGGGGGGGAAATCTGATTTTTCATTGTGATTAAGAGCTTCAAAATGATGTAAAAGGGTTCCAAAAACGTTTTAGAATGGTTTGGAATTGAAAGGGGCATCAAAAACACCAAGAAAATCAAGTTTGAAAACTTGATTTTCCTGAAATTCCGGCGACGTCGCCGGAGAAGGTGACCGGAGACTGCCGGAACCCTACCGGAAAAACGGGGGGGAGATGATGACTGTACGGGTCCGGGTCGGGTCGGTTCGGGTCGGGTCGGGCTTGGGCTGACCCGCCCCTGCCACGTGTCGCCCACTGGTTTTAAATTAAAAACCAAATTGGGGCGTTTGGTTACGGAGATAAGAAATTAAAAACTTTTAAATTTAAAATAGGAACAGGGATATCCTATCCCTGTTCTGGATAAGCCCTGTTTGGTTAACCTAATTTAGGATAACAAATTAAACTAGTTTTAATTTGGACCTTTTGGAATTTGAACCTTTTGAATTTGAACCTTAACCTGAACTTTTAGAAATTACGAATTGACCCCCCCAACTGTTAGAAATTACACTTTGACCCACCTGATTAAAATATTAATAAAATATTAATTAAATTAATTAATTAATTATTTAATTAAATTAATTTAATTAATTAAATATTCAAAAACATCCCGGAGTCCAAATGGGACAAGTCATAGGTGTATTTTGACTATCTCGATCATTCTGAGACTAATGGTGAGGTCCGTTTTATGAGACGGGGTCCCGAAAAATAAAAGACCCGTAGTAACCCTTAAAATTACCAAAATGCCCCTAACTTGAAACACTGTCAGACGAATTCCGAATTAGGTAAACAAATAGTGGAATTTTATTATCTCGAACATTCCGGACTCAACCGTGGAGTCCGATTTGTGAAAAGAGGTCACGAAATGTGAGGACCCGTGTAAAGTGCAAAATGACTGTTTTGCCCTTCTTGACCCAGATGCCCGAATTGAATTCTACGAAAGCCTAAACTTATTTTCTTCAATGCCCCGGATTCAATAGTAGAGTTTAACTTAGCAAAGTAGAAGCTTATAAGATAAAGACGTAAAATTTGATGAATAGCATAATTCAAGTGACCAATAAACTGAGTTTCATGTTATGAATTTTAGGGACACGGAAAGGCAAAGAGAAGGTGACCTGACCTTCAGTGTTCTTACGGTGGTTTCACTTGACTACGAGTATACTTTTCCGGTTTGAGATCGATTACCAGGTACGATATATTGTGCTAAGTAAGAAATAGAATTGAGATTAGGAATACTTGCTTTGCTGCATTAATTGTTCACATGTTTGCCCGAGTGTTCACATGCTTACGTGCTATGTGCTATCTTGTTTAGTTGAATGATGATTATGAGTATATCGCATGTGTTAACGTGGTGTGTGAATTATCTGCTTGAAGAACTGTCGATGTTATGAATTGAACACTTGAAAGCATGTTTTATGTATGACTGAAATGCATCATTGGGATTGCATTATAACATGATGAGATTAGGGCATATTGGCATGGTGTGATTCCTTGGACATGGCGTGGGTAAGCACTTGGTGCTATGCATTATGAGGGTGCAGATCCTGTGGTGAAAAACCCAAAATCGGCCATTAGGTACTTGCAAGCCTGACGGATTCCGGACCGTGAAGCGAGACATAAGTGGCGGTACTCATGCCAGCGGAGAATGACCGTATCATGAGACATGGGTGGCATAGAGTTGCATGGGTGTGTCACGCATATTACTCATATACTGTATACTGTCTATATACTGTCATCATGATATAGAATGCCATATAGAAATAACTGTACACTCGCACATGCCACGACCTTAGTTTTGTTTCTTACATTAGCATTATATTGTACCAGCATGTTGAGCTGACCCCTTTAGTGGGGCAAACATTTCAGATGATGTTCCAGCTGTACGGGATATAGAGACGGTCTGATTGAGGGTTATATTGGGCCCGATGGGCGCTTTTGATATTTTGTAAGGGCATAAGCCCGAGACTGTATTTCATTTTGAATATTGTGAACCAACGGACCAGACTTCATGTATGTATTAGAACAGTGTACGGAATGTATGAGAATGTCATTGTTATCTTTCATTTCATTATTATTTTATTTCTTTTTGTCTCGTTACTCACGCCTCGGGTTCGCTGGAATTTGGGGCGTGACAACGTGGTATCAGAGCCTAGGTTCGAATACCTAGAGACCGTGGGGTGTTGTTTAACACCATGAGACCCTAGAGAAAAGAATGAGATTTAGTATGAACCCTTAGCAGCATGTGATAGGATCTTGTGTGCTATGTGGTTTTATATGTCCTGATGCATGACTTATGGTGACTACGTGCTGATTTATGCTATGTTAGAGGCATGACATGTATGATGTATGAAAAACTTGTTAAGTATAAGTATCATAACATGCTATGTGTACTACCTGTAGAAGCATAGGCCATTGATAGGAACATGATTAGGATCACACTTGAATGCCCATATATTGAATATGAAAAAGTGATATTGAAATTTTTCTCTTGGACTTGTAGATATGCCTCCCAGACGAGCTCCTACGGGAGCTGGACCGCCCAGACGGGGTAGGGGTAGGCCCAGAGGTGCTACCCAGCCTAGAGGCGCCGCCCAGCCTCGTCGTGGCAGACCTAGAGCTGCTGCCCCTATTCCCGATATAGTTGAGGAGGTCGTTGCCCCGGCTGACACACCAGAGCACAGTACAGCTGAGGAGGATGTTGCTCCCGCCCCTGCCCCTATTCCTGCTCCCGCTCCAGCACAGGAGGTAGAGCAGATGATTGGCGCCAGAGATATGGCGGCTCTTTTGCAGGAGTGTCTCCGCACCGTGATGGAGGCGCGGACCACTGGCGGAGAGACCAGGGATACCTTCGTGATGAAGGTGTTCCAGAGGATGAGACCACCTACCTTTGCCGGGCAGCCAGACCCACTTATTGCAGAGGAGTGGTTGAGACAGATTACCAGGATTTTGGATTCACAGGGGATCACTGAGCCCCATCTGAGGATCAGGTGCGCTACATTTCAGTTTACAGACCTAGCTAGTCAGTGGTGGAAGGTAGCTGCTGACAGACTACATCGGTACGGAGAGGGATGGGATGCATTTGTGGCCATGTTCAATGACCACTACTTTCCGATATCTGCCAGAGTTGGGTTTAGAGAGGAGTTCGAGGCACTCCTTCAGAGGGACATGACAGTGGCTCAGTATGAGTCACGGTTTACTGCTTTGGGGAGATTTGCCCCGCACATTATTGGACAGGAGGATTTGAGGGTGTATAATTTCCTCAAGGGGTTGAAGACCTCTATCAGGGACAGACTGGCTGGCCATATTATAGAGACCTACGAGGAGGCAGTGATCAGGGCCTCCAAGGTGGAGAGGGAGCTAGCTGATCTTAGAGGGATTAGAGAGACCAGAGCGCAGGGCAGGGCACCCACAGTACAGACCTCTACACCTGCCCCGACATATAGACAGCCGAAGAGGTACCGAGCCAGTACTTCTTCCTCACAGCCACCAGCCGGACCCCTTCATTCGATAGCTCCCCGTCCTGCCTTGCCATCTACTCCTAGGGGAGGAGGGTCACAGCGACCTAGCACATGTTATACCTGCGGGCAGCCTGGCCATAGGAGGGCCGACTGTCCCTTGAGGGGACCCAGCAGTGCACAGGGTGTCGGATCCAGTCAGGGGTCATTTCCACTACCTCTACCGGCACCGAGTCAGAGGGCCCCGCCGATTTGTTTCACTTGTCAGCAGCCTGGCCATGTTAGGGCCAACTGCCCTCAGGGGCAGACTTCGCAGAGTGCGCCGAGGTCACACTATTATCAGCATACACAGGTGCCTCTGCCACAGCCACAGTCAGTTCAGGGACTCCCAGCACCCTATCATCAGCCTACACCCTCCGCGCAGAGCGTCAGAGCTCCAGCACCTAGGGGAGGAGGTCAGCAAACACAGAGAGGGTGAGGCAGACAGGGCCAGACCATACAGGGCCGAGTCTATGCAGTAGCCACCCCAGAGACCTCTGCTGCCGGACTGTCAGTAGTCCGAGGTACATTTCTCATATCCAGTTCATGGGCCAGTGTATTGATAGATTCAGGAGCATCACATTCATTCATTTCTACTACACTTGCCATGTCATTGGGTCTGGATATAGCTTGGTTGGACCCCCCGTTGCATGTTGGTACGCCAGTTGGGGGTGTTGTAGTATTGACGAGGATCTGTAGAGATTGCTCGATAGAGATAGCCGATCGTATTCTCCACTTTGATCTTATTGTACTTGATATGTCTGGGTTTGATGTGATTCTGGGGATGGATTGGTTGTTTACCTATCGGGCGAGTATAGACTGTTACAGAGGGAGGGTGACTGTATGCACCCCGGAGGGAGACTGCTTTTATTTCACAGGGGATCGGGGGGATTTCTTGATTCCACCAGTGCGTGATTCTAGGAGCTGGGGAGGCCACAGTTATATGTTGGCTAGTCTGATTGCGGGTGATTTTGAGGCTACAGAGATTGTGTTACCCCCAGTCGTGGATGAGTTCCCCGACGTCTTCCCGAGTGACTTGACTTGTCTACCCCCTAGACGAGAGATCGAGTTCACTATAGAGCTCATTCCTGGTACTACACCCATTTCCATACCACCTTACCGCATGGCTCCAGCTGAGTTGAGAGAGCTGAGGGAGCAGTTGACTGATCTACAGCGGAAGGGGTTTATCCGTCCTAGCACTTCTCCGTGGGGTGCCTCGGCACTGTTCGCGAAGAAGAAGGACGGGACACTACGACTATGTGTAGATTACAGGAGGCTGAACCGGGTTACTATCAAGAATAAGTACCCGTTGCCGAGGATCGACGATTTATTTGATCAGCTGAGAGGTTCGAGATGCTTCTCGAAGATTGATCTTAGGTCGGGTTACCACCAGTTGAGGGTCAGGGAGGAGGACATAGCGAAGACAGCCTTCCGCACTCGTTATGGTCACTATGAGTTTGTGGTCATGCCCTTTGGAGTGACGAATGCCCCAGCGGCATTCATGGACTTGATGCACCGCATTTTCAGTCCTTACCTGGATCAGTTCGTCGTGGTATTTGTAGATGACATCTTAGTGTATTCACCTGCTGAGGATGTGCATGCCTATCATTTGAGGACTGTACTGCAGATTTTGAGAGAGCATCGGCTATTTGCCAAGTTCTCGAAGTGTGAGTTCTGGCTTCGAGAGGTACAGTTCTTGGGACATGTAGTATCTAGTGGAGGGGTATCTGTGGATCCCTCCAAGATTGAGGCTGTCATGAGCTGGGAGAGACCGAGCAGTGTATTTGAGATTCGGAGTTTTCTGGGGTTGGCCGGATACTACCGACGATTTGTGGAGGGTTTCTCCCGTCTTGCCGCGCCGATGACTCGTCTGACGCGCAAGGGCATCAGATTCTTATGGACAGAGGACTGTGAGCAGTCTTTTCAGGAGCTGAAGAGGAGGTTGACTTCAGCGCCTGTTTTGATCATACCTGAGAGGGGAGTGGGCTATGCTGTGTACTGTGATGCTTCCCGAGAGGGATTAGGTTGTGTATTGATGCAGGATGGCAGAGTGGTAGCCTACGGTTCTCTTCAGTTGAAGAACCATGAGCGGAACTACCCCACACATGACTTGGAGTTAGCTGCCGTCATCTTTGCACTGAAGAGCTGGCGACACTACTTATACGGGGAGAGATTCGAGGTATTTTCTGACCACAAGAGCCTCAGGTATATCTTCACGCAGAAGGACCTGAACCTGAGGCAGAGGAGGTGGATGGAGTACATGGAGGATTATGATTTTGACCTTCAGTACCACCTAGGGAGGGCCAATGTGGTGGCTGATGCACTCAGCAGGAGGTCGAGGGGTACTATTGCCAGTATTGCCATCAGGGAGTGGGAGATGATGGGGGATATTGGCGAGTTTGATCTAGATATTGCTGAGTTTGAGGGACAGGCCACACTGTTCAGCTTGTGTGCGCAGCCCACCCTTTTGACTAGAGTGATAGAGGCACAGCTAGTGGATGTTGAGGCAGATCAGATCAGAGTACGGATTGCTAGTCCCGAGGGATTTATGGGATGGACGGTGCATTCTGACCTTAGTCTGAGGTATTTGGGTAGAGTTTTTGTCCCAGAGTCTCTCAGGGCTGAGGTCCTTAGGGATTTTCACCACTCACGTCTGGCAGTGCACCCAGGGGGCACTAAGATGTATCACGATCTGCGCCGTCAGTATTGGTGGGCGGGGATGAAGAGAGATGTGGCGCAGTTCGTGTCGAGGTGTCTCACGTGCCAGCAGGTGAAGGCTGAGCACCAGAGACCTGGGGGATTGTTGCAGCCATTGCCAGTGGCCGAGTGGAAGTGGGAGCACGTTACTATGGATTTCGTGATGGGTCTTCCTAGGTCACCGAGGGGCCATGATGCAGTTTGGGTTATCGTGGACAGGCTGACGAAGTCTGCTCACTTCTTGCCTATCAGAGTAACTGATTCATCAGATACCCTCAGTAGGTTGTATATTCGAGAGATTGTACGACTACATGGGGTACCGGTATCCATTATTTCAGATAGGGACCCACGTTTCACTGCCCGATTTTGGCAGAGTCTCCAGACGGCCTTAGGGACACAGCTCCAGTTTAGTACTGCCTTTCACCCCCAGACCGACGGCCAGTCAGAACGTACCATTCAGATCCTCGAGGACATGCTTAGGGCTTGTGTCATGGATTTCAGGGGTAGCTGGGAGGATCACCTCGCCTTGGTCGAGTTTGCCTACAACAACAGCTATCAGTCCAGTATAGAGATGGCACCATTTGAGGCGTTGTATGGTAGGCCGTGCCGTTCCCCGGTATGTTGGACCGAGGTGGGAGAGACAGCTGCCTTAGGACCTGATATTGTTCGTGAGACCACGGACAAGATACAGGTGATCAGACAGCGGTTGTTAACAGCTCAGAGCCGCCAGAGGAGTTATGCGGATAGGAGGCGGCGGCCCTTGGCATTTGAGGTGGGGGACCATGTGTTCCTCAAGGTGTCTCCCAGACGGGGCTTGAGGAGATTTGGACGTGGTGGGAAGCTGTCGCCACGATTTATTGGCCCCTTTGAGATTCTGGGGAGAGTGGGTGAGGTAGCTTATAAGCTAGCCTTACCACCACAGCTATCTGGGGTTCACGACGTTTTTCATGTATCGATGCTGAGGAAGTACCATCCCGACCCCTCACATGTACTTGATTGGGTAGATCTTCAGCTAGAGGGGGACGCTTCCTATGACCAGAGACCCGTAGAGATATTGGACTCGAGGGACCAGGTTTTGCGAGGCAGGACCATCCCTTTGGTCAAGGTTCGTTGGAACCATCATGGGGTCGAGGAGGCTACTTGGGAGCGTGAGGCCGAGGTCCGTGCTAGATACCCCGAGTTATTTGATTAGTGATGTATTTTCTTTTGTTTTAGTTATTTTAAATTTCGGGACGAAATTTCTGTAAGGAAGGAAGGATGTAACAACCTGAAATTTTTTTTTTTAAAATAAATAAAATTTTCAAGTTGTTATTATTATTTTTTTTATTAATATTATTATTATTATTATTATTAGTATTATTATGATGGATGTATGTATATATGTGTATATATATATATATACATATAATTTAAATTTAATTGTGTGTGTATATGTGTACAAGGTGAGTGTATATTTAAATGTGAGTATATATATATATGTATATATATATCAGGTTGTGTGAGGTGTGTGTGTGTGTGTACCCGGTTGTGTGTGTGTGTAAGTTTGAGTGTGATACACTCAAACAAAGCATGGGAGGCATGGTGTGTGTAAGAGAGTTGTTGGAAGTGTGTGAGTGTGGTCTGCATGTATAGGTGTGTATAAGTGAGTGAAAAGGGTGGAGAAGAACAGACCTGTCGTGGGATTTTAGAGAGAGAGAGAGAGAGAAGTGTAGAGAGAGAAAGTGAAAGGAAAGAGAGAGAGTGAGGTGTGTGCTCTGGTTTTTGAAAGAGAAGCAGAAAGAAGGAAGCTAAGGAGGCCAAAGGGGAGAACAGAGGCAAAGCAAAAGGAGAGGAGCACCATCACAGGGTTGGAAACCCATAACCGTAAGCTTTCTCTCTCTAGAAAATCTCTCAAATATCCAACTTGTTTTGTAACCTATTACTTAGATTTAATTGTTGGAACTTATAGAGCATGAAATATGGAGAATTTAGGGACAAGAATCAACCAAAATGGTTGAGAAATGAGGGAGAAAAATGGATGTGCAGGTCACGGCCATGGGGGGGAAATCTGATTTTTCATTGTGATTAAGAGCTTCAAAATGATGTAAAAGGGTTCCAAAAACGTTTTAGAATGGTTTGGAATTGAAAGGGGCATCAAAAACACCAAGAAAATCAAGTTTGAAAACTTGATTTTCCTGAAATTCCGGCGACGTCGCCGGAGAAGGTGACCGGAGACTGCCGGAACCCTACCGGAAAAACGGGGGGGAGATGATGACTGTACGGGTCCGGGTCGGGTCGGTTCGGGTCGGGTCGGGCTTGGGCTGACCCGCCCCTGCCACGTGTCGCCCACTGGTTTTAAATTAAAAACCAAATTGGGGCGTTTGGTTACGGAGATAAGAAATTAAAAACTTTTAAATTTAAAATAGGAACAGGGATATCCTATCCCTGTTCTGGATAAGCCCTGTTTGGTTAACCTAATTTAGGATAACAAATTAAACTAGTTTTAATTTGGACCTTTTGGAATTTGAACCTTTTGAATTTGAACCTTAACCTGAACTTTTAGAAATTACGAATTGACCCCCCCAACTGTTAGAAATTACACTTTGACCCACCTGATTAAAATATTAATAAAATATTAATTAAATTAATTAATTAATTATTTAATTAAATTAATTTAATTAATTAAATATTCAAAAACATCCCGGAGTCCAAATGGGACAAGTCATAGGTGTATTTTGACTATCTCGATCATTCTGAGACCAATGGTGAGGTCCGTTTTACGAGACGGGGTCCCGAAAAATAAAAGACCCGTAGTAACCCTTAAAATTACCAAAATGCCCCTAACTTGAAACACTGTCAGACGAATTCCGAATTAGGTAAACAAATAGTGGAATTTTATTATCTTGAACATTCCGGACTCAACCGTGGAGTCCGATTTGTGAAAAGAGGTCACGAAATGTGAGGACCCGTGTAAAGTGCAAAATGACTGTTTTGCCCTTCTTGACCCAGATGCCCGAATTGAATTCTACGAAAGCCTAAACTTATTTTCTTCAATGCCCCGGATTCAATAGTAGAGTTTAACTTAGCAAAGTAGAAGCTTATAAGATAAAGACGTAAAATTTGATGAATAGCATAATTCAAGTGACCAATAAACTGAGTTTCATGTTATGAATTTTAGGGACACGGAAAGGCAAAGAGAAGGTGACCTGACCTTCAGTGTTCTTACGGTGGTTTCACTTGACTACGAGTATACTTTTCCGGTTTGAGATCGATTACCAGGTACGATATATTGTGCTAAGTAAGAAATAGAATTGAGATTAGGAATACTTGCTTTGCTGCATTAATTGTTCACATGTTTGCCCGAGTGTTCACATGCTTACGTGCTATGTGCTATCTTGTTTAGTTGAATGATGATTATGAGTATATCGCATGTGTTAACGTGGTGTGTGAATTATCTGCTTGAAGAACTGTCGATGTTATGAATTGAACACTTGAAAGCATGTTTTATGTATGACTGAAATGCATCATTGGGATTGCATTATAACATGATGAGATTAGGGCATATTGGCATGGTGTGATTCCTTGGACATGGCGTGGGTAAGCACTTGGTGCTATGCATTATGAGGGTGCAGATCCTGTGGTGAAAAACCCAAAATCGGCCATTAGGTACTTGCAAGCCTGACGGATTCCGGACCGTGAAGCGAGACATAAGTGGCGGTACTCATGCCAGCGGAGAATGACCGTATCATGAGACATGGGTGGCATAGAGTTGCATGGGTGTGTCACGCATATTACTCATATACTGTATACTGTCTATATACTGTCATCATGATATAGAATGCCATATAGAAATAACTGTACACTCGTACATGCCACGACCTTAGTTTTGTTTCTTGCATTAGCATTATATTGTACCAGCATGTTGAGCTGACCCCTTTAGTGGGGCAAACATTTCAGATGATGTTCCAGCTGTACGGGATATAGAGACGGTCTGATTGAGGGTTATATTGGGCCCGATGGGCGCTTTTGATATTTTGTAAGGGCATAAGCCCGAGACTGTATTTCATTTTGAATATTGTGAACCAACGGACCAGACTTCATGTATGTATTAGAACAGTGTACGGAATGTATGAGAATGTCATTGTTATCTTTCATTTCATTATTATTTTATTTCTTTTTGTCTCGTTACTCACGCCTCGGGTTCGCTGAAATTTGGGGCGTGACAGGAAGAGATTATAGAACTACTTGAGAGTTATACCCTTAGGGTTGGTGATGAAGGTTCGGCACATAAAAGCATTAGTGGCTCCATACAAGGCCATGGTGTACTAATAATGGGAGAGATGGTCTCATGGATCTTCAAACCCGTCGTATAAAGTAAACGTTAGGACAATAAATTTCTTCGATCTCTCCTATACCATTTTGGTAGGAATGAAAGGTGTGGAAAACCTCTTGAACAACTTTTTAAGTTCATCATGCTATAGAGTGATATGGAGTCTCTTGGTTGATGTGGTCTAATTCTCTGAATCCACTATCTCCTCAACCTTCTAGGGAGCCCTAGGCTAACCCTATGGCAGTGCTGCTGCTTTATGGTTTTGAGTTTGTCCCAAAATCCTAAGCACATGAACTACGGGTGGAATTTGTCTTGTGGGTATAAGAAGGCACTGCTCTGTAGTAGTAAAATAGTACTAAACTTCCAAAAGCAATGGGCATTCTAGATTTATAGGGGGTATTCCAGAAGCTGAGGGTATTGGTACCCTCATCTTGCTCTAATAGTGAACGATGGGGTGAATTAGTGGAATACCTCTATTGGTTGTTGTTGATGTTTGATGGTCAACCCCTTCTCGGACAGTGCCTTGGGGGTGCATTGCCTAAGCATTAAGTACCTTGGTGCTCTGAGGACCCCCTTTTATGGCAGTGCTGGTAGGGAATTGGTTCCCCTCATGCGTGGTGTTTACAGGTAGAGGGGAATAAGGTATGTTTTGTTAGCCTTGCACAAGAGAAGCTAATGTTTGTGACATAGTTGTGATCTGTTGCTACATCTAATCAGTTTGCTATTACATCTGATCTATTTGTTGTTGTATATGAGAGGGTGCACACCTTTTTCCCCTTCCAGTGGGAGGTTGATTTTAAGGATTCGGGTGGTTTCTCCCTGAACTGAGATTTGGGGCCATTGATGATAAATAATCAGAATGAACAGTTTAAGCTTTAAGTACATTATGAATAAGAACTTCAGTTATTCTCACAGACAGTGCCGAACTGATATTATCAGTTTCTGATCGAAACGTAACATTATTCTCTTTCAATTGTCTATCAAGAACACGATGCTAGAGGGTCACTAGAAAAGTTTCAATGGTAGTCGCTCTGATAATAAAGTTAGAAAAGAATTGATGATGGTAATTGAAGGAATTGAACATGAATTGAAAGTCTACCTTGTAACTTGATTTATAAGTTGTAATCTCCCAAGTTGAGTAGGATTAGGAGTCATAAAAGTAGAAATTTGATAATATCCATAGATAAAAGTTATCATGTTAAACTATGTGTCCTTTTTTCTGAGGTTGGTAGTCCATAAAAGACAATGACCAATTTGGAACCTTTTATACTCATGTTCAATCATCCATAGATCATAAGAAACCTGCGCGTACCTAGTCCTTACGTCAATTATGTAAAGAATAGGCATTTGCATAACTTGAATAGGAGCTCGATCCTAAAGGCTAAAGTATTATATCGTCTAGGTAGTCTCATAAAATTTTTGTAAATTACCATTTTTATTTCATTAATCATTCTATTGTTTTTAAATTTTTGTTCTAAATTTTTAATTGAAAATCACGTGACATAGCATCATTATTATTTTTTTTTTTTTACCAACGAAAGAGTATTAATTGACTAGTATAATTTATAAACATATCCCGTCCACTATTGAAAAATCAATCATACCATTATTATTATTATATTTTGTCAACGAAAAAAATATTTATTTACAAGTATAATTTATAAACAAATTCAGTTCATTATTAAAGAATCAACCCTATATATCACTAATAAACGTGACTCATAACTAAAAAAATTAATATAATATCACATACTTCTATTTTAAACAAATTTAAAATCGTTATATCTTTTATAAAGAGAGACGCAATATCACTTGGCTAAGGAAATCACAAATTTCAAACTTGGGCTTCTCAATTCTCAAAAATTCTTGAAACTCTAAAAATTTTGTCTTCACAAAATCAACATGACCTCAAATAATAAAATTCTCAATACCAACAAAATCTACAAACTCTGGATTAGAACGTTCTTTAATCTCACTATTTTTCAAAGTGTTTGGCAAATCAAACAAAGTAGTAAGGCCAAAACTTTCAAAATCTTCAATTGCATCAATACCACAACATGCAAAATTTTCTTCTTTCTCAACAATTAAATTCTCAAACTAGGTAGACTGAAATAATTCTTCAACATCCCTCAATTCATCAAAAGCAATTTTTAACAAATTCAATTTTTCATCACTATGAGCCAATGTCAAACTATTAACCATCAAATTATTTTCATCTTCTTTAACTTCCAAAATATTTCTTTCCTCACAACTAATATTTTTGTCCTCAGAAATATTGACGAAGCAATCAATATCATATGAATCTAAATTCAACACATTATATGAATCATTCCAAATTAGAATAAATTTTGAAAATAATTTTGAACCATCAATTTCTCTATTTTCTTCGAACATATCTCTTTCAAAATCAACCACCCAATATATATCTATGGGAGGTTCATAACCGTTCCGCGGTTTATTTTTATATGTTAAAAGAATATCAAACCAAAACTTATGTGGTAGTGGATAGTTTTATGTGCAAATAAAAATATTCCAATGTACCCAATGTATTGTCTGCCTTATTATCTGGTAGAACCATTTAACTTTTTTCTCATGAAGTTCTTTTGATAAACGATTCAATGCAATATCGAATACATTAAATACATTGCAAACATTAAGATAAAGTGTAACACGATGTAACCACTCATCAATATTCTAACCACATATTCTTAAAATCTCAAATTTTTGTCCATTAACCAGAACTTTCTCCATAATTTCAAATCAACAATTTATTTAAACCACGTGCCTAAGATATAAAATTGATACATTATTATCACATTAGTCGTTTAATTATTTTTGATAAATTTTTTAATTTAGCCAGACATTACTCTTCAATAATATTAAAAGTTTTCTCAAATTTTTTTGATTTTATAAAAGGTTTTTTGATTTTATAAAAGAAAAATTAAATGAATTCAAATTTTTAATAAGTAGCTATTGAAATAAATTATTTAAATATTTTCAATTCAATGGTTGATATATTCCAAAATAAAAAAAAAAAAGTGGTTATACTTGGAAATAGTAGTTGAGAAGAAGAATAATTTTTTAATTAAAAATAATATTTTAACATTGAAATAGAAATATCAAAATATAATATTTGAGTATTACAATATTATTAAAATTTAATTTTAACATAACTCAAATAACTTTTAGCATAGAATATGTACTTACTATAAGAAATTTTTAACCATAAGTTGGTGTATTGTCCTCTTTTTTTACTTTTACAGTATAATACTTATCTTCAAAATAGACAAAGTCTATTCATAAAAGTGTTTTAATTATAATATATCACATATACAATACATGTATAAAAATAATATTTCCAGTCACATATACCTTGACATTTCAAAAAGTTGACAAGCTTCCATTCATAAATAATAATATTAATTAGATTGCGGGACTAAATATGTGGAGTAGAGATAGATTCACCCTACATATACATATTTTTTATTTTATTTTTAATTAAAATTTTCAGATAATATTCACGTGATTTTAAATTTATAACATATTTAAATTAAGACACATATTTAAGTAGAAGAAGGTTCTTTTTATTTTATTTGGAGTCAAATATTGTCTTTTTCTACATATGCTAATCATTTTTTTCGAGACCAAATTGAGTGTAAATTATATATAAAAATGTTAAGTCACTACAAAAAAACTTACTTTTCGCGACGCACATTATTAGCGACGCACAAATGCCTTTTAGCAACGCATAAACAGGCGTCGCTAATAATAAGAAAAAAAAGTATTAAAAAATTAGCTTCCCGCCTGAAAAAAAAAAAGGCCGAAACTATTAGCGACGCACATGTGGTCATTAGCAACGCACGCCGGAGCGTCGCAAATAGTTGGGTTCGACAATTAGCGACACTCAATTGGGTTATTAGCGACACACAATGTGCATCGCTAATAACTCCTTATATTTACATCCATTTGAGCGCTCTGCCTCTCTCTCAGACAGTCTCTCTCTCTCTCTCTCTCTCTCTCTCTCTCTTTCTCTCTCTCAGGCGCCATTTCCATCGCTCTGTAGGATTAAAAACTAAAAAGGGAAGGGGGGAACACATCGGGGAGGCATACGACGCCCATGTAGGCCACCGTCCTTTCTCTTCTCTCTCTCTCAAACTCAGATCTATTTCATTGTGCTTCGATTACTGCTCTGGCGTGCTTGGATTCTGCTCCAGTCTAGTTAGGATGCTTTTGTTTGAATCACATATTTCATTTCCATTAGAAAAAAATGCAAACCTAATAATATTAAAATAATTTTGGGTAGATGGTCACTGCTAAATGGCTCCTTTGCTTTCTGATCAAACACTGGATCCACTATATATCCATACACACACACACACATATATGTGCCCCAGTTTGATTGTTACTGATCACAGTCCTAACAAATTCAATGTTTTGTGATGCTATCAATTGATTTCCTGAATGTTAAAAATTACTCTTTCTGATGTTTTGAATGGTCAAAGGATGATTCAGATATTTTATTTAATAACCAAAATTCTCTCAATTTTATAAATTAAAAAAAAAAGTTCAAAAGATTAACCTGATTTTTTTCTCGATATATATATATATATAAAATACAAAACCTTGATTTATATAACTTTTTAATTTATATATTTACCCACTGTACGTCTAAAAGTTAACACTTTACGTTTAATTTAATTTTAATTTGATCCCTCAATGAAATTTTTATATATGTTTTTTACTATTTTTGTATAATTTTAAGTTTTTTAATAGTCTTTTTCTTTGATTAAACTTCATGTCTAATTTATAAATTTGTTTATATCAATAAATTTAGTTTTTTATAAAAAAAAAAATATTATGAATCAAAATTAAATTTATATACTTTTATTATATACAATCTTAATCTTCACCATAGAAATGTTGTCCAAACACAAAAGGAGCACAAAATTTTTTTTCAAACAATAATTAAAAAGTAGTGAATAAGAAATTATACAATAGATCATTCTATAGTTATATATGCATGTGTATGTATTCATATGTGCGTTTGTGTGTGTATATATATGTATAGTAATTAATCCGAAAAATTTAATTAGGGGAGGCCAAGTTAAAAGTATTAAAATTCAAAAACATTCATATGAATATATTAAAAAAAATTAAGAAGGACCAAATCCTATTTTATTAAGAAATTTTAATAAAATTAATAATAAAAAATATAATATTAAAATTTTTGAAGAGGCCATGACCTCACTTGTCTCCCCATGAATCCATCACAGTACTCATACCGAATAGAAAAGTACTTACAATAAATAAGAACTAAAATGTAGAGAATAAGAAACGATTCAATATTTCTGCTTTGAGAGAGTATTTCATGAGTTTTGTTACATAATATGACGAATTTTTTTATTTTAATATTTTGTGATGTATATGTGAGTTTGACTATATTACTAAAATCAAAGAGATTACTGGATCAAAGAAGAACTTCTCTTCTTCTATAGCTATAGAGTAATGCTTTTTTTTTTTTTTAATGCATTGGTTAAAGGATATTCTGGAACAGCTTATACATATTAAACTAAATTCCCCTCTCTACAAGAAACAATAACATATCTGTTTGATTTAAAGAGCACCCTCTCTTGTACACACAAGATGCATGAAGTTAAATAGGAAATCAAATTCATTGTAACATTGCTAATTAACAAAGCTAAAAATTCTTAAAATTAAATAGAAAATCTATAAATAAATAAAAAATTGTATTTTTTTTTCTTTTATTATATTCTTACCTTAAGACAATTGTTTTATGTAATAATAAAATATTTCAATTTTCTAACATGAAAACCCTACTTCTATTATAAAAATAATAACTTTTAACACATATTTTGTCTTTAGCCTTTTGTTGTAGCGTGCATTTGGACCTTTTTTGACTGTCATACTTGCCAACTAGGTGAAAATATGTCTTCTTCTCCAATGGAAAGGGAGCTTCCTATTTCCAGGCATTTCTTCAAGGTCATGATGCCTGGTTTCTTACAGAACTTGTATGTTCTCTCTTTCTCTCTCTCTCTCTCTCTCTCTATATATATATATGTATGTATATCTGTGTTTTTGTGTGTGTGTGTGTGTGTGTGGTTAGTCTAAGTGTCTTTTCTCTTCTTAATGTAGCAATATTTCATAGTGACTCACACACTCTAATATAGTTTTCTGAATTTCAAATTTGCACAGCTCATTCCACCGGCTTTTTGTAGAAAACTAGGTGAAGTAAAATCGGAAGAAGTAATTCTAACAAGTTGTCAAGGGACATGGCATATTAAAATTGGTAAATGTGCTGAAGGATTTATTTACTTCCGAGAAGGTTGGGATAATTTTGCACAATACCATGCCCTCTGTCTCGGAGATTTTTGCAGTATTTGAGCATATAGGAGACATGCATTTTAATGTGTGTGTGTTTGATTCAAGTGCTTGTGAGAAAGAGTTTTCACTGGAGTCAGATCGTGAGATAAAAAGGGAACCCCTTGACCCGGATGAGATCATGGAAGCTTCAACTTCTAGAACAAAAGGTATTCTACATGCAACACCAGATACCATTATATTCCTCTTTTATATAAATATTATATGTTGCACCATAGTTTACACACACACACACACACGAACTTACGGCACTCGGTTTGGATGCCCGGTTTGAAACTTATGCAAGTTTCAGCTCCAAAAAGGCCCATTTTAGGGTTTTGACAGACCAAAACCCCGGATATTGGCCTAACTACACTGATACCCCATCACACACCTCACAAATGATAAAATAAACTTGCACGAACTTACGGCACTCAGTTCGGATGCCAGGTTTGAAACTTATGCAAGTTTTAACTCCAAAAAGGCCCATTTTGGGATTTTGACAGACCAAAACCCCGGATATCGGCCTAACTACACCAAAACCCCATCACACACCTCAAAAATGATAAAATAAACTTACACGAACTTACGACACTTAGTTCGGATGCCCGGTTTGAAACTTATGCAAGTTTCGGCTCCAAAAAGGCCCATTTTGGGGTTTTGATAGACCAAAATGGCGGATATTGGCCTACTGACCCTGAAACCCCATCATCCACCTCAGAAATGATAAAATATATTTGCCCAAACTTATGGCACTCAGTTCGGATCACCGGTTTGACACTTTTTCAAGTTTCAACTCCAAAAAGCCTCTTTTTGGGGTTTTGACGGACCAAAATACCGGATATCGGCCTAACTACCCCGAAACCCCATCACACACCTCAAGAATGATAAAATAGACTTACACGAACTTACAGCACTCGGTTCGAATCACCGGTTTCAAACTTATGTAACTTTTCGCTCTAAAAAGTATCTTTTTGGGGTTTTGACGGACCAAAACACTGGATATCGGCCTAACTATCCCGAAACCCTATCACACACCTCATAAATGATAAAATATACTTGTAAAAACTTACTTCACTCGGTTCGGATCACCAGTTTGAAACATTTGCAAGTTTCAGCTCCAAAAAGTCTCTTTTTAGGGTTTTGACAAACCAAAACACCGAATATTAGCCTAAATATCCCAAAAACCCATCACACACCTCAAAAATGATAAAATAGACTTGCACAAACTTACGGCACTCAGTTCGGATCACCAATTTCAAACTTATATAACTTTCGCTCTAAAAAAGCCTCTTTTTGGGGTTTTGACAGACCAAAACCTCGGATATCTGCCTAACTATACCAAAACCCCATCACACACCTCAAAAATGATAAAATAAACTTTCACGAACTTACGGCATTCGGTTCGGATGCCCGGTTTGAAACTTATGCAAGTTTCAACTCCAAAAAGACCCATTTTGGGGTTTTGACAGATCAAAACCCCGGATATCGGCCTAACTACATTGAAACCCCATAACACACCTCAAAAATTATAAAATAAACTTGCACGAACTTACAGCACTCGGTTCGGATGCCTGGTTTGAAACTTATGCAAGTTTCAGCTCCAAAAAGGCCCATTTTGGGGTTTTGACAGACCAAAACCCCAGATATCAGCCTAACTATACCGAAACCCCATCACACACCTCAAAAATGATAAAATAAACTTGTACGAACTTATGGCACTCAGTTCGGATGCCCGGTTTGAAACTTATGCAAGTTTCAGCTCCAAAAAGGCCCATTTTGGGATTTTGACAGACCAAAACCCCGGATATCGGCCTAACTACACTGAAACCCCATCACACACCTCAAAAATGATAAAATAAACTTTCACAAACTTACGGCACTCGGTTCGGATGCCCGGTTTGAAACTTATGCAAATTTCAGCTCCAAAAAGGCCCATTTTGGGGTTTTGACAGACCAAAACCTTGGATATCGACCTAACTGTACCGAAACCCCATCACACAGCTCAAAAATGATAAAATAAACTTGCACAAACTTACGACACTCAGTTCGGATGCCCAGTTTGAAACTTATGCAAGTTTCAGCTCCAAAAAGACCCATTTTGGGGTTTTGACAGACCAAAATACCGGATATCGGCCTAACTACACCGAAACTCCATCACACACCTCACAAATTATAAAATAAACTTATTCTACTTTATGCCGTTCTTACTATTTATGCATGCAAAAAAAAAAAACTTCTCACATTCTATCTTCATATATATTTAATAATTATTTTAATATTTATCATTTGATCTTTATTTCAGATTGATCGGGATTATTGGCACGCGCCGTCTTTATCTTTTGCATCGGAACTTCTTATTTTTATTTTTTTTTCTTTTCACGGACATCTGTATTTACATTTTTGGAGACAATTTTTAATTTTCTATTTATTGTTAAATTGTACTTTTACAAATGTACATAATTAGTTTAATATATATATATATATATGAATGTATTTTTCTTTTTTAATATATTCATTTCAGAATGCTTGGATTTTATTGTATATCAGGATGGATGGATGATTGATACAGGTTTAAACAGGAATAAAACAACAAATAAACCAAAGCAAATATGGGTTTTTTTTTTAAAAAAAAAAAATTATTAGCGACGCTTAGTGGGTGCGTCGCTGAAAACAACTATTAGCGACGCCCATCTGAGCGTCGCTAAAAACGACCATTAGAGACGCACACCCTTTGGGCGTCGCTAATAGTGACTTTTAGCGACGCCCAGTGTGCGTCACTAATAGTGATTTTCAGCAACGCACAGTGTAGTTTTTGCGACGCTCTTGGCCAATTATTAGCGACGCTCAGATGTGCGGTGCTAAAAGTCACCATTAGCGACGCACAAAGGGATGTGCGTCGCTAATACTATTAGCGACGCTATTATTTGCGACGCTATTAGCGATGCACGGTCTGTGTCGCTAAAGAGCATTAGCAACGCAAAATACCACTATTAGCGACGCACGCGTGCGTCGCTAATAGTGGTTTTTCTTGTAGTGAGTAAAATCATTTTTTATCTCATATTCAAACTTTTAAACACAACATAGTGAAATTTACTTTAATAAATATATGTGAATTTGATTAACTTAAGAGTGAGTGAAGAATTTTTGTTTTATTTAGCATTATTATATGTGTGTAGCTTTGCTTTGTCTTTGTTAGGACAATATGTGAAATATGTAGGCTTTGAGGCGTATCTAAAATATTTTTTTTTGAATGTAATTTGTCTCTACTCAATAGAGTTTGCTGATAGTTTACTAGCAAAGTCATCCTCACGATATGACAAAGCTTTCTGTTGTGAAGAATTGCAACAAACAAAGTTGAAGGACTTCTTGCGAGATCCTTTGGTTACAATTTCTATTTTGAGATAGAGAAAGATTTTGGTTGTGTTTTATTGAATACGTTGGACTATAGATGTTTTATAAATATAGAAGTGTCTTTTCTCAAAAGACACAACCTATTCGTGAACATCCAATTGATGTGTCTTTCTAAATTTTTGAAATACTCATTCAATGTATCTTTTGTAAGGAGAAACAACTTTCTGAAATACCCATTTGATGTGTCTTTTGCAAAGAGAAACCCATTCGTAAAATACCTATTCAACGCACCCATTTGAACATTTCTAATATGGACCGTTGATCAGGCGATCCAAAAATAAATCAATCAAAAATTGATTTGTCTTTGATAAATCTGCTCGTCTTTCTTTTGAGCTTGCTCGCCTTTGTGAGCTTGCTTTTTGTCTTTCCGAACAGAATTCTTTGTGTATCCAAGGTTGATACATTTCTAAATTTGTTCCATAATGGTTTCCATATCTAATGGGGGATTTTTTAGTCAATGAATTATGGAAGCGTCCATGACCCAATCCTGAAGTTAGAGCAGCCACAAAGAAGCTTGCATTGCAATCATTCATTTCAATAAGCTCAGTATTGAAGCGAGTTATGTATTCCCTCAAGGCCTCCCCCTTGGCTTACTTGATAATTAAAAGGAATTTTGGTCTCTTCCTCAATTTCCTACTGGTTAGGAAACAATCAAGGAACAACCTACTGAGATCATATAAATTGTTGATTAAGTTTTGGGAGAGATTATGGAACTACTTGAGAGTTGTACCCTTAAGGCTGGTGATGAAGTTTTGGCACACAAAAGAATTAGTAGCTCTGTGCAAGGCCATGGTGTACTAATAATAGGAGAGATGGTCTCGTGGATCTTCAAACCCGTCGTATAAAGTAAACTTTGGGACAATAAATTTCTTCGATCTCTCCTATACCATTTTGGAAGGAATGAAAGGCGCAGAAAACCTCTCGAGCAACTTGCTAAGTTTGTCATGCTCTAGAGTGATATAGAGTCTCTTGGTCGATACGGTCTGATTCTTTGAATTTGCTATCTCCTCAATCCTCTAGAAAGCCCTAAGCTGACCTTATGGCAGTGGTGCTGCTTTCTAGTTTTGAGTTTGTCCCGGAATCCCAAGCACAATGTAAAGACCCGGAAAATTTTTTTTTATAAATTAATTTTCCTGTTCTTTAATTTAAGTAATCGTTTTCATTTTTATTTTTTTTTGGAATGAAAATTTTTTTTTATTATTAATTGTTATTATTATTATTATTATTATTATTATTGTTATTATTATTATTATGTACATGTGATTAAATGTATGCATGTGATGTGTGTAATATATGTGTGAACATATATATATATATATATATACATATTAAATTATTTAAATGTGTATGTATATGTGTGCACAAGTGAGTGTGTTTATTTAAGTATGTAAATATATATATGTATATATATATATATAAGACAGATTGTGTGTGTACGGTTGTGTGTGTGGGTGTGTGTAGATTGAGTGTGTTACACTCAATGAGGAGTGGGGGATGGAGTGTGTGAGTAGAGTTGTGTGTGGCAGTGGGGTTGCCAGAGAGTGGGTCGGATTTAGAGAGAGAGAGAGAGAGAGTGAAGGAAAAAGGGGAGTGTCTCGGGTGAGAAGAAAAGAGAAGAAAAGAAAAGAAGCAGAAGGTGAGAGAGAGAAACAGGGTTCTGAGAAAGAGAGTGGAGGCTGGGTTAAGCTCGGAGCAAGAAGGTGGAAGAGGGCACGGCTAGAGAGAGAAACGGCCGAAGGTTCGGGTAAGTGGGTCACTTCTGTTTCAAATTTTTTTTAGAGAATTTCAATTGATTTAAATTATAGAACCTTGTAGAGCATAGTGTGAGGATTAAAACGCAACAAAAATGATAGAAAACGGTTGAGAAATGAGGGAGAAAAATGGAGGTGCAGGTCACGGCCGTGGGGGAAAAATCTGGGTTTTCACCGTGATTGGAAGCTTCAAAACGATATTAAAATGCTCCAAAAACGTTTTAGAATAGTTTAGAATTAAAAGGGGCTTCGAAAACGCCATAAAAATCAAGTTTAAAAACTTGATTTTTCTGAAATTCCGGTCACCGGCGCCGGAGAAGACGCCGGAACCCTACCGGAGGTTCGCCGGAAAATCGGGGGAAGAAGGGGGGTCTGTCGGGTCGGGTCTCGGGTCGGATCCGGGTTTGGTTCGGGCGGGTACGGGTCGCCCCTGCCACGTGTCAGCCCTTGTTTTAAATTAAATGAATTTGAACCTTTAGAATTTAAACCTTTGAATTTGAACCTTTTGAATTTGAACCTTAACCTGAACTTTCAGAAATTACGGATTGACCCCCCAACTGTTAGAAATTACACTTTGACCCACCTGATTAAATTATTAATAAAATATTAATTAAATTAATTAATTAATTATTTAATTTAATTAATTTAATTAATTAAATATTCAAAAACATCCCGGAGTCCAAATGAGACAAGTCATTAGTGTATTTTGACTATCTCGACTATTCCGAGACCAATGGTGAGGTCCGTTTTACGAGACGGGGTCCCGAAAAATAAAAGACCCGTAGTAACCTTTAAAATTACCAAAATGCCCCTAAATTGAAACACAGTCAAACGAACTCCGAATTAGGTAAACAAATAGTGGAATTTTATTATCTCGAACATTCCGGACTCAACCGTGGAGTCCGATTTGTGAAAAGAGGTCACGAAATGTAAGGACACGTGTAAAGTGCAAAATGACTGTTTTGCCCTTTTGAACCCCGGTGTCCGAATTGAGTTCTACGAAAACCTAGACTTACTTTCTTAAACGTTCTAAAACCAATGGTAGAGTTTAATTTAGCAGAATAGAAACCTATGAATTTAAAGGCATAAAATTTGATGAATAGCATGCCTTCAAACAACAGTGGACTGAATTGTAATTCCTACTTTTAGGGACACTGACAGGACAGGAGGAGGCGATCTGATCTCCTACATTTTCGTCGGCCCGTTCAGTTACATATAGTGCTCGATCTTCTAGGGTTGATACCAACCCATCAGGTATGGTGTTTTGCTAGTGTTAGAAATGAAGTTAAGTTAGGAATAATTGTGAATGACTGAATGCTGTATGTGTTTATCTGTAATGTGTTTACCTGTTTATTTGGAATTGGTTATTCACATGCTTACATGTTACTTGTGCTTTATGAATGTTTAGTGAATGATGAATGCGATTCACAACGTGTGTATATGTTAATTCTACGAGGTATGCTTGCATGTGGAAATCGGCTGGTGATTTATGTATTATTGTCTCGAGCATGCTATATTGTGGAAACCATGTATCATTGAGATTGCATTGGCATATTGGCATATGATGAATCCTTTGAGAACATGGCGTGGGTAAGCACGTGGTGCTTTGCATTATGAGGGTGTAGATCCTGTGGTGAAAAACCCAAAATTGGCCATTGCATTGGTACTCCGTAGCCATCGGGGAGTACCCGTAAACGAGACATGGGTGTGGCATAGAGTTGTGCATGGGTGTGTCACGCATACTATTCATATATACTACTGCGATGCTTGAATGTCATTTAGAAATAAATGTACACTTTGCACATGCCACGCCTTAGCTTTATTTCTGGCATTAGCATTTCATCATACCAGCAGTTGTGCTGACCCATTCGTGGGCAACATTTTCAGATGAGGATCCTCCAGCCACTTGAGACTTAGTGATGCCCTGAGAGGGCGAAGCACGTGATGTATTTGTGACCCATGAGACTTGTATTTTGTTATGTAAGGGCTTAAGCCCGAATGACTGATGAACAATGTATTCGATATTACTTTATGTATGGATGATGATGGACGCATGTTTAGTGAATTTAATTACTTTTGTCCTTTTATTTATTTTACTTTCTGTCTCGTTACTCGCGCCCCGGGTTCGTGGGAAATTCGGGGCGTGACACACAATGTCACGACCCGAAACCCACCCTATGCAGATCTCGTATCGCGGGGCACACCGAATAGCCGTCCCTATTTTTTTCTTTCTTTATATCAATGACAACAATTCATAATGTAAAACTTAAGTAGTAAATCAGCGAAAGTCTTAATATAAAATATTTTTTGACAATGGTAAAATGTAAACCGACATAAACATAACATAACACCACCCTTAGGTGATGAGTACATGGGAGAAACTACGTCACTTCTAACATGTTTTTCAAACTATCCCCCTATGCTTTTGGACTCCTACTTTGGTCTTGCAACATCCTTACCTGAAAAATAATTAAGTTAGGGTGAGCTAACAAAACTCAGTAAGTAAAATCTCATCTCCGACACGGGTTAAGGTTAATATAGAAAGAATGTAAGCTCATGGGGTGAACATGATAGCCAATCATTAAATCAGATGTTGTAATAACGAAAAAATGTCAGAATGGCCAATGAACAGTAAGTCACAATGATCAAGCACGAGTAATGGGATAACATGAACATGAAAAAGCTCAATAAATATCAGTTAACATAAAAATACTGCCGCAATGGATCGGTAACAATTAAGTACAATCAATAAGTGAAACCCTCAACATAAGATTATTCATAGGGAAGGATAACATCCTATGAATCTAATAAATGTAAACATGTCAATCAAATATGATGATGCATTTACTTTGTTTAGGGTTTGGCAGATCCTCGGTCTTTTGGGGCCCGACATACCCCCCTTAACCTCAATGCATATAAAATGTCCTCAATGCGTAAAAATGCCATTATTGCCATATGTCAGTTCACAGACTCGACCCGTAGGTCCTGTCAACTCAGAAAGCATCAGATGAATATTGTGACTGAGCATAAATTTGGTATTCATAGTAAATCATGATTATTTGTGATTCCATAAGAAGTGCATAAAAATGGAATATCATGCAATGAACATATAACAGTAGGCTTTTCAAGGCATAGTACAACATAACAATCAATGATATAGCAGTCAATAAACATGTACAAGATAGAACAATATTAATTATGGAACAATAACAGTTGGTACGTACAAGAGTACAAATCTGGCAATAATAGAATGAATATGGCTTGGAAGACCACATGTAAGAGATAGGGGTTTACTTACCTTTATTCCGTGTGATCTACTCTAGTATTCTGAAATTTTTTCCTTTCCCTTTGACTTGCCTATAAATCAGTAAACATGTCTCAGTTCTAATGTTAGTGATCAAATTTAGACTCTACTTTAGACTCTACTGTTGAATCCGGAATGTCGAAGAAAGTTAGTTTAGGCTTTCACAGTTTCTAATTTGGACTTCTATACCGCGAAGGGCAAAATGGTCATTTTGCACTTTTATATGTCTCTATTTTTTGGAACCTATTTTCACAAATTGGACTTTACAGTTGAGTCCAGAATATTTGAAATAATAAAAATTCACTATTTATTTAGTTTAATCGGAATCCATTTGACTCATATTTGACTCAGAGTCATTTTGGTCATTTAGTATTTTTACATGTATTTTTTTTTTTTTTTAGGACTCCATCTCGTATAATGGACTTCACCATTGGATTCAGACGGTCCAAAATAATAAATTTACACTATTCAATTAACTAATTTGAATATTGAGAATTAATTTAATAATTAACTAAAACTAAATTAATTTAATTAATTAAATATAATGATTCTATATATTATTTAGGGAAAATGAGATTACATGTGCCTCAGTGGCACAGTGGTCTGTGCTTTAAGGTTTCACCTTCAGGTCCTGAGTTCAATTCATGGGGGCAGTAGCCTCTACGTTTTTTTTTCTTACGTATTTTTTTCTTTATTCTATAAGCCAAACAACGGACTAAAGGTTAAACAGGGATGGGATAACCTTATTCCCAAACCAAATTAAGTCAGATTTCTTAACTTAGTATCCAAACACCCCCCCCAATACCTTTTAACTTAAAACAGGAACCCATTGAACCGTGCGGTGGGTCAAGTTCCGACCTGACTCGTGACCCATTCACCCGACCCGAACAGTGACCCTCTCCCTGTCACGCCCTGAATTCCAGCGAACCCGAGGCGCGACTGTCGAGACAATAAATAAAATAAAATAAAGGACAATTTAAACAGATTTAACTAAGCATACATCCATTACCGTCAATACTTCAACATAACATGAATTACATCCCATGAATCCATTGTTCACATGTCATTGGGACTTAAGCCCTACATCACAAAATATGCCCTCATGGACCAAATATCCTCCTAAGCTCATAACTCCTCCACTCTGTAAGACTTCCTCAAGTCTCAATTGCCGGGAGTGTCATCTGAAATGTTTGTCCCACGAATGGGTCAGCTCAACTGCTGGGACAATATAATGCTAATGCAAGAAACAAAATTAAGGGCGTGACATGTGCAAATGTACAGTTATATCTACATGGCATTCAACTTCACCAATACAACATATGAACATTATATGTGATGCACTCATGCAAATTCCATGTCACAATCATGCCTCACTTTACGGACCTTCCCCGACGGCCTGAGCATCCAAGTATGTCTCACTTTACGGACCTTCCCTGACGGACATGAGTAGCCAATATGTCTCATTTTACGGACCTTCCCTGACGGACATGAGTAACCAGTATGCATAACACCAATTGCTCAACTCACATTATGCCTAAAAGAATCACACCACACCAATATGCTTTGAATTCACCATGCAAAAATGCAATCTCATTTAGGTTTTTCATCCATACATGAAGCATGCTTTAAACAATAACATTCCAATCATAGAATCCTTCACCAAGGGTACATGCTGTACATAATTCACTTAAACGCATGCTTTGAGTTCACAGTTCATAATCTCAACAATTCTCGAAAACATAATTCACACATCATGCCAACACATAGAATGTACACATAGTCACGACCCGCATTCATCACTAACTTTCAAAAGGATAACAGGAAACATATAAGCACACAAGCAGTCAGACAAATACATAAATCATCAGGTTAACATGGCAGTCATTCCTAACTTAATTCTATTTCTTACTTAGCACAATATATCGTACCTGACAGGTTGGTCTCAACCCTAAGAAGTAGCACTGGCAGTGTAATGGAACCAACAGTAAGAAGTAGAAGGTCAAACCGCCTTCTCCTTATCCTTCAGTGCTCTTAAAATCATAACATGTGACTCAGTCCATTTGTTACTTGAATTATGCTATTCATCAAATTTTATGTCTTTATTTTATAAGTTTCTATTCTTCTCAATTAAACCCTGCTATTGAGTCCGGAACGTTGAAGAAAATAAGTTTAGGTTTTTGTGGAATTCAATTCGGACATCTGAGCTAAAAAGGGCAAAACTGTCATTTTACACTTTTACGGGTTTCGATTTTCCGGGACCTCTTCTCGTAAATCGGACTCCACAATTGAGTCCGGAATGGTTGGGGTAATAAAATTTCACTATTTGTTTACTTAAATCGGAGTTCATTTGACTATGTTTCAACTTAGGGGCATTTTGATAATTTTAAGTGTTACTACGGGTCTTTTATTTTTTGGGACCCCGTCTCGTAAAACGGATCTCACCATTGGTCTCAGAATGGTCAAGATAGTCAAAATACACTAATGACTTGTCCCATTTGAACTCCGGATTATTTCGTGACACTTAAATAATTAAATTAATTTTAATTAATTTAATGGAATAAAGTATAACATATATATATTCGGTTCCAATATGGGCACGGTTGGTAACCGTCCCATTTGGTCAAGCGTGTCCCTCTCATCTGCGCCATCCCTGGATCGAAACCCCCCTCCCCCTTTTTTTTTTCCTTCTTTTTCTTTTTATTTTCCAATCAAGCCCCCTTCTTCCATTTTCCTGTGCAGCCCAATCCATAAGCCCAATTCACTCCCTGCCTAAACTGGACCAACCCACTATTTAAAAACCTAACCATTTAAAGAAAACCCAATCCCATTTCTATTTAAAAACGGCCCAACTCAACTCAAGAGACCCAACCAAGCCCCAACCCAAAACAAATTAAAACAGGCCCAAGATTCTCTCAAAACCAAACAGGCCCAACTCAATTAAACAGCCCAACATATTTAAATAAAAATAGGCCCAATCCTCCTTTACCTTCTTCGGTTTTTCGGTGGAGAAAACCTGAGGATTCCGTCGCCATCTCCGGCGACGATAACTGGTTCCCGGTGGTTTTCACTCGATTTTCAAATGCCATTTTCTTCTGACTTATGTGTAGATTTTATTTCCAGAATTGGTTTTCCATTTGGCTCACCGTACCTTTACCAACACATCTAAACCCGTAGCTCCGGTGATCAAACCCAGGTTTCCGGCCGACTGAAACTTCTCACTTTTCGACCCTTTCCCTCTACTGTTTTAATCCTGATTTGGTTTAAATAAGTTCCTGCATTATCAAGGATTTATTCTAGCCCATTTAAACTGAATTTCACACATACAATCTAAAAAATTAGATTATTCTAACCACCTGCAACTTAAGTTTTCTTCTTCATTTTTTTTCTACCTTTTTCAACCATTCTTTTTGCATTATTTTTCAAGTTTCATGCTCTTTAAGATCCCATGCTTTATGGTAAATAACATGCTTTAAATTTCAAAAAAAAAAAAAGACTGAAGCCAACGTACCTATTTTCTGATTTTTTTTTTCTCCTTGTCGCAGGTCTCTCTCACTCTCTTGATCCTCCCCCTTGTCCACTTCTAATTGTTGAGACTTTTTCTCTCTCTCTGTTCTTCCTTTCTGGTTTCCTTCCTCTCGAATCCTCTGAACTCCTTCAGTCCCTCTCAGGTTGCCTCCTCTCTTTTCTGCTTTTTCTCTCTAAACTCAAGACCCAACACACACACACCTTATGCTTTCTCTCTCTACCTATCCCTTCATAGCCCAGCTGCCACAGCCCCCTTTGGCTGACCAACCCTCTGCCATTTCTGATTTCTTTCTCCCCTTTTTCTCTTTGCATTTAATTGTTGCTTGCATTTGTGTATCATGTATATGTATATTATATTACACTCCCACACACACCAACACAACCGTACACACACAGAACAGCCTACAGCCGCACACACACACCTACACAGATATGATGTGCACATGGTGTGTATATATATATATATATATATGTCTACATATTTTTAAATACATGAATACACTTAGCACACATTACCACATGTATATACATATACAACACATCACACATGTATGATACACATTTCACACAATAATTAAATAGATAAATCAATAAATAAATAAGAATACAAAAAAAAAAAAAAATTATACCGAAATTTTGGATCTTTACATCCCCCATAGTTTTTCAATGAGTTTCCGGTCACCATCTCTGGCGCCGGTGACCGGAAAACCGAAACCCATAATTTTTTTCTTCAATTGTTTTGTAGTTTTTTTGCTCCTTTCCATTTCTAAATTGTTCTAACATATATTTAACACATCCTTACATGACTTTAGGCTTCTAAAACTGAACAAAACAGTCCCAAGCCTCCCTATTTCAGTTTTTCGATCATGGGTCATTTCGACCCCATTTCTCAACCGTATTTTTCGCAGTTTCTTCCTAAATTCCTATTTTTCTCCCTAGATCAATATTCTACTGTTATGTACAAACTTTAAGCAATTACAGATAAAGCCCAAAATAAATTTACAGAGAAAAAAAATTGGAAACTTACCTTCTACGCCCCTCCTTTCTGCCTCCTCTTTCCTTCTTCCTCTTCCTCTTCTCCTTCTGTTTCTTTTCTTCTATTTTTCTCACGCATGCAAAGCATGCCTCAACTTTATAACAACCCTCACCCTTTCGGTTTCCTCTTTTCTCTCTCTCTCTCTCTCTCTCTCTCTCTCTCTCTCTCTCTCTTCTTTTTCTTTTCTTCTCCTGACTTCGTAACCTCCTCCCCTTCATTACTTCTGCCTTGAATGGTGGCACATTATATGTATTTAACATATATAACACACACTGACATATATATATATATATGTATAAATATATATACTTACAGATATATATATATATATGCAACTATACATATGAATTAAATACCTATATGTATAGCCATGTATATATAAATAAATATTAGAGGTATACGTAGATATGTATATATATATATATATATATCCACATCTCATATATATAGCTTGATTTTTTTTTAATTTTCTTTTTCTTTTTATTATTATTATTTTTTTCATATTATCGGTATGTATACATAGATGTACCTACTCTTATACATACACGTATTTCAATGTCCATTCATGGCTTGCTTGGTTGTTGCTCGGGCATCATCTATACATTCAAAACTATTTAGATTCTAAAATCGTCCATTTCGTTCGATATCATAACATAAAGCCTTTTCGGCTCAGGTTTATATGGTTCACTCGATTACAATTCGGGTCAAGATATTACACACAAGAACTACGGGTGAAGTCTGTCCTGTGAGTATAGGAAAGCGCTACTCTACAGTAGTAAAAAAGTACTAAATTTCCAAAAGTAATGGGCGTTTTGGATTTAGAGGGGGTATTCAAGAGGTCAAAGGTATTGGTAAAATATTTTGATTAAAAATTAAATTCAAACAATAATTAAGTAAAATAGAAAATATTGTTAGAATTTATACATAAAATGTTATATAAAAACCTTTTAGTTAAAATAGATAGTCAAAATAATTAACATTGCTTAGAAATGCTCTAATAGGCTCGAAAATTCACTTGCTTTTTTGGGAGAGCCGATTTTGGCTCCTCTAATTTGGGAGAGCCGCCGTGTAATGGGAGAGCCGCAGTGTAGCGGTCTGAAAAAACTTCAATTATATATACAAATCTTTTCGAACATGCATTAACATTTTAATATTCGTTTTATAAATTCCCCCAAGTAAATCAACCTGCCTCCGCCTCAACTCTTATTGTATTCCTTTTTCTTTCTTTCACTTTTTGGTGATACGGAGGGAGAGGGTCACATTATATTATTATTTTATGTGGTGTAATATTATTTTATAAAATTTTATAATTCATGAATTTTAAATTTTTTAAAAAAATTTAAAAATTTATGAGACACAGTTATACAATGACTTAGTGTGACATTCCCAGGAGAGGAAAATGAGAATGCGAGATAAATGGTTTTTCATTAGTAAAAAATGACAGTGCTTGATGTGGGTCGTCGATTAAATTTCAGATCATTAAGGTTACCTAACAATGCTTTTGTATGTTTGTGTTTTTGTATAAACCGTTGGATTGTTTGTATAACTAATCTAGGCCAATGATTTATATTATATTTTTTAAAATTTATGTTTCTTTATTTGTTTTCTAATATTTTACCAAATATTAGAGATGTACACCATTTTATACTAGTAATTTTACAATTGTATACATGCATGCTTCTTTAAAAATAAAAATTGTTTTTTTATGAAATATGGTCGAGTTTGGTTTGAACTATAAAAATTTAATATTAAAAAAATCAATGAAGTACAAAAATTTAATATTGATTGTAATATTTTTATTAAGCAACTAAATTTATTTATATAAAAGAATTTATAAATTAGATAAAAACTCAAAAGAAAAAGAAACACTTAAAAAACTTTAGACTATAAAAAAAAAAATTAAAGTCAATAAAATTTTTATGAAGAGGTTAAATTAAAATTAAAATAAGGAAATTTCACATCGGATAAGAATAATGTTCAAGAAAAATTTCTCAAATGTCGTATGACACTTTTAATTTAAAGGCGCTTTTTAGCTTAAAATTTTATAGAAGATAAGATTATCAACAAGTTAAGAGTTTTCTTACAACTTAAATTAAATATAAGATATATTTCTCTATGAGAAATTTCTATTACACTTAGAAATATGTGTGCATGTCTTATTTTTATTCTAAAAATTATAAACTTGTTGAAAAAAATTTATTAATAAAATTTATAAAAAAATTTAATAATTAATAATTTCATTTATCAATAATTTTTTAGACTCCATGATTTATTAATTATCATATGATGGATTGTATATATATTTATTAAAAATATAAGAGAAACAACTTTTACATCAAGTATAATATGTCTTTGCCTCTATATGTATTTTGTATAGTTTATTTCAAATTCATCTTGCTCTTCCAATTTTCAAAATGCGATGCACATTGTTTTTGAAAGAGATTCTAATTCTTGTCTTGTTTGTGAAGAATGATGGTGAGGCTAAGTAAGATAATAATAATTAATTCAAATTAAATATCATGGAGACAATTCTTTTATTTATTCTTTTTTTCTTTTCTTTTTTCGAATAGAGAGGAGGGATTATTTGTTAGGATTTGTGCCTTAAAAATTTTGTGTTATGACATTTAATTAATAAGCGTTATTATATATAAAAATTGTTTTCATCATTTAGCATATGTTTTAATTCATGAGATGAATAGTTATCCACAAATAATATTGTATTTAATTGTGGTGTATGAAATTTGACTCGGGGAAAATCACAATCATAAATTTTTCATAACTTATAAACATTATGCAGAGTCTCAATAAATTTAGACAATTTATCTAACAAGATTGTAATATGCTAACTTCTATGTAATATGTTGATTTATCTGGATTATCGAAATAGTGGTTTCAAGTTAAAATGGTAGTGCATATGATGTATTGAATGAGATCGATTTGAGAACTAATTATGAAATTACTATCATTTAGATTTAAATTCTCATAGCTACTAAATTACAAAGGCTCTTAATCCTGAAGAAGCAGTAAACTTGAATCCAAAGTATTGATTACTTTGATTTATCAATAAGTGAGATTTTCTTGGACCACACCTTGACATTTGGGGTGATTAATATGACGAAATTTGAGAACACATATTCTCGATATGAAATTCATAGTCTCAATATGAGAGGAGTCCTCTTGAGGTAATTTATGAGATTTGATCACTTAGTCCAAGTCTAACATATTTTAATAAATAATTTACTAAAAAGACTTAATTATGTGATCAAATTAAGTACTTAGGATATTTAGGAACTAAATAAAAAGGTAGACAGTAAATTACCTAATTTTATTTACGGATATCAAATTATGGAAGGACTTGTTTGCACTAATTTAGTGGGTCAAATGATAGCCTTGCAATTTTTGTAAACCTTGTGGCTTTTGTGTAATATACATAAGTCCTAGAATGCAATTATAATTTTATAGTAGTGTAAATTATAATTAATAAGTTTTTGAACGAGTTATGAGATAATAGAAACTTCTTAATCCTATTAGAGTTAAAACTTGTGGGTCACTTATGATTCCCTTTCTAGCTTCTATATATAACATCGGTTGCCTGGTCATCTAATGATTCTACACACATCCTACATTATTTTTATTCCTTAAGAGGTTAAGAGCCACCCTGAGAGTAAGATAGAATATAGAGAGTAAGATTAAAGTTTTGAAACTCTTTAAATCTGATTGAGAGTAAGATTGAAGGTTTCAAAACTCTTTAAAAATTAGATTTGAGGTATTTGTTTCTTCCTTCTCATGATTGATTCATGCTTAATTAAAGAAATAAAAATTCTGATTTATTCAAAAAAGTTAATATGAGGAGAGGTATTGATTGATGGAATATTTTTTAAAAATTAGTTAATATGATAGTAATTAATAATTTTTTTTTATTTGAGCACATATTTGGACATATGAAAATTTGAGTCATAAAACATTACTCATAACTAATTTGAGGAAAGGTAGTGTGAACATATCTCGAGGAATGGTTCAGATGTTTTTGTGGCCTATTGCAAATTGCTTACTTAATGAAATATTTCAATTCAACTCTTCATTCTTTTTTGGAGACAATTATCACCTTCGGTGAATTTATTTATGATGAGAGAACGGTTGTTTTTACTTGACCAAGGGAAACTAGTCGCCCAAAAAGTTGGAGACTCCCGTGAAGAAAAATGGTAGTATGAACAAATTCTATGATCGTGCAAATTAAATTCGGACATGTAATATAAATAATATCACGAAAACGCTATATTTCAAAATATATTTCGCATGTTATAATTTTTTATTTGTATGATCATAAAATTTTCTAATGCTGCCTTAGTACTAGACTTTTTTTCTCTTAAAAATGCTAAAGCAGTTTCGATTTATATTTTGAATTGTATCACCAAGTGGAAGGGAATTATAATTACGGACAAAATTGGATAGTTCAAGTAAAATTTGTCCTAAGTAGGCCATTAATGTTGGAATTTTTTTTTTTCGGAAGTTAAAATGGTGAATTTCTCTGTTAAATGTGATTGTGGTATGATTTACCAGAAACATATATGGATAATATGAAGGCCAACGTTATCTTTAAATCCCATCATATATTACCAGAAACATATATGGATAGCATTTGGTCGAAGCTTGACCAGCATAGTGTGATTGAATATTTGATTCCAATTTTATCTCTTTGTTTTCTCTTTCTCAAATTGTCAAAATTCTATCTCTTTTTCTCTCTCAAATTTGTTGTGTCACGCCCCGAATTCCAGCGAACCCGAGGCGCGAGTAACGAGACAAAAGAAAATAAAAATAATAAGGAAATAAAGACGATTAAATATAATTACATACATTCCGTGCACTATTCTGATACATAGACAAGGTCTAGTCCATTTGTTCACAACATACAAAATAAGATACAATCTCGGGCTTATGCCCTTATACAATATCAAAAGCGCCCCTTGGGCCTAACATAGTTCCTAATCAGCTCATCTCCCCGTCTCGTACAGCCGGGACATCATCTGAAATGTTGCCCTACTAAAGGGGTCAGCTCAACATGCTGGTACAATATAATGCTAATGCAAGAAACAAAATTAAGGACGTGGCATGTGCAAGTGTACAGTTATATCTACATGGCATTCAACATTATGCATACAATATACTAGCAATAATCTACATGTCATTCAACTCATTAATATAATCTAAGGCGTGGCATGTGCAAGTGTGCAATTATCTCTGCATGTATTCTAAATCATCCATGCAATGTAATAACAATAATCCACCTGCTTTCCAAATCGTCCATGCCATGCGATAGCAATAATCCACGTGCCATCCATATTATCCATACAATGTAGTGACAATGCCCATGAAACACCCACACTACTCTACGCCACAACCATGTCAAATCTATGCCATGTCCATGTCAACTCATGTAATGTAATGCAATGCAATGTAATGTCATGTCCCTTCACGAATCACTCCCGTTGGTTAGGGTACCAAATGTAATATCATGTCCCTTCACGGATCGCTCCCGCTGGTTAGGGTACCAAATGCAATATCATGTCCCTTCACGGATCGCTCCCGCTGGTTAGGGTACCAATGCAATATCATGTCCCTTCGCGGATTGCTCCCGCTGGTTAGGGTACCAAATGCAATATCATGTCATGTCCAAAGAATCATACTATGCCAACATGCTTTGGTTCCATCATATCATAATGTAATCTCAATGAGGCATCTCATTCATACACAAAGCATGCTTTCAAGTACATATTTCATAATGTCAACGGTTCTCAAAGCATATAATTCACACACTACTCTAACACATGCGATATACACACAATCATCATCCACATCATCACCCAACTTTAGCAAAATAGCACGAAGCACCGAAGCATGTGAACAATCAAGCAAACATGTGAACAATCAAGGCAGCAAAATAAGTATTCCTAATCTCAATTTTATTTCTTACTTAGCACAATATATCGTACCTGATGGTCGATCTCAACTCAGGAAGACGTACTCGTAGTGTAACAGAACTACAGTGAAAATACAGAAGGTCAGACCACCTTCTCTTTGCCTTTCCGTGTTCCTACAATCATGGAATACAATTCAGTTCAATTGTTACTTTAATTATCAAATTTTATGTCTTTATTTTATAAGTCTCGATTTTGTCAAATTAAACTCTACTGTTGGGTCTGGGACGTCGAAGAAAGGAGGTTTAGTCTTTCATGGAATTCAATTTGGACATTCGAGCTAAAAAGGTAAAATAGTCATTTTGCACTTGCACGATTTCTCATTTTCTGAGGCCTCTCTTCTTAGATTGGACTCCACAGTTGAGTTCGGAACGTTCGAGGTAATAAAAATCCACTATCTTTTTATTTTAATCAAGGTTCGTTTGACTGTGTTTTGACTCAGGGGCATTTTGGTAATTTTCAAGGGTTCTACAGGTCTTTTATTTTTCGAGACCTCATCTCGCATCACGGACCTCACCGTTGGTCTTAGGAGGTCCAAGATAGTAAGAAAACATATATGACTTGTCGTATTTGGGCTTTGAAACAATTCGGAGTATTTAATTTTAATTAAATAAATTTAATTTATAAAATGGAATAAAATATAAGATATATATTTATTCAGTGCACACATGAACACAAGACTGTCCTGCCCAAACGGTCACGCGCTTTGTCCCCCACACGCCATGTCTCTGTTTCGATTCCCAGGGACGTCACTGTGCGTCCCTTTTGTTTTTTTTTTTTTTTTTCATCGTTGGGCCAAACAGGCCCAATTTTCCCTTTCAATTTAAAACGGACCCCCTCCCCTTTTTAACTTAAAAGCAGCCCAACGGTTTAAGAAAAAAAACAGGCCCAATCCCTTTTAAACAAACCAAACCCAACCAAAACAGGCCCAAGTGAGACCCAGGTCGCCCCCCTCCCTACGCCCGACTTTCCGGCCATGTCCGGTTGTCTTCCCCGGCCGAATTCTGGCCATCTCGTCGGAAACTCCATTGTTTCCCATATTTTTAACCGCCAAAAATTCCTGTTTTTATACCAGATTGATCCTCAAGCATTGAGGAATCTACTAGGGCTGTTTTGAACCTCACCAACGCTCGGTTTCCGGTCTGCAACACCCAGATTCCGGCCACGCATGCCAGATTCCGGCGTGCTTGATTTTTCAGTGATCTCATCACTGTTTTGCTTCTAGCTTCATCCTAAAATTCTTCTTAACTTCATATGATGGTATATAAGTCATTTAAACACGATTCTACGCATGAAATATCAATGAACCCGAAAATTATCCTAAGACCTGCAACTGGGTCTTGTTATCTCATTTCTCAACCATTTGACTCGATTTTTGTTCCTGCATCCTCTACGTTTCATGCTGTTTTTGGTCCTATGTTCAAAATAAATTAAATCAAGGTAAAAGCTTTTGAAACAGAAAAGTGACTTACCTTCAAATGTCGGATTATTTAGGTGTTGAGCTTCCCCTCCTCCCGTCTCCACTCCAGATCTGCTTCCCCTCTCTTTCTCTATAATTTTTCCTCTCTTCAACCCAACCAACACACACTCATATACACTGTCCTATCGCTCTCTCTCTATATCTCTTTCTCTCTCTATATCTCTCTCTACCCATCCATACTCTGAAATCTCTCTACACACTCAACCCCTACTGCCAGCCCATTATTTCCTTTCTTTTTCTGACTCCCCACTCCCCCATTCAGCTTTTCATTTAATAAGCCCTTGACCTCTTGCATTATATATACATATAATATAAAACACACACCAAACACACACACACACACACACTACAGCATACACTGCCGCATACATACACTCTCACGGCTGTACACCAGCTGCCATATGTATTTGTATATTTAAATGTACAACCCATACTTATATATTTATACAAATGATCCCCTACACATACATACACACCATTCACTACTAAGAGAAAAATTACTAACAATAATAATGACAAAAATAATAATAGAAAAGAAAATAATAAATAAATAGACGAAAAAAAAAAATAAAAAAAAAAATTCTTCCAAAAATTTCAATCTTTACATGTTGACTTTTTCGTACTTCCTCAGCCATTCCAAATACGTTGTAGGATTAGTAAAAAGATTTAGTAAAATTCCATATGAAAAAGCATTAGGTTGTTAATAATTAAGGTTAAAATATTTTTTTATATATACAATAATATGGGAAAAAAGAATCGAACTTTGTGGAATATTAATTGTACAAATTAGAAGCAATTATAATTTTGAAGAGTTATTGTGAGAATAAAATAAATTATGAGAAATAATTTCTAATTTTAAAAAATTACTAAAATTAGTGTTTTTAGAATACAACTTAATAGCATCAATAAAAAAAGGAAAAGTGCAAAAAGTATCATTGCTAGTCAGAGATATTCCACTTATGTTGATACCAAACTGAAAGTCAATGAGGTGCTAGCACTAAGCTTGAGATACAAGTTTTCACAATTTTCATTCCATCTTTTTCCATAAAAACTGAGATGTAAAAGTCACAAAGAACGACTTTTCCATGCAGCGACGTCAAAAATTTGTTTACGCAAGAGATGTTTTCTCTCTTCTGTCCTTCTGTACCACGTGAAACGTGAGAGAACCTTCCTTGGTCGGATTAGCTTCCACTTGCCACTAGATGAGTAAATTCATCACTCACATGTCCCAAAATGGAAGCTGTCATGCAAAACAATGCAAAGTCGAGAGCTTCTCTAACGCGGTTTTCATTTCTATAATCGATAATTCAAAACTTCATCTTTCAATAATAAGTAATGTTATTTTAATTAAAAAAATTTATTAAAATTATTTACACAGCTGATTTGATATTATTATAATAATTTTATATAATGTCTGATATAAAATTGATACAGTATTATCAAATTATTCGTTTAAATATTTTTGATAAAATTTTTAATTTAACCCGACATTACTCTTTAATATTATATTAAAATTTTCTGATTTTATAAAAAAAAATTAAAAAAATTAAAATTTTTAATAAGTAGCTATTCAAATAAATTACTTAAATATTTTCAATTCAATGGTTGATATATTCCAAAATAAAAAAGTGGTTATACTTGGAAATAGTAGTTGATAAAAAGAATAATTGTTTAATTAAAAATAATATTTTAACATTGAAATAGAAATATCAAAATATAATATTTTAGTATTATAACATTGTTAAAATTTAATTTTAACATAACTCAAATAACTTTTAACATAGAATATGTACTTACTATAAAAAAATTTTAACTATAAGTTGGTGTATTGTCCTCTTTTTTTATTTTTACAGTATAATACTTATCTTCAAATTAAGCAAAGTCTATTCATAATAGTATTTTAATTATAATATGTCACGTATACAATATATATATATATAAATAATATTTCCAGTCACATACACCTTGACATTTCAAAAAGTTGATTGGCCTCCCTTCATAAATAATAATATTAATTAGACCGCGGGACTAAATATGTCGAATAGAGATAGATTCACCCTACATATACATATTTTTTATTTTATTTTATTTTTAATTAAAGATTTTACATGACATTTACGTGATTTTAAATTTATAACATATTTAAATTAAGACACATATTTAAGTAGAAAAAGGTTCCTTTTATCTTATTTGGAGTCAAATACCATCTTTTTTGCATATGCTAATCATTTTTTGTCGGGACCAATTTGAGTGTAAATTATATATAAAAATGTTAAATAAAATCATTTTTCTTCTCATATTCAAACTTTTAAACACAAGATAGTGAAATTTACTATAATAACTATATATGAATTTGATTAACTTAAGAGTGAGTGAAAAAAATTTGTTTTATTTAGCATTACTATATGTGTGTAGCTTTGCTTTGTCTTTGTTGGGATAGTATGTGAAATATATAAGCTTTGAGGCGTATCTAAAGATACTTTTTTTTAATGTAATTTGTCCCAACTCAATAGAGTTTGTTGATGGTTTACTGGCAAAGCAATCCCCACGATATAACAAAGTTTTCTATTGTGAAGAATTGCAACAAACAAAGTTGAAGGACTTCTTGCGAAATCATTTGGTTACAATTTCTATTATGAGATAAAGAGAGATTTTGGTTATGTTTTATTGAATTCGTTGGACTATAGATGTTTTATAAATATAGAAGTGTCTTTTCTCAAAAGACATAACCTATTCGTGAACATCCAATTGATGTGTCTTTCTAAAGAGATACAACTTTCTGAAATACTCATTCAATGTATCTTTTACAAAGAGACACAACTTTCTGAAATACCCATTTGATGTGTCTTTTGCAAAGAGAGACCCATTCGTAAAGTACCTATTCACTGCACCCATTTGAACATTTCTAATAAGCGATCCAAAAATAAATCAATCAAAATTGATTTGTCTTTGATAAATCTGCCCATCTTTCCTTTGAGCTTGCTCGCCTTTGTGAACTTGCTCTTTGTCCTTTTGAACGGAATTCTTTGTGTATTCAAGGTTGATATATTTTTCCAAATTCGTTCCATAATGGTCGCAATATATAATGGGGGATCTTTTAGTTAATGACTCATGGAAGCGTCCAGGACCCAATCCTGAAGTTAGAGTAGCCACGAAGAAACTTGCATTGCAAAATCATTCATCTCAGTAAGCTCGGCATTGAAACGAGTTATGTATTCCCTCAAGGCCTCCCCCTTGGCTTGCTTGATAGTTAAAAGGAATTCTGGTCCCTTCCTCAATTTCCTATTAGTTAGGAAACAATCAAGGAACAACCTACTGAGATCATATAAATTGTTGATTGAGTTTTGGGAGAGATTATGGAACTACTTGAGACCCTTAAGGCTGGTGATGAAGGTTCGGCACATAAAAGCATTAGTGGCTCCGTGCAAGGCCATGGTGTACTAATAATGGGAGAAATGGTCTTGTGGATCTTCAGACCCGTCGTATAAAGTAAACTTTGGGACAATAAATTTATTCGATCTCTCCTATACTGTCACGCCCCGAATTTCTGACCGAAACCCGAGGTGCGACTGACGAACAGAAAGTAAATAAAATAAAAGATAATTAAACAGATTTCTGAATTTACGACAAATTAAATAGAGTTCTTTAATTTTCTAAAAATTTCGGCAGCACCTCCTTTGTTTTTCGAACCTTTTCCCCCTGATAAACACAATACAACATATATATATACAACAGTCACAATCCATCCTCACTCGATGGCCACAACTCTATCAAAGTTAAATATACATCACCTACTTATACAATCCATCACGTCTACTCCTACACTTAAACTAAAGGATCACAATTTCATTATTTATTACAATATACAACGTCATTTCCATTCTTTTCAGAAATACACCAATCGTTTATAACGTCTAAATACGCCCCAAGGGCCCAAATATTCTTCCAAATTCATTTCCTCTCATTTCTCCAAGATTTCATCAAGTCCCGCGTGCCAGGAGCTTTATCTGAAACCTGTGCCCACGAATGGGTCAGCGACAACATGCTGGTATGACATAATACTAATGCAAGAAACAAAACTAAGGTCGTGACATGTGCAAGTGTACAGTTATTTCTATATGGCATTCGATGTAATGATGACAGTATATGAACAATATACAGTATGTAAGCAGTATGCGTGACACACCCATGCAACTCTATGCCCACCCATGTCTCATGATACGGTCCTTCCCCGCTGGCATGAGTACCGCCACGTATGTCTCGCTTCACGGGCCGGAACCCGTCAGGCATGCGAGTACCTAATGGCCAATTTTGGGTTTTTCACCACAGGATCTGCACTCTCATAATGCACCAGCACCTCGTGCTGACCCACACTATGCTTTCAAGAAATCACACGATGCCAATATGCCATGATTTCATCATGCAATGATACAGTTCAAATGAAACATCTCTTTCATAAGCATATGCAACATGCTTTAAATAATGCATCACATTTAAGATTAACAATAGCATTTAAATTACAAGATTTCATCCATAAATCTACGTGTCATGCTCGATCAATCCCAACACTTATACAATTCTACATGTCGCAATATCAGCGATCCTTCTAAAACATAAATCACATATGATGACAACTCAAGAAGTAAATCATAACACCCATAGATTCATAAAGAACACGTGAGCATATAAACAATCAAATTCTAAGTGGTTTCCTAATAGTAATTACGCATAGAGAACATTCAATCATCTTATCAAATACTCCTAAGCTTAATCTCATTTCTCACATTAGTAAAATATCATACCTGATAGGGTTGGTCACAACCCTACTAAGCGGTGCCCACTATGCAATCCAATCAACCCGTAAGTAACTTAGTCCTCCAATGGAATCATATCAAGCTTATGCTTATCTCCACTCAGCCCATCTTTGGAGAATTTGCAGTCAAGCGTGAACCAAACCCTCGTGCATCCCGAGTTTGAGGTTGCTCTCCAGTCCATGGTTCAGCAGTTGAAGAAAACACACCGGCAGGTTGATCGAGTCGGCCAGCCATTTTAAATCCAGTTTCATCAGCTTCTTCAACCTTTTTCCCCCAAGCAGATGATGATCCTGACAAAGTCCGTCCCTTTATCATCCCATCCATCAGATATTGAAGAACTTTCCCTTCCTCTCATCAGATTACTGTGCAGAGTCTCCCCAATCAGCAGCTTCAATTTCTACAAGCAAGGTTAAAACCCGTAGTCTCCAACAATTACACCACTGTAAGGTTGAAGCTACAACTAATATTGCATTACTTCCCTCAGTCAATGGGCCCTTCAAGCTGCAAGTCACTTAGAAACCGCAGGTGACTCCTATGAAAACCCCACGTCAAAACTCTCAATTTATCCCGGCTGAGTTTCCTCATTCCCACTCAAAGATCTCGAGATGTAACCGGGGCAAAACGGTGATCAATACCGCTGCACAAACCAGCCTCGACCATGTGTCTCGCCCCGGCCTTCCATCGGTTAATCATCTCTCTCTCGATCTCATAGCACAAAAGCTTTCAATCACAAAGTTTCGTGCAGGTAAAAACAATCCAAACCAATCCCTTGTCCAACTCGTCATTTTCCTTGTTTTCTCACTAATTAAAACTAACCATAACAGCAGCATGAAACCCACATAAACTTTCCAAGTTCCAGTATAAAACTTTCTGCTTCAAGTTTGAAATCAACATGAACTTAGCCCATTAATTTGAAGGGCCTGTGCTGCTGTACCTATTTTCAAGAAAATTCAACCATTGAATTCCCTTAAAAACAAATCATTAAAATACCCCATGAGACCATGCCTCAATCCATGCTGCCGCCATTTCCCCTCCGTTCAAACACATCACATAAACACACAATATATATATATATATATATGTCTCTCCAATTTAACACCCATCAACCAAAACAGCCACAACTCCAAAAAAAACATCATCTCCATGCCTAATTCCAACAGCAGTAGCAACCACTGTTCTCAACTTGGAAACGGAAATTTAAAAGCAGCAGAAAATAGAGGCAACCACAACCTGTAACATCTACATAATATAAATATATATATACGCATTGATCCCTTACAATTTCACACCTATATCAAGCTACCAACATGTCGGAACAGTCCACCGTGGCCTCAATCTCCAACACGGCTGGATCAAAAATTCCCACCTGCACAAACTCGACCCGACGCAACTCCAGTAACAGCCTCAAGATTCAGCTCAGTGACCAACGGCGCCCACCGAACCTGCTGCACCAAATCGACCCACAAACTCGATCCACTCGACGACCAAGCACCGCCCCTTGGACCGAAACTGCCTTCTTAAACAGCAGCCATATTTCAACTCTGAAAATTCTCGGCTCTCTCCCTTTTTTCAGTTTTCCCCTCTGCTCTAACAATACACAAACACATACACTAACACACTGCTACCATTGAGACAAAATCACCACAATCCGAACAAAAACAACTGCTACGGTTCGATTTCTCATGCTACTACACGATATCCAGAACATCCCAACACCCTGGCGTAAACCAGATTCAGCCGAGAGAAAATCAACCCAAACCCAAGTCAACCGACCCTACCACTGCTCCTCAACTTCCTCTGTTCTCAACTGAAATGGAAGAAACAGTGAAACCCCACAAACCGTAACATCCACTCACACAACTCCAAGCCGTATCAGAATCCTCCCTGTTACACCGAAATCACCACATCAAATCCCTCTCTCACGCCTCAACATTTGCCTTTGATTTGATCTCTCCAACGCTCCCTCTGGTCTCCATCCATCTCTGCGCCACTATACACACCAACATATACGCATATTGCTGCAGCTCCGCTTGCCACGATTCAGTCGGTGGCGTCCCCGCTTCGTGAATCAACCGAACCACAAAATTCCCTACACCATTTGTGGCAGCACCGTCATTGCACCCCCATCACAATTCCGATGATGAAACCCCCAAACCAACACACCGCAACCTCATCCAATCCGCAACACACAACCCCAATCGCAATCCAAAACCCATCGCAAATCCGTCGCGCCCTAGCCTCGATCCCCCTCGCGACCACCGTCGCTTTTTCCTCTTCCCTTCCTTCTTCTTTCTCTCTTTTCTTCTCCCTTTCCTTCTCCCCTGTTCTGCCGTTCTCCCTCACCCGAGACTCCACCGTCCCCTTTTTTCTTCCTTTCTCTTTTCTCTTTTCTTTTTCTTTTATTCATTTTCCACTACACACCTATATATATATATATATATATATATATTATACCATACTTTACATTTTATTCATATTTTTATTTTATTTTATTTCATTTTTCATCTATCCATTACGAATGTCAATAAAGTTGGCATAAAGCCGGCTCAATATCAGTATTATTTGTTTTACCGTCTCTAGGTGTCCGTTCACGTCTTACGTCATATTTTATTTATTTATTTATTATTATTATTTTTTTTTTCAAAATTTAAATTAATTAGGAATTAAGGACATTCACATAGCATTCTAAAAAAAAATTTATTCCAAATTTTCGAATCTTTACATATACCATTTTGGCAGGAATGAAAGGCATGGAAAACCTCCCGAGCAACTTTCTAAGTCCGTCATGCTCTAGAGTGGTATGGAGTCTCTTGGTTGATACGGTCTGATTATCTGAATCCACTATTTCCTCAATCCTCTAAGGAGCCCTAGGTTGACCCTATGGCAGTGCTGTTGCTTTTTGGTTTTGAGTTTGGCCCAAAATCCCAAGCACAAGAACTATGGGTGGAGTCTGTCTTATGGGTATAAAAAGGCGCTGCTCTATAGTAGTAGAAAGGTACTAAACTTCCAAAAGCACTGGGCATTCTGGATTTATAGGGGGTATTTTAGAAACCGATGGTATTGGTATCTCGTCCTGCTCTAATAATGAACAACGGGGTGAATTAGTGGAATACCTCTATTGGTTGTTGTTGATGTTTGATGGTCAACCCCTTCTCAGACAGTGCCTTGGGGGTGTACTGCCTAAGCATTGAGTACCTTGGTGCTCTGAGGGCCCCCTCTTATGGCAGTGCTAGTAGGGAATTGGTTCCCCCCAGGCGCTATGTTTATAAGTAGAAGGGAATAAAGTATGTTTTGTTAGCTTTGCACAAGAGAAGTTAATGTTTGTGACATGGTCGTGATCTGTTGCTACATCTGATCAGTTTGCTATTGCATCTGATCTATTTTTTGTTGTATACGAAAGGGTGCACACCTTTTTCCCCTTCCGGCAGGAGGTTGATTTTAAGGATTCTAGTGGTTTCTCCCTGAACGAAGATTTGGGGCCATTGATGATAAATAATCAGAATGAACGGTTTAAGCTTTAAGTACATTATGAATAGGAACTTTAGTCATTCTCACAGACGGTGTCGAATTGATATTACCAGTTTCTGATCGGAACGTAACATTGTTCTCTTTCAATTGTCTATCAAGAACACGATGTCAGAGGGTCACTAGAAAAGTTCCGATGGTAGTCTCTCTGATAATAAGTTTAGAAATGAATTAATGATGGTAATTGAAGGAATTGAACATAAATTGAAAGTCTACCTTGTAACTTGATTTATAAGTCATAGATCTCCCAAGTTGAATAGGATTAGGAGCCACAAAAATAGAAATTTGATGATATCTACAAGTAAAAGTTATCATGTTAAACTTTGTGTCTTTTTTTTTAGGTCGGTAGTCCATAGAAGATAGTAACCAATTTGAAACCTTTTATACTCATGTTCAACCATCCATAGATCAGAAGAGACCTACGTGTACCTAGTCTTTATACTTCAGAACACTTGAAGCAGGTGTCATGTTATAAGGCCTTGGTCAAATTATGACATTGCCAGGTCAAATAGTAATTTAGGACTACTTACGGAGTGAATGTCAAAGTATAAGTCTCATCGTCCATTATCGAGTAAAAAAATAGAAGATAAGAAAAATGATTAACAAAATTCAGTGTTAAATGAGAAAATAAGAAAAATGATTATGAATCAAGCATCACTTTTTTTTACCCCATATTGTTTTTGACATGAAGCAAAGCTTTTTTATGATTGGGCAACCAATATGAAAAATAGATACAGAATATGGTTCTAGGAGACTCATAATTATGAGCGTGTTTTCATATATGTATTTATATAATTTTTTATCCTATCCAAGCAATTTTTTTTTTTAATTTTTCAAATTCATGCAATTGTATCGTTATTGCTTAAACTCATGTACATTTTTTATGTGTCTTTTTAAAAGACACTTTTAAACCAATTTTTCAAAAGATACTTTTAAACTAATTTTTTCAACAGAAATGTCTTTTGAAAATACCCTTTTTGACTTAATATTCGAAAATTTAAAGAGTAAGAATTCTTGAACACTTAAAATTTTATTCAACAGAAAGCAACTCTTCAAAAAATATTTTTAAAAATATTTTTTGAAAAGATTTTTCTGTTAAAAAAATTAGTTCAAAATAAACGTCTTTTGAACTTCTAAGATTTGCATGAATTTGAATAATAACGAAAAATTACACGAGTTTAAAAAATTTTAAAAAAGTATGCATGACTTGGATAAAAAGTTCTGTATTTATAAATAATTTGTGTTTTCATATAGGCCTCTTTTCTCACTTTACCCTTTATGGTTAATTGTTAAAGCCCTAAAAGTTGGCATTCACACGATCTCAAATCTTTTCAGGAAGGTTTAGATTTTGTTTTGAAAAAAGAGACGATATTTATAAATTAAAAACGAACTCTACTTTAATAATCATTAATAATTTGTGTTTTTTTGAAAAAAGAGACGATATTTAATAATTTGTGTTTTTTTTTTTTGACAAAATATAAATTTATGTGAAAAGCAACGTCATATTATTGCTTATTTGTCTTTTACTTTCTAAACACGTTGGTTCGAGTCTGTTCGTTTACAATATTTTTAAGACCACTCAAATCGAGGAGGTAAAGGTTGATCTGAAATTGTAGAGACTTAGTTTAATAAGTGTAAATTAGTTCAGAATATCTTATATACCACATACACAGATATATATATATATATATATGCTAGTTTTTTTTATAGCAAACTAGAATAAATTATTGTTTTAATCACACTTTCTTAATTTGTTTATTATGAAATTTATCTATTAGTATTATCTTCTTTTTATAAATATCTTTAAGTATTTTTGTTTTATTTTTTTCCTTTTGGTACATAGTCCCCCCAAATCATGAATCCTGGATCTGTTACTGGTTAAAAGCAATTCCAACTAATTCCTTGTATTCGCTCCTTAGTTATTTTTGAAGCAAAAATTGAATTTTGAAGATCTAAAAACATCCCCAGCAGTTTAGTTAAATGTATTTTATAGTTAAATTAGTTAGTTTTCTATCAAAATAAGTCTTCCAGTACTTATACTAGCTAAAATTATTTCTAATTATCTTGCTGGCTAGAAATAGCAAACCATAATTTCTAACTATCTTGCTAACTAAAATGGCTAGTTATTTTTTATTATATTAATATATATTATATTAATAGTTAAAATATATATATATATATATTTTAATGCTTTAGAATATTTTTTTAAATTATTATATTTTCAATACATTTTAGGATTGTATTAATTATATTTATGATTATTTTTAACTTATTTATAATATTTTTTTCAAAAAAAATATGATTATTTAAAAATGATCGTTAAAAATTAACTCTTAAAATTTGACTACTAAAATGTGATCGTTGAAATTTAGTTGTTAAAATATTTTGAATTAAAATAGAAAATATTGTTAGAATTGGTTAATAAAAAATTATATAAAAACTTTTTAGTTAAAATAGATAGTCAAAATAACTAATATTCTTAGAAATGCTCTAATAGGCTCGAAAATTCACTTGCTTTTTTGGGAGAGCCGATTTTGGCTTCTCAAATTTGGGAGAGCCGCCGTGTAATGGGAGAGCCGCAGTGTAACGGTCTGAAAAAACTTCAATTATATATACAAATCTTTTCGAACATGCATTAACATTTTAATATTTGTTTTATAAATTCCCCCAAGCAAATCAACATGCCTCCGCCTCAACTCTTATTGTATTCCTTTTTCTCTCTTTCACTTTTTGGTGATATAGAGGGAGAGCGTTACATTATATTATTATTTTATGTGATGTGATACTATTTTATAAAATTTTTAAATTTTTTATAATTCATGAATTTTAAATTTTTAAAAAAAATTTAAAAATTTATAAGACTACACAATGACTCAGTATGACATTCTCATGAGAGAGGAAAATGGGAATGAGAGATAAATAGTTTTTTATTAGTAGAAAATGACGGTGCTTGATGTGGGTCGTCGATTAAATTTCAGATCATTAAGGTTACCTAACAATGCTTTTGTTTATATCTATGTACACATTAAGTTTTTAAGGGTGTAATTTAGACGAACTAAGTCTAAATCGAAGAATTTTAGGCATGGACAGTTTATTTTATAATTTGAAATGGGCTTGAACCGAAAAGCAAAAGCCCAACTTCAAGTCGGGCTAGACTTGGGCATAAACTTTTGAAACTCTAGCCCAACCTTATATTATATATATTTGTGGTTTTGTATAAACCGTTGGATTGTTTGTATAACTAATCTAGGCCATTGATTTATATTATATTTTTTAAAATTTATGTTTCTTTGTTTGTTTTCTAATATTTTACCAAATATTAGAGATGTGCACCATTTTACACTAGTAATTTTACAATTGTATACATGCATGCTTCTTTAAAAATAAAAATTATTTTTCTATAAAATATGGTCGAGTTTGGTTTGAACTATAAAAATTTAATATTGGAAAAATCAATGAAGTACAAAAATTTAATATTGATTGTAATATTTTTATTAAGCAACTAAATTTATTTATATAAAAGAATTTATAAATTAGATAAAAATTCAAATGAAAAAGACACTTAAAAAACTTTAGACTACAAAAAAAAAATTAAAAGTCAATAAAAATTTTATTAAGAGGTTAAATTAAAATTAAAATAAGGAAATTTCACATCGGATGAGAATAATGTTCAAGAAAAATTTCTCAAATGTTGTATGACACTTTTAATTTAAAGGCACTTTTAGCTTAAAATTTTATAGAGGATAAAATTATCAACAAGTTAAGAGTTTTCTTACAACTTAAATTAAATATAATATAGATTTCTCTATGAGAAATTTCTATTACACTTAGAAATATGTGTGCATGTCCTATTTTTATTCTGAAAATTATAAACAAATTTAATAATTAATAATTTCATTTATCAATAATTTTTTAGACTCCATGATTCATTAATTATCATATGATGGATTGTATATATATTTATTAAAAATATAAGAAAAACAAGTTTTACATCAAGTATAATATGTCTTTGCCTCTATATGTATTTTGTATAGTTTATTTAAAATTCATCTTGCTCTTCCAATTTTCAAAATCCGATGCACACTGTTTTTGAAAGCATCAGTTACATTATTAACCAAAATATAAACTGAATATCATCTTTCTATTTTATTTTTTTTTTTTGCAAAAATTAATAGGGAAAGAGATTCTAATTCTTGTCTTGTTTGTGAAGAATGATGGTGGGGCTAAGTAAGATAATAATATTTAATTCAAATTAAATATCATGGAGACAATTCTTTTATTTACTCTTTTTTTTTCTTTTTCTTTTTGAATACAGTTTTGGAGAGGAGGGATTATTTGTTAGGGTTTGTGCCTTAAAAATTTTGTGTTATGACATTTAATTAATAAGTGTTATTATATATAAAAATTATTTTCATCATTTAGCGTATGTTTTAATTCATGAGATGAATAGTTATTCACAAATAATATTGTATTTAATTATGGTGTATGAAATTTGACTCGGGCAAAATCATAATCATAAATTTTTTATAACTTATAAACATTATGCACAGTCTCAATAAATTTAGACAATTTATCTAACAAGATTGTAATACGCTAACTTTTATGTGATATAGTGATTTATCTTGATTATCAAAATAGTGGTTTCAAGTTAAAATGTTAGTGCATATGATGCATTGAACGGGATCGATTTGAGAACCAATTATGAAATTACTATCATTTAGATTTAAATTCTCATAACTACTAAATTACAAAGGCTCTTAATCCTGAGAAAGCAGTAAACTTGAATCCAAAGTATTGATTACTTTGATTTATCAATAAGTGAGAATTTCTTGGACAACGCCTTGAGATTTGGGGTGATTAATATAATGAAATTTGAGAACACATTCTCGATATGAAATTCATAGTCTCGATATGAGAGGAGTCCTCTTGAAGTAATTTAGGAGATTTGATCACTTAGTCCAAGTCTAACATATTTTAATAAATAATTTACTAAAAAGACTTAATTATGTGATCAAATTAAGTACTTGAGATATTTAAGAACTAAATAAAAAGGTAGACAGTAAATTACCTAATTCTATTTACGGATATCAAATTATGGAAGGACTTGTTTGCACTAATTTAGTAGGTCAAATGATAGCCTTGCAATTTTTGTAAACCTTGTGGCTTTTGTGTAATATACTTAAGTCCTAGAGTGTAATTATAATTTTATAGTAGTGTAAATTATAATTAATAGGTTTTTGAACGAGTTATGAGATCATAGAAACTTCTTAATCCTATTGGAGTTAAAACTTGTGGGTCACTTATGATCCCCTTTCTAGCTTCTATATATAAAATGGTGCCTGGTCATCTAATGATTCTACACCCATCCTACATTATTTTTATTCGTTACGAGGTTAAGAGCCACCCTGAGAGTAAGATTGAATATAGAGAGTAAGATTAACGTTTTGAAACTCTTTAAATCTGATTGAGAGTAAGATTGAAGGTTTCAAAACTCTTTAAAAATTAGATTTGAGGTATTTATTTCTTCCTTCTCATGATTGATTCATGCTTAATTAAAGAAATTAAAATTCTGATTTATTCAAAAAAGTTTTGATATTCGATGATGCTTTTATTTTTTTCAACACTATTTTAAGTGTATGTACGCGTAGCATACGAGTCGAACTTTAACTTGATATGTGAAAAGATAGATTTTAACCGCCTCAACTTATATTTATTCATAAAAATGAACATAATGAAAATATTTTTCTTTAATTTTAATTTTCCTTAGAACATTTTTCATTAGATCCTTGTTTTCTTTTACCTTCAATTTATAATATTTTTAGAAGGTTACCTATGCATGTTTAAGATAAATTATACTCATGTCACCTAATTTTTTTTTAATAATTATAGATATTATCTCTCTTATTTGACTCGTTACACTATCTTCTTCTTACGCTTTTAATGATGAAAATAATTTTATAAAATTTTCTTAAGTTGTTTTTTTTCTTGGTCAAAATATCAAAGTTATAAAAACAAATTGAACTGGGAGGGCCACTATTTTAGTAGAAGTGGACAATTTTCATTTCTTTCACGAACACGTGATCCCACATGTTAAAATTATAATATCCGAATGATTTTTATATATATTTGTGAGAGAAATAGAGATTATTTCAACCCCAGCAAATTAATATTTTTGAAAAAAAAAAATCAAATTGCAATCATTAACAAAAATTTCTTGGTCCATCCGCACTCCACTTGATAGAGACACTAATTGAGAGTGTAAGTGAATAAAACACATGATATCAAAATAGAAATAACAATACCGTATTGATGTCCTAATAATATTTATATCTTAGCGTGAGATTGGATTCGTCATTATAAGTTACTAATTAACAAAATGTATTTCGAGTAAATATATAAATAACAAAATATTATCTTTTAAGATACTACTTAGATAAGAAGAGAATCTTCTAATCAAATATCGATATAAATAATGATTCATGAATTCTATATTAATACCTATATACTTACATGAAATGAAATCATCTTTATAGGTTTCTCAAAAAAAGATTTATTTCATAGCACACGCTAATATATAAATAATAAAATAGTATTCAAGAAAAAAAAACTTATTATTATTCGTCCAATTTACTCAAGTTAATAATCATTTATCACATCTGATTTTTTTAATCATCATCTCTCGTCACAAATAGTTTAAATAACGGATTTTTTTATCATCTCTCGTCACATCTGGTTATGTTTTTAAAAATAGATTTTCAATTTTAAAACACGAGATACACGTTTTGAAATTAGTTTTTTTTAAAAAAATTTTTAAAAATTTAAATTATCATTTTCAAATGCATTTTTACAATTTTAAAAAAATTATTTACAAAATTTTTAAAAATATTTTTCAAAAAATTATATCCGAATCACTATCCAAGCGCAGCCTTCTTTTACAAAATTTGGAAGAAATTTTTTTTTTCAAAAAAACAGAACTGAAAATTACAATTAAAAAAAATTGGGAGGACTATAGCCCCCTTAGCCGTTGGAGTAGTTATGCCTTTGAGTCAAATAAAACTATCTCTTTAAATTTGTGTTTTCAAGTTTTTTTTTTTTAATAAATTACACTGACTTTCCTTAAAATTTATGATAATTACACTGATCTCTTCTCAAGTTTTTTAAATTATATTGACATCTCTTATTTTATAAAATAATATACAGATATCTTCTTCCAGTCAATTTTTTCTTCAAAATAACAAACTATCTCTTTCATTTTTTTTTTCAATTTTTTAAATCTTGACTAATTTTTTGTTTATTTTTTAAATAAATATTGACAAAAATCTTAAATTTATTTTTATATAAAATAAAAATAAGTTATTTATCTTAAGTTTTTTTTTAAATAAAAAAAATTAGAATAAATTGATCAAAATTAGAAAAATAAATAAAATGAATAGTTTCATCATTTTGAAAAAAATTTAACAAGATTAAGGTATTTATATATTATTTTATAAAGTAGAAAAAATCAGTCTAATTTCAAAAACTTAAAAAACAAAATATCAGTATAATTTATCTTTTTAATTTAGAATAATAGACAGATACATTTTTTATCACATCTATTTAATTAGCTAGCGGTCCATCTTCAGCAGTTAGAGAACTTGCATAAGATTAAATTTTCTTAAATTCATGCAAAATCGATTTTTCACCTAAATTGAATAAATTTAAAATTGATAATCTGCCGAGAAAATATGCATTTGATGATATTTGAATTAAGAACTTTGTATATGTTAAGTAGTAATTTCATAACCCGCAACTAGGCCTGACAAAATGGGCGGGTCGTAAACGGATCGGGTCATAAACGGGTTGAACTCATATTTGACCCGAATTGAGCGGGTCGAATACGGGTTGGGTCATAGATGAGTCGGGTCAACCCGAATTTGACCCGCTACCCAACTTTTTTTAGAAATAAAATACTATCTAAAATTGTCACATCTTAATCAAGTAATATGACTAACAAAATTTATCACATTTCTCTATTAAAACTTTTATGAATACACATTAAATAATTGTTTTGATAAATAACATTATCTAGGGACTTAAACAAAACTTGCAAGATGATATAAATCTATATAATTATCTATGAACATTCATAACTTGATTAGGACTACAAGATTTCATAACTTCACTCATTACAAATTATCTGATGAAGATTTGTCACTTCAAGCTTTGAAAGAATAATGCAAGTGACAATATTAAAATATTAGCATCTAAGAAAGACCAAATGAAAGTCATTCACTGATATTTTATAATGAAAAAAAAAAGAACTTCCAATCACTATCAATACATAAATTTCTTTTGTTTCTACCATAAAATTCTTTGAGATGAATAACTTGGACTTTTATTAGAAACAAAAGAAAAAAAAAATAAAATTGTGTCTACTAGTGGAGCATTGCCATGTATATACCGTTATATATATATATATATATATATATGTAATTAATTTTTTTATGTATTTAAGTAGTGGTAAGAAATTTTATTTTTTTCATGATAATTAATATAGACTAATCAGATGAATTCATATTTTTGTACATGTATATCTTTTATGTGGTTTGTATATGCCACTTATTGTTTGTGGAGAAAAATGGTATTCAAAACTCCTAGCGAAGATCATTTCAACTTATTTTGAATCACAAGGTTTTGGTTTGTATTTTGTTTATATATATGGTGATCTTGAATTACATTCTCTAAATTTTAATTTTATTTTATAATTTATTGTATATGTTTTAGTATTTTATTTTTTCCCAAATGGAGATATAAATATAAATATATATATATTCTTATATATAAATGGACATATATATATATATATATATATATATATATATATTCTTATACTATTTTATTATTTTCCATTCTCAACCTGTCAAACACCCATATTCAACCCGTATTGACCCGCTAAATTGATGGGTTTCTTATTATCAAACCCGTTTCTGACCCGCTAACTAAATGGGCGGGTTAAGGTGGGTTAATAGTGGGTGGATTAGGACGGATTGACGAATTTGAATAACATTTACTACCTCTACTCGCAACCAATCCAACAACCCCCACGGGGTTGTGTCTTCAAATTCTCTTCCTCTGACACACGTTAAAAAACGACTCGTGGTAGCTTCAATAAATTATATCCAATTATTATATGCAGTAGGTTTATTAATTTAGCCTATTGAATAGAACTATTCTAGAAGTTCTAGCATCATACATAATAATTTTGACTCTTTTGTAATGTTTATTGTTTTTTAATTTTAAAATAAAAATTGTTGTGAAATTGATCTTAGATTGTGTTAGAAAGCATATGTTAGGAAAAGTGGATTTTTGAGTACAATAATTAGTTATTTTTGAGTTAAAATTAAAGTGGGTTTCACATATTAATTTTAGTGGGTCCATATAAAAATGTATATTTCTCTATAAAGAGATTAAGATTATGTATTGGGTTGTTCAAAATCATTAAGAAATGAATAAGAAATTGTCTCCAAATATCACCACTCGAAAATGATAAAAAAAGTTTGAAACTTGTGAAAATCTTTTATTCCACATACGATAGATACAAGGTTTTTAAAAAGTATATATATAATTACATTGAAGTAAGGTTTGGGCCCTACAAGATACCCAAGTTTTGTGGAAGGGGGAGAAACTAGCACACTTTATCCTGAGAGTCAAATTCAGAGTAGTAAGATAAAACAACATCTTTTGCAGCTATCTCTTGAAATCAGTCCCACTGAATGTCTCTGGTTTCTCATTATGGTTCACAGGAACTAGTGCTAAAACAGGTGCAGGCGGCACAACAATAACAGTAGGATTTGGGTTGTTTCAGTTGTCATTTAATAAACTACAGTACAAATTTTTCCACTAATTAAAATTTGTAAAACAAAAGTATAGTATTATGAACAAAAAATTCTACAGTAAAAAATACTGCAAACTAAAACAGAAAATAAAACATTTGAAAAAATAAAACTGATTTGGAATAGTATTCGATCTTAAAATTGTTAATTAGTATTTATAAAATCAGTTTTATTTTAGCAATAGAGTAATAAAAGAAAAATATAGAACTTATTTTCTGTATTTTGTAAATATAGAATAATTTTTCTGTATTTTGTAAATACAGAACCTAAATTTGCAGAGAACAAAAAAAAAAAAAAACACTAATTATGTTATAAGGTTTAAACAAACTGATTTATGATTCTAGAATTAAAAATCAGAAACAAATTACTGTTTAGAAAAAGTATACAAATTTGACCAAAAGCAAAAAAATCAGAAATGGAAGCAACTAACAGATTGCTAGAACAAACAAAGTCTAGCATTTGATGCTATCTCCTTAAGACAGAATACGCCCTCGTACTTGATGCTTACGATTGAATGGAAGTCTGCCTCTTAGGATAAAGTGGTTTCACACAGAGAAGAAGCATTATAGTCTCAACGTACAATGAAGCAGACTTATGTTTCAGAACTCTCTTTAACTGTATGAACGCACAAAAAATGTAATGAATTCAATGCAATGCATGTAGGTTTCAATGCAATGCATGTAGGTGCGTAGGTAGTGTTTATATAGAGCATTCATGTCTGTTTGGTACAGATACAAAGGCTTACAGTCGCAACTGTTCAATGAACAGTCGCAAGAAAAAAGACGATTCAGTCAAAATTCAAATCAAAGGTTTAATCGCAAAACGACGTCGTTTTTTTTTTGGATTTAAACCAAAACCAAATGCAATCGCAATCGCAAAACGATAGCGTTGGAATTAATTAATCTGGTAACTTAAACGATAGCGTTTTAGACTGTTCTTAACAGTAATAGAAATGACAACGTTTTGAAAAATTATTTAAATAAATTTTTTCTAAAAAGATATATACATAGCGGGCCAAGGCCCAAACCCAAACCCAACCCAACCCGGTGTGGCGCAGGACACGCGCGTGGTGAATCAAGCATGTGCTAGATCCTCCCCCTTCCAATCTGGTAACTTAAACGATAGCGTTTTAAACTGTTCTGAACAGTAACAAAAACGACAGCGTTTTGAAAAATTATTTAAATGAATTCTTTTCAAAAAGATATATACCTAGCGGGCCAAGGCCCAAACCTAAACCGGACCCAGTGTGGCGCGGGACGCACGCGTGGTGAATCAAGCATGTGGTAGGTGTAAAGACTCAAAAATTTGGAACAAATTTTTTTTTTATATAGAGCATTATTTGAATTTCCTTAAATTCTTTTGTTTATTTTTTTTTTACATGTATGTGTGTATGAGTAGATACACGAACAAGTGGGTGTGTGTGCTGGCATTGAGTGTCGGCAACATCAGGTTGTGTAGTGTGTGTGTGTGTGTTATGTATTATGTATATAAAATATATCAAGTGGGGACATTTAAAATATATATGTACATATCAAATATCTTGAGAGGGCTGCCAACAGCCATGTAAAAGCTGTAATATATATATATATAATACTGTATACAAAGATAAAAAGGAAAGTAAAAGAAAATGGGGAAAGAGGAGAGTGGAGAGAGAACAGCCGACCGAGAAAGGGAAAGAAAGATTGGGACAGCAGGCGGCAAACCAGAGGAAATGAAAGAAGCCACGGCAGGTGGTCTCGGATTTAGGTTTGGCCGCGGGACTTTAGAGTGTAACAGACGTTAGATTGGTGCAGAGGGTTTGTATTGCTGGACGGAGCTGTGGCGGAATGTATGCATTGCAGGTTGGATCTGCTGATCTGGTTATGTCCGTGTTTGGAGATGATGTCTTTGGTTGTATAGCTTGTTGGATTGTGATTTGAATCTGGGTTCTGCTTTGAGTTTTGATAGTTTGAAGGGAGATTTGGGGGATCTCATAGAGTATTCCGGTGGTGGTGTTGAAAATGGAGGGGGGACGTTTCAGATTTGGTTCAGCAAGGTTTTGTGGGCGATGGATGGTCGTTGAGTTGGGCTTCGAAGTCGAGATCCTTGCGGCTGAATCGGTCCGTCTAATTAAAATTTGAGCAGGTCGGGATTGTTAATCCAGCCGTGTTGGGAATGATGTTTTGGAGTTGTGGCTGTTTTGGTTGATGAGTGTGTAAATTCGAGAGGAGAAATGGTGTGTTTATGTGATGCGTTGCGAGGGGAGAAATGACAGTGATGTCGAGTGGGTATGAGAGTGCGCGTAGATGTCTTCGTTGAAAGAGGGGAAAATGGAGCAGCAGCTGCAGCGCTTGAGCAGCAGCTGTAGTACTCAAGCAGCAGGTGGGTTTTCCTGTTGTGGACTAAAGGAAATGGTGGGGTTCTGCTAGCGTTTGGAGTAGAGCAAAGATTGAGAGACTACAGTTTAAGTTTTCTCAATTTCTTCTCTACCGACCCGATCAATCTGAAATCAGGTATGGGTCTTATTCTTTTGAAATTAAAATCTCTAATAGAATTAAGTTTTAATCATAATAGTGTGCGACTGCTGGGAAAAACTAGAAAACGGTGTGAATTATTTGATTTTGCAACAATAGGAAATATCTGACTGCATCAATCCTTAGAGGAAGAGAGAGATGGAGATGGAGATGAAATGAGTGATTGACTTTGATATATTTGTGGGCATATACTTCCGGTTGTATATATTTATTTAATTTATTTAAATTGTTAAATAAATTAACTTAATTAAGGAAATTAAAGGGAATTAAGACGTAGTCCAAATTAAGTGAATAAATAGTGTTTTATTTATGTCTCGGATCTACTAAAACCAATGGTGAGGTCCGTTTCATGAGACGAGACCCCAAAAATTTAAAAGACCATAAAGACGTTAAAATAACCAAAATGGCCCCAGGTCAAAAAAAAAAGTAATCGAATGGAATCCGATTAAAATAAACAAATGGTGCATTCTAATTATTCCGAGCATCCCGGATACAATGGTAGAGTCTAATTAAGTAAAAGAGATACCAAACATAAAGAGACATAAAATTTGATGAATAGCATCATTCAAGTAACCAACCGACTGAGTTACATTTTGTGGTTTTAGGAACATCGAAGAGAAAGGCGAGGACTTCCTAAACAGCTACAGTAGGAGGACTGAGTTATTCACCAATTAACTGAACTGAGTAGTGGACACAGCTTTCTAGGGTTGAGACACACCCTAGTCAGGTATGATATTTTGCTAAGTAAGGAATAGAATTAAGTTAGGGATGATTGCCATGTTGACTGAATGAAGCATGTGTTCATTTAATACTAGAAAATCATATAGGGAATACTTGCTTTAGAACATAACCTAAAGTTGATCGATTCGGCACATGTATGCTTTCCTGTTATTCCGTAGAAATATGACTTGTTTTGTATGTTAGTACAGTTTGTGGTCAGCATATATTTTTTGTGAGTTATTTAGATATGGATATGTGATTTGAGTACCTAGTTACGTTGATTTGGCACTGTATTATGTTCATCTGAAAGTGTTTTTATTATTCCGATGTGGTGACTTCTATTATTCGGATGTTGTGAATTCTATTATTCGGATGTTGTGGATTTTATTATTCAGATGTTGTGGCTTTTGTTATTCGGATACTATGGATTTTATTATTCAGACGTTGTGGCTTTTATTATTCATGTGTTTTGGAAGGTGCGATAGTTTGATGTATTGGTGCATTGTGGAGTTATGTATTCTTTATGACTTAATGAGATTGTGAATCTGTGAATAGAGCAGGTGTTTAGTTTGACTGCTCAAGGCATACAGGCTTGTGGAAAAAGTTTTGAGATGTGAATGATATTGTTGCTTTAAATATGTTGCATTATTTAAAGCATACTGCATGTGTTGGCAAGAAATGTTTTATGGAGATTGTGGCATTGCATGGTGGAATCATGACATTTGGCATAGTGTGATTCATTGATGACATAGTGTGAGTGAGCACGAGGTGCTATGCATTATGAGGGTGCAGATCCTGTGGTGAAAAACCCAAAATTTGGCCATTGCATTGGTGCCTGCGACCCAACGGGAGCGATCCGTGAACAGGTGTTGGTTACTCGGGTACCCATCGGGAGCGATCCGTAAACCGAGACATGACATGCATGGTGTTGACATGACATGCATAGAGTGGACATGGATGTGGCATAGAGTTGTGTGAGTGTTTCATATGCATTGTCATGTGGCATAGAGTTGTGTGGGTGGTTCATGTGCATTGTCATTACATTGCATGGACAATTGGATGGCATATGGATTCATTACCATTATGTGGTATTCATGATTTGGAAAGCATGCGGATTATTGTCGTTATATTGTATAGATGATGTGGAAGGCATGTGGATTGTTATTATTGCCATGCATAGATGATTTAGAAGGCATATAGAGATAAATGTACACTTGCACATGCCACGCCTTACATTTTGTTCCTTGCATTAGCATTATATCATACCAGCATGTTGGCGCTGACCCATTCGTGGGCACAGGTTTCAGGTAAAGCTCCTGGTACGTGGGACAAGAAGAGGTCTTGGAGAAAAGAGAGGAAATGAAATTTAGAAGAGTGTATAGTACTTGGGGTGTATTTTTGTAATGTAGGGGCTTAAGCCCAAACTGTATGTAGGAGATAATTGTGGAATGTGTTTTATATGTATGTATGTTAAAGGAAAAGAATGCGTGTTTAATTTTCATGAATTGTAGCCATCGAGTAAGGATGGATTGTGATGTGTTTGTATATATGTAATGTATTGTGATTATCAGGGGGAAAAAGGCCCGAAAAACAGAGGAGGTTCTGTCGAAATTTTATGAAAATTAAAGAACTCTTATCAAAATTGTCGTAAATTAGTAAATCAAATTAATTACCTTTCATTTTATTTACTTTCTGTTCGTCAGTCGCACCTCGGGTTTCGGTCAGAAATTCGGGGCGTGACAGTAGGTCCTCTCCTTTCCAATCTGGTAACTTAAAAGATAGCTTTTTAGACTGTTCTTAATAGTAACAGAAACGATAGCGTTTTAGAAAATTATTTAAATGAATTTTTTTCAAAAAGATATATACGTAGCGGGCCAAGGCCCAAACCCGACCTAGTGTGGAGTGCACGCGTGGTGAATCAAGCATGTGCTAGGTATTCCCCCTTCCACAAAACTTGGGTACCCCTTAGGGCCCAAACCTTCCTTCAAGGTAATTGTACATATACTTTTTAAAAGCCTTATACTCATCCTATGTCACGACTCGAGACCCACTATGCGGATCTCGCATCACGAACCCGACACGACGCTGTTGTCGAATCAGATCTCTCAACTTGCTACACAATTAGTGCTACTAACATGCAACAACTATCAAAATATAAATAGCGAAAAACTTAAACAAATAAATAAAAGCTGCATGTGATATATATAAGGTTCTTAAAATATAGACTATAAAATTTTTTAACAACTGTTCATCCCCAAGATGTGGATTACATGGGAGCTACAAAACTATATTATGTATTACACTACAACTTCAAAAGTAATGTCTACCTCTAGCTATCAGACTCTATTGTTTGTTCTTGATATCTGTGCCTAAAAATGAATGTAGTATCTGTATGAGCTATGAAAACTCAGTAAGTATTCATTTGCTCTGCTATGTGTACAAGTGTATATAGAAGTGCTAAACAGTCAATGAATATATAACTCAATATCATATGATAGAAGCTCAAATGACAAGAAAATGAATCTGCTCTGGTAACAATGTCATACTGCTATAGTCATGAGCTATCTCAAGTATGAATTGTAAGCACTCAAAGGAAAGCTGTAAAGTCTCATGATCGTTCATAATAAAATAATATGATCAAGCTATGATAATTAATAAATGACAATGATATTAACAAAAAGAGATGCACTCATGGGGCCTAGAATTCTCCCTAAGCTCGTATTCAGCTTCACGCGGGCTCTCTGAATAATAATTCTCTGTATACAATGTGACTCTACGTCCCATGCCTCACATAGCAAATGTTCCACTCAAAACCCTGACCCGTGGGTCATAAATAGCATCAGATGGAGTTGTGATTGAGCACAAATCCGACACTAATAATATATCGGGATCATGCTATCTTCCACGAAGAGTATAGTGGAATCATAACTGGTTCTAGGCAATCTGGTGTAACAATAGTTTTCAAGGCTATGGTTACTAAACTGCTTCAAATATAACTATCTATCCCTCACGGCCTTAAGCACAAGTGAATAAAAAGAACTCTATGCACAAGTGTACAATCATGATCAAAATATATATAGAAATCAATAAATGCTTCGCACATAATAGGGCAATATCAATGTGGCTCAATAAACACTGGTATGTATAGAATACAATAGGTAATATACAAAAGAACTATTGACATGGCTTGGAAAGTAACACATGCAGAGATCAGATTTTACTTACCTTTTATTGTCTCTAACTAGAAGGTCTAGACTGCCTTTTCTTTGCCTTTTAGTGTTCTTAATATTCATAAAATATGTCTTAGTCTATAGTTACATGAACTATGTTATTCATCAAATTTTATGTCTTTATGCTATAAGTTTCTTTTTTACTAAAATAGACTCTACTATTGAATCCGGAACGTCGAAGAAAGTCGGTTTAGGCTTTTGCGGAACTCAATTCGGACATCTGTACTAAAAAGGGTAAAACGATCATTTTTTCATAAAAAAAACATGATACTTTTATAAATTTTGGACTTTGCCTTAGTTTTCTTTAATTTTCCTAATTAAATTTATTTATTTAATAAATTAAATAAATTAACTAATTATAAATTATATATATATATATATATATTACAGTGGCTTATGGTCACATGTGCCCATGTGGCACAGTGGCACGCTTGGTGGGTTTCAAACCCTTTTCTTCTTTGGTTTCCTGTTCGAACCGTGGGGGCAGCAGCCCCCGCATATTTTTTTCTTAATTTTTTGGAGTCAAACAGCGACTAATATATAGAACTAGAATAGGATATCCCCATCCTTAAATTAACTTCAATTTCAATTTCTTACCCTTAGAACCAAACAGTCACAATTTAATTTTAAATTTAAAACAGCCATCACCTAAACGACATAGTATCAAGGCAATATGCCCCAACACGGTGCCGTTTCACTTGTCCACTGTTCATCGTCCCCCACGCTTACCCGGTAGGGTTTCGATAGGTCTCCGGCGTCTTCTCCAGCGCCAGCAACCCTGTTCCGATCAAATTTTGACCCTTTTTCAATGGGGTCCTCTTCCATTTTTCATGAGGGATACATACCTAGGGTTAGTTTTTCATTTGGTCCATTACATCCTCACGAAATAAGGAAAAACAATGGCTCCGGCCAACTGTATTTTTGCTATTTCATGTCTAATTTTTAACTGTTTCAATTTCTTTCTTTTTCAAATCATTTTCTACACTCAAGGGGATTAATTCCCCATAGTTCAACTCAAGTTTAGATCACACAAATCCTAAGAACCGAATTATCCTCATGGTCTGCAACTGCCTATATCTCTCTCATTCCTTGACCATTTAACTTGATTTTTCTTGCAATTTAATCCTCATTTCATCCTTAATAGGTCCTATACTTCAAACTATCTATCATGTTTTCTAAAAATTAAAACAGAAACCAAGCTTACATACCTTTGTTTGATTTTCCTATTTCAGTATCTCTTCTCCTTTTACTCCTTCCTTCTTAGCTTCACTTCTGAGCCTCTCCAACGTTCACAGCTTTACCAAATTTGCTTCTCTCTTTTCTGTTTTCTCTCCAAACGCACACACGTATATATAGATAAATCCTAACCACCTTAGCTCTCTTCTCTCTCGGTTCCTCCTTTCCACTTGTGGCTGATTTCCTTGACTTTTCTTTTCCTTTTATTTTCTTTTCTTTCGTTAATTTATTCATGTCTTACTCTTGATATTTATATGTATATATTATATAATATGTTCCACACACATACTAACCTACACATTCTGCCGACACTCACAAATACACACCAATCACACACTGATCACACCTACTGCACACGCAATCCCTTTTTTTCTTTTTCTTTTAGCATATATACAATTTACTATATATATGTATATATATTTCTATTATGTAACCTTATATATATATATATACGTGTATAAATATATCATTTATACATATATATACTCATATATACACATATATACTAGATTTTAAATACATTTACATACTCTTATATTTTGTGGCATATGCATATGTGTACGTACACATGCATGCATCTGCGTACATGCACGCAGTACAATGCTCAATTCTGGGTTGCTCGGGTGTCGTCCGACACTGATTGTAAAATTGAAACCATTCATTATAAAATCGTTCAGTCCATATAATATCATGATATAGAGCTTTAACAGCTCGGGTTACAACTGGGTATTACACTACTTGATCCGGCCTACCTCGATTTACGTGCTGTCCCAGGTCAGGGTATTACATCCTATGTGGGATACAAGCTTTTCACAAGTTTCAGGTTTTTGTTATCATTTTCAAGTGGTGATGTTTGGAGGTAATTTTTCATTCACTCCTTAATGATTTTGAGCTACTCAATACATGATCTTAATTTTTTCATCGAGGAGAATACATTTCCATATGAATCCACCAAAATTAATGTGTGAAGTTCACTTTAATTTTAATTCAAAGATAACTAATTATTATGCTAAAAAACTCACTTTTCCCAACACAAAATGACAAAAATTTACACCCACAACCATGTGTGTATATATACAAGCATGCACAAAATTACAAGCAAACCTTTAAAAAAAATCACAGTAAAATCAAATGAAATACCCTAACCCCTTTCTCTGTACAGAAAAATCCTCATCTTTTTACACATTTTCATTTGGATACATTTATATAAGTAAGATTGTTCAATCCAAGCACCTCTAAAGGGGCCAACCGATTGAACAAATTACTTCCAAGATCCAAGTTTTCCAAGCTCTAACAGGCCAAAATTTGGTCTTGAACCCTTCCTGTCAACACATTGCTCCCACCACCGAACATTCTCGATAAGGTCGGCGACAACACTCCAACTACCGAAGACTCCACTGTAACGAGAAAACAATGTGGGTTATACAATCAGGTTTGATTATGAGAAAAACAACATCGGCATCGCGACTAAACAGGGAATTTTTTTTTTTTTTTGTGGAAAATTAGGGACAATATAGATTGCAATTCATGTGTGTCAGTGATATCTTAAGGCATACCTTGACACCGGCGTTAATGGTTGGTTCAATGTTGATTCCGACGACGGCAAGTAAGACGACGTCGATTCCAATCTGCCGAATTCAACCAACAAATGGATGAATAATTTCTTCTATCTCCGAACCTATATATGTAATAACCCGGAAAATTTTTTCTTTATATAAAATTTTCATGGTTATTTTTGTTATTATTATTAGTGTTAATTATTATTGTTGGTATTAAAAATGTGAAAATTTTGTGATATGTATATTATTGTTATTGTAAATTTTTGAAGCATGTGTATTATATATATGCATGGTGTATGCATGTGTATCATGTATGTAGATGTATGGAATATTATATGTATGTATGGAATGTATATATATATATGTATATATATATATAGATGTGGGATAAAAGCATGTATAGATGAATATGTATGTATGTATATGTGGCAGTGTGTGTGTGCAACCGACCTAGTGTGTGTGTGTCTAGTGTGTGTATATGAGTGATATATATGCATATAGGTATATAGGTATAGATGTAGAGCAACTTTGCATTTAATGCAAAGCTGCTTTGTAGGGAAATTTGGGAGGCTGATGCAGAGGGAAAAAGGTCAAGAAAAGGGGCTGATGTGAGAGAGAAACGTGTGAGAGTGGATGAGTGAGGTATAGGGAGTTGGTCTCGGTTGGAGAAGAAAAGAGAAGAAAGGAAAGACTGAGAGCAAGGGAGAGAGAGTTCTGAAGAAGCAGAAGTGACCAAAAGGAACAGAAGGGGGAAAGAAACAACCCACCGAGAGGAAATCAAGATTTCAAGGTAAATGGGTTTAGTTTCGGTTTCTAAGTTTTTGAGTTATTTAATTGATTTGATTTTTGAATCTTAGAGAGCATGTTATAAGCATTATTTTGCAAAAAGAATGAAGGAAAATGGTTGAAAGATGAAGGAGAAAAGGGGGTTTGCAGGTCTCGGCCATGGAGGTTGAACCTTGTCATTTTATGTGAGAAACCATATTGAAATGACCTAAAAATAATCTTATGAGGTGCAGAAAGAGAATAGAAAAAGAAATGATGAAAAACAATGGAAAAATAAGCATGAAATCGGAATTATACAGTTGGCCGGAGGTTCGGCCATGGGCCTTTGAACTCTATTTCGTGAAGGTTGAAGAGGCTTTGAGGGAAATGGAGGGTAGGGAAGGAATCTAGGGGAAGAATGGAAGAAAATGGCATTTTAAAAACCTTGAAAACTTGCCGGAATCCGGTCGCCGGCGCCGGAACCCTACTGGCCCATCGCCGGAAAATCGGGGACGAAGGGGGGGCTGATCCGGGCTTGGGTCGGGTCGGTTCGGGTCGGGTCGGGCTTGGGCCGGTCCGCCCCTGCCACGTGTCGCACTGATGTTTTAAATTAAAAACCTAATTGGGGCTGTTTGGTTGCAGAGATAAGAAATTAGAAATTTGAATAAAATAGGAACAGGGATATCTTATCCCTGTTTTGGATTAGCCACTGTTTGGCTATCCAAATTGAGAATAGGGTTTTGCAAATTACGAAATTGCCCCTGAACTTTCTGAAAATTACCATTCTGTCCTGAACTTTCGAAAATTACCCTTTAACCCCTAAACTTTAGAGAAATTACAATTAGACCCACCAGATTAAATATTAATAAAATAATAATTAAATTAATTAATTAATAAATTAATTTAATTATTTAAAATACTCTAAAATAATCCGGAGTCCAAATGGGACAAGTCATTAGTGTATTTTGACTATCTCGGTCATTCTGAGATCAATGGTGAGGTCCGTTTTACGAGACGGGGTCCCGAAAAAAATAAAAGACACGTAGCAACATATAAAATTACCAAAATACCCCTGAATTGAAATACAGTCAAATGAACTCCGAATTAGGTAAACGAATAGTAAAACTTTATTATCTCGAGCATTCCGGACTCAACCGTGGAGTCCGATTTGTGAAAAGAGGTCACGAAATGTAAGGACCCGTGTAAAGTGTAAAATGACTGTTTTGCCCTTTTGAACCCAGGTATCCGAATTGAATTCTACAAAAGCCTAAACTTATTTTCTTCGACGTTCCGGACTCAATGGTAGAGTCTAATTTAGCAAAATAGAAACTTATGAATTAAAGACATAAAATTTGATGAATAGCATAATTCAAATGACAATGAACTGAATCTCATGTTATGATTTTAGGAACACGAGAGGGCAAGAAGAAGGTGATCTGACCTTCAGCATTCTCACTGTGATTCTACCATACTTCAAGTACACCTTCTTGAGTTGAGATCGATTATCAGGTACGATATATTGTGCTAAGTAAGAAATAGAATTGAGAATAGGAATACTTGCTTTACTGCATTGATTGTTCACATGTTTGCTTGAGTGTTCACATGCTTATGTGCTACGTGCTATCTTGTTAAGTTGTATGATGATTATGGGTATATCGCATGTGTTAGTGTAGTGTGTGAATTATATGCTTTAAAGAACTGTTGATATTATGAATTGTGTACTTGAAGGCATGCTTTATGTATGAATGAGATGCATCATTGAGATTGCATTGTGACATGATGAGATCAGAGCATATTGGCATAGTGTAATTCTTTGGACATGGCGTGGGTAAGCACTTGGTGCTTTGCATTATGAGGGTGCAGATCCTGTGGTGAAAAACCCAAAATCGGCCAATAGGTACTTGCCAGCCTGACGGATTCCGGACCGTGAAGCGAGACATACAAAGTACTCATGCCGACGGGGAAGGACCGTATCATGAGACATGGGTGGGCATAGAGTTGCATGGGTGTGTCACGCATACTGCTTATATACTGTACATTGTTCATATCCTGTCATCATGATATCGAATGCCATATAGAAATAACCGTACACTTGCACATGCCACGACCTTGGTTTTGTTTCTTGCATTAGCATTATATTGTACCAGCATGTTGAGCTGGCCCCTTTATTGGGGCAAACATTTCAGATGATGTCCCAGCTGTACGAGACGAGGAGATGATCTGATTAGGGACTATGTTAGGCCCAAGGGGCGCTTTTGATATTGTGTAAGGGCATAAGCCCGAGACCGTATTTCATCTTACATGTTGTAAGCAAGTGGACTAGACCTTCTCTGTGTATCAGAACAGTATGTAGAATGTATGTGATTGTCATTAATTATCTTTTATTCCTTTATTATTTTATTTCTTTTGTCTCGTTCCTCGCGCCTCAGGTTCGCTGGAATTCGGGGCGTGACAATATATGTGTAGAATTCAATTTAGGAATAAATTTTAGAGAGAATCTAATCTCACACACACACACACATATATATACATATATATATATACACACACACACACACACACACACACAAAGAAACTTGAGAGAGATGAAGTCTGCAAATTGGACTGATTTTGTAAAGAGAGAGTGGAGGTGTTAGAGAGAGAAGGTGTAGCGGTAGTTTGTGGAATTTTTATCAAATATATAAATATTTAATAATTGTAAGGGTAAATGCATCGTTTTAAGTTAAGAGGATGTACACCGTTTAATTTAAATCACTTGAGAGAGAATGTAGTATAATTTTAGAAGTTAAGAGGAAATCATCTATAATTATCAGAAATTGTAATAGAAATTAATATAATTTATTTTAAGTTATTTATATTAAAAAATGTATTTGTCCAATTCACAGTTTACCATTGAAATAGTTATATGAAGGTCCATATTCTTTTTTTTTTCTCAGTATTTTCTTAGAACATGATACATTTAAGTAGTTAAAGTAATTAAAAAAAAAAAAAAACATAATGAAGTATGGACAAACATGTTCATGTCCTTGTTAGCTTATGATTCTAGCATCCCAATTAAACCCAATATGCTATGATCGTGCACAAGTTTATCAAAAGTATATGTTTTAGAATTTTTTTTAATTTTTATGAAATTGTAAGATTTTACGCTTCAAAAAAGATAAAAATTTATAGTTTCACAATTATGTAATCACTCAAGCTTTTATGTAAAAATTTAACCTTTGATTGTGAGATAATGTAGCGAAAAATATTAGTGGACGCCGAGTCAGGTATTGAGGGATGTTTAAATTTATATTTTCAAGAGTTAAATGATATATGAGTTTATTATAATTATACATGTGACATATTGTTCAATAATTATAAGATACAGTGAATCGGATGCAATGAAAAAATTTTCGGTAAGCAAAGGCATTGTGCATAGTGCGAAAAGTTGGGAGAAATTTTTCAAACTGGGAATAGGGCTTATAGGGTCATTCAAAAGAGTCTATAGGGTTAACCAATTTCAACCCATGTCTGGGCAAAATACAAATATTCTAAGCCACCTGAACAAAATGGGAAAGAGGGCATGACATCATTAAAAGACTTCAAATTAAATTAATTAGAAATTTTTTTATTCGGATACATATAATAATTATAATTTTTTTATATATATAATTACATAAATATTATAAGATTATTTAATTTTAATTAATAAATATATATATTTGTATATACTTAATTTAAAACTAAATAGTGTTCAAAATAACGTGAGGAAGAGGACATGATATCATTCATGACATCATTCGACGACATCGGATATTAGCTCATCTTCATTGCATTATTGGGTGTAGGGATGACAAAAAGTCCCGCCCCGCCCCGCCCCTAATGGGACGGGTATGGGGTGCCCCTAAACGGGGTCGGGGCGGGGTCGGGGAATAGTCACCCCGCCCCGCCCCGCCCCGTTTATATATTAAATTTTTTAATTTTTTTTTATATATATTATATTTATAAATAAATAATCTTATATAAAATTAATTTTAAGATTTTTTATATTACACTTATATAAATATATTTTTTTATATTATTTATTTTGAAAAAATAAATTTATTTATTTATTAAAATAAAAATTTTAACTTAAAAAAAAAATAAACGGGGTTCGGGGCGGGGTCGGGGTAGGTTTAAACGGGACGGGGCAGCGTCGGGGTAAAATTTAAACGGGGCGGGGCGGGGTCGGGAGAAAAAAAGATAAACGGGGTCGGGGTCGGGGTCGGGGTCGGGGTCGGGGAAGGGTCACCCCGCCCTGAACCCGCCCCGTTGCCATTCCTAATTGGGTGGTATGAATGCAATGAATGTGTATCACCATGACCCCCCTCTTGGTCAACTCAAAATTCTGTAAGAAGTTTTCTTTTTTACGCAAGTTTTAAATCATGGGATTTGGCAAATTTTGGGATTTGAGATTTTTAGAATTTGAAAATTCTTTTAAACCCAAGATATTTCTGACAAGTGTACTATACAAAATGGGAAATTTCATTAATTATCATAAATAGCATATGCAATATCATAATATACTGGTAAGTGTATTATACAAATCTAATTTTTACAAATAAATGCAACAACGAATTAAATGAAATAAGATAAAATTAAATATAAAATAGAGTATATAAAAATGAATCTGTGAGTGCATGAGAGGCATGCTTTAAACACTGTCTTAAAGTCGTAGTGCCTCTTCACATGTGAGTACAGTTGGTCACAAACGACTCCAAAATGCAACTTATGAATCTCAAATGGTGCTAACGGTATGCATATCAACAGAATGGCGGGGGTGCAAGTCTCTGATCAAGTTGCCCATAAACTCGATACAAAATAGTAATAGAAAAAATCATGAGAAAGATGATCAAGAAAAATCTGTGAATCTATCTATCTCAATATGTTCATCTTCCCTTTTTTTTTTTCAATAGAATGATATACCTATATATATATATATATATATATATGTGTGTGTGTGTGTGTGTGTGTGTGTGTGTGACTCAACTAGATGTTATATGGCAATTATAATTAGGCTCATGATTGGTCATAATTATATTTATTTGTATTAAAATAATACTATTAATATTTTATTTTATTAAAAATATCTAACAATCTTCCACTTTTAATAAAATAAAATATAATTAAGATCTCATAAAACGCTCATATGTGTGTGTGTGTACATATATATTTTAAGTATAATGAAAAAAATATATATATAACTCGGGCAACGTTATACTATGCAATTGGTGTAGGAATCATCCGACTTGAACTTTACTTAGTGTTAACTAGTTTCCATATAAAGGATTATAGTAAACTAAGTCACACACATAATATTGATATATAAGACTCTAGTAGCGGGTTAGCGCCGTTATGGCCATGCGTTGATCTTGATTCTCATGGAACCTTTAAAGATTAGCCCACTTCTCGCGCCGCGGCCTCACGAATTATGAATAGGTAAAGGAGTATAAAGACCAGTGTTTTGTGACTGGCCATAGAGACTTGACAAGTATAACATTTTCGAACATAATTATCAACGTCCCTCTTGACTTGCGGCCAAAAATATCGTTCCTCTACACTTGCTATTGTCTTATCTCTGCCCATGTGCCCACTCAATCCACTACCATGTAGATCTCAACTTAGCTTCTCTTGCAGGGATGTTTGAGAGATGCACAAAGAGTTGCCTTTGAATAAGTACCCTTCATGCACATAGAAATCTGCATCTTCTTCATACAATTCCTTTAGGAACTCAAATCCCACAACTTGTTATGCTAATGCAACAAGAAGATTAGCTATTCTGCTTAATGCATCTACAACTCTATTTAAGTTTACAGAATTGTGTTTAATGACAAATGGGAACTTCTCAAGGAATGTGGACCATCTTATATGCATTTTATTCAAGTGTTTTTTTTTTCTGTTGATGTACTAATTTAAAGCTTGGTGATTTTTGTTGAGCACAAATTCTCGCTACACAAGATAATGCTCCCAATGCTTCAAAGCTCTAACTGCCGCATAGAATTCCTAATCATAGGTACTCCACTTTTGACAGGTCTCACTCAGCTTCTCACCAAAGAATGTCATTGATCGCTTCTTTTGAGACAATACTGCTCAAATGTCAACTCCACTCATATCACACTCTACTTCAAAAACCTTCTCAAAGCTAGGTAAGGCCAAAACTAGAGCAGTGCACAACTTATCTTTAATAAAGGCGAAGCTTTTTTTCTACCTCTTAACCCCAATTAAACTTTCCATTTTTCAAGCATTTAGTAATTGGAGCTGTAATTGCATTGAAATTACAAACGAATCTGTAGTAGAATGTCGCTAGACCATGAAAACTCCACACATTGCCAACTGCTTTGGGCGTTGGCCACTCACGAATTGCTTGCACTTTTTCTTCATCCACTTGAATGCCATTTGCACTAACCTCGTAGCCCAAAAACAATAAAGTTTTAGTAAAAAACTACACTTTTTAAGGTTGATGAACATTTTACTTTCCAACAGCACAATCAGGATTTGCCGCAGATGATCAAGATGTTCATTTTCAGTTTTGCTGTAAAAAAGAATATCATCAAAATAAACAACAACAAGCTTTCCAACAAAAGGCCTCAAAGTTTGGTTCATGACTCGCATAAAAGTGTTTGGTGCATTAGTTAAGCCGAAAGACATCACCAACCATTCATACAAGCCATTTTTAGTCTTGAACACAATTTTCCATTCATCACCAGACCTAATTCGAATCTGATGGTAGCCACTGCGAAGATCAATCTTGGAGAATAGCTTTGAACCCTCAAGCATATCAAGCATGTCATCTAAGCGTGGAATATGAAATCTGCATTTGATGGTGATCTTGTTAATGGCCCTCCAATCTATGAACATGTGCCAACTATCATCCTTCTTTGGCACCAATAGGGCTGGGACTACACAAGGAATCATACTTTCTTGAGTGAGCCCATTTTTCAGCAAGTTCTTTACCTTCTCTCTCACAATGCCATTCTCCTTTGGACTCATTCTACAATGAGCCAAATTTGGAAGGCTTGCACTAAGTACTAGATCAATGTGGTGTTGAATATCTCTCATAGAAGGAAAGCAATTAAGCAGCTCCTTAGAATTTAATTCGCTGAATTCTTCCAATAATTGCTGTAATTTTTCTGGCAAAACCATTGTTGAATCTACCTTTGGATCCTCTATTACTAAAGCTTTAACTACTAAAGTGTAAACCTCCCCCGCGTCTTTATAGTTTCAACCTCGAACTCTACTTCAGACTTGGATAAAACTAACATAGATTACCCCTTATCTTTAGAACTATTAGTGTCAAAATCCAATTTTGAAGAGGTTATGGCAATTTTGTGTGCTCCCATGTTACTTGTTTTATAAAGAATTCGACGTGTTCGATTCTTCTTCCACATTTATGTTCCGCATCATTTCAACTAACGCAATATAGAACGTGAAGGAGAATTAAACACGTTGAGTTCCTTAATAACCAAGAACAAAGGAGACTCCTCACCCAAAGAGAACAAATCTCAACTTTTAAAACAGAAATATATTATTGATAATCTAAACATTAAAGACTGAATTACATCATATATATATAGGCTAAAACTACTACTACTTGTCTAAATAGGAATATACTAATTCTTTATACTAGTCCTATTACAATTAAGAAACCATAATAATTACTAAAAAGAGAAAAAATTAAAAATTGGGGCTTTCTAGAAAACTAGAAACCTTATCATTCTAAGAAACTATAGCAGCAAGCAGAAGTTAATTTGGACTTTTCTAAACAAAATAATTACAAAAATAAAAATTACTATAAATGAAAAAAATTGAAATTGAAGGCCAAAACAAAGTATTTTGGCCCCGTGCCAGCTTCGGTCATGGCGGAGAACGACGAATATTGTCCGTCTCGCCATTTTTGGTCAAGATAAGGTCTTCGTTTTAAAAGACGTGACTAACAAACTCTGCGTCTGCTAGTACTTTTTCTTGAAATGTGACTTAAAACGTTCTCATTGTTCTTTATAAGCCTCTGCCACTTGTTCTACATCATTTTTATTGGGTTAACCAAAATAGATTTTTCAAATCAAGAATTTATTTAATCGCTTTTATTGATTAAAGTAGGTAAAAATAATTCAAACCAAATATGAAGTTAAGATACCATTTAAAAAAAATAGGTAATTAGTGGAAGATCCCTCAAAATAATTGTCTACAAGCTAAGGGCCAAAGGGAAAAGTCCATTTTTTTAAGATTGTGCAAATAAATTTCTTTATACTCAAGCAACATTCTACTATCTAATTTCTTTCTAATTTATCTAGCTTGGTTTACTTGTAAATTTTGGTGTGTGTAATGATTTTTCTTTGTTTAAACTGGATAGAGAATTTTCAGACATAAATTTTGGACAAAGAATTTTCTGATAGAGAAATTTATGTCAATGTCCGGTAGACAGAGAATTTTTATAAAATTCTCTATTCAAGAACACAAATTTGTTTTACAAAATTTTCTATGCAATATGGATGTTGTTTGGCAGATCTCGATTTTTATTGTCCAAATATATATATATATATATATATATATATATATATATTGAAAAATGGACTTATATATTGAAAGTTATTTAATTTTGAAGTTTCAAAAATAAAGTGATGACAAGGCATCTGATAGGCGCATGATGTGTAGAAAGAAATGGCGTTTCCTTGTTTTTGCAAGGGGATTTTTGTTATGAAAGTTGCTAGGAACTTTTGGGGTTAAAATATTTGGTTGGGCTTTAGACTAATTAAACTCTTTACAGGGAACCTATTATTAAACCTTTCCCTTTTTTTTTTTTCAGGAAAATAGTGAAATTCGATACATAATGAAATTTCATTATTTGGGACTGAATTTTTTAGGTAAGATTTTATATGCAATATGAATCTTATTTAATAAATTTTGATTTTTAGAAATCAAAAATATAAATTTTATTAAAAATAAATTTATATATTGTAAGTTATTAACTTTTGAAGGTTGGTAAGATTTATTGAAAAAGTGCATGAATGACTTGCCAATTTGTTGCAAAATACTGGAGAGATATGCAGATAAATCATAAAGGATTATTTTAATTACAAAATAGTTGAAAGACATTTGGGTTTAAAAAAAATAGATTTGGACCCAATCCTAATTAACTACTTATTTTTGGATTGTTGACTAAATGCCCCTAAAATATAATTCTCTCATACCCGGCTCGGCTACTTTAAAGCTTAGGGACTCGAGTATTCAACAGGCTCGGCTCGGCCCGACCTGACTCACTTCTCAACTTGGCCCAACCTTACCTGGTGGGCTATATTTGCACCCGTATCGAGGACAATTACATAATACTTAGCTTAAATTTGTACTAAATTTATCTCCAATTTAAAATCAAAGAGAGTAATACTAGAAAATACTTTTTTTAAAGCCTTAACTTATAGGGAAAAATACTAAAAAATTCCTAAAATAATTTTTTCAATCCAAAAAATTTATGATATATTTTTTGAATCTAAAAAATTCAAAAATAAAACTTTTAAAACCAAAAAGTCAAATTATTAACTTTTATCTTAATACTGTTTGAAAATATTATTGATTAGACTAAAATAGTCTTCAAGATAAATTTAAAAAAAATTACTAAAATATAAATAAAATAACTTTTTCAATCCCAAAAAATCATAATATTATATGAAGTGAAAATTTATTTTTAGGCCTTCTACATAAATAAAAAAAAAATGCTATGTTTTTTGTTTTTGGATTGAAAAATTTATATTATGAACTATTTAGTATTTTTTAAAATATATTTTGAAAGTTATTTTTATCTAATCACTAGTATTTTTTAACGTTGTTAAGATAAAAGTTTATAATTTGACTTTTTAATAATAAAAGTTTATTCTTTAAATCTTTTAGATATAAAAAGATTATCATAGATTTTTTAGTTTAAAAATTTTATTTTAAAAATTTTTTAGTATTTTTTTAATTCATATTATCAATAAAAAAATATTTATTAATAAAAAAATCTTCAAAATTATTTAGTGTCTCGAGAGCAACAGATGACTAAGTCACTTTTTAATAGTGAGCTACATGTGATATATTTCGTATCACATGGCATCCCGCCATTTAGAGGGCTGCCCGACCATTCCTGTGCCTAGAGAAGATTGAAAATATTTCCCATGGCGGCCGAATGAAAGTCAGCTTCCCCCGAATCTATCCATATAGATTCTCTTCGTACTAGAGGCCTAAATAGTCAAGAGGAGACACCAGTACTCGTGGGGACGGGGGTGACCTTATCTCCATCGTAGGATCATAATCCTGTGGGAGCTCCCAAGTCCCGGTTCATGTGCGGCCCACTAGAGCACGCTGCGAAGACTAGACTCGAGCATTTTCATGTTGCAGGGGTCCCACACTCGTTGGATTGTTCTGAAACTCAGTGTCTCTGTATCCATTTTTCTTTCTCTCTACTAAGGTCAAATTGATTGTTAATTGTTACTCATCTCTTTGTGGCTCTAATCATTTCTTAACCAAATGGTTCAAATTGTTAAAATGGTCCATTTATATTACATTTCCACTTGCTATAATGCTCCCAAAAAAGAGAGAAGAAGATCCCATTCACACTACTAACTTTCTATAAATCGTTGCCCTTCACTCACACTTGTCACAAACTCAGAATTACTGGGTTGCAAAATACAAGCACTAAAGAGAGGTAAGTCTCTATATCTCATGCTTACCATAAAAAAAAAAAGGTTTCTCTGTCTGACACACACACACACACACACACACACAACCCACAAAAGCACCCCATGATTTTTCTTTTTTTCGTTTTGTCAAGGACAAAAAATTCTGCGGGTAGCTTGTGCAAGAATAAAATACACTAGTTCCATACAACAATCATTCCGCACAAGAAACCTGGCAGCTTTGAATTTACTGCTCATTCCAAGGTCTTACTTATCAATGGGCCACCTGGGTGGTCATTATGATTTCTCATTCATCTTCTTCAATTCTACCTTTTTTTTTCTTTCTGTTTTGCTTATTCCCTACAGGTTTCGAGCATGGAGGATCGTGCCTCGTTGGAGGTTTGCTTTGAGAAGAGATTGTCAGAAACTGATGTTAAAGGCAGCTTAGAGATACCTCGGGCAGCAAATTTTTTACCTCCGAGGGATGAGGTAATGCATGTACGAATCCAAAACGGAAGTGTTATGCAGTTTAGGGCTCGATCAAGGAGAACAGGAGGTCGACGTTACATGACAGACCAGTGGCGTGGATTCGTCGGTGCAGCATGTCCAAGGAGGGGCGACATACTCAGATACTATCACTTGGTGAACACAAATGTCTACTTGGTGGAGCTTGAACGCCCTCCCCCTCATCTTCGTCTCTTCGGAAAGGACATTTACTTGGAGTTCATTACCTAGCTGTGCTCTGCATGCATGCAGATGCTGCATTTTATCCGTTTCCTTTCCTTTTCTTTTTTGTTAATATCAGTGAAGGTGTTCATGTTTATAAATAATGCATGCTGCATTTGATCTCTTTTGTTTGGATTATGAAATTAATATCAATGAAAGCGTTCATGTGTAATTGCTTTCTTTTATTATACATAAATGTTCTTTTGAACTCTATTTTATCTCAAAGTAAAAAAAATGTGAAGGGAGGGGGCTGTTTCTATCAGGTGTCATTTCATGTATGCCCAGTCACTGGCAGAGCTGCTAACTGAATAAATAATATTTTGTTACTTAAATTCTATGCTCAAATATACAGTCAAATGAGGAGAGGTATTGATTGATGGAATAATTTGTAAAAAATAGATAATATGATAGTAATTAATAATTTTTTTTTTTATTTGAGCACATATTTGGACATATGAATTTCGGTAATAAAACATTATTCATAACTAATTTGAGGGAAGTTGTGTGAACAAATCCCGAGGAATGGTTCAAATGTTTTTGTGGCCTATTGCAAATTGCTTACTTAATGAAATATTTGGATTCAACACTTCATTCTTTTTAGGAGACAATTATCACTTACTTCGGTGAACTTATTTATGATGAGAGAACGGTTGTTTTTACCTGACCAAGGGAAACTAGTGGCCCAAAAAGTTGGAGACTCCCGCGAAGAAAAATGGTAGTATGAACAAATTCTATGATCGTGCAAATTAAATTCGGACATGTAATATAAATAATATCACGAAAACGCTATATTTCAAAATATATTTCGCATGTTATAATTTTTTATTTGTATGATCATAAAATTTTCTAATGCTGCCTTATTACTAGACTTTTTTTCTCCTAAAAATGCTAAAGCAGTTTCGATTTATATTTTGAATTGTATCACCAAGTGGAAGGGAATTATAATTAAGGACAAAATTGGATAGTTCAAGTAAAATTTGTCCTAAGTAGGCCATTAATGTTGGAATTTTTTTTTCTGGGAAGTTAAAATGGTGAATTTCTCTGGTAAATGTGATTGTGGTATGATTTTTGAATCAATGAATTTTTTCCTTTTGTTTAGGACACGTTATCTTTCCTATTTTCAAAACTCATTATATGAGTCCTAATATTATTTTCAAAATTTTCTCAAAAAAAAAATTATCTAATTTGCTTCCATCAATGAGAAGATTATATGAATCCTAATATTATCTGATTGAAAATAAGAGTGACCTCAACAATGACATATATGGTTATTCTGTAAGTTCATTTTAAATTTTGGGTAACGTTACTACGAGCTCGAGCTTATATGAGAATAGATGTTTTAATTATTAGATAAATTAGAAATTAAAAATAAAGTAATTAAAATAAAATAAAAAAACTCAATCTAAAAATTATTTAATAATTAAAATATCTAATCTCATATAAATTCGAATTTACAATAACGTTATCCTTAAATCTTTTAAGTCCTATCATATATTACCAGAAACATATATGGCTAGCATTTGGTCGAAGCTTGACCAGCATAGTTTGAATGAACATTTGATTCCAATTTTATCTTTTTGTGTTCTCTTGGTCAAATTGTCAAAATTCTATCTCTTTTTCTCTCTCAAATTTGTTTACTTTTTTGTACTTACTCAGCCAATCCAAATATGTTGCAATATGGTAGGATTAGAAAATGGATTTAGTAAAATTCCATATGAAAAATCATTAGGTTGCTAATAATAAAGGCTAAAATATTTTTTTATATATACAATAACGTGTGAAGAGAGAATTAAACTTATGTCAATTATATAAAGAGTAGACATTTACATAATTTGAATAGGAATTGTCAGTCCTAAAGGCTAAAGTATTATATCGTCTAGTTAGTCCAATAAAATTTTTGTAAATTACCATTTTTATTTCATTAATCATTCTATTATTTTTAAATTTCTGTTCTGAATTTTTAATCAAAAATTACGTGACATAGCATTGTTATTATAATTTTTTTTTTACCAACAAAAGAGTATAATTTATAAACATATCCAGTTCACTATTAAAAAATTAATCATACCATTATTATTATTATTATATTTTATCAATCAAAAGAATATCTATTTACAAATAAATTTAGTTTATTATTAAAAAATTAATCATATATATCACTAACAAAGTTGGCCCATAACTAAAAAATTAAAATAATATCACATACTTTTATTTTAAAGAGCTTCAAAATCATTGGTATCTTTTATAAAGAGAGACCCATACACTTGGCTACGGAAGATTTTGACAACACAACGTCAGTTGTTATGTCATGACTAATGTGAATTTGATGGGAGTCAAGCTAGTCAACCTATTCAAATAATATCATGGTTCTAGAATCAGATTTTATTATTTGTTCAGTTCTTTACATCACAATCAGCAATGCACTTTATATTGCTTAGGATAAAAACTGGAAAAGTCTTAACAATATTACTCTTCTTTCACATTTGATCTTTCTTGCAAATTGTCCATACTCTTGGAAAAAAAAAGTTTATACAAGGCACTCCTTTGTGGAATATTAATTGTACAAGTTAGAAGCAATTCTCTACCACTTAAAATTTCGAAGAGTTATGTGAGAATAAAATAAATTATGAAAAATAATTTTTAATTTTAAAAAATTACTAAAATTAATTTTTTTAGAATTTTAAGTGCTAGGTATTTTAATTATATCTCCAATATGATGTATCTATATGTAATGGCTTTAAATATTATATTTTATGAGACTTAAAATTATCATATCCTGACAAATTATATTGAAAATACAATTTAAGATATATATTGAGGGTATATAATATTTTTTATTAATTTAATATAATTATTCTTTTATTAGAAAAAAATAAGGAGCATAAGAAAATGAGTAATGTTTTATGTTTTACAATTTTATATTTTTTTTAATAAAAAAAAAGGAAATATTATTGATGAGGAGAGAGTATAAAGTATACAACTCAATAGGATCAACAGAAAAAGGAAAAGCGCAAAAGTATCATTGCTAGCCAAGAGATATTCCAACTATGTTGACACCAAACTGAAAATCAATCATGTGCTTACACTAAGCCAGAGATAGAAGTTTTCATAATTCTCGTTCCATTTGTTTAATAAAAACTAAGATTCATTAGTGAATCTCATAATAGCCGGCTATATCCCTTATAAAAGAAATGAGATGAAGGTGATAGAATATAACACACTATTATACATTGGGAAGAAATTTTACCATGACTTGTGTTCACTAATTAACGTGATATAGACTCAACCAATAACGTAATGTTATTTGGATAATTTTGGTTTTGAGGTTTCTTGGCTTTGTGCTTACACATGATTAGCTACTAATCTTTTGTCAAACTTAATTGAAATTTAACTTGCTCGTATTGATGCTTTATATGTCTCTTATTAATGATTTATTAAGTTGTATCTTTGTGCCTTCTTTATTATTAATAATTTTTTTTTCATTAAAACAAAATAAAAACAGAATATTTTATTTTTAAAAAATATAAAAATAATATTTATTTATGTAGAATTTCTATATATTGGGAGGCCCCAGAGAAAAGTCACAAAGAACGACTTTTCCATGCAGGCACGTAAAAAATTTGTTTCCGCAAGAGAAGTTTTCTGTCTTCTGCCCTTCTGAACCACGTGAAACGTGTCCCACCTATCGTCCTTTTTCTGAAAACAATGAAGCAGAAGAAGACAAAAATACCATCTGCTGCTAACGTGAGAAAACCTTCCTTGGTCGGATCAGCTTCCACTTGGATGTCCCTCTATGGAAGCTGTCATGCAAAACGATGCACAGTCGAGAGCTTCTCTAACGCGGTTTTCATTTCTATAATCGATAATTCAAAACTTCATGTTTCAATAATGAGTAATGTTATTTTGATTAAAAAAATTTACTAAATTTATTTACACGGCTCTGATTTGATATTATTATAATAATTTTATATTATGTCTGATATAAAATTAATACAGTATTATCACATTAGTTGTTTAAATATTTTTAATAAAATATTTTATTTAGCCTGACATCTTCAATAGTATATTAAAAGTTTTCTCAATTTTTTTTGATTTTATATAAAAAAAAAAATTTCAATAAATTCAAATTTTTAATAAGTTGTTATTCAAATAAATTACTTAAATATTTTCAATTCAATGGTTGATATATTTCAAAAATAAAAAAGTGGTTATTGAAGAGTAATTTTTTATAAATTAATACATAACTCTTCAATAAAAGATGTTCTTACCATAAAAAAGTTTCCTTGACATTTCAATATAATACTTATCTAAACAAAGTCTATTCGTGTTTTAATTATAATATATCACATATGCAATACATATATAAAAATAATATTTCCACTCACCTATACCTTGACATTTCAAAAAGTTGACAGGCCTCCATTCATAAATAATAATATTAATTAGACTACGGGACTAAATATGTGGAGTAGAGATAGATTCACCCTACATATTTTTTATTTTATTTTATTTTATTTTTAGTTAAGATTTTCAGATAATATTCATGTGATTTTAGATTTATAACATATTTAAATTAAGACACATATTTAAATAGAAGAATGTTCTTTTTATCTTATTTGGAGTCAAATATTGTCTTTTTTCACATATGCTAATCATTTTTTGTCGGGACCAAATTGAGTGCAAATTATATATAAAAATGTTAAGTAAAAATCACTTTTCATCTCATATTCAAACTTGTAAACACAAGATAGTGAAATTTATTATAATAAATATATGTGAATTTGATTAACTTAAGAGTGAGTGAAAAAAATTTATTTTATTTAGCATTACTATCTGTGTGTAGCTTTGCTTTGTCTTTGTTAGGACAGTATGTGAAATATGTAGGCTTTGAGGCGTATCCAAAGATATTTTCTTTTGAACGTAATTTATTCCTACTCAATAGAGTTTGCCGAGGGTTTACTGACAAAGTCATCCTCACGATATAACAAAGCTTTTTGTTGTGAAGAATTGCAACAAACAAAGTTGAAGGACTTCTTGCGAAATCCTTTGGTTACATTAATTTCTATTATGAGATAGAGAGAGATTTTGGTTGTGTTTTATTGAATTCGTTGGACTATAGATGTTTTATAAATATAGAAGTGTCTTTTTTCAAAAGATACAACCTATTTGTGAACATCCAATTGATGTGTCTTTCTAAAGAGATACAACTTTCTGAAATACTCATTCAATGTATCTTTTGCAAAGATTGAGACACAACTTTGTGAAATACCCATTTGATATGTCTTTTGCAAAGAGAAACCCATTCGTAAAATACTTATTCAACGCACCCATTTGAACATTTCTAATATGAACAGTTGATCAGGCAATCTAAAAATAAATCAATCAAAAATTGATTTGTCTTTGATAAATCTGCTCATCTTTCCTTTGAGCTTGCTCGCCCTTGTGAGCTTGCTCTTTGTCCTTTTGAACGGAATTCTTTATGTATTCAAGGTTGATATATTTCCAAATTCGTTCCATAATTGTAATACCCCGACCCGAGTGAGCCGGTACCCGACCCGGTAAACCCGGGCCATGGCATAAAAACCCGAACTATAATAAATTAAAAAATATATATATAAAAATAAAAATAATAATAATAAGAATAATAATAATAATCATAATAATAATAATAAAAATAAAATAAGATATATAAATATATATATATATATGTGAACAGTAGTGTGTGTGGGTGTTGTCAAGTGTATGTGTGTAGAGATTTGAAAAAAAAAAATTATAAAATAAAATAAAATAAAATAAAATAAATATTTACGTTGGTTAACGAAGTGCCAGGATAAATTCATAGTTGAAAAAAAAAAAAAAAAAACCAAGAGATAAAAAGGGAGTGCAAGGTGTGGAGTATGTGGTGTGTGGTTATAATATATATTGTAATATAATATATATAATATTTAAAGCAAGTCAAGAAAAGCAGGATATGAATTGAAAGAAAGAAAAGATTAAAAAGAAAGTCAAATAAAGTGGCTGGCAGGATCAGATTTGAGAGAAAAGGGAGAACAAGAGCAGGAGGGGTGGTGCGTACGTGTGTGTTAGTATTTGTGGCGGTGGAACAGTGAAGGGCTGTGCAGGGTAATTTTATATGTGTTTGTGTGTGGCCGTGCATGATATTTATATATATATATATATATATTTATGCATATTGTGTGGTTGTGTAGTGTGTAGCAAGTCAACAAAGGGGGGGCTGCCGACACTGTTACAAAAAGAGAGATAGGAACAAAACAGGGGGCTGGTCGCGTGAAAGAGAGAAGAAAGGAGAGAAAGAAAAGAGAGAGAGAAAAAAAAAAAGAGAAAGAAGCTTGGGGCGGCGCAGGTTGCGTGAAACAGGGAGAAAGAGAGAGAGAGTGGAGAGAATTCCAGGACTTTCTGGTGCGCTGCAGACCCGTGTGCATATATGTATATCTATCTGTGTATGTGTTTGTGTCTGTGTAGCGTGTTGGTACAGGAAATCTGATTCAGCCGAACCAGTAGCGAAACGGTGCAAATTGTTGGGGCCTCTTGATTCAGGTAAGGGATTCTGATACATCTTGTGGCAAATGGTGGCAGCGTGTTAGTATTGGATTGTTCGAATTAAGTAACGGTGCAGAGATGTATATCTCTATGAGTGTGTAGTGTTGGAACCAATTAAGCCGTTGATCCTTTCTCAGTCTGGGCAGTAAGATGGTATATTGCGGCTTCATTCAGTAACAATGGGAATTTCCGTGATGCTTGGGTGGAGCTTAAACGGAGGTGTGAGGCAGAATCTAAGAGAGATGGAAATGCAGTAGAGAGGGAGCTGTAACAGCAATGGTGCGGCAGCAGCGGTGCAGCGGCACCTGTCTTCCAATTTGATGGGCTAGTTCATGAGGATGTCAGATTTGAAACAGCAGATTTCTATACTTGAATTTGGGATTTTTTTTATGTAGTTTAGTGCTGCTGTGGCTGTTGTTTTGTTGGTAAGAAAACAGAGGGAATGGAGACTGTTGCAAGTAGTGGTTGTTAACGGAGATATGGTGGAGCGAGCTGCTTTATTTGAGATGATGTGTACGTTCTCTGGTAGCAGTCCGCTGTAGGGGATAAATCATGTTGGATTAATTGTTGGTTGGATGATTCAAATTGGTTGATTTAACAGCAGCGTGTTGGTGTTGAGTTGTGGTTTGAGTTGATAGAAATTGAGTTCGATGCGATGAGGTTCGGATTGGGCAATATGCAGAATTATGTTGGATTGATTGTTAGATGAACGATTAAGGGGTCGATTTGATTTGGAGGGTCGCCAAGGAAAGGTGAGAACAGGGGCTGTTTTAGTCCTGCGCCTCTTGTTCCATGCTTACTGCTTCAAAGGACGGTTAGTGACAGAATTGGCTTCGAAGGCCAAGTGGCAGTAACAGCGATCTGAAGATGGATAAATTGAAGGAGATCGGAGGTCCTAGGTGTGGACAGTTCAATTTTGTGGACTGATTGCAAATTATTAGAAGGGTTCAAGTGGTTTGGCTATGAGGCTATGTAGAACTGAAGCACTTACGGTAGAAGACAGGGTTTCATGGCAAACAGTTCTGTCACTCTTTCTTCCTTTCTATTTTGGTTGCTAAGAAAACAAAAGGTTTTGAAGATAGGTCATGGTTGTTAGCATAATTATTTGAGGAGATTGTCCAGGCAAACCTTGAGGTGTTACGCAGTGGTTCATTTATGGAATCCAAATGAGGTCTGGCCCTTCTTGTTGGGATATTGTGCATATGATTCAACATATGCAAAGAGGGAAAATCCAGTAATATATGAAGCTGATTGTGACTAATAGAGGCAGCAGAGCTGCTGTCCAGCGATGGAGGTTGGGAACCTGTAACTGTCGGATGTAGTAATTCGATTATCCAATTTGAGTATGGGGTCAAGGCTGAAGAAGCTGATGAAACTGGATTTAAAATGGTTGGCCGACTCGATCAACCTGCCGGTGTGTTTCTTCAACTTATGAACCATGGACGAAAGCTCAATCTGGTTGATTTGGATTGCATAGTGGACACAGCGTCTTAGGGTTGAGATAACCCGATCAGGTATGGTACTTTACTAAGTAAGGAATAGAATTAAATTAGGATTGATGTGCATCTTGATTGAATGATTTCTTGTGCTTATCTGCTGATAGAAGATCACATAGGAATTATTGCTTCTTTGAGTTGATTGTTTAATTGCTTCCGTGTTCTTTATGATTATTTGGGAAATGTGATTTATTTCTTGAGTTCTCATCATATGTGATTTATGTTTTAGAAGGATTGTTGATATTGTGATACGTGGAATTGCGTAAGGGTTGGGATTGATTGAGTAGGACACGTAGCATTGTGAATGAAGTCTTGTGATTGGATTTTCATTGTGATGCATTATTTAAAGTATGTTGCATATGCTTTTGAGAGTGACGTTTCATTTGGACTGTATTATTGCATGATGAAAGCATGGCATCTTGGCATTGCGCGATTCCTTGAAAGCATAGTGTGGGTCAGCACGAGGTGCTGGTGCATTATGAGGGTGCAGATCCTGTGGTGAAAAACCCAAAATTGGCCATTAGGTACTCGCAGGCCTACGGGGTCCGGACCGTAAAGCGAGACATATATTGGTACTTGCATGCCAACGGGGAAGAACCGTGAAGCGAGACATGGGTGTGACATTGAGATGCATGGGTGTGTCATGCATATTGCATGTGCATGTGTTGATGAATTCGTGAACGTGATATAGGGTTTTTATACAGATGTGGTTTGTACATTGCCATTGTATTGCATGCATGATTAGGGAGGCATGTAGACATACCTGTATACTTGCACATGCCACGTCTTAATTTTGTTCCTTGCATTAGTATTGTACCATACCAGCATGTTGGCGCTGACCCATTCGTGGGCACAGGTTTCAGATAAAGCATCCTGGTACGCGGGACTTGATGAAATCTTGGAGAAAGGAGAGGAAATAAATTTGAAAGAATGTTTGGCCCTTGGGGCGTATTTTCTGAAAAGAATGGAAATGACATCGTATATTGTAATAGATATTGAATTTGTGATCTTTTAGTTTAAATGTAGGAGTAGACGTGATGGATTGTATAAGTAGGCGATGTATATTTAACTTTGATAAAGTTGTGGCCATCGAGTGAGGATGGATTGTGACTGTCTGTATATATATGATGTATTGTGTTTATCAGGGAGAAAAAGGTTCGAAAAACAAAGGAGGTTCTGCCGAAATTTTTATAAACCAAGAATGTATGTGTATTGACAGAGATATGATGGATGTATAGTTATGTTACTGAAGTAGGCTTGTATCTAAATTAGTTTATTAGTTATAAATTAGTTAAATGGTTATTTATTTACTTACTTGTCTATTTATTTACTTTCGATTTATTTCTTTTCTTCTTTTGTTTCCTTCAGTCGCGTCCCCGGGTTCGGTCGGGAATTCGGGGCGTGACAATGTGTGGGTGGATATATATATATATTATATATATATATATATAAGATGCAAATATCTTACAAAATTGAATGCAAAGCTGCATTCTTAAAAGAAGAGAAAGTGGAAATTAATGGGGCAGAGAGTTGAGTCAAAGAAAGGGGCTGGTAGAGAGAGAGAGAGAAAGATAAGATAGAGAGAGATTCAAGTCGGTTGAATCTTCTTTATATATAAATATATGTGTATGTATCCGTGAGAAAAAGGGAAGAAGCAGAGGTGAACCAAGTAGAACCCGAGAGGAAGGAGGACCTGCACTAGGAGGAAAAACCGGAAAAACCAAGTAAGTGGGTCATTCTGTTTTTAATTTTTAGAGCATGATTCGTAGTGTTTAAACTATAAGGCTGTGTTAAGCATGAAATAAGAAATCTAATGCAAAAAGAACCATGTAAAATGGTTGAGAAACTAGTAAGAAAAATGGAGTTACAGGTTTTGGAGAATAATCGGATTCTTGATATTTTATGTGAGAAACCATGTTTAAGTGACTTAGATTTAATCCCATATAGTGCAGAAAATGAAATGAAAAAGAAATAAGTTAAAATAGTCAAGAACCAAGTGTAAAAACATGAAAGTTCAGGTCACCGGGGTTGCGGTTTTGGTCAAATTCGTGAAGATCTAATGCTTCAAATTGAAAACTAATAGTTGGGATGAGATCCTCATGAAAAATAGTAGAAGACAACGTTTAAAAAAGGTCAAAAAAATGGTGGAAATCCGGTGGCCGTCGCCGGAGAAGGCGACTGTTACCACCGGAACCCTACCGGAGTGATGGGGAAGACGACCGGATAATCGTGGGGTATTTTAGGTTAAAAGAAAACGGATCCGGGTTGGATCCGGGTCAAGGCCCAACCGAATGAAAATAGATAAATCAAAACGGTGCAGTTTTGTTAAATTTAAAATGATTGTAAAATTGAATTGGGAGTGTTTGGTTACGGGGTTATGAAATTGAAATTGAAATTGAAATAGGAATAGGGATATCCTATCCCTGTTCTGTCACTATTCACTGTTTGGCTATCCCTAATTAGAATAATATTTTCTGAAATTACAATTTGACCCAAAAGTTATGAAATTTGCAAATTGACCCCCCAACTGTTAATAATTGTGATTTGACCCCTAGAATAAAATATTAATAAAATATTAATATATTTAATTAATTTAAAATAATAGAAAATTACAAAAAATGCCCCTAGTTCAAATATAGATCAAACGAAGTCCAAATTGAGTAAACTAATAGTGCATTTTGACTATTTTAGGCATTCTGAACCCAATGGTGGGGTCCATTTCACGAGACGAAACTCCGAAAAAATATGACACGTTAAAATATAAATTACCAAATTACCCTTAATGTCCCTAAAACCAAATGGAAGTCAGAAGGAGTCCAAATTGACTTTCTTCGACGTTCCGGACTCAATGGTGAGGTCCGTATTATGAAATAAGGTACAGAAAAATATGACACGTAAATATATAAGGTAATATAAATCAAACTTTAAAACTTAAAGAATCTACCCAAGAGATGTAACTAAAATAGGAAAAGAATTAATGATATTTAAATCAGAGTAATATTATGGAATGTGACCGGACTTTGAAATGTGATTTTAGGGAACTTCAAAGGAAGGATTTTTGGAGATTAGTCTTTGGAATTCAGGTGAGTGTTTCATACCATATTGAGGTAGAAACTTTCATTATAAATATAAATATTGAACTCTTTTATGATTTATCGAACTATACTGTATACGTTTTGAACGATCTATTGACAACTATATTGTCTTCTTTGACTTCAGAAAATATGTTCGAAAGATACTCAAATGTTTTACGATTTTCTTACAAATGTTTGAACTGTTTGAACTAAATGTCAAATAAAGAACCTTGATTTGAAATAATTGAACTGCTATTGATGATTATTGATTTTGGATACGATTTGGATATGAATTTGATGCTTTGAATAGAACACTCTTCTATGATTGGTCACTATCGAATAGGTTGTGATTTATCGAACCCATCCCACAGGGTATATTGTGGTGAGCCGGTGTTGATACGGCATATCGAACTAGCTAGCCCATCGATCTCAGTCAGCGAGGTTCTAATTTGCTGGCCATAGAAGTGGAATATATCATTTTGAATCTGAATATTGAAAATCGAACCATGAATCTGAGTTATTGAATTATGAATTTGAGATATTGAACTATTATTATTGAACTATGAATTTGGGTTATTGAACCATGAATCTGAGTTATTGAACTATGAATTTGAGATATTGAACTATTATTATTGAACTATGAATTTGGGTTATTGAACCATGAATCTGAGTTATTGAACTATGAATTTGGGAATTGAACCATGATATTGAACTGTAATTTTGATTTATTGAATTATGTTATTGATTATCGATTTATGATTTTCGTTAAATTGAGATTTATTGGAAGCAATTTGATACCGTTATCTTGTACTATAAATTAAGATAACATATGATATCTGATCATTGACATTTCTATATTGAATTACATAGTAGTTTTGAAACCTCTGGTATGTTATGGAATGCTTACGAGCTGTGATACTCACGAGCTGTTGAGCTCATAGGATATTTTTATCCTATTTCAGGTGATGATATCGGACAAGAAATAGCAGGTTCAGTCAAACTAGTTGGAAGTTTGTAAAGCTATTGACCATTTTTGTAATAGGATTTTGCTAGTCATGATGTAGTTACTTTTGGAAACTTTGGACTGTATATTGAATTTGACATCAGTAGGCTTTGAAAAAATTACATCATGTACTTTTGTAATTGCTATGGAATGTAGAAATAGATGACTGATGTTGACTTGTGTATTGATTAGCGCTTCCGCAATAGAAAAAAGAAAAATTTATTCCACTACGTTTGATTAAAGGTAATTATGATTATTGGCAAAAAGGCCTCGGTGGCCGATCACGAACCCTCGATCCGCATGGACCGGATTTGGGGTCGTGATAATAATGGTCGCCATATCTAATGGGGGATTTTTTAGTCAATAAATCATGGAAGCGTCCAGAACCTAATCCTAAAGTTAGAGCAACCACGACGAAGCTTGCATTGCAATCATTCATCTCAATAAGCTCGGCATTGAAGTGAGTTATGTATTCCCTCAAGGCCTCCCTTTTGGCTTGCTTGATAGTTAAAAGGAATTCTAGTCCCTTCTTCAATTTTCTGCTGGTTAGGAAACAATCAAGGAACAATCTACTGAGATCATATAAATTGTTGATTGAGTTTTGGTAGAGACTATGGAACTACTTGAGAGTTGTACCCTTAAGCCTGGTGATGAAGGTTCGGCACACAAAAGAATTAGTAGCTTCGTGCAAGGCCATGGTGTACTAATAATAGGAGAGATGGTCTCGTGGATCTTTAGACCCATCGTATAAAGCAAACTTTGGGACAATAAATTTCTTCGGTCTCTCCTATACCATTTTGGCAGGAATGAAAGGCGTGGAAAACCTCTGGAGCAACTTGCTAAGTTCGTCATGCTCTGAAGTGAGATGGAGTCTCTCAGTCGATGCAGTATGATTCTCTGAATCCCCTATCTCCTCAATCCTTTAGGGAGCCCTAGGTTGACCCTATAGCAGTGCTGCTGCTTTCTAGTTTTGAGTTTGTCCCAGAATCCTAAGCACAGGAACTACGAGTGAAGTCTGTCTTATGGGTATAGGAAGGCACTACTCTATAGTAGTAAAAAGTACTAAACTTCCAAAAGTAATGGGCGTTCTAGATTTATAGGGGGTATTCAAGAAGTCGAGGGTATTGGTACCGTCGTCCTTCTCTAATAGTGAATGACGGGGTGAATTAGTGGAATACCTCTATTAGTTGTTTTTAATGTCTTATGGTCAACCCCTTCTCAAACAATGCTTAGGGGGTGTACTACATGAGCATTGAGTACTTTGGTGCTCTAAGGGCCCCCTCTTACGGCAGTGCTAGTAGGGAATTGGTTCCCCCCATGTGTGGTGTTTACAGGTAAAGAGGAATGAGGTATGTTCTGTTAGCCTTGCACAAGAGAAGCTAATGTTTGTGACATATATGACGGTGATTAATTGCTACATCTGATCAGTTTGCTTTTGCATTTGATCTATTTGTTGTTGTATACAAGAGGGTGCACGCCTTCTTCCCCTTTCGGTGGGAGGTTGATTTTAAGGATTCAAGTGGTTTCTTCCTGAACGGAGATTTGGGGCCATTGATGATAAATAATCAGAATGAATGGTTTAAGCTTTAAGGACGTTATGAATAGGAGCTTTAGTCATTCTTACAGACAGTGTCAAACTGATATTACCAGTTTTTGATCGGAACATAACATTGTTCTCTTTCAATTGTCTATTAAGAACACGATATCAGAGGGTCATTAGAAAAGTTTCGATGGTAGTCGCTCTGATGATAAAGTTAGAAAGGAATTGATGATGGTAATTGAAGGAATTGAACATAAATTGAAAGTCTACCTTGTAACTTGATTTATAAGTTGTAAATCTCCCAAGCTGAGTAGGATTAAGAGTTATAAAAATAAGAATCTGATAATATAGAAATTATCATCTTAAACTTTGTGTCCTTTTTTTTTAGGTCAGTAATCCATAGAAGATAGTGACCAATTTGGAACCTTTTATACTCATGTTCAACCATCCATAGATCAGAAGAGACCTGCGCGTACCTAGTCTTTATACTTCAAAACACTTCATGCACATGTGTCATGTTACAAGGCCTTGGTCAAATTATGACATATCACCCAGTCAAATAGTAATTTAGGACTACTTATGAGTGAATGTCAAAGTATAAGTCTCATCGTCCATCATCGAGTAAAAAAAAAAAAAATAGAAGATAAGAAAAATGATTAACAAAATTCAGTGTTAAATTAGAAAATAAGAAAAATGATTATGAATCAAGCATCAATTTTTTTTTTACCCCATATTGTTTTTGACATGAAGCAAAACTTTTTTATGATTGGGCAATTTATATGAAAAAAAGATACAGAATATGGTTCTAGGAGGCTCATAATTATGAGCGTGTTTTCATTTATGCATTTATATAAATTTTTATCCTATCCAAGCAATTTTTTTTTTATTTTTCAAACTCATGCAGTTGTTTCGTTTGTGCTTAAATTCATGTACATTTTTGAAGCGTCTTTTTGAAAGACACTTTTAAACTAAGTTTTAAAAGATACTTTTAAACTAATATTGTTTAACAGAAACGTATTTTGAAAAGACCCTTTTTGATTTAATATTTAAAAATTTAAAGAGTAAGAATTCTTGAACACTTAGAATTTTATTCAACAAAAAGTGTCTCTTCAAAAGATATTTTAAAAAATATCTTTTAAAAAGACATTTCTATTAAAAAAATTGGTTCAAAATAAACGTCTTTTAAACTTCTAAAATCTGCATGAGTTTAAAAAATAACGAAAAACTACATGAGTTAAAAAAATTTTTAAAAAATATGCATGACTTGGGTAAAAAGTTCTGTATTTATAAATAATTCGTGTTTTCATATAAGCCTCTTTTGTCACTTTTTCCTTTATGGTTAATTGTTAACGCCCTAAAAGTTGGGCAATCACACGATCTCAAATCTCTTTAGGAAGTTTTAGATTTTGTTTTGAAAAAAGAGACGATATTTATAAATTAAAATCAAACTCTACTTTAATAATCATACGAGGGCCTTTCTGAAAATAACAACATTTTGAGGGGGCCATCTTTATAAAATCTGAAAAGTTAAAAAACTTCAGTACAGTATCTATAGGGAATATTTCTTTTGGGGGGGCACTTGTCCACCCGAATCCTACGCTGCTATTAGTCTTAAGTTGATAAAATTATGAATTAATAATATTTCTTGTTATTTTGTATTATGTTATATGTTAATTATGAATTTATAAATCACCTATTTGCATTTAGATCGTGTATGTGCTTTTCTTTCTTGGGACCGCCCAAACCGAATCCTATAAAAAGGGAGGTAAAGTTTAGTCTGAACCTGTAAAGACTTAATCTGATACGCGTAAATTAGTTGAGAATATTTTGTATATGTGTGTGTGTGCACTAGTTTTTTCATAGCAAACAAGAAGAAATTGTTGTTTCAATTACACTTTCTTAATTTGTTTATTATGAAATTTATCTATTAGTATTATCTTTTTTTAAAAAATATATATATAAGTTTTTATGTCTTATTTTTTTTTTTCCTTTTGGTACATAGTTCCCCCAAATCATGAATCCTGGATCTGCAAGTGGTTAAAAGCAATTCAAACTAATTCCTTGTATTCGCTCCTTAGTTATTTTTGAAGCAGAAATTGTATTCTCAGCAGCTTAGTTATATGTATTTTTTAGTTAAATTAATTAGTTTTTCATCAAAATAAGTCTTCCAGTAGCCTAGCTACTAGATTAGCTAAAATAATTTCTAATTTTCTTGCCAGTTAGAAATAGCTAACCATAGTTTCTAGCTATCTTGCTAACTAAAATGGCTAGTTATTTTTTTATTATATTAATATATATTATATTAATAATTAAAAAAAATATATATTTTAATATTTTAGAATATTTTCTTAAATTATTATATTTTCAATACATTTTAGGACTATATTTATGATTATTTTAACTTATTTTGTCATTTTTTTAAAAAAAATATGATTGTTAAAAATTAACTCTTAAAATTTGACTACTAAAATGTGATCGTTAAAATATAATCGTTGAAATTTAGTTGTTAAAATATTTTAAATTAAAAAATCAAATTCAAGTAGTGAATAAATAAAATAGAGAGTATTGTTAGAATTAATCTTTAAAAAGTTATATAAAAACTTTTTAGTTAAAATATATAGTCAAAATAACTAATATTGCTTAGAAATGCTCTAATAGGCTTGAAAATTCACTTGCTTTTTTGGGAGAGCCGATCTTGGCTCCTCAAATTTGGGAGAGCGGCCGTGTAATGGGAGAGCCGCAATGTAACGGTCTGAAAAAACTTCAATTATATATACATATCTTTTCGAACATGGATTAACGTTTTAATATTTGTTTTATAAATGCCCCCAAGTAAATCAACATGTCTCCGCCTCAACTCTTATTGTATTCTTTTCTCTCTCTTTCACTTTTTGGTGATACAGAGGGAGAGCCTCAGATTATATTATTATTTTATGTAGTATGATATTGTTTTATAAAATTTTTGAATTTTTCATAATTCATGGTCTCTAATTTTCTAAAAGAAATTTAAAAATTTGTGAAACACAATTACATAATGACTTAATGTGACATTCTCAAGAGAGAGGAAAATGAGAATGTGAGATGAATGGTTTTTTATTAGTATAAAATGACAGTGCTTGATGTGGGCCATCAGTTAAATTCCAGATCATTAAGGTTATCTAACAATACTTTTGTTTATATTTATGCACACACACACATTAAGTTTAGGGTGCAACTTCGACAAGCTAATTCGTCCCACTAGAGCCCAAATCAAAAAATTTCGGATGCAACTTCGATGAGCTAATTCGTCCGGCTTGAGCCCAAATCAGAAATTTTCAAGTTTAGACATTTTATTTTATAATTTGAAATGGGGTTGGATAAAAAAACAAAATCTCAATTCCAAGTCGAGCTAGACTTGAGCATAAACTTTTGAAACTCGAGTCCGGCCTTATATTATATATATTTTTGTTTTGTACAAAGCGTTGGATTGTTTGTATAACTAATCTAGGCCATTGATTTTTATTATATTTTTTAAAATTTATGTTTTTTTTTATTTTTTTCTAATATTTTACCAAATATTAGAGATGTGCACCATTTTACAATAGTAATTTTACAATAGTATACATGCATGTTTCTTTAAAAATAAAAATTGGTTTTCTATGAAATATGGTCGGGTTTGGTTTGAACTGTAAATATTTAATATTGAAAAAATCAATGAAGTAAAAATTTTAAACTCAATGAAGTACAAAAATTTAATATTGATTGTAATATTTTTGTTAAGCAACTAAATTTATTTATATAAAAGAATTTATAAATTAGATAAAAGTTTAAATGAAAAAGAGACACGTAAAAAACTTTAGACTATAAAAAAAAAAAATTAAAGTCAATAAAAATTTTATTAAGAGTTCAAATTAAAATTAAAATAAGGGAATTCACATCGGATGAGAATAATGTTCAAGAAAAATTTCTCAAATGTCGTATGACACTTTTAATTTAAGGCTTTTTAACTTAAAATTTCATAGAGGATAAAATTGTCAACAAGTTAAGAGTTTTCTTACAAGTTAAATTAAATATAATATATATTTCTCTATGAGAAATTTCTATTACACTTAGAAATATGTGTGCATGTCCTATTTTTATTCTGAAAATTATCAACTTGTTGAAAAAAATTTATTAATAAAATTTATAAATAAATTTAATAATTAATAATTTAATTTATCTATAATTTTTTAGACTCCATGATTTATTAATTATCATACGATGGATTGTATATATATTTATTAAAAATATAAGAAAACAAGTTTTACATCAAGTATAATATGTCTTTGCCTCTCATACGCCAAAAATATGCGAACTAACTAGAACTTGACACGTGTCCAGCTTTATTGTGTGCAGATCATGAAGTAACTAGCTATATCGAAGTTAGGTCGGTGTAGTTGAATCAGAAGCACTACCGACCTAGGAGATACTGACATCGTCGTCATCATCGCCTTGACTTACCGACCTCGGAACGACGATGCAGGTAGCAGCGTGGAATAGTGAAGCCGGTAGCCATGATAAGACTGTGGAGCAGGTAGCAATGTGGAACAGTGAGGCAGGTGGCCATCATAGGACTGTCACCTCCGGACAACAGTGAATCCCAGAATTCACAGTACCAAGTCCTACCCACCCCGAAAGACAGCCTTCCTATAATTATCATCAAGGTACACATCGAAAAGAGGATGAATTACTTCCTTATTAGTTTTTTACTCACTCTCTAACTTAAGCATCGGAGTGGCTACCGCCAGAGCCATCTCCGGCGGCACTCTAACTCCATTTGTTCTCAGATTCTATACAGACGAAGAATAGAGCTTCGACTAGTCAGGAAAGTGCAGCATCAGCTTGGCGCTGTTTGTGGGAACCGACAGTCGTTCTCAATAATTCCATTATCTCATAAACATTTCCTTGGCCATGGCTCCTAATCTTCGTTCGAGACCCGGTTCCCAGAACCAGCCTCCCGCCAAGAATGAGGGGGAAGAGACCCCAGATCATGTGCAGCAACAACTTGATCAGATCCTGCAACAGTCAAATCTGATGCAGGAACAACTCTCGGTCATATCTCAGGTTCTGGCTTCCTTGACCTAGAATCTGCAAAGCCATCCTACTCATATTCCACCAGGCATACATGAAGGAGGAACCCAACTCCCTTCTACCCCCAGCAGAAGATATCGCGATGAGAGAGATCCCATTGCACACTCGTTGTATCCTCGGGGCGCCGTTCATACCGGAGATGATCCTTATCCATCAAACGTCCTTGGAGGGAGGATGTCGAACCCCCGTCCTACTACCCATTATCACGGTAGAACAAGAATCCTTGCAAATTCAGGGGCCGACCCAATGCAATCAGGTCTTTAACCGCAGCAAGTATCAATTCCCCCACCCCAAGGGCAACCGGATCACACTCTTCCAAGACAAGAACATCCTTTGTACACGGGACTTGAGGCTGTCGTGCTAGGGCGACATCATTCAGCCCCATCTAGAGTGCCTCTAAGGGTGAAAGATGTAGTGGATTCAACTGAACAAACAGCTCTAGACAGGGGAGGTAACTTCCCTTCTAAGCAAGACAAGACAGCAAAGCTGCTCGAAAGATTCACCACTCCATTCACCTCAGCCATAATAGTAGAGTAACGCCCCCGAAAATTCATTGTCCCGAAGTTCACCCCCCATGATGGGTCAGAAAACCCAGGGGATCACCTCTCCCACTACCAGCACACAATGGCTCTATATGGGGCCACCAATGCCTTCCTGTGCCATACTTTCGTAACAAGTCTCAAAGGCACCGCTCTAAGGTGGTTCCACAGTCTCATACAAGAGTCGGTCCCAAATTTTTATGAGCTCAGCAAACAATTCCTTGATCGGTTTCTAACCAGCAAAAGACTCCGAAAGGGCCCCGAGTTTCTCCGGTCAATAAAGCAACAAAAGGGGGAGCCACTTCGGGAGTACATCTCTCAGTTCAACTCCGATCTCACGGAGGTCATGGGCTACAGTTCGAGCTTTTTAGTAGCAGCCCTTCACACAGGATTGGGGCCCAGGCGATTCCATGATTCCTTAACAAAGAACCCTCCTACAGATATGGCGTCACTCATGGAGCGGGCGAGGAAGTATATAAATTTGGAGGATACAAGGACTTCCTTCCGAAAAGCCAAGGAACAAACTCAGAAGGATGATAACGCCCAGAAATGAGACCCCGGCAACACCAATAAAAGGCGACAGAGCCCAAATAAGAGGACCGCACCCCGAACTCAAAGTAACCCTACTTCCGAAAGATTCGAGGGACTCACACCTTTGAATGCGTCCCTCACTCACGTCTTCCAGCAGGTCCGAACCCGTGAGAATCTGAGGCGGCCAAAGCCTTTGAAAGGCAGTCCGAACTTCAGAGATCGAAACAAGTACATGACCCGAAATCCGGCCTATGCAGATTAGGGGTTCATGATCGGCCACCGAGGCCTTTTTCAATGATCACAATACTTTCCTCATTTCCATTTAATCAAACGCAGTGGAATAAAATTCTTTTTCTATTGTGGAAGCGTCAACATACAATTCAACATCAGTCATTCATATATATTCCATAGTGACTACAAAAGTACATAATGTAAATTCTCAAAATCTGCTGACGTCATATTCGATATACATTCTATAATTACCAAAAATAACTGCATCATGTCTAGCATAATCCTAATAAAAAAAGGGTTCATAGCTTTATAAGCTTTCGGCTATCCTGACTGAACTTGTTATTCCCTTGCCAATATCGTTACTTGAAATATATTGGATAAAAATTCGTATGAGCTCAATAGCTCGTGAGTATTCCATAACATACCAAGGGTTACAAAACTACTATATAATTCAATACTGAAATTTCAGTGATCATATATCATATGTCATCTTAAATTATAACAAATAAAATAATGGTATTAAATTCACTTTCAATAAATCTCAATTCAATTATAATCGTAAATCGATATTCAATAACATAGTTCGATAAATCAAAATCATAATTCAATAACATAGTTTAATAAATCATAGTTCAATAACATAATTCGATAAATCATAGTTCGATAACATAATTCGATAAATCATATTCAATCATGGTTCATATTCAATATTCATATTCAAATCCATATATTCCACTTCTATGGCCAGCAAATTAGAACCTCGCTGACTGAGATCGATAGACTAGTTCTGTAATACCCCGACCCAAAAACATCGGGTCATAGGGCACGCAATTCGAGGCGATGAAGAATTAGTGTAAATGATATACACTTAAGGGAAATAATTGATTGATTTAATTTAATTAATTAATTAGTTTATGAAGTTGATTTTTAATTAAATAAATAGAAAATATGTACCAAGTGATCAAACATGTATAGCTATTTGTGCATGATTATATAGATATACACATGTATGTATATATATATATATACTTGAAATACATTAATAAATAAATAAATAAATGAATAAATATATATATATGGTAGAAGAATGAATAGTGCAGTGTGTGTGTATTATGTTATATATATATATATATATGTATATTTTTTTTTAAATAAGTGGGTGGGGGACAAGGAAGTATGGTGGGAAGTGAGGTGAGGCAAGGCCAAAATCAGAAAAGGTATGGGAGGTATGGTTGTGATTGGGATGGGGTATGGGAGTGAGAGAAACATATATATATATATATACAAAAGAAAAATCTTCACCCATGACACGGACAGAGAGAGAGAGAGAGAGAGAGAGAGAAGAAAACTGAAAAGGAGAAGAAGAAGGAAAGGAGAATCAGGGCAAGAGGAAGGGAGAAAACAGTGAGAAAAGGTAAGAAATATGCAAAATTTCAATGTCTTCTCTCTCTAAAATTTTGATGTATTAGGAATTGTTTTTGAATTATGCACATACATATGATGATAGATATATGTTCATGAGGTTGTCAAACACGATTTTGGGCTTTGAAAATGACCAAAAAAATAGTAAACCCATGAAAACCTCCATGGCCGACCACCTTCAAAATGGGTCTAAGCCAACTTGAGTTTGGCTTTAGTTCTACACGTACGTATGTGTAGGAGATGATGCAAGGGTTCCAAATCTGTAAAAATCAACCAAAACGACCAAGAACCGGCCATGCTAGAGTAAACGATAGCCAATCGAAAAACCAAAATGGGTGAAAAAAAAATCGTAAATTCTGATGTTTAAACCAACCTTAAAATGATGCCCAATGTCCCAGAAATGCTTCGGTATAAAAATCTTGAAAAACGGACGTAAAATTCGTGAGAAACAGTGAGGAAAACCTCACTGTCCGTACGCCGGTGCCGGAAGAACCGTCGGAGAAGACGACCGGAATATCGCGGGACGTATCGGGTTAAGATGGGACCGGATCCGGGTTTGGGTCGGGTCGGGACCGACCGGATCCAACGGGGCGATGAAACTGCACCGTTTAATCAAAGAATTTTAAATTTTTAAATTAGGGCTGACGTCAGCATGACCTCTTAAACTGGTTCTCTGAGTTAGCTTGAACCGGCTGGTTCAGTGCATAACCGGTCCGGTCTAGGGTTACCACAAGTGAGCCGTTTGGTTCACTGTACAAAATTTAGAAATTGAACCAAAACTTTTCAAAATTCAATTCTGACCCCAACTGTTTACCCTAATTCAAATCTGGCCCAAACTTTGAAAATAAATTTCAAATGTACCCTGATACATAATAAAATAATGAAATAAATTATTTAAATAATTTATTAAATAGGAGAAATTACCATTTTACCCCTGAGTCACAAATAAGTCAAACGGAGTCCGAACGGGACGAATAAATAGTCAAACCTTATTATCTCGGGCATTCCGGATCCAGTGATGAGGTCCGTTTTACGAGACAGGACTCCGAACATTAGAATACGATGAAAACAAGTCTTAAAATGACCAAAATACCCCTGTGCCCTAACAAGGCAAGTTATATGGGTATTCTTACTATCTCGGACCCTCTGAGTCCATTGGTGAGGTCCACGACATGAGATGAGGTCCCGAAAGATTTGAGACCCATAAATATGTCAAAATGACCAAAATGCCCCTACTCTATAAACAAGTCAAACGAAGTCCAAATTAAGTAAATAAATAGTGAATTTTTACTATTTCAAACATTCTGAGACTAATGGTAGGGTCCGTTTTACGAGACAGAGCCCAAAAAATAAAGACACGAAAAAGGATAAATGACCAAAATACCCCTTGTTCAAAATTAACAAATTATTAGTGCACTCTTACTATCTCGGACCCTCTGAGTCCAAAGGTGAGGTCCACGACATAAGATGAGGTCCCGAAAAATTGGAGACCCGTAAAGGGATAAAATGACCAAAATACCCCTAGTACCCTTAAAGCCAAAATGAAACTGGAGAAGATCTGAATTGACTTTCTTTGACATCCCGGACTCAATAATGGAGTCCAAATTACGAAACGAAGTACGAAAAATGTGACACGTAAAACGATAAATAACCATTTTGCCCTTTTACATATAAAGGTCCGAATTAAATTCTAAAAAAGCCTAAACCGACTTTCTTCGACGCTCCGGACCCAATGGTAAGTCCATTCGACCAAAAGAAGTGTCTAAAATGAAAAGATGTAAAATTTGATGAATAGCATCTGTCAAATGACTATAAACTGAAACATTGCCGAAGTATTAAGCTAAGGCAAGTACGAGAAAATAAGTACGAGAAGACGCGACGCGTTAACATGTGAAGTAAATAACTTTAAATCAAAGTTAATGGAGCTACCAGAAGAGTATAGGTTGAAATGAATTAAATCTCTAACATAATAAATTGTGTCGTTGGTTAGGAGTATGAGTTAAATCGGTTAGGATGAAATACGATTGAAGCATAAGTTAAGAAACATCGATAGATGATATTGCAGTGAATGTGAAGTTAATGAGACTGTTTATGAATTGTTCTTAGGAATTACGGAGGAAGTGGGAAAGCGCACTTTAGCACTAACCCTAAAGGACCGAGGTGAGTAACCCTGTGTTTGAAGTGGAGAATTTAACTCCATATAATTGAAAAAGTTTTAAGTTCAAGTTATATGAAGTATTTGAATATCAAATTCAGTTTTGTTACAATTCCTGTTTTAAATTATTCTGTTACGGCATGCTGACTAAATGTTTTACATTCAATTTCTTTCATGGAGATATTTAGCATGTCTGGTTTAAATGTGTTTTCTTTAAATATTCTGAATTTGATTGTTACAAGCATTTGAAGTTCTATTGTAGAAATTATACATTTCATGTTTTAAATACTCATGAAAGTATCTATTGAAGAAGTCATGTGATAAAAGTTTTACAAGATAACAAGGCTTAAGCACCAGGCAAGATTTTGGGTTACATACGAACTCAATTGATTGTCAAATGCCCGGTAGCAGGATCTAATCCCCCAGGCAAATGAGATATCTCCATTGTAGCATTGCAGTAAAACGGGAGTCTGGTTCGAAACAGATTCCACCTAATTAAAAAGAAAAGATGACAAAGTGATTTTAAAAATGAAAGCAGGTTTTACCCTCATTTTCAAAATACATATTTATGTGTTTTAAAGTTTATATACTTTATTAACGAAGTATGAGTTTAGCTTGAACACTTTAATTGTTTCAAAGCTATCTGTTTTATGAAATGCATATGTTTCGAGTTTTATATACTCTATTTAAGGATGACATGTTATGTTATATGTTTTGAAGTTCATAAGTATAAGCATAGCTTGAATGTTTTAAATGTTTCAAGCCATCCGTTTTGAGAATGCATATATCCTGTGTTCTAAATTGTACGAACAATTGGTAGTGAGTATTTTATAAACTCTCAAGTGATAAACCACTACCAGTTGAAAACCCCATGATGAATGCAGGAATTACTCACAAGCTCAGATTAGCTTACCTGGACTTTGTTCGGATCCCCCTTTCAGGTAAATGGCAAAAGGCAGTTTTTGATTTGAAGACGAAGACGATGGATCTGCCATTTTGGGAAGTTGTACTTAAGTAGTTTCCTTATGAAGCCATGTGAATTTTTAGTACGAACTCCTGTAGTAGTAAACAATACAAATATGTATAAGCCCTCAGGGCAGTGATATGTAATATTATAAAGTCTTTAAGTTTTTAGATATGCTCTAAATGTATGATGATACATGTATACCGAAATGTGAAGAGTAGCAGTACCGGACGGATGTGCAAATTTTGAAATAAGAAAGAAAAGAAAAGAAAAAAAAAAAAAAAATTTCACGCTTCCGCAACCACTTGAAACACATCGATCCGATACCGCTGCAGATGCGAGCCTTCGCCCAAGGGTCCTCGGGCCTGAGGGTGGCGGTCGCGATGCAAAATCTGCAGAGGGTGGGTTTCGGGTCATGACAAGTTCGATATGCCGAATCATACCGGCTCACCACCAATATACCCCATGGGGAAGGTTCGATAAGTCACAACCTATTCAATAGTGACCAATCATAAAAGAGTGTTCTATCCAAAGCATCAAAATCATATCAGAATCATATCCAAAATCAATAATCATCAATAGCAGTTCAATTACTCAAATCAAAGTTCTTTATTTGGCATTTAGTTAAAACAGTTTAAACATTTGCAAGAAAATCATATAATGTTTGAGTATCTTACGAATACGTTTTCTTAAGTCAAAGAAGACAATATAATTGTCAATAGATCATTCAAAACGTATAAGTATAGCTGTTTAACAAAGGCTATAAAGGAAGAATAATATCATATGTCGATACATGATAAAAGAGTTCAATATTTATATCTATAATGAAATTCCACCTCAACATGGTATGAAAATACTCACCTGAAATCCAAGGGCTTTACTTAAAAATATTCCTTTAGTTGAAAGTTCCTATAATCACATTTTAAAGTCTGGTTACATTCTATAATATCAGTCGATTTAATTATCACTTAAATCTCTTTCTATTCTAGTTACCTTATCTTGGTAATCTCTTTAAGTATTAAGGGCATATTAATTTGTAAAATTTATCAATTTCATACATCAATATTTTTAAGTATCTTATTTGATAAAACGTACTCTACCATTGAATGTAGAATGTCGAAGAAAGTCGGTTTAGGCTTTTACGAATTTTAATTTAGACTTCGGTACTAAAAAGGATAAAATGATCATTTTACACTTTTTATGTGTCTTTATTTTTTTGGAGTCTCGTCTCATAAAACAAACTTCATCGTTGAGTCCAAAAGGCCTAAGGTAATGAACTTACACTATTTATTTGTTTAATTTGGACATTGGAAACTATTTTAATAAATAACTAATTAAATTAATTAAATTAATTAATCATATATTAAATATATATTATTTCCATATATGTACGCATGTGGTCATGTGGCATGATGGTAGCATGCCCCCTTCACAAGTTATGGCTCCTAGGTTCAATACCCAGCAGCTGCATTTCTTCAAATTTTTTTCCTAAAAACTGCTTCAACAATTTCTAATTGAACTAACTCATACGGTGCAGTGTTTGGCAGCCCATCTACTACGCCCAACGGTGACCCAGCCCAAGGCCCAGCCATGACCCAGCCCTTTACTTCTCTCCCCCCTTGCACGTAATTCCGGTGACAGAACTAGCTACTCCGGTCACCTTCTCTGGCGACGGTGACCGGACTGCCATTTTTTTCTTCATTTTTTCTCCTTTTTGAAGCCTAAATTCACTTCTAATCATCCTAAAATGTGATTTAAGACCTTTAGATAGCAATTTAATCATCAAAAACACCTTCAAATTTCAATTTTCTTAAACATCAACTTTCTGATAACCCTCTATATCTTCTTCATTTCTCAACCATTTTTCATGCGGTTTCTTCCTATATGTTCCATTTTCTCTATAGAATCTAACTATACCATTAGTTATAAGCTTTATGCAAGTTTATTAAAAATTCAGAAATAAAACTTTGAATTTTTACAGAGTTTTTCATACCTTTTCCCTTGTTGTTTTCTTCCTCTTTCTCCTTTTGTTCCACTTCTGAATCCTCAACTAGCTCTCAGTTTCTTTTCTTCTTTTTTCTGATTTTCTCTACAACCCATCACACCTATTTATACACAAAACCACCGCCCCATTTTGTCTCTCATTCCCTTTTTCTTCTTTCATTTCTTGACTTTCTTCCTTTGATCTTTTCCTTTTCTAAATTCTCAACCTCCAACATTAATGTTGCTTGACCTTTTGTATAGAATATACATATAACATATAACACACACTGCTGCACACTCCAATACCCACACACTCCCGACACTCTTCTCTCTCTCTCTCTCTATTCATGTATATATATATAAGTCTAATTATACATATTCATATACACTACACTATACATATACATGTATTACTACGTGCACACACTATTCACACACATATATATATTGTTATATATTGCTTATACATATATATATATATACTTACATATGTATACCCATATATATATATAAATATATATACACATATGTATTTTACAAGTCGATTTTATATTGGTTGACCCGGTCTATCTCGGGCCGGGTGCTATACTTCGGGTCAGGGTGTTACACCATCAACCGCTGAAACGCCGTTCTCTCTCGCATACGGTACTAAGGCTGTCATTCCTGTCGAGATCGGCATGCCCACACTAAGGTCGGAAGCCTTCGTTCAAGAGGCCACTGATCACCAACTGGTAGAAAATCTTGACTTTCTAGCAGAAAGAAGGGAGCAGGTTGGAATCAAGCTTGAGAAGTATCGACGTAGAATAGCCAAGAGCTTTAATCAGAGGGTGATACCCACGATTTTTCAGCTCGGCGACCTAGTCCTAAAGAGGGTTTTTCCTAACACTAAGGATCCCACCATGGGAAAGCTCTCCCCGAATTGGGAAGGGCCCTACAGAATCGTCAGAATTGCTAGGCCTATGACCTACTGGTTAGAAGATATGTCTGGTAAGCCGGTTCCTAGGCCTTGGAATATTGAGTACCTGAGAAGATATTATCAATAAAGCCTCTCTCCCATTTTAAAAGTGTTCCCGAATTCAATGCATAGATCTTCAGATCTGGTCCATCTCAAAAGACCTCTACCAGCACAAGTGTTGTAGGCATGGTCCCAATTTAATGCACAGATCTCCAGATTTGGTCTATCTCAAAAGACTCTTACTAGCACAAGCGTTGTAGGCATGGTCCCAATTCAATGCACAGATCTCCAAATCTGGTCCATCTCAACAGACCCTTACTAGCACAAGTACTGTAGGCATGGTCCCAATTCAATGCACAGATCTCCAGATCTGATCCATCTCAAAGACCCCTACTAGCACAAGTGTTGTAGGCATGGGCCCAATTCAATGCACAGAGATCTCCATATCTGGTCCATCTTAAAAGACCCCTACTAGCACAAGTGTTGTAGGCATGGTCCCAATTCAATGCACAGTTCTCCAGATCTAGTCCATCTCAAAAGACCCCTACTAGCACAAGTGTTGTAGGCATGGTCCCAATTCAATACATAGATCTCCAGATCTGGTCCATCTCAAAAGACCCCTACCAGCACAAGTGCTATAGGCATGGTCCCAATTTAATGCACAGATCTCCAGATCTGGTCCATCTTAAAAGACCCCTACGAGCACAAGTGCTGCATGTATGGTCTCAATTCAATGCACAAATCTCCAGATCTTATCCATTTACGGACGTGGTCTCAAGTACACCAGGTTTGAAGTTTTATTAGTTATATTATTTTTTCACGAGTGTCTTATTAACGCTATCAGGTGTGGAATATCATTGATTATCTTGTTAATCATACAAGTGTTATGCTTCTGGATCCCCGAATGAGAGATAATGCTTTCAGGTCTGAAATCTTGCCAACTATCAGGTCTGAAGTTTCATTAATTACCTTGTTTTATTACAAGTGTTCTACTTCTGGATCCCCGACTGAGGGATAACGCATTCAGGTCTGATGTCTTATTGACTATCAGATCTAAAGATTTATTAACTGCCTTGTTTTATGTCAATTATTTTACGTCTGGATCCCCCATGGCGGATTAATGCTTTTAGATCTGTAGTACCACTTATTCTTGTTTATTGCAAGTGTTTCAGGTTTAAGCAGTATCAAACTCATACATGAGAAAACAAATGATAAAGAAAAATTACTTTTCATTGATGAAAGCCCTAAAGGGCTAGAGGCGACAAAAAAAAAAAAAAAACTAGTCTATAGTGACTGGGGTCACTGCATAAATAGGCACAATGTCTTCAATAACGGCGCCCTCAGCTGGTTGGACTAAAGCAAACTTAGGAGAGGTTGGGTCAGAATCTTCAACTTCTACGTTGTCGACCCCTGACATGTCCAAGTCTGGGTAGAGCTTCTAGATCCTCTTCCTGAAGAGAAGGTACTCGGTATCCACAAACTCACGCCCCATCTTGGTCACCTCATCCATCAACTCCTTCTCTGTCTCTGCACTGGCCACTGCTTGGGCTCTTCCAGCCTCCGGGCTGCCGCCGCCTCTGCATCCTGGAGCTCTTTCTTCAATGCTTCCCAGCTTTGGGCATACTTGTTCCTCTGATTATGCATGAGGTCCAAGCCCTTTATTGCTTCCTTGTACTTCACATCAAGAAACTCACATTTTTCTTCCAAAGAGCGTATGGTAGCTCGAGAGGCCTGGAGCTCGGAATAGGCAGCCTCCAGCTAGGCCTGAAGACAAGTCACCTTTTCGGCATCTTTAGTAGAATCGAGGATGGCGGCTACTGCCTGAGCAGCCTACAAACGATAATAGCAGATTTAGCAAAAATAATAAGAAGTAAACGACGACAGAAATCTTTTTGTAAAGACGCTTACCCTTGTGTGGCCCATAATGAGATCAATGGCCATTTGTCATCGGCTCATACCTTGGAAGGATGCCGACCATGATGCCTCGAAGGTGTGTTTCACGGCTTCTACTCCCGAGGACGAGCTGGCGACGACTAGGGGAACGGAGCTTGGCCTCCCCGAGCCTCGGTGTGCCTAGGCTTTCTTTGAGGGTAGAGGTGAGATAGTCTCCTAAGGAGTAGGTGGAGACGTTGTGGTCGGAGCAGGAACGGCGGGGGCCACCTCGATAAGGGTAGCTGTAGCAGGTTGTGATGACCCGGCTTCCGTCCTACTTTTCTTTTAGGGGAGAGGAGCGACCACAGAAGAAGACGAGCCCCCGGCCTTCTTTGTGCTCTAGACATGGCCAGACATTACCTACTTCTTTAGTGCTGCAACCTGGTTCTTCACTAAGTTGGCCTCCATCAGATTCTATGAAGAAAGAATCTGGTTGTGAGGTCGGTGGAGAGGCTGCAGCAGACGCCGATATCTCTCTTGGAGTTCCGGAGTAAAAGTCGGCCTCTTTCAAGCTTTCTTATCTACAAAACAACATGAGAAACAGAGGGAAATGGTGAGTAGATCAGAGAAAGAAAAGGAATGAAGAAAAATTATCAGGTACAGATCTGACGCCTCACCTTTAAAACCGGTGTGCCGAGGAAAGATACTCAACCGGTTCTCGAAATTTTCTTGCTCCCAGCCTCCTCCGACGAAGAAGTAACACTTCTTCCAAGTCTTGTTGGAAATGGGTACTGAGATCAAGGGCCTGAACCGTTTATCGAAGGACATGTAATAAAGCCCCTCCGACCGGAGATACTTCATGTCCATATTACTCTGAAAAGGTCCAGATCTACTTGGACCTCGTTCTTATGACCTAACACTAAGAAAGCCATAAGTTGCCTCCAGCTGTTGATGTTCAGCTCGGTAGGGAAAATTTTAAACCAACTAAAAAATTCGTTCAAGAGAGGATGTAGAGGAAATCGTACCCTAATCTCGAACCATTCGAGGTAAGCGCAGATTTCCCCACGCTCGATATCTAAAGAACGGTCAGATTTTTTGGAAACCCTACAGGACATATTCTTTAGGAACCCATACTGTTTCCTAAGGGTTCTTAACATCACTTCGGTAATAGCACTTTCCCCCTCTTCTCTTTGGGATCGGCCTGATGTGTCGGCCACCCTGTTCCTAGACTCACTACAAGACTCATGGCTGGACCCATCAAATGAAGAAGCCCTATCACTACCCATCTTCGAGTTTTCTCTAACCTCCCTACTGTCAAATTGGATGTTGGAGTCCGACATGACAAGAAAAGGAAAAATAGGGGGAAGTGGGTAAAAAGAAGAGGGAAAAGAAGAAGAAGAAGGAAAGAGAAACAATTAAAGTGGGGAAAAAGGGAATTATCGGATACTCAAAGGGAAGAAGGTTAAACGGCGATGATCGCACCGAGTTGCCGAAAATCGCACTGAACTGCCAGAAATTACCCGAAGATGCTTGGAGGATATACAAAAACTCTAAACAGAAATCAAATGGCCACTCTCGTTATTTAAAAGAGGCGGTAGAGACACCATTTAATGTCTCAAAAATCGAATGACGGCTAAATAATAATGGCCTCAATTACCGAAACGACAACGTGCGTGGTAATAATATCATGGCGGCTCTTGTCCCCTCAGAATGCAGAACGGTAAATTAATTTTTGTACGCGTGACCCTTCAGAAACCCTAGTCTGAGTTCTGTACGCGTGCTTAGAACTAAGGCTCGGGGGGAAAGGGAGTAGCTAATACACCAAAAATATGCGAACTAACTAGAACTTGACACGTGTCCAACTTTATTGTATGCAGATCATGAAGTAACTAACTATACCGAAGTTAGGTCGGTGTAGTCAAATCAAAAGCACTACCGACCTAGGAGATACCGACCTCGTCGTCATCATCGCCTTGACCTACCGACCTCGGAACGACGATGCAGGTAGCACGTGGTATAGTGAAGCCGGTAGCGATGATGAGACTGTGGAGCAGATAGTAATGTAGAACAGTGAGGCAGGTGGCCATTATGGAACTGTCACCTCCGAACAATAGTGAATCCCAGAATTCACGATACCAAATCCTACCCACCCTGAAAGACAGCCTTCCTATAATTATCATTAAGGTACACATCGAAGCGAGGATGAATTACTTCCTTATCAGTTTTTTACTTACTCTCTAACTTAAGAATCAGAGTGGCTACTGCTGGATCCATCCCCGACGGCACTCTAACTCTATTTCTTCTCAGATTCCATACAGACGAAGAACAGAGTTTCGACCAGTCATGAAAGTGTAGCATCAGCTTGGCGCCGTCTGTGAGAACCGACAGTCGTTCTCGTTAATTCCATTATCACAAAAGCATTTCTTTGGTCATGGCTCCTAATCTTCGTTCGAGACCAGATTCCCAAAATCAATAATTATTTATCACATTTGTAAAATATGTGAATGATAATTAACGTAATAAATACTTACTGCTCAGATATATTCACCCGAGATTAATAAATAAGAGAACATTTTCTTTCCCACGTACGTGTTACAGACGTACGAGAGATGTATGCGAAAGAGAAATCAGTGGAATTCAAATAAGTTCATGAGACGAGGAAATTCTGGACGAATTGCGCGGGCCCATACGCCCCCACCCTAACGTCACGTGCGGGAGTACCATCCGGGCTGTCTTAGACAAGAAGAGAATCTTCTATTCAAATATCAATATGAATAATAATTCATGATTTCTATATTAATATCTATATATATTTAGAAAAGATGAAATCATTATTATAGATTTCACAAAAAAAAAAAATTCATTTCAAAGCACACATTAATATATAGACAATAAAATAATATTCAAAAAAAAATATTATTATTTATATAATATATTCGAATCAATAATTATTTATCACGTACGTATGACAGACGTACGAGAAACGCATCCGAAAGGGAGAGCAGTGAAATTCAAACAAGTTCCTCACATGAGGAATTTCCAGACGAATTGTGTGGGCTATACCCCCCAACGTCACGTGCGGGAGTACCATCTAGGCTGTCTGTCATCATGTTCGTTTAGTCAAGTAAGATGCGTAGACCACATTAATTAGGACTTCCTAGCTCCAGCTCCGGCCGCCACAACCACATCTTATCCGCATCCATTTTTCTCCATTTGTAGAACAACAGAGAAAAAAACTAGTATTTTTTATTTTAAAATCTATTTTAAAATAACTGATTTTTCATTATCATCTCTCACAAATTGAGAGATTCTCCAGACCCAAACATGAAAATATTCTCATTCCACTGTCCAGAGGTTACTAAGAATTTAAATTTTATCGCTTAAACTTATTTTTTAGTGTTAATAGTACGCGATAAGACTTAAATTTTAATTCATACGACGACAATTTTTATAAATTCAAATATAAATATAGTGAAATTCTCTGCAGATAACTTATGTGGTGTTAAGGAGTAATGCTTATAAATTACCCAATTTACATATCCATTGAAGCACCCGAAAAAAAAAATTATTGTCATTCCTAAAATTATTTAATGCAATTAAAATAGAATTATTTAGTGGCATATTGTTGATATGGTATTTTTTATCGATTAATATATGATGTGTGTATAAACAAAAAAAATTGAAACATGTCATATGTTTATTGGTCTAACAAAAACATGTAAATTCATATTTGTGTCAAATCAAGGGTGGAGCCAAAAATTCTTTTTGAGGGAGTTAAAATTTGTTTTTGGAAAAAATCTGAGTTTCTTGAAAAAAAATTCTAGTGGCCTATATTTACATGTAAAAACTATATTCTTTTAGAAAATTCGGAAGAAGTTTTTTTTTCAAAAAAAGAGAATTGAAAATTACAATTAAAAAAAAATTGGGAGGACTATAGCCCCCTTAGCCCTTGGAGTAGTTGTGCCTTTGAGTCAAATAAAACTATCTCTTTAAAATTGTGTTTTCAAGTTTTTTTTAGATAAATTATACTGACTTTCCTTGAAATTTATGATAATTACACTTATTTTTTCTAAAGTTTTTGAAATTATATTGACATTTTTTATTTTATAAAATAATATATAGATATCTTGTTTCAGTCAGTTTTTTCTTCAAAATGACAAAACTATCTCTTTCATATTTTTTTTCAATTTTTTAAATCTTGACCAATTTTTTATTTATTTTTTAAATAAATATTGACAAAAACCTTAAATTTATTGTTATATAAAATAAAAATAAGTTATTTATTTTAAATTTATTTTTAAATAAAAATTAAAAAATCTTTAAAAAAAATAGAATAAATTGGTCAAAATTAAAAAATAAATAAAGAAATAAAAGGGACAGTTTCTTCATTTAAAAAAAAAAATTAACAGAAGTGGGATATTTATATATTATTTTGTAAAGTAGAAAATATAAGTCTAATTTCAAAAACTCAAGAAAAATTAGTATAATTTACTTTTTTTTTTTAGAATAATAGATAGATACATTTTTTATCACATCTATTTAATTAGGTAGCAGTCCATCTTCAGCAGTTAGAGAACTTGCATAAGATTAAATTTTTTTTAAATTCATGCAAAATCAATTTTTTTACGTAAATTGAGTAAATTTAAAATCGATAATCTGCCAAGAGAAATATGCATTTAATGATATTTGAATTAAGAACTTTGTATATGTTAAGTAGTAATTTGATAACCCGCAACCAATCCAACTACCCCCACGGGGTTGTGTCTTCAAATTCTCTTCCTTTTGACACACGTTAAAGGACAACTCGCGGTAGCTTCAATAAATTATATCCAATTATTATATGTAGTAGGTTTATTAAGTTAGCATATTGAATAGAACTATTCTAGAAGTTTTAGCATCATACATAATAATTTTGACTCTATTGTAATGTTTATTGTTTTTTAATTTTAAAATAAAAGTTGTTGTGAAATTGATCTTAGATTGTGTTACAAAGCATATGTTAAGAAAAGTTGATTTTTGAGCATAATAATTAGTTATTTTTTAGTTAAAATTAAAGTGGGTCTCATATATTAATTTTGGTGGGTTCATATAAAAATGTGATCTCTTCCATGAAAAGATTAAGATCATGTATTGGGTTGCTCAAAATTATTAAAAAATAAATAAGATATTGTCTGCAAATATCATCACTTAAAAATGATTACAAAAATTTGAAACTTATGAAAAACTTCGTATTCCATATACGATAGGTACAAGGCTTTTAAAAAGTATATATATATATATATATATATATATATACACAATTACCTTGAAGTAAGGTTTGAGCCCTAAGGGACACCCAAGTTTTGTGGAAAAAGAAGGACCTAACACATGATTGGTTCACCACAAGCTGCACGTCACTGCCGCCCAACACCAAATAGGGTCGGATTTGGGCCTTGACCTACTATGTATATATCTTTTTAAGAAAAAGTAGTCAAAAACATTGTCGTTTGGTTACCATGATAATTATTTAAATCCAACGCTATTATTTTGCGTTTGGTTTTGGTTTTTGTTTTGATTTAAACCCAAAATGACGTCGTTTTGCGATTAAACCTTTAGTTTAATTTTGACTGAATCACCTTCTTTCTTGTGACTATAAGCCTTTATGTCTATACCAAACAGACACAAATGCTCTCTATAAACACCACATGTATTCTTGCATTGAATTGATTACATTTTTTGTGCATTCAAACATCCAATTTGAGAGAGTTCTGAAATATAAGTTTGGTTCACTGTACACAGAGTCTGCAGTACTTCTTTTTTGTATGAGACCACTTCATCTTGGGAGGCAAACATCCATTCAAATCGTAAGCACCAAGTACGAGGGCGTAATATGTCTTAAGGAGATAGCATCAAATGCCAGACTTGGTCTATTCCATCATTTTTATTTAGAAACATGTAAGTTTCTTCTATTTCTGTTTTCTTTTTAGTGAATTCTAAATATTGTTTCTAAACAGTAATCTGTTTCTAATTTTTAATTTGGAAATTATAGTCCAGTTTTAAAACCTTAGAACATAATTAGTTTCTGTTTTCTGTAAATTCAAGTTTTGTATTTATAGAATATAAAAAATAAACTCTATATTTACAAAAAAACAAGTTTTGTATTGTTTTAAATTATTCTATTGCCAAAATATAACAGATTTTATAAATAATTGATTAATAGCATATAGTTCATTTGAAAAAAGAAAATTACAATTAATTTTGCATCAATATATGAAAACTATTATTTTCACAACACTTCTACGAAGGTGATGGTTATGAAAACAACATTTATCATATCGAAATAACATTATTTTTATCTTGTGTTTGGCACCATAAAATTAGAATTTTAAAATTAAATTTAGTTAAAATCAAGGCAGACTCAAAAAAAATATTTTGAAAGGGAGGGAGTTAGAATTTTTTTCAAAAAAAAATTTAGGAATAAAAACTCAAGGCTTCGTTTGGTTAGGTGGAAACTGAAAGAACGAGAAAAATATAAAATTTATTAAAAGTTTGGTTAACAAGAAAAATAATATTTTTCTTAAAAATCATATTCACATAACTATTTTTCTTTTCCTAAAAAAGTCACCAATGTTTTTTCTGTAAAAAAAGACAAGAAGAATTATATTTCTCATGAAAAATAGTTGTATATATTTTGTATTCCTATTTTATCTATTTTTTTTTTTACACAACTTCCCTCTTTCACTACTGGTGATAGAAATGTTTTATACTATAACTCTTTTTTTAATATTTGATTTCTTATGTTATATAATAAATAATTATATATATTAATTTGTAGATAATTAATATATATTACAATTATATAAATAATTAGTATAATATATATATATATATATACACACTTTTACTTTCTAACATTTATTTCTTTTTAACCAAACGAATTGTAAGAGAAGTCAATGTTATTCAAATTGAGAGAGGACAATAGTTAGGCTGCCCTTTGCTAGATTTGAGGGTTCAAATTATTAATTTGCTTCTGATTTTAATTTCACAATATCATAAATAACATTAATACAATTATTAATTTAATTTAGACACCTAAATCCCATACTGCAAAATGCAAAATTAATAAAATGTGAAATTTTTTATGAGGAGATATTATTCACACTCTACTTTTCTTCTTTGGACACCATTTCTAAAACAAAATTATATAATTATTTTATATTAAAAAATTGTTAAATTCACTTATTAATTAATTTATATAATTTTATTTAGGAAAAATTGTGAAAGTGGAGTCCTAATTCCTAAAGATCCCTTCTTCAAAATTTTTTTAATGACTCAAAAAGGGCAATTGGACACGTGGCACATGGCCGAAGGTTGAGTTTTTAACCGTACCAAGTGCCTTTTTTTTAATATTTTTTGATTCCGTATTCTTTTTTACTTAATTCTCGAACTCGTATAAGTTTTAAAAATATCTCTTCAAAATGTGTTTTAAAAAACATTAATTTAAAAACGTTTGTTGAAAAGCCGCCACTGTAAAACCTTTTCGAAAGACGTTTACAAAAAATAATACGGCGAAAAACTCTGGTTACAGCAATTTAGAATCTGCCGTGCTCTGTTGCAGAGTCGCTTACGGCAGACATCTCGAAAGGGATTGCTCTGCACAATTTCAAACTTCCCAAGTTTTGTTCCCCATTTTCTTCCTTCAAAAGACGAAACAACCCTCACCATCCATCAACTTGCAATCCAAATTTAACAGCAAACCCTAATCTATGCTAACTCTTTTTGGGGGCTTCCATCATCCTCCATGTGCAAATCGAAGAAGAGTACTGACGTAATCGAGCCGAAGAAGTCGAACTCCGGAATCTCAACAACCCCAAGACGATCACAAACATCAAGACAAAGCTCGGAACCCAATAGATCTCCGCGATCATCTTTTGATCCTTCGACGAGCAACAATTTGAATTTCACGAGCGGCAATTACACGACTGGTTCGAGCTACAAAGATTCATGGAAATCTTCGGTTTCGGGACGAACCTCACTGTCGAGTCTTCGAGAATCATTACCGGAAAATGCTCACATCTACGAGTTCTCGGAGATTTGTTCTGCCACCAGCAACTTCTTGGCCAAACCGTTCTCTTCCTCTTCTTCCTCCTCTGCCTGGCGGTGTGTGATTCGAGGCAAAGAGATGGTTGTGTTCCAAAGGAAGTTTCGCCGTCCGTTTGATACGGCGGTGCTCCATGAACGGCTTTCCTTGATCTGCAAGAGCCATCATAGCAGCTTGGTCAAGCTTCGTGGTGCTTCGATCTCCGGCAACTACATTTACCTCGTGTATGACTACGTTCATGGTGCTAACCTCAAGGATTGTCTACGAAACCCTAAAAGCCCTAGCTTCACAGTCCTCTCCAATTGGATGTCTCGAATACAGATTGCTGCCGATCTCTCTCACGGTCTTGATTATATTCACGTTTGTACAGGATTGAATAGATTTGTACATAATCACATCAAGAGTTCAAGCATTATAGTGACAGACACGTCGTTGAATGCCAAAATTTGTCATTTTGGGACCGCAGAACTTTGCGGCGAGATCACGGAAGATCAAGAAACGGAAATGGCAGAGAGTTCTAATTCTGCATCGAAACTGTTGGGACTTAAGCGGTCGGACAGTCGACGATTGAAATTTGAGGGAACGAGAGGCTACATGTCTCCGGAATTTCAGCTCACAGGAATTGCGACTCCGAAATCGGATGTGTACGCTTTTGGGGTTGTAATTTTAGAACTGTTGTCAGGGGAAGAACCTTTGAAGTATAAAATTGATGAGGAAAGTGGTGGGTACAAGAGAGAATCAGTGATCGAGACGGCAAGAGAGGCAGTGGAAGGTGGTGATGAGGGCGGAAGCGGTGGTGAAGGAGGAGGGAGGCTGAGGAGGTGGGTTGACAAGAGGTTGAAGGATTCTTACCCGGTGGAGGTGGCGGAGAAGTTGGTACGGGTGGCGTTGGACTGTGTGGGGGAGGATCCAATTACGAGACCGGATATGGGTTTGGTTGCGGGTCGGATTTCGAAGCTGTATTTGGAGTCAAAGAGCTGGGCGGAGAAGTTTGGTGTGCCCACCGACTTCTCAGTCTCTTTGGCCCCTCGGTGACGTGCGGCTGCTTACCAGAAGCTGAGGTTTTGTTTTCTTTAATTTTCTGACACTATAAATTCAGTCTCTCAAGTTTATTTTTGTAATTATTGAAATATTTTGTGTGTGTGTGTGTGTGTTGTGTCAGAATATTCATAGACAAAATTATTTTTTCCCCAACAATAATAGAAAATTCATTTATTTTTTGTAAATGTTATTGTTTAATTCATTATGGATGTTGTGAACTAACAAATTAATTGTTCTTCAATCAGCTGCATCTCGTGCTAATTCTATATGAGAGGTCTTTGTTTTGATGAGTGTGTGTTATTCTGATGCCTTTTTTTTTTTTTGTCAATAGGTTTAGACTTTGTTTAAATTAGCTACTATATGATGGTAAGCCCTATTCTTTGGGAGAGGTAGAATGGAGATGAGATGAAAATAATAACACAAAATATTATTTAAATAAAAAAACATACATGAATATTGCATTCGTGATAGTATGTATTTATGTTGCATTCGGGATAAAATGTATTTATGTGATTTAAGAGATTTTACATATTTAATTTGAAATTAAGCATTATTTATTTTTAGATAACGACAAAATTATATTGATGATGAATTTGCAATTGGAGAAAATGTTAAGGATCTATTTGGGAAGTTTTTTTATTTTATTTTTGCATTTACATTTTTAAAAGAGAAAATTGTTTTAGAAGCTTGTTTAAGGACATAGAAAAACGTTAAAGGTATAGTTGAGTTGTAGTAAATTATACGATGAATGTCTTACAAAATATCACATCATTAAAGATCACGATTGTTCGATAAGATGGTTACGGAATCATAGAATAAAAATATTTTTAAAAAAAGGTATAGGAAGGGGAGGGTTTTATATTACCTGAGCGTTTGGATAAAAGAAAGCACACAGCAGGCGAACTGTAGATAGAGAGTGCATCAACATAGATTATGTAGAGACATGGAATTGTGACGAATTCCAACTTTTTAAGTTGGCGGCCTTGAATAATGTGAAGGGAACATATGTGGATGGTGATGCTAGTAGTACTTAATAGCTTGTATTGCTTAATAAAAGATTTGAGGAAATATGTCTTTGTGTTTGACAATTGCCAATGATTCACCACCAAGATTGACAGATATATAATCTAATAATTTGTTCATTTCAAGGGCGATATATATATATATATATATACATATATCATGGCCAAGTCTTCTATGGAGGCTCAAATACTATATAATAATAGTTGCTTTGTCATCCACCTAAATAAACACTTTTCAAATTATATATATAGGATGTATAATATAAGAGATATAAGTAAAATTGATGACAGTTACGTAATTGTCAAATGCAATGATGGTGCTACCCCTACTCTAAGGGGCTATGGTCCCCACCCCAATATATATATATATATATATATATAAACACTGTAGTGGAAGGCCATCATTGGTCAGACATAACTTTTAGGTTTGCACATGAACTGAGTTGGTCCGATTGCAGTAAAATGGAAACTAATTCAAATTTATAGGGGTCTAAAAAAAATAGAATTAGAATTGTAAATTATTGGACTCCTCTCAATTTGAATTAAACATTTTTAAATTGGGTCGGGCCGGTTTTGATTTTTTATTTATTTATTTTAACAATAATAAAAAAAAATTTAACTCTTGATATATATATATATATGTGTGTATGTGTGTAATAAAAATTAAACTATTTAAATATTTATGAAATTTTAACAATGTCTTGATCCAATGGAACCACCAAATAATAAATTGGAATAGTAGAGTTGAAGGTAGGTATGTTGCATATGGCAATGAATACTTGGGTTAAGATTACTAAAAGATTAAAAAAAATTTATTGTACTGTGGTACTACATTTTGCTTGATTTGAATTTGAATTAAGACATAGAAGAAATAGAAAAAGTCTCTCAAAAAATAAATCGATTAGTGGAGATACATAAAGCTTATTAGAAGTGAGTAAACTCAGCAACTCTATTTTTTCTTTTCTCTTTTTTTTTTTTTTGTAACCACTTCCATTTTTAAACAAATATATATATAGCAACTTTACTATTCCTAATTGTTTTCATCTTAAATATTGTTAATATATATATATATATATATTTTTTTTTTTAATATTTAAAAAAAAAAAGAAAAAAAAAGATTTGATAAAAAAAAAGTATGGGTTTGGTTCTCGGGTTGGATTGGGTAATTCAAACCAATCCGATTTTTTTGGTTTTATAATTTGAACCAACCCGAATTCACTTGAACTCGAACCAATTCAAACCCATTGAAATTAAGTTGGGTCAGTTTTCGATTCTTGATTATTTTATTCACCTCTAATAACTATAATGTTTTGTTCAGTAATATATAATTATTGAGATGTGGGTGGGGGTGTGTCTGGACCGGGGTAGACTTACATGTCACTAAATCTTTAATTGTTAAGATGTGTATGGTGTGTAATTAAGTGAAGTTGAGAAGTAGATAATTGTCTCCCCTTAAAGGTCCAATTGCCTTTGCAATAAGGATTTTTATATAAAATGGCAACGAAATAAAAGATGTTACAATGATGCACAAGAAAATATCTTGTATTTAAACAAGTAATTTTTTCCAACCTTAGACGTAATTAGAGAGGATTGTAGATATAGATTATAGTATAATGGTGGTAATAAGCAAACAGATGGTAGTAAGTATAGTGAAAGCTACTACTATAGCTACTCCTATGATTATGTTAGGTTAGACTAATCTAAATTTATACTAAGCTGAACCTAGGCAAAGATGGTGTTAAGACTGCTTGGCGCGAGCTTTGAACTCCAAGAGCACCATGTTATTCCATACTTAACCACATATATTTATGGTGGCTTCGTGAGTTACCAAATGTCCTCATGCCTACCATTTCATATTGTCACTTTGCCTATTTGGTAAGTAGTGGGTAACCACCCAAACTCTCTTTCTTTATAGAGCACATGGAGACCATATTCTTCCCCTTTTCATTTTTAGCGTGGACCAGTTGGAGGATCATATTATCCACTCTTTCTATTATTCATGTTGTTCATATTCTCTCATTGATCATCATATAATAATACCCCCATCCAACTTTGGTTAAGATACTACAAGTTTTATTACTAATAACTTGGACTTAAATTTTTAAAACATAATATTGTGTACTCTTTCAAGTTGTTGGATCAATGACTTAGGATGTTATAAGTAGTATCACAGTCGACCCTGGTCCTGTGACAGATGTCATGGCAATGTAGTAGAGCTGGGTCCTACATCAATAGTGAAAAAGTTACTGGGTCTAGCATAGCATAATTAAGGAGGGTAGATTATAATACACTTTTCCACATTGGTTAGGTGTATGGAGTTTGATTGACTTATAAGACACCAGAAGTTTTTCCACTTTGGTTAACATCAGAAGTCTTGTTACTGACAACTTGGACTTAAGCTTTTGAGTCATAATATTGTGAATTCTTTTCAAGTTGTTGGGACTGCGGGTTTGAGGCGTTACAAGTGGCATGAGTTAGGTGTGGGAAGTTTGAATAGCTTATAAGATACTATAAGTCTTACTACTAATAACTTGGGCTTAAACTTTTGAAACATAATGTTGTGGACTCTCTTTAGACTGTTAGGACAACTGACTTGGGGTGTTTCAAGTAGTATCAGAGCTAACCCTGGTCCTATGACAGATGTCGTGATCGTGTGGTAGAGTTGTGTCTTACATTGCCAGCCTTTGGAGATATAATATTGTCAACTCTTTTTAGGTTGTTGGATGGTAAGCTTAAGACGTTACAATTAGTATCAGAGTCGATCTTGATCCCATGCCGAAAAAGATACATAGCACTACGTTAAAGCTTAACTATTAAAATATAATTATAGCAACTCCAACGAGTCAACCATTGGAGTTGCTTTAATACTAACTAGTGGCCTAAATAGTTTCACTGCCCAAAGCTTTGAGTCAACCCGTCATTACTCTTTCCTTTGGGATTTGGGCCCACCCCACATGCATCAATGTAACAATACATGTCACTGTCTTTTATCTTTTAATCTAGATGGAGTGAGCTACTGCATAAAAATTATAAAGTTTTTCGGTCCATAAATCATGTAATGAATTATCAATCTTAATTTAGTTAATTTACAACTATTAATATTAAAATCATCTAAAGTAACTTGAAAAAAAAATTAGTAGTGCAAAAAACAAAACCAATTAAATGTCTTACTAACAAAAACTCATAAATTTATAATATAAAAAAACTAATTACTCGTAATTTGTAATTAAAACTATATTTTGTCCTTTCCTTTATCCTTTTAACATGAGGATGGCCTTCCTTGTATAAAGTTAGAGATTTGGGATTGTTGAGATTTCCTTTGAGGCACTGTACTAGAAGGATCAGTTGATGGGGCTATATTTTGGCCATGAAGTCTTGAACCATGTAGAGGATATGCAGGATTGTGTTGATATGTGGCCCTTTCATCAGCTTGTAAATGCTCTTCTTGAATATTAAAATCCTCATCTTCCAATGATTGTCATCGCTTCTCTTCTAATCTCACATGAAAATCATCTGTCAAAGTGTCCTCTAAATCAACATCCCACTTCTTAAATGGTCCTTCCTTATAGTTGTCTTGAAATCTTAATAACAACCGAATATTTCAATGAATGAATACCAATTTTTTAGCTCGTAATGAGTTCAATGTACATTTTATGTTACATAAAAGTAAACATTTATCAAAAATAATTTTTAACAGAAGAATAACAACTATAAATTAACAAAAGTATAATAAAAAGAGAAAAAAAAAAAACTTGTTCCTATTAACATTGTGGATGAAGTAAGTGCTTCAATTCCTTTCAACAGATGTAGTGATTGGTTGGGATAGAAAATTTCTTGCAACTTCAGCCAATTCTGGTGTTTCTGATCCATAAATTGCCCATGACTCTATGGCACTCATTGTCAAAGCATCAACAAAAGTAGCAATGGTAGAAAATAATACCCTATGCATATGAAAGCCCACAAATTGTTTACGTAGCATTCTTGCCTCATTAGGATCATATGCTATTTTCTCAAATGCTTTTAACACTCCAACCATCACTTCTTTAGCTTCATTTGTCTTCTTTCAAGATGTTCTTCCAGAGACAGGGATGTTAACATAAGTGGAATCATAAAATCGAGGTGACACAGAAAAACCAAAGACAATGCATATGCTATTCAACTTCTCTCATCTATTTAGCACTATTGTTTCAATATGCGGATATGCATTTTCATATTTTTTATTTTGCAAAGCATCTTTGACGTCTCCAAGCATACTATTCATTCCCTCGTATACTTCCCCCCATAATAGGGCCATCTTTATCACAAAACCAAATTAAGGGGGTTTGGTTGAACTCCAGTGTGTGGAAGATCGACCCAAAGCTTGATTGATTGATCTATCTTCTTTCTGAAAATCTTGATAAGCCCTGGAAGTGCATAGAGTTCTATCTTAATGTTGTTTTTGAGGTTTTTTTTTTTTCACATCAAAGGCTCTATAAAATCTTTGACGTCCTAGGTCCTGTGGTTTTTTCCAGTTGGGTTTTCCACATAGAAAAAAAGAATAATAATAATACTTTTGTCTCTACTTGTGTGTTTTCTTACATATATGTGTGTGTGTGGTTGATTGAGTAGATGATTTAATTTGTTAAGCTTAAAAATTAGAATAGATTTGAAAATTGATCAAAATTTTATCGGACCTATTCACCCCATCTAGGTCTGTCAAACATTATCTTTTAAGCGAATTGATTCCCATCAATATTACTGGAATTATGCAAAATGTTTCAATATACAACTTAAGCAAAAGATACCACCACCTCACAAGGACAAAAATGCCTAAAAATGAAAGAAATCAGAATAAATTAAATCAAGAGAAATGTTTCAATATACAACTCAAGCAAAGATGCCAGTGCCGCAAGGACATACGCCTAAAAAAGAAAGAAATAACCAAAATGTGTACATACACATATATATATGTATATATCAAAAGACAATGTAGCTTAATTATTGAAAAGTTTACCAATCAGAAAATAGAAAATACGACATGCTTTGGTCAGACTTTCAGTTACATAATTTCGTGTAACACAGGTTAGCCAGCAATCTGATGTGCCTCTTGAGTATTTTTCACATTATGCTGGGATACATGCTGTCTGGTATAAGCCTCTCAAAATTATATGTACATTGGAATAGAATGACAAAGAAATGGCAGTTTGAATTCACTTCTTGTGAAAGATCAACATACCAAGGAAAGCTATGACACGACTGACTACACCATTGAGAAGGAGGATGGATATACAAAGCTCCCAGTCACGAAGATCATAGCCTAATTTCATAAGTGTGCCACAACGTGTTATCAGCCACACTCCATAGTACCTGAAGTGAAAAGATGGTTAGTAGAATGCATTATTGATCTTGCAAAAATACTGTTTTTCATATTATTTTCCTGAAAATCCTAAACAATCATGGGTTACTTGAATGTATGTAGTTCTGGCCATTCATAGACAAATAAAGCTTCTTCTTCTTCTTCTTTTCTTTCTAAAAAACAGGACTGTCTAGACAACACTTGGGGGAGAAAACATTAACAAATTTGTAGATCTCAAACCCCCTTTACAAGAGGGCATTTTTATTTAGGTTTAATCCAAACAAGAACTTTAGTTTATGTAAGAGAAGTTGGCAAACGGTAGATCTGGGTTGTAAGGTGACATCATTTTGCATTTAATATGCTCTTGTGTGTAGCCTGTTGTTAAAAACCAGAATCTGATCTCTGCAAAGAAAATCTTAATCAAGAGAAATCCAAATAATCTCACTGCCAAATCATAATCAGAAATAGGCATCAATAATGAAAGTTGATAACAAGTCCATCAAACATCAGGCTGAAGAAAACTCAAAGCTAGTGAATGGAAGACTAAGTTGAAGCCTGCCACCAGGCTTAAGTCCAAAAAGAATCAACAGATATTGAGGCTAAAAATTAAACCATGTTAACAATTAGCTGTTGGACATGCCTGAAAATAGTGAACTTTAAAAGGCCACATAACAATTCAGAACTTCAATTTCAAAAGGAGCAAGTTCTCTGTAGAACACTTCTCAGGAATCCAATTAGGACTTATCCATCCCGTCAAAAGAATTTCAAACAGATAGCAAATTCTAAATGTTTATTTTTTTCAATCTATAAATGTGCAGACATTTTTAAAATAAATCAAGATTATGTGATGGAAGAGCTAAAGTTTGAAAAAAAAAAAACTAACAAAATGGTGAATTGGACTTTTTTGCAATGCCAACTTTATGGCTAAAAAATTTTCCTTCGAATAAAGGAAGTGCGTTAGGAGCTGTTCCTAAACTTACTTTTTTCAATTTTTCAGTGAAGTGTTGGTTGGAGGCTTCTAGGGGAATTTTTCAGATTAAATCCATTTACACAATTCTTTTCCCAACTAGTTCCAGATGCATTGTAGCAGGATAATCCTTGGGCAGAATACATAGACTTGCTTTAAGAATTTTGCGTTGGTAGACATAGAATTACAGTATCAGAATTCTGTAGAAGTATACTCTGATCTACCCACAAGGAATTTGGGATGAACCTTTCATTGATTGATAGATGCTTTAAAACTATCCTGTTTGAACAATGATTTCTGTAAAAGCACTATTGTGGGTATCATTTGTTAGTGCCGTAAAATACAATCGAATAAATGTATACCCTTCTTATCCTTCTTAGATGTATACCCTTCTTATCCTTTGGCTACGATGAAGAGGCTTAGAGTTGTGTGAACACTTCTTGAAGATAGTTCAAGCTTCTACCATGGGAAAATTTAAAAATTAATGCCAATATTAGTACTATCTTCAAGATTCATCTAAGCCCGGATATCTAATTTATATCTCCAAGTTGTTCTACTCTGTTTGGACCTATGCGTTCATCTCCACCCGATTCATGTCCAATAAATTACTACTAAAAGATTAATCCTTTTTTTCACAAACTTCAGTTCCAAAAAAATTTAGCAATTTAAAGGAAAATTTCTTTTCACATGAAATATATTTTCCAATAACATTTCTGGTAAAATTATAATTGTTGGATTTCTATGAGATCCAAAATGTTCAAAACATGTGCTCAATATTCTAAATTCAAGTTATAATTAAATTTCCTATTGATTCTTTATTAATTCTAGAATGCTTAGGATTTCCAGAAGCAAATCAAATTCCAACTAGACTCGGAATCAAATTCAAATCTCAAGAATTTCAGAGAAAACCAGATCATGACAGTGATTCCAATGATTAGGAGTTTCGGAATCCTGTATGAGTTCTCTCTTATCTCTATAGGCTTTCTGTGGGCCCCTTTATACCGCTCTCAACCCATTATGACGCTAGGATAATGCAGCATGCGAAGTGCAACATGCACCCATTTAGATGTGTATGTTGTGCTGTTATATAGATTCAAACTCAGGACCCCAAGGTAGAATGCAAGGGACCAAGTTTTTCTGACCACTAAAGAAACAACCCATTTTGTTAAAAATTGGGGTATCATTAGATTTAAACACCTTTTGTGATAAATAATGATAATTTCAATAAACAGCACCCCCCGGGGGGGGGGGGGGGGGGGGGGTGTGCATATACAACAAAGGAATACAAGAACTATGTCCATACTCAAAGAGTCCAAAAATAGCTACAAAAGAGTTTGTAGACAAAAAGGAGCTCCTTGTAAGCCAAAAATAGAGAGAGCTCAAGACTAAATGTTTTACTGTTCAAATGGGAGACTAAACTCCTTCGAAAACTCTATTGTTCCTTTCCCTCCAAATGCTCCACCGTATACATAACGGGGGCATACACCACGCTCTTCGCAATCTCCTACCAAAAAATCTACCCCTCCAAGAGGCTAGAACCTCCACCGTAGAACACGGCATCATCCAAAAAATCAAGAACAAACCAAGCAAAAGAGACCAGATAGACCAGGAGAAAGGGCAGTGAATTAGGAGATGATCCACCATCTCCTCATTACATTTACATAAGCAGCACCAATTCACCATCACCTGGCCTCTCTTCCTAAGATTATCCATTTGTGAGAATCTTCCCCAGAGTTGCAATCCAAGCAAAGAAAGCTATCTTGCGAGGAACTTTATATTTCCAAACAACCTTCCAAGGAAATTGATGACCCCCAATCCCAAGAAGAAGCAAATAAAGGATCAAACCGAGAAAACTCCCTCCTTGTGTAACCAATCAAAAGTGTCCTCCACTGATGAAGAAATATCATATTTGTACAAAAAATTGAAAAAATCTAACATTTCATCCAACTCCCAATTCTGTATATCTCTACAAAAATGCACATCCTACGTGGAATCTCCTGTATCACTACTAAGATACTCAACCACCTTTGCATCCTTATTAGATGCAATTCTAAACAAATGAGGAAAAGGAAAACAAAGTTGCCCCTTGTCAATCCACACATCAAACCAGAATCTTATTCCCATTCCATTTCCTACCCGCCATCTGATATGTTTAGAAAACTCATGCCACCCTTTCCTAGTATTCTTCCATACCCAACCCCATGCGAAATACACTCCTCCCTTGAACACCACTCCCCATCCTCAACCCCATACTTTTTTTCCACTATTTTTCTCTATAGGATCTCCTTTTCCATTCCAAACCTCCATAACCATTTCCCCAATAAAGCTTCATTAAACACCTAAAGCCTTCTAATTCCCAATCCCTATCTTTCAAGGGATTATAGACCCTATCCCAGGCCACAGATGATACTTGAACTCATCACCCAAAATCCCTTTAAGTTTCTCCGAACTCCTTGCCACTAAGCAAGAATAGGAAATAGTGACAGTATGTGAGGAGGCTAAACAGTGTACTCTTCTAAAGGGTAATATGACCCCCTTTCTAGAAATATTGTTTCTTCCATGCGGCCAATCTCCTCTCAAATCTCTCCACTACTGCATCCCATATGCTTGTATAGTTGTATGTCTCACTGGGGCACCAAGACGAAGGCCCAAATAAGAAATGGGCAAATGCCTAACTTGATAACCCAAAATAGCAGCCAAGTTTTTCATTCGCCAACCTCTCCAATCCCCATCATTTCGCTCTTCCATATTTATCTTCAGCCCCGAGATTGCTTGAAAACAAACAAGGACACATCTTAAATAACCCAACTACTGCTCCGCATCGCAAAAAACTATAGTATCATCTGCATAAAGTAAATGAGAAACCAGAACTAGATTTCTACCCGTCTCCCACCAAGAAACCCCGCAACATACCCCTATTTAGAGCTCTAGACATTAAACCACTAAAAGCATCCATCACCATAATAAAAAGGTAACGCGAAAGAGGCTCTCTCTGCCTCAACCCCCGCGAACTACTAAAGAAACCTTCAACAAAATTGTTAATAAGAATAGAGAACTTCACTGTGAAGATGCACCATCTAATCCATCTCCTCCATTTCAACCCAAAACCCATTCGGTCCATCATATAGTGAAAAAAATCCCAATTTTCATGGTCACAGGCTTTGTGAATATCCAATTTGCATATAATCCCTCCTACCGCTTCTCAATCTAGCATCCAAACATTCATTAGCTATAAGGCACTTTTTGGGTTGTGATGAGCAATTGTGCCCCTTCATACCCAACTTTATCATTAATGTCTAACCTAAACATTAGTTAATTAGGATCCGGTAGTGGAAAAAACTAGCATATCTAAGGTAGCTTGGAAAGAGAGTTATATCAGGTTTAAACAGTTCCACTTGGATCCAAACCGTATTTTCTAATACCATGTCTTTTATTTTTTGGGTAAGGGTATTTTTTGGGAGTGGGGAGAGGTAAGTTCTAATACCACATCTTAGGGGTGGGCCTTGGCGCAATAAGTTGCTCCATTATGACATGGAGATCACAAGTTCAAGTCACAAAAACAAAGTCCTTGCCCACAAGGGTAAGGCTATGTACATCTTACCCTTCCTAAACCTCGCACTGGTGGGAATCTCGTGTACTGGGCTAGCCCTTTTTTAAGTTTTAATACCACATCTTACTTCCTACTTATGCTCAAACTTCTGACTACATTAGTCAAGAAAGTTGAACAACTTTTGAGAAATTTCTTTTAAAATGTATTGCAAAAAGAAGAAAAATAATTCATTTGACCAATTGCCCTAGGGTTCTGTAGTTCTTGGCAGAGGTAGGTGGTGCCTCCATCCTAAGGGTTATATTCTTTCATTTTTGGCGTTGACAACTTGTTTAGAGGAGGTTTGGCCCCTTCTTTATTTTGTAAATAATTCTGATTTTTTGCAAGATAATCTCCTTATCAAAAGAAAATAAATTGTACAAAGATTCTCATTCTGAAAAACATCTGATGTGATTTCAAGAATTTATGGATGACATGTGACTGGATATTCAAGGGGTCAAAAATGCTTTTGGTACAGTAAAGTTTGAACAAACAAGGAGGTCATGCTGATTGTTTTAGCTGCAAAACAGCCTATGAAGAAACTAAAAACGTTCCTTGGAAGTTCTTCAGTCAAATATTCCTTTTATCTATTTTTCGTGTGAGGAGCGAAACCAACATATGTCCTAGAGTCAAGTTTAAAGATTCAAGGTGAGGAAACTATTCATTTAATCACCTATCCTATTCTGTAGCACCTTTCAAGGGTTGGAAATGCCACGTGGTTCAAGGTTGTAAAGTAGTAGGTCTTTCAGTTGTATCACTTAAAATCTCAGCTTCGATGAAGCTGATTACCTAAAACTAGCACTCCCTTAAATCTCATTAACTGTGTCCCAATATTTGGTCTATTTTCCTGATTTCTGTAATCTGGTAAATTGCTTTCCTTGTGGTCTTTTCTTTTTTATATACAAATAAAGATGTGCATATTCAAAAGATGCCCAAGGGGGGTAAACCCATATACAAACTAAAAACTAACTCTACAAAGGTACCAAAGATCCCAAAAAATCAACTATAGAATTGACACTTACAGAAGGGCTTCTCTGGCCCAACAAAAATAACCTCAAAAAACTCTCTTCCAAAAATGCGTCTATTTCGTTCTTTCCACATACTCCAAAGCAAACACAACGGAGGCATCTTCCAAATCTTCCTAATATTCCCCCTCACTTGGCCACTGGACCAGCCCATAAGAAGCTCCTTTACTGTAACTGGCAAAACTCAAGGAATCCCAAAGACATTAAATAAAAAATACGAAGAGTCCTTTGCTACTACATAGTGGAGAAGAATCTACCATTTCTTCCACCACCTTGCAGATACATCTGTTGGCCAATCGGAAACCCCTTCGTTGAAGATTATCCATGGTCAAAATAGCACTCTAGGACACCTCCCAAGCAAAAAAGGCAGCCTTGGAAGCGCCCTCGACTGCCATATTTGACGCCGGGGAAAGTGACTACCCCGGCCCCTCCATCAACACCCTATAATAAGAACAAACTTTAAAAGGACCTACTGCCCTTCTCCACACCAATGCATCCTCTTTGTCTTCCAACACCCAAAAATTCTGAAGATCGGACAGGAAGCTTCCAATTTCCTCCATCTCCCAATCAAAAAGGCTCTTCTAAATTTCAGACTCCGTACCAACTCTCCCACCACCCTGTCACAAGAATCCAGCGCCCAAGCTTCTTTGTTACTAGACAACCCAAATAGATTGGGATATTGTCCTTCAAGCCCCCCACCAAATATCCATCCAAAATTTTACCCTCGACCCCTACCCATCTCCCACCCTACACAATTTTTGAACTCACTCATCCCTTTATGAATCAATTTCCACAAGCCGCAACCCAGTGACCCCTCCACCATGCTTGAAAATGAACCCCCTTTCTTCACACCCATATTTAGAAGAAAAAATCACCCTCCACAAAGCATTATCCTCCACCCCAAATCTCCACAACCACTTATCCAACAAAACTCTATTGAATGTTTTTAATTCCTTCATCCCTAAACCTCCAACATAAATTAGCTTTGTCACATTCTTCCAATCTACCTAGTGCATCTTTCTCTCTTTCCTATTACTTCACCACACTTCTCAAGCCTCCTCCCCACCGTAGATGGCATCGGGAATAAAGACATGAAGTAAGGAAGAAGATTCGCAAGGGTACCCCTAATCAAAGTAATTTTTCCCTCCCTCGAGAGATAACTACCCTTTCCATCCCTCCAAATGCCTTTGCGATCTTTCCACCATAGAATCCCAAATGTTGCAAGATTTCGTTGAAGCTCCTAAAGGCAAACCCAGGTAAGTGGTAGGAAAGGAACCAACTCCACCCTAGCACACCTACTAACTCCCTCACCCTACTGACCTTTCCCACGGCAATAATCTCATTATTCGCAGGATTGACTCTTAAGCCTTAGACAATCTCAAAACAAAGAAGGATGCAGTGAATAAATCTCAACTTGCAATCCTTAGCATCACTAAGAACAATTGTGTCATCGGCAAATAGAAGATGAGATGTCCCCACCATACCTCCACTCCTATCCATCACCATACCCAACTCTTCAACTCTAGCCATAAGGCAACTAAAAGCCTTGATAACAATCACAAATAAGAAAGAGGATAGACGATCCCTTGTCTTTAGACCCCTAGAAGTCTAGAAAAAACCCGCTAGAGTGCCATTCACCAAAATTGAAATAGACATTGTAGACATACAAGTTCTCATCCACTGCCTCCAATGCACCTTAAGCCCGTCTTACTCAACATAACCAACAAGAAGTACCAATTCACATGGTCATAGGCCTTTTCAATGTCAAATTTACAAACTAAACCAACCTTCTTCATCTTTCTCCTAGAGTCGATGCATTCATTTGCAATAAGGGTTGCATCTAGAATTTATCTCCCAACCATGAAAGCGTTTTGAGTTCTAGAGATCAGTCCTCCCAAAACCCTCCTCAATATCGTTGAGAAACTTTGTCCATAAGCTTATAAACAATACCTGCCAGGCTTACAGGCTTAAAGTCCCCAATACTCTCTGCCCCTCCTTCTTAGGAACTAAGGCAATGAAAGAGGCAATGAGGCTTCTTACAAAGCTTCCTTTATTGTGGATTGGACCTGGGTCTTTATCCCCATCACACGAGTTTAAAGCATCCAACAGTTCTTCCTCCTCAAAGGGTCGTTACAAATTAGTTGCCTCCTCCCATCTACATATCTTCTAAGCTCGGCCTCCACTATCTCGGCTCCTTGTATAATTCTTTGTAAAAGTCAGCTATACCCTTCCTAACCTCATGTTCATCTTACAACACCCAATCTCCAATTTTGATGGTCGAGATACAGTTTTTCCTATAATGAGCTGAAGCCACCCTATGAAAATATTTGGTATTCGGATTTCCTTCATTCAGCCATATAGCCTAGTATTTTTGTCTCCAGGAAGTTTCCTCTACTTTAAGAAGCAACCCCAGCTTACCTTTCAGCCCTTCTCTAAGGCAAATCTCCTCCTCCAAAAGAGAATCAGGCTGCTCTTTCTGGTCAAGCTCCATAATATCTTGCAAGATCTTCTTCTTGACCTAAACATTGCCAAAAAATCTTTATTCCACATGTTTAAGTCTTCTTTCAAAAGCTTGAGTTTTCTAGCCAGCCGATAGCCAGGGGAACCCACCACCTCATACTTCTGCCATAAATCAGCCACCAAATCCCTAAAACCTACAACCCCCCAGCAACATATTTACAAATCTAAAAGGGCTCCTCCCAAAGCTAAAGCCCCCATAGGACAGTGTTCCAAACAGTGTATGGGAAGACAATTCTGAGAGAGACCAGTGAGATCATCCTCCCATAAGCTGAAACTAAGAAACGATCTAACTTAGACATTGATGAGGCATGCCACCCACCAGACCATGTGAATCTGCGCCCGCCAACGACAAGTCCATCAAGTTATTGGAGCTGATGAACTCTGAAAAATCCCTTATACCCCTTGTCAGCCTTGAACCCCCCCCCCCCCCAAAAAAAAAACTTTTCATTCAAAAATCTCACCACATTGAAGTCTCCCCCAAAAAACAAAGGAAGTTGTCATCTATTAGCAGCTAGATTGAGCTCCTCCCAGAGAACCCTTGTCTCAACATCTACAACATCTAATAAGGCCCAAAAACCCCTTAAAAAAAACCACTAAAAGGAACTATTGACTAAGGAAAACTTATAAGAACTGGAGTAAGAACCCACCCACTTATCACAGCATTGGACCAACTTATATGTCCCACATCATCAAGATACCTCCTGCTGAACCCCTAGCTGCCATAGCCACCCAGTCCACCCACCTCAAGCCCCACAGACTTCTCATTATACCTCTAGTCATGTCTTATATCTTGGTCTCCTGGAAGTGTAAACCCCCCTCACATTCCAAGTTAAAATCTTAATATTCTGGAACTTCCAACTACAATGAGGCCCCTCCAACTGCCTCATTTTTTCACCATTTTCCCCTCATTGGTGACCGTATGCCAGATTCCTTAAAACCCTCCATGATTTCTTAGCCGACTGTTCTGCCGCTTCTCCCTTGTCTGGTTTTTATCACAAATCCTCCTTGACCATTAAGCTCTACGATCTCACCAAACAGTTCTATAAGCCTTTCTTCAAACCCACCGCATAACACTCCCAAAAATTTGTTGACTCTGCCTATCTTTCTCAAAACCCAATTCGAAACCTCCACCCTTTGTCCCCTCTACCCATGCCCCCCCTGAACACCTGCCATATTCTAAGAACACGTTATCCCTTGCCCAACACAGTGCTCTTTCCTTGGTTCCAAGATGGCCAATGGCTTACACAAAGGCTCCAGACCTTGTCACTTCCTGCTATAATTTCTCCCCCCTTCATTGTAGGTTCTTCTGCAAACTGTGTAATCCTTCCTTCCTGTTCTATTGGAAAGAAGGGTGAGCCCGAAAAAAAACCCTCCAAGCCTCTGGATTACTTTGATTAGAGCACCTCTCTCAACAAATTCTTCTCCAGATGGCTCAAGAACTCTCTCATCAGGGAGGCTTTCTTCCTCCATTTTTTTCCTCCATCTCCCCTTTCCCCAAAATCATCCTCCGTAGATGGTGGGATGATGACGTGTCATCCCCCGTTCTCTCAACTTCCTCCCCCTTCTCATCCTGAAAGTCAACCAAAACTTCCTCACCATCTCCCGAAGTCCCCGAGTACACCCCCTAGTTTCTCTAGCCTTCTCCCTCCTTGCTTGCTCTCATCTCCATCTGCATTTGCTCCATGCGCAGAACCTCCCCGCTAAAACCCAAACTTATCCCCCATCCCATTACAGCGCAAACTGGGCTCTTACTATTCTCTTAATCCCCATACTAACAAAGCTATTTCGGCCCACAGCGCTGTTCCTGTCTTCCCCCCTTGTGCTACCCTTGAAGGGCCTCTTGGGCCCTACCCAACCCATAGCTTCCTGGTTATTTTGCATTTCCATTTGGGCCCATTATATCTCTGAGCTCTCCAATTTCTCTCAATGATTTGGTAGGCATCCCAATGTTCATCTCCTTCGTCAAGGATTTCAAAGGTTTTCTCTCCTACTCGGGCAATCGTCATTTCTCGATCATTGTGGTCTATTGGATAAGAATGATTTAAAAAGATATGGTTGGACTCAACATGCTCATTTTAAATGCTAGGAAGAGCATATTGTCACTCATGTGCCGTCAAGTATATCACAATTTCCAACTCTAATTCCTATTTTCTTTTAATCTGATGGTGATTATATTGATGACACAGATTTTCCCATTGCCTTTCGAGGAGTAAGGACTTGTACCCAACATCTTGTATCCAAGTTTGTTCCATATAATGCCTTAACTTCTTCCTATTGTGCCTTTGTTTCCTTTTTATCTTTTAGCGTCTCTTCCTCATGAGTAGCAAGAAGCTTTCGTGAATCTGAAGTGGAAAGGAGTTATGATAGAAGAAATGAGAATTCTTGAGAAAAAAGAAAATTGAGATTTGCTATCTCTTCCAGATGGAAAGAATCATCTTGGTTGCAAGTGGGTATACATTGTCAAGCAGAAAGCAGATGGAATAGTTGACAGATAAAAGCCAGATTGGTTACTGTTAAAATTAAAGGAAAATATAATAGAAAAAAAAAGAAAGAGAAGAAAGAGAGAAGGGGAAAACCCTAAGGATTATATTGTATTAGGTGGCTTGATAAATAACCTATACAATGGACCTTCTTATATAGGAGAGTATATGAGTCTTAAAAGGAAAAGGAAACAAATATTGTGACGGCTAACCCTAATATCACAATAATATAGCTAACCCTAGTATACTTATAATATACTTCTAACAATCCCCCTCAAACTCAAGATGGAAACTGAGAGAACAACTTGAGTTTGAAGATAAAATCTTGTGGGTATCTTGTTGAGAAAAATTAACCAGTCATGGAGTAGCGATTTGTTGGGTGCGATTTGTTCGGTCCCCTGCCTGTACAATAGTGGAGCGGCGACTGCATCAAACAATACTTCTTGGTTGCTGAAGATGTCTGCAACTGATGATATGAAGTGGGTCCCCTGCCTATACAATAGTGGAGCGACGACTGCATCAAACAATACGTCTTGGTTGGTGAAGATATTTGCAACTGATGATCTGAAGAGGCTAAGCACATGTGACGTCATAGCATGGATAAGAATTACAGGATACTTGATGAAACACGTGTGAAGAAGCCTTTGTTGATGAAGCTGGACACGTGACAAAACACGTGTGATGGCAGACATGATGTTGAGATGCTGATTACTTCTCTGGACTGACACGTAGTTGATAGAATCTCACAACATCATATGAGAGCTTACATGGAATACACATATCTGATGAAATTAAACACGCATGAAAGCGAATGTCACTAAAAACCTCACATGAGTGAGAGTTGACGAACTAACACATAACTAAGGAGAAGGCTAACTTCGTTATAAAGACCTCACATGAGTGAGAGATGACGAGTAGTGATCCAGTATGTATTGTAGAATGCCCAACAAATAGGAGAATGCGTGTAATGACTATCATGGCAGAACATGCAGCAAATATAGGCTTATATGTTGCAAATTTGCCTTGAATAAAAGAGACGTGTGAACAAGATTGTCGTGACAGAACATGCAGCGAAAGAGACGTGTTGAAATAAGCCCAATGAAATCAAAAAGAAGCTTCACAAAATAGTCACACAAAAAAAAAACACTTTGTGATATCATCATTGCAAGATTCTCCACCATTAGCACCAATCAAGGAAGAAGGAGCCTACACCAACCTAAGATTGATGTTCTAACTTGCGGCAGATTGATGCACATGAGTATCCAAAACTGATATTCTCATATTTCTAACTGCGGCAATGTTGATAGCATACAGAGTGCCTTGATTCTGGTGGGGCAATAGGAAGATGGATCTCACTGAAGACTTGCCGAAACAAGAAGAACACGAACTACAAACGATTACGGAAACAGTAGGATTCAAAAGTGTGGCTCTAATACCATATTAAAATTAAAAGAAAAATATAATAGAAAAGAAGAAAGAGAAGAGAGAGGGAAAGGGAAAACCCTAAGGATTACATTGTATTAGATGGCTCAATAAATAACCTACACAATGGGCCTCCTTATATAGGAGAGTATATGAGAGTCCTAAAAGGAAAAGGAAACAAATATTGTGACGACTAACCTTAATATCACAATAATATAGCTAACCCTAATATACTTCTAACAGTTACAAAAACAATTCACTCATATATGGCATAGATTATCGGGAAACATTTACTCTTATTACTAAGATGAATTTTATTCGAGTTCTCCATTTCTTGCATAGCTAGTTTGAGGTTGACCTTATAGCAGTTATCTTTGAAGAATGCTTTTTTTTTATAGGGACCTTGAGGAAGAAGTGTAGTTCCTCTCATAACACTACAACTCAAGTACGCTAGTTAAAGAAGGCTTTAACTCCCACCCCAAAGGCCACTTACCCATAAAAAAAAGGCTCTTTATGGGTTGAAGCAATCTCCAAAGGCATGGTTTGATAGATTTCACAAGGCCATAGTGAAATTTAAATATAAATAGAACCATGCAAATCACATTATATGCATCAAGCGGATAGGTGATAAGGTCATGATACTTCTTTGATTCTAGTAGGTGAAATGGATGATGAGATAAACTTGGCACTTGTTTTGAATTGTGCAGTGGGCTCCTTTCCAACAAAGTATCCGGGTTTACCATTGGATTCGTTATACAAGGTGAAAGCAATATAGGATAGTGTGGTGGAGCAATTTTAGCAAAGATTAATGGGTTGGAAACATCGGTACTTGTCCAAAGGGGATAGGCTGACATTTGTCCAAGTACTTTGGCAACTACGCCGACGTATTTTATGTCCTTCTGTGCCAGGGGGAGGATTAGGGATGAGAGGAATATTCATTTGGCTAGTTGGGATAGGGTGTGTAGGCTATTGAGAATGGGTGGTCTTGGGATTAAGAAACGGAGGGTTTTTAATTGGGATTTATTAGGAAAATGGTTAGAGGTTTGCTAGGGAGAGGGGGATGTTGTGGCATTGAGAATAAGTATGGGTGCTTGTGGGGTTGGTAGGTTTCGAGGGAAGTGGAATGTCCTTATGGGGTGGGTCTGGAGGAGTATTAGGAAGGGGTGGATGGTGTTTACTATGCTTATTATTTATGCGAAGGAGATAGGGAGTGGGTTAGGTTTTGGCATGATCGATGGTGTGGGGATGTTATTTTTAAGGATCAATTTCCTAGCCTGATTCAAATTTTAGGGGGTCAGGATGTGTAGTGATAGATTGTTTTTCCATTTCGGCTACCAAGAACATTTAAGAACCTTCCTTGTGAAGGATTTTTCAGGATTGGGTGGTTGATTCAGTGATAAATTTGTTGGATTTATTGAATAGTTGCCAACTGAAGTTAGAACAGGAGGATTCTATCAGTTGGAAGCATACTAGTGGTGGTACCTTCCAAATGCCCTTTCTATGAGGTTCTTTCTGGTTCGATGGATGTTATCTTTCCCTGCAAGAACATTTGGAAGAAAAGGGCACCAAAAATAGTGGCCTTTTTTTGGGTGGATTGCGACCCTTGAAGCAAATATTACAATAGATAATTTGAAGAGAAGAATTTGTTTGGTTAATAGATGATGTTTGTATAAATATTAGGAAGACTGCTAATCTTTTGTCCTTGCATTGTACAATGGCGAGGGATTTGTGGAGTTTGCTTCTTGGATTGCACCAGGTTATGCTTGAGACTGTTAGAGGGCTCTTGGTGAGTTGGAGAGGTCGTTGGGGATGCAGGAAAGGGCAGCAAGTGTGGTCTACAGCCTTTCTTTGTCTCTTGTGGTGTGTTTGGAGAGAGAGAAATCAGTGCATTTTTTGAAGGAGAGAAGCATTAAATGTGTGAGTTAAAAGGATGGTTCTTATATCCCTTGTATTTTTGGATTGTAAAGCATTATACAATTTCTCTGGATTCTTTAGTGGAGTTTATGAATGATGTGTGATGCTTATGTAATAAGTTGAGTGTTAGTTGTCAGTATTTTTATTTTCCGTTTGATACTTTTTGTAGATCCTTCATGTACATGCAGGAGCAGGTGCATTGTGGGGGAGAGTGGGGCACCTGGCCCCACTGAAACTTTTGAAAAAATTAGGTTCAATGCAATATTTTACAAGTTATTAACATTTTTAAAATTTGCCCCTACTGAGTTTGTTTTTCAAATTTTTTAATTAGTCATATTGACGAGTAGACATCAAGAAAAAAAAAACGAAGAGTTAAAAGCATTAAATAATTAAGTTATGTCATTTTTATTAATTTAATACTTCGGAAAAGTTGGTAATTTAATATGTGTAACTTAAAGAAAATAAAAAATATATATCATTAATTTGCTTGTGGGATGATAGTAAAGTAGGAGTAAGCAATTGAGTAGCATCTGAAAAATGAAGCAACGTCTCTCACTCTTTCTTTGTATTAAGCCACCAAGTTATCTAAAAACTTAAATTAATAAAGAGGTGTATTAAGGATGCTTAAAATTGACTAAGCAAATGGAGCAAAAGTACTCTCAAAGGGCCTTAGTAGATATTTAGATCTCAGTTAAACAATTACAACTAGTTTATGCCCTACAATTCATCTAAATATCCAAGTTATTCATATTGTTACTCTAAGAGGCATTAAAAATTTTAAAATAAAAGGGACGGAGAGAGAGAGAGAGAAACCATTTAAATGAGTAAAGAGATCTCGAAAATAGTTAAATTAAGATTTTTGTATAAGAATTATAAACTATGATTAATATTTTTATTAAAGTACTATTAATATCATGCGCAATTTTTATTTTTTTTGATAGGTAAATCACACGCGTTTCCCCTTAAGGGGACTTGAACCCTCAACCTCCCATATGGGAAGGTGGAGGAGATACCAATCAAGCTAAAGTTTGTTGGTCATGGGCAAATAGTTTTTTTTTTTTTTTTTTATAAATAACAGTAAAAATGCACCCAAAGGAGGCAATCCCATGTACAACATGTGCAACGATTACAACTTTCTCAATTATAGTGAAAAAAAGTATTGCTATTAGATCCAACATATTCTTACTTTTTTTGTTAATTATAACCAAACTTTCAATTTTTTTAAATTATTTAAAATACATTTAGCAACAGTTAATTTTATAAATTTTATGAAATTTAATTTAATTTTGTTGGTGGGTTTTAGATTGCCTCCAGTAGTCTTAGCTCCGTCCCTGTGTACATGGGAGGGCACCCTTTTTTGGGCATCTTTTGAATGAATTATTTTACTTATCAAAAAAAAAAAATCATAATTCTTATCATGTATGTGGATGATATAGTTGTGACAAGCAATGATGTAGAAGAGATGTCCAGATTAAAGCTCATTTGGCCAATGAATTTGAAATTAAAGATTTGTAATATTTGCAACACTTTCTCAAGATTGAGGTTGCCTGATCTGGCAAGGATATTTTTATCTCTCGTCAAAAGTACATCCTAGATATACTCGAAGAGACTAGTATATTAGGTTGCAAACCAGCAGATTCTCCCATTGAGATAATCATCATCTTCAGAGTGGTGATGAGGATTAGGTAAACACGGAAAGATACTTGAAACTCGTGGGAAGATTAATATTTCTTTCATACACATGCCTAAACATAGCTTATGCTGTAGGGTTGCTAATCAGTCCATGCATGATCCTCGCACATCACATTTGGAGGCTATTTATAGTATTCTGAGATCTTAAGTCAGCTCTTGGTCAAGGGATCTTGCTTCCCAATCATGGGTATCTAAAATTAGAAGCCTACACAGATGTAGATTGGGTAGGCTCTATTGATGGTAGACAGTCTACCTTGGGATATTATACCTTCATGGGAGCCGGGAATGTGGTCAATTAGAGAAGCGAGAAACAATTATTAGTTCCTAGATTTAGTGTAGAAGCAGAGTAGCAAGCTATGGTGCATAGAGTTCATGAGCTAATGTGGCTTTAGATGTTGTTAGACGAGACGAGAATTGTTAGTGACAAAGCAATGAGGTTGTATTGTGATAGTAAAACAGCTATTAATATGACTTATAACCAATCCAGCACATTGAGATAGTTCCTTAAGTAGAAGCTACACAATGATTTTATTTGTATGCCCTTTGTGAAATCTAGAGACTAACTAGCTAATGTGTTTACAGAGGGGCATAGTAGTAGATTTTTTTCATTCTATTATTTACAAGTTGGGCATGAGAGATACTTATGCATCAACTTGAATGAGAGTGTTACAGTGTTCTAGAATATTCTAGGAAGGGGATTATTATATTTTGGGTAAATTACATTGACCTCCCCTGAGGTTAAGCAATGGTTTGAGAAATTATCCTGACATCTTTCTGCTTTAATGTCAATAACAAAAACAAAATTGACTAAACGAAAAATGCTAACATCTTATAATTTTTTCTAAATACTAATTTTACCCTTATCTACCCTCTATCCTCTGAGTTAACTCATCTTCTTTCTTTCTTCCCTCTCGCATCTTTGTTATCTATTACCTATGTATATGATACATACAGACACATAGCAACGATCACAAAAAAAAGATATAAGGACATAGCAAATATACACAAATAAATGTATGAGCATCTCTCCATTAGTAGTCATTGACGAAGACACATTATCAATTTCTGGGAAAGCAAATAAAGGAGATCAGCAATGCAATGCAACTGATCTTTCCATTTGAAACAATGACACTATATGTTGGGGGAGGACAACGCTTCCAAATCCTCTGCTGCCGCCAGCAGGTTATTCACATGGAAGCCTCTCGCAATCATTGACAACACCAAAACCCGGTAGTTCGACACGCTACAACCCTCAATTTTCTTGGTTTAATTCGCTCCTCCAGTGGCCAATTCCTGACTTACGATCTTAGGGCTTTTGTTGCCCATCCAAAAACAATCCTAATGACATTGGAGTTATCGGTAGCCACCACCATTTAGAGAGAGAATAGTGAGAGACGTACACGTGTGTGTGTGTGTGTATATTTCAAGAAGCTATCGGACATTTCAAGAACCCATTTGTTCATGCCATTTCGCCATTTCAACAACTGAATGTGTGTGCATATATTTCAAGAACCCATTTATTCAAGCCATTTTTCCATTTCAAGAACTGTATGTGTGTGTATATATATGTATGTATTTTAAGACCCACCGGTTCAAGAACTGTGTGTATATATATATATATATGAAGAACCATCTGTAGGTATATATATATATATATATATATATATTTTCAGGAACCATCTGTATGTTTGTGTGTGCGTATGTGTGTATGTGTGTGTGTGTTTCAAGAACCCATCAAGAATAAAGAAGACGACTGAAAGAGATGGGAATTTCAGAGTGAATTTGAATTCTTGAAAAAAAAATATAATCTTAAGTATAAAAAACAATAAATGAATAGTATAATAGATATTTTAACATTTCCGTTTATGCCATTTATTGACCAACTCTGACAGGGGAGGTTAATGTAATTTTTAAAAGCTCGGGGGTCTGTGTGTAATGTGAACAAATCTCAAGGAAGATCAATGTAATTTACCCTTATATTTTCTTTAATTAATATAATTACATGTAAGTGGAGAGAGTTAGCTTACGCGCTCTTAGGCTTTCTATAAAATTTCGTCTCTCTTTTCTCTCTCTTCTCTTCCTTTCATTTAAACCCAAAAATTATATAAATTCAAATTCCAACTATTTAAAAAAATATATTCTAATAAATAAAAGAGGAGGATGTACCATGTGGTATGGACTGCAACATTAATAATTATAGTGTTCCCTTTTAATCTTATTGAGGGAGCTAAATTTGCAGCCCTTCAATGTGTGCCCATAAAATAAGATAATAATCCAATATCCAATTCACCTCAGTAGAAATTGCACCTTGTACTTGACTTTTTAAAATCATGTGTTTATAAATATGTTGTAGTGACTTGTATTTTGATTTTTATCAATTACTTGTCAAAGCTGGGGGGCCGGGGCCAATCTGAGATATTTCTATTACCATTCTACTGTAAGGACTGGGTACAGCCTACTCCACTGTTATTCAATTTATTTATTTTTTATAAGAAACACTACTGACGTTGTCTAATTTTCAAGGCTCGTTTGATTAAAATATTATACTCTTTCCAACCTGCCATAGTTTAAAGAAACAAAGATGTGTTGTATCAGTATTCAGATTTCTTATCCATGTTTTCTTGCTCTGAATTTTTTTGTTTCATTGCTTAGATTTGCACCCTTAATAGAGAACACACTGGTGCAGAACATGACTAGAAGAATGGGTAGTTGTGTCATACCTTTCTGCATTTGCAATCACAAATGCTTCCAATGCCCATTTTGGGTAGCACCAATTTGCTAGATTATTCAAAAAATTATTATCCGTGGTCCTTGTTACAATGAGAGTAAATACCACAGGAAGAAGCACTGAACACTGCATGAAGTGGAAGTATCTGGTCAGCAGAAATAAAACTGATTTATGGAAAACTCAAATTGATAAACTCCATTACTCACCAACTGGGATGGACCAGGTTCAAGGAAGATGGCCAGTACATATGCTATACCAGTCACACAGTACACAAGGCAGAGCAAGACAATGTAATTATCTGTGAAAGAAGATCTGGGGTTGCTAAAGAAATAGAACATGGAGAGATACACCACAGGCTTAATCACTGTATTGAAATGGTCTATGGTATCCTTGGCAAGAAAATGAGCCAGACTGCTAATGCCAGAAGCACTCTCTCTCCAATAGTGCAACTTGTCCAGAGAAAATGATCTTAGAGCCGCAATTTTGCATAGAAGAGCTGAAATCAGCAACAAAGATTAGTAACAATAATGACAACAACAATAATGATGATAACAAAATATAATGATAATAAACGGCATGTAATAAGAGCACGTCTCCTCTTTGTCTTTCCTTTCTTTAATAAAAGTTTCATATTAAAAACATAATAGTAGATGACATCAAATAAGAAAGATTTGTTTACGTAGATGGATAGATGGTACATAATATTAGTTGCATTAACAGTTAGACTAAAACATTTATTCCAACTACAAAATAACAATTATCAGTGGGCCACAGTTTTCATCACAGAATGAAAATTATGGCGAATTAAGTAGTATAGGGTTATACAAGTCTGGAGGCAAAACTCAAGCAAAGTTTCTCTCAATATTTCTGAACCATTTGTGTCCTTGATTTAAATAGCAAGTTATTTTTAAAATAGCCTAATGCAATTGGGTAACTGACTGCTTTTCAAACTTACAAACTGCGATGATGGTATAACTATAACCAGCTGCCCCAAAGTTCTCATCGCCCACTTTAGTAAGTGACCCTAAGCAGGCCCCAGCAACAAATAAGATGAGATAATCTATTGCCTGTATTTTAGCTTCTCGTAATCTCTGCTTACCAACCCTGAAAATACACAAACACGGAGAAGATCAGAAGGAAGCAAGTAATGAAGAATAAAGAATTATTCCATAGAATTGAGACTCCAACCACTCACGGACCATCTCCCATATCCCAACTACATCTCCCCCAAATAAAAATCAAGACAAAATAGATTCCATGTTTTTTAAGGGAAATAAAAAAATAAAAGTACTTTATGTGTAAATTTCTTACAGATTCTGTTTAAGATCATGCTAGGCAAGGAAATTTGGCATTCAAAATATTCCAAATATATACCATCAGAATTTGTTTTATTTCATAAAAAAAAAATTCTGATGATATTTATGAAATGAGGGCAGGTATTGTTGCAACAATAAGGTTGCTCCATTGTGACCTAGTGGTCACGAGTTTGAGTCGCAGAAATAGTCTTTCCACTTGCAAGGGTAAGGCTATGTACATCTAACCCTCCTAGACCCTATGGTGGCGGGAGCCTCATGCACTCGAACTGTCTTTTTTTAGAATTTGTTTTATGAAATGTTGTTGTCATAGCTCCATCATTCTCTCTAAGTAAGGACCTACAAGCATAATAGTTGTGCAACGTAACTGCAGGAAAGTCATGTAAAAAACATCATCTTTGGGTTCTCAACTTTCAGGCAAACATTTTGTTACCAAAATTGTCCAGAAAATGAGGGTGTGTGTGTATTTGGACTTACGGAGGCATATTGCTCATGTTAAAACCTAAAATGTAGAAGAACACTCATGCCATAATTAATTAAAATGTGTTCTTTGAAAGAACCTAAAGAGAAAGGGAGAAGGGGGGGGAAGGAAAATTTATAAAAAATGAAAGAGAATCATAAAATATCTACCTCCCGAGGAAGTATTTGTATTGCAGGAAAACACCGGGTGTTCTCCGGTTGGATAAATCCTTAGAATTCAAGAATTTGTGTCGTAAAATATCCCGCCGCCGCTCCATGTTAAACTTCACATCCTGCCACATTTCCCCAGCAAAAGATTGTTCCTCAGTTCCGGCACCATCAGAATTTATCCCGTTACCCAGATAGGCTAGATTTACACCCATTGAGGACATAGCAAGTCCAGCAGAATTCTGTTGCATATCCGAGGGCACTGGATAACCATTATGAAGCATCCATCTAATGGGAAGCTCTTTATAACTCACACCTGAACTTGTGCTTGTTTTAACTATCCCCTCCAAAACATCAATAAAGTGGTCTGGAGGATTAACACGCTCTGGAACATTAATCCCAAGGCCTGTGAAGTATTCTTCAACATTCTTTACTGATCCATGATATACTATAAGACCACCTTTTGCTAGAAGTATTAAATCATCAAACATCTTGAATAAGGTGTAGCTGGAGCAGAAAATTTACCAATACTTAGTAAAAGATTAAAGTAAATCTATAAGGAGCCATAATGAGGGAAAGAAAAGAATAGAAAAGACCCTACATTCTGTAATGACTTTAAAAATCAACTTCTCTAACTATGATTGTAGCTACTGCAATTATTTATACCAGCTCGGTTTGTGCAAGAGTCCACCATTTCAGCATGTAAAACAATCCAATAGGATACATATTGGACCATATATAGCAATCCCAACTGATAGCATTTAAAAGATTTAAGATGGCTCTCTCAATTCCAGTAAACGTACAAGGAAACACACAAATCAATAGCACGAGCTAAAGTTATTCTTGCGAATTCCATGAGTTCAATGCATGAAAGAATTTCTGGAAGCTAGGTATAGCTTCCTGATATCTGACTACAAAGGCCATCCTTCTAGTAAACAAACCTTTCAAAGTTGAATGGTTCAAATGGTCACTGGGTTATAAGAGGAGATGACACAACTAGAAATAAAAAGAGAATGACAAGGAACAAAGTTCCAGAATATACGGGTCCTGTGATTGTTATTATTACCTTGGTTGGTGGACAACCATGCAGATGTTCACCCCTTCAAGAGCTTCACGCTGAAGTGCTCTGAGAAGTAGCTGGGAAGATGAACTGTCCAAACCCGACGTGGGTTCATCTAAAATCAAAAGTGATGGTTCCATTACCAATTCCAGGCCAACATTTACTCGCTTCCTCTGGCCTCCAGAGATTCCTCGCTTCTCTACTGTTCCAACCAAGGAATCTCTGACTGCCTGCAAACCCAAGGACTCAACAACTCTTTCAACAATGAGAACCTTATCCGGTTTTGGCAAGTCTGCAGATAGCCTTCAACAATTTGATCAAGAAGAAAAGTCAATCCAGGAAAGATAGAAGGTGGCGATTGTACAATGTAGAACAAAGAGCAGAGAACAAGCATTAGAAAAGGAGAAGAGAAGCAAAAACATTAGCTAAATGCCTGCACCCGCATGAACAACTAATTCTGAATGGCAGACTTACTACAATAAGTAGAACACAACTGTATTACAGCAGTGCCATAGGGTGTAATGATGATTTATGATACTTAACAAGATGTACTAATCATATTTGGAACCTGAGATCGATCATCCTTAATGAGGTTATGAGTACATATCATGGTCTTGTTAAGTGAATGCACAATCCAATTATATTAAAGAAAACAAATAAGTCCATAGAACAGCAATACCATTGTGGTACAAGAAGCTACAGGTTGGGCAACCAATAAATGTCACTAATTAGTGTTGTGTGTTGTTGTGGGTGGGAGTGGGGCAGTTGTTATCAGAGTATTAGATATTAGACTCCCTTTATCTTCAAAAATAAAAGGAATTTGATTACCAACCTCTTCCATAAAAGTATATAATCTTGGACGAAAGGAAGACCTTGTGTACATCTATTCCTCAACCTTCTCATTTTTTATTTTTTATTATTTTGATCGGTTATTCCTTGACCTTCTCATGGAAAATACATAACTTCTTCAACGCACCAGAGAGGTCATGTCTTTCTGAACAAAAGAAGGTCAAGCTTCTTGCACAATTTTCCTTGCAACATCCACAAGTGAATAAGTCATTTATGTCATTGTTTGTGTCGCAGAACTATTCTAGGAAAGGACATACCACAAGAATGAATTTTGCTTTTCCATATTAATAATCTTTTTTTAATTTTTCAAGACTGATAATTTATATATGTCATATATAGGTACAGAAGGTGTTGATTCTGTTAAGAGCTTTATATAAATTGTTGGTCCATTCTTAAATAACTTATGCTTTTGGAACAATTGATTGCTTAACATGGTATTAAAGCCTTGGTTGTGAGAGGTCTTGGGTTCAAGTCTCTCTATTTGCATTTTCACTCCATTATGCTTTATTTTTGTTGGTAATTTCTTTACCTCTCCAAATGCAAGTCTAGAGTCTCAAATGAGGGGGAGTGTTGAAAGCTTAATATACATTGTTGGCCCATTCTCTAACAATTTAAGCTTTTGGAGCAATCAGTTGCTTAACAAATTCAAGGATACCAGAAAATGGTAAAACAAAGTTTGGATATGTCCAATGAAATCCATCTGATGGCATCCATGAATGATGATAGCACAGGTAAACTGGTGATCTTTGTATGAGAATCAGAATATCAAAAACTCGTGCATTAATCAAAGAAATGGTTTTTCTTTTCAGGCCAGTGTCTGCATTGCTATACCAAAACCCAAGTAACTAAGATAAGGCTTTCTTTGATTGATTAATTTGTAAGAAGTATGAAGCGATGCCATTTGACTGTTAAGAGATCAGAATTCTATAAATGAGTAAAGTTCGGTTAGAATCAAATGAGATGTTGTAAAACTATGTATGAATAAGAAGTTTAAGGTGTAAAAAATCCCCCCAAAAAAATCCACTGGACAAGTGAATACAAAAGAAAGAAAGTGTAGCTGTCAGCAGCCTATGTTCAGGTTCAGTTGTTGGTGACAGCTGAAAGAATCAATCCACACCACAAAACTGAAAATGCAGTTAGGGGATGGTGGTATGGTTATAATGTGGTTGGTTCTCCTTCATATGGGTAACCAAAGAAACTGAAAATGTTGAAAGAGGATTTGAAGAAGTGGAACAACGACGAGTTTGGCAATCTGGAGTTTAGGAAGTCTAGAGTAATGGAGGGAATTGAGGCATTGATGTTAAGGAAGGAGAAGTGGCGCTTATCTTCTGATGAGATTTGCAAACGGAGGAGAGGAAGGTAGAATTAGGCAGTGTAGCTATTATAGAGGAGATTGGCTGGAGACAAAAATCTAGAGCTTTAAGTCTCAAGGAAGGCGATTTGAACACTAGATTCTTTCTTCAAATAGCCAATGCTCATAGAAGATCTTATCACATTGGGAGGTTGTTAGGTGGCTTGAAGTTGAGGTTAGCTAATGCAAATGATAGGAACTGGCTGGAGAGACTCTTTCTAAGGAGGAAGTGATTGTGGCTGATGATAGCATTTTTTAAGCAATGCTGGAGTGTAGTTTGAGCAATGGTTACGACAGTTCAGAGTCTTCAGGCCAATTAGCTTAGTGAGGGGAGTTTATAGAATATTGGCTGAGTTGTTAGAAATTAGCCTGAGAAAGGTGATTAGATATCTAATTTCTGAATCGCAAAATACATTTGTTGGAGGAAGGAAAATTTTAGATGCCATTCTAGTGGCAAATTAGTCTGCAAATGCTAAGATAAAAAGGGGGGAGACTGTGCTTATTTGTAAATTGGATATCGAGAAAGCATATAATTATGTCAACTGGCATTTTCTTCTTCATGTGATAGATCAAATGGAATTTGGCAATTAAGTGGAGGAAGTGGATCTGTCAGTGTATTTCACCTGCTAGATTCTCCATTCTGGTTATCGGGGGTTCCATCAAGCTTTCCTTCTTTGAGGGGCTTGAGACAAGGAGATCCTCTCTCTCCCTCTTCGTTCATTATGGTGATAGAGCTGTTAAGCAGGATGATTGGGAGGACAGTGGAGGCAGGTATGACGGGATTTTGAGGTAGCAAGCATGGAAAATACCACTACTGAGGTATCTCACTTGTTATTTGGGGACGATGCTCTTAATTTTTTGTGGGGGCAGAGAAGACTCAATTGAGATATCTTCTATGTATCTTACAATGTTTTGAAGTAGTTTCTGTTCTTCATATTAATATAGCAAAGACAGACATTATCCCTCTTGGAAATGTAGAGAATATTTAAGGTTTGGCAAGAAATCATGGGTGCAAGGTTTGTTTCCTTCTTATTTGGGTCCACCTCTTGGAGCCTCTTTCAAGTGGTGGAAGGATTTAAAAGGAGGTTGGCAAGGTGGAAGGTCCGAAGGGGCAATATCTTTGTAGAGGGGAAAAACTAACTCTGATTAAGAGCACGCTGTCAAGTTTGTCTACATATTTTTACATCCATATTCACTATTCAAGCTTCAAAGGCGGAGAGACTTGTGAAGATTCAAGGAGACTACCTTTAGGCAGGGATTGGAAAGAAATTCAAATATCATTTGGTCACCTGAGATTTAGTTTGTTCTCCTTTGCAAGGGAGGACTTGATGCAAGGAGATTACAACAATTCAACCAAGCTCTTCTAGGCAAATGGTTGTGGAGGTATGCAGTACAACCTTACTGGCTGCAGAGGAAGGTGGTGGTGAGCAAGTTTGGGGATGGATCTAGAAGATGGACGTCAAGGGAGGTTAATTGTCCTTGGAGTTGGACTTAGGAAAGGTACTGGGAGGCACTTGAAGGAATTTTTTAAGTATATACATTTTGTTGTAGGGGATAGCAATCGGGTTAGGTTTGGGGATGATATCTGGTGTGGGGATACCTTGTGGAAATGCACCTTTCCAGACTTATTTCGTATTGTAGCAAATAGAGGTGCTCTGGTGTCGGATTATGTTAGCTTTTCTAAGAGGGGTTGTCCTAGGAGTTACGCTTTTCTAGGGTCCGCGGAGGCCCTTCTTAGAGTTTCATATTCTACATCTATGTCGAGAGGGACTGAATGTTATGCAATCGGAACCAAAGAGATCGAGGCAATTTGGGGTTGGATTGGGGCAATTTGGGTGATTGGTGTTGGGATTGGTCCTGTATTTCCTTGGAAGACTATTTGGAAGATCAAAGTATTGTCTAAAGCATCTTTCTTTGTGTGGACTATAACATTGGAAGGTATCCTTACTTTGGATAACTTATAAATGCATGGAAAGTTTCTTCCGAACTGGTGTGTTATGGGTAAGGAGGCAAGAGAGAACACTAATCACCTTCTCTTGCACAATTTGGTGACTAGAGATCTGTGGTGCAAGCTTTTTCCCATTTTTGGTGTTATTGCCCCACAATTGGTGAGGGTATATGAAGGTTGGGTTGGAGGTTATATTCCCAAGATGAAGAGACTGGCCCGGCAAGTTGCCCCATAATGCCTTATGTGGGTGTATTTGTAAGAAACGCAATGGACGTTTTGAATATTGGTGCAAGTCGGGCGGGGTGGCTTTGCAGCGTGCCCAGGCTCAACTCGAGCTTTTAATCAATTTGCCCAGGCCCATCTGAACCCGATCTTAAGCCCATTCACACAAACCCGAGCCCAACCCAAACTAAAATTAGGGTTCATTCGGGTTCCCGATGTCCAATGGATTTAAAAATTTTAAATAGCTCTATTGAAAATTTTAAACTAAAATATTAAATTATTAGACAGCTGTAAAGAGACAGCCGAAAATATTTCAATTATTAGACAGCTGTATAGAAGAGACAACTGAAACAAAGATTACATTGTAGTGTGTTGACAGGTGTACAGAGGGGGCTTTTTTATAGGGTGGAAAAAAAAAAACCCTTGGCATATTGTTCTGTTTCGATGTGGGATTTAGCAATACCTTCAAAAAAGTCTTCGGCTTCTTCTAGTTTCTACTCTTATACACGGTTCTCTCACCTGAGTTTTTTTTTTTTTTATCTTTTTCTGTTTATTGTAAGCCATTGATCAAATCCTCCAAGGTGCCAATAATCTTGTGGTCCCAATAAAAGCAACCTTTGAAGATTGTAATCTTTTCAGGTGTGCATATCTCAACGAAGCATTAGAAATTCAATTGCAAACATAAATGCCATTGAGTAATCAATTTGAGGTAATACTTCACTGATTATACCAAGAGAAGACATGGAAAATGCAGAGTTCTTCAGTCATTGAACCTCTGTAACTCAGAATTAATTGGGAACTAAACTGGAACTTGTCCCTCAACGATTCAGAGGGCGATCAAATGAATGGGTAACCATGATTGGGTATGGAGGAGAAGATTTAGTTAACGGCCGTGAATAGATGCATGAATATATGTGTGTGTGTGTGTGTGTGTGTGACCATGAACTTTGTTGCATATGTGATGCCCCTGATCTAGTTTTCTAGTAATATGAAGCATTGTGTCAAAATTCTTCAAGTTCAGTTAATGGCTCTTAAGTTTAGTTCTTCAAGCATTATATCTCTCCATTCTTATTCTTTATGTTTAATTCTTTACTCCATTTCTCCTTCATTTTTCTTCTGCAATAGGCAGTGATGCAAAACAGTTCAAGAAATGATAATGACAACAAAAAAAAGTCCACGTTCAGAACCAAAAGATGAGAAATTCAGAAATGGAATCTCTCAACCTAACCAATAACAATGGCTTGTAGTATCCATAATGAGATGTTGGAAATAATTCGAGTGATGGTTGGGCCCAAATGAGCAACAGAAATGCAAGGAAAAAGTTTTCTGAGTGAAATTCTAACATGTTGCTATGAACATCTTATCCCACATCGGAACTTCATTAAAACTTAACAGGTTTATATACCCCAACTCTATTTCAGTTTAATAGTAACGTAGTCGGGCTCGGGTTGTGTCAGGCTGCTGGGACTCTAACCCAGGTTCGGCCCAATTTGAGGTCGGGCTTGAATATTTTTTCTCAGGCCCATCCCGAGTTCAATTATTTTCAGTCCAAGCCCGTAAAAATTTGGGGTGGAATCGGGCCGGGCTCGGGTTAGCCTGCCCAAGTTGCAGCCCTAGTTTTGGAGGGGTGGAGTTGCCTCCCACACATAAGCTAAAGGATATTCTGTTACATGACTTCCATTTTTGATTATCCGTCAGATGCCGGATTCTATTCATACTTTTGTAAAGTTCATAGGTTTTTGAGTTGTTTGTAGGGTTTTTTTTGTTGTTTCCCATGTATAGGTCGCATGTACACCAGTTACACCCCCTCAGCACTTGTTTGTAATACTATATACTTGTCCAAAAAAACTTATCTATGATAATTCAAATTTTATTTAATATCATTTTTCCAATTTTAGTAAATAAATAGTAATATAACTTCCTGCAATCGGGTAATCTTGCTTTGCATTTTACATTACAAAACATCTTAACAGCTTCTTATCTGATTTCGACTGGTATCTGAGACCCTGAACCTTGTCCAATTTGCTTTATAGGATTCACAGCAAATCAAGCCCAGTAGGGTTCTTCATTTTGCATCCAATAAAACCACACGCTTCGCCACTAGTTTGTGTCATCATCAATTTCTTTGATTTTTGTTAAACCACCATCTACTCTAAAAGCTTAAGCTATTAGAGAATAAGCCCAAAAGTGTATATCAGGGTGAGTGAGTACAAACCTTGCATCAAACAAACGGGGGAGATATTTGAACCCAAGACCTCTCATAACTGGCACTCTAATACCATGTTAAACCACCATCTACTCTAAAAGCTTGAGTTGTTACAAAATGGGCCCAACAACGTAAATTAAGCTAACAATTTCTAATCCACCCAATTTTATCACTAAGTTGATTTTTGGAGATTACATCTTCCCTCCATTTGAGGCAGGCCTTGGCGCAACGGTAAGGTTGCTCCATTGTAACCTAGAGGTCACAAGTTCAAGTCGTGGAAACAGCTTCTCTGCTTGCAGAGATAAGGCTGCGTACATCTAACATTTCCCAAACCCCGCAATGGTGGAAACCTCGTGCACTAGGCTGGCACCTTTTGTTTTACATCTTCCCACCGTCATCGACTCTATTATGTTCAGTTATCTCCAATGTCAAGTGTGATTTGTCATTTCTAGGCTCATCTACAGTTTGTAACCATTGCAAAGCTGTCAAATGTGTCATCATATGTCGATACAGCAATGATTCTACAAAGTTTGTAGCCAGTCTGATCAGTCCATTTCATTGGTTTGTTTGTAGGAAGACTATTGAGGCAATTTTGTGATAACAAGAAATTTAAACCAAATAAGAAAGTGTATTAAAGTACCTACTTTAGAACATTTTAATAAGATTGGTGACCAGTATTATCTCAGGAACATTTTAAAGTACCTACTGAAGTACTAAGCACTAATATTTATTTCGATTTTGTTTTTGTTATTTAGTATTGGTCAACCAGACCAGGGAGATTGACATGGATGGGGCCTACAATATTAGAGCATATTGGATGAAGTAGGAAAGTTCCAGAATAATAAATCCAACCATGTCTTACAGTACAATAATAGGCAGTCGAGAAACATGTCCATAAAATGAGGGTAACTAAAATGAGGATGGTAAGATGGATGAATGAAAATATCAGAGATGATGGGATAAGGATTGAATGCACTTCTGAGAATGATAGAGGCAGCACTGATTGGGGACAAGAAAATCGAAGGCTGTCTAAGATGGATATATCACTAGGCAATGGAGACTTGTGAATGCACCACTAGGATGCCGTTATTTGATTCTAGTTAAAGGCCTCATAAAGACAAGTAAAAAGTTTGTGGGTCCAATTCAAGGTGGAAAGGAAAAACATTATGGATTAAATCGGAAAACAAGGTTCATGTAGTCAACACCAATTAGCTGGGACTCAAGAATTCATTGAGATGAATAAAGTATCTACTGTTCTATCCTCTATATGATTTCCAAGAGGCTTATTCTAAATGCAGTACAAATTTCTTGTTCTCTTACTTTGCAACATTCCAAATGGTCATTATGCATTGGCACATGATAGTTTGGATAAGAAGTAGGAAGTAGAATAACCATGTTGATAGGCAAAAAAAATTGTGTGACTAGTGGAAAATATTCAGTGACCAAATAATGAAAAATTAAAGTTTTTACTGTGGGAGGAAAAACAAGTGTCAATGTCCAAAAATTCATTGACTAAAACATCAGTCAAAAATTCATTGACTAAAACATCAGTAAAACAAGTTAACCTGTTTCATAAGTCCATGAATGCCTAGGGAAATTTCCAGCCATATAAGAACTCTGAAATATTAAAAACTCATTTGACCAGGACTGATCCCAAAAAAAAAAAAAAAACTCATTAAACCAGATGGTGCCCAGAACAAATAAGTTTTCTCTAACTTGAAGAACAACAATGGGTGAAGTTCATGAATTTGAAGAATGATCCTCTTCTTGTTTATTTAATATTGCTTAGCTATTGCTTTTGGTTTCTGCATTTGGAGTAGCGATTTCTGTCAGTAAAATGAAGTGAGATAACCAGCACAATGGTACTCAACAATTATCCACATAAATAGCGAAGATTTTCACTATTTGTATGAACTTCACACTACTTGTTGACAAATTTGAATGATGAATTTAAGTCAAAGGAAATAAACTAAATTGCAGTTTAAATTTGCAACAGAACTCAATGTGACATACCTGCACCTTGCACTGAACCAGAGATTTTCCTCCACGGTCAAATTTCCATGCACAATATCGTCCTGTGGCACAAAACCAATGATTTTTTTATAAGAGTGGATCGATTCTTTTTTACCATTTATAAGAATTAAACCAGTCATTGTGCATCCAACTGCTTTTCCAGCAAGGGCAGAAATAAATGTTGTTTTTCCAGCCCCTGATGGGCCCATGACAGCAGTGATGCAGCCAGGCTTTATTTTCCCAGTAACACACCTCAAAAGGTGTTTGTTTTTCCCTTTCAAAGTAAGGGTTAGATCTCTGAAAGCAACCTCAATTACAGGCCTTTTCCTGAATTCAGTATTAGTAGCCATTGAAATTACTCCTGAGAAAGTAAGGTTCTTGTTTTGCTGCTGCAAAGCTTTCTCTTTCTCAATCTGTGCATAAGCATACTTGAACATCTGGCTATGAGTATGCATTTGGGTTTCCTTTGACATTTTCTTTTTAATATGTTTATCTCCAATCTCCAAACTGAAACCTTCACAGCTATCAGGATCATCTTCAATTGCATGCATCATCTTCATGAGGTCACTGGTTTCCATTTTCTTTCCTTCCGATGCTTCAGATGATTGATAAGATGCGCTCGAAGTACTTGCATGCATAGATGGCAATTGATCATCATCTGCTTCAATTTTAGTTTTACTCAAAATCTTAACTTGTTCAGCATGTGTGACAGTTTTTTTACGAGAAAATGTGCGAGATAATTGATTTTGCAATTCAATTGCATGCTTCTTGGCAGCATCTCTTGCAGATTTCCATCTCTCACGTGCCCGTGCTTTCTCCCTCGCACTTCTTGCAGCTGCTTCCCTGGATTTGGCACGTCTCCTTTCCCGAGTGGTGAGAACTTGGTCAGAACAGTTATAAATAATAAGCAGAAGAGTACTTAACGCAGCCTGTCAAGGGTTGATATCTATTAGTCGTGGTTACATGTGAAAAAGCTATGGGCATACTTCTTGCAATTTAATTTTGAAAGACATATATTGGACAGAATATCAAGAGAACACATGATTGCATCAAGAAAGATTCTTAGATGTTGTAGGGGAAAATATTGTATAGGTAATGTTGGTAATAAGTTTAGATCAGTAAATTCTAAGGGAATTGCATCAGAATTAATCACTACATAATAATAACGGCAACAGCAGGATCATCACTACTTCTACTATTAGTTGTTGTTGTTGTTGTTGTTGTTGTTCTTCTTCTTCTTCAAAAAGAGAATAAGAAAAAATCTATGGTATATTGTGTCTCAGATAAAGAATTAAACAGTTCATCATTGTGGAGCCCAAGACCCAGCCAAGTTTGTTAGGTCTGTTAGACTATGTTTGTGTTGGCTAATCCGAATTGAAAAAACTATCTTGAGTTGCAATGCTACCAATTCCATGATTATAGTGTTCTCAAGCCCTGTGTTCACTCAAGCCCGCAAAGCCTAATGATCAGATTCGTCTTCTTGCAGTGTTCACAATGGTAATGGTAAGCAATGGTAAGGGATTGGTTGCATTCGGTTTGATCTAACACACCCACACTAATGCATTAAAGGTTTTTAATTTAATCAATTTTTGGTTAATTGTGAGTAGGTTGATGAATAATAATAGCTAAATTGGTTTCAAATAGTAAAAACTTGGTTTTGGTAATTTTGGGCTATTCCACTTCATTCAAACCATGAGTACCTAGGGTTTCAACAGCATTCGCTCAAACGAATTCCCATTTGTGCGAACGAAATTTCCAGAAACCAATTCATTTGATCTTTGAGTTATTCGTTTTTCCTTCATTCAAACAAATTTTCCAGTAGGTGCTCAAAAGACATTTGGTCAAATGAATGCCGCGATAAAGTAGTTTCCTAATTGGATTTTAACTGCATTTTTTGTGGGTTTCCACAACCCTTAATACAAAAGGTTTTGATCGCCATTTTGGGTAGAACTTTTGGCTGCTACAATAGAGTGTTTCTATCTTATTCCAAAAGGATTTTCTCCATACACATCATGCTCACATAAATCAAACCATTGCACAAGAAGCTTGAAATTCATCTTTATATCGTTCTTGGAGTGCAAGCCTGTGGAGTTCAAGTTTGTGCAATCAACAGAATTCGAGATTACGTGGAGTTCGCAATTGTGATTAGAGTTTTTCATTCATAAATTTCAAAGTGGCAGTTCGCTTGAAGAGTACTTGAAGATTCAAGTTGAGAAGATACAAATCGTCAACAAGACTTGAAGGACTACGTCGGTGTTTGTACGGAGTCTGTAATCATCAAACCTCTTCTAGTGAAACATTTGGGTCAAAGCCCCAGGATTTTCCAAAAGATACAGTTGATCTGTCGTGGTTTCCTCATCAACAAATTCAATGCACTGTCTCTATTTTTTACTATTACCTTTTAATTATTGCTAGAGTTAATCATTGCGTGTTACTGAATTTGATTACACTCACTTGAACTTTAATCCTCATATAATTAAAGTGATAATTCTAATCTCCTTGAAGCAAATTTAAAATTGGAAAGGATAATTTTTAATTTGCCTTACAGACCTATTCACCCCCCCCCCCCCCCAAGGTATGATAATTGACATCTAGATACACATTGGGCCTTTCAAAAGCCTATAGAATAATTCTCACATGTAGACTTGTTATATCACCTCATTCTCCCAAATATGTTACAATGCAGGCACAGAAGAATAAAGCAGCACGTTAGATAGAATTTCAGGAGCACACATAATTAATGTCAAGTACATTCTTAGATGTGTATGGGAAAAATTATTGTATAGGAAATGCTGGTAACAAATTAGACCAGCAATCCTAAAGGAATTAGTGGAAACTATTAGAAAATAATAATTCTGATAGTAATGATAATAGTGGTAGTAGTAGCAATAGCAGCAGTAATGATAATGATAATAATAGCAGCAGTAATGATAATGATAATAAAGATGATGAAATACTAATATCATTACTACTACAACTATAAATTTTTGTTGCTGTTCTTGTTGTTTTCGTTCAAAGACATAATAAGTCCCAAATAAAAAAATAAAAAACTATAGCATATTTTGTCTCACATGAACAATTAAATAATTCATGATCGTGGAGCCCTGAATATGGTCAAGACTACTATCAAGTTAATGGTTGACAGTTACATAGAACAACTTACTATGAGCATAATTCCATACGCATGAATATTTTGAGTTGCAGTGTTGGGATCACATGTAGTTAACTTGAAGCACCCTGCCAGTTAATCAGCTAGGGTCAGACAGCCTATGAAGTTAGCAGTACAGGTAGAACTCTAAAATTCATACTACAGGGGCATCATAGATGAAAATAACAAATGCACCTATAACAAACATGCATCTGTTTGTCTCTTGGACCTGAAAAAGAAATGAATTGTCCATATGACATGAATTAACTCACACTTCAACCAGAAACTTACGTTTCTCATATGTAGAACCCATCCGGCAGTAATGCCTGAAAATGCAAGAGAAAACTAAAAGCATTAGCAAATGAATAGAAGGGCGGCAAGGAGCAGTCAAAAATATTATATCAAGTAATACTAATTGGATATAAATCAAATTCTAAAGTATTCAGAATGTCTTATCAAAACATGGTATAAAAACTGAAGAAAGGTCACACTGGCCGAACAATAGACAATTAATGCAAGTCTCAGAATCAAGACCAATACCCTTTAGTGCAAGAAAAATTTTGGATACTTGTCGGACAATATGATCCTGCTGGACAGAATACCTCAGCACTACTACCAACATCTGCCCAAATGTTTGCTCCACCACAAGTATGATTTGGTTGTCCAGGAGGTAGTTGGTAAAGGTATCTGCAGTAACCTATCAATTAATATTTTGTAAAAATCATAAGCCATAAACACAAAAGATTAAGTAAACTATATAGCTAGAATCTGAACTTACGGTTCACATATGCCAGTAGTTTTATTGAGTGTTGCAAGTGGGCAGAAGGAACCTAACGGGCAAGCTGCAAGAACAAAATAACAAATGGCATCCCAGAAAATTATTAGAGACATTTTCCATCTCATCAAAATCAATTGGGAATGAAAGTAAATAGCTTTAATTAAAAATGTTTAATAATATCATTTGAAGCAAGACATTTGATTCCCCTCAAGTGTGATGATTTTGAAATGGAAAATATGACATACTAATCAAGTGATGTACCTACCTTGGCTTGCTTGCTACAACTATAAGAGAAATACAACTAAGACATGTTTGGGTCTTGGGCATAACTTTCAAAAACTGGAGCTAGGCTCAAACCATGTTTAAGTTCCCTGCATTAGGTTAATTGTACTCTGGATATATTTTAAGTATACATTATACACCTGAATATTAGGCTCACGCAGGTAACCCTGCCACAACTGAGTGCTAGACAGTTGGGGTTGAAGCATATATCACTGGGTATGGTTCAGTTTGGTAAGAACTTTCCACCCAGGAAGGCCAGATTGGTTCTTTGATATATTAAGAGGAGGAGATGATGGACCACATCCTAGTTCATTGTAAAATGTCTAGGGAGGTTTGGAATCTTTTATTCACTATTTTTGGGTGCTATTGAGTTATGCCGGTTACTTTCAAGGAGGTTCTCACAGGGTGGTAGTGTAAGAAGATTAGGAAAGAGTTGCGAATTGGTTGGAGGATGGCCCCAGTATGTCTCATGTGGTGCATTTGGAGGAGAGAGAAACAGAAGAACTTTAGAAGGAGTGGAAATTCCTCCTTGGAGATTTAAAGATAGTTTTTTGTGTACTCTCTTCTTTTGGATAAAAGGCAAATATCCCATGTATTTACATAGATTCATAGACTTTCTAAGGGATCTTAGGCTTTTATTTTTGTAACTGGTATCCTTCTTTTGTACATCTAGGTTTGCCCTCCTCGGGCACCCTTATTAATACAATTACAATTTACCAATCAAAAAAATATATATATATCAAGCAGATTTTGGGCTCCCTTGTCTCATTTCTCACACCAAAACCAACTCATTTGAAGTGACATTTAAATAAATAATATTAAATGTATTTAAAACATAACTGAGAAGTAAGAATTATCAATTATGTTGGTGGGCCAAAGAACTATCCTGGACTCAAGTTGTTCTATAGGTGCTTTAACTTCAAATTACTCATCACCAATCCATCAGAAAACTCTCGAGTCTCAGACTTTCATTTAAACTCTTTGGGCAGTCGCCGGGGGGGGGGGGGGGGGGGGGGGGGTTGGTTGCTTAAGATTTAATTAACTCCAGTAAATTATTAATAATAAACATGTTAAGAGGCCTAATCTTCAAAACCCCAATCTAATAAAAGTAGTTACAAGTTACAACCTGTATGCATGAATATCATGTGAAGTAAATGTCCGATGCATAGTAGACAAGTTTTTGTAGAAGCATCCAATATGGAATTTGACATAAGCTTAGTTGATATTCAGTATTTTGAACTGTTTTCTTCCATTTCTATTTGTCCATTAGCTGGGGTGGAGATGACAATTTATCTTAGGTTAGACCTGCAACTCTATGACCAGTTAGGCTATAGCTTGCTTAAGGAAATGTTAAATGAACCCTTCCCTCCAATAACATCCATGCCCGCCAGCCCACTCAAAAAAAAAAAATTACCTATGCCCCCCTTCGCCCCGAAAAAAAAGAACAAAAACAAAAAGAGAAGAAGAAGGAAACACAAATACACAAAAAGGAAAATTAGGAAGTATCTAAGGCAAATTACCGTAAAACATATAAAACTCTGAAGCGGAGAAGCAACGATGTTCCATTCAAATAACATGCAGTTATTCAATTGTAAGTGGAAAAAAAAACAAGGGGTATAACTGAAATTTCCTATTTGAAACATTAGTATAACCAGATTATCATGGGAGCAGAACAACTTGACAATAACTTACACTTGTTTTTCAGAGAAACTAAAATAAGAAACACATGCTGTTTGAATCATTAACTGAGATGAAAGCAAATAGAGTCCTTTGCAGACATTAAAGAAGAAAGCATTTGAAGGCTTTCATATACTTACGGATCATGCAAGTAAGACCATGAGGGCAGAAGAAACCCTCGCAACAAGCCTGACAATCATCAGTCCTAGCAGGTATATCCCTTGAAATATTGAGGTCAACCTCCTGAGATGGGCCAAGTCTACATGCCCATCCTGGCTCACAACCAGAAACCCAAGAGGTTAGATTACAGTTCTTGTTTGGTTTTAGGTAATTGGCACTCTCTGATTCCTTCTCAAAGAAATTACTGAAGTAGAACTTAATTTCAGCTGGTGTACACAAGCGTCCTGTGATATCTCCTGTTCAATAAATTGAAACCATCATGAGATGTGAAAGGATAAAAACTATAAATGAAATAGAATTTATGTATGCTGCAAAATCTTGGTATGGAAAAAAATGAAAAAAATAATTGCTTAGTGTTCAATTCTTCTATTATTAGGGCATTCTTTTGTATCATTTTCAACTTAGTTCGGTGCATGGCCCAATTGGCTAACCAAATGAGCACTTGAAAGAGCATGATGGCAGCTCTACACGCAACTTATGCATGTAGAAGAAAATAAAGGTATACAACCCCCTCATAACATGTAAAAATACAATGTGAACTGCAATTATAATTGTGTTATGAATCCACAGAACTAAATGGCTTAGTTTGAATAAGAGGTAATTGAAATTCAAGAATTAAAATTCTTTTCCAATGAAATCCAGTCAACCAACAGAGCATAAGCATAACTGGTGCCACAGTCATTGTACTACTGATTCTGAAATAATGAACTACTCTGTTTCAGACCAAGAAAAGCAACAGTGTCTCTTACCTCCTTTCGATAATTGGGAAAGCAACTGAAAACACAAATACATTCAGATGCTCACACTAGAATTAAACACTATAAATATTAACATCATTATCTACACCACAAGGTATATCATTCTCCTCTTTTATTTATCAGAGAATCTTTATGCCTATTATTTAAGCAAGTTCATTATATTCAATTAATCCAGTGAATGTTGATCTTAAACTTATACATCTAACATGTTTTTGTGTCCTGCTTATAATTGCTGTCAAATTTATATAAATAGTAGCTATTTTGAATGTTAATTTAAAAAAAAAAAAATTTATCTTCAATAAAAATAGTTGGACTAATCTTAACAAAATATTTTTCCAATAAAAAACATTTTCAAATGACGAATAATTTTAATTGATTTGATAGATATTATGTAATAAAAATATGATTGGAAAATTCAAAAAAAAAAAAAATTACATTTGAGTCACAACGCATTGAATTAGGAATCTCTATATATTTAATACATCATATATTATCCAAATTCCCTGGATCTGCCACTGGAAAAAATATGGAAAAAAATATATATGCTTGAATTAAGCTAAAGAGTTGTATTAACCACAGTTCAATGGAGGTATTTATTTCCTCGAATTCCAAAAATAAAAAATCAAATTTAATGTCAAAAATCGCAATGTCTTCTCTTTTCTTTTCCTACAATTTATCAGCAAACAAATTTAGTCAAATTGCAATTACTCGTACCTCTAGTTTTCCTTATGCACAGAGACAAGAAATCCGGATTAGAAGAATAATTGAAGGCACGATCCCAATCAGTTTCCCTGAAAGACAATGTGAGATTAAAAATATCAAATCTAACTCGGACCCACATTTCACACAAACTATAAAAAACTAGAACAAGTAACTTCCTTAGTTTCTGTTCTTTTCTCAGCAAGCAAGCAAGCAGAGTTTACAAACAAAACGAATCACTCACGGATCCTTAATGCAGAATCTAGACCGATTGCTGATTTCACTGCTGAGAATTCTTTGAGTCACATTCGAAAGCTGGGCATTGAAACGCTGTGTGACGAACCGAAGAAATACAGGGTTGTCCAATTGACTGTAGTCATCGTTGACGACTTGGCATTGAACGAACTGTACCAAACTCAACACAACAATGGCATATATGAATGCCCTCATATTCAAACTACAGGAAACCAAAAATCAATGGCAAATGTTACTGTAAGTTCATTGAAGAATGTTGCGGGAGTTGATGAGCTAATGAGGAAGCATGAAGGTCCAAGTCAATGTTTTGAAGAACTGGATCTGCGAACTTTGGGTAGGGGGAAAGAGACAGATGTCGTGAAAGAATGGAAGAGAAAAAGGAAGGGCGTGTGGGAACCACTAAGCATCAGAGCACGTCTCAACGACAACCTGCCGAGTGCCGGCACATAGACAAGGGCCAAGGCTTCTTCTTGTGTTCTCACTTGTCTTTTCATTGTTGTCGCCGGTATCTTCGCTGTCGCCTTTCCGAAGCTCTTTTCGCTTTAATTTGAATCTAATTAGGATAAGATTGGACGGCAATTTCTTCCAGTACATTGTTTATTCATAATCTCAGATGAATAATACTTAAAATATTTTTTTACTTGTTTTAATTATAATTTATTATATAAATAGTATGTATGTAAATATATATATATATATATATTTATTTATATTTTAAATTTTAAATTAAATAATGACATTATATTTATTTATTCATATATATGGTAAATTAAAATATTGACACGTATTTAATAAAAAAAATTTAATTAATTTAGAGTCAAATAGTATTCATCATAATTACATCATTTTTAGATTATATTATTTTTATTTAATTTGAAAAAATTATTTAATAATTTCTTAAAGATAGATGTATTTAGAAAAAATTAAAATAATTTTTGAAAATATACGTTTCTAATATTTTTAACTTTTTTATTTAAGAATAAAAAATTACTTTTAAAAATTTGTAACCAAATTGGGCTTTTTTTCTTATACCTTTTTTATTGGAATAATTTTATTAAAAAAAAATAGCAAAGGGATAGACCAAGTACAACCATTTTATGAAAGGAAAACAAATAATGGAGAAACAAAATCAATAAGGTGTAAAATTCAAGCTATGAACCACCTCAACTCAATATTTAACATTGAACAATAGGAGCATTGTCTAAATTATGCATTTATTTTATCATTAAGGATGGAAACATTACCCCTTTTGAATATTATTTTAGAATTGATAATTATTTATTAAATGTGCTGACCTTCTTGTTTTTATGGCAGTGACCATGAAACCAACCATATTAACTATGATTGGACTCTCGAGTAGGAAAGATAAACCCATGTAGAGAGTATGCCAACCTTAACCACTCTGCCACTTCTCACTTGTGTGTTATCTATTTATCCAAGTTAGTATTTATTATAAAAACTTCTTTAAACCTCGTTTACACTAGTATTAATGAAAGTAAACACTTTTAGTAGAGTTTTTAAGTAAACCTAGCATTATTGTAAAATCATTATAATTCTTTAATTACTTAATTTTGTGAAAATTAAATAAATTATATTTTAATTACTTTTTTTTAGCTCTTAAATAAAGTATAACAGGCAAAATATAATGTGTTCAAACTTCACCATCATTTTGATAATATAAATTGTGTCCGCCTAGAATCGATCTGACCATACTTGAAGAGGTATGTTAAAGAATATAATAATAAAATCATACCTTTTTTAATAGATTAAGTTTTGAAATGAGTTAGTAATTTATTTGATAGACGAGTAAGCAAAGTTTGACCAATTGAAAAGAAATAGAGTGATACATAAGAGAATAAGAGTGAAAAAACTGAGTAATAAATTTTTTTTATTTTTAAGTAAGGAGTATCTCAATAATTTTGTTATCAAACTAATCTCTCTATCCTCGTGAGACCCTCACTACAAGTCTCATAATACATAAAAAGATGGATTCGAGCTAATAACTTCCTGATTTATGGTACACCAACCCGTCCATCTAAACTAATATTTAAATTTGCTGTCAGTTAAAAGCATATGTTAAACAAAATGAAGGACAGCTAATTTAATGCGTGTTCTTGGAGTCTACAAAATTGTCATTGTTAAAGAGTAAAAGTTCATGTTATAGTCTTGTTTTGACATTTGGTATGAATGCATTCCATGTCAAGCGAAGACAAAAATTTAGCAGGCCTAAGCCTGCCTTAGATTTTGGGTATGTTTGAAGGAGTAGGTGGGGCTTGAAAAACCACGTCTCCCATTCCGCAATTTCTCCAATGCTCCAAATAACTCCGTCGAAAAAAGAGAATTTACAACCTGTTATTTTTCTCATCTTTATAGTCCAAACCCAACATTTTCTAAATGATTTTAGCATGTTTCTCTAATTGACTTTTGTTATGTCGCTTTATTTTTAAAAGTAAAAAATAAAAATGGACCAAAGTTTGAGTACAATAATGAAAGAGGGAGAAATTTTATCAAGGTACATGTGCGCGCATGACTTAAATCTCGAACTTTTCGCATTCGTAAAAGATAAGAACTTTGCCATCTCGGATCGACCTCTGTCCCAAAATTATAACAATGGTTTAAGCTTTGGTATAACATTGAAAGAAAAATATTAAGATTAAGAGTTCAATTATTATAACCAATTATAAAAAATATATATAATAATAAAGTTACACATTTTCTAATAGTTTAAGTTTTTAGATGAATTGGTAATTTAACATGATATCAGAATAGATAAAATAAAAAAAGGTCATGAATTCAAATCTTATCATCATCCTGAAAATATAAATTGACACGTGTATGTTTAAATTGATAATTTATAAAAAAAATGTGTTAAAAATTATAATAATAAAGTCACACTTTCACGAACAACTTAGTTGTGCGACTAAAATTACGAAATAAAAGGTATATTGTATTATATTTGACCTAAGAAAGGAACCATCCCTTATAGGCTTAGATGGCTCAACTTTGGTGCCAAGTGCTGCAACATACTTAATGGCATTGTTTCATTGGCATTTGGCCATATTCCAAATATCAAGTTGATAAGATATAAATTGTCTGATATATAAAAATTTTGGCTGCGTTTGGATAGTGATTCAGATATAATTTTCTGAAAAATATTTTTGAAATGTGTTTCAGAATTTTGTAATTGATTTTTGAAAACTGTGAAAATGCGTTTGGTTATGCTAATCAGAATTCAAATTCTGAGTTAAAAACTGTGAAAATGCGTTTGGATATAAAAATTTTCTGAATTTATAAACACCAAAAACAAGAAGTATTATTTACCTCTGTCCAATTCTAACTTATAATTTATTAAGTCTGAACATATTGTAAATTTTATTAATTTAATTTAATAAATAAATAAGTATTTTAATATTATATAAAATATTAAATTACTCAAACTTAACTCTTAATCCGTTTATTCAAAATTAATTTATGAAAGAAATAAATTCAACATATAAAATAGATTATACGTATATGAAGGGAACAATTTGATTTGATTAATCGAACATATAAAATAAATAATGTGGACATAAATTAATCGAATACAACTATGTATCCGTGCATCCATTTTTAAGATAAATGTGACGAATTCCAATGCAAGAGAGGTAGTGAATAAATAGATTATACGTGTGTATATATATATATATATGTGTGTTGATAACTGGTTAAAAAGTGCATATTTATCTTGTTAATCCTAAATATTCTTACACTTTTATTATTTTAATTTCTCCAATCTATATGCATTTGCTAGTTAATTCTTATTTTATCTTTTTGCAGAGAAAGCTTGATAAAGTTGATGATTTAGTGGTGAATTTGGAGAAAAAGGAAAATATTGGGCTTTGAAGTGCTAAAAAAAGTGGCAAACAAGTGATTTTGGGTTAGAAGAGAGGCTTGATCCATATATAGGTGGATTAGGGCCCATTTTAGCATTATAGGCTCTATTTTGGAACACTTTAGACTCCCTTTTTGGGCCCCTAATGTCTAATTACGGGATTTTATGTTATTCTCCTAAATTATTATTTTGTAAGGGTATTTTTGGAAAAAGGGGGATATTATGGTAAACTAGGGTTTTGGAAAAGAGAGGAGGCCGTCTTGGAGATCTAGGGACGAAGAGAAGAAGGAAGGAGACAACTCTGAAGAAGAAGATGAAGAATTCCATGGCTATGGTTTCCTCTTCCACGATCATGGGCTAAGTCCTCTTATTCCTAGGGTTTAGATGAAACCCTAGTCAAGTAATATTGTTTCTTTGTATTTTATTTTTGGGTTAATTAGTCTTGGATGTTGATTGTATAACATTGAGATTTTATTAAAGCATTAATCGTATTATTCAATTTCACATAATCAATTTCTGTGATTTTGTTTATGTGGTTATACAATAGTAATATGTGTACATACATCAAAACCGTAGGACGAGTCATAACTCAGGGAAAACAAATTGTGACTATGACCTTAGAATTAGCGTAGACAATTTGTGTTGACCAAAGATGATTCGTGCTTAGGGTTTTTGGTGCGTGATTTTCTTGATGATTGTATTGAGGCTTGTAGCCAAAATACGTCTTTTACATCCAAATTGAATGACCCAAGAATTAATACAATTGAAGCTAATTACAAGATTAGTGGTGGATTCAACACCCTAGGAATTCTCTTTTAATTTGATTCCTCATTAATTCAGTTAAATATTTGCTTTAAGTATAGTTTTCATTTAATTTTAGGAAAAATCAACAACAATCACTCTTTGTGAATTTCAATTAAAATTAATCTCAACTTTAATTTTTAAATAATTAACAGTCTCTGTGGGTTCGACCCTTACTTCTCTACTATACTAGTAGTTTAGTTTGGTAATTTGATTGATTTCCACGACAGATCAATTGTGTGTGCATCTATTTAGGAGAAGATATACACTGAATGTCATAATTATAATGTTCAAATGCTTAAAAGGTGAATCAAACCGTGTGGGAAAATGTATGAAAAATTTGCAACGGAAGTTAAAAAGATAATCAAAAGGAACAATCAAATTTAGCTTTATTACAATAAAACTGAGAGAATGTTGCAACCAATAGGTAACCGCTTTAAAAAAAAAATTAAGAG